>CAXIVR010000001.1:239726596-242126596 GCA_964035755.1 Teleogryllus oceanicus
TTTGAAACTGGAAAAATGACATTAAATATAAAAAAAAATAATATTTTTAAAAAATTAATACAATAATAATGAGAAGCAGGACAAGAAGAAGAATAGTTACTATAATAATCGTAATGATAGTAGTAGTGTTAATGGTTGTAATAATGTTAGAAATGGAAACAATAATTATTAATGCTGGTCGTCGCGTGAGTAAACATCAGATTTGAGTAGAACTTGATATTACTAAGTCTAACAGTTTAGCGTCATATATTACAAAGTTGTGGCGCTACAACAGCACATACTTTGTGCCATTATTTCAAAATGGCTAAATGGTAATTTTCAAAAATTCAATGAGGTCAACGAAAATATGACCTGCAGCATATTTAAGCGTCTTTCCATCTGAATGAACGAAAAAGTGAAAACTTGAAGCCGTTTCTGAGAATACGTTTTATACAAAACCTTTACTTGAAGAAAATTACGCAAAAACTATTCTTTTTAAAAAATGAGCATGAGCTTACTCGTAGGAAATGGGTTTCTGTATCAGTTTTAAGCGTGAAATACTCTCTCCGAAAATAAATCATTGCAACAATTTTGAACCGTTTTTAAGAAAATTATTGTTTAAAAACTGTTAAAATTCACCCACAATTATGCACAATTTTCAAACATTCTTCAAAAATATACATGATTTTGTTTAAAGATGCTGATGGACACATTTTATGAAAGAAACAAAACTTTATCTTCAATGCTGTAGTTGTAGGAAAACGCCGAAGAAAGTTTAAACTCTTGCAATTTTAAAAAGTTCAGAAATTTCAAGGAAACTTAGATCTGCGGCGTTATTTTAAGCGTCCTTTGTGCTATCCGAGAGAGAAAGTTTTGATTAAAACATGTAGTGTCCTTTTAGAGAAAATTTTGAATATGTTGAGAATTCATGTAAAGTACCCTCAAAGGTCGAAATTTCCATTTCAATCTCACAGGACCTCACGATAGTTCAGGATCGTCAATGAATATCAGTTTCGGTGAAAATAGTTTGAACGGTTTATCCGCTTGTCGTGACCATAGACGGATGACGGATAGACTTTTGCTGTCAACCAATTTTTCTGTATCAACAGCTCACACAATGTCAATTCTCACTAGACAACGTGTCATTAGGTGTAATTTACTACATATAGGAACAAGATTTATCGACTTTTCGAATCGAGGGCCCGATAATACGAATTGTTCTGTCAGAAAATCGCCGATTTTTGACGCAGCATTACAATGCTTTCTCTTTGCTATGTAAATACGGCGATGAAGTGAAAAAGAGGAATAATAATTCGAAAAGACGTCATTCGTACGATGCGTGTAATAAATTAATAATAGTGAATAAGTAAACAAATTACATTGTAAACAGTTCCTATATAGTAAATATAATTATAACAAATAGAAAATTATCCTGAAATGTTCTATGCATATAGCTTCCTTACTTGTAAACGATATCGCAAATGACTTGTCACTCGCAGGCGAAATGAATACATCGTTTTCCCTTGTGAATCTGTCCTCCGGGAGCGTGCGCAGTAAACTTGATCTTAGGGTGCTCCAGGGTGAAACGCTCGAGCCAGAACGCACGAGCAAATAGAACACCTTACACTCTCAACAATGCACCACAATTCGCGCGAAATCTTCCCCTCCTCTTCCCGTACATTCTCTTTCAATCCTCGTCCCCTATAAGGAATGGGACGACTCCAAGGAGTATGCCCTGTACCTTCCTTTTGGTAATGACCAGTTTGTGCCGGCGGAGAAGCCTTTAACCTGATCCATAGAGATTTGAAAAAATAAAACAAAAAACTATACATATCTTAAACTTTGACAGCTAAAAAAACTAATATGCAAACTGATGTATGTCTTGTACTGCAAAATGTTCTAGTGAATCTATTTTATCCATAACATGCCAAGAATGCATGCTCTTTCACTTCTAAGCAAGTTATCTGCATGCGCAAAGGCGCTCCGTCAAGCTGGCAACTGAGCATTATGATCTGTAAGAGCATTATGTTCATGTTCTGGCGTATACCAGAACATTATGATCTGTAAGAGCATTATGTTCTGGCGTATGCCAGAACATAATGCTCTTACATCAACCCATTAATCTGGGTGGGGTCGCTTCGCCAACTCGAAGCTAGCCAGCTTTCCAGGTTGGTATCGGAGTCTTAAGCTACCCACATGCCTGGGACAAACCCCTCTTCATTTTACTCTGAACGGGGTTCATTGTCACGACAAATACAGGACCCAACGGGGGGACACCAGGACTGACTAGAGCACAGAGCTTGCATCTGTCTCGTCACTGCGCTCACCTTAGAACTCACTAAGCGAGTCACATCGATAAATTGGGTGCCGGGTCGGGAGGTTCCATTTCCCCGTCGGGGTTTGTGTACGTGGGACTGACGTCCCGACCTCGCCCGCAGAGTACTTGTAGGAATAATGGATATGTATTCACATGTTTTGGTATGCACTAGGGTGTACTGATACGTTCTGGTGAAACTGTTCTCATGAAATTTGTTTTGTTAATTGTAATTTCTTTGGAATTGATCCCAAATTTCTTTGGAATTAGGCCTAGCCAGAAGTATGACTGCAAGACGATTTCGAATTTGTGTATATGTGATGCAATGAAGAATGAATATATATTTCTGATGCGAGGTATTAAAATCCTTATCATTGTAAAAATAATTTTGGGAACGTTTTTTTCAAATTTTGAGTAAATTGAAGTTTCTTGTCTACTTCTTGTGGTCATAACTATTACGATGCTCTACATCCTTTGAAGTTTTAAAAGAATGAAGTAAAGAAGTACACACAGTTTTTGTGAATTTCTCTAGACAGTGAGAAACTGTTGTTTTTTATTACTACCGAGATGTGCAATAAAAGAGTAATAAAAAGTTTTACAGAGAACAAATTCAACCACTTCCCTGAGTTAGTCTTTCTCCAGCTTTTGTCTGTAAACATACGGTCCATTGGAAGTTGGAGTGTGTCAAAAATTTATATTGTCTGCTTTCAATTTCCTTCATTATTTCCTGTCTGTCATTTTGATTTACTCTTGACATTACAGGGATGTTTACTTAAGTGTCCGATGTTCACAAACGGATCGTCATACCTCATATTTAAAGAAAATACAACCGTAAAAATAGTTGCAGTTTCTTCAATGTAAACCATTTAACGCATACAAATGGTTCTAATGCGATTATCGATGGTACAAAGAGCACTTGCGAAGGTATATATCACGAGCGTAGAATAAACTTCATAAAATTTTGCTAATATTCTTTTATTGTTAGGCATATAAACTATCGAGAGAATTTACGTTTCGGTACATACACTAGTGCGATGAGATAGCCTTACCTCAAAAACTTCACTTTTCAAGCTAACCTTTCAGAAATCACAAAAAATACAAGAAAAAACTGGCTAACAAATAAACCCGTAAGTCCAAATTTTGCATACAGCACACTGAGGACTCTCCTACAATTTGATGAAGTACTTTTGCTACAAAAATATTGTTGAACCAAAATCCTCTAAGGATACTCTTCAGATAAAAGAACCAGAGAAATATTTTTGAGGTAGGCTACATAGAAATCAACAAAATCTAATGAAAGTTATGGTATGTTAGCATGTTTTACAGAATAGAAAGTTTCAACAAAATAGAAGTGAAATAAGTATTTCGAAAAGGCCGCATCATTTTCGCCTGAAAAATGGAAGACCACAGAATCGACCAAACATAGCAACTGGTCTCTACAATTCTTAACCAGGCAATAGTGAACTTCTCGAATCTCTCGCGTTTCGTTTGGTTCGAACATTTTCGAGCATACGTGAAGTGTTTATATATAATGTAAGTTTCAGTATTATAATATTAGGTAACCGTTACCAATTTTTTTAATTTTTTATTTATTTTACGTCAAAAAAACAGTTAAAACTGCGTATGACGTGCTATGGGAGAAAGTGAATTGTGAGCACATTTTCAAAATTCTGTGATCCCTACACTAAGTCATATACTACTTATATTTTGGGGAAAAAATAATACAAATAATAATACATATACCAATAATACAAAATATGTGCACTTCTAGGACCACTAGCTTTAAAATATTATTTGTTTCCACATAAGTTTGTGTCATATCGTGACAAATTTGCACATTGTGTTAGACCTTCTAGCAAATTCAAAATTAATTGTAACAGCTTAACGATGGAAGGACCAGATAAGCATCGTATATCACATTACAGTCGAGATATTGTTTTGTTTACTTTGTTGGTGAAGATAAAAGTACAAGATACTGATTTCTCTGACAAAATTGCCATTTTCAGTGAATTTTGAGAATTTATAAATTTGGAAACTTGGTATTTTTTCGAATAATCCGTACTTCGTTTAGTGAAGAAGTTTTCAATCCTAAGTATTCGTAGGATACCAGTTTCTATTTTAATTACGTAACCGTTAGAAATACTTTAGAAGAAATTGTGCTGTTTAAACACCGCTAGTTGCTTCAATTACTCAAAAAAATCACCCATATGGTGCAAGCAGTCCTGGCGAAACGTAGTTTTTTCATCACTTCGTGAACTCTTTACGCGCTCCGCGTGAAGAACAAACAAGTCTCGGCAGCTCCTTCCGACCGCGGCTCTTGTTCTCTTGGAACGACGGAGCACTGAGAACCAGTGCCAGCCAGATCACTGCGTGGCCTTGTCAGGCTCTTCCATAGGAATGAGGCGAGTCTTAGTGCTCCTCCTCTTAGTTTTACTACGCAGGCTCACGGGTCGCCCCTCCGCAACGAGATATCCCGCTGCTGTCGTCTGTATGCAGCAATAAAGTTTTATAATGGCATTAATATTACGACATCCACTTTTCAGCCAGCAATGGAACGCAGTTTCGATTGTTACCCCACCTCTTGAGCCTGCGTCTCTTGACAGAAGAACCGTTGCTTTGGAGACGCACATTGCTTGGGGTGTCTGCAAAAGAATCGCTTTCGCCCTTCGTTTACCCTCTGCCCCTACCTCTAAGTTTCTTTTCCACTCTCGCGCCCTCTCCACACCCTCAACCTGCTCTACCATTTCATCCACCCTAACCCGATTTTTCTTGTAGCTCTCCTGGCTCACACAATCCCCGAATCATACCTTTCATATTCACGTACCTCTCCTCGGCGCGTCCAAACCTCGCGCATCCAGACCTTCCCTCCCCTCCGCCCCGCTTCACCTCTTCCCTCGTCAGGCGGTCATACGCCGCGCCGACATGCCTTACCCGATACCACCCCTGCCTCGGTCGTACAGTCCAGCGGGATGCCGGCCGGCCCGCGTCGTCTCCACAGAACTCGTGTTGTTTCCTGTTGTTTGTACGGCTCTCACAAAGTGGTGCTCCCCAAGTTCCCGGTGGAGCAACTTCGGCCGGAGCTAGGGCGGTGCGGGGTGGAGAGTGACGGGACGAAGCGGGGTGGAGCGGGGCGGAGTGGGACATGGGGAGGGGGTGGAGCGGGGAGCGGCGGCCCTCGCCGGTGCTACGAGTGGCTGCGTCGGAGTATTTTCTGACGTCGTTCGTCAAACGTCCGCAGACGTGTTCGCTTGAATGTTTTTATCGGAGGACCTCCGTCCTCCTGTTTGCCGGGGGCTTATTTCACTTTTGCTTACTCTTGAATTTTTAACTGTCGCCTTTCCCAGGCACCGCGATCGTCCCTGGCGCGTCCTTAGCCCTTATCCTTTAGTTCTCGGCCCTCAGCTCTCAACCCTTTGCCCATCGCCCGCACCCGCGCCTGCTCCCTCGATCTCCCGGCCGTGCCTCTCAGGGGCCGCTCCCCAGCGGAGAAATCAATTTTTCCCACGCGCTCGTCTGCAGCGATTGCTAACGCGCGCGTTCTGCGGGTTGCATAACTTTCTCTTCAGCGGGGGTTGAATAATTAAATTAGCAGCTCACTTCCTCCATGTTCGGAAGAAAGGAAATAAAACGAGCTCGTGTGCATAGCACCCCAGGGCCCGGTGCCGGGATTGGGGTTCGAACTCGTCCCGCCGCGTCCGGACGCCCTCGCGGCGCTCGGGGTTGTTCGCGCCCCCTTCCCCCCGTGCCTTTCCCCCACCCCCTCCCTCGGGGCTCGATCCGGCGCTGCCGCCCCCGCAGTCGCTGGGGCGACCGGCGTGTCCGCATCCTTTACGGGCTTTTCATTATGCGCGGAGCCCAGAGTACGCTTGTTATGCCAGGCCTTTTTACTCCATCCCGACTCCAGTAACATCAGCCATCTTGGCGGGAAGGTAATTTCGGATGAAGTACATTTGCCATTAACGGCTGTTTTATGCGCGCCCTTAAAATACAACAGCGTTAGCGCGGGCAAGAAGACGTTAAGGCGGGACGGCGGCGCGGAGCGGGGGAGAGGGAGGCGAAGCGTCAGAGGCGGACGCGATGGAAGAAAATGGCGAAAAGAAGTCGGCAGAAGCGAAGGCGGCGGAAGCGGTGGAGAGAAATATAACGGCGATGGCGAATACAGCGTCGGCAGCGATAGCAAAAACCGTAATGGCGTAGGCGAAGTCGGATGAAGTGACGATGGCTAACGTGGATGTAGCGGCGATGGAGGAAACGAATGAAGTTGCGATGGCGGAGGGTCGCGGAGGCGGATGTAGCGACGATGAAGGAGGGCGGGGTGCTGTTGGGGAAGTGGCGTCCGCTGCGAAACGTCTCGGCCGCTTCTTTGACTGGCGCGCGGCGCCGCTTCTTAAGACCTGGGGCTCCCATGCGGCCTTCATTAACGCTTGGCGAATGCGCACGCCGGTCGCGACGCCGTCTCTGCGGACGGATTTGCCCCCTGCCGCCTGCCTCTCCACCTCTCTTTCGGCCTGCACCAGGGCATGCGCTCCTCACGGGCGAAGACCAGCCCTTTCCGCGTTTTCTTGTTTCGTTTTTGGGACGAGGTGTTCATCAGCTTTCTTTGACTTCTCTTTTTGCTATTTCTTCATCTACAGTTTGCCAGGTCTACTCACTAGATCTAGATTTCTTGATCTCCTTTATGTCTCGTATCTCCGGTGATGATTTTTCTTTTTATTGTTTTATGTTATTTTGTTTTCCTTTTCTCTTCTGTCAATTTTGCTGCGAATTCATAACCATTTACCTTCTACACTGCGTCCATTTTAGACGTCCTTCATTGTTAGTGCCACATATTATACGATATGATACAATATCTAAGATATTTTAATCTGCTGTCACTTTTCATATCTTCTCTTTCTTCCAGTTCTCTTGTGTTCTGCAACTTTTTCTTTTTCCTCTTACCAGGAGCGGTAGCTCAGTGCATCAACTGATGTCATACAGCGCCTCTGACCGGGAGGTCCTACACTAGCTTTTCAGCTAGGTCGAATTTAGTCGCTGTCTGGAGAAGAATTCTAGCGGCCGGCTGCTCTAATCGGTAGTTTTCCGTGGTTTCTTTGATCAACATCAGGCGAATGCCGGAGCAGTACCCTACGAAACGGGCCGCGGACCACGCCCGATCTGTCCTTCCTCTTCCTTGTCCTATCCTCTCCCCTTACACACACACACACACACACTTACACTAACATGCACTACACAACCACGTATTCCGGGAGACCGGTCGGGAGCTTAGAGCTTGTCCCGGCTGGGGCGGTACCCCGCTGGTGGGAGAGTCCTGGTTAAGGGGGGAAATGGTACGACGGCGCCGGATCCCGCCATCCAGCGGGGGAAGATCACCGTCATCTCCCAAGAAAAAGAAACATGCACTACACTAACGGGACTAATGACCAAAGCAGTTGACGCGCCCGGAAACACGAAATAATCAATCAATCAATCAATCAACTTTCTCCTCTTCCACGTCTTTTCTATTCCTATATCCTGATCTTCGTTTTCTTGTATCAGCATAAATGAGGAATGGAACGCTGATACTCCACTGTTGTTTTTTTACATAAATGAACTCACTGGATAGGTATTTTATTAATTCATACCCTACAGTTTTAGTTTTAGTCATTGGTGTAAATCTCTTACCGTCTTATCTATTACTTTTTCACGTGAGTTTAGTTTTTATCACTTTATCTTCCTTTCGTAATTTTATCTACTTACGTAATTTCTTTTCTCATGCCTGGAACGTTTCCTTCCCACCGGTTTCACTGTTTCCGCATTCATCGCCTGAGAACCTACTTTATTACACCATCACACATTATAGCATTTAAAATCTTTGCACCTCACCGTCTCCCACACTTCGAGGGCCTCTGCCCGCCCTCCTGCCCACCCCCTTTGTGCACGTTGAAGGATGGATGGGGAAAATAATGTGAGGGAATCAGGTGGCGGCGGCGGTGACAGTGTGACGAAGGCGAGAGGTATAGGCGTAAATAGATACAAAGGATTGAAGTACAGATGACGAAAGCGGGGAATTTGAACGCGGGACATATGGAGGGAAAGGAAGTAGCAGCTAAGAAGAGAAAACACGAGTGCCAGGCAAAAGAGAGGAGTACACGTCGGAGAGTAGTAAAGCGAAATTGAAGTGTAGAGGAAAGAAGAGGAGGATTGAAACAGACGGAGACTGGAGAAGGGGTCGTCGAAGGCGGAATCGGCAGCGATGGCGGAGGCAGACGTGTCTAAGGCGCCGGGAGAGGGCAGCAGGGTGGGTGCGCCGGGCGCCGTGTGGACTGGCCGGCTGCGGGCGGCGCGGGGTGGGGAATAGGCAAGGGAGCGCTCTCCGAGATCGCGCGCGGCGCCGAGCCGCTTCAGACGACCGTCTGGCCGCGGGGGAGGAAAGGGACGGAGCGCGCGCGCCTCTAGCGAGAGCGGAAGAGAGGGGAGAGATGGGGCGCTGCAGCGAGTGGTTTGGCCAGAGGAGTACGCGCGCGGACAAACAGGCCGCGCCGCGCCGCGCCGCCTGGATTATTCAAAGGCACGGATGGAGGTGTTGACACAGCAAGATTTCTTCGGCACTCAAACCCATTGTATTCAATATAATTGAATATGTTGATATAAAAACGGATGTGTGAATTAATTGATGGAGCTCGTAAGTTGTAAAGTAACATTAATGCACATTCATATTTCTTTTACTACTTTATTCCCTTATTTAAAGTCAAGAAAACCAGGTTATTTAGCGCGGAGCCACCATTGCTCATGTATCTGCAGCACATTTGATTTTGAGGTTCTTGAATTCGATTTTCCACAGTGGTTAATTTTAGATACTATCTACGAGTAGATACTGGAATTCAACCGGTCTCTGGAGAATTCTAGTGACCGACTGCACTGATCGGTAGTTAGTTGTTGTTTCTCCAATCAACGCCTGATGAATGCCCAAATAGTACCCTAAGAAACGGACCAACGACAGCGCACGATCTTTCCTTCTCCCTTTTTGGGAATACCCCCGCAAGCTGACGGGTAGGTCGCCGCCAAGTCTCTCAATCTAGCGGGGGAGGTAACACCGCTACCTCCTAGAATAAAACATTTGCTTCGTGAATGGTATTAAGAGCCATTCCAGGTTCCAAACGCCAGTAAATTTAACTCCAGGGATCAGTTGAAAGCTTTGCGTCATTCTAGGGGAGAGAAGTGCAATTTTTGCACGTTTTTTTTTGAGCTCTGAGATTTGTGTTCTAACTCAAATACATCTCAAGTTGGATTATAAATACAGGTACTAAGGAGTGTTTTTGACCATGTTTGATGATGAGATAATATTCGCTCCCGCGTAATAAAATTATTTGCTACAACAAAACATGGCACCCTGTTCAAGAAAACTTGCACAAATAATCAAACCACATTTTGTATGCACAGATATCAGAATATAAATATGTATTGCGTTTTCAGAAGCTCTTTCTCCACCTAGTCGGTGAAGAAAACTGTTTATAGCATAATAATAATTATAATATATTAGTATACCTGAAAACATAGGGAAGGAGCAATAGACCAAACGTACAACGGGTACATAGTTTGAAGATTTATTCCGTTTACCATTATTAAGATAGTTGTTTGGAAAAAATCTACAATTTTGGGTCTATTTTGTACATTGTACATTTGATTTCTTTATGCTTTTAGAGTTCAAATAATTTTAAAAAATCCCTTTAATTTTAAAAATTTCTTTATAAATAATTGGCAAAATGTAGGGTTTTACTTCAAACATCATAACTCTACAACAATCTGATAATTCTTTTTTTAAATTAATCATAACTGAATATTCAGTCAATGAACTAGTACTGTAAAAACTGAAGGGTCAGGTTATAATTATTTGAGAAAAATAATGGTTTATAAATTTATTCTGGAAATTTCAGTTCATAAAACTGAAGGTTTTAAAGGCAGATTAACTATTCTAGTTCATTCAATCGAGCAAATCCCAATTTGGGAAAATTCAACTGAAATTCACTCACTAAGACCTTGACAATTGACACTAGCTTTGAAAAAAAATAAAAAAACAACTAAGAAACGTAGCAAGAAACGGTTACAAGCATTTAAAAGAGAATAAAACAGAGCATACGACCCTATAAAAATTGAAAACACGAAATTTTATGTTTTTTCGTCATTCTCAGGTAGACAGCTTTGTTACGAAACGGTGACCAAAAACTGATATATTGAGAAAAATATGACACGTTAATACTAGCATTACCAAGGCATGACGGATCAGACTCTCACAAAATATGATCGTTTGATTTCTACTTTCTCGTCCTTACCGAGAAGAGAAATTGTAATCGTTCGCCGGAAATCTCGAATTTACGGCTCAAAAACTCTTATTGCCAGGTTCTGGTTCCACAAAAGTGGATAAATGAGTCCGGCTCGAACCTCTTATCGGGAGCAATAGCTCAGTGCAGCAACTGATGTCACTTCAGCGCCTCTGACCGGGAGGTCCTAGGTTCGAGTCCTGACGGCAGCAGGATTTTCGACACTAGCTTTTCAGCTAGGTCGAATTTAGTCGCTGTGTGGAGAAGAATTCTAGCGGCCGGCTGCTCTGATCGGTAGTTTTCCGTGGTTTCTCCGATCAACACCAGGCGAATGCCGGAGCAGTACGAAGGACGGCGGTACGGAGCCAACGAAGCGGGCCACGGACCGCGCGCGAACTTCCCTTCCTCTTCTTTATCCTATCCTCTCGCCTTACACACACAATTACTCTAACATGCACTACACTACAACACATTTCGGGAGACCGGTCGGGAGCGTAGAGCTTGTCCTGACTGGGGCAGTGCCCCGCTGGTGGGAGAGTCCTGGTTAGGGGGAAACCCCACTAGCCGACGGGAGGTCGGCTAGGGATCTCGCCATCCAGCGGGGGAAAATCACCGCCATCTCCCGAGAGAAAAAACATGCACTATACTAACGGGACCAATGACCAAAGCTGTTGACGCGCCCGGAAACACGAAAAAGTCAATCAATCAATCGAACCTCTGTGGTGAAAGCATCACTATCGAGGCAGAACTTATTAGTTCAAGCTTCAGTCGTTAACGTTTAAGTGATAATGAATCGTACACCCTCATGTAGTATACTTAATAGATTAATAGTTTAAACAGTTCTTGCGCTGGTCTAGGCCAGTGCATCAACAGTGCTATTTTAATATCTAATAATTTTCCACGACGAACGGGAAGTGAAAACCAAATATTAGCGAAGATCGTCCAGCCATATCAAATTTCACAAAAACTACTTATTCAACAAACTACCAAATGCAGCAATAACTTCTTCGTCAACACCATTTTTGGCAGATTACTCCACTACAACCTCCATACGCCGCCAGCGGGGCCGCTGAGTCTCAATCCAACACATTTGAACTACCGAAGGGCAATATTGGAGGTCAACACTCGGCTGTCAATCTACCAGAATCCTTAACTGTGTAGCACTTCAATACTTCAACATCTACAGTGCAAAACACCACAACACATCAAACGGTAAGTACCCAGTCCAATCTAAAAGTGAGTGGAACCAAGAGACTGTCAATCAACAGGCTTAGACTATGTATATGATATATAAGTAAATGCTATCTTCTCGCTTTCACACCTTAAACACTTTCAGACATTCAGAAGAAGATGAAAATAGAAAATCAGATTAACAATGAATATTCCCAATACAAGTAACCAATAAGAAATATCTTCAAATAATTGAATGTGTTAAAAAGGTAACTAATAACTTTTTACAAAAGTGTTCAAAAGCAAAAGAAAATTCACTAATGCAGAAGATTTCAGAAATTATAAAAAAGTGTGATAGTAGAAAACAGTACTACACGTACAGAGACCCACCAATTAAACCTCAGTTGCATGCAAATAATTCCTAAAACTTGAAGTGAAAATGAAATTCTTGATAAACTGTGACACTTAAAATATCTGAAGTTCAAAGTTTCTAGGCTTTACAAACAAAATTGAGACTCCATACTGTGTACTTAATTTCAATTACATTAATGATCCAAATTTAAATGTACAGAAAACAATGTATAAACTAGATAGATTTCTCTCACTACATTGTCTAAGTGCAACCCAGAATTAAACCAAAAGATCCAATACAACATAAAAATTGTGAAATATGTAATTACTCTCAGACTAACTGTCACATGCAACCAAGATACGTCAAATGAAAAAATAATAGCATCACTATTCTAAATGCATCAAATAAAAAACCTTCCCCACCATGCGTAAACTGTGGAGCCAACCCCAAAGCCGAGTATCGAGGATACCAAGACTTCAAAGGCCTCAGAAACAAAAACGCCTTAATAATAACTACCAATAACAAATAAATAAACAACACACTTTTAACACAGTAAACACAGTGAACTACAACAACAAAAAGTTCCTTCCGTTACCTCGAAGAACAACTGCAAGAGCCAAATACACAACCTACCTTAAACTTTTCATAATAATCTCAATCTTTCTCACTTCTGTGAGGTAACTTTAATTATTTAGAGGTAACCTTAATTTTTTAAACAACTTTTTTTCGCTCCACTTTTTTTCTTTAAATTTTCTTCTTGTGTGAATCAAAGTTCGGCAAAAAATATGGTGTTAGTCCCATTTTAGCAAACTCTTCGTATTTTCAAAAATTGCAAGAGTTAAAGTTTCAAAACAAATTGAAGATATAGATGTTTGCCATAAACAAAATCTGTTCTACAATATCAGCTCTTAAAAAAAGGTCAGTACAATTTTTTCGAAAGAAAACTAGTAGTTTGCAGGTAATTCCTGTTTGAAATTAATGTAAATTATAAAAATATTTTTTCTCAAAAACCCTCTCAAACATTTTCTTAATTTTTTCCAAGGGTAAAACATGGGACGCTCAACAGAATGGTGGAGGTCTTATTTTCTGTGATCTCTCTGAAGTTTTGAAAATTGGGTGTTGGACCTATTAGGTTGAAACAATTAGACTTTTAAGCGTCGGCCTGAGTTGGTAAGGTGGCTGCTTGGTGTAGCGGTAAGGCTCACGGTGAGTCAACTCGGAGGACCAGCGTTCGAGTGTCGGTGCGGAAAAAAATTGCAGGGTGAAAATCCTTTTTCAGAATCATGTAAGTTCATCATACTATTGCGCAACAATTACTTTGCGAAAAAGTATGAGCTGTTGTAGTAGTCCTAGTTTTTAATTTGTTGCGTCTTTTTATGCAACACGTCTCTTAGCCCTTCTTGGGCATTGCGCGTTTATATTATATTTCTGGGGTGATCCTTCGTTAAGTTTTTGTCTTTTGTCTCTCGTCACATCGCAATCAGTTCATGCTTTTTAGTCTTTGCTCCAAGGACTCGGCGCCCTGAGTAAATAAGGGTTCCCAGACGGTCACCCCCGTCTAGCAATCCGAGGTGTTTTGAGTTCTTTATCTTTCTTGACTTCACGGACATTAGTTAAGCAATTCGGCTAATGAAGCTGACACCATGTTCTACACGTCTTGGAATTTGGTAATAAACGCTAGTGGCCTGCAACAGCAAAAATGTTGCAATGGAGTATGTGGAAAACGGGGCCATGGAGCAGCAAAAACTAGCTATACTGAAGTGATACTCGTTAATACTGATGCTTGTTTTTTCCTCGTAGCATAACGTCAGTTGGGTCGTAAGCAACGACGAACTAAGTACGAGAATATTGTCGTAACATCAGATATGAGAAATGGAGATATGAGGAATATTTTAACGAAAACGTAATGCACACAGTAACTTAATGCAAAAGCTCCGCCAAAAGTACTGCCAAGCTCTATCTCATCTAAAATCCGAACCAATAATGTATAGAATAAAAATATAATGAAAGAATATGTTAATATTGAAGTTTTTAGTGAATAAAAATTGCAATAACAACAAATATTAGCTAACGGAGTGCATTGACTTTTCACACATTAGGTAAGAAAATTTCAAAATTATCTCACAAAAAATGTTTAATTTAATTAAATGTTGTTTAAGCTACCGTAATTTTGAATTATTTTTCTCAAGAATAATCGAGCAAAGAAATCGTTACCGAATTACCATTGTGGCAAATTATGACCTAATAGTCACACGAATTGCTTCAAACGGTTGCACTTTACTTTTTGTCCCTTTTGTAAGTCTGAAATTATTGTATGGCAGCAAAATACAGCGGACTTTCACACTCAGGCGAGGAGTGTTAGAAGATAAAGGATTCCTATTGGGATATGCAAAGAAACGTCTGATTTGACCTGAGACTATTGGTTCTTAGAGTTAATTTCACATGCAATCAAGTCCATACATCTCCGGCAAAATACTTCTAACTCTCATGTTAGATCGTCTATTTTCATCTGTAATTTAACCTCCGATCTGTTTCTGGGATGTTCTGAAAATACATCCTGGGTATTTTCAGAAGATTTACAAATCAGGAAATGTTCAAATGATTTGGTCGGAGTGAGTAGAAAAATTAAAATGAAAATATTAGTTCGCTGACATTTCGGAATCTTTCTTTCCATCCCTGGGGCTGGTAGAAAAAAGCATGAAGGGAAAGTAAATAGAAGTCTACACTTAAACAAATTAATAATACGATAAGCAAAATGATACATGATTAATTTGTAGTAAGTGTATATTTATATTTATGTTGCCTTGATGCTTTGTTTTTACACCAGACCTGAGGATGGAATAAAAGTTTTCGAAACGTCGGCAAACAATTTTTTTTAATTATAATTTTTCTACTCACTCCAAGTGCGATATTTCTTAATTATACATAATGATCGTCAATTCTACAAAAATTTGAAAAGTGTATTGAATTTTCGTAACTTCATCTTATAATTAGTAACCTTAGCGCTGACCCCGGATTCTTTTCTGGAACACGCAATGTATTCAAATTAGGCAGAATGAGATCATAGACATAGCTGATTCAAATACTGAATAAAAATCCCATTTTACATACGACAATTAAAGTAAATACCATGAGCGAAGAAGCAGCACTTGGCAGTTTCTCATTTACTAGATGGAGTATGCATACATCTGCTTATTTACCGCAACCAACTTCTTTAATCAAGAAATCCCCCAAAATGCCTCATGTTCCACGATGTTAAATTATTACACCCGCAAGTGTGCGATGTAATGCCGTACAGCTCTACAGAATCCTTCTCTTGAACATTCTCAACCGGAATTTGTATGAAATAGTGGCAAAGCAAAACATCGTATACGACCATGCTTACGCACGTTTCTTGCCGGCCCGAAGGCAGCACGCTCCGGGCTTCAT
Organism: Teleogryllus oceanicus; assembly: GCA_964035755.1. Taxonomy (NCBI): domain Eukaryota; kingdom Metazoa; phylum Arthropoda; class Insecta; order Orthoptera; family Gryllidae; genus Teleogryllus; species Teleogryllus oceanicus. The sequence continues at coordinate 239,742,138 of CAXIVR010000001.1, forward strand.
GTTATGTCTTCCTCTACGAGTAACTGCTCGCGTCTTGTTTATGAACGTGACATGAAATACGAATTGAATAAGCGTTTCTCTTTACGACTATCTAAAGTTGCTGCACACGAAGATTCATTGCACCCTTCACAAACGACACTGTGGCAGCAGACAAAATATCTTCCTGCATGCACGCTTGATACAATGAATTTAGGAAAACGTCGTTTTACTGCACGAGTAACATGTAATTTTGTGATGCATAGTAATACTACTCGCTACACTCTGACAGAACTTGCGTACCTTATAGATCAGCGCATGCTTTTACATAACAAGGAGTCTTGTAGAACACTAACAGAAATTAATTTAAATGCATTCGCAATGAGTACAAAATAGAATATAAGATTGTGTGATATAGTAATTTTACGCTGCTGAACAAACTTTTATATCTATTTATTTTCGGCGATTTTTATATTCTTGTTTCGTTTTTCTCATTATTGTATTATAACAAAGATCTTTTAATCGTAATAGTAATATATTTAACTGAGATACAAAAGTGTGCAATAAATGTCAGAATTGTTGACGTCACCATAAAAGTATTTTCATACCCTGCACTTTTCGACCGTGTATTAAGACTATGAATTATTTATTGCATTGAGGGGATGTTGGTAAGATCCTCAGGTGACTCTTGGTACCGTGCTAGCTTTCCATGGGGTAATTCCGGTTTGGACTCCCGGTCGGGGTAAAAATTTAGCCGTAGCTTTCCATTACAAACGTCTCAGTTTCTGTAATTGTAAGACGAAATAAAGCTCAGGCAGGCCAAATATGCTAGATAGGGTTCAGGGAATATGGCATGCTCGCCATAAATCTCCAGGGCCTAACCCTCAGGCCTGGAGAATAAATAAAAATAGGTACATATATGCTGGTAAGGTGCTAAGAAAAAATATATTAGTTCGCCAAGATCCTACTAACATTCGTCAATAGCACCTGGCCAAAATCCATAGAAACGGAAATAGAAAGTGAACAGGATTGTGTCGAAGCAAAAGAAAAGGACGTAGGAAATTCCTTGTGAGTTCACCTGTTGTATATTACAGAAAGAACAAATCTTGCGCTAATCTATAATAAACAGTGCTTATTGCCTATTCGCATCTGTTATAAAGTGTTTCCCAAGTGAAAACCATTATAGAACAGACAGTTAATGTGAAAATGTCCGCTAAAGAGCTGTCCATTAGAGAGAAGTGACAATATAAAAAATAAAACAATTAGAATTAAAATTTTGTTCAAAGTGCAATGTATATTACCATCATACTTATTGCATACTAAGTATATATTTTCCATTAGTCTATTTAGGAAATGGTAAATTAGTTATTCGTGCTACTGACGTAATACTGTTTTTATTTTTTGAGAATATTTTGGGAAAAAATAAAGTCTACTAAATACTGAAAATGTACGCTCAATACTTTATATTGATCCACATTGATCGTTTATATAATCGAAATAAGACTAGAGTAATAAAATTAATTTACACTTCAAATAGCCTTTAGAATAACAGATTATAGAACGTACATAATTATATATAATTTTTATACATGTGTAATTTCAATGACTTCTTGAAATTATGCGTATACATTCTGCTAAAAAGATATATCCCAAACGCATACCATTCATATAAATAGCAGTTCAAATAATGTATTATTTTGTTGACAAATAATTCAAATATTGTATTTTATTAACTTTTACATGTACCTCTTTCATTTAACTACGATGCGATGTCATTTCACAAAAAATAACGTTTTAAGTAAAATATCCTCGAATTAAATTGCGGAATTTTAATTGAAAATATAAGCGGACTGGGAATTAAAATCTTCACGCTCAATTGTTCTAGTTATTCGTATACTTTGATCCCTATATTTTTATGAAAATATCGATCTACATAGAACACTACGTAACGCTACGTAACTACGTTTTTTTAGTTTACAAAAGATGATTGCAAGTTGAGAAAAAAATAATCTGACAAAGATAAATATTATTCTCTTCCGAGTGGTGTACACTGAATAACGGTTCTCAAATTGCAATAAATGTCAGCATTAATTACATTTACACCTGGAATAAATTATTCATTCCTACTGATTGGACAGTGTTGTGGAGGGGAAAACCGCCAAAACACTATCTTCGATATTTATTTACCTACTTACAACTAGCAATGCCATCCATGGCCATTGTAGCTTCGTATATTACCGTTAGGTGATGTGAGAATGTGCAAGATTTTTTAAGTCTGGAAGCCAAAATAGTCGAGACACTACATTACTTGCAGGACAAAGGATGACTTGAATCGTCATTTTCCATTTACTGCCAGTAAATTCTGGTTACATGCAAGGAGAAGATAGATATACTAGAGTTTTGTGTGTGGCACAAACTAACACCATCGAACGGGGTGAGATGGTGCCAGGCAATATTGTAGCATCTAATGAGTAAAGAATTATTGCCTGGCCAAAAAAGCCTGTATGAAATTAAGAGAATATTTAAAAATCCAAATTAATCTCTTTCTCCTCACATTTATTAACACTATTTCCGAGTTAAGGTTTTGTATCTAAACATGTTAGATTTTCCAACTATTTAAGTGGATGATTTTTACTTTTAGCTTGTATTCTGAAATGCCAAATTTCGTCTGGTTCCTCAGGCCAAAAGCAATCTTTCTCCATTTTTGCATGGCTGCAATACTGCCTCATCTGTTTCGTCAAAACTTGGGAGCATTTTGCGTGGGTAATATCGGACCCTATGCATAACAATCACATGATCTCTAACCTCTACATGAAGAGGCCCAGAATTTTCGTGATTATCTTATACTTGATCGATAATTTTCCAGGACATTCTCAAGTAAACCCATAAATTCACCACTCTTCATATGGGTTTTAAAATTCGTAATCTGGTGGCATTTTCTTTTTTCGATTAAAACCCTTTTGCTTATTATCAATTCTCTTTTTCTGTAAAGGATAAGTATGTCTTCCTCTCTGACGTGAAGAATTGAGCCTCGTTTGATAATTTAGATCCCTCAATATCCTAAGCAGTTATGCTTTTACCTGAAGACAAATGTATATTTCTCTTCCTCTTTACACCTACTTAGGTAGGAGTACTTAAGTTATTTTCTTCCTCGATTCGCCTGTGAAATAAGTCATAAAATACTTGAAGAAGCATGACTTTACTGTCTTGCTTCTTTCCTAATTATAATTTTTCTTTTGGGTGATTTCCTCCAAGATTTTTCTCATCGTCTCTTCCGATCAATTTTTGCACAAAATTGTTCTCTCAAAATGTTTTCTCATTTCAACACTAACCATGGCTATAAATTGCAGAGAATAGATCACAATCAATGGCACTTTCTCAGTTCGACAAGTGCTGAAATTGAAATCAGTAAGATAAACAAACGCCTCTTTCGAAAAATTGCACTTTATCTTATATCTGCATATACGGCATATTGCACTATATCGGTCTTTGATTAACAGATTTCATTAACAAAAAACTCGGTTTTTAGTATTGTAGTTGTAGGAAGACGCCGAAAAAATTGAAATTTTGCAACTTTCGAAAAATTAATGTTTCAAAGAAAATTAACCTTTACATAATGAAGGTGTTTCTGTTAATCGTAGACAGATTTCAAACAAGATAATATACACTTTTTTGAAAACTTTTGCGTAACTTTGAAATATAGGCAATTTTTATACATTTTTTCTCAAAAACGACTCCAAATTTTTGAACTTCATTTTTTCTTTGTATGTAGCAAAGAACAGTAAACAATTGGTGGCGAACTCGATTTTCGATAAATGCAAAAATTGCAAAAGTTCAATATTTAAGATCTACATTTTTGTCTTAAACGAAATATTTTCTAAGAAATAAGATTTTTAATAAAGGTCATGAATCTCTTTTCGGAAAAGCAAATAGTTTCTGCTTGAAATAAATGCAATTTATAAAAATAACATTTCTCACGAACGGCTACAAATTTTCTATAATTTTTTTCCATGAAGAGAGGAAAGACCGCTTAAAGATGACACAGGTATGATTTTCTTTGCGCTCTTTGAAATGCCGAGGATTGTTAAAGTTAGGAATAATGCGAGAAAGTTTGCGCTGTTGTCGTCACCCATTAGTTCTTACAAGGATCAAGTGCGGATCATACTAGGAAAAATGTTGCATCGAGATTAAATTATGTTTTGATGTGCGTTATTAAAAGGAGAAGCCTCAAGATTAAATGGTTTAAAACAATATTGGACAAAGGAAAGCCTCAAGTCTTTCTCTAAGTGTAATTTCGTTGTACGAGAATATCAGAAATCTTGAGTCAAAAGTAAAGTTCGTGTTTTGGTCTGAAACCCGCAATTTATTAAGTTGCTGGTCAGGTGTGAACTGACCGCCCACATTTATAGGATTCTGTTCACGTCCAGAAACCCATTTCGTATTTTATTATGAAGAATATCAAATTGCCTATTTCTGAGAATTTGTGGTTAGTGCTTCAAATCTCTTGATAATATTAAAGATTTAAATTGTTCGTTTGTTTTGATATTAGGTACTCAGTTCTTTCTTGGTTTTAATTAACATGTTTAGACCTTTCGTGTTACAATACATCAGTCATGTATTTATACTTGTATTAGAAAGTCAAGAAAAAGCAATTGAAATACCTAATTCGTGAGAGAGTAAAGCAACGTTTTTTAGAAATTCGTTTCGATGAATTTTATCCGTACACAATCCGAGAATTCGAAAACATTTAACGGAATTATGTTCTTCAGTACAATGAATTAGTTCCCGACGATCTCTAGAACCTTTTCTTTTCATCCGTCCAGTTGGTCCTTTTGTAATTACTGATTAGAGGGAGAGGGAGAGAGAGGGAGGGAGAAGTGCGTTTTTCAGCTCTGGAAGGTGCGTGGTTGAGTTCTCTTTATCCTGTTTGCCAATGTTAAAGACAGCTTAAACGAATCTTTTGTGCGGGAAACGAATTCTGTTTAGCGAAAGCTTTGCGGCTTTCGGAGGTGGAAGAGCGAAGAAAGTGGGCGCGTTTGGAGGGCGTGCTTGGGGTATCTCGATATCTGGATAATGAAGTCACAGAATATCTTTTAACCATATTATCTGAGTAATCTAGGGATTAAAATACTTTAGTTAAATACAAATATTAGTGGGTATACGGTTCAACGGAGTTACTGAATTGCCTACACATTTAACTTTCTCCCTATCGCTTTCGTAGTAGAAAGTTATGTAATTCTGTACGAAAAAATGCGTTTTTTAGGCAGAAATCTCTTATTATGCAGTCCTTGTAACAGAAAGCAGATAAATCCTGTTGCTAAATTAAGAAAAAATCCTCTAACCGGTGACGTACCTCAAATCTGTTTCGTGGGTCCTTGATGCCGAAAAAACGAAGAATGGCAAAACGTCAGCCTATCCCGCCTGTCCCGCCTGTCCCACCTGTCCCACCTGTCCCGCCTGTCCCGCCTGTCCGCCTGTCCCGCCTGTCCCGCCTGTCCCGCCTGTCCCGCCTGTCCGCCTGTCCCGCCTGTCCCGCCTGTCCCGCCTGTCCCGCCTGTCCCGCCTGTCCCGCCTGTCCCGCCTGTCCCGCCTGTCCCGCCTGTCCCGCCTGTCCCGCCTGCCCCGCCTGCCCCGCCTGTCCCGCCTGCCCCGCCTGTCCCGCCTGCCCCGCCTGTCCCGCCTGTCCCGCCTGTCCCGCCTGCCCCGCCTGCCCCGCCTGTCCGCCTGCCCCGCCTGTCCCGCCTGTCCCGCCTGTCCCGCCTGTCCCGCCTGTCCCGCCTGTCCCGCGTGTCCCGTCCAACTTTTTTGATTTAACTTTGTTATGGGGTAGTGTAAAGAACGTTTAAGAGAATGAAGCAGGTCTCGAGCTCGTTGAAAAACCTGATTTTTCGAGAATTCCAAAAGTTCATAATATTTTCGGGGTCTTCTTACAACTAAAATATTAAAGATATACATTTTTCCTTAATGTAATCTGCTTCTTAAAGATAGATTGTTATATAAGGCCATGTATAAGTTTTGAAATATGAGTTTAAAAATGTCTGATTGGTTATTTGGGAGAGAAATTGTAGTAAAAATAGTATTTCTTAAGCATTATTAAGGGCGAGAAAGTATGTGCTGTTTTAGCACCACTAGTTACTCCCTTGCATAATACGCGAATATAGAGAAAGTAATGTAATACTGCTGCAAAACGGCGATTTTTTTACTGAAAAACTGGTATTGTGGGGCTCTGATATAAAAAAGTGGATAAATCTCGTTCCTGTGTGTGGTACATTACTTTCTCTAACAGGTTGTGTAATCAGAACTCACGTTTTGTGTGTCCGTCATACGTAATAATTGGTTTATGGCAAAAAGTCTGTCCTTCTAACAGTTCGTTCGTCCGTCCATTTGTCTGTGAGCAAATCTATCGGGTAAACCCTAGACAGGATTTTCACCAAAATTGTTATTCGCCGATCTGGCTGATGTCGCAGCCTCTGACATGTTTTATGAGGATATTTAAACGTACTTTATATTAAGCCTCTAACAGTTATTCTTACGCAGTAGAGAGAAAGTACTGCCCAATACTGCCCAAAGAAGGCGAATTTTCGGGAAAACTCTAATTGTAGAGCCCTGGTAACGAAAAAGTAGATAAATCCAGTTGTTACATTTAGAAAATATTCTCTAACATGTGGTGTAACCAGAATCCGTGTTTTGTGGGTCCTTGGTACCGAATAATCGAATGACTGCAAAATGTCTGTCCGTGAACAACACTAGCGGCTAAACAATTCAGCCGATTTTCGCCATAATTTATTTTTCACAATCGATCTGGTTGATGCCGCGGCCCCTTGAATTTGAAACCTATATTTTAAATTTAGGGGGTACTTTACTTAAAACTTCTGAAAAATTTCCCCATTTTTTTATTATGTTTTGTTGGATAGTGTGAAGGATGTTTGAGAGAATGTTGCAGGTATCATTTTCGTTGAAAACACTAATTTTTCGAAAATTGCAAAAGATCAAATTTTTTAAGTCTTCCTATAAATAAAATATTAAAGATTGAGATTTTTCCCTCAATGAAATACGTTCCTAAAAGATAGATTTTGAAATAAGGGAGAGATTCTATTAAGGGATAAAATCTCTATCTTTAATATTTTAGTTGTAGAAAGACGTCGAAAAAGTTCGAATTTTTATAATTTTCGAAAAATTAGTTTTCAAAAAAAATGAGACGTGCACCATTCTTTTTAACTTCCTTTACACTATCCAACAACAAAATTTAATAATCAGCGATAGTAATTTTTTTTAAATTTTGAATATGTTCCAGAGCCTTCATGTAAAATACCCCGGCCACAAAAAATTAAAATTTCGCTTTCAAATTTGAGTGGCCGCGACATAGTCAGACCTATTGAGGAATATCAATTTTGGAGAAAATCGCCTAAACGGTTTAGCCGCTGGCGTGACGGACGGACGGACGGACGTTTCGCAGTCATTATATTTTTCGGTAACAAGGACCCACAAAACACAGCTTTTGGATACACGTGTTATAGGATTTTTTTAAAATTTAGCAACTGGATTTATCCACTCTGTCATTACCATAGCCCGGCAATACTAGTTTTTCTGTCGAAAATTCGCCATTTTATCGCGCAGCATTATATAGTGTTCTCTCTACTGCGTAAGCTGTAGCGAGAAAGTAAAAAGGCCGGAGCAACGAGGAGAGCTGTGACGTAGAAGAACGGCGAGTGATAACCGAATTGGCGGCATCTCTAAACGCTACGTATTTCTGCACGTCTTCGTTCGAATGGAGAGCGTTATCCCACACTATGTGCTTCATGCCGTTAATATGAAGAACATGAGAATACGATTGCCGGCAGACGCGCGCAAAGTTATCGCACTTCGACGTGCAGCTGTCACTAACTTGAATGGAACTAAATTGAACTTTTGTTGTTTTTTCTCCCTTTCAAAATTCAAAATTTATTGCTTGTTTATCCTTGAAAATAGATTTTATTACATGGGAGTTTTTGTTTTTTTCTCCCTTTCAAAAATTCAAAATTTAAGTAGTATATGACTTAGTGTAGGGATCACAGAATTTTGAAAATGTGCACACAATTCACTTTTCCCATAGCACGTCATACGCAGTTTTAACTGTTTTTACTCAAAATAAATAAATAAATAAAAAAATGGCGGCGTATTGCGTCGTGTTCAGTGGAACATTGCGACCCATGGCCTCGTATGTGGGTATACTCCTGGCAGACATTTTGAGCAACACTCCTAAATTTCTGTAAAATGATTCTTATGTTTATAAGGTTAATGAGTGTCACACGCTAAATGTATTCTGTGTTGTTTTTACCTCCGATGCATTATCATGTTATTCCTTACCGCTATCCGCCAGATATAATTCTTTTGGGCTCCGTTTTCTTGACTTTACAGAACGCAGAAGCTTACCGCTAAAGCAACCAGCGCAATGACGCGAGACCACACAAACGGGTCTCAAAAAACAAAAAGCAAAACAAAAATACTAGAGAAAATACATGTTCGTCCCGCGCATCCGGCGACAAATTTGCTTTGAATTTCCGCTCTTTAAAGTTTTTATGCGCGGTAAGCATTAATACGCGGAGCATGTATGTATTGCCATTTGTATTGACGCGAGATTCGCGGAATCCTTATAGATGAGCAACTGCAAAATACATGTTACTGCTAATACATGTCAAATACTAAAACATTTTTGCGTCGTTGTTTGCGATAATCACTTCTCGTGGTGCGGGTAAGCCTGCAGAAACGCGCGTGAGTAAACTATTGTAAGATGGTGAAAATTAAGTCATAAAATTCCCCTAAATGAACCTAGGAGAGAATATTATTATGAATATTAAATAGATACAACGCAATTTAATTTTTTGTTCACACAGCTTCTTAAAACAGCTCTACATGCAGTTTGTACATCAAGTTCTGTCGTTAAAGAATTCTTATAATTCTAATTAAATTAAAATTGTAAATTTCCCAAAGTTAAAGGACAATCTCAAACGTTGTAGAACATAATTCATTTTTATGCAGAATCCACACACATCAACATACACGTTTGTTGTGTTTGTCTTTCATATTCTTCTTTATATCTGAAAAGTACGTGTTTCAATTTAGCGATCAAGAGACCGCGCCAAGTGTGTATGTCGGTCTTTTGGCATAAATAGCCAGGACACATCAGTATCTAAATCCTTGGCCGAGTTTCCACGATTAAGGTCAGGTACAGTTTTATTGCTGGAGTTAATTCCCAAACTATTAAAACTTGTCCGCACCGTACCAAGTAAATGTTTAGAATACTCCGGTCATTGACTCTTATTGTGCGATTGATTCCGGACAATTCAACTGCAATGAGTTATTCACGATATGATGTCACTGCAGCGCCTCTGACCGGGAGGTCCTAGGTTCGAGTCCCGACAGCGGCAGGATTTTCGACACTAGCTTTTCAGCTAGGTCGAATTCAGTCGCCGCCTCGAGGAGAATTCTAGCGGCCGGCTGCTCTGATCGGTAGTTTTCCGTGGTTTCTCCGATCATCACCAGGCGAATGCAGGAGCAGTACCCTATCAAACGGGCCACGGACAACGCGCGCTCTGTCCTTCCTCTTCTTGTCCTATCCTATCCCCTTACACACACACTTACACTAACATGCACTACACTACCACATATGCCGGAAGACCGGTCGGGAGCTAAGAGCTTGTCCCGGCTGGGGCGGTGCCCCGCAGGTGGGAGAGTCCTGGTTAGGGGTAAACCCCACTAGCTGACGGTAGGTCGGCGCCAGATCTCGCCATCCAGCGGGGAAACACCACAGCCATCTCCCGAGAAAAAACATTCACTACACTAACGGGACTAATGACCAAAGCAGTTGACGGGCCCGGAAACACGAAAAATACAAACCAAACCAAACTATTCACGATAGTGTATTGAATGTTTTACCCGAAAGGTGGCGATGTTCTTCCCTTAGATGAAGATTCCCCCTTTCTTAGCGAGATCCGGCGCCAAATTCCGCGTCGGTTCGCGGGAGATTTTCTCCCAAGGTGTTTTCCCACAGCGTGCACAACCTCTAGGCTCCCCACAGCTCTCCCGATAGTAGTGTCATGAATGTAAATGTGTGTGTGTGTTTGTGTGTGTGGTAGAGGTGATAGGCAAGAAAAAGAAAGAAATGATCGCTCGCGTTCCGTGACCCACTTTTAAGGGTACAGCTCCGGCATTCGACAAGTATTGATAGGTGAAATCACTGAGAATTACCGACCAGAGCAGCCGGCTGCTAGAATTTTTCTCCAGACAATCAACGAATGCGACTTAACTTTATTGCTAGTGTCGAAAATCCGCCACCGTTGGGAATCGAACGCTAGAAACCTCTTTTCACAGTCGCTGTAGAGTTGGCAAAAATCAATGAAATCGTTTTAAATTTGCAGAACCTTCGATCCGGGAATATCAGTTTTGGAAAAAATCGTCTGAACAGCTTGGACGCTAGTGTTGACCATCGACCAACATGCACATATTTCTATACACCGACATCCATATTCCACAAGTTTCTAAAATAAAACGTTTTGTTACTGTAGGTAGTTTGCTGTAGATGTGAAATGTGTGGGTAATAGAATTGTGAGTTTAATGATTGATGATATCAATTTGATAGATGAAAAGGCTTTGATTTCTTGTTTGTTATTTGTGCATGCAGATTGTGGATGTTGGACATTTGATGAGAAATATACGCCAACGACGACTTGTAGGAGACGCTGGTTTTTGATATTTCGCCTCATATGTAATAAACGTATGAGGAGGGCTATAGTTACTGTCTCTTATAAAACAATGGTTCGGTGCAAACAAAGGGATCGTACGTGTTCGTGGTGTAAATTTGATTTTATACGTTAAAAGCTAAATTTAAAGCTTCAGTTTTCAGTATTTGTTGGTTGGATCTGATCTTATGATACGTGATTTGAAAGATCAAATACTTAATTTGCTGTCTAGCGTCACTTACTATTAAAATATGCGGGATGTATTAGAGGCGATACTAACTCAGCGTCAGATAATGTTTGGCATACAGTGCCTAAGTCTTATAATTCAATGGCTTGGTTTAGTTCTTGATGAAACTGCTAATCCAGTTAGCTGTGAAAATTATTATAAGGTTCCTTCAATTAATGCCTCCGAAATGGCGTTGTACGTATGCGTTACAATTTCAAACATACTAAATATCTCACGACGAAATTGATTGAGAAGAGTGAGACTTTCAATAACATGCAAACATTTTTTGGTGTCATGAATCTATTATTAAATCTGGTGTAATTAATTTTGTGCTCGGTGAATTTCTTGATGATCGTACTACATACTTTCCAGCTATTAAAGGGTATTCAGTAAAGTATAGCATTGATACTAATGTCACTTTTACCTTTTGCAAGCATAGGCAGATAATTATACATTAATAAATTGTTCGGGATGGCAATCGGTTTTTGTTTTGCGCCTGGACCATTTCAGACTAGGAAATCTTTTCAGTCCCTGGCAGTAGTATTGGCAACACCTCATCGGCTGAGTGTTAGACTGACCGTCCTAGGTTAAAATATCTTCTTTGTGCGCTGTAAATTATCAAAGGGAATTAATTTTGCAACTTAAATTTGTTCAAAGAAAAGTCAACCCACCGGATATCGAACCCTGGTCCTCCTATTTCCTGTCGAGGTGACAGTTATTTTTTTTAAATATTATAATTCGTTTGTTAAAAAGTAACAAGGTCGCATCGTCGAAACATTTACTCTAGGGAAGATATTTCTGAAGTAATTGCCTCTCCAAAGAGGAGACACGATTGTCATAATTGAATTAATTTTATAAACATTGTTATTTAGTTGTGGTTTGCCTTTAAGTTGAGCAACTAGTGTAATAACATGTTGGAATAGAAATGATAGGAATTATAGGGTTATTCGGAGGTTTGTAGCATTGTGATTTTTATTTACAAAGTTAGCATTAGGTGTTGAATAATTCAGAAGTAGATCATATTTTGAGACTACAATGGAAGAGTTTTTAACTTACCACTAACTTAATCCCGATGAACCAACCATTCAGAAGGTTCAGGTAGTAACGTGTCTGGAACAGCTGCAGCATGTGTGAACAAGTGTGAAACTATAAATAGCTCTCCAGTATCGCGTACTCTAGTTATGCTTAAAAAAACTGTAAGCTGTAAGTTGGTAGATAGCAGACATTTTGGATATCAGAGTTTTACAATACGAGAATGTCTGGTGAAACTCGCCACTCCGCAGCAGCATTGCAATATTGTTTTGCTACATAAATACGTACTACAGTGAGAAAATAAAAATAATTACTTTCCAACTTTACTTACGATTTTAACTTTGTGTCGGACGCAATTTTTTTCAATACTTCTTTCGAAGTAGGAAGTTAAAGGGTATAGCCGAATGAGGCGGTGAAAAGTGGTCCCAAACTAAATCAATAATCGCGATTCTCATATAAAAGGGAATACAAAATGACGTAGATTTGTGAATTTCTTGTGAGAAATTAGCCTCCTAGGGCAATCTGTTGCAGAGATACAACGAGAAACGTGTATTGCATGTTTTATTGTTCCTCAGCATCTCTGGCGTGTATCAAGCTGTAAAAATTGCAGAGACAGGAAAACATAGTTCAATTTGAAGATAATTTTGACAACAAATTTTGATGCCAAATTATTATAGAAAATAAATTTTAAAAAATTGAAATTCATTTTCGACGTGATAACGTTCGAGTGCTGTCTCATTTTTTCCTAAAATGGGTTTTATATCATTCCATAATATATATCTCAAATTTTTAAACAATGTCGACGGTAGTGATCAAAATAAAACCAATTTTATTCAGTTTAAAAATTTTGAATTCGCGACTAAATGTGATTTGGAATCAACGGTTTAACACAGATTTTAACACCTCTATGAACTCAAAATCTTATAGGTATTACATCGATTATGTATCAAACTCAATCTGAATATCCTTGTTGGTAACCATGGTGGAAATTCATAATGAAAAGTGATGGGTGGCCTCTTGCGCATCCGACTTCAGCCAAGGAGCTTCAGGCCACAGTGTACGTCACAATATTAGCTTGAATTTTAAAAGTCAAAATGATCACAGTTACAAGTCATTGAAACAGAAACAGATAATCACATTTTTGAATATTACATCTTTTATTGCAATTACCCTTTCATTGTTATTTTTGGTCGGTCACCGTTGAAATTGTTCATTTATGTCACTTAGAAAGTTTCTTAACACTTCTTTAACTCTATGAAACCAGTTGACGGACGTCTGGTCTCGCATTTCAAACGAAGTGTTCAAATGGTTCGTGACGGAACCTGATGCTGAGCAGAACGAACAAAACTCGGTGCATCGGAGGAGCCCACCCACCTCCTTCCACCATGGGGATATTGGGAAGGAAATGATATTGTCAACGTGCGAACGAAAGTGGCACCTGCAGATGTTCCTCCCATATAGCTGCGATCATTTCAACACACATTTGGCACCCGCTAGTTACTTGGCGAAAAGGTTTAAAGGTATTTTTAAATAAAGTTGAAAAAACAGTAATTTTGAGTAGACTGATTATAAAAAAAAATTGCGTGATCCTATTATCGAAGAAAATGGCAATGCTTAATTGTCTATGATTGTGTAATTGTCAATGATTAAAAACTACAAATAAGTTAATTTTATTTATATTATAAACATAAATGATTAATATACCTAAAACCGAGTAATTTGATTTATATTAGAAACAATAGATAAATCTAAAAACAAAGCGGATTTGATAATTTTATTTCGATAATATAAATTCTTTCCACATTAAACAAACATTTGTCACCAAAAAGTTTCATATAATCCTGGTAAGCAAGACCTTTCAATAATTTTAATATAAACTGTTTAAACATGGGTGGGAAAAGTTTTTTCAATGAGATTTTGGCGCAAATTTCAAATTTTTAAACTGAAAAAATTGGTTTTAATTTTTTTCGCTACCATCCACATTGTTTAAAAATATGAAAAAAAAATGTTATGGAATGCTATCAGACCCATTTTAGGGGAAAAGATTGAAAGAGTACTTCAAAGTTATCACATCGAAAATGAATTTTAAAAAAATTCAATATGCATTTGGCGTCAAATATTGTTGACAAAAATACCTACAAATTAAACTATATTTTCCCGTCTATGCAATTTTCTTCAGCCTGAAACAGGCCATAGATACTGAGAAAAAAATATTATACAAAACACGTTTGTCGTTGTATTTCTGCACCATTGCCCTAGGAGGCTGATTTTTTGTGAATGTACGTCATTTTGTATTGTCTTTCATATGAGCATCGAGATTATCGACTTAGTTTGACAAACCTTTCAATGAATATTTCGAAGATTTTAATAGAATGATTTGTTCTATGTCCTGGTTTTGACATGGTTGTAAAGAATCCTATTATTAAACATTCTTCTTCATGTTTGGTCATGCTTTCGCTTTGCCTCAGTCTTGGAGAAATTTTATTTACTTGTCGGAGATAACGTTCAAGTAATAATTCCACACGATATTTCACATAGGGGCAAAATATGCAGCGAAAATGTGTTTGATACTTGAGAGTGCGGCGGGTTGCGTACCGCTTTTGTTCAGAGGAGCATGAGTCAGCATAAACTTACAAAATCTGCATCAACAACGCCCCCCGTTGTAGCTATATGTGTGACAGACATACGCACATTCCCAATGAAAAATACCTACATTCTTCTAGCTAGTGCATGCAATAAATTGACACTGTTGTATCGCAATGGGATGAACGGTACAGCAGGGCATAAGGGGAGGCACCTGTGAAAATTGGATTTCTCAAAGGATTTTTTTTTTCAAATCTCAAAATTTTACCACATAATGAACATATGAATAGTAACAATTTCACCAATTTATTTTGTATTTTATGTTTTTTTAATTTTTGCAACGTTCGTTAAAAACGCTGCAATTGGAGCAAATATTTGTTCATGACTTTAATATTTTCACTACTTAATCTTGAGATGTTTAGGAAGAAAAGTTGCATATATTACAAAAATAACTTAAACAGATTTTTATTTAAAAAATTTTGAATGTTTGGAATGCAAATATGCTGATTTTTTTAATTTAAATGTTTATATGAACACAAAAGGAAAACTAAATTAATCTGGGCGCTCTGAAAAGCAAATTTTATTTCCTATTAATATACTAAACTACTGTAAAAATTTCAACAAAATACTAAAAAAGTAGTTGCCAAAGGGATGTTTTAAGTACTCTAATTTGCTGGAAAAACAAAGTTTCGGAAAAATTAATTTAAAGATATACTTGTATTTTGTGGCTCTGACTTACAATAAAAACTATCAGCAGCATATGTGGGGCCTTCTACTGCCTTTTAGCATTGTTCTTTCCTATTGTTTCTAATTTTGGTTAATTTTCTTTAATTTATGTTTTTTTCCTGCTAGATGGTTTACGGTCTTTAACACTGCTTTGAATCTGTGTTGGTCACGTTTTGCAAATATTTTCTTTGATGCTTCACGTGATGGACTCCCTATCATTGAAACTTTAACGTTTTGGATAGTTTGGCATCTCATGTTAAACTCACAAATAGCTTCTGTGATATAATAGTCCAACTTTCTTTTTGAAACAAATTTTTCTTTTGGACATTTTGACCAAACCACACTGTGGAGGGATTCGTTTGCATTTTGGCTCTTCCCCCTAGTGCATCTTTATATTTCATCAGAAGCAAGTCTTCTATATACAGGGATTGTTTTTACAACTTCTGAAGAAAGAACAGTTTTCATGTTATTTTTATGACAAGGTATTTTTTCCCTTTTATCCTACAAAAAACAAAAACAACTACGACCTAACCTACAACTATATCCCTAAACTATTATTTATTTTATAACAAAAAACCTGAATAAATACTGAAGCAAAATCCACATTATTTAACTAAAAATGCTAATAAAATTTCAATCACAAAACGTTAATAAAACTTCTACAAGAATACTACTATTCCGAAATAAGAGGACTAACACCAGGACACTATTCAAGAATGATATTCCCTGTAACAATGTGTTTCCCACACTGATTTCCAGCATTCAGATGTTCTGCAATACGTTTCATCAAAAATGGGAAATTGAAATATTATTCTAGTAATATTTGGAAAAGGAACACAGAGTGCGCAAAAGGGGGGCATGGCACACAGCGCGCATGGGTAATTAAATCATCGTTTTGGGTGTTTAAGTGCACTTTAGAGGAATCCGATTCAGCAACAAGAATCTACAAAATGCGATCTTATTTACAGTGATAAAAACCAAGAATTGAAGTTTTCATCAAATTTTACAGCTACCTCCTCATAAAATGCGAACAAACATATAAACGAACATTAATTTTTATATATTAAATTATTTTACATAATGTTATATTTTTCGATGTTCCTGCTCGTCGACAATACCCCATTACGCCATTGAAATGTGTTGCAGAACCTTGAAAACTATCGTCGCCTAGCGTCAACTATATGATACTAAAAATCATACTGACGTATTGATTTTCAAATTTAAGCAACATTAATGCCAACGTAGAAATGTATCTTAGCTTAGTTATAACTTCTGAAATCTTCAACATTTGATCATATTCGTTAATATATCTATAAATAAAGATAAGTAAAAGTTGGATGTGCCGCGATTAAAAAGTTATATTTCTTAAACTAACGTTTTTACCACCGCTATTCCTAAGCTTTGAATAACTATTAATCTTTATAATGAATCCTAATACTTAGCTTTTATTTGAATAAATCATTCCCCAACTTCAAAAGAGACGTCACCCAAAATACACCCTAACCAGATCTGAACGGGATGGGCTGGTAAAGGGTGGGTGAAGGGTGGCGACGGGAGCGAGTGGGGGCGATGTGGGGCGATGTGGGGGCGACGCGGGGGCGACGCGGGGGTGAAGCACGGGCGGGCATCGCCCTTGGACGGCAGCGGGCAGTGTACGTGCCTGGCAGCGTCTCCGTTGGGCCATCCATTTATCACGCAACACGACAGACAAAGGAGAACTTAGGCACTGAAGGGGGGCTGAAAAATGGCAGCATTACGTTCCGCGATATGGCTGGCTCGGCGCCGCGGGTGTTACCGGAAGTTTTGAAGCAACATTAGTATTGGCCTAACCGGCTCTGACAGGGTGTAGGCGCGCCGGGGGCGATGGCGCGCTGGGACAATCGCGTTCAAGGCGATCGCCGATGAGGGCGAGGTCGGAGGGCGAGGTCGGAGGGCGATTCTCCCGTTTTCTAAGAAAATATACGAATATATTATATAATCAAACCTCTCATGCCACAACAACTCGTAATTTCCCGTGTTATCGGTCACGGTTACGTGAATATTAAACTTCTTTCCACTAACACATTAGCATCGACTTCAAACAATCTTAACAAAACGAAGCGCTAGAGACTCGATAAAATGCATATCTATCTTTAATTTGTTTTAAAATTCAAAATTTTCAATGTAAATTGCTTTTTGTCATTGAATTCAGTGTATTGAGTCTTATTTTCTGACAAAGTTTAAAGACAAAACAAATTTTCCGACGATGGGTTTCAAATATGAGCGGAACGGATGTGAATCAAAGAAACTGACCTCAATGCTATATGGGTGAGTAACTATCTCTGCGTTACGGATGCTATAATGCTAAATGTTGCGTTTTGGTCTTTTCTTTAAAAATGATTTAATTCTTTGCCATTGTAACAAACCTGTGACACATATGCTTACATTGAATGACTAAAGTATACGTTTTCTGTACCTACCCATGTATATCTAACAAACGATAGATTAATGCATATTTTCCCCTCTTGATCTTTTTCAGACATTGCATGAAAATGGAAATTGCGGTAATTGTAACAAATTATTACTGAAAATTAGCAAAAACTTCTAATAAGATTATAATGATCTTCAGAGCATATACATTCTCCGATATTTTTTGGTCGCAATTTATAATACTACATTAAACTTCTATATTAGCGAGTAACAATCTCGCCATTACCGATGTACCGCCAGGAATACAGGACCTCTCGACGAATTTCTTTGGCGTCACGAGCACCCGGGCCGCCTGGCCGCATTTCTCTGAAGTCGCACATCCTAACATATGGGCCCCTCGCAAAACGTGGAGGTGAGAGGACGTCCCCTCTACTCTGCGGTGTCTCGAAATTTTCAAGTTGTGCGTTGACTCATTTCAATTGAAATGATTAAAAGCTTTGTCATTGTCAGCAATAGTATTTATTTCACAAATGCAGCTTTGATCTAGCATCATCAGTTTTCTGTTTGTCTGGGAGCCACAAAACGACTGCAGTCATTTTTGTAAATGTCGACTACACCTCACCACTAATCAATATCATTGTTAAAGTTGTGCGTCCACTTTTTGTGTTCTGACTAGTGTGACCCTTTTTTCGTCATCAATTGTATTTCCTGTTTATAAAATTCGTGTTTCAACTGGTGATATAAAAATGTTTCCTCCATAAGACGTAAACAATTGATATGGCCTCGGGGTACCCTCCCAGCCGAATCTGAATTTATAATGGATTCGTTTACAACAATTCAAGCTGATCTCAAACTCAGTTGTTCTTCAACAACAATATAAGGCAGCAGCAGCAACAACTCATTTTACATCAGATGTCAGAAGGTACAGTATAGTTGCCATTGCCTTTTTTTCTCCTGCAGTACAGCCTTCAAGTTAAAGTTCAACCGATGTAAAAATTCAGAACTTAATCAAAACAACCCAGTAATTCAAGTGGTGAGAACACTCATAATGGCAAGTTGTTGTATATTGATTCGGTGGTGAGGTGTAGTGACATTTCATATGGAATGATTGAAGGCGTTGTCATTTCAACAATGTATTATTTTGTGTGACAATGCCACCTAAATTATTATAACAAGCCCCAAGAGATGTAAATCTCACAGCCCTCAAGTTAAAAAACAATCAAAACGTCTAAGTGCAAATATGGTGGCACTATCATGCAATAGATTTTGATCCAAAACTAATTAATGAATGAATCAAGATAAGTAAACAATAAAGTCACAAATTCAGCAACATTCAGCAGGTGGAAAAGCCAACGCCAATATTTCTCCTGGAGTAAATGACTTTCACGCAATGTCAAAACACAAAAGTCGTGAAGAAGGAAGAATTCTACTGAGCTTGTAGAGTCAAGATAAATTTAAAATCTTACCGGAAACAACAGAAGCATCGATCACTTTAAATACTTTACTAAAGAAAATTGGTTTCTCAGCTATCAGCTAAAACAAGAAGAGCATTTAGGATAGTCTTAAAATATGCATCCTACCATAAATATTGATGAACTGAAGCAGAAATAGAAAACGGGCATACTGAAACATTCATAACTTCAAACATCATTAACAAAAGTTCCCTTTCCAGTATTTTATTTGATTTGGAACCAAAGATAATAACAAAGACATTTATAAATTGCAGGACCTTAAAACACCAAAATAAATTTTAAGCTCAGCGTAAAGCGAGATCTTGTAATGCCATCGCGCCAAGTTGGGGCACACAAACCTCTAACCATCATTATTGGTGCATGTATGCGGGGAGAATCAGATAGCAGAACTTTTATAACGAGAAAAACAAGAAAGCCACAAATGCGCCCTTTGTGAAGGTCCATACTGCAAGTTATAAAGGATGTAAATTATCAAAAAATACATTAAAAATATCCACAGCGTCTAAAATTCCACAAGATTTAAACTACATGCTTCAAAACAATTGAATCAGGTCAAAAAAACTTCACCTACTTTGATAATAATTTCCATCAGCGTAGTACTTTGCAAACACGAATATGAAAAAAAGGATAGTCTGAACAAAATCACACACAAATCTAATACTCAATTATTTCAATTCAAAGAACTTTCAAAAATTTGAAACTATACTCATCAGACAAAACAAAAACAAATAGGTGCACTTTTAAATCTTTTTGTCAAACTATAACTAAATAATGAAAAATCATATAAGAGACATGGAACAATGGGTTGCTACAACACCGAGAAGAAGTCAAGTGTTTTCTTAGTTAACAAATACGGATATCATGCTCATTTGAAACTCATTTCAAAAAATTTTTTTTCCTTCAAGAATACAGGTATTATACAAATCATCCGGATGGTACAGCCCTGGAGGAACAGATATACTCGTTCGGAAAAATTAAACATCATTAAAATTTTCAATTAGCGCCACGTATTTTAGGCAACATCCATTCCCGTATGATGCACCAACATTGAATATGCAGCAAATACTGCCCTCAACATAAAATCAGAGTTCTAACTAAAAGCGTCTTAGAACACTTTGGGCCAAGATTTATTTCTGGGTGACACATTCTAAACATCATTGTAGGCCAGATAACCTCCCGAAAGGTAATCTTGAGACTATAAAAAACGAAAAAATTTCCTCGTACTCTTCTGGCCAGCCCCCTTATTGGCAGACACAACAAATTCTGATGTATTGATTTTTTATTGTGAAAGGGTTAACGGAAGTTACATTCACACCTACTGATCACAAGGGTCTATCGTCTGATCATTCACCAGTCTACTAGTCATTAACAATCATTAGTAAGACAATAAGAAAACCCCAATACAACAATGAAAAAGATTGGAAATATTTCTCAGAATGGGTAATTAATAACAGCACAGCTAATCTACCATTTAAAACTCTTTCGACATAAATGAAGCTATAGAATATGTACCCCGACAACTCCATCAAGCTGCTTAATTCTACAAAGAAAAAGAAAACAAAAACTATATTCCCGATAAGAGAAAAGGGGAAATAAAAAGTAAATTAAAAAAAATGGCAAATCACTAAAGATCCAGCAGTCAAAGAAGACTAAATTCAACCATAAAACCTCAAAGATTCTTCAAAATATCAAACCACCCCTACAAGATAAACTCACAAAATTGATTCCAATTAGAATTCAGAGAAAATTTCCCGAAAACTACCAAATACTTGGAGAGATGGAACCTATTTCTCCATCAGAAAAACGAGCCATGATTTTAAAAACCACAGAAGAAAAACTGGATCTTCGCGTCCCATTTCTCTAACATCTTTCACCATTTCTTCAAAATATCTGCAACAGAAGGGAAGAAATTCAACTTCAGATTCATCTTACGCTAGCTCCCCAAATCAAACCCGTAAGTCTCGAGAAGTTAAAAAATCAAGAATTTTCAACTAAAGCTCCCGGATACGATATGATTTCAGCAACAATTTTACCATCTACGAAGAAAATATGCTTAACTTCATCTTAATGCCCTCTAAGACTGGACACCCCGTCAATGGAAAATCGCTCAAGTAATAGTCATCCCTAAGCCCGGCAAACCAACACATGAAGTTGTATCATACAAACCTATTAGTCTACTGCTAATATTATCAAAAGTTTTTGAAAAACTGCTTCTGTCACGTTTAAATCCACTTCTAGAAGAAAATGAAAAAATACCTCATCATCAGTTTGGGTTCAGACAACGGCATTCGACTGTAGAACAAATTCATCGAGTAGTAAACGAAATTAGTGAATCGCCAGAAAATAAAGAATATTGTTCTGCTGTATTTCTAGACGAAAGCCAGGCTTTCGATAAGGTTTGGCACCCAGGTCTATTGTATAAAATTAAGAAAAATCTACCGTATACTTACTATCACTTGTTAAAATCGTATCTTACAGAGAGATATTTTCAAATAAAATTTAACTGTGAAACTTCAAAACTTATCCCTATAAAGTCAGGAGTGCCTCAAGGAACTGTGCTTGCACCTTTCCTTTATTCATTATATACTGCCGACATCCCATCATCCGTAAACGCATTGACAGCAACCTACGCGGACGACACAGCCATCTTAGCTCGACACGAAGATCCAGCAGAAGCATCTCGTCTCGTAGAAGAATATCTGCAATCCATCCACACGTGGCAGAAACACTGGCGCCTCAAGATCAATGACAAGATGTCTGTGCAAGTCACCTTCCGTCTGAAGCACGAAACGTGTCCACCTGTAAAAATCGGATTGCAATGTATTTTCCTCAAAATGACTCGGCAAAATATCTGGGACTTACTCTGAACAGAAGACTCATATGGAAAAACGTATAAAGAATAAAAGAACAGAATTAGACCTAAAACTTAAAAGGTTAAACTGGCTACTGGGAAGAAAATCATCGTTAAGCATCGCAAACAAAGTAATTATGTATAAAGCAATATTAAAACCAGTATGGACATATGGAATTCAACAGCTCAAAATGGGGAACAGCTCAAAATTCTAATATTGAAATATTACAACGCTTCCAGTCAATAACCTTAAGAAAATTTGTAAATGCCCCCTGGTACGTAACGAATGCAACATTACACAAAGACTTACAGATTCCAACTATAAAAGGAGGAATCAAGAATACCAGTGCAAAATACCTACAAAGGCTACATAACCATCCGAATATCCTAGCCATCAACTTACTAGACAATAGTGACTACACCAGACGACTTCAACGCCATCATACTTTAGACCTGCCATATCGACTTTAAACTATTCATTTCAGAAATTATAATTAATAGTTAATTTTTATTAATAATGTATCATTGGTGGAGTACGGTCATGGGATTTTACTCCTCTCATGTATTTGTTTACGTAAATCTATGTAATTTTGCCAAATGTTTGTTCACAAACAAATTGCAAAATAAAATATAATTTTAAAAAATCCTAAAATATTTGAATGTTTCCCGAGAGTATTTATAATTCTTGCCAACCTGGATGACCATCGTGGCTAAGAGCGTGTACCAACTCAGTGCTTTGGGTTGCGGGTTCGAGTTCCACATTGAAAATGATTGTTTCTTCCTTCTCTCTCATGTATGTGTTGCTGCAGAGAGCCTCGCATTCTGGTGACCCCCAGATTAGAGGTGCTCGCAAGTGTGTTGGTGTCTAGTGTATGGTCGAATATGCGTCTGATTGGGACGTAGATGGTAACCGTCTGTCGGCTGGATAAAATCTCTAGAAAAAATTAGAATTTTTTGTTTTTAGTTGATATAACACTTGAGGCACAGAGAAAAATAGAATGTGCAAAAAATACACATATGTTTCAACAATTTATTACAGTGTTTGGATTTAATATCAGTTAAGTAATTCTGCAAAAGTAGGTTGGCAGTTACACACATTTTTTTGAAATGCGTCTTTAACATTATGGTACAGCAATGTCCTGAAATGAGGGCGACAGTAAAATTCTTATACCTCATTTTATGATATGATTCGTTACCTTCAGAAACTCTTTTTTTTTTAATTACATTTTTTTACAAATAAACAATGTCTTCAAGAGATTAAAACTCATCACTATTATTCAAAGTAATTAATATATCGTATTAACCACACCTTTCTGCTAGTAAATACTGTTTGCAATAGTCACATTTGATTTTCTCATTACTGCATAAAAATATTTAACTGCAGTACTTCATTTTATCATTGTATCCTCAAATATATTTGTATGTTAATACTGACCAAATTGATTCGGGAATATCATCAATCAAATTATCTACGGCACAATTACTTTTAAAATGTCTGGAACTACTGTGTTACCAAATTAGTTGCATGGAATTTACATGCATAAAGGTACTTCGCCGAGACTGAAATTTCAGAATAAGTTGTATTTTATGAATTCTTATTTTGCTTTCACTCTCAAAAGTTTGTCTAGGAGAAAACTGCTGGTTCTTACAAAATCTGTCTTCTAAAACCTCTGTCTTCATTTTACCCCATAGGAATAAACCGGGTTCTTTTTTCTTCAGCCAATTTTTAGTCACAGTCTGTGGTGTGTGTTTCAATGCACTACGTGTCTTTAGTCATCATCTTCCCAGTAAATACATTTTCCCTTCAACTAAGGCATTTCAGAGAACTATTAATGAATTATCTTACGTGTAGTACATGTGTTATAAATTCTTGACATGGATTTTTCAACCTTAAACCTTCCAATGGGGTTTAACAATCACAACATCCCCCTTGCGTATTATAATTTCTATAAAGATAGCTGTAAATTCCCAGTGGCTAAAGTACTTAAGACAACCTTACTCCCACAATGCCAGAGCAGTATTTCGATTAAATATATTTAGAATAATCTTTACATGTTGACGATCAAGAGGGAATGAACGTAACGATTACAAGGATTAATTGAATCCATAACACAATATATTATTTTTGTGAGAATAATGCATGTCTTACGATAAATATGACAATACTACTTAGGATCATTAAAATATGGATATAAAAGCAGCTGGTTTGGTTCGTAAAACCACTTTAGGATACACATCATACTGTGTCTAGAAAATTATATAACACACTGGTATCATCTTTTGATAGGACATATATTTATTTCATTGTAGGGGGATCAGCAAATATAAATAACATCGCTTTCTTATTTGTGACTACAAAATACTCCTAAAACCTCAAATTAAAATTATTTTCTTGATGATATTTTCCCGTAACTCAATTCAATAATTCAGACTAATAGTTCGTACAGAATCAATATGTGCAATCTCATTGTATTCTAACATCACGCTAGTAGCAATGAAGGCACAAATATGCACTAGTTGCACATTCTCAATTATTTAATGAATTTACTACTAAACATCGACATTTATAGTCTTAGCTATCTTTCAAGTGAATTTTAATACAATTAAATATTGAACCGTCTTATCCTGTAAGGACAACATATTAATTTTGGAAGAAATGCGACTTAATAATTTAGAAGGGTGTTGCCTCAAGTGAAGATTACTACAAAATAAGCTGAAAATGTTCTTAAAAGTAAAAGAACTGAGTAATCTTTAATTTTCACATGACCTTATTTATTTAAATCTAATAATGTTTCGGACATTTTTGATTACCTAAAACATGTTTTCTTACAATTTTAGTGATTAAATTGTCCCTTCTTTCAGACAAAACATTGTTCAATTGAGTTAAAAAAATCTCTCAATGGAGGTTCCTGGAACAAATTTTAAACAAAATAGGTCAGAACTATCCATTTCTGCAGAAAATAAATTGACACCTACTTAATTTTCAAAATACTAAAAAACAAAGTTTTTATAAATAAGTGGGGTTTATTTATTTATTTTACGTAAAAAAACGCTAAAAAACTGCATATGACGTGCTATGGGGAAAAGTGAATTGTGTGCACATTTTCAAAATTCTGTGATACCTACACTAAGTCATATACTACTTAAATTTTGAATTTTTTGAAAGGGAGAAAAAACTCCATGTAATAAAATCTATTTTCAAGGATAAACAAGCAATAAATTTTGAATTTTGAAAGGGAGGAAAAAACAAAAAACTCCATGTAATAAAATCTATTTTCAAGGATAAGAAAGCAATAAATTTTGAATTTTGAAAGGGAGAAAAAAACTCCCATGTAATAAAATCCATTTTCAAGGATAAATAGCAATACATTTTGGCTCTATTACTTCCTGCCGCGACAACATGGAAACGATAATTTGAATAATTGTATTTTCCACTGAATTCTAGAAGACGTGCACAGAAAATGAAGTTACATTTATGTCCAGAAGCATTTTGTGCAGAAGTGTTTTGAGAAACATTCTTACAGTTTTCTGTTGGCAAATTTCCTTTTTCCCCATGTCACTTTCTGCAAGCGTTGTGAGGTATCATTCATAAGTTACAATGATTTCACTATAGGCTGACCCCTTCCTTCAAGTTGTGTGATGATATTTAGCAAAATATGGAAATAGACCCAAATGAAAACAAACGAAATATCTTTGGACGAAACTAACGCCTCTCAGTCCTGACGATTTTCTTCCAAATTCATATTCCCCTATCAAACTGGGTGAACGCAAGGCCCTGCGAATTCGAAACAGATATTTAACTTTCAATGGTACTTGACATGTGACATAACTTTACATGTCACAAAACATTTTTAAAATTTTCAGAAAAATGGCTCCAAAGTTTTTGATTTTTTTTCCATGGATAGGACTTATAAAAATTTGCAAACTTCATTCTCGTTCCCCTTTCTGAATTTTAAAAAATTTTAAAAAATTTTGCTTCTTCCTTTAACTACAGATAGGTATTTTTCTTCATAAAATCTGTTTTTTTTTAATTATTTCATGAAATATTGACATACAAAATCTCTAAATTTTGCAAATTTGCATCTGCAAATGCTAAACATTGTTTTTAAAACTCCAAGGATGTACTTAACCGTGAGGCTAGTGGCGTAGGGGTAATGTGAATGTGCTAAGTCTAAGAATCTGAGTTCGAATCCCAGCGTGAGAAAAATGTTGCTTATTGAAAACCCTTGTATGTTCACGTAGTACTATAATATTCTGAAAATATTCGGGCTGTTGTTGCACCACTAGTTTGTTTGAATTTTTATCTGAAATAGACGAAAGTGTCAAATAAATGTTCTATTTTTAGAGAAACATATGAATTCTTTAAAATTGCAAAAGATTAAAAATTGTCGACACTTTCCTATTACATTTTCGAAGATAGAACAGTTTTAAGGAAAGTCTTGCATCAAAAACGTACCTTCACATACTATCATCTACAATTTTCTGAAAGTATGTTTAGTTTTGGAGTATTTTTAGTAAAACCGTGACATACGTAAAAGATACGTAAACAAGATTTATCAAATACGCTTCCAAATTTGCTGTTTTCATAGCCTTTTCTTTTGCTGAAGCCCACGGTCGCGCTGATCTGCGGGACAGATATTCTGTCGACATTCCTGCGCTTGTGGAGATCGCGTCGAGGTCTTACTCGTTGTTTGGCTTGGCCGGAGTATCTACATCTGCTCTGTTCCAGTCGGTTATTCAAGAAGGGTTGTTGATCTTCGGTACTACCCAATTGTTGATATCCTGAATGAGTTTCCATTGTTGAGCTTGGCGTTAGGAGCCCTCCGTAAACGTGTCAATACCGACGAGAAAGAGGTCTTAGCTTGTTGGTGAGAGATACACTTCTTGCTGAAGGCTTAGGTACTTTTAAGCCCCCGTGTAAGCATGCTACTGATCGCGGTTTTGAATGGAAGTTCCAACGTTCGAGGTTCGATTGGTTTGGTTTGGTTTTTTCGTGTTTCCGGGCGCATCAACTGCTTTGGTCATTAGTCCCGTGAGTGTAGTGCATGTTTCTTCTCGGTAGAGAGCGGTGATCTTCCCCCGCTGCATGGCGAGATCCGGCGCCGACCTACCGTCGGCTAGTGGGGATTCCCCCTAACCAGGACTCTCCCACCAGCGGGGCATCGCCCCACCGGGACAAGCTCTAAGCTCCCGACCGGTCTCCCGGAATATGTGGAAGTGTAGTTCATGTTAGTGAAAGTATGTGTGTAAGGGGGAGAGGATAGGACAAGGAAGAGGAAGGAAAGTTCGCGCGCGGTCCGTGGCCCGTTTGGTAGGGTACTGCTTCGGCATTCGCCTGGTGTTGATCGGAAAAACCACGGAAAACTACCGATAAGAGCAGCCGGCCGCTAGAATTCTCCTCCAGGCAGCGACTGAATTCGACCTAGCTGAAAAGCTAGTGTCGATCGAGGTTCGAAATGTTGGTGAGTTTATCTCTGAAGATATTGAAAATGCGGATTTGCTTACGTGAAACGTCTCTGTGATGTGCACTAAACATTTGTACAATGTTCAGTAACCATTTTAGCTCTTTTTTTATTATTTCTGTGAAACGTGTTCATCCATTTAGAGGAGGGAGAATATATGATTTTTCTTCGATGTTTGATACCCGAGACTGTTATATCTCAGAATATTTGTAAAGCATATTAGAGCTTCAATAAAGGGCAACGGAGAGGACGAAGACCCTTGGATGATTCTTCGACGTATCCTAACATTCCCTAGAACTCTTAACTAAACTGCGTGTGAATAAAAGGCACATAATGAAACCATTATCATTCATTATGTTTTTCATTTGTTACGAAAAGTTTGCTTAGAAGAAGAATGTCGAGCAGTCTCAGAGTAGTACCCTTGCAAAAGGGCCAAGGTCCGCGCGGTATCTATCGTTTCTCTTGCTTCTCCTATCCTCACCCCCTTACCCGACTCTCTTGCATACATTGCACTACCACACATGTCGGCAGACCAGTCGGGAGCTAAAAGCTTGTCCCGCTTGGGTCGGTGCCTCGCTGGTGGGAGATACCTGGCGTGAGAAAATCCCGCAAGTCGACATATAGGTCAGTTCCGGATCTCACCATTCAGTGTGGGAAGATTCCCACCACCTCTCGCGATATTTTTATCGCATTTATCGCATTTTTATGCACTTCTCTTGCGAATGTCCTTAGCTGTTGATGAAACCGGAAACTCTAATCAATTTTTCTATCAATCAAAGGTCCCAGTAACCTTGGATAGTTTCATAGTCTGCGATCGGTGCAGACCAATTTTCTGGCATCTTGACTGGCTTTTTTACCATCTCCGTTTTTATTTTGAAGTCTTCATCCATAGATGATCCCTTCAGCGTCGTTTTGATAGTTTCAAGCCACGGTGGTTTATGTTCAACCGAGCTTCCACCAATACGCCAGTGTTTCTTATGAATTTTCAAGCACTTCTTATTGGGGAAGCACTTACGTATTTTGTGTATTTTGGAATAATTTCATATCTCTCTTCATGTCCTGGTATAATTAGCGGAATTTTTTCGAAACTCACGGTTCTGGAGATGTTTCTGGTGTCAGAGTAGAGTTCGTGTTACTTCACTGAGGCTGTTATTCATTGTTTCAATGTGTCGATGATGTTTCAGATATGATTTTGTCTTCGTGATGGTGTCGTTTAAGTGAAGCTCTCTTCTTCAATTTCTTCCGAGCATCTTCTTACGGTTTCTTTAAACTGATCTTTTGAGGAGGAGGAGGAGGGGGGTTAATTTCCTCTCCAAACGGATGTTCCCGATTGGGGGCTGACGGATGGTCGACGTTTTAAGTGATAATTATCATAGTTTCTTAGTGATAATGTGAATGTCCTGTTCATGGTGTTTGGTCATTCCAAATCCACTCGGAGGATGGTGATGGATCTGCTGGTTGTAGCTGAGTTTTATCAGCTGCATCCCTGACACTACTTTAAACACCTGATGGTGACACATTTCTTCTTTCTCCAACATATGTCTCATTTTTTCTCTTAGCATCCGGTGGTCTGACAAAACCTCTTCCATCACCTCTGATCACTCAAGAACTTGGTCGGGATATCTCCCTTCTGGTTAATCTTTCTTTGTTTCTTCTTCAAGCTTGGGCTATATCGAGTGCTAGAGATCTTGAAGGTTGGGAGGAGATTGCTTAGCACTTTGATTCCTTTCTGGTCATTAACTCTTCGTTCTGTGGGTTTTAAAGTCGGTTGTTTTGATGCCAAAGTTGACGTACTCATTTTACACATTTTTGTGAGCGAATGGCAGATTTGATCAATGCATCTCCAGCGGCGCGGTTCCTCTGCGCCGCACATACTCTTTGCTCCGCGCGGTTGGTTCCCGATGCCAGTTTATTTATTATTTATTTTACGTCAAAAGCGGTAAAAAAACTGTGTATGACGTGCTATGGAGAGACGTGAATTCTGTGCACGTTTTCAAAATTCTGTGATGCCTACAATAAGCCATATACTACTTAAATTTTGAATACAGAAAAGAAAGGAAAGGAAGAAAAAAACAAGCAGGAAAAAACGCTACGATGTAATAAAATATATTTTCAAGGTTAAATCAGCAATAAATGTTGGGCTTTTATTCATCATGTCCTTCGTCAAGGAATAGTACTTCTTGCCGTGACAACATGAGAGTGATAATTTGAATAACTATGTATCCCATCGAATTCTAGAAGTCGTGCACAGATAATGTTACATTTATGTCCAGTTAGATAGATTGATTAATATTCCCGGGTGCGTCAGCTGCGAAGGTCATTCGTCCCGTACGTGTAGTGCATTTTTATCTCGGAATATGGCGGCGATCTTCCCTCAGTAGATGGCAAAATTTGGCGCCCACCGTCACGTCGTCAATCTTCCCCAATCCGTTTTCTCCCGCCAGCGGGGCACCGCCTAAGTCAGGACAACCTTTAAGCTCCCGGCATGTGTGATAGTGTAATGCACATAAATCTAAGTGTGTGTAAGTCAGGGTGCGGTTAGAACAAGCAATAGGAAGGAAAAATTGCGCACATTGGCCCGGTTCTTAGGGTAGAGCTCGAACCTCCCGGTCAGAGACACTGCAAGGCCACTCCGTGCCACCCCTTGAATCTTAAGTAGATAATGTTTATAATGTAGATAAATCATTTAAATATTATTTGTCTTGATCTTTCTGAAATTTGGAAAATTGTAAAAGTTAGAAATAATGCAAGAAAGGAGTAGCATCAAGCTCTTGTAACAGCTAGTTTCTAAGGATGTTACATATTACATAATGTAGGTTTTATACAACACGCTGAGAGACGAAAATGTGATTGCTTTTTTCATTTTGAGTTAATTAAATCCCTACCATTTCCTCTAAACGGACTAAAAATATTCCAGTCATTTAAATAATTTTAATTAATGCGCTCGGATACTAGTGTACCATTATTTATCCCTACATTTTATTATTTTTCTTTATATTTATATTGTCCTCCAAATATCGAAGTATCTTAATGTGTGTAAAGTCACTAACAATATTATAATTAATTATTTCGTTATGGTTTCAATTGCACTTCAAATTTTGTTGATATCTGAGAAAACTGAGAGAAGTTTATTTTTTTGTATTTTGATAGCAAGGGTGAAAGGTTTTCCCGGCGAAATATTGTGAAACTCCTTACAATGCAGACAAATCAGCAATATGGCTTCATAAAAACTTCATCAGAGCATTCAAAAGGTTTCGAGAGAGTTCAAGAATTAATATTCGTCGCATAATAGGAAGATGGAAGTCCTCTTATTGTCTTTTATATTGATTTTGCACAGACTTTCAACAGTTGTTGACTTCTTTATTCCGCGCCAGGGAAATTATAAAATAAACTCTCTTCTCTTTTGAAAGAATTTTAACGTTCCGATTCCTGCTTCTTAACTTGTGCATGATTTGATATTAATGACCGACGGATATCGAAATCCACACGATATTTTAGTTCCATTCTGAAAAAACGTTTCTTCGAAGCAAGGTTTACTTGCACAAAAAGTAATTGAAAATGGTCTTTACTAAATATGAAATCATCATGTGATGGAAACGCTTATTAGCATCTCATGCGTCACTGTCGGAATAAATACCTGACCCAGGAGCTTCTGTGGACACTGGGGTATTCTGCAGTATTCCATGCAGCTGCCGCGATTCCGACGCGCCGCGTATTCAGCGGCGGCAATACTGAACGTAATTTCCGCGCTTGGCAAATTTGCCTCCCTTTTGCTTCCTGCTTCCATCGGAACTCAAAATAGCTACTTTGTCAGATGAACGTGCAGATAATGAGTCAAAATACCTACTTAATCCGTATATTACAAATTCTTCGATTGTGAACTATGTATTCTATGTAGCATATATTCAATATTTTTCATCTGAAGCACAAACAAAGTAGTGCAGTATTTTCTGAATAATAAATGTATTGCAAACAGAAATCATTTTACATTGTAGAAGAATATACATTTCAAAGGCATGCAGAGTAAAGAAAACTGCTTTTAATAAAGGTGTTTGATGGGTTTGCTAAAATGCTCTCATTCATTACAAGGCAAATGTAAATAATGTACAAAATTTTAAAAAAATATTTCTGTAAATAGAACAGACAATCCATTGAATATTATTATTGTATGGATTGTCTTGCCTGTTTATTTCATATTAAATTCATGTTTTTGGCAGTCAATGGATCAACCATCAGGAACCATCTTTATCTTATTCCTTCCACTTTGTGAAATTAAATTTAACAATTTATAAAAAGATATTTAATATAAAAATAATATAATAATTGAAAGAGCTTTTTAGAGAAATAATATCAGACATTATAGCTGTAATTTCTTTAAGAAGTTATAGTTAAGTTATTTATAGTTAGTAATAGCATAGAATATGGTTATAGTTAAGTTAAATATATTTAAGTTATTTAATTAAATTGTAGATTACATTTTTAACATAATTTAAACAAGACCGGGACGGTTACTTCTGACCGGGAGATCCTAGGATTCGAGTCTCGGCGGTGTCAGGAATTTCTACACTAGCTAGGAGGCCAGGTCGAATTCATCCGCAGTCTGGAGGAGAATTCTAGCAGCCATTTGCTTTGATAGGTTGTTTTCGGTGGTTTCCACGATCGACTGGCGAATATTGGAGCAGTACCGTAACAAACATACTACGGATCGCGCAGGATATATTCCTTTCTCTTCCTTGTTTTTCTTTCGGCCCTTAGTTGCCAAAGCTTACTCAGATGCACTACACTACCACACTTGTCCGGAGACCAGTCTGGAGCTTTGTGCTTGTCCCAGTCGTGGCGGTGACATTGGTGGGAGATACCAGGTAGGGGAAATGCCACCGTAAATCGACGTAGGTCGGCGCCGAATCTAGTCACCTACAGGGGAAGATCACAGTCGCCGCCTGCGATAAAAATGTGCACTGTACTTACGGGACCAATAACCTTAGCAGTTTCCGCGCCCGGAATCATTAATCAATGATTGAAACAAAGCATTTAACAATGACTAATTTTAAAATTATATGCTTTAATTTTCTTCAATTTGCATTTTGAGACACAATCTTCAGAAACTCATTTCAATTTTTATTGTCCGGTTAACGAAAGAAAATTTTCTAATATTTGTTTTTTCCTACTTCTCATAATTTTGCAGTTGTTTGGTTCATTGATTGATTTTTTCGTGTTTCCGGGCTCAACTGCTTCGGTCATTAGTCCTGTTAGTGTAGTGCATGTTTTCCTCGGGAGATGGCCGTGATTTTCCCCCGCTGGATGGCGAGATCCGGCACCGACATACCGTCGGCTAGTGATGTTTTCCCCTAACTAGGACTCTCCCACCAGCGGGGCACCGCCCCAGCCGGGACAAGCTCTAAATTCCCGACCGCTCTCCCGGAAAATGTGGTAGTGTAGTGCATGTTAGTGTAAGTGAGTATGTAAGGGGGGAGGATAGGACAAGGAAGGGGAAGGACAGATCACGCCCGGTCCGTGGCCCTTTTTGGTAGGGTACTGCTCCGGCATTCGCCTGGTGTTGATCGGAGAAACCACGGAAAACTACCGATCAGAGCAGCCGGCCGCTAGAATTCTCCTCCAGACAGTGACTGAATTCGACCTAGCTGAAAAGCTAGTGTCGAAAATCCCGTCAGGAGTCGAACCTAGAACCTCCCGGTCAGAGGCGCTGCAGTGGCATCAGTTGACTGAGCACTGAGCTACCGCTCCCAGTTTTTGCAGTTGTGGTCCTGACAACTAGAGTACGATGATTTTAAGAGTCGCTTCTGAATATCTTTCTAGGCTGGATTGCCTTCATAAGCCCTGAAGAAAGTACTGAGCCATCTGGCTCTCGCTCAAGGTTTCGTCAAGGATTCCCATATGGGAATATTTGAATTGGATTCTCATTGCATTACAAATTTTTCGAGATTTTTTCTATTTTATGTAGTGTATTTGTGATGAAGGGTTCGGATGCTAACAAACTTAACCATCTTCGATACTCCACGTTTAAGAATCCTGGTCATAAAATTCAAACCTTTCAATGTGTTTCTGGGAACATAACTGACTTGTTCGGTCCATTCCGTATACTCATTAATATTAATGCTTAGGTACTTGATATAACTAACACTGGGTATCAATTCGCTTTTCAGGGAGTACAAAAATGTTTTGCTGGTATCATATTAGTGAAAATAATATTGCAATTATTTTATTAATTTCCATTTACTGTGGTCAAGCTTTCAATTTTGTTTAGATCTACTTGCAACTTCTCTTTGTCCTGCGTACTTTTTTACTTCCCTATTGATTGTGCAATCGTCTGCGAAGAGTTTAATTTCGATTTTTATATTGCGATCGATGTCGTTTACAAACGCAATAAATAGCAACGAACCTAGAACACTTCGCTGAGGACCCCCAATCATAACCGCGATATGTTGCGAAAGTTTAACTTTTACAATTACTTTTTGAGTTCTCCAGTTGTGCCATTCTCGTGTCCAAGACACTGCTTTAGCTTGATTCCCGTCCTAGTGTTTCTAATAATCGATGATGAAGAAAAAGATCGAAGGGTTTTGACAAATGAATAACGACTTCGTCAATTCACCCATCTACTATATCGAGGTAGTCAGCAAAAACCTTAACACGCGGAAATTGTTTGGCTTTTGAACGAGTATTCTATTTTAATACCATAAAGTCACTCGAATACTCAGTCGGTCTAAAACAATTCTCATTTGAAATACTATGCAAAACGATTGTCAATTAGCTTCCTGACAACGGATGTTGAACTAATTGGCCGGTTATGTTTTATGTTTGTACGACTTCCCCCTTTAAAATTAGGTACCACTATTTCGCTTTTCTAACCATTTGGAATACATACATTATTTAGAGTTATTTGAAAAATTCCAAATAGATAATAAATCTTGGCGTCACCACCTAATTTGAAGAAATTTCAAGCAATACCACAAGGCTCCATCGGTACATGTTCACCTAATCCTTTTAGTCTATTTCGAATTTCTTTCTCGTTAATTTCCATAGGATCTCCAAAGGTCGGATCGGCAAAGATGGCTCAGGGCATCAACTGATGTCACTGCAAAGCCTGATTGGGAGGTTTAGGGTTCGAATCCCGACGATTGGGAGCACTAGCTATATCGGATTCATCCACTGTCTTGAGGAGAATTCTAGCGACCAGCTGTTCTAATCGGTGGTTTTCCGTGGTTTCTCGAGTCAATACCAGGCGAATACCGGAGCAGTACCTCAACAAACGGGTCACAGGCAGCTCGCGACCTTTCCTTCCTCTTCTTTGTCCTATCATCACATCTTACACACACATACTCAAGCACTACACTATCAAACTTGTCGGGAAACCAGTCGAGAGCTAAGAGGTTGTCCCGGCTGGAGCACGTCCACGCTGGTGGCATATATGTGCTTGGGGAAAATCCCTGCAGTTCGACGTAGGTCGACGCCAGATCTCGCCATCCAGCGGCGGAAGATCTCCGTCACCTCCCGCGATAAAAACACATACTACACTTACGGGACTAGTGGGAATAGCTGTCGAGGTGCCTGGAATAAATCAACTAATCGGAGCAGTAATTTCTTTCTTTATCTCTCTCCCTCTCTCTCTCTCTCCCCTTTTTTTTTTTTTTTGCGAAATACAGATGCAAAGTATTTGTGAAATAACGATACATTCAAAAGTTCGTCACCAACGTATTTCTTTGAGCATTTTTAATATAAAATAATACAATGTACCCTTACGTTTTTTTGTAGTTGTGGAAGTTTCCGAACTTTCCTCTGTTCATGTGTGAGAATAGTACGTAGGTATGCATTCTGCGATGATATTCTTTCTCTTAAGTTGTTTCGATAGTTGTCGGAAATATTGTACATCCCTGTCATTCGTCTTTCTTTTACTCTTAGGCTCTTCTGACCTGAATTTTAAATGTTCACACTTTGTTTTTGTAATATTCTGGATCTGAGTTAATTTTCAATTTTTTTGGTGTAGCACGACACGCACTAACCCCCCATCATTAATGGTTTAAAATGTTCCCCTATTTCTTCTATAGACCTACCTCGACTGGCTAAATTTAAGTTTTTTTTAATTAAACCTAAACAGTCTGCTTTGCTATAATGTGGATTTTTCTTTTTACGGTTTTAGCATCTTTAGTGCCCGCCTCTTTAAATTTTAGTAATACGCCATTATCGTTACTAATCCCCTGCACAACCTGGCAGTCGATAATGGCATCTTAAGGGCTGTCAAGTAAAACGTCCAGTAGTGCCGAATCCCTCGCCCGCAATCCCGCTACCTGGTCGAATCCATTGTCCCAGACCGGTTCATTAACAATACTCTGAGCGCTAGAGCCTGAGGGAACGTCACCTTTCCAAGAAATGCAAGGAGGATTTAAGTCAATTATTATACGTTTATTTGTGAGTTTCTCTAAACGTGCTAATTGAGCGACTTTTTTCAATTGCTCTTAGATTTTCATTAGGTGTTCCATTTCTGCATATTATTTCCACATAAGATTTGTATTGCTCATTTTTGTTCTTCACCTATAATTTTGAATTCTTTATCTCTACAGAGTACATTGATAGTTTCACGCAGATACGTTCCCCCATCCACTGACACATCTATCTCGCCTACATAATTTCCAAATATCCCGGCATTCATTATTCCCTGGTCAATACATGCTTCTGAACATATCACGGCAGATCAGGATATCTTTCTTATCAACTAAATCCCAACATTTTTCAAAACTGCTTAATATGTAACATTATTATGAAGAAATATAATTTTATATTATATACAATATACATACTGTAAAGTCTAATGTAATTTATAATATAATATGTAGTAAATATTATACAATATATAGTATTTTTCGTTTGCTTTTTTCCTTTTTTAAATTTTTTCATAAATTAAAATATAACGTCAACAATCAATTCAAGTAAAATCGTCATTAACATTTACATTAACGAAAATTTGTTTACGTTGTTATATTTATACGTACATGTGCTTTAAATAATGTCCTATAAAGTTTCTCGAAAACTCAACAGTTTTCTGTTAAAACGAGCTAAACTTTCCGTATTTTCAGAAACGCTCAGTTGTCATTTTCTCAAAAATGGCTCCAATTTATTTCATCAAACTTTTCCAACAGGAAGTGCTAATTTCACTCTTTAATATGGCGTAAAGTTCATTTTTGGGTATTCTTTTTGGTTTTTCAAAAATTACACAAATGTATTTTTAAATATCTTTCACGCCGTTAGTACGCACATTTCTAGCGATTTGTAAACACCGTTGCATTTGTGAGTTAATGTGGCTTAAATAACTTCAAATAAAGTTTTTTGGAAACTCAAAAATGTTCTGTGAAAAAAGCTTCAAATTTCGCATTTACAGTAACGCTTAAACATAATTTTCTTAAAAGCAGCTCCAAATTTTTCATTGGAAATTGCTATTTATGACGAGGATTCACTCTTCTTCAATATACTTAAAATAATATTTCGGTTCCGCAATTAGAAAACTGACGATTTGAAAAAATGTAAAAAATGTGTACTTTGAGCGGCAATAGACGGCAGCTGGCAAAGGATGGGCAAGACCTTAAAGCCAGTCCACGCTAAGGAAATTAGAAAACTTTGCTACGAGAAAATCTGCGCCATTTTGTAGCACCACTAGTTTTAAGTCTTCCCTAGTGCCACTATAAAATAAAAGATCCATCTCAAATTCGAGGAGTCGTGACGTCATATTGATTGAACGGAGGATATAAATTTTGATGAAAATTCTGTGTGTGCTTCAGGCGCTACTCTTATCAGACGAACTGACGGGTACACTCTTCTATTTAAAAAAAGAAATTCTTCTTCGGTATTAGGGACCTACATAATGTGTGAAAATCTCAAAATCGTATTTTGGCATGATTACATAATTTAATACAACATCAATAAGAAAGTAAACATGTTTAACGTTTTTACAGTTTGGATTGTGTTAGAATTGTCCCAATCATATTATTTTTATTCGTCATACGCACACAGGATCGCTGCTACTCACTTTTAAAAATTGTTGATAACAGCTATACTGCCTCAACAGGAATCCTCTATAATATTTCCCCCATAGAACCGATCTTCCGATTTCACCAAATCCCGTTAGCAACGCTCGCGCCTTTGCAGAGAGGGTGGTGGAGGAAAACCAATGTCATTTGCACGAGTTTCCTTCCGAATCATTCCGCTCTCCCTGCTCGCCTCCTATAATTTACTCATTTTGATATACTTCCAAGAAATTCGCGAACGGTGTCCTGGGTTATCTCTCAAACGGATCGATGTTCAATAAAAGTTATGAGATACTAAATTAGTAAAATTTCCTGGAACATTTTCGCATCCGAGTTGGAGTAAATGAGAAAAGTAAACTCAAAATATCGTTGACGCAGCTGTCACACTCCCAAACAATTGGAGGGGAGTGAACGCGCGGAGTTTCCGTTTGCGAGGGGACGCGCTCTGCTCCGCGGGCGGATCCAACTCCCGCCGGCTGGCCTCGCACTTTATGAGGGCTGCGGACTGCATTGTTGGATGCCGGCTCTGCGATGCTGAGACTGTACGGACGAGAACGAATCGCGCGGTACGTTTCGAGTCGATTATTGAATACTTGCACGGATAGCCAACAAATAATGAACAGGAAAAATTAACTCTCACAACTAGTTTTGCTTTTGGTGAAGCTTTGGCCCCTTAAAGGTTTTGCAGTGAAATTAAAAACAGTGCGTAATTTTTTCACCAGCAATGCATTTTGGCTAAGCATTTATATGTTTAAGATGAATAGTTGACTCATGTCTGTTAAATTTCCAAATATCCAATATGAAATATTGTGGTTTAATTAAATTCTTTACAATAAACTTAATTTGATAAAAATAATCGAAGGACAATGAGGTTTCTTTCCATACAAGTTTCTAGCGGCCGGCTACTCTGATTGGTAGTTTTCCGTGGTTTCTCCGATCAACACCAGGCGAATGCCGGAGCACTACCCTACCAAAACGGGCCATGGACCGCGCACGATCTGCCTTCCTCTTCCTTGTCCTGTCCTATCCCCCTTACACACTCACTTACACTAATATGCACTACACTACCATATATTCCGGGAGACCGGTCGGGAGCTTAGAGCTTGTCCCGGCTGGGGCGGTGCCCCGTTGGTGGGAGAGTCCTGATTAGGGGCAAACCTCACTAGCCGACCGTAGGTCGGCGCCGGAT
Organism: Teleogryllus oceanicus; assembly: GCA_964035755.1. Taxonomy (NCBI): domain Eukaryota; kingdom Metazoa; phylum Arthropoda; class Insecta; order Orthoptera; family Gryllidae; genus Teleogryllus; species Teleogryllus oceanicus. Next base: position 239,780,816 of record CAXIVR010000001.1, read on the forward strand.
CTCGCCATCCAGCGAGGGAAGATCACCGCTATCTACCGAGAAAAAAACATGCACTACACTCTCGGGACTAATGACCAAAGCAGTTGACGCGCCCGGGAACACGAAAAAAACAACCAAATCCATACAAGTTTTAACAATGAAGCTTATTTCGTATTCTTTTACATTCTAATTGAAACGAACCTGCTCATATATTTGCTTTCGTATTAGAAGCGTATGTGGAATAGGCCTGAAGAGCAACACTGCCACAATGCCTAGAGTTCACTATCCTGCTGCGAGAGATCCCTAGCCTGGCTCTAAACCTCAAGCGCATTCCTAGAATTTCAATTCATGCAACTCACAACGCTGGATCAATGGCTCAGAATGCACCATGCAACTACACGCTCTCGCATGGTGAGCATATTGCACTGGCGGTCAACAAGGTATTAAAATCCGGAGAGGAACTAACACTATCGTGTAAGCCATCGTTATATTGCATTGGCAGCAGATAATGTCTTTACAACGCGGAGTAGCCTTTCACACAGCCAGTAAAGTACACATTTGTTATGAGATCCTTCGCTGTGAGATATCGTCTTTAATCGAAGACCGTGTAGGACACCCCTTCAGCATCCAGTTGGAGAATACGCCCGTGTAACACTTTGTGACGTAATTCCGCCTGAAATGGAATGGAATGGAATGAAAGTTTCTTTTGTTATTTAATGTCGCTACATCTAGGTCATTAGCGACCACTATTGGAGTTAACGTTTTGGTAACTATGAAGATGAAATGATATGGTGATGATAAAGGGTGAAAGGACGAACACGAATACAACCATACCCGAGGCGGAACTCGAACACACTATCGTTCGATCCGAGATAGAATAGAAGTTGTTTCTGTCGTTTCTGCGGTTTACTGAAATCAACGTTTGCGTCAAAACATTATCGGTAATAATGCTTTTAAATTATCGGCGCCAATTTTCGACGATACACGAAAATATAGAATGCTTTTCCATACAAGAAATTGTTCGACCTTTCTTTAATAATTTAAAACACATTTATTGCTTTAATGTATACGTTACGTGAAAAGTGAAAATCATTTAAAAAATGCTTTTTTTGAGAGCCGTGTACTTTCACGCCCGATATTTAAAAAAAATATAAAGCTCAGGAAAAACTCATTTTCCTCAGTAACTTTGGAATTGAAAAATTCAATGGATAAATATTTCATGTTCACTCGTCATTTTCTTTAATATTAATTCCCACATAATCCGATGTTTAATAATAAAACCAAATGGAGTTTTGATGCCAGTTCATTCGTGAAGTGCGCCTTTATTGAAATATCGTTTCTCGTGCGGGAAATATTTCCTCTTCTATTAGCAAAATACACTAGCAAAATATCCGACATTGCTCGAGATTTCTTCGTATGCAATTCTTTTGAAAGAGGACAAAGATCCGTAATTGAAATTATTATAATGTATTTCTTCTTCTTCTTCTTCTTCATTTATCTAATTTTATAATTTTTGTATTATCTTATTATATTATATTATATTATATTATTATTTTATTTTTTATTATTTTTAATTTATTTATTTAATTTTTTTTTAAAAGTTACAAATTTTAATAAAAAACTATAATTTTCTTCCTTCGCGATATTTTTTTTATTTTATAGTAGATTGGTTATTATTAAAAAGTATCTAACGCACTGCTACAAGCGCCTAGCGAACTATTAGATACCAGTTCTGCTGCACTGCAACTGGCCTCTGGTGGTTTTAGGTTAATTTTTAGGTAATTTGCTCTTTTCCATAGGCCAAAATTAATTATCGTAGTGAATCTAGCAACATATTATATAAATTATTAATTTTCTGCATTTGTCTTATATTAAGCACTTTTTTATATTTACCAAATTTTGCATGGACACCGTGACAATCCAGAAGAGGTTGTAAAAAATTGTATCTATTCATACACTACTTTTTGGGTTATCGATGTCGGTTACATGTCGGTTGAATGCACTTTATTAGGTAGATTTCTTAATTTACTTCACATTTTTATTACTACATAGGACAATATGTAAGATGAAAACATAAAAATGAAGTCTTCTAGTAACAAAAATTGTAAAACATTAAAAAATAACCTGATTTTTTGGGTTATTTTCTGATCTATAAACTTTATTAGATTTATGAAATATTATTTCAAAATATATTTAATTTATGTCAGCTTCTATACTTGTGGCATGTGAGCTTGATACTTGTAGCATTTTTGTGTCTTGTGTAGATTATATTTTATTTTTAAATTATACGCATATTCGTGTAAATGTATTTGTAGTGTTGGCAACATTTTTTCACATCCTTAGAGTTATAATTACATTTATTTTAGCTCAGTTGCATGTTCTTCTGCACATACGTTTTGCAAATATTTCTTGAGAATGAAAAGTGAGGTTAAATTTGTCATAGGTTAAAGGAATGAAACTTATTTAATTTATTTATCAAAAAGCAGCAAAATCGAATGTTACGTATTGGAAGAAATATAATCTGCGCATATCGTTTTGGAAATCCTTATCCCTTTATTTTAGTATACATATTTGTAAGACGATTAAAATGTACAAACAATCATTGTTGATAACATTTGAAAATTAGAGATTTTTGCCCCAGAGTAATATAATTTGCTTCGTCAAAGAAACCAGGGATTTTATCTTATAGTATTGCTGACACAAAACACTCCCACCCCGGTGCAACTTCACTCGCAACTAGTAAAAGAGAGTTCAACAAAACGTGCTCACAATGAAGCTGCATTTATACGTAGTAAAGTTATGTATTTGAAGTCATTTTCAAACTTTCGTACAAAATAACATTTTGATGAAGTAAACTGAATTTAGTGTGTTCTATCGACAATCGCATTTGATTTTGATTTTTATCGAAAAATCTTGCACAGAAAAAGTAAAATCAAAGATCGGAATATAACACAATCAGGTAAAACTATTTGTATCTTGTAGGTTCCGTTAGTTTTAGTTCATTATAATAGACGTGAAGCCGTCATCTCTTAAAAGCAATCATATTCCGATTAACTTATATAAAAACAGCACCATGAAGCATAATGTTTCGAAAGAGTAATCGGAAGCGACATCTACCAGATACTGGACAAAATTAGACGTGAAATGCCATCAGGCGCCATAGTTGGCTGTAAATATGCGCACTTACGATAATAGTACAAGCGCTTGCACGCAACGTCATCGGCCAAATCAGGGGCGCCCACAAAATTAATGGGGGCCTTCCAACCCCCGTCTGTCCTTCCATCACAGGGGAGCTGATTTGATCTTTGCTGGAACTGATTCGATACTCCTCGTTTCCCATTCATTAACATAGGGAGGGATCTGAAAATAAATTGCCTCTGCGTAACATCCCGACAAATGTCAAATGTGAAGCGATATTGTTGTATGTCCAGAACAATATCCGAGAAGAGTCGTCATGATTTTGGAGAAATGACAGCTTTCACACTGTCTCTATTTCGCGTAGCTATTGCGTAATACAATTTTGCAAATATTCTTGCTCGTGTATTTCACGTAAAAAGTGGCAAAGAAATGCGTAAATGGTTTTTAATTTAACGAATAACATTAAAATAGAATGTAAGGATGACGGACTGAAAACGGGAACTTTTAAAGCAATTTAATACATTTTGACAGTACCTCTCCGTACTCGAATTATTCATGATAAATATACAGATTCATTCTTTAATAGTATATTATGCAACTCGTTTATAATGTTAAACTTTATTGTATGAGTACATATCTTGAAAACGAGCGACACTAGGAGCGAATTTTCAAATTTGTACGAATCCAATAAAGGAACAGTTAAAAACGAGTTACATACTCATTAAAAACGAGTTATTTTTTGTATAACAGCATTTATTACCGTACCCGTGCGAGAACTTTCGCTGTTCCCACCCTCTTCCTATTTTTCCATTTCCATATTAAGCCGTAATATATATTTTTCTTCAAGAACAAGAATGTTAAAATATATATATATATATATATATATATATATATATATATATATATATATCAAGTTAATGTTCTGTATTAACTAAAATATCAAAATTTTTGCACATTGATATTAAATTTCTTCCAACTTGCTGGTCTTTAGCTACTTGAGTCACTTTACACCCACTTCTTTCTTCAGCACATCGGACCATCTCTTCTGTTGTCGATCTTGTTTGCGCCCGCCGTGTCTCGGATCCCAAAACATCACGGTGCACGGTGGTGCATTTTCCCGAAATCCTGGCCAAAACCTCAAAAATGAAATCGCGTTTACTGGACTTTTGCAAATACTACGGCACACTGTATACTTGGGGCATCTGTTTCTGCCCCTTCGTGTCTCTGGGTCAATTCCCTGGCACCAGTAGTCACCGAACCGACCCTTCGCGGCGTTCGGTAGACCTGCAGTGCGAGAGTAACATAGAGAGACCGTCTTTATTTGTAAGTGGTGGCCATACAATGTTGTGCAAGAGAACTGGCAGTATGGATTCTCTTCCTCAAGGTTCGTAGAGTATTTTCATGTTTGTTTTATAATGCAATAATGCATAATACCGACGTGGGATGAATTATTAAAATGCATGAAATTAATACAATAATTTTAATTACTCATAAGTTCACGTAGGCTGAAAGTTACCAATTTCGCGGAATTCCGCGATGTTTCTAATTTCATTTACTAGCTGAATCTATCCTCTTTCGAATCCCGTTATAAAATCATGCCCCAACTTGCCCCATTAGTAAATATAAATAATTAACTTTTCGTGAAATACGCGTGACCGCCGAATATGACTCGCCGAGATCCGTCCTGAGAACGGAAACTGCTTTTACAATGTTGTTTCTAGCGGAAAATTTTTATTCCTTTTACTGAAATAACAAATTTACTTAATATTATAAACAAAAACTAATATTTTTAATTTTGTAACAGATTATGACTATTCACTAATTTCTACATAAACATAATATTTATGTACATATTACACCTTGTCGACTGGATTACGCACACTTTATTTCATTAAAATTGTACATAAAGTAATATTTACATAATATGTGTCATCAAAGCTCATCTTAAGGAAGGGTGTGCGCTCGATGAAAGGTCAAATACGTACGTGATATCAAAGAAACTCATCACACCACCTTTAAAAATAAATCAAAAATATAATTGATCGTAAAGTAATATTTGTTTACTTAACTCTAAGTTACATACCAACACTTATTCATATTAGATTGTTATTGTTATAAAATTAGTATTATATTATTTTTTATGAAATAATACTGCAACTACAGTTTGAATATGGTCAAGAAACTTATTCAAATGCAATTCAAAGAAAAATGGTCTGAATGTAGAGCTTCCCAACAAGCTTATGGTAATAGCAACGACAATAATTAGCATGACGCTTTTTTGAGAAATCTAAATATTCCTCAGAAATAATCGAATATTCATGGTACTGCATGCATAGAATCTATTCACAAAGATATAAGGCGGTATGGAGATGGATTTCCGCGAACATGTTCAAGACTGCACCCAGTCCAGGAGATGTTTAATCGCCTGTTGAGATTTTCTGTTCCTTCATTTCCAACTTGAGGGATGTTTCCAAAAGAAAGTTAAAATTCTTGAACAAATATGCTTTGTCTCATTTGCCTGAGCCAAATATCACCGTAGGGAGAAATGTACCCTAGTGAAAAATAAGATCTTCCTTTCCCGTTCTTCGGATACTGTATATGAATTTTCTCGGACAGAGGGCATGAGATGGCATTAATACCAGCCTTCTTTATGCCAAATGTTATCAATTAATATGTAAGTAATCCCTACGGTTTTCTAAAATCAATTTTGTGAATTGATAAAATTTAACCAAGTTTATATAGAAAGAATATATTTATATTTCACAGATTTAAGAAGTGCATTATTCTGGTATTATGTTACGAGCTCCCTTACATTATAAAGATAATCCAAAATAAATTTCGTCGTCGTAGAAAACATACTATAGCTCTCAGAGGTTTGGCAGAAATCGCCAAAATGCACCACTGTGCGGTGTGACCATCTGTTTGGATTCTGACGGGCAACATGACCGCCCCAGCGCTATTGAGTTCGTCGATACTATCACCAACGTCTTGTTTTTTTTTCGTTTCCTTTCTGATTTCCTGGCATATGATTTTATCTCTTAGTGCTATATCAAGAATTTTCCTTTCCATATGTCTCTATATCTTATTAGCATGTACTCATGTGCTTTTGTTAGAGACCACACCTGAGAGCCATACGTTAATGCTGGTGTGATGCAGGAATCTATAATTGATTTTTGATAGTCATGCTGACTTTTTTGCCTAATACTATAAAACAGAGACTCCAAAACTTTTTCCGAGCTAAGGATATTCTTTTTTCTTGTTTCTTTTTCAGCTCTTTCCTCAAAAGATATTAATTGTCCCAAATATAGATATTCATGAACGCATTTAATTTTGTGATTGACTACAAGTACAGGCATTCGCTTGTTGTTCGTCATAATTTTTGTTTTTAATAAGTTGATTTCAAGGCCACCTTTGTAACATGTATCACTCATTTTTCTTAACACCTCGCCTATCTCATGGGTACCTATCTTATGGCAAACATAACATAATCTAAAAATGCAATTTTTTCAATCTCTGTCAGTCAATTTTCGTTACCGCTTTTTTAGTCTATGTTAGCTGTCTGAATACATCTTCTAGTAGGCAAATGAACCGTTTTGGCGATAAAAGATCCCCTTGCCTGACACCACGTCTCCTCAAATGCCTTCCATTCTTGGTCAGTTTTTACTTTGCAGTATTGTTTGAATACATTTTCTGCATAATTCTTACATACTTTTTTGTGCACACCTGATTTATTTAGTGCGTTGAATAGCGCTGAATGTTCTACACAATCAAATGCCTTTCTGAAATCGACAAAGGCTAAATAGAGTTTTAAATTGAACTCTTGTATTTTTTCGATGGTCTGGTTCAGGGTCTGTAAGTGGTCTATTGTACTAAACCCGGATCAGAATCCAGCCTCTTCATTAGGTTGTTGTTCGTCAAGCGTCCTAGTTATTCGTCTGGTTATTATTTTCTTTTTTTCTTTTTGAGAATAATTTGTATAGATTGGATTGGTAAAAGATATTCTTGCTACTAAAATAATATAGGAGGCGTTAGCAGAATCAAAGTCAATTTTTGGAACCAACTTTATTGTGATAATAATAATAATGACTTTATTTATGTGGCGAGACTCGTATGACGTCGTGGGAATACACAATAACACAGACACGAGCTTCAATGATAAATATGTACAGGTTTATTCACAATATGTACAATAAATATTTAAGTTACTTTTAGCTCTTGGAAAACGTTTACTCCCCTGATCGCAGGAGCGATCCTTAAAAATGTAATCTGACTCGTGGCCCGCGCCACTCCTCAGCGAACCTTATGCACACAGCACGTGGCTCCCGTGACGTAGGTCACTCGTGGAAAATCTCCACCCCGGCGTCCCAACACATGGGTTGCCGTACGAGCCTCGCTCGGCTCCGCACCGCCCTGGGCGCTAGTTTGTGCATTCGCACGAGGGTTCCACTCAGCTCGACAAACCCCACCCCGCGCTCTCCGTTCCTTTTTATATAGCCCCCACCCACGTGACCTGAAACGTCACTGGGTTTTCGTTGCCAGGCATTTTGGGCATCCCTTTCCCTGGATTCTAAGAATTTTGCACGCGGCAAAAATGCGCTGTCCCGTATTTTGGGCATCCCTTTCCCTAGCTCTCGGAATTCTCCCAATACCGCATTGTTCTTACCTCCTGCCTGGCCCTTGCGTCTAATCCCTTTGGCGCCGCCATTTTGAGTGGAGCGTACAATACGTTACACTCGGGCCATCAGGCCCGCTCTTCCGCCTAACCACGTCATACATAAATTTATAGATAAGAATTCAATTCAGAGATACAGTTAGTAAATAAAAACAAGTAAATAATTCAACTTAAAGATGTCATGCCCCTGGGCTCACAAACGCGACAAGAATACAACGTCCCAGCATTTGCCTTAAGCGACCGGGGAAAACCAGGGAAAACAAAGGAAGTGTGCATGCTCTTCAGCATTGAGAAACAAAATAATATATTTAAGATAATTTTGAAAACAAACAAACATTACTGCTCTGAATAACTAAAGGTGTGCCCAAAATATAAATTCTGTTAGATATTAATTTAGCAATACGTATCAAATGTTAACAAAATATCTCAAATACATTCATGAGTTATAAAAATTAATATGAGAATGCACACAACCACCCGGTCAGGACGACGGCTTAGGGCCGATTTTAGATTTCAATATCATGTACTAAGCGAAAAGACGCATTCAGTCAGAGCCGTGACATGATGTTACGGGTATTTGACATCTGTGCGAAAACACGGTGTTCGGCTGTTCGGTTTGCGGCTACTTCTCCACGATTCTCCTTCTAGAAATGATCTGAATGTGTGATGATGCAATTATTCACGCCGTAAATGGCAAATGCGTCAAAATCTGTGTCGTAAGATGTTAGTTTCGATCGATTTCTTGTAACAAAAAAGGCGCTTATAACTCTAAAATAATTTATAGTGCCAAAAAAATTAAAAAATCGCTTTTATTGGAAACACTTTAAACAGTCAATCAATTATTTATAGACGTACTATGACTAATTATTCTATGGCCAAAAAGTTGAGGCATTTTGTTATATTAAAATTTAAACTTCAATGGTGGTTTGATATGCTGTTTTGACTTAATTTATGTTAATAAATAATCTTGAATCATTGTTATGTAAGTTTCAGCTTATTAACAGGTACCAAAGTCTTAAACAAATACATAAATAAAATTTCATTTGAATTAGGCTTAAAAACTATAAAAATATCACATGAAACTCGTTCTGAACAATTCACATTCAAATCTTCTCATCTATATTTCCTTATAGTTAAAAATGCGCCAGTACAAGAGTAGTAAAATATATTAAAAATTCTTACTTTGTTGTTTTCTTAAATGTCTAATTAATATATTGACGTGTAATAATGGCATATAATACTCTGTTGTCATGAAACATCTGACTAAATTATATTTTGTATTTTGAATTCCATGTGTCCTCTCTCCTCATTAAAAAAATAATTCTGGAGTGTGCATTTTCGCACTTTCAACTCGCATCTTTAACGCGCAATTGAACACACGACAGAAATCCAATTTTATTCTCTCCTGTCCGTCATTCTCGAATATAAAATTTCGTGCAACATTTAATACTAAATTCTCTGAATTCAGTGGCGGAAAATGCCCCGCCGTTAAGTAATGGCACTATTTCACTCCTCACTGGTCGCTCTAACCGCTCGCTTAAAGCTCGCTCTCTCCATCCCTTTTTCCCCTCTGGCTCTTTCGCTCTCTCCGTGGCTTTCACGCCAAACCGGCGCTGTTGGCGAGCCAGCACTCATCTCGAAATGAAGAGATGGCCGGCACGCTACTTGTGCGATTCGCCCGATAGACTTGTCCGAAGCGCCGAGTCCGGGGTGCCGAGCTGCATGATAACTGATACTGCCTGTTTGCATCGCGTACCACTCCATCACACAATCGACGGAGATTTGCCGGGCTGCATTCAGTAGAATACGCGGTCCGAGACCGAAACAAATAACAACAACTACAACAACAAAAAAGAGGCACGTCTTTCGGGCCGTTCCTTTCAATTGCAGCTCTCTCCTCCCGGCGCCGATGCCCGCCCTGCCGGCCCCCGAATGTCCCTCTGTTTCTCCCCGCTTCTCCCCGCTTCCCACTCGCCAAGTTTATTTCGAAGGACGCTTCGCCGAAGCGAACTCGGACTGGCTGCGAAGTAGTTAAAGCTGGCAGGTGAGGCCATCGAGGAACTTCCGCGGGAGGGAAGTTCGCAGACAGTGGCTGGGGGCTCTGCGGAGCGGCCGCGGCCGAGGCGGGAGCGGGAGCGGGAGGCTGGGCCTGGAGCCTCGGAGGGAGGGGCTGAAGCGGGAAGGGGGGAGCGGGAGCGGGGCGGGGGTAGAACAGCAACCAGGGGGGCGCTAAACGGGACCGGGTGGGCCGGGGAGAAGAAAGCGGCGAGGTGGATTAGGGCCACTGGGAGTGACAGGGGTTGGGGGCGGAACAGTGGTGGAGGAGGTGGGCCGAAGGCGGGGTGAGGAAGAGGGGAGGAAGAGGCGAGGAAGAGGCGAGGAAGAGGCGAGGAAGAGGCGAGGAAGAGGCGAGGAAGAGGCGAGGAAGAGGCGAGGAAGAGGCGAGAAAGAGGCGAGAAAGAGGCGAGGAAGAGGCGAGGAAGAGGCGAGGAAGAAGCGAGAAAGAGGCGAGAAAGAGGCGAGAAAGAGGCGAGAAAGAGGCGAGAAGAGGCGAGAAGAGGCGAGGAAGAGGCGAGGGAAGAGGCGAGAAAGAGGCGAGAAAGAGGCGAGAAGAGAGGCGAGAAAGGCGAGAAAGAGGCGAGAAAGAGGCGAGAAAGAGGCGAGAAAGAGGCGAGAAAGAGGCGAGAAAGAGGCGAGAAAGAGGCGAGAAAGAGGCGAGAAAGAGGCGAGAAAGAGGCGAGAAAGAGGCGAGAAAAGGCGAGAAGAGGCGAAGAGGAAAGAGGCGAGAAAGAGGCGAGAAAGAGGCGAGAAAGAGGCGAGAAAGAGGCGAGAAGAGGCGAGAAAGAGGCGAGAAAGAGGCGAGAAAGAGGCGAGAAAGAGGCGAGGAAGGGGCGAGGAAGGGGCGAGGAAGGGGCGAGGAAGGGGCGAGGAAGGGGCGAGGAAGGGGCGAGGAAGGGGCGAGGAAGGGGGAGGAAGGGGCGAGGAAGGGGGAGGGGGTTGAAGCAGGGAATACAGCGAAGCGGGGCGCGGGGCCAGGGCCCACGCGGCGGGATGCCCAGACGCACGAGCCCAGACGAGACCAGGAGGCCAGGCGAAGCAAGGCCAGGGGTAGGCTGGGCCGCTCGAGATGAAGCAGCGGCCGCGCCTGGGGCGCTGGGCCCAAGAGGTGCAGGCGGAGGGGGACGGGGACGGCGGAGGATATCACGGTCGACGGAGGGGAATGGAACACTGAGCCAAACAGGGGCCACATGAGGGGCATAAATTGTCCCAAAAATTCTAATCGGAAGAAAATGAGATTATGTTCATATGAATGCTATTGTTATAAGTATTTATAAAACCTATATTTATTTCATTTTCCTTTCCATTTAATACTTTTAATAATTTTTGAAAACGTTTTGTTATTATAATGCGTTAATGTTAGGATATAAAGGAGTTGAAGGAAATTGTTTGGAAAGGTATGAAAAAGTGAAAAGGAAATAAATTTATAGATGGCCATAAACACATGTAAAAAGCGTAGATCAGTAGAAAACCTCTAAAGAATGATCTTTGCACAGAGCGAGAGTTATAACGCAGGGAATGCAAGATGCTGAGGTCTTACGCTAAAACGTATTTTACGGATTTATTTTTTATATTTCGTAAGATTCCTACGAGAATATAGGTCGGTTAGCCTCCGAAATGACGTAGAACAGTATGAGTTAAACCGAGAAGTTGAATTGAGGTCAAGTCTGGATTATCATTTTGTTTTTCTTTGGTAGTCTCCTTCTCTTCATATTGGACAAAAGAGGATCTACATTTTAATTTGAATCCTCACTGGACCAATGGACGGCACAAAGTGCGGCCACTGAGCAGTTTCTCATAATGTTCGATAATTATGAGTAACATGACACTAATATGTATTGTTTTTTATGTGAGCTGTCCCGTTTCAGAGGTGGTTTGTATTAGTTGGCAATAGGAGAGGCCGACACTGATGGAAACGAGTTCGTAGTTTTTCTTACTTTCTCGTATCCGTATGTATATACGGAGTATATACACAGTATGGGGAAAGGTATGCAATGCTGCGGAAAATCGATTTCGAAATTTCAATGGAAATAAACGGGTTGGGGTCCCTAGACACCGAAAAAGTGTATTTTTATAACGTCTATTCTCGTCTGCCCCTGTCTATAAACACCACTAGCACCTAAATCATACGTAGGAGTTTTTTCCAAAATGGATATTCCCCGGTCGATCTTGCTCGACTCAAGGCCCTGCGATTTTGGAAAACTTTCTTTACAATTTGGCGGTACTTTACATAAAGCTTCCCGGACAAGTTTCTCAAAAAGGCTCCAAATTTTTACTGTAAATTTATTGTAAGAATAGGGTAAAAACACTTGTAAAGGTGGCGCAGGACCAATTTTCATGTTAACTCTGAATTTTATAAACTTCCGAAAGTTTGAATTTTTCGGCGTCTTCCTACTGTAACCGCTATCTCGCATTTACAAGCTACAATATTTTCAACTTAACTTCTTGTCACAGTGGAGCGCTGTAGAATAGAATAGTCGCATGAACCACTAGAAAGCGCAGATATTTATCACCGCTTCACGAATTGTTCGCTCCACCGCGACGGTCAATCACAAATTTCTTCGACAAGCTCTCACAAATTACGATGAAGAAGCGAATTCTCGTCCATTTTTCCTGTGTTTGCGAGGAGAAAGGTTGTACTGGAATATTGCCGACTGCGGGGTAAAGCGACGTATAACGTCTTATAAAGCTCATTAGAGATAAGGAATTTACAATTGACTGAATGGAAATATATAATGTAAATGAAGTACAAGATTTTTATACAAATGTTTCAAAAATGATCATGAAATTCCATGAGAAGTATACCATGTAATTTCAAAATCATTCACGCCGCGCGTGGTCATTTCTTACCATCTCGTGTCGTAACCTACCTCTTACACACACTAACATGTAGCACACTACTACACAACCCGGGAGACCGGTCGGGAGCTTAGAGCTTATCTCGTCTGGGGCGGAGTCTAGTTGGTGGGAGACACCTGATTGGGAAATCCCTGCTTGCCGATGGTAGGTCGGCGCCGGATCTCGCCATCCAGTGGGTAAAACTATATCCCTATCTTAACATCTTCGGGTCTTAATTGAATACTCTTCTGAAGTCTACATTGACCTTTATTATATCAATCAAGAGCCTTAAAGATAATTCAACACCAATAATAATAATAATAATAATAATAATAATAATAATAATAATAATTGCAATAATATTAGAACAACAACAAATTAATTTTCTTCGTATCACAAATTCCTCCTTATAATTTTCTACTAGTGCATCATTAAACTTCGCCTCCTTATCTTTTCAAGTTCTACGGTCACGTTCTTAGTGGTGTAATAACACTTATTATTTTTATAAGAATAGTATCGTCATAGATAGTTGTTCGCCTAAGCACGCATGAACTTCCGTCGCATATCCCCGATCATAATCCACAAATGATACACGGCCATCGATAGCAACGGAACTTGTTCCTAAATTGGCGTGAAGTGTCCGGAAAAGTCCCGGGCCACCGTTCCATTGGGCCGCAGCGGGCTGGGAACGGCTGCGTGGGGAGCGCTAAGAAGCGAAGGGGAAGTGTATGGGTGTCAGGGCGAAGTGGCGCTGGCGAGTGAAGTGAACAGCGTGGGGGGCGGTGGATGGCCGGCCGCCGACGCGGAGTGGACCGGACCCCGGGGAAGGGGGAGGGGCGCCCGTCGGCCCCTCTGTGCTGCCCTCCGCCGATAGCTCGTAATCGCTTTGGGCACTGTGCCGCCGTGCGCCCACGGCACCGGCCTTTAGAGCGCGGAGGTCCCTGCTCTTCCAGCTGCCTTCGCCGCTCGCTCCCCTCTCCGCTCACTGTCAATCAGACCACTACTCTCTCTTTCCCTCTCTCTCTCTCTCACTCTCTCTCTATCTCTCTCTCACCATATATCTCCCCTAGCACACATAAATATGTGTATATATATTATATATATATATATATATATATATATATATATATAAAATGTCGAGTGTACACATACAAATGCAGGGTGTCCAGTGAGGAAGTCAATTTTAAGCATACTTTGTCAAAGAAATTCCTTCGATATTTTGAATGGCGGAGCCGCAATAAGCATTCAAAAGTTGGTTTGAAAAATATTGTCTAAGTAAATATTTTCATTTTAAGAGCATATAAACACTCCAGAAACATGTAAACTGTTTATTATTTACATAAGAAATGAATATATTTATTCACAAACCAAAATGATCATAAAAATATAAAAAGCAATTGAATTGTGTAAATTGAGTGTTTTTTACTTTCCCATATACATACGTATATACGGGGAGTAATATGGATAGTATAAAGTTGTTAGCTGGGGAAAATCTATTTCGAGATTTAAACGGAAATACACGTTTTGGGTCCACTCCCCCCCTGATACCGAAATAGTGTTTTTTTTTCAACAGTGTCTGTCCCGTGAACACTACTAGCACATAAACAACACGAACTATCTTTTCCAAATTTAGGAAACCCCAGTCTATCTGGCTCTAGTTGAAGCTTTGAAATTTTGAAAAAATCTTTAAAATTTGGGGTTACTCTACAAGAAGCATCCCCGGACATTTTCAAAATTTTCTGAAAAATGGCTCCAAATTTTTCTTTTAAATTTTTAGTAGCGATAGTACCTAATGCACCCTATCTGATGGCATCAACGCCATATTGTTCCATTTATTTGTTTTTTCAAAATTACAAAAATGTAATGTTTTGACTAGTCTCTCACGTCAATAATATTAACATTAGAGGGAATTTCTCCACATTTATAGACATTATTATATTTGTTACTGGAAGTACTTCAAATGACGGTTTTCGAAAACTCAATAGTTTCCTGTGAAAAAGAGCACATTTAGAGTAATGCTGAATCGCCATTTTCTTAAAAACGGTTTCAAAATTTTCAATGAAAATTTCTATTTTGGACGAGGTTTTACACTTTTTTAATATTCTTGAAGTCATATTTCGGTTATACTATTAAGTAACCGAAAAGTTGAGAAAATGTGAAGAAAATGTACTTTCGGTGACGATAGATGTCAGCTGCCTAGTGAATGGGGCAAAACCTTAAAGCCAGTAAACACCAAGGATATTAGAAAAAATTGCTACGTGGAATTCTGTGCCGTGCTGTAGCACCTCTAGTTATTTCTGTGTTAATTTTTAATAAAGAGTTTACATTTGGAGTATTTATGTTTCTAAAATGCAAAATTTTTATTTTGGAGCATAAACAAGTCAAGTAATTTTAAAATTATATTAACTTGAAAATAAGTTTTCTTCTCTCTCCTCCTGCCGATCCCCTCATTACCACTCACTCGGCTTCTCTTTACTTACTCTCTGGTTTTCCTTCCCTCGATCTGACCTCAAACTGGGCATGACCTTATCAATTTCAACTTATATTAACGCTTTCAACAACTTGAGATTCATTAACGTATCTCGAATATGTTAGTCAAAAGAGTTAATAAAATTTTGTCTATTCATTTATTTTGAAACCAATTATAAACTTCGGAAATCGTACAATTTATTGCTACATTTTTTTGCAAAGAACATTCGTGTCACCATCAAACAGAACTAATCGTCCGTTTGTAGTGTATGAGGGCAAATCTTCTACGTTTAAAGAAAGAGGATAGGACCTACGATAAAACTCGGTGGGACTCCATGCTCAAATGACAAAGAATTGAAAAGATGACTAAATAATGTTCTTTCGTGCCAGTTTGGTATTTCTACTTTTTGCCATCAATGTTGAAGGATAAAGATTATCCAATTGCGAAATAACAGAATTCCATACGAAGGTAATTTTGAGAGCAAAATATTGTGGTCAATGATGTCAACAGCTTTCGAAAAGATCTAAAACTATTGCAATAAGTACTCATTTTAAACCATTAATGAAACATCATTCATTAAATAAATAAAGGCAGTTTTTGTACATTTTGATTTTCTAAATCATTGTTGAGATGCTACAAAATCCTTCTTTTATACTGAGAAATGTTTCCATTTATGTACTGAAAAGCTATTCGAAATTTTTGAGAAAACTAACAAAAGAGGAATATGCTATTAATTTTGAATTTCATTTTTTGTTGCCTTTCTTTAAATATTGCTTTTATTTACTATGGTGATATTATCTGGAAATACTCCTATGCGTAAAGAAGCATTAAAATGTGAGTTAACGGGTGTACAATGGCAGATGCACAATTTTTTTAATTAAAAATCTGGAAATTCTTCTAAATCTGCCGAATTGAGAGGATTTCACTGGAAGAAGTTTCGGAAATAAACGTCGCGTTGAATCTTTTTGGAAACGTATGTTCTTGAATTTTGTTGTTTTAGTTCGTTCGCGAGTTCAACTGCAATTCTCGAAAACTTTTGGTTGAACAGAGTTGCAACTTCACAGGATTGCGTATTTCTCTAACATTTACCTTTAAAACAACATTCGCTGAAAAGAATTGGAATAATGTGATAGTATTTGTTATAATATTTCACGTTGCTTTAGTTTGCTTACAAGCGCTTAAAACATCCTGATAATTTTCCATTGCCATTTTCATTTATTTTTTGCCAGTGTTATTGCTTTCCTTAATGTGCTGTTGTATTTTCGGAAATAGACATGGAAACCGGGTGACACATTATGATGTTTAGAAATAAGCAAGGAATTCGTTTGTTTTTACACAATATTCTAACTTATTATCCAAGTGTTGCTTTTACGAGAAATATTTATTTTTCTTTTCTTAAGGAAAGCACGCGTTAAAAATGAAATGAAATCTTTGTGAAACAAAAATTGTTTTCCGTTTGTGTCAACAGCGTTATAAACTGCGTCCCATGATTCCTGCAGCAAGTAGTCCGTAAATAATTTAATTTTAGCTTTAGTAAATAATCTACGAATGCCTGTATTATTTAAGATTTCAGTATTCAAGTTACTGATACTTGCAGGAATTTATGCATCGAAGTCAAATGTCATCATTCTTCGTGTCAAAACCATACTTTGCGGTAGTTACGCCTGTACCCCTCACCGCCTCCTCTTTCAGTCCGACCTCTCCCTACAACAGTCTAGGATCCGCAAAGGCCACGTTTCCCAAAGGCAACAGTTACAAGGGCTACTAAAGGAAATAATGTCCGTTTAATTTCAAATCACGTATGTGATAATGTGTAGTTTTATACTACAATTACTATCAGCAATTTAACAAATGATACATAATTACGTTACTCTGTTTATGATCTACCAATTGCTGTAGAAAAATATATAGTTCCACTTTAAGAATATCAAAGGTGATTAAATTTCTCGAAAACTAACAATATTGCGATCAATATTTTTTATGGCATATTACTTGCCTCCATGATTCCGCGAGGTTGAACGAAAATTGCATTTTGATATCGTAAACCTTTTAGAAATTAGGAGTGGCCCATAACTGTAGGACCATCCGCTACATACAGAATGGAGCGGAACAGGATGATTAAAAAAAAGGAGCAGATTTCCAATATCCACCACCAATGAGCGACAATGGATGGAGTCATATCAACACAACACATCATAGATAGAGAATTTAGGTATTTAGATATTTATTTAGTCAAAAACAATTTGTATTCACAACAAAATTGTATGTGACATATGGGGGAGAAAATCATCTGCGCACGCTTTCTTAAGTTTCAGAATCTCTTCTCCACAATTTAACTATTAATAGTTGAAAGATGAAAAAATAGTAATAATAATAATAATAATAATAATAATTATTATTATTATTATTATTATTATTATTATTATTATTATTATTATTATTATTATTATTATTATTATTATTCTGAGTTATAGAGAACTTATTTGTAACGGTAAACGAACTGCAGATTTAATTTTTCTATATTGCTAACAAACTAGAAACTCACCCTAAGCTCTACTACCACTACAAGCAAAAGGAAAGCTTAACAAAACGTGCGCATAGTGACTCTTCATTTACGTCCAGAAGCAAATCAAGGGGCCATCTCAGCATTTGCTCAAAGGATCAGGGAAGCTGGACAAAAACCCGATCGAGAAAAGTTCCAAGTTTTTATATTTTTCCATTATTTTCATTCATTGCGTAAAGTGGCGCTGTAGTTTGTTTATAAGAAAATGGTCATGCGAAAAGTCGTTTTGAATGCTACAGTATGCAAAGAGTGAATACATTGTTTCAGTGAAGCGTGCATTTCGTGGCAAATTCAACAATGAGCCCCCTCGTCAAAAACAGATTTACAAATCATACAAGAAGTAGGTAAAAAGTTGCATATGCAAAAGGTGGCGTTACTGGTGGCTCTCGCCCGTCAGATGAACATGTTGCGAGTCCGATCGGCTCACGAACGTATATCCACATATCACACCAATATCCACAAGAAGGAGAAGAGAAAGAAGAAGAAGAAGAAGAAACCTTCGAATTCCGGAACCAACAGTATGGCGTGTGTTTATTTTTTATTTATTTTATTAATTTTATGCCAAAAAAGAGTTAAAACTGCGTATGACGTGCTATGGGGAGAAGTGAATTCTGTGCACATTTTCAAAATTCTGTGATTCCTGTACTAAGTCATATACTATTAGAATTTTTAATTTAAAAAAGTATGTGTCAGAAGCCTCTTAAGTTGCAAGTATTTCAAGCATTGCGTCTTGGATATCATCCGCTGATATCAGAATTTTGCATTGCAATGTTCTAAAATATGGAAGATGACACTTTTGCTGAAAGACTATTTATTTTTTCATGAATCGACATTTCATATCTCTGGTAAAGTGAAACTCCACAATATCAAAATTTGGGAGACAAAAAATTCCTGCATTGTCATCTAACATGAAAGAGGTTCTCCAAAACTAAATGTGTTTAGCGCTATTAGTATGAAGAAAATTCATGAAACTCTCTTTTTTATTGAAAGAAATTTGACTGGAATTACGTATCTAGACATGCCCCGGAATTGGTTGTGTACATAAATTCAAGATCAGAATGATTTCATCTTCGTGCTCGACGTCACTTTCACTACGAGGTACGGCAGTATCTCAACAGCACAAATCCAGGACGATGGATTCGAAGAAGTGGAAAACATCTCGTTCATTGTAAGTGTCCTCCCAGGTCACCATATCTAACGCCGTGAGGTTTTTAACTACAGAGGCTCATAAAAGACAAGGTGTATGTACCTCCTAAACCTGCTTCTCCTTAAGATCATCGAGATCAAATTGTTACAGCAGTGAATTCAATCACCAGCGACCAGTTAATTAGTGCGTTTCAAGAAATGGTCTATCGATGTGTTGCGCAACCAATGGAGCTCGTGTTGAATGTACAAAATATAACTTTGGATTTTTCTCCATCCAGTGACATGTCTTGTGTCTCTATCTATCTATATTAGTAGTAGATATTTTAAATCTGCTGCTGCTTTTTGAATCACCCTGTACAGAAAACGTGGGAAATTAATACGTTTGCCTTTCAATAATATTTGACTTAAAGGTAAATTTCGTTTCAATGAGAGAAGGAAATTACAGAACTTACACCGGACCTCTTTAACTCTGGCGTCTAGATAACCCGTGACCAGTTTTGAAAGAAATGTTGTTTAGCGTAGTAGATGAAGTTTTGTTTTACGGACGATAAATAGCTATTTTCACTAGATATATTTCTCAAATTCACTTGCCAGCGGACGAGTTCTTTGCCCTCAACCCAGCTGCCAACCCTCTCTTCCTCTCTTCCTTTCTTCCGGGCCGGTAGTGGTAGCTCAATGCATCAACTGACGTCCTTGCAGCGCCTCTGACCGGGAGATCCTAGGTTCGAGTCCTGACGGCGGCAGGATTTTCGACACTAGCTTTTCAGCTAGGTCGAATTCAGTCGCTGTGTGGAGGAGAATTCGAGCGGCCGTGCTGTGATCGGTAGTTTTCCGTGGTTTCTCCGATCAACACCAGGCGAATGCCGGAGCACTATCCTACCAAAACGGGCCACGGACCGCGCACGATCTGTCCTTCCTCTTCCTTGTCCTGTCCTGTCCTCTTACACACACACACTTACACTAACATGCACTACACTACCACATATTCCGGGAGACCGGTTGGGAGCTTAAAGCTTGTCCCGGCTAGGACGGTGCACCGCTGGTGGGAGAGTCCTGGTTAGGGGGAACACCACTAGCCGACGGTAGGTCGGTGCCGGATCTCGCCATCCATCGGGGAAGATCACCGCCATCTTCCGAGAAAAAAACATGCACTGCACTAACGGGAATAATGACCGAAGATGTTGACACGCCCGGAAACACGAAAAAATCAATCAACCGGAGAAGAGGGCATTGGTTCTGAATCAATGGAAATATTTTCCAAAATATGCTAAAGTACACCTGAAAAATATGAAATAATTTTTCTGAGTTTTCAGCGAGACGTAGAGTTAATGCATAGTATATAATAGTTTTCGAAGGAACATGCCCCCAAAACTCTGTGAACGGTTAAACATGGTGATATGTAAACATAAGTATGTATCCGATCACCTTATTACATAATTTGATTGATCGTATAATCGTCTGTTATTTTCTCTAAAATATTTCTTTTTATTTCTGTTTATAGGTAATTTTTACCTAAGATATAGTAGTTATATATTCGAAAAAAAACGTATACAAAACTCGACATTGTGTGAGATCTTGGATTTTCATATATTTTCCTAAAATGTATCACATTGGCACGTCCTATCCATAGTTTTCAACATTCAGACTAAATTGCGTCGAATCAAGTATTCATAAATCGTTATAATTTCCCTATATATTCTGTAGATGAGTGTTTTTGTTACAAGCTGGTTTTAATGAGTGAACTCGATTTCCAGCGGAAAAAATGTTTCTGGGCTAAACTTGGTTTTTTTTTTTAAAAAAAAGGGAAGGTAATTTACAAAATATTATGCATGAATGTTTAAATTAGGTTCTTTGAACGGTACAAAACTCGATTTATGTTGAAAATAGAAAGTAAGTAGAAAATCAAACGTATTATTTTTATAATATATATCTCAAATTATTATAAAAATATTTAACAGAACTGTAAGTAAAGTTTTTCAGTATATTAAATATTGTGAAAGAGAAGTAATAAAGCTGCTCAAGGTAAAGATCATGCGCGATTACATTCGATTCTTAAAACCGTATTAAAAGGTGAAGTGCAACGTAAAATGCCAAGCATTTCTAAAACAGTTTATGTTTTTTTCTATTAATGTATATAAAAATATGCATATGGGCTGAAGTGCGAGAAGCTAAAATATATGCATATATGGAATAGTATTTGATTTACTGTTTCAAAGTAATAGTTCAAAATACCCTACAGATTTTAACTACTTGTATCATGTTTGTAAAAGCATAATAATGCAAGCACTAATAAAGTAGAAGTTACACTAATACACACACGCAGATGTATGTAATCGTATGCACTTGCATACGTATGCCTTAACCTTCCTCGTCCCCACAGTTTCCAACACACACACACACATAATCGCCTTTCAACGAAACATCTCAAACTTTTCTTCCGTATTGCGAAAGACGTTTTCATCTGCCCACCTGCAGCATTTGAATATTCAATGAACAGAAATGCAGTAAAACGTGCTCCTGTGTTGGCTGGCCATTCCGCATAGTAAATTATGCAACTCTGTCTACAGCAATACTCGGTGACGAGCTCTGCTCTCGCTTTCACAATACAAAAGAGAGGAACCTAAAGGACGTTTTCAAGAGAAGAATCTCTTTCAGAGTGCCGAATGAAAGGCGCGTTGTGTTTTGAACAACGGGCTGAAAGCTGTCTCTTCCTTGCAATGCCGCTGGCTTCCAGATTGCCTCTGGGAATGTACAGCGCACCCACTGCCGCCCCTGAATGCTCGCGTTTGCGGCCATGCATTCCAGCCGTTTACGCCAAATGAAATGAATATTCTAGCATATGCGTTCATGTATTCAATGACCAAAGCATGTTCGTTGTCTCTGGGTCTTCTAGATTCCCCAGTCTTCCATTTTACCTCATGCTGTCATCATTTATCGCATACTTATTCTCATTCTCAACTCGTCATAACTATCTAACAAATGTCCAATAATAGAATATTCAAGTGTCAGAAATCATTTAACAAAATAGACTGTTCGATCGGAGCTGCACTTAATATTGCTGTTGAGATTCTTTATTCTCTTTTCGTAGAGGCACTTGAATTCCTTCAATAGGTTCATTATACTAACACTTGTTAATATGTTGATTCACCCCATTTAATGTGTAACAGTGAGTTCTGAATTATTTCTAAAGGTCTAACCTGAAATATGAACGTTTACTACAACAATCAAACGTATGAAATTATTACTCACAAATATTATGTTATACGTGTTTTCTTCAGTACATTTCTTTTTTCACTGATTTTTATTCTGCACGTAGGTATTATAATTTTCAGTTTTGAAGTTTCATTCTTGTTTACTTCTCGATTGCTTCAAGAAAGAAGGCACTGATTCCTTTTAGTTTTCGAGGGGGTTTCTTTTGCTGAAACCATTTTGAATTATTATGAATCAATTTTCTTTGTAAAAAATTAAATAATGTAGTGATATTAATATTTGAAATGAAAATAATGTTTATTAAAAACTTAATAAAATGATTAGAAACAAATTACAAAAATGAATTATAAAATTGTTGATGAATCTCTACCTTACATAATAAAATATATAATTAGTAATTAATATATGTTCCATAGGTATTAAATATGAAGCTATATATTGTTGAAAATTAATTACGTATGTAGAATAATTTACAAATTTCAGTGTTTCAAATCTAAAAAAAGAGCGGAAAATAAAAAATACTATTATTACTCGGAAATATACATTTCGAAAATCCTCAATTTGAAAATCGCCGGTCGGGCTATTCCTGGGTTGCGAAGTTGGCTGTCCTACTACATACCAGGCAAACCCACTGTACTCAGCATTTACCTCGACCCACAACGCTGACCCCATAATATCTTCCGTGCGTACTTCTCTCAGAAAGAATGTATCGTTGAGGAAGACCGGCTACTTGTGATGTTTAGAGTACCGACGATAAACACTACCATGATGAGATGCAATTTTCTACTTGTAAAGATAATCGCAAAAATCAGGATGAACAATAATTTCTTTTGGACCATTTCTCTCCGAAATTATGTTATGTTAGATATGCTAAGCATATTTATTTATAAAATTTCCTACAAAGTTACAAATTCATCACTGCCATCGGGCAATAAAGAATACTCAGTCTGCAATTTACGCGTGAGGTTAAGGGCCTGCAACGCAGTTTAGAGACGGAGGTATCACTAAAATAGCTCGATATCAGTAAAAATTCCCGAAAAATATGAGACGCGATGACATTGTTAACTAAATTCTGCTTTTATGCTACTTATCAGGCAGATCTTGCTTGTTGTGGTGTAGGGAATACGTTATATTCGCCACATGTCGCTGTTACCCCCAAGTATGGGAATTGAACTACGCCCAAGAACGGAGGACAGTTTGCTGGCCAGCAAAGTCGGACTATCGACCAAAAATGCCAAATATATACATACGTGCTATGTATAGGAAGTATGAACATAAAAGTGGAGAACATATTTTTCTAGCTGTGCGTCGACCGTAGGTCACACTGATGTACACTCCGTTTGGCGAGCGCTCCAGCCGACTCTCGCCAGCGCTATTGCGGCCACAGCATTCGGCGGAAAGAGGCTCACGCGCCGGGACAGTTGGGCATGTGTTGGACGCTGCGCGGTCCGGCCCGGCACAGAACGTTACGGCCCGGCACAGAACGGCACGGCCCGGCACGGCACGGCGCAGCGCGCCTTGCTCGCCACAACCGCAGCCAGGTCAGGGGGCCCAAACTGAATTGGAGGCCCGAGAATGGGACACAGGTACGCACGGCGCGCGCCACCACGCTCCAACAAGCAGCAGGCATGCGCCATCCCACCCACCGCCCCTCTCTCACCCACCCATCCACCGCCCCTCTCCCTCTTACTTGCCTCCAGGATTCCGCGCGGTGGTACGAAAATTGCATTTTGATATCGTAAACCTTTTAGAAATTAGGATTGGCTCATAACTGTAGGACCATCCGCTACATACAGAATGGAGCGGAACAGGATGATTTTAAAAAAAAAGGAGCAAATTTCAAATATCCGCCGCCTATGAGCGACAATGGATGGAGTCATATCAACACATCACTAGATAGAGAATTTAGGTATTTAGATATTTATTTAGTCAAAAACAATTTGTATTCACAACAAAACTGTATGTGACATATGGGGGAGAAAATCATCTGCACACGCTTTCTTAAGTTTCAGAATCCCTTCCCAACAATTTAACTATTAATAGTTGAAAGATGAAAGAATAGTAAAAAAATAATAATAATAATAATAATAATAATAATAAAAGCGGAAGATTAACATTTCTAAAACTAGATATTTTCTTTTCCGAGTTATAGAAAACTTATTTGTAACGGTAAACCAACTGCCCGTTTAATTATTCTATAATGTTAACAAACTAGAAACACCCTAAGCTCTACTACCACTACAAGCAAAAGGAAAGCTTAACAAAACATGCGCTTGGATAATCTACATTTACGTCCAGAAACAAATCAAGGGGCCATCTCAGCAAATTATCAGAGAAGCTGGACAAAAACCCGATCGAGAAAAGTTTTAAGCTTTTTCCATTATTTCCATTCAGTGCCTACAGTGGCGCTGTAGTTCGTTTATAAGAAAATGCAGTAGGGTACTCCTCCGGCATTCGCCTGGTATTGATCGGTGAAACCACGGAAAACTGCCGATCAGAGCAGGCGGCCGCTAGAATTCTCATCCAGACAGCGATTGAATTCGAGCTAGCTGAAAAGCTAGTGTCGAAAATTCTGCCGCCGTCAGGCCTCGAACCTAGGACCTCCCGGTCAGAGGCGTTGCAATGACATTAGTTGATGCACTGAGCTACTGCTACCAGTTTGTCTGGTACAAATGATGGTATGAACTTCAAGCAGATGAATCACTGGAATGGAAAGACCTAATATTCCACATAACCTGACATGCCATTTTAAAATCAATAGCGTCTAATCTAAATGTGAAGAACTACAAGATCATAGATCAAGAAGAATGACCATAAAATAATGGAAAGTAACTCTTGTGATTTAAATTACGCATAGTTTCTAATTATTTTAAATAAAAAACTAATAATATTGCGTTTTCAAATCCTACCTGTGTAAGTGGTTGGAAACCGAAAAACGAATGTTTTTCAGTAGCAGACGTGATGCACGTGGCAAGCGGATGACACTGAGTGTAGAGCATCATACGAGAATTCTGAAGTAGTTTACCACTGTTTCAGTTAGCTTCACCTCTTAGCAGAGGAATAAGCTAAGTATTCCATATTATCTGACTATTCCATTGTGACCATTCAAACATTCGACATACGAATTCGCCGCCGCCGCCGCCGCTGACGATACCAGCTTCTCCAGCAAGAGGGGTGTGGAGGAGGTAGGGGGGGTTGCTTTACTGTCCGTGGTGACGTCACGGGGGCAGGAGGGAGGCGAGAGATTTTTGTCGTTAGTCAGACGACGTGGAGTGAGGTTATCTTCAGAAAAAGAGGTATTTGTTCTGTACATTTTGTTTATACATTATAGATTGTGATCAGTGCTTCTGTTGATAGAATGTACTGTGTTGGAAAGACAGTTTCTGTTAAATTGAAGCTATAAACATTCAATAGAGATGTTTAAAAGAAGACAAAGTGCAAGAAGCTTATGTCAGAGCTGATGTAATAGTCACTACAATAGAGACTATTGTTTATTTTTGATAAGCTCGTGCTGGCACGTACAATCCGAGTTTGCTTGTGCAATGGCACGTAGACCAGGTGATCTGCAACAAAGTGTGCGCAGCCTTCCCAATTTGTAAGCTCGGGGTAGGGCAGTCTTGTTGGACGAATCGTGGTGCATACTATTTTCTTCCGAACAAAACAAGGTTATTACAGAATGTTATACTTATTACGTTACATTAATGTATTGCAAATTATGCATTCATTAAATTGATTGATTAATTGATTTTTTCGTGTTTCCCGGCGTGTCAACTGCTTCGGTCATTAGTCCCGTTAGTGTAGTGCATGTTTTTTTTCGCGGGAGATGGCGGTGATCTTTCCCCGCTGGATGGGGAGATCCGTCGCAGACCTACCGTCGGCTAGAGGGATTTCCCCTTAACCAGGACTCTCCCACCAGCGGTGAACCACCCCAGCCGGGAAACGCTCTAAGCTCCCGACCGATCTCCCGGAATATGTGGTAGTGTAGTGCATGTTAGTGTAAGTGTGTGTTAGGGAAGAGGATAGGACAAGGAAGAGGAAAGATAGATCGCGCGCGGTCCGTGGCCCGTTTGGTAGGTTACTACTCCGGCATTCGCCTGGTGCATTGATTAAAAAAAAGAATTATGTTATGAGACATTCATATTTACGCTTCACCTTTGCTTGTATCATTCTCTTAAAGTGTACAAGACTAGGTGATTTATCATGTTTTAATGATCATGTAGAAGCTTTAGTGTGATATAAGAGTCAGAATGTGTTACATTTCTACAATTATTATTTCAGCACATCATTTAAACACTTGTAATTTTAAGAATAGGTTCATGTTGATCTCTGAGGTGATAACATGTGTTTGTCATTTGTACTTTATTTTCTACTTTAAATGTCTTTGTGGTGTTGACACTGTAACCGCCCGTATATCGGTTCCATTGCTTTTTGAGAAGCACCCGAGAACGTCAAGACACGACAGATGCAATTATAGATTTACCGAATTGCAAGAGATCGCGCCAGCATTAAATGGTATCCCTTGCGACAATTTATTAAGGTTTCTGAACGCACTCGCGTAGAATAGCACCAGAACCAATCAGAAATCACCCTCGGAAATATCAGCACTAGCGCAAAGCCCCGCTACGAAAAACTCTCTCTTTGCTGCCGACCGCGGATCTGGACGCACCGAAACTGTTCGTGTTGGACGAAGAGGATAATTTGCCGTATTTCGACAATAAAAATCTTGAAAAAGGTAATTTGTCTCATCATGTTGAAATAACGATACCGTGTATGAGAGAATTGAGAATTTTAAATCATAAATATTCGGATAAATTCATGTGAACGCATTACGTAGAAATATACTATTTTTCTATCAACGAGGAAATAATATATTTGAACGTTCAAGATCGTATACTGAAGTAGAAAGCATGTACTACAGGAAATGTTTCTTTCTATTTCCAGCTTTTTTTGTTTTTCGTCTTGGCTTACCACGTAATAAATTCATTACGCGGAGATATTGCAGTCATATTGTATTAAATTCGGAGGAGTGTGGAAGCGAGTCATCGGGGGACGTTTTCGCCGATGCAAGGGGTTGCCACGACCTTGAAAGGATCTGGGTCGCCGTCGCCGCTCCGACGTATGGAAATATTTCTTCGAGACGACTTAAAACTTCACTAGAAATTCTCTTAAAAACTGTTTTAAGAAGCGAAAATTATTCTACAGAGATAGAATTTACCTCACAGACGTAGGTAGTTGTGTAATTAAATAAAAATCATTTAAACGTACTCGGCTACAATATCGCAGTCGTAAAAGGAAGCCAGATAGCTACTTCATGTAAAGAATTGTAAAAACCTATTTTTTTCATTTTTCTATTAACGATAATATTTGTTCTTTTAGTGCGCGTTTTCAATTTATTGTTTAATCGTTTTCAAATTCTTCAAAACCAATACTTAGTAAAATAGTTATTATTAATTTTACGTTCATTGCATAACGACATTTTTTTCTTTGCTGGCTAAATTGTATAAAGTAATAATCTACGTTAAAGTGTAACAACTTCTTGTATATGTTTCATCCATTATTCAAGTGACAATTTCTTTGAAAGTGTATGTAAAGGGTATTTTGGTATGTGATTCTTTTTCAGTATTTTGTGTTTCCATATATTATTGTCTTATGTACAGGTATTGTACATATTATTGTGTTTTTTTACACCATTTTATTGTGTTTTTTGTGAAGTGAAGGGTAATATAATTTTAGTGTTTATGCAAGTGTTAAAACGCAACTGCAGTTGTTAGGTAATCACGTAATTCCTAAAGGTAGAGCAAGTGATAGAATTTTTCAATGCAATGTGTAAATGCTAGATAAAATTGTATTCAAGTATTTAACAGAATATATCTAGAACTCTGTTCATAGTTAAAAGATTAACTTGCCTGTGTTTCTTTTCTTACAAAAAGCAGGTTAAAAGACGAACCCACTCCTGTAGGGCAGTTAGGACATACAAAACCATTCCTGATTTTTGGTGTGACGTTATCATAAGTCACAGGTCAAGTAATACTACTAGGTTACTTGAGTGACCCGCTGTAGGCTTTTTAGCGAATATAGTGAAAAGATAGAGAGGAGACTGGACAGTGTTCTGAAGAGACTGTCACTTGCTTCACTTTTTGTCCTCGAGATGAGATGTACTTCAAGGGTCATTTAAGGGAAAAATAACCTGCAATGAATGCTGCGCTTAAAAAAATTCAATTTGTGATTTTAATGCTTAAGCACCAGTTTGATAGTGAAATAAGGAATGCGATAATATTGATTAAACATTACATCACTGTCATGTCATTCTTTACTTTTTGAAGTCTGATTAGTGCTAATGTTCAATTCTTGCTTTAGTCATAAGAAAAATAGTTAATGGATAAAATGATTGTCTCCAGAACAAAACAAAGTTTTTTTATGTGTGAGGTAAACTAGTTGTTTTCTTTGGTTATTTTTGTTTTTATAATATTGTACAATGTTTGTTCTTTTTGTTATGGTTGTTTATGGAATGATATTCTGTATCTTCGTAAATGCTCAAGGAAACGTCCAATTATAAATGTTCTCTGACTACGACTTTGTGTTATTTTTTTACAAAATCTTCAAAACGAGAGCCCCGAATCCATGAACATTTCATACCCAGCCAGAGTACAGGTCACACAATAATACCTGAACTCTCTTACAAAATTTAATTAATAGAAGGAAAGACATGGGTTGGTTGGCACCAGTTTGTAGTTTTCAATATTGCATTTCCTGTTTAGTTTTCACAATTTTGAGTATATCAAGGGAAAATAATTTATTTGGAGATCATATGATATTTTTTATGCTTAAGTCTGAGTGTCGACATTTTAGTCGTTCAGTTATCAAGACAAGATGTGCCAAGCAACTCCACTTTGGGTTGATTGGCACAGGCTCTGTGATAGGTTGGTATACTACTTCCGTGAGAATGTAGAGTAATAAATCATTGTCAGAATGAATCATTTTTCAATGTTTTATTTACACAAAGAAATGCAAACACGTTTATCATCATTGAATCTTGCATAACAGCATCACATCGGCCGACCTGAATGGCTAAGAGCGTGTACCGACCCAGCGCTTCAGTCCGAAGGGTCACGGATTCGCGTTCGCCTTGAGCATGGTTGGTTGTCCCTTGTCTCACGTGTATGTGCTGTCGTGGAGGGCCTCGCGTCCTGTTGACCCCAGATCGGAGGAGCCCGCAAGTGTGTTGGTGTCTAGTGTATGGTCGAATATGCGTTCCGTCATGACGCAAAGGGTAACCGGCTATTCGCTGGATAAAGGCCCTAAGGGATGAAAGCATCACATCGGCAACAACAGCGGTTTTAATAGTTTCAAAATTATGAATTTCAAAATCAGTTGTAAATGTATTAATAAATCTTTAACTTCATTATAATAAAAAATGCTTCTTGTTTGGTTAGGAACGTTCAGTATGTAATATTTTTTAACTATAAAGATAATTTTAATTTTCGACAGACGAGCAAAGTAAAGTTGCAAATTGAAGCTACAAAGAAAGAAAAATATATCTTTAAAATAGGAAATGAAAACTTTTTAGAAAACAAAACATTGATTGATAGCAAAAGTTAGAACCCTTTCTTGTCCCCTAAGTATTAGTCTTTATCGTAAGAGAACGACACTAGGGGACCTTTCATCCTGAGACAGTTTCCTGACCGTCACTATCCTGAATAACGGCGCGTTTTTTTATTTTACGTCAAAAATATTTAAAAACTTTGTGTGACGTGCTACGGGGAGAAGTGAATTCTGTGCACGTTTTCATAATTCTGTGATCCCTACCTTTGAAACAGAAAGAAATGAGCGTTTTTTGAAAGAATTGTTAACAAAATATTTGTTCCGATGTATTAAAATCTATTTTCTAGGGTAAATCATCTGTAAATTTGAGCTCTTATTCTTCATCATGTCCTTTGTGAAAGAATAGTTCTTCCTGCCGCGACAACATGAACGATGATTTGAATAACTATATTTCCCACTGAATTCTAGAAGATGTGCACAGTTACATTTATGTCTAGAAGCAAAACAAAAGGCCATTTCAGCATTTGCTCAAAGGATCAGGGAAACAGGACGAACAACCTGATCGAGTTGGGGGTCATTATCCCAGAAGCTGCGGTACACTACGTGTTACAGATTGTTTAGAATTATACAGTCCAAATGGTAAATAATACATTAAATGTCACTCTTAAAATTAATGTTACTTTCCCTTTGATGCTGTGTATAGTCTCTTGCGGCTACCACGCGATATATCTAATCGACCTCATACACGAATGTGCCACCTGGTGTCATCGCACGGACTCGAGCGGCTTCAGAGCACACACAGTGAACCCATTGCTTTGCCGTGCAGTGGGCCGAAATAGGGGAGCACGGTAAACACCTAACTACTTGTAGAAATACCGTGGAAAGTTTGTCCTTTGTGAAAAGACATTAACTACTTTTGAAAAGTCAAAAATGACACGAAATTTTAATTTATCAAAATGGCATGTAGTGTGGTAACGACACAAGTAATGGTCACTGCGTCGGTAGTGGCCTCTTCAAGTATAACATTTCAAAAGTATTTGAACATCTGCCTTTAAATTGCAGAACAGAAAAAAACTTATGCCTTTTAGTGATGAGGTTTTGAAGACACCAATGTCTTCCCCTTCTACATTAAAAGAATAAATTGAAAATATTTTAATGTAAGCTAATGCTTTACAATAATATTAGATTATATTGCAAGAATGTTGATTGACCATTTCTGAGTCGAAAATATGACCAATAGAAAAATTTTCACCGTTTTTAAAAGAGCCTATTGGAACAAAATGTTTTTGAAATTAAATGAATTAAAAACGGTACAAATAAAAAATTTGTCATTTTTAGGCAAGGGCTATACAAGACCAATATTTAAATTATTATCTTACCAGGTTAACAATCACAATTTTTCATTTACGATACAATGTCGCACTTGTTCATAATTAAAACATTTCTAATAAAATAACAATTTTTTTCCCCTTATCTGCATTTATCGTCTCCTATATTATTTCAGTAGTATACATTCCGTTTGCGGCTCTCACACGCAACCATTTTTATAAATAAGGTCTCTAAAGAAACATAATTTTATGAGAACCTGATGAATTGCACTTTGATTTTTAAAATATGAAGAATTTCTATAAAAAACGCATTTAAATATTCATGACAAATGCAATCCGCAATATTCAATCTATTTTGTAATTTATATCGTTAAATAACTCCTCAGCAAAGCGTTTTAGGATCTTAAAAACTAATTTCTGAAGCCAAGGCCTCAAAGAAACGTTCCCCACACCGTAGTCTACAGAATGAAATCTTGAACATTCTATTAAATTTTTGCTGATTCGACGCTTCTCGATTCTGCCCCACCTGTCCTGAGCATGTGGGGTTGCTCACAATCTGCAACTGAATGTGAAATTAAACTAATTTACGAGGGTATACCTCTCTGCTCGGTAATAACGTTAAATAAGAATAGTTTGTATTGACAATGATGTATTATATTGTTATCAATTACAAGGAGACATATAGAACAAGTGACGGAGGGGTCGTGGAAAAAAGATATTACAGGCTTAAAATGGAAATGGCAATACAGGGAAGAGGACGGGGTTTAATATGCGAGAGGTTTCGCACGGGTACGCCAGTTTTGAATATTTGGCAAACTATGACATAACTACTTTGTAGTTATTTTGAAGCATTGGAGATCTTTTCGTGAACATTATTGCATATTGAATCAGCGAAAGGGATTAATTCGAAATAATATGCAACATTTCAATCAAAAAATTACCCTTCATTCATTTTCATACAACCTGCGTTGACTCGCAAGTGTATGTTGACGAGAGATTTTCCTGATATCTCACGATGCAGATTATGAATTAACAATTAATTTAGAAAACATGCTCACAAAGGAGGTTTTACTCTTCGCAAATCATGAAACAAAATATAATATCTGGAATTACCTCCGCGTTAAATATAATTAAAAATCCTGGTATATTATAAAGTAATTCAACCCATCGTATCCTCAACTTTCATATTCCTATAAAAATTCCATACAATAAATGTTATTGATTTTACGCACACTCTCTGCTTGCCTGTTAAAGTGGAAGAACTCTTAAATTTGAATTCCAAGAATTCTTTTTGAAAGAGAAAGAACCTATTAATTCTATTATCTTTACAGAAAGATTTTAAGAAAGATAAATGCAATTTACGTTTCTCTAAAAGCATTCAACTTTAAGAAAAGTTGGCTGATTCTTGAATGTATAATTCATTTGTAACTCCACTTTTTAAATTCGATTTACGTGATGCAGATTCAACTTCTGAAGATATAAATGTACGTGTAATCTAAGATTGATTATTTCGTTTTTCTGAGCGTGTCAACTGTTATGGTCATTTGTCACTAAGTGTAGTGCATTTTTTACTACGGGGAGCGGTGTTCTTTCCCCATGAATAGTGAGATCCGATGCCGACCTACACGTTGGCTTGCTGTGGATTTCCCCATCCAGGTATCTCGCACTCTCCCTCCCCCAGTCGGGACAAGCACTAAGCTCCAAACATGTATAGTAGAGTAGTGCCTGTAAGAACAAAAGTATATAAGGGGAAGAGGACTGCAGAAGGATGAGGAAGGAAAGTTCGCATGCGGTCTGTGGCCCTACGATTAATACCAGGGTAATCCCTGGTATTAATCGTAGAAATCACGGAAAAGTACCTATTAGAGCAGCTGGCTGCTAGATTTCTCCTCCAGACAGCGGTTGAATTCGTCCTCGCTATTTAAACATGAATCCTACGACCTCCTGGTCAGGTGCACTGCAGTGATTAGTAGATGCCCTGAGCCACCTCAGCCACTGGAAACCAAGAGTTTCTAACGCAATTGGATGAGTAATTTGCTTCCATTTATTTGGGATCAAATATTCGAATTGAACATGTGATGATGTAAACATTAAAGTAATTTGAAAAGACCATTAAAGCACCGTTTGCTATGAGATTGTCTCCCCCTTCATCTCTTCACATGTGGTCTGCCGTTTCCTATATTTTTGCATTATCGTATGTTGATCTTCAATTATTTTTACTAACTATATCTCCTTTCCTCTATTTTTTACTTCCTTGTCTGTCTGTGTCTCCTTTTTTCTACCCCCGTCTTTCTCTAACCTCTGACTTATCTCTCTATATGCGTTTTACTTCCTTTCTAAGCAATGTTCCTCTGACATTTCATTACATTACTCGCGTCCAGTTTCTTTCTTTTTCAATCACGACGGTCTTGAACGAATGTCTTCATTAACTTCACCCCTTACCGATGTCTAGATCTTAGCTCTCCCCCGTCATTGAATTTTGTTACTCTTTTTTTCATTCCTTTTCCTTTTTGCCCCTGGATATTCATGGCATTCATTACATCGCCAAGCTTACGGCATTTTCTGAGCTCTTTCCGTAGACGCATTTTCGCAGTTGAACATTGAAACTTCACCTGACCGAATCATTAGAAGTATTACTATTCAATTATGCTAATGTTTTATATGGTCAATTCCTGTCATGCTTATCAGAAAATTAAGTTTAGAAGAATAGAAATCAGGTCTTAATTTTGCTTATTTAATAAGGAAATTTGACCACATAGCGCCTTCATTTATTCAAGAAGGCCAAACATGCGCTGTCGGCGGCTTTTACATTATTATGAATTGATATTAATTATTTTATTGACCATTAATTCATCGTAATTACGTTATAATTATATAATGAATCATTCTCTCGTTCGTTATTTACTCGGTCGTCTTTAGTTAGCAGTTAAAGAGATATTTTCTTTAATGTAAGTGATACACTGCGTGTTACGTATACAAGAATGTTACTCAAAGGCTGTATTTATAGTATATGTAGCTCCCTCACAGCAACTGAAGGAGGATTTGGATCGAGTCACGACGGTCGCATATTTTCGACTCTCTCATATCGTACCTTACTGTCACTGCTTAGAGAACAATTCTTGATGTCCGATGTTCTCGTTACTCGTTTCCGACGTTTTCTCCTATCAATTCCCCACGACTGCCACAACAGTTAAGAGACACGATACGCTCGCAATACGACCTTCCCCAGCCTTACCCCACTCTCCATGGGCAGGCACTCACCGGAATCCACATCCCTAAATGATCTTGCGCACCTCGATTGAATGATAATTTCGTGTTTCCGAGCGCGTGAACTGATATGGTCATTAGTACTGTAAGTATAGTTCATGTTTTATCACTGGAGTTGGCAGTTCTGGCGGAGGTAACGGAAGGTGGCGATCTACCCGTTGCCTTGCAAGGTTATCCCCAACCAGGTACCTCTCATTACTGGGATCTCTCATTACAGATATCGCTCCAGCTTTAAGCTCCCGAATGGGGTCGCGACAACTGTAGTAGTGTAGTTTGCATAAGTATAAGTGTGTATAAGTATAAGGGTGAGGATATGACAAGGAAGAGAAAGGAAAGATCGTGCGCTGTTCATGGTCCGTTTGTTAGTGAACGTCTTCGGCATTCGCCTGGTGCTGATCGGAGAAACAACAGAAAATTACCCATCAGAGCATCCGGTCGCTAGAATTCTTCTCTAGACAGCTGCTTAATTCGACCTAGCTATCTAACTAGTGTCGAAATATCTGCCGCCGTCGGGATTCGAACCCTAAAACCTCGCTGTCAGAGGCGCTGCACTGACATCTGTTGATGCCCTGAGCCAACTTTGCCGTTCGTATCTCGGTGACCGACTTTAGCTGGTCTCTCAATTCCCAAAGCGCGGATTTGATCGCGGCTGAAATCTATGGATTTTCGACAGTAGAAAAATCTACAGTGGACACACATTACTTGCGGCATGGAAAAGAATCTTGGCTAAAAGCCCGGCAAAATTAAATCCTCTGATAATGCCCGTCCTAATCAGATCCCATATTGGTTAGCCGTGGAAATTATTGTTACCAATGTTGGTGCGCACCCTGGCAGCTAATATGAGAGTCAAACTTTTCTGGCAACCCTGGAAGCCTACAGGCGCCAACTTTAAAATTTCCAGCAAACCCGCACATATCGGAGGACCTACCAGCGAATGAAACTCCAAAAGCTCCAGTATTACAAACAATCACACAAACATTTCTATATAACTCATCATGGAAATAAGCCAGTGGAGCTATAACAGCACATGCTTTCTCGGATTATTTTAAACTTTTTTCTGACAAAAAATACATCTTTATGGTGCAGCATTACAATGTTCTTTCCTACGTAAGTAATACGTAGTACATCGAAAAAGTAAAAATATATCTGTAGTACTTCCACAGATAGGCAAAGTCACAAATTGCACTGTCAGTGGAGGGAGGACATTTTATATTAAGGGCGTATTGCATGCACGAAAAGTTGTACTGTAGGCCGAAAGTGACTTGGCGTTTTAAATGAAGCCAGTTTGTTAGAGTTGGTACATTTCAGACAAGTACACTATACGTGTTACTTATAAAAATGATTGGGATCGTATATTCTCCGAATAATAACGAAATCTAAAGCGAAAAACCGAAGGTATTCTTAATAGCAAAATTAAATATTTGGGGTTTAGGGTCTTACAAACAGTTCAGCCTGAGCAGAGTTGCCGCTTGAGTGGTCAATCCGATGGGAGTCACTCAGACTAATACATCACATGAGAAGTTGTTCGTATCTTGGGAATGGATATTCGTGAGAGGAATGTTTTAATTAGAGTGAACCTTCATTGTCCTTTAATTATGAAATGTGAGTGATGTTAGTATCCTAGTTGCTTATATAAAACAGTAACAAATACTCTATCATTCTATTTATTGTTACTGTATTGATTCTATTATACTATTGATTGTTAGGACATCAAAACCTAACAATAAGGGTACTTTTGTTGTTCAAAATATAGCCTCATATCTAGAGTGGTCCACCGATGAGATTGGCTGATGGAAACATCCGTCTCTGACAGGGAGGTATTATGGTTCGAGTCTTGACGGTAGCGAAATATCGACAAATTGGCTAAATCGAACTCAGCCGCTGTCTGGAGGAGAATTCTAACGGTCGGCTGCTCTAATTCGCGTATATTCCCCGATTAATAGTCAAATACCAAAGCAGTACCCTAAGCATCAGGCTTCGGAGCGAGCACGATCTTCGTTCCTCCTTTCTCCGCTTACACACATGTCGAGACACATGCACAATTCATGTATTTCATCTGCACGGTAACATGTTGTTTTTTCCACTCTACACATGTAGTAATACAAGTCGGGATACCAGATTGGAGCTTCGAGCTTGTACTGGCTGGGGCGGGGCCTCGCTGATGGAGGTAACGAAGGGAAGTACCCCGCATGCTGATATATATTTCGGATGTGTATCACAAGTTCTCACAAAACTCTCTATCTCCATGGACAAAACATGCACTACACTTACATGACTGATGAACATTCCGGTTAACGCAATCGTAAACAATCAATCACTCCAGGGTAGATTGTTGACTTTGCGTGTTCCCACGACCATTGGCCGGAATATCCCCGCGCGCACTGGCCACAGCTCGCGCGGCGGAGCGAAGTTCGAGCAGGGGAAGAGCCCACGCCAGCGCGCCGCCAGGGGGAGGGGGCAGGGGGCAGGCGGCAGGCGAGGACCTGGCGGCCTGGGCCGGGCTGCGTGAGGCCGTGGGACGCGGCTCAGGGCCCAAGCAGGAGGCGGAGGCGGGGTGGGCGGGAGGGGCCGGGGGCGTCGGCGGAGGAGGAGCGCTCCCGCTGCGAGGTCGCTGGCCGCAGGAAGCCCTTGAGAGCGCAATCTCCGGCCCCTCCCCTCGACTCCACCCTCCCGCCCCGCCGAGACTCCTGTAATTATGCCCGCGGACAGCGGCGGAGACGGCGGAGGCGGCGAAGGCGAAGGCGGCCCGCGAGGCAGTGGCGCGGCGCGGCGCGGCGGGGCGGGGCGGGGCGAGGAGCGGCGGCTCCGGCGAGGGGCGCGGGTGGCGCGGGGATCCGCGCGCCCCTCCGCCTGACATTTCGTGCCGCAGAAAGGTCGCTTCGCTCGTGCGCTGCCGATTAATTACTGCATGTGCCCGGTGGCTGAGCAGTCCGTTGTGGTACGGCCACTCTTGTGACGGATTGGAAGCCAGGAAAGTCGCCTCCGGTAATGACTGCCAGCAATGTTCGTTGCGAGACCCTACGTAGTGAGCATCTCCAATGCTCCGCCCCTCATGATTCATCCACCCCTTCTCTGCACGTCTTAGCGGAACGCTGTCCATCTAAAATAAGCAATCCTGCCTGTGTTGTCCGCCATCCCCGCCGTCTCAGCCTTTCTCGTAGTCTACGCCGTTCTAACCGTCCTCGCCTTCCTCGCCGTACCTGCAGTCTTCGCCGTCCTCGCTATCCTCAGTGCCCCCGCCGCCCCGCCGCCCCCGCCGCCCCCGCCGCCCCCGCCGCCCCGCCGCCCCGCCGCCCCGCCGCCCCGCCGCCCCGCCGCCCCGCCGCCCCCGCCCCCGCCGCCCCGCCGCCCCGCCGCCCCGCCGCCCCGCCGCCCCACCGCCCCGCCGCCCCGCCGCCCCGCCGCCCCCGCCGCCCCGCCGCCCCCGCCGCCCCGCCGTCCCCGCCGTCCCCGCCGTCCCCGCCGTCCCCGCCGTCCCCGCATCAGTAGGCCGTGCGCCGGGTGTCGACTAGCGGGCGACGAAACGGGTTAAATAGAAATGGAAATTCGAGCGATCCGCGAGGAGCTCACCGCGGCCTCGTGCGCCCGTCCTCGTCGCTGCGCCGTCCTCGGCCGACTTGGCGAAAGCGAAGGACCGCCGCGCCGTTCCGAGGAGAAGGAGCGACGAAATGAGGACAATGAGCGTGACGGCGGCGACGGCGGGGACGGGGTCAGAGCTGGCGGTGAGCGAGGGAAAGATCGCCTAAGGTCGCATGTCGCATACGATGGTGTCAAAGGGATTGATGAGGATGGCGACGATCAGGATGGTGGAAGGGAAAGATAGGAGGAAGAATATGAGATAGAATGGAACAGGTAAGAGTTGGGCGGCTATTGAGTGAGAATAGTGGAAAACTCAGAATGGAGAAACACAGCCGGGACCACAAGATATTTGAAGATGCTATAGGCTGACACTTCGCCAAGAATACATGGTAAAAGCTGGAAAGAAATGTTACGTGACGTAGATTATTAAAATTTTGAGCCATGCGTTGGAATTTAGTAATACGTTCTAAAATGTGAAACCTTATTCGTAATAAGAAATTACTCCTTTTCTTTACCAAGCTGACAAAGAATGTGTTAATGTCGAACTATGAGAAAAACAATGCGGTAGCATATTACATTTCTGTTAAATCAGGATTGAAGGGTGAAGGACTGTAGAAATACTTATGAATTATATTGATTCTTAATCTCTGTATGAAATGTAATCTCTGTATGTAAATATGTTTATGATGCAGAGTTTAGAAATTCATTTCCGCGGTTAAGTTATACCCGGCCTACAGTAATTCGTAATTTGAGTACAAACACCATACATTTTTATTTTTGACACATTTCAATTGTAAAAATATTATGCGTGAAACATGTCTGTATGCGTTAACAGAAATACCGATGTACTCTTGGTTTCAATAAAAAATGACCCGAAAATGTTCTGGAAAAATTCAAGTACACTGGGATACGGATTATACGTAATGTCTGCAAATTTTGGAATTTATTTTTTTATATTTTATATATGAAGGTAAGCCGAAAAAGTTCAAACCTTCCCAAAATAATATGCGGCATGTATGGCATACTTAAAAACTTATTGATGCCTTGTTCTCAGATCAGATTATACATCCTTCTTCGCAGTCAAATCTTCAAACGTGTTGACATTCGAAAGCTACAGAATGGTATATCCAAAGCTACAAATGTGCTTCTGTCGCACCCAGACTTAAACCTCCTGTAGTAATTCACTGCGGTAGACTAACGTCTTAGTTTAAGCCTCGCCACGATTACCTCGATGCTTTCCTAGCCCGGAGTCCACGCAGTGGAGTGGACCCGACGCAGCTTAACGGAAGCGACCAGACGGCAGCTAGTGTTTCCAGCGCGGCCAGGGCGCTGGCACGGGGTAAATAGAAATGGAAATTCGAGCCGATCCGGCGCGGAGCCTCGATTGCTCCTCGCGCTCTGCTCGGCAGCCGACAGCGGGGCCGCGGCGCAGGAGGCGAGCGGGAGCGGGGACGGGGTGAGGACGACGAGGGTGGCGAGGACGGCGAGGACGGCGAGGCGCGGGGCGGGCGCCGGCAGGAAAAAAAGCAAAGTGGAAGAGAAAGGAGGCAGCCCGCGCCGGGGTGCCGGAGAGGCGAGGCGGGCCATAAAAATCAGATATGGGCGCCATAACGGGCACACTTGGCGCGCGTTACCTGTCGTTGCCAAGCGCGCCGAAGCGCGCCCCGCCCCTCGTGCAGCTGACGGACGGAGACGCCGCCGCCGCCGCCCCCGCCACTGTCCCCGCCCCCGCCGCCTTCCGCCTCCACCCTGCCCCTTCCTTCCCCGCTCCCTCCTCTGCACCTTCCCTCCGCAGTCCCCGCCCGTGCGGAGCTCTCCCTTCGGTTCTTGGGCGGCCGGGGGCCCGGGCGGCGGGCCAGCAGGCTCGCAGCCGCCCCGCCCCCTCTCTCCTCCACAGCCCCGCCGCCGCCACCCCGCTCCAGCCTCTCGCGTCGTCCGGGATTTAGTGCGGCTACTGTTTAGCCTCCTACGCAGTCCCCGCGCCCCGCCCCGCCCCGTCTCCCTTCTTACCCCGCGACCGCCTCCAGCCGCCCGCCCTGCCCTGCCGCCCCTCACCGCAAGCGCCGCTCTTAAGATTTAATCGTCTGGCGAGCGTGAAGCCACGCCCCGCGCCGTGCCCGCACAACACGCCGCATTCAGATTATCGCGCGCGCCCTCCTCGCCCCTTCGCCTCCGCGCCGCCGCGCCCCCGGCCGCCGCCCCCTCGCGGCCCCCTTCCCCCCGCGACGGCCCTGACTAAGGGCGCGAGAAGACGGGCCAGGACCCAGGGCGGGTTTTTGCGCGCTTCGCTTCGCCGGCCGCACCGTCTTACCCAAAGGTCCAAATGAACTTCGAGGACGTCCGGGAAGAATTACTTTCGGTGAGTTAGTGGTCGTTCCATTAATCTGCGTTGGGAGCTACCGCCACAGGACTCCGAAGCAGAGGACGAATAACAATGAAGGGAGCTCGGGACGGAAGCTGCTGCTGCCGCCGCCGCCGCCACTGCCTCCGCCGTTGCTGCTGCTGCTGCCTCAGCCGCCGCCTCAGCCACCGCCGCTGCCGCCGCCGCCTCAGCTGCCGCCGCCTCAACAGCTGCCGCCGCCGGCAGTTCTGCCTCATCGAGCGCCTGGCCCCGACTGCGAACAGCCGTCAAAAGTGGGCGGCGCCCGCCACTCTCGCAGGCGCCAGCAGTACTTGCGGAAACCGTTCCTCAAAAACTGGCCATCTTACTCTTTGTGCCAGAGGAGTATCGTCAGCAGTGTCTGGACAATTATTTTTTCAAAGTGAACTCCACGACTGCTATTCATACTAGGTGCCAGTAATTCTACACTTCGTGATCAAGGTTCTGCATCTTTTGTTCTCCTTCCATCTTCTTCTTGATCTAAGTTTCTTTTTTTCTTGTTTCCTTGTTTTCTTCTTGTTTAGAAAGTACTTCTAAACAGCTTCCATAAATCTCATGTGTTTCACTTTTACAATATGCAGTGAGTAGCAGTGCAGTGTATAGCTATTTTCTTCTTAGTTAGGCAAGTAAGTCATTGTGGAAAAATAAGGTGTATCCCTTTTCGACCTGGTGTGACGAAGATGTCAGTGTTTGGTTTTACGTGTCTTCATTTCTTTTCTATAATTTGGCGTATTGTTTAACTGTTTGTAAAATCTTTCAGAATATAACTGATCGAGAGTTTAGAAATTATCACTTTCTCACAAGTGTGGTAATATATCAACACTAGGTATCTAATCGATAAACTGTTATTTATTTTCTCTTGGAACATTTATCTATTTCTTCTCCACAACTGATTCATCTATGCCAAGACGTGACCAAAGAACACAGAAGATGATTTTTCCTTTTTTGTTTGCAATATATGAAAAATGCTGACCGCTCCTCGAAAGCGAGGCAGTATTTAACTGAAATGATGAGATATAAATAATTTATTATTGTTCGTTAAACGTGCTCGTGCAATTAAACACTGGCTTTCGATGTAATTTCGATAGTTATTATAAACGGTTATGTTACCTATGTTCTTACAATAACGGCTTTTCAAGTTTCAGCCAATTGATTTGTTGCAATTTGCGGATAAATGGATGCAGAGTAACATAGAGCACGTATAGTATCGATTTAATACACGGAATGGCATTTTTCATGAGCCAGAACTAGGAGTATTAAAAAAGGTGTTTAAAAACCTAAATATTATTACTCTTCTCTATTCAATTATTGTCTACTTTATCGATTATAATTTATCACATCAAAATTGTTCAGCTGAGACGATTCATGTGACCTAATTAGAAGTTTCTCTAGCGAGAAGTTTCTACTTTCTTTTTGTTATTTTATCAAAAATTTACTTAAATAATAGTTTAGTCCATTGTCATCCGAATATAACTTTTTTGGCTCTAACATCCAAATTCTGAGTTCAGACAGATTGTGATTTTCTACTTGAATGTTCAATATTCAAAGCTTAATAAAATTTTAAATACTTTTGAAGAAACAACTACATATTTTGTATTAGAGTATTTCGGCTAAGTTAGATGATTGTTTGCAAATTAAACTATCAAACAGGAGAGACATTGTCCTATATAATTAAAAAATGCGATATCGTTGATACGGTAGGAACTAGAATTCTTATAAATAAACTGAAGAATCAGTCTCACTCATGCAGTGTGGCTTATCAAAGTATTTGTTTCAGAAAATACAACTCAGTATTAGATACATGAAACGAAATCTTGTGAGACAGCGAAATATCTAAATACAGTAATAAAGTAGGTCACAGAGCCATTTTCCGTACGGAGGTTCAAAGAGTGCTTGTACACTGAGTAAAAATTAAGCAGTTATCGGAAAGACACAAGAAAAATTAAGAACGTTAGAAGCGGTATTTTGGAAAAGAATCTTGAGAGTAGAAATGTTAATGCAAACAAGCAAGAAGAGAGCAAACAAGTTAATACAAGAAGAAGATAAATAATGTCCGAGAAGAGGCTTTTAATAGGAGGCAATAGAGGTGATATGGATACACAAAAAGAATGGAGGACGTCAGTCTATCAACTATATAGATTACTTGGTTATCATGGAGGGGAAAGACATAATCCGAAAATAGTATAGATCAAATCCGTGTTGGAGCATGTAAAAATGCTATCTGTGGAAGATTAGAAGAGCACTGAAACCTTATAGACAACAAGCTGCGGAAGAACGAAAGTCAAGAAATTACAAATGGAAGTAGAAAGAAAAGGGACAGCGGGAGAGATGTAATCAAAACAAATAAAGAATAATAGACAAGAAGTAATTAATGAATAGGTGCGTTTGGAGAAGAGAGAAAATTTTAATGTATAAATAAAAGTAACGTATAAAGATTGAAAAATGTATTGTAGAAATAAAAAGAATTGAGAACAGCAAAGAGGGCGACAAGAAGAAGAAACGATAGACGGAAAATAGAAGGTCACTTTAAATGTTCTGACAACACTTGCAAATCACTAATACGAAGCCGCTCTCTATAACAGAAATATAAATCACAGAGCTAACAAACGAAATTGAATGAAAAATTAGATTAATCTTGTAAAAATATAACGACAACTCACCGAAAATGGGATAAAACGAAAGGACTTGGAGAAACTCTCTTATAATAACTTCCAAGAATTGTAGATACAACGTTCTGTGATAAAGATTTCGATGAAGAATTTACGGAGTTCATAACATTGACAATCCAATGAAGGAGTAGAAACTTAAAAAAGTGAAGTATGTAGAAAGAATAAAGAATTATGCAATGTTTTAGACAAATTATTTAATACACCATAATCTGTCGCATAGAATCCGATTCGTTGGACTGAAAAGCCCATTTGAAGAGTTATATTGGCAATATTGAGTAAAGGAGTAACGCAGGGCAGACAAAATGCTCGAACCGCTCAAAATCTTGATATCATCTTTCACAGTCCACCACAAATTACAAGAATTGAACCCCTTACCGCACGAAGGTCCCAGATCTGAAAGGCCTGCAGGCGTTCTCACCACTCTGTGACGGGTCGCGCTGATAGGCCCTGCAGATAGCGAGTCGTCGTCAGTCCCAACGACGTCCCTCCCTCAAGGCTTAATGACGGCGTCGACGGGAGGCGGGGCCGAGCGGGGGGGAGGGGGGCGGGGCGGGGCGGAGTGCGCGAGAGAACGGTCTGCGCCCGCAGCCGGAATACAAACGTCCGGTCAAGCGTCCGCCCGCATCCGCCGATCGATGTCCGCCCACTACAGGTGTTATTACTCCGCTATTAGAGACGGCGCGGCGGCGGCGATGGCGGCGGCGGTGGTGGCGACGGCGCGGCGGCGACAGGCAAGGCCCCTGAGGACGCCGCAACGCGCCGCCCCTCTACCGGCTCAGGCGGCTCAGGGCATCAATTAATGTCGCTGCAGAGACTCCCCTACGGTTTGAGACTTGATTGATTGATTGATTAGTGATTCCGGGCGCGTCAACTGA
This sequence comes from Teleogryllus oceanicus, assembly GCA_964035755.1. Lineage (NCBI taxonomy): Eukaryota > Metazoa > Arthropoda > Insecta > Orthoptera > Gryllidae > Teleogryllus > Teleogryllus oceanicus. The sequence continues at coordinate 239,824,530 of CAXIVR010000001.1, forward strand.
TAAAGCCATTAGTACTGTAAATGTAGCGCGTTCTTTCTCCTCGGGAGGTGACAATGATGCCCGCTAGATGGTGAGATCCGGCGCCGACCTACCGTCGGCTAGCGGGATATTCCCATCCAGAAATCTCCCACCAGGGCGACACCACCCCAGTTGGGATAAGTTCTAATCGCCCGACCGGCCTCCCCGCATGTGTGTTACTGAAGTGCATGTTAGTGTATGTGTATGTAAGTAAAGGATGAGGATATGACAAAGAAGAAGAAGAAGAAGGAAAGTTTGCGAGCGGACCGTAGCCAGTTTGTTAGAATACTGCTCCGGCATTCGTCTGGTATCAAGAAACCTTGTATCGGAGGAACCACGAAATATTACCGATTAGAGCAGCCAGCCGCTAGAATTCTCCTCCACAGACCGCATGCAATCTTTCCTGCCTTCTCGTGTTTCTGTCCTGTTCTCTCCTCTTACTTACACATACACTTACATGTACTACACTACCGCACATGGCGGCAGACCAGTCGGGACCTTAGAGCTTATAGGCTGGGGTGCTGTCCCGCTGGTGGAAGACATCTGGACGGAGAAAACTCCACAAGCCGACGCCGGCGCCTGTTCTCACCGTCCAGACGGGGAAGAAAACCGCCAACTCCCGTTACAAAAAGTATGCACTAAACTTACGAGACTACTGGCCATTGTAATTGACGTCCTCGGAAACAAGAAATAATCAATCAATTCCTTTCACATCGACTCATCGAATTGTTAGATCGATAATGCCCTTCACTACTAGCTTTCATCTTTTAGGTTACGAACTGTAGTAGAAGTGTTGTTGATGATGTAGAATTTCTTGATGATTCGATGGAGATAATAGTTTTTTGTGTAAAATAATGATTTTTTTGCAGGTAATGTTGGAGGGTTTTTTGGCGATGATAGTGTTTTTTCTTGGATGTGATGATAGTGTTTGGTTGGATGTAGTTATGGTATTTTGTTGAAGGCACAACATATTCCTTCTTAATACTCGTATACTCGTAATAATCGTGTATTTTAAATCTTTCAGTTGAACAGTTGTTCTCCTGCTAAGATATTGATTCATTATTGCGTATTTTCGGGCGTCTCAACTGTTATAGTAATTAGTAAGAGTATTGCATGTTTTCGTCTCGAGGGGTAGCCGTGAATGATGATATCCGCCGCCCACCTACACGCCAGCTTTCGGGGTTTCCTTATCCAGGTATCACTCACTAACGGAGCACTGCCACCACCAAACCAATCTCTAAGCTCCCGACTGGTCTCCGGACATATGTGTCCCGCGTATGTGTAGTGCATATAAGTGTAAGTGTACGTGTGAGGGACAGAATCGGATTAAAAGTGCTTTAAAAGGAATTATTAGTTTTGAGGTGCCATCTTGATCGTACACATCCATCCATCCATCCAGTGTTTAACTGGATCTCGCATCTACATTTTACCGTAAATACAGGATAAAACGAAATCATATGGAATGTACCTGTGATTGGTGGGCAATATGTCGGTCATTGGAGTGATGAGTAATTTTGTGTACCTTCCAAACACCTTGCCAGATGGGTTATCTAACAATAAGAAGTAAATGTCTTATAAGTAACTTCGTTGTACGACATTACTAATATAGTAGTATGTAGACAAGTTCTACCTATTGAGCACCACAAAAATGTTACGACAATAGCTTCCGTTTAATTTTTGCCACTGTTGAATAATTTTATTGATATTCTATTAAAACTTGTAGCACCACTACTTCAACGAGCACTTACTTTCTCCCATTATTTGTAACCACTACGCGCTACTATAATAATACATGAACCTGGAAAACGTTTTTTCACGCGCTGGGATTCGATCTAAGTTCTTAGATTTATCCTGTCATTCACATTACTGCTGCACCTAAAGCCTCACATGAGGATATAACGATTCCAGCGCCTCCAACGATTTAAAAACAAAGAACATTTGTGTTTGCATTTGCATTTGCTATTTTCCAAAATTCAAAAATAATTATTTCCATTTTTTAGATCTAATTTTAACAGGAAGATTTCATTCAGAAAAAAATTGAAAAAAGTTGAAACTTGTAGACAGACAATTTTTTTTTTAATTTTGCAACTTTCGAAAAACGAGACTTTGGCCATTTTTGTAAGCATGCGTTGTGCTACAAAAGAAGCAAATTAAAGACAAAATTTGGAGCCATTTTTGAAAAAATATTGTTTTAAATTGCTTTTCTTTACAAACAAGTACAAAACAAACTGTTAGAGGAGGTAATGTACTACCTAAAGGGAAACAATTTATCAATTTTTTTTCATGTCAGGGACGCGCAATACAAGTTTTTTCTGTCAAAATGACAATTTTCCGCGATATTATTGCCATTCTTTCTCTTTAAGGATATAGTTGGTGAATAGGCATATTCTTGAATACGATACGAAACATCTATTTTACTAATTTCCAATACACTTAAATTTTAAAAGAAAATTATGTTACACCGTTCGACCACGCGACAGATGTTTTACTAGATACCCAGAAACTCGGGAAAAATCTCAAAACCATGAAAAAGTTTCAATTTTGACTAAAAATGCAAATATTTGATAGTTTTTTAATTCTTATGAGTCACAGATACGACGCAGTGGACGTAAATAGACAGCAAAACTCCAAGAAAAAAGCAGACCGCCTTTAAATATGTCATATTTACGTGTTGTTCTACAGAACGTTTTGTATATTTCTAGTACTGAAGATCGTTTCTGTACCTGCAAATCCAATTTTATGATTTTCTAGGATTCTTGCAGACTTACTTGTTAAATTATTCCAATGTTTTAAGATAGTATTTTATTAGTTGTTCTTGAACTGTGTGCTTACTACTTTTTGGAAAATAATTTTGTGAGGTTTTGTTCAGGAGCGTTTTTGTTGCTGCAGTCATTACAAATAGTTCACTTACTTCATTTTGCTAGGTTCATTAATCTGTATAAGAGTCGTGTTTATTTTGCTGCATTAGAGAAATATCCATTGCTTTTAAAGCAGATTGTTTCAAATATGCGTTCCACGGTATATGCCTGCTTTTTAACTTTGTGGAATGAGAATAAAATCTAGAATCCGAAAAGTGATTCTTACCTTGATGAAACAATGTTGTCGGTGTAACTGGATTTGTTTGTAGAGTTTCTTCAGACATCAACGACCGACCCGATCCCCATTCCGGGAGTGCTTCCCCTTGCTGCTGCCGTAAGCACGACACGTAACATCCCCGATCATTTTCCTCGCCACTTTCCATGCAAATTTTCTTTTCACAACTAGTTGTTAAGTAAACAAAGACGCGTTCTCGAAAACTTTTCGCTTAGCATCAGAAAAGTGAGGCATGAGGTATCGCTTAAACCGATTTGAACAGCAAGGCCGGAACTTCTACGGATTTTTTAGTCCGTCTGTACTTCTTTTAAGATAAAGACCTTTTCTCCCACTTCCTTCTCTTTGTTCCGAAATCCGAAGATAAATCTTCGTAAGGCGACTCTACGCCGCACCCGTCAGGGCGCGCGCACCTGTGCCCCGGCCGCGAAAGGGGAAGGACAAGGGGACAAGGGGCAGGGGCTGCTGGAGACGACCTCCCCGACGTTTGCAGCCCGCTTCCCCCAGCCATCTAGACACCGCCGCTCCCTCAGTCTGCCTTCCTCTTCCCTGCCACTTCGCACTTGCTTTCGCGCGTCTTCCTGGTGTCCTCTCCCTTCTAACGTGTTCCTTCTAGACTGCAACTCTGCTGTTCTTCATATACTTTTGTACAAGTTTCACTAGTTGAAAACAGAATTTGCTACCATTTTGGTTCTTCCAACTATTCCTCTTCTTCGAAATTCTGTAATTCTTATGATGTCGTGTATTCCATCATGTTCTTCCATTTCTTCCCTTTAATCCCTTTCTTTACTGGTAAATCAATATCTTCATTTTTTCTTTCTTTCTTTAAAGTCTTCTTTTCTTTGGTCTCTTCTTAACTACTAGGTCATGTAACGACCCGATTGTTTACATTAGAGTAACTGTAGGGGAATATCTTAAATTTTGTAGTTCCGAAATGTTAACGTCTTGCAATTCTTGAAAACTACTTTGCGTTCGCCAAATATTGGACTAGCACCTCATTTTTTACCTCTCTCGATAAATATAAAGAGATTTTTTTTTAAAAACTTACTTTGTAAGAAGAGAAAAGTAATCGTGCGCCGGTAAACGGCGAATTGTTCTTCAGAAAACTCTTATTAACGGGCCCTGGTAATGAAAACGTGGATAAATCTTGTTGCTATATACCGTAAATTATTTCCTCTGTGCGTTCTGTAGCCAGAATACATGTATTGTGGTGCCTTGATAGCGAATAATCGATTAACAAAGAAAAACAACTGTTTGTCGTCTGTGATCAACATTTGCCCTTACACCATTCAGTCGATTTTCTCTAAAATTTATATTCCTCCATCGATTTCAACGAACTTGAGGCTTTGGGAGTTTCAAATTGATACTTTTACTTTTTCAGGGTACTTAACATAAACTCTGAAAAACATTTTCAAAATTTCCTAAAAAATGGCATCACATTTTTTAAATTAACATGGCCCTGGATAGTGTAAAAGACGTTTAAGAGAATGGTGCAGGTCTGTTGGTTCGTTGAAAAACCCAGATTTTCCGAAAATTGCCAAGTGCAATTTTTCTGCGCGTCTTCCTACGACTATAATATCGAAGATAGCTTTTTCCTTAGTAAAATCAGTTCCATTTAGACATGTCTTGAAATAAGGTCGTGAAAAATTATCCTAAAATATGAGTATTGAGTACTTTTCGCGTAATTTTGCGGGAAATACAGGCAATTTGTATTTTCAAACAATTTCTTCTAAAAAACGGCGCCAATTTTTTCTTTATGTTTTCTCCTGGTATGTTTCAAGGGACGGTGAAAAATATGGTGCTGGTTCTATTTTCGGTAACCTCTCTGCATTTTCAAAAATTAAAGAGAGTTAACATTTCAAAACTACAATATTGGAAGTAGAACTTTTTGCATTAGGCGAGGTCTGTTTAAAAAATCAGCTCTTTAAAAAGATGATGTGCAATTTTTTTAAAAAAAGTAATATTCGCGCAACATGGACTTGATTGATTGATTTTTTCATGTTTCCGGGCGCGTCAACTGCTTTGATCATTAGTCCCGTTAGTGGAGTGCATGTTTTTTTCCTCGGGAGATGGCGGTGATCTTCCCCGCTGGATGGCCAGATCCGGCACCGACCTACCGTCGGTTAGTGGGGTTTCCCCCTAACCAGGACTCTCCCACCATGGGGGCACCGCCCCAGCCGCGACAAGCTCTAAGCCCCCGACTGGTCTCCCGGAATATGTGGTAGTGTAGCGCATGCTAGTGTGTGTGTGTGTGTGTAAGGGGAGAGGATTGGACATGGAAGAGGAAGGACAGATCGCGCGCGGTTCGTGGCCCGTTGGGTAGAGTACTGCTCCGGCATTGGTCTGGTGTTGATCGGAGAAACCACGGAAAACTACCGATCAGAACAGCCGGCCGCTAGGATTCTTCTCCAGACATCGACTGAATTCGACCTAGCTGAAATCATGGACTGGAAATTAATGCAATTTATAAAAAATATTTTCTTAAAATCCGCTCCTCTTTGTTTTCAATTATATTTTCCATGGATAGATGGGTCTATTAAGAGAATGGCGCGTGTTTCATTTTCGTTACTGTCTCTAAATTTTCGAAAATTGCAAATTTAGAAATAATGCAGCAAAGTATGTTATTAGGTCTGCTTATTAGACCTAGCTGAAAAGCTAGTGTCGAAAATCTGTCACCGTCGGGAGTCGAACCTAGGACCTCCCGGTCAGAGGCACTGCAGTGGCATCATTTGAGCCACCGCTCCCGCTTACACTTAGTTCAAAGAAGGCAATGGGTCAAATAAGAATAATTAACAAGACCTCCGCCTGATATGAAATTGAAACAAAAGATTTATGATACAGTGATCCCGATGCACAAGTTCTTACATTAGAAGAAAAGAGAACACTGGCACAATAAACAATACACGAATGAGTAGATTGTTCAACAAATGTAAAAAAAAATAACTGACAACCTGCTGCAGGAATCATAGGGCACGGTTTAAAATACTGTAAAATACTGTAAAAACAATAAATATAATTCATTTTTTCGGCGTTCATTTCACTTTAACACGAGCTTTAGTCTTTAAAACAGAAAGAAATTCATGGATAACATAAGAAAATTGTGTAAAACCAAATTATTTTTTAAAACATTCTTAACATCATAACGTATCTCATTATTTCCTCCTCTTCTTCCAAGTAATATATATATATATATATATATATATATATATATATATATATATATATATATATATATATATATATATATATATATAAAATATCGTGAAGAAAAGTCATAAGGGAGGCTAAAATTATGAAACACAATCAGGATATTTTGAACTCAATCAAATAACCAAACAAAATCAATGTAGAATATAGTAAGCAATACGACCACATCGACTATAAATATTGTAGGGAACGTTATTTTAATATATCCCAATAAAGAAGTAAACCGACAAGAATATCTATTTTACTCAGCCAATATTTTTCGAGAATTGCTGCCGATCTCCCTAGGAGTCTTTAGCCACAAAATTCAACACCATACGTTTCTTAAAAAGACTTTGGACAGGATGTTAGTTTCCGAAACTTTTTCCTATGATATTCTCAAAATGAGCGGTAAGTTAAAAAATAAATATTCGGCCGGTTTATATAACTTTCCGAATTGTCTGTTAAAGAAGACTTGTGCTCCTGCCATTAACTTACATATTTAATGCATCCTTATGCACTGTAAATGTTCCAGATATTTTCGAAACAACCAAGATTAAGCTACTCTTCATAAAAACCCAACAAAAATGAAATTCAAAATTATCGGCCAATTTCTCTTTTGTCAGTTTTTCAAAACATTGGAGAGCCTCTTTTTACGTACGAATGGAAATCTGTCTCAGTCAACATGAAGCGTTTACTGATTGCCAACATTGATTTAGAAAATCAAAATCTACGCAATAGTTTCTTTTCTGAAATATGTCGTTTCACCCAAGGATCAAAATTAAGCACCTATACGATACTTCTCGTATTTTTTTAAAATTTCAAAACTCTTAAGGTCATTAATCATAACATACTACTTTCAAAATTATCTTTATATGGAATCCATGGTATTGCTCTATATTTTGTATGTTCGTACCTTAAACAACGAACTCAGAGAATAGAAATACTGCACTAGAATAATGGAACTTTATACACACACCTTCCCAATTCATTGCCAATTGCAGAAGGGATCCTGCAGGGTACAATTTTAGCCCATATTCTCGTTCTAATATATGTAAGGATATGCCCTCGACATATCGATTCAAAACGGAAGAACAGTTCCCTTTGCTGATAATACGAATATTCTGTGCAAAAAAGGAACTGTAACTACTACAATACAAGATGTTTGAAATTAGTTCCGTAATAAAAAAATAATAGTAAATGAAAACAAAACTATTTCAATGCACTTTTCCACTTCAAATTAACAATTGCATACTGCAATGAAAATGCAGTAAAAAGATTGTTCTTCGTTGCGATGCAAATAGTATCTATGAGACGGGAGCAAATCTTTTTGTCGCAAATGTTACTAACAACGTTGTAAATGCCAGAGTAAATTTATTCCCTATTTTGAGAAATCGAGCAGACTGTACTTTTTTGCCATGTGTTACATAGACATGCATTTGACAGCTTTAATGGAATGTCAATAAAAATAGATGTAGTACGTGTCCAGCCAATCATATGAAAACCTAATAAAATCGAAGTTTAGCAGTCACGTGGAATGAACTATATTTGCTTAAAGCACTTCTATTTCTAAAAGAAACAACCTAACAACTAGTTGGCAACTATACATATATAGTAGCAGTGTTGGTAAATTGACTATTGATCAATTGGATTTGGCTAAATTGGTTAAGCAGGTGCAGAAATGCGTTTGTATAAAAATATTACCCATCAAACGAATATGGAAAGCGATTTCAATAGTACATTAAGTTCAGCGAAATGATTTTCAAAATGTATATTGTTTGAAATTTAAACAGAATGAATGCCCACGTATTTGTAATTGAAATTGTTTTACAAAAGGATCATCCGATCATTTTTGCAATCAAATCCTTTACAATTGGTTTGCCGTTTCTAGTCTTGATTACGAAGCATTTATGAAAACGTGCGCATATCAACCCCGAAGAACAGATTTTAATTTCACGATTTTTTGAACCTGTATTACAGTGATCTTAAAAGTGTATCTGTTATGTGCACAAATATATTACTACTTTTATCTTCTAAAAAACTTATATTTAACTTCAATTTACTTTCTTCAGATATTCTCGTATATTCCATCGTTCTAATTAAGTAAATATTCTACTAATTCTTCCTCCGAAAAAGTATTACTTACGAATCGCTCTCTGCATCTTCTAGCAGAATGTTTTAGAGTTATTCAAAATTCGCAGAAAGTCAATTTACTAATATACAAACATTGTATTTACAGATCTATGTAATTTATGTAAATCAATTAACTTTCTGATGTTAGGTAATGTAAATCAAGTAACTATAATTAACTACTGTGTGTGTGCGCGTGCGCGTGTGTGTGTGCGCGCGTGCGTGTGCGTGTGTGCGTGTGCGTGCGCGTGTGCGTGCGCGCGTGTGCGTGTGCGCGTGTGCGCGCGTGTGCGTGCGCGTGTGCGTGCGCGCGGTGCGTGCGCGTGTGCGCGTGCGCGCGCGCGTGTGCGTGCGCGCGTGTGTGCGTGCGCGCGTGTGCGTGCGTGCGCGTGTGCGTGCGTGCGCGTGTGCGTGCGCGCGTGTGCGTGTGCGCGTGGGGCGTGCGCGTGTGCGTGCGCGTGTGCGTGCGCGTGTGTCGCGCGCGTGTGTGTGGGCGTTTGTCTAGCCTTTTTGAGCTACTTTTAGAAACTAAGGAATGCTATTTTTATGCAATGTTATTGTTTATGAGATGTTGCGCTGGGTGGCACATAATCCCATAAGAATATTTTGATAATAAATTGGTTATTTGTCTATGAAAGTGTGTCACTGTAGTCGAAATTCCTTACGGCCAATTCGACGTGTTGCAAAATAAATATGTTACCAACAAAACGACAAAAATAGACGACATTCAAATGAACATATCTTAATGAATTTTCTTGTAAAATACGTTCAGTTGGTGCGCACTTAAAGCTTAAAATCTTTACTTGCAGTGCCGTGTTTCGAACAATTTAACGATTTCTCTGCAATCGGCTAACATTTCAGCCGCGCCACCGCTCACATTTGAGTGTCTCACAGGTGACTTACATTTGAGCCTTGCTGCTGGGTCTGAATTCTTTGCTGGGTCTGTTAAGCTGCGTTGAACCTGTTTGTGGCGATATCAGATGGTTTAGGAAGTTAGGGGGCGTCCATCAATTACGTAACGTAGGTTGACCTAATTTCAGTACCCCTTACCCAGTACCCCCCATAATTTTATTTTATCATATATTAACATTTATGGTAAAGAGTGAAAATTTGTTAGTGATGGAAACATGCATATACGAGACAATTTATGAGAAATAGTGCACACGCAACTATTTCAGAAAAAGTTTAATTTTTTAAAAAAAATCTCAACGTTACTGAACTAACCCCTCTACCACTATGTAACTCAGCGTAACGCTACCTCAAACCCCCTCCCTCTCTTTAGTGTTTCGCAATTTATGGATGACCTCTTACTAGATTTTTAGAAATCACTATATGGCTATTAGAAACCCGTAAGCTAGATTTTTTTCTTTCTCCTCTGCAACATACGTACTGAAGACAAAGTATTGTAAAGTATTGAAATAATGCAGGAAAAGAGGCGATTTTGTTGTCAATAAACTGACCACTAAATGAATTTTAAATACCCTAGCATTGGGGCAGATATTTTGCCATGACCTTTTCGCCATGCCATTTAAATCTACATTTTCCAAACTATCAAAAAAATACATAGATCTCAAGAAGTGAGAAAAAACATACTTGTATATTTTATGTTAAATAGGGGAAATAAATAAAACTCTTCCGAAACATTGAACAATGACGTTCAAATTATTCAAAACTGGAAAAGATTCTCTAAGTTACTTAATTGGAGTTTGCTACAAGCAGTTTAACAAGCAAAAATTAAATATCTACAAAACTAAAATGAGAAAAATGATCAATTGTATCGAAACGAGCGTTTTGGAATAAACATAATGTTTTGGAAATTAGTTTTCAAACGCTCACAGCGATAACGCGTACTCGTAGTGAAATAGCCGCCCTGAATGAAATAATTTTCTGGGAGGAGGTCCAGAGCAGTTTCCTCTCATAGATTGATACTATGGTTCGAGATTTCTGATCATCCCAAAAGGAGGTCGGAGCTGTACCACAAGATACCTCATCTTTACTTTACATATCTACTTCGTAAACAAAAAAATATTTTGTGTCCAGGAGAAAATGCAATTTTTGACTGATAGACTCGTATTGTGCGCCTCTGAAACCAAAAAATTCGATTATTTTGGCTATTATATGCAGTAACTTTCTCCTATAGAAGTCTAGTCAAAGTCACGTCCAATAGTGTAAAAGTGGTCGGAGGTGCTGCCGAAGTCGCGATGGAGAAATCCATGAAGCAGAGCAGACAATTAAATTATGTACCAAACGAGGCAAGACTTCACGCGAAATATATCGGATGATTAAAAAAGAAATGATTTTTTTGTTCAAATATCAATCCGACAGGTGTCACAAATTGTTGAGATACGGCGGCATCTCTACACCAAAAAGGAAAGTATGAGCAAATCCAAAATCCAAGAAATGTTCATTTTCCTTTTTTGAAGACAAATTAGTTGTCTATTCTGAGTGTGTACAACATGAACAAACCTTCAACATCACATTCTACGTTGAAGTGCTGAAAAGACTGAAGCAGAGGTTCAACTATGTTAGGAGCGAGATCAAGAATTCCTAGTTGCTTCACCACGACAATGCACCCAGGAAAAACCAGGGTCGTAAGTGGCTGCTTGACTGGGATTGGGGTGACAATGGTATCTTAACCGGCCTTCAGTCTCGATATGACCCGAAAGATTTCGTTTTATTTTCCAGTCTTAAACAATCCATAAAATTACATCAATGGGACAAGTGCACTACATGAAAGCGACTACGGCCAGGTTAAGGACTTGCAAGTGGAGGAATTCCAAGAGACGTGCACGGTATGGAAATAATTCCTAGCAACAATAAATTCACGCAGAAAGGTCGTACTTCAATGTATTTTAAGTCATTGTAACAATTGGAAAAATAAACTCTAAATAATATCGCATTACTTTTGATACAAACAATGAACATGTTCACATTTTTATATAGGTTCAGGGATACAAAATATAATTAATTGTAAAGTATTATCTTGACAACAAACCTTTGGCTAATTGTACATTAGAAGTAAATGAATATAATAAAATATCGCTGAAAAACTGGGTTTTTTTTAAGACAAATGATATTATCTCAGGAAATAATATTTAACTTTAAAATTGGAGACACTTTAAATACTATTTTAAAATGCACGAGTCTACCTACTTCACTATTTTCTATAGCTTCTATTGCACGATTTAAATTTCAGGTGCATTATATCTTATAAGTATGCATTCTTAGATTATAATACGTTCCATTTTAAAAATATTAAAACAATATCCAACACTCGAATTATGTTCTACAGATGAAACCAGCGATATTCAAAATCAACACTACATAGGAAGAATCGTTCAAATACGAGACATTGCTGGCTTGGTTTCACATATTGTGTGTTTGAAATATGTGAACTGAATGTAAATAAGTGCTTTTATTGTCTGCCAGGATGTTTGCACTGCACGTTCCCATGGAATGCGAGATTCCCTTGATGGTTTTTGAAATCGGAACGTGCAACGCTATAAATATTCATATGATCTTATTTAAACCAACACAAGCATGTCCTGGAATTAAAAATGAAATTAGAGAACACCAGAATTAATACCTCCATATTTGAAAAGTGGTTTCATAAAAAATGTAATAATGAAATATACAGTCCCTGCATTTTACCGTTTAAAACAAGGTGTTTATTTTCCTTAATTAATACAATCATAGAGTAAAAAATTCAGTATCCGAGGTGTTACGCTTTTTCAACAATAAGCTATTTACACTTTTAGAAAGAATAGCGTATAATTTCAAGTTATTCTGTACTGTTACAATAAATTATGATAGATACGAATAATGGAATAGTTGATAATATCTATGAAGTACATAATATTTTCATTACACAATGGCTTCAAACGGATATTTTTAGACTTATTTATGTAAACACTTGAATCAGACATGAAATGAGAGTATTGCAGCAGTTAATACGTACTCATATTAGCGTAAAAAAGGTCAAGTCTTGTCTTCAGGAATGATTTTTTATTAACTACTGTCTTTCCCAAAATATCAATTAAAATTACTTTGTATAGGGTTTTTCATAACGTGATCATTAAGATATGTTTATCGTTATTAACCACTGTTTATGAGACCCTAAAAATTCAAATTTCCTTAGTAAATAAGTTTATTGTTTTCCGCTGTCGAAATACTTATACTTTTACAAAAGGGATGGTAACGAACCGAGCTTAAGAAGCGAAGAATTAAAAAAGATACAAGGTAAACATGGCACTTTTGTACAATTCAGTGGTGTACAATGGTACCAATTCAGTGGTACAATGTCAGTGGTGCTACAACAGCACTTTTTTACATTATTCCTAACTGCTCCGGAATAGTATACTAGAACATGAACCTGCAAATGTGTTTACAGCCAGCAAATTTTTTCCGCACCGAGGCTCAAACTCAGGTCCGCTGAGTTAACTCGCCATGCGGCTCACCTCTACGCCATGGAAACTGTCAGACAATCCAACTCCACCCGACGTTCAAATTCATTGTTATTGTCTCAATTGTTCCAACACGTTCAGTTGTTCTCAATTGTTCTAACATTCAGAGATTTCAACAAAAATGAGACCTGCACCATTTTTAACGTACTTAGATACATACGAGAAAAAGTTAGGAGCTGTTTTTGAGAAGAAAGGTAATAAAAAATTAAAAATTGCCCATATTCATCGCAAAATTACACGAAAACAACTCATATTTTAGACAAGTTGTCTACTTTTCTAAAATATGAGTTTTCGTGTAATTTTGCGTTGAATATGGGAAATTTTGACCATATTTAAAGACCTGTCTTTAAAGAAAATATTTCATTGAAGAAACAATCTCTATCTTCCGTATTGTAGTTGTACGAAGACGTCGCAAAAAATGAACATTTGAAATTTTCGAAAAATTAGATATTTTTACGGAAATGAGACCTGCACTTGCACCTACTCTTTTAAGCATTACTTACACTATTCTAGGACAAACGTACATCAAAAACTTGAAGCCATTTTTGAGAAAATTTTGAAAATGTTTGGTCTTCATGTAAAGTACTCTCAAAAATCAAAATATCCGTTTGAAGCTCCAAAAGCGTTGAATTCGGTCAGTTCGATCGGGGAAAATCAATTTTGGAGAAAATCGGAAATACAAACATTAACAAACCAATGGTTCACACGCCGTCGAGCATGATATACGCACAATACGATATGCAGCAACAATTTGTACAGCAACGTATGCAATATATACTTTAGCAACAGTACGAACACCTTATATAAGTGTTAGAAATTCAACTTGTGCAACTTCAATAACTGTCAAACGCTTACAGCAAGTCGAACCTCCAACACCCCAGAACATAACATTTCAGCGACAGGTGTGGAGGTCAACCGAAAACTAGTTATTCAAACAGCGAGCTTAAAATTACGGACTTACAATTCGGACGCACAAGTCCAGGAACCCTATAATCCAACTACAGTGCCAAACCAAAAGGTTCAGCCTAGCAACCAACCGTGAGTACTCCATCTGATCCACCAAAAGCGGTAGCTCAGTTCAACTGATGTCACTGCAGCGCCTCTGCCCGGGAGGTCCTAGGTTCGAGTCCTGGCGGCATGATTTTCGACACTAGCTTTTCAGCTAGATCGAATTCAGTCGCTGACATGAGAATTCCAGCGGCCGGCTGCTCTGATCGGTAGTTTTCCGTGGTTTCTCCGATCAACACCAGGCGAATGCCGGAGCAGTACCCTAACAAACGGGCCACGGACCGCGCGTGATCTTGCCCTTCCTCTTCCTTGTCCTTCCTCTTTCCTTTCACACACACACTTACACTAACATGCACTACACTACCACATATTCTGGGAGACCGGTCCGGAGCTTAGAACATGTCCCGGCTGCGGCTGTGCCCCGCTGGTGGGAGAGTCATGGTTAAGGGGAAACCCTACTAGCGGACGGCAGATCGGCGCCGAATCTCGCCATCCAGCGGGGGAAGATCATCACCATCTCTCGAGAAAACACATCCACTACGCTTACGGGACTAATGACCAAACAGTTGACGCGCCCGGAAACGAAAAAAATCAATCAATGAATCTAATCCAGAAAAGAGAGGAACAGGGCGATGTTCAACCGATTTAGAGCAACACTAATCAAATACAAGTATTGGCTACCTGGAGTGGCACGCTTGCCACTCGACTTTCATTCGACGAAAGCCGCTTATTTGCAGTGCGTCTCTTCTTCCCTGCTTCACCTACCAAAATGAAGCGTTAAAGCTGGAGTTGTTGATTTGTCCTATCTCGCGTCAGCTTTGGTTGTAATTGTAAACTATGGTGCATTCAATATTGTTTTTTTATGGATCCGGGCAAACAAAAACAAATATATTATGATGATTGAAGTCACACAGTCGTGAGAGTGCGTTTGGGCTGGTATAAAATTTATAAGTAATAAATATGATATATTTAGTATACTTTCTTCTTTATATGCATTGTTTGTACATAGACGACCATGAATTAAATTTATTAATAAACATAACTTTAAAATGTTTTCTGTGAAAAATTCAGAATTACACGCTTTCCCCGAATCTTTTTCTGATGCAGGATTTTTTACAATTCGCCTAACATTCGTACAAATATTCTTTGAAAATTTCATTGCAGAGTCAGAGGAAACGTATTTATTTGTTTGTGCATTTTTTCCAGTACGTTGTCAACTTACAAAAAAATCGATTGCGTTTTCTTCCGCACTCTCTCTAATTAATTCCATATGCTCTTTAATGTTTTGAATCATTGCTTCTCTCGGTTTCAAAATGCCGAAGCGTTTCTCCAAAAAATAATATATATTTTTACTCAAATGTCAATTTACCAGGAAAGATTTCATAAAAGTATGTATACTGCACACGGAAACTCATATTTATTTTATTTTTTATTTTATTTTACGTCAAAAAGACAGTTAAAACTGTATGATGTGCTATGGGGAGAAGTGAATTCTGTGCACGATTTCAAAACTCTGTGATCCCTACACTGTCATATACTACTTGAATTTTCAATTAATTAAAAAAACTCACCCGTGTAATAAAATCTATTTTCAAGGATAAATAAGCAATACATTTTGGGCTCTATTCCCTTATGTTCTTCGTCAAGGAATAATACTTCCTGCCCTGACAACATGGAAGCAATAATTTGAATTTCGCACATTTTGAACATGTCGCACTGAATTCTAGAAGACGTGCACAGATAATGAAGTTACATTTATGCCCAGAAACAAAACAATGGGCCCTCTCAGCATTTGCTCAATGGATCAGGGAAACGGTACGAAAAATCGGATCGAGATGGGGATCATTGACACAGAAGCTGCGATACAATACTTGTTACAAATTGTTTAGTATTATGCAGTCCAAATGATAAATAATGCAAAGTTAAAATTAATGTTACTTTTCTTTGATGCTCAGTATAGTTCTAATTGTATGAAACATTAGAAACTATTTTACTTTGGATTTAAACTTTTCTATCGAATTTAATCGTTTAATGTCATCTGGCAAAGTGTTGTAAAATAATGTACATGTCTTGTATGTGAATTGTTTGTAATGAGCTGTTGATACTCACACATGAATATGATTTCTACGTCGAGTGTTATAGTAATAGACTTCGGCATTTTCTGAAAATATATTCCCGCCCTTAAGCAAGTCATTTTTGACAAAAACCACTGATTCGTAAATAAACAGACAAGGTAATGGTAAAATTCCTAGATTAATGAAGAGAGGCTTACATGAATCACGTGGGTGGGATTTGGTTATTATTCGTACAATTCGTTTTTGTAATCTGAAAGTCTGGGAGCTATAAGATGTATTTCCCCAGAATATTATGCCATATCTCAGGCGGGAATGAACATTCGCGAAATATACATAACGAGCAGTATGAAGACTGACTGAATTTGCAAGAATTCTGAACGCGTAGCATAATGAACTTAACTTTGTGTTTACTTAATTTACATGCACTTTCCATTTGAGGTTTGACTGAATTGAGAGACCTAAACATTTTTTTGCCTTAACCTCAGTCATTTCATTTTTGTTGACATTTTTTTGAAGAGCGGCTTAATTTCAGCTATTTTAAAAAATCTGGAAAAGTTACGATGCATAAGGATGCATTAAATACATGGTTAACGGGTGTATAATGATTGCCGCACGGGTCTTTAACAAACCAGAAATTCATCTAAACCGGCCGAAGGTTTACCGGTTAGTTTACCGGTTATTTTGAGAATTTCATAGGAAGAAGTTTCGGAAACGAACATCGTGTCTATATTTTTGGGGGAAATGTCTGATAATGCATTTTGTGGCTGGAGACCCTTAGTGAGATCGGCAGGAATTCTCGAAAAATATTGGTTAAAGAGTCTAGGCACTGTTGCCGGATCGTTCACATTTATATCTTTATATTTTAAAACAGCATTTTCTACAAGGTTTCTAGTTCATATGGTCGTATTTTTTATTATATTCCAATATTTATTATATTATATTTTTTATTATACTCCATTTATTATAGGAGTTTATCATTTTGGGTTTTCATAGCCATATCATTCAATAAAGTTCTATAATCCAGAAAAAGCATTCGTCGAAAACCAGAAACCTTTCTTCAGCACTCAAACATAAAAACTAGTACTGATATTCACCGTTTATTGCTTGGACAGTGTTACTTTTCGGTACTCGTGCGGCCAAATAGACTGCAGTGTGCCCACTGCAAAAAGTCAGTGCTGTCTAAAACAACTGGCTACTGCAAGTAAACAATGACTGAAGCGACATGAATCATCATAGCTGCCGTACTAAGAATGACCCCAAGAGTATCAACTTGTAAATTTACATAATTCGTACTGAAAATACAATGTATGCAACTCGAACGGAAGTGTCTTCGTTTTCATTTGTCTGATCGTCGCCTCACTCTCTGATCGTTGCCTCGTCCATTTCATTTCACCATACGCCAGACTCACTTTCTGTACTAGTTACGTAAGTAGCTATTACTTTATAATGTTGCTTTGTTAAATTGTTGATATAAGTTATACGTAATGAAATATGGACTTTTTAAATCTTACAGGATATAATTAATTTTTACTTCTTTTTTTTACATAAAAATGTATATCTGCAGGATATTTTATACTATGCCAAGCATGCACAGTGTTTATTTCAGGATGATCTGCATATAAGTGGCTATGAGTTTAGCTTCACACCAGGGATTCCCAACGGGGTCGGTATCGACTCCATGTGGCTCCATGAGATTTAAAATGCGGTCAATTATCAAGGGATCGATAGTCAAATATACACCGGACTGAACAGTATTATCAACATCACGATCCTACTGATTACAAACAAATACTCTTAAGTTTTTTTTAATGAATTAACATCAAAATTTTAATTAAAATTAAATTTCAAAGTTCCAAAAAATAATAAAACATCTAAGAAAATCTTTTGTTAACATTCTTTGTCGAATGAAAATCGTTATTTATTTGCAATAATTTGCACATGATTCACTTACTTTCGGGCCGTGGCCCTGATCAGACTTGCAATGGACTTATTGTGCTTCAGCAACTCTATATTGGAGTTGGGTTGTAGGCGAACATGTAGTTTGATCAGTTTGTGTATTAGTAAGCCCTGATGAAGGAATTAAATATTCCGAAACGTTGGCAAACTAATGTGTTCATTAATTGACAGATCCCGTGATCCATGTCCTACAACTTATTAACGGTCGTGAATTCTACAATGGTTAATAATTTGCACTATGATTTGGTTGTATGTTGTATACTAAAGAAGAATTGAAAGTGGTCGACGAAGCGAATCATTTTTTTAAAATGGGTTGACACAAGACAAAGATTGGCAATACCTCCTTTACACTCTTAGTACAAGGATTTACATAAAGGTCAATCCATGCAGGGCCGAACTTAAATATTAGGGAGACACGAAGCACAAAATTGTCTTCCCCAGAAAAAAAAGCTCCAGATCTGAAACAAATCACTGTAAATTTGGCTCTGGAACATTTAGAGGTTAGAGTAAACAATTTATACATTCAATGAAGAACTTAAAATTTACTTGATTTTCGACTAATTTAATATAAAAAATACTTCTTAAACGTTTTACATACCAATTTTTAGTGCTGTATTGTAACCGCTCGCCTAAGCGATTACATACCGAGAGAGGTGGCTCAGGGCATCAACTGATGCCACTGCAGTGCCTCTGACCGCGAGGTCCTGGGTTCCGGCGCTGGCATATTTTCGACACTAACTTGTCAGGTACGTCGAAATCAATCGCTGTCTAGAAGAGAATTCTAGCGTCGGCCTTCGTTGATCAGTAGTTTTTTGTGGTTTCTCCGATCAACACTAGGCGAATGTCGGAGCAGTATCCTGACAAATGACCACAGACCGCGCGGGATCTTTCTTTTCTCTTCCTTCTCCTATACTCACCCCTGACATACACTTACTCTAACATCCTATACCCTACCACACATGCCGGGAGACCGGTCAGGATCTTAGAGCTTGTCCCGGCTGAAGCGGTGCCCCGCTGGCGGTTGTCTGTTGATCTACCTGTTGTTCAAATATAGATCTTGAAATAAGCTCGGGTACAGTTTTTCGAAATAGTTAGTAGCTTTCGGGTAAGTTATTGAAAATATAAGCATATTCTTAAACAATTATTTTCTCAAAAACTTCTCCAAGATTTTCAGGTGAGGGCATCTTGCCACAGGCCCTGACATAACCGGAAACCGGAATTTTTTTTCATTCACAAGAAATGTAATATATATTGATCTCTAATGCAAATTTAACGCTACAAGTTATTTCTGATGCATAAAAAAATGAATTCTGTTAATGAATTGGAAGAGGAAGATTTTTTGTTTGAAATAAGGGGTCCCTTGCCCCTGCTTCAGGCCCCTTGTTTTCTCTGGGCGCCCCTGGGTAAACAGGTAAGCAGACGAAGTATATTGATATTTGAAGCGAAAAACATTAATGGATGGAGGAAACATATGCGCCTTTTCAGGAACTCAAAGTGCAAAATGTGTGAAAATAAATTAGATGCTTTGGTGGTGTGGATAGCGCAAATAAACGTCAAAAAAAGGATCCACAACAGATCAATTCATAAAGGAGCAAGTCAAGAATATTGATTACAAATTAAGTGTCATGAGCATGACTGTTAATTTAAAAGGTCTATTTCGCTTTTCATAGTATACTAGTGGTGCTATGAAAGGACACACTTTCTCGCATTATTTCTAACTGCTACACTATATTACTACTACATAAACCTGCAAAAGTGTTTTCAACCAGCAATTGTTTTTACTCACCGATGCCCAAAGTCAGATTCTCAGAGTTAACTCACGGTCACTCATACCAGTACGTCTCACAAGCACCGTAAGGGACTCGGGCTGACCCGCAAATGCTCACTTCATGTAAAGTACCCTCAGAAAATCAAAATATCGGTTTGAAACTATCAAAGCCTTCAGATAGTTCATATCGATCAGTGAATTTCAATTTTGGAGAAATTCCACTGAAGGGTTTTGGTACTTGTGTTGACCACAGACAGATGGACAGATAGACGTTTTCCGGTCAATCGATTTTTCGGTATCAATGGCCCAGAAAGTATACATTTTGGCTACACCACGAGTTAGAGGAATTTTCCCCTATGTTTAGAAACTGGGTTTATCTTTTTTATTACCAGGCAATAAAAGTTTTTCTGACAAAAAATTACCGTTTCCGACACACGATTTCCAATTTTCTCTTCTTACAATGTACCTTCGTAAGGGCAAGAAAGTAAAAACCAAGTAATTCAATTAAGAAAATATATTTAGGAACGTACGCTATACAAAATATTTTTAGAAAGATTGTGTTATAACGCCAATAATTTATAGCGCCAATAAGTTCTGTAAGCGATCGTTGGCGATATAACGTTTGACTGTAATAGGTATAAAATAATATGTGCGATGAAGACTTTTCATTATTCAATTCTAGATAGCATCTTTTTTTAAATTGTTATGTGTAATAAGCTCTTTGGGAGAATCTGATTGTTTTTTATTAATAATAAGTACTAGAAAGGAATATGGTAAATTGTACATTTATACAATGTGCAAATTTCGAATGCTTTCATGAGCCATGGAGATCTTGAGCGAGGTATCCTCTTTGATTTTACTCAGTAGATCAAGGAAATTTGGATGAAAAACCTGATTAAGATAAAAACTATTTATTCAGAATTTGAATTACAATACAATTTGTTAGAGCCATTTTATTGCTCTACAATTATACAGTACTTACAAATTGTAACCAATTAATTAGCATTACTCTTAAAATAAGTGCCATTTCTGTTTTTGATGTTCTGAATAGTCTCTAGTTATTTAGAGACGGTCATGAAGTTACATTCCTTAAAACGATCAGAGTATAATAGTTGTGTTAAAAAATATGTATAACTTGCAGAAATAATATTAGAAAAGTATTATTATTTATGGAAGTGATAACATATCACTTGTCGATGGTTGATTAAAAACCACAAGCGAGAAACAGATGAACGGGACTGCTCGATGATACTTCGCATGCCTCGCGAAAAATAACCGGTAACATCCCTCGCCTTCCACTCCTTTCCGTTCCATCCTCTTCGGTCCCGTCTCGACCACGCCCGCAAGGGAAGGTACTGGCCAAACTAAACGAAGCCCGAATCAATGGAGCACGTGAATCGAATGACAATTTGCATTTTGTTCATCCGGACGCGGAGTGCACATCTCCGTCATGTAAATTGCTAGAGCAGACTCGCAACTACTGACGTGAAAAAGGCAGCTTTTACCGCATGTACGAACTTCATGTGAATAAAAAAACAGAAAATATAATTCAGAGAGAGAAGCTAGTTTCCATGTGAGGTTATCTCAGGAAGTAATAAAAAAACTCTAACAACCCTGCTGCTAACAAAATGTTGTCTGATATAGCAGAAATTGTTGAATAACGTCTGTACCGGAGACGCCCCCTAGGCAGTGGTCCCAACTTGAAGGTCATCATATTGTGAACTTCTTCAGAGCTAATGCTCTTCTGCTACATTTGTTAGAATCATTTTTGGTGTTTTTATGGTATTAACCATGAAGGATGTCATAGTATAAAGACTGAAAGGTCAGCGCGGCTTCGCACGTGACCTCTCCCGAGAAGCCAAGTCCTCATCGACTTCGGCAGCGGAAATCTTCAGACTCTACTCGTTGACCGGCAGTAATGTTCAACGTGATTTCATTTCTTTTTTGTCTTCTGAATGAAATAAGTTCTGCTTCTTCACGTAAATTATTATCCTATATCTTAGGACTTTCCTCACCCTACCGATTAGATGGTTTGTAATTAGGCTTCTTAATTGCAAGTTAGACTAGCGTTAGATGACTTCAGCCTCTTTCTATTCTTTTCATGTTTTTTCCTAATTGAAGTTCATGCTCTTTATTTGTATTATTCAGATCATTATTATGTTAAATGATTTGTCATCGTATTTGCATAACATTAATCTCTAAGAACATATATCTGCTTTATCCAAAGATAAGATTTCCCTTTCAAACATTGAGAATGCCTCCATCGAGTTTTTGTTGAAATTTCGGAAATATTTCTCTTCATACGTCATATTTTAATAATATTTTATATTAATATTTATAGTTCCACAAATACGCTTATATCCATATCTTTGGTTTCTGTACGATGTTTAAGAAATATTCTTGACAACGAAACAAATAGAATGTAGCGTTTTACAGTAATACCTAGATATTCAAAGCTCATATGCCTCTCATCCTTCATTATAGTAATTTTATCAGTTTTTACTGCCCGTTTATTGATTGTTGAGTGTGGAGAACGGTAACCTTCCGGACAAGACAGCATGGCACCAGATATTCAAGCTTAAAATAGTTTTCATGGGCAAATATTTTCTGGGCAGCTTTCTTGTGTAACCACTAGAGCTAAGGTGATCGTTTCGCTGCAAATTTTGCATTCCCGCCACTACCCATTGCTTTGGTTTAGCTTAAAACAGATAAGGGGCACAGCACTCCAAGTAATTAACGGAAAATTCTACACCTCAAAGGAAACAGCCAATCACAAATTTTTGAGCCTTCCAAATGAATTTCTCTTGAACTACCAGATTCGTCCATTTTGTCACTGGACGTCAAGAGGAAAAGAACGGCGTATGCAGCGAGGAGTGGAAAGAGTACAACGTGGTTGTTCCAGAATCAAATATAAGAAGTTCGAAAAGAGGTAAATGGAATTTCAGAAATTTACTGATTCTTAAAACATAAAATCTTACAAAAAAGAATGAAATTTAAAATTCAACTCGATAAAGTAACGAATTAATTAGCGGTTATACGACGTAAAAACTGCCTTACACTTAAAAAGAAACTAATGCCATTCATGTTTCTTAACAGTTTTTCTTGTTTTCTTCTATATTCATTTCATCTCGATTTTCGTTTCACTCTTTCACATTCTGATCATTCCTGCCTTTTTATAAGAAATGCACTAAATGAGAAAACATTACATTGGACTTGACCACTGCAGATGGAAAGAAGTAATTCATCAGGAGAGTCGATGAGTGTGTTCCCGTCGTATGTCGCCGACAGCAGATACTTTGGATTCATGACGGCTTTGCCGGAAAGCGGACTCCGGAGAGGCCAGCCTCACCGCCACGCACCAAAGGAACAACGGACAACGACGAGCGGTGTTGAGGTATCGCACAGCTCTGAAGTTGCTTAGATTTTCCTTATTATTTTGCAAGCTGTTAGCGCAGGAAAACAATTCATAAAGCTGCAACTCAGAGACGTTATTCCGGAAGTTAATGGAGCGGCACACGCTCAAGGTCATTTTTACGTGAGCATTTCAAAAGAAACTTTGGCTCTGTTAGCTAAGACTAGATGTTACGGAAGCCAAAAAAAATAAATATATTTCACTTCCTAGAGAGTCAATTTTTGTTATAGTTAAAATGTTTAACTGAACATTTCAACAATTCATTACAAAAGAAAGTTAATGGTTTTCATAGTGATTCATTAAATGGCAATCCAACCATTTAAATCATGGTATTCAGTGTTTTTAATTTATAAAATTGTAGGTCCCGGAACGCACCGCAAATCACCCACTATTTTTAATAGAAATAACTATAATTTTACTGTATAATTTAATGATAATAATAATAATTATTATTATTTAAATTATATTATATTATATTATTATTTAAATTATATTATATTATTATTTATATTATATTATATTATATTATTATTTAAATTATATTATATTATATTATTATTTAAATTATATTATATTATATTATTATTTAAATTATATTATATTATTATTTAAATTATATTATATTATATTATTATTTAAATTATATTATATTATATTAGTATTTAAATTATATTATATTATTATTTATATTATATTAAATTATATTATTATTAATTATTATTATTATATCGGTGGTACCGGAACTCAGTTTCGTCACGTCCCGTCGGAAATCAAGCCCTGATTGTATGTATATATGTAAACTAGAGTTCATTTTTTCTTAAGTGCATAAATGAGTAATCTACTGCCATTTAGGAGAGGCTGTTCCATGTCAGCCTCTCGCGGACAAGGGCGCACGCGTGCATTCGCAGCTTTCCCAGGAGGAGGTTGTGTGGGGGGGGACAGCTTTTATCACTATCGCTTTGCTTTTCGTGGAAGAAACATGAGTAGTGCAATGGCTGGCAGAAGAAACAACAACCTCATTTTTTGTCCCACTGGATACCGTACCCTCGCCGATGCAATTGGAGATAATATATTTGCGGAAATCTGCACTTCTAAAGGACATAATTTAGTACCCTTAATTTGTTACGATGGTATCAGAATTTGCATGGGGAAATCTTACTCAAACTTCATAAAATGCTATGTTGTTTGGGTCAACAAATTATTGTGAGCTGTTTTTCTCTGCAATGAAGAGAATAACGAAACAAATAAAGAACCCAACCAGAACAAGACATTGAAGTGCGTTCTATGCTTCCAAACAGTCCAAGAACTAGCATCAGATATTGCTTTACTTGTTAAGAAAAATTAATTACATAAAATATTGTTGTTGAATATAATCGAATTTTGCGTTTCCTGTTAAATTTAAAGGTTTCTTTCTGAATATGAACCTCGGCGTGCCCTCCTCTCCCCAATGTGACCTCTCCCTGCTTCGGCTATCAGCTGCGAATTGTCGCCAAATACAAAGGCCAACTCGCATCCCAAGGACTTACATTTCGCCGGGCGCCGGCAGCTATTGTTTACAGCCATCTGTGCCCTCCAGTCTTCACTAGTGCCCGCAATGGCTCGCGGGTGCCCGCTTGCCTGCCTGCGGGTAGCTAAGTTGGAAGAGCCTGATTTAGGATTCTCTTTTATGTGTTGATGGTTTTTGATTCGGTGCATGTTGTATTGTTTATCCTACATGTATTTTTGTTTTATTTCGGCATTTTTTGTGCATTCACTAATAAAATCTGTCGTAACTTAGTAAAGTCTGTAGTTTGGTCAATTTAAATCAAAGAGTGTATAGATGCAACTTTCATTTAGAATATTACATGCTGAATTGTTGTCCAAATAGGTACTTGACTGTTTCTGCGACAAGAAATATAAAGAATATCTAGCTTCCGTGTGTGCGACACAATTAAACTTCCCGACATTTTCAGTTTCATTTTATCAGCTACAATGGACATAAGTCTTTACAAATATGAACGGTGAAAAGGCAAACTGCGACGCTTAGCTTTTGTTTCTTTGTATAATAGTCTAATATAAATAAATAGTTGTGCTACAATGACATGCATGTATGTTCTCGCATTATTTATAATGGCCGCGCAAAATTGTAATTAATTCTGGGAAAAGGTTTCCCTCAAGCAAAACTTTTTTCATTGTTAGGATTCGAACTAGTTTTAACTTTAGTAGGCTATTTATATATCCCCCTACATCAATATCACAAAAAACGCTACCTACACGAAGCTTTAAAAATTGAACATTTGCAAATGCAATTTTTAAAAATTCAGAGATTTTCATTCACATTATTTCAAGAACGGATTTTTTAAGGAACTGATCTCTATCTTCAATATTGTAGGTACAGAAGAACGACAAAACAATTTTCAACATTTCTAAGTATCGAAAAATCAGAACTAATCTTCAGTTTTGTAGTTTTGAAAATTTTGAAGATCGAGAAGTTTTCCTTAATGCAATTTGTTCTTTTAATTCGTCTTCAAATTAGATGGTGTACAATTTTTCAAAAAGTACTTTGGCGTAATTTTGCTCGATATATACGGAATTTTATTTTTTAAACAATTTTTTCTCTAAAATGGCAGCAATTTATTTTAGAATTTTCTCCTCGCATATATATATATATATATATATATATATATATATATATATATATAATATATATAATTAAGCTCTTTAAAAATGTCACGTACATTGAAAACGGGCATATTTAGCATAATTTGCGTCTGAAATTATTATTTCTATAAATAAAATTATTTTCTCAGAAAAAGCACCAGATTTTTTCATTAAATTATCTCCTCGTATATAACAAAGGGCGGTAAAAAATATGGTGCTAGTCTCATTTTCGGCGAACTCTCAGTATTTTCGAAAATTACAAAAATTGTAAAATGTAACATTTGAAAACTACAAGTCTGAGTTCTGAACTCACTGCTCGGAGCACCTGGGTTCGAGTCTCGATGTGGGAAAAAAATGCTGGTTAAAACACTTCTGTAGTTTATGTAATATCATAATATCACGAAGCATTTAGAAATACTGCGATAAAGTGTGCAATATTGCAGCACCACTAGTTTATATGAATCACTTCATTTCATTCTACTAGAAACATTTTCAAAAGTGCTGTCTAGTCTGTGGGCTATTCTGCTTCCCACTGCCTTCCACTCATTCTTGCACTTTGATATACTTGTTCATAGATTAGCGATCGCCTGTTTCAATGTCTTCACACCAGCGGATATTTTGGCGTCCGAAATTTCATTCCTTTTTTCATGCCCCAGGACTCGTCCGCGTGTAGGGTTCCATGCGAATGCCGTGTCTTGCCCATTTCCATCTCATTCTCCAAACCTCACTGCTTGCATCTATTGTTTTAATCTCTTTCCTAAGGTTTCCATTTCTTGTGTCCCAGAGCGTAATATAAAACTTTTTTATTTCTGTTTTTCTTTGCCAAATTCTTAAATAGTTGCTATAAAGTTTAGAATTTTGTACCGTCATATTTCAGCACTCTGGTGTAAATCAGGAAGTATACGTGAATCAAAGTAAACTTTCTTGATTTGTATACTTTCCTAATAAATACTAAGAGCGAAATAAGACAAATTTGAATTATTTAACAGGCAAAGAAGGCAAACAAACGACTCCGAATTTGTCTGCAACGGATGAAAATAATCAATTTCGAAGAAATTAAAAAGATCATTATCATTACTAATGCATTAACAATAATATGAAGATCTTCGATCTCCACAAAAATTGGTTACCGAAGGTTTTGCCCTAATTGCTGTGCATTTCTTGAATCATACCAAATCACCTTTGGAAGTCGATACTATCGAACCGTATCAACATATTTAACCCCAAATCATGTGGGCAGAATTTGGATGTCAGTAATTTAGATTGTCTCATTTATTTTCACTCTGAAAATCACGAATTTCGGATGTGAAGCCATGTACCTAAGTTTGAAAAAGTTAATTACACTCTTCGAAGAGAATCTATAAATATCAATCTGTTGAAAAACTACCAATTAAATAGGACAGGTTAAGAGAGAAAATAATGGTCATATTTGTGAAAAAGTATACAAACTTATGAGAACTTCTTTAGACATATAAAATGCCCCAGTACATCACCGGCAGTCGGATTCTAAGATCTTCAGGAAGCAAAGGGTGAAAGGATTTGAAAAATGATGCTAAAGGTGCAGGCTGAGAATTGTATGGTTAGACAGAATAACAAATGAATGCTTCAAAGCCACAGAAGACGCACCTGGGTCGAAGAAAATAGATAAACGCAAAAGGCCTCATGGATTGTACATGCTATTTGACAAGATGGATTATAGGAATATATTTTTGAAAGCAATTTATGAAGAAGTAATTGAAAAGGAATACCAAAGTAGTAGCATACTAAGAGCACAAAGTTTGAGGGAAGTAGTAAGTGAAGCGTGTACAGAGACTTACAAAGAAATTTGGCACTTCTTGCGTATTGAGATTTTGCTGACCAGAGCGCTTAAAATAACATTATGCAAATAGTATTCGATTTTACAACCCAACGGCATGAAACATTGGTTAGCAATGAGACATTAACTCATCATCGAGGAAAACGAAGAATGTGCTGAACGGGAAAATAGAAGAATAACATTCCAAAAATAAGAACAAAAATGATAAGAATACTATTCAACCAGAAAGATTCAACATCTCCACCTGGTACATTTGTTACACTGCGTTTAATAATTTTGCAATGCGTGTGTAACGATAACAACCATCGTGAAGGGATGAATTAATGATTCTGTGAAAATTCATGGGTTAAATACTGTAATATATAAACTGTGCAAAAGAAAATATGATGAACTAAGAATGAACTTGTACGAAACAGCGAATTTTTATTCTTGTTTTTGCTCTCTAACAGAAAATAATTAATTTTCAAGTCCATTCAATATATTTTGGTAGTCAGTGGGATCTTGTTTATACCCATCAATAACCGGTTCATGTTAGGCTATAGATTCCAATCGACCCCTTCGTCATCATTGACCCCTTCAAATTTTCATCGACCCTCAAGTCGTCGGTACCGACCCCATTGGAAACCCTTACTTTAAACTGATCGAGGAATAGCAGTTTGGGGGAAAATTGGCAGAAGAGATTGGGCGCCAATTGACTGCTTTGGGCCCCAATTTACAAAAACATATGACAATGTTCTTTCTAAAATAAAAATATCCTAAAACATTTTAATACTTTGTGATATGTTCAGTTTCCTTTATTTTTATAAGTGCACTTATGTTTTTATCTGTTTCATCCCCTCCACCTCTGATTATTTCGTGTTTTTTTTCTACTGATTTCATTTTCTTTTTTAATTCCATTATTTGTTTTTTTTTTAATTTATGTTTTTGGATTTATATTTTTAATTTTTAATAATTAAAAAATTTTAATTTTTGTACATATTTTTTACTTATACTTTTTTATTCCATAATTTTTACTGTTTAATTATATTTTTTATATTTTCATTCTAAACAATATCAACATTTATTTTTCATTTTCAGACAGAAATATAATATTTTTTGTTTAAACGTGTTGATACGTATAATTTCTACGCGAAATGTGTTCCTAAGCTATTATATGGACAATAAAACATTTTTTAAAACTTGTTTATTAATTGTCAAAAAAGGATACCCGAGTATTAAAGTATTAATAAGAGAATAATTGTCAATATAATTCTGTATTTGACTATTGAAAATCAATATTTATTAATTTCAATTTTTTTAATAAATATATATTACCTAGCCTACAAATTTAAATATTAATAATTTTCATTTTGTCAGTAAATCTGGTTTTTTAAAATTGAGTAGAATCGTAAACAATCCTTTTGTAAATCTTGTAGTTTTCTAATAACACGTTTTTACTTTGAATCAAACATTGAAATATCTTATTTAAATTACACATTTAAATTACGGATTGAATGAAAAAGCACGTGTGACCATATTTCCTGCTGGACATTTCTGTTGTATCAAAATAAATAATCCGCTTAAGTGACATAGTAGTGTCTAATATAGAGTAAATAGTTCGACGTGTAATGAAGTAATGACGGGAAGTTATCTTATTCAATATGCTTAAAACCTTTAAAAATATGTGCATGCTGTTTATTTTTGCAAAAAATTTGTTTCTGCAAAAAAACTTATGCTGTTAATATGGCAAAGTAGCACAGAAGATCTTCTGTAATCACGTCGAGGTAGGTCGGTCCATGTCCTGACGGGTGGGTTCTTAAGTATTCCTTTCTTTCACCAGTGAGCTTTCTTCTCCCCATCGTTCATTCTCGTTATTTTATACCATTATGTCTCTTTTCTTCATCTCTTCTATTTTACTGCTCTCCCCCTGTATGCTGAACTCCACACATGTCTGCCCTGCATTGGCGACCCGTGACGGAGGGAATGTGTGTCTGGCGGTGGAGGGGTCCGCCCGTTTCCCAACCACTCCTCTTGTGCTGCGTTACGCTTTACATCTAGGGATACGTTGTTTACATATTTTGGGGACATTCCTCGTAGGCTTCAATACCCTTGCTTTGGCCTCGGTCTCATCTAGAGAAGAGGTCGGGAGCTAACCCACCCTCGATCAATCGGCTCGGACTAGCTCTTGTAGTGAACTCCAGGGTGAGTGGAGGGATACACGGTGAGGCAGCGCTGTGACATTCTCCCACTATATCTCTGAGTCAGCCCTGGCACCCCTGTGGAGTGTCTCCTTGTTGGACTCCATGGTTGGGGGACCACCTCGCTGCCCACTTCCGAAGAGGATATGTGCGCAACGAGCTATTGATTCAAATAGTTTCTTTTCGAAAGACAACAAACCGAAAAACCCTCGTTTCCTCCTCATGACATGCGCCGAGGAAGAGAAAACTTTCAAAAACGTAAGTGCTGTCCGTCTGGCACGATCCATAGAGGAAGCGCATAGAGGCAGCTCCAAGCGGTCGTGCCACAGAGAAATGGACTGATTCTTTTTTAAGCACGTACCAATAAGAAAATACTAAAATCCAAGCAAATTGCCGACCTCCAGATGGTAGTGACCACTCACCCAACTCTGAATATATGCAAGGGAATGGGTAAGGTAATCGAAGACTTTGCTTCGGGGAGTAACGAAGAGCTTATTTCCATCTTCAAGCGTCAGGGCGTTACTGTAGTGTATAGGATCAAAAGGAAGGAGCAAGGGAAAGTGATCCCTACTTCGACCCTACTCTTTACGATTGACCGTCCGACCCTCCCGGAAAGGATCAGTTGTGGTTTCTACAACCTCCATGTGCGACATTATGACAAAAAGCTTTGCTCTCTTTCAAGTCTGGGCATACCCAGCAACATTGTATGTCGGAGAGCCCAGTGTGCTGCAAGTGAAGTAGACCAGTACACGACCCACCATCCTGCGCTACATCACCGCACTGTGTGAATTGTGAAGGCGACTGTCCGGCCAATTACAACAAGTGCCCAACCTTCCTTTCGGAAAGAGAGGTTTCAGAAGATCAGAGTCACCGAAAACATTTCCTTCCCTGAGGCCAGTGCCAAACGTCGGCACCAGGCTAGAAATCGCCAAAGAAGGTGACAAACAGAACGTGCTTCCACTCTAGTAGCGCACTTCAGTTGTGAGGTGTCGCCTATAGACCTCCTTGAAGATACATCGTGCATTCAAGGTGGAAAAGTGATAATATCTACAAAGTATAAAAAATGCTGCAAAAAACTCTACCAGCCACCCATGACTTCTACTAAACCCCTTATGGAAATCGATGCCAGTCAGATATCACCTGCGAACAAAAATTCGTCATTGAAACCCCGTTCACGTCCTTCTACTTCCGAGACACATCGAGCGTTCTTCCAGAGAGTAGATTCCATATATCTCGGTCACCTGTGACAAAAAATGGACCCCCCCCCGACACAGGCGACCATCTCCAGCAGCAGTAAGGATGACTCTGCTGTTGACGAGGAGTACCACGAGAGTTCCTTTACAATCTTTCAGAAGTTGAGAAAGAAAAAAAGCTAGCCAAGAAATTCCCTACGATGGCTCTCTCCCGGAATTTAAACGGCTCTCGTGCATATTCCGAAGAAATGATATTAATTTATCCCCGTAGGCCATCTAGAGTCTGACTTCAGGAAATTCCCCATCATCCCCTCTCTTCGCAGTTTTAGCAGCTATCGGATTGATGAAGAGGACGAACTTCGTCCTCACAGTAGTATATCGATACTTATCCGTGACTCCCTGTACTCTGAGGAACATACCGTTCGAGCCGACCTTCGAACTGCATGCGTTAGGATACACCTACAATCCTTTTCGTTGAAGATGTAATACATTCCTCCATATACATTCCTCCTGGCCAAGCCGTGTCACAAGAAAAACTCGAAGATGTGTTTTCTCTGTTGCCCGTCACTCTTCTTTCTTATTGCGGGAGACTTTAATGCCCACAATCCCGCCTGGGTGGCAGAGGACTTGCGCGAGAGGTAATATACTTAAAAATATTATTGATAACCACAACCTAATTCTTCTGAATACTTGCGAAAGCACCCATTTTCTGTATCTTCAAACAATTTCTCGTCCGTAAATCTGGTAATCTGCTGTCCATCTCTCTCTACCGTCTTTAAGTGAATTGTCCTTCTCGATCTGCATGGCAGTGAGCACTTCCCAATTCTGGTCAATTTTGATATTCCCGACCTAACGTTGCCTGCCCTCCTCGGTGGCTAACCAATCCAGCTGAGTGGGAAACATTCGAGAATGAAATACGGATATCGGAAAACTGCCGAAACGATATCTATGCTATGGTTGCCAATTTTTACTGATGCCTTTCTTTATGCAGCCTCAATTACCATCCCAAATTCGTTGGGTCGCCCATGACATCCTCCTGTGCTATGGTGGAATGCGGACTTCGCCGCGGTGCCTGATCGGAAGCGGTCAGTGATAAAGCTTAGTAGGTTATGACTACTCTGATAAATTACAACTACAACTATGACTACTCTGATAAATTATGAAAGATCCCGAGCCAGAGCTAGATTGGCCATAAGGGAAAGTAAGGCCGCATCCTGGAGAGCCTATATTTCATCACTCTTGCCATACGTCCCCTAATATAGTGTGGCGAAAAGTTGACCTCTGTCTGCCTCCCGGCTTCTGGTAAATGGAAATCTTCTCACCTCACCAGAAGACAACTGAAAAATTGGCGTCTTATTAGGAGCAAAGCCCCAACTCTGTTCACGACTCCCTGTCTTTCTGAACACTAAAAGAATAATGGAGAACTTCAGATTAGATTTCTCGAATGGCGCGGAGGAAGATTCTGCTCCAGAATCAGATCAGATACATAATCAATAATCAAAAGCTGAAACAACTACCAGAAAACGCCCATTCTTTCCTCCTCCACATTTTCAACTAGATTCGGTTTGAACATGCCGTATCAAGGATTTGGCGTGAAGCCATTGTTCTTTCAATCTCTAAAGACGAAGGAAAAGAACAATCCCCTCGAGTTACCGTCCAGTCTCGCTCACAAGCTGTGTATGCAAGCTTTTAGAGCGATGGTCTGAAACACACGTCTGGTCTGGCTCCTGGAACAAAGTAATCTACTCACATATTTTCAATGTGGTTTCAGGAAGCACCGATCAACCATAGACCAGTCTCCCTTGTCACAGAGATCTTCCTCTCTAGTGCTACAACACTGGTAACAATTTCCTTCGACATCGAGAAAGCGTATGACACCATCTAGAGGTACGTCATTCTTCGTACCTTGCACTCTTGGGGCCTTTGAGGACGGCTCCCTTTGTTTGTAGTAGATTTTCTTTCACCAATATCTTTCCTCGTTCGCCTTGTTGACATATTATCCTCGAGACATCAGTTAGAAAACGGTGTTCCTCAGGGATCAATTCTGGGCGTCACTCTGCCATTGCTATCAATAATACCGTATCAGTAATTCGAGTCTGTAAAATCCTCGCTTTTCGTTGAGGCCTTCGCCATTTTGTTCCTCTAAGAGCATGCAAGTTATTGAGGAGCATTTAAGTTTGTCCTCGACAAACTGTAAGAATGGAGCGATGAGACTGAATTAAATTTCCCCACCTAAAAATCCAATTGTATGCACTCCGAAGAATTCATCACCCAATTCATCATGACCTTTTTCTTAGGGATCATCAACTTTCATTCGTCGAATCTCCAACTTTTCTTGGCCAGACGTTCGACAAAAGTTTAATATAGCAAAAGCGTATAAATATAATATATAAATTGAAAGTCGATGTGAATCACCACTGAACTTCCTCGGCTCTCTTTTTGGTAGGATATGGGGTGCAAACCGAGTATGTCTCCTGCGCCTATCCGCCATCCAAACTATCTTGGATTATTGGTGTGTTGTTTATAGATGAGTGACTCAGTTGACTCTCTAGCCATTGAATACCATCACAATTAACAGTATACAGATCAGGACAGACACCTACCGCACGAGTTGCATTAAATGCCTCTTGGCCGAGGCTAGGGAACCATGCTTGCACCGAAGGCAAAATATTGTAATCGGCTTCTATGGTGCTAAAGTATCAGCTGCAACCGGAATAAAATCGAAAGTTAGACTTTTCGCTGATGATTGCATAATATATAGGAGTATTGGCGCGTCTTCGGATGAAAATGTTTTACAGAACGATCTTAACTGTTTATGGAACTGGGCGTGCAGAAATAAGATGGAATTAAATCCGGAAAAGAGTAAATTCATTTGTTTTACCAAATCTCGCTCGAATGTACACTCGAATTACAAGTTAGGAACTAACGATATACCGCGTGTAAAAAACTGTAAGTACTTGGGTTTGGTCCTGCGTAGCGACTTGGGTTGGTCGGATCATATTAACAATACGGTCAAAAAATCATGGAGGGCGCTGCACTTTGTAATGCGCATTCTAAAAAACAGTAGTTCGAATGCCCGATCCTTGGCATATACTTCACTTGTTCGTCCTATTTTAGAGTACGGAGCGGCCTGCTGGGACCCGTACAGAAAAGGGCAAATCGAGGCGTTAGATAAAATTAAAAACGGGCCGGAAGTTTGTAAATCATGGACGCGTTGATGGACGAGATGAATGGGAACTCTTATCTAAGAGACGGAACGGCGCGTTTATGCGTAATGTACAAGACATACAAAGGGACTCAGCATGGGCAGACATCAGTAAAGATTACAGAAATCTGATTATAAAAGTAGAGGAGACCATCCCTGGAAAATACGATGTAGAAAGCAAAGAACTGATGTAGGCAAGTTCTCCTTTGTGAATCGTACTATAGTAGATTGGAACAAACTACCTGCAAAAGGACTAGAGACTCTTCCTTCTAATGTAGTGAAATTTAAAAATATACTTAATTCTATGTAGGTCATCATTAATAGCACTGGGACTTTTATTATTATTATTATTATTATTATTATTATTATTATTATTTTCATTATTATAATCGTTAGTATTATTAATAATATAGTCATGTCTCTTAATCAGTGAAGTGAAGTGTAAGTGTGTGGTGGGGGCACAGAAGGGGAGGGGAGTGTAGTGTAGTGCAGCGCAGTGAAATGAAGTGGAGTGAAGTGTTAGAAAAGCTATAAGTCAACATATAGATAACTCAAAATTAATTATAACTAGGATATTAATCTCTAATTCTAATTGTAATTATATTTGTAAATATTCGTAATAGTTTTGTAATTGTATATCTAATTGTAATAATGTTTGCCACCGAGCATTAGCTCAAAGCGAACTTTAATAAATCTATCTATCTATCTATAAATACTCCATCGCGCCAAGCAGTTCTTCAGCCAAGTCGCAGGACAAGGTACGCACTCAGACCATCGTTACCCCATCCTCCGGGTATACGTCTCTACACGCTTTTGCATAAGCTCAATATAAGATTCCTCACCCTTTTAAACCTCCACGAAGTCCTTTTCCCCTTGTAAACGTCTCCGTCTGAAAATAGACTCGGGACTATTAAACTTCTCCAAATCCTCAACTCCCTCCCCAGTACAATTCTGACGGAATTTTAGGAGATGGAATCCTTGTATCCCGGCTATAACTTTATATAAAGTTATTGTTCTTACAAAATGGTAAAGTAGGATGTGCATTTCACTGCCATAGTGCCACGCGGAGCTTTCGAATAGACTTGTCGTGAAGTGTTTTTACTTACGAGAAATCTCTGCTACTGGAAGTACCGAGGTTCGCTGAATCTATGATATTAATGTAAGCAGTGATCTCAGGGATTCTAAAAGCTGGGTCGAATCCATCTCCTATTCTTCTCGTGATCCTCTGGCAATATAGATCCAACACTATGGTGTTTCATCATTTATTGGTGCGTCATTATAACTTGGATTCTTGTGGTATCTCTGGCCACGTGGGGATAATAGGAAACGAAATAGCTGACCAGGCAGCGAAGGTCGCCACGAAGAAAACTTGAGTTAGACATCGTCAAAGTCCCAACAAATTATACCTAGCTGTTTATCAAACTCTCTATTCTCAGTGCATGGCAAAAAGAGTGGCAGAAATCGGATTTCAAGCTCATGACAATCAATTCTTCCATGAACCCTTGACCTTCCTCATTTCGTGGCTCTAGGCGCGAGGAGATTATTCTGACACGCCTTCGGATCGGTCACTGCCATTTCTTCCTTTCTCCCGCGGATATCTTTTCAGCGGTGACACAACCTCTACTTGCGATAGTTGCGAGACGGATCTTACTGTGGAGCATGCTCTCTCGCACTGTTCTAAGGTAAGAGGTAGCCGCCGAAGGCATCGCCTCGCTAGCTTTCTAGCAGAGATACTTACAAATGAATATTCTCTCTGCACGCATTTTAGCTTCTTACGAGAAGCTAACATCTACAGCCTTAACTCAGAGAAGAGTATACTACCAATTACAAGGATTAGGTAAAATGTAATGAGATTTGTTTTCTCTGAAATAACTTTGACAGAGGTATTTACATTTACACACCTTCAATATAATCGCCTCCGTTATTAATGACATTTTGCCAAATGTTAAGAAGGCGTCGTTCTCCATCTGCGCGTGTATTTATGTTGACGTCCCATATTGACTGCCTTATAGCATGGTTAATTTCTTCTCTGATATTGTACCGGGTTCTTTGCAGTTGTTCGTTTAGTTTGCTGAAAAAATCATAATCACAGGGACTCACATCGGATGAGTAAGGTGGATGTTCCAGAATGTCTCATTGCCAGCGACGCAAGAGTTCTCCACGTGGGAGCGTCCTATATGGGGTTATTCGTCACATCATTTCTGCCTAATCTGAGCGGTTGAATCAATCGTGCGACTGTGTCGTATGGCAACAGTGCATCACGACATGATTCACACAGTCCCTGAAAACATTCTTGCTTGCTCCGACCTCCTGGCACTTCCATTTTGAGATACGAACGTTGCTCTATATTTGTAAACATGACGGTAGTGCGCTTGCACTATAGATATGAAATAAAACGTTTTATACACTGCAGTAGAGTGACAGAGTACTGTTCCCACCCGCTGCACAAACCTGTCTAATAGTCTTTACTTTTGCCACGACAGATGGCAGCACGCCGACTCGCTGGCTTTGTTACAGCAATATTTTCATTACGTTTTATTTAACCGATGTATTTCACTTTTATTTGTAGCTTTCGAAGTGTTAATCTGGCTCTTTTCTATCAAACTCTTTTTATAATTGGACACGTTCTTTTTCATTTTTACTTGCATTTTATTTCGCATTTTAAAAAAGTTTAAACTTGGTAGTGTCACAGTACGTACTTTTCTTAAAATAATTCGACACGGGCGCCACTGACCTTATCTGTTGAAGCACCCTTAACAACAACAACAATAATAATAATAATAATAATAATAATAATAATAATAATAATAATAATAATAATAATAATAATTCTGTAATTTAAGAGGTGAAAGTGAAGATGGTGCTTTCGGTGAAAGTGTATTAATAAAACTTACCAAGTTCTTTGTAGCGTCGCCCTTCTAATTATTAAGAAAAAAATCATATTTTCAAAAAATTAATATTAGGATAAAATCTGTAAAATTTTTATAATCATTTTTCAAAAATTCGCATCCACGCAGTAATCAGAATTAAAACTTAATGGTCAGTTTAGTGACTCGCCTGTTGCGTAGACATTCTGTGCAATTGCTCTATTGATATGAGTTCCATCTGAGGATTTTATTTACTATGGTAAAATTGGTTTTTGACTCCTATTGATTAATTCTGTCATTTGATGGCTGCAACCCCTTGCATAATGATACTCATTACGATACATGTTTCATTATGACACTGGTTCTTGACCCATCAAAGAGAAGTTTACGAACTAAGTATTGATACTTCATTAATTATTGAGAATCGTTCCAGTAAATGTTTTATTCGATTGTGTACATTAAAATTGCATTTAATACTATATTATGTTTGTTAATTTAATATATTTTATTATTAATCAATTTTAAGTGGAATATTATTTAAAATAAATTGGACCGTAATTTCACTTTGATCCTATTTGACCAGCTCAGAGGGAACATTTGACTGACGTTAACATCAGAACGCAAGTTATTTAGTTTTGTGTATTGCTGCCGAGTGTTTCTCCTTAAAACCGGTCAATTATTTAGTTTAAAATGCCTAGTGAATCAGAGGATGAGTTGACATCTGCAGAAATATGAGAAAAAGCGAAAACGGTGACCTGGGTATTATTGCCGCAACTTTTGTACTCTCTCGCAGGCGGACTGGTAAACCAAAGCCACCTGCAGCAGGTAGAGACCCCTAGCTGTCCGCTTGGGGGCCTTGACTGAATCCTGCATGTTAACAGCCACGAAACAATTCAATGTAAAAGTTTAATTTATAAAATTTACCGTCGGCCCGGTGGCCGAGATCGCTAAGGCAGAAGTGTCGTAGTAATATCGGACCGAAGGGTCGCGCGTTTGAGTACCGCCTTCGGCTTGGTTGTACTTGTTTGTCCTTCCACCTCTTATCATCACCATTTCGTCTCATCTTTATAGTTACAATACCATTAACTCTAATAGTGGTCGCTAATGACCTAGATGTTGATGCGATCTTAAATAATTTTAAAAAAATTACCGTAGAAAAAGTTCTATATGAAACTCGAAGTAATGGGTGTTGTCATTGTCATCAAACTGGACGTCATGGGTATTGTTAATGTCCGTTTTTGAAAGTACAGACGTTGTTAGTATAATTTCACTTACAGAGAGGC
Source organism: Teleogryllus oceanicus (assembly GCA_964035755.1). NCBI lineage: Eukaryota > Metazoa > Arthropoda > Insecta > Orthoptera > Gryllidae > Teleogryllus > Teleogryllus oceanicus. The sequence goes on from CAXIVR010000001.1 coordinate 239,862,814, forward strand.
AAGACTTGTGAAACTGACCTCTATTCCCAAGAGATAAACTTTTAACTGATCAATATGAATGTTGAAGTTTTTTTTTCAAGCCATGTGTAGTTTTTAGAGCAAATTTTAGACAAGTTACTTACTTCTAATAGGTTGAATATTGGGATGGTTAATTTATCTGTAGCTTATATGTCTGAAATGTGTTTCGGAAATGCACTACTCGGAACAAAATTGAAATCGATTTTCTCTTTATTTTGGTGCATCAGCATGCATTTGTATATATCACATGTTTTTTTATTTCTTATTGCCCAGTAACACAGTGTACTTCATCCCACATCTTGTGGATTTAGACAAATTAAGATATATATATATATCTATATATTCCTTACCCCATACATTGCTTGGATGCCATATATATCTATATATTCCTTACCCCATACATTGCTTGGATGCCACTGCTTTTACTTAAGGTTTATTGCTCGGGATGGAATCTTTGAACTCAACTATAGTTTATATTGAAGAAAACATACAATTAACATTTTACAGTATTTACGGTGAGACGCCTTCTTTCGTCGTATATTTCTCATACATTTCCACCGGGAGCGGTAGCTCAGTGAATCAACTGATGTCAGTGCAGTGCCTCAGACCGGGAGGTGCTAGGTTCGAGTCCAGACGGCGGCAGGGTTTTCGACACTAGCTTTCCAGCTAGGTCGAATTCAGTCGCTGTCTGGAGGAAAATTCTAGTGTCCGGTTGCTCTGATCGCTAGTTTTCCGTGGTTTCTCCGATCAACACCAGGCGAATGCCGGAGCAGTACCCTATTAAATGGACCACGGACCGCGCGCGATCTGTCCTTCCTCTTCCTTCTCCTATCCTCTCCCCTCACACACACACTTACACTAACATGCACTACACTATTCCCACATATTCCGGGAGATCAGTCGAGAACTTAGAGCTTGTCCCAGCTGGGGCGGTGCCCCGCTGGTGAGAGAGTCCTGGTTAGGGGGATACCTCACTAGCCGACGGTAGGTCGGCGCCGGATCTCGCCGTCCAGCGGGGGAAAATCTCCGCCATCTCCCGAGAAAAAAACATGCATTACACCGACGGGACAATGACCAAAGCAATTGACGCGCTTGGAAATACGAAAAAATCAATCAATCAATCATACATTTTCCATGACGTTGAAGATTCGTTCCACAAAAGCGTTGGATACAAGAATACTAAAGACAAACCGCACAATTTTAAACAATTTTGGTGCTCCATCATTCATGAAAAAACCGCAACACATGTTAATGGAGTTGCCTTGGTGTGAAGAAACAAATTACACAAAAGTCCTTTAAAACCGAACATCTTTCCTCCGGTTTACCAAGACACCCTTCATCGGATAGATATGAAGAAAACCGGACTGTCCAGTCGAAATCGGATATCTGGCAGTCACATTCGTAAGCCAGGAGGAGGGACTAGCTTTGAATCAGGGTGGCATAAAGTGCTTCGACCCTTTGGATCAGAGGAAAATTCATATACTGTTTGAATGAGAATTCCAATCGGTCATTCTCGTGATTTCCTCCACTCAGTTCCAGGTGGATGACGGAGCAGCAATAGGGTTACAATAGGGCTGCGCTCGATCCTTCCCTCCCGATTCTACCCTCCCGATTCTGTTGCCTGTCGTGTCGCTTCCTTGGATCTGGCGATGGGGAAATTTCCTATTTTCTATCGGCCATTAATCTTAAAACATTACATCACGCGTCGGTAATCCAGGGCGCGGGGACTAACTACATGACCACACAGACCGAATATTATTTTATTTTTTAATTTATTTAGTTTACGCAAATTATTAGAAAAAATAAGAGGTAAGAATGGAGTAAAATCTGCTCACTACGTTTCATGGTATTTTTAAAAATCAGAGAAAAATAAAAAATAAAATAGTATTGATATCTGTGTTGACATTTTAAAGCCCACGAAATAGTGAGCCCCGGGCTGCGTCCTGTACACAATAGCGCGAATCATGTGGCGGGCGATTAACATGCCAGGAAAGTAAGCATCCCCTCCGGAGCCCAGCAGGCGCCGTGGCTGCAGGGCAGGACCTCGGTTCACAGGGTGGAAAATCTGGCACGCGCGCTCCCTCTGTTTTACGACCTCGCGGGGGCGACGGGGCCAAGGCGGAGGCGGAGGCAGTGGCGAAGGCGGGGCGGGGGCGGGGGCGGGCGCCAGCGACTGACGGCAGGCGTCGCGGCCGCCCTCGTGAGGTCAGCCCTTCCCTCTTGGCTCTGGGGGCGAAAATCCGCCCCACCCAGCTCTCTCCCTCCTCCCCAATCCCGCCCCCCCCCTCCGCTTGGCCACGTCCGTTGCACGCCCTATTCTCCCAAGCCTTTCCGACCCGACGCTCTCGAGTGGGACTGTTGAATGGCTTTCCAGTGCACGGTCGTTATTGGGTCTTCAGAAAGAGTGCCCTTTAATTTTCGCTACGGAAAATGGAATCAATCGACGTGACAAAAAAAATCCTTTCGAAATATAGAATTTTATCAAACTTCTTTCAGCAATTCGAGAGTTACTATCAGTCCATGGCATTCAACACACTCTGCTCTTAATTAAAACAGAAAGTTCTGGTAAGTTGCTATCTTTTTTATGACATTGTTAAGAGTATTACTCAGTGCTCGAAATGTGCGAGCAGCGTTACAAATTCATGTGGTCACTCTTTAAATGGCTCTTTAGAGAAGCACACATTGCAAATAATTCTTTAAGAAATCTTCTTACTCATTGACGTTGAATTTAAAAACAGGTGACTACAGTTATAAGTATTAACAGGATCCAAATTCTCTCTCATACTTAAGAGTTTTTTAATTGTTTTTGACGTTAACTAAGTAAAAAATAATTTAAAAATTAAAATTAAAAATAAATTAAAATTAAAACAAATTAATATTAAAATTAAAATGTATTAAAATTAAAATGTATTAAAATTAAAATGTATTAAAATTAAAATGTATTAAAATAAATGAAAAATAATGGATTAATTTCAAGAGCATATTACGCAAAAACAGCTTTATTTTTCAAACTGTGCATGATTTTTTAAGAGATTATTTTTTTGTCGAGCAAAAAAAGGTCTTCAATTTTGTAATTTTGAAATGTGAACGTTTTGGTAATGTGAACGTGTTCGCCTAAAATGAAAATAGCACTATAATTTTTGCTTTCCCTAGATACATACGAGGAGAAAAATTAAAGAAAGAAAGGTTTTTAGAGAAAATTTGGTTTAGAGAAAAAAATTTAAACAAACTAAAAATTGCCTATATTTCCCTCAAAATTACGCGTAAATTACTCACATTTTTGAATAATTGTACATTACTTTATTTTAAGATGTATCTTTAAAGAATGTATTTAATTAAGGGAAAAAAGACTTTTCTTCTTCTTCTTCTTCTTCTTCTTCTTCTTCTTCTTCTTCTTCTTCTTCTTCTATCTTCAATATTATAGTTGTAGGAAAACGCCTAAAAATTTGCACTTTTACAATTTTCGAAATATCTGGGATTTTAACAAACATCAGACCCGCGCCATTTTCTTAAGCTTCCTTTACGCTATTCGAGGACAACGTTTAATTAAAAAAATGTGATGCCATTTTCGAGAAAATTTCGAAAATGTTTTTGCTGCTTCAAATAAAGTACCCTTAAAAATCAAAATATCCATTTGAAACCCCAAAAGCCTCGAATTCGTTCAGATCGATCGAGGTATATCAGTTTGGGAAGTCGGCTGAACTGTTTAGTGGCTAGTTGACCACAGATGGACATGCAGACATTTTGCTGTTAATCGATTTTTCGGTATAAGTTATCACAATATATCGATGCTGGTTACGGCACGTGTTAGAGCATGTAATTTACTGTGTCTAGCATCCGGACTTATCCACTTTGTATTATCAGTGTCCGGCAATGAATTTTTCTGCGGGAAATTCGCCGTTTTCCGGCGAAACTTTCTTTTCTTACGAGAAAGTAAAAATGTGTGCCACACTTGCGGTACGACACGTACTCCAGAAAAGAAAAACTCTTTTTCGTGTTTCGCCCTCCTAGGTTCTACTTCTACTTCACAATAGTACTATTTTGGATTTTCCTTGCCAAAAAAATTGAAATGTTTCATCCGGGAGGGGAACTGCATTTGTGTTAATGTTGGTCTGTCTTTATTTCCTGGCCAAGAGAAACTTCCGTTGTAATACGTGATTAAAATTAAAACGCCTTTTATGTCTCGCAACATTTCCTCATAAAGCAACTGGTCTGAGATAACAGGATGCGCTCATAAACCTCGAATCAAGCCCGCATCGTCTCTGCAGCAATTAGAACAAATTCTTCGTTGCTCGTAGCAAAGGGAAGGTGGAAATGCTAAGAACTAGAGATAATTACTCCTTTTGTGCAACGCATATTGATCATCACCAGCGGGGATAAAACGTTGAAATTACAATTTCTCACGAGATAAATGAAGCCAAACAATTTTGCTCTCTGTTACTTTCGTGTAGCTACTTTAGTAGAACAAGGTTTATATAAATTTTGTTTGTTTTGTACTTAATTCCTGGTGAGTTGAAATGGAAAGCAAATGCACAGAATTCATTTACTTTTTTAATTTCAAACGCTATATTTCTGGACATAGCCGGTAGTTAAACTGAAGTTACTTTCGATCCTTATTGATATCCATGTTCCGTATTAAGCAGTAAGTAGTCGTAAACAATAAACATCACCTTTCCCCAATGTTTAACACCGCAATTTTAATACAATTTGCTTCAATGTGTTTAGGAGTTCAAAAATGAAGGAATAAATGAATAGGCTAAACAGTTCAAACGTATGAATGAATAGTTCAGCGTTCAAAACATATTACTATAATTACGTATTCTTACAAATTTATTCTCGCCTGTTAAAATTAATATCATTTGCTATGTGCACTACTTGGCAATTGAGAAGTCAGCCAAGTACGGAGGATATCCATCGTCATTTAACATACGGGTTGCGGCAAACCGCGATGTAACAAAGATATTTGCATTATATTTCACATAAATTGTGTAACGTGAACATATTGCAATAATTCAATATTATCGGGCTGGCGTAGCAAATAACTTATATACACCCCAGAAAATATATTTGTTGTAAATGTGTTTTGTTGTGGAAAAGTAGATTTTTATTGGTTAGAAATGAAGTTTAAGTATCTAGTAATCTTAGCACGCTCTACCGGAGCCGTATGTGCATTTGTTAACATCATATAGGTTATGTGTTTTTCGATATATGAACTCAACGCAGGGTTTGCAGAACTTACGCAGAATGTGAACCCATCAAAAGATTTATTGACTGGGTACAACTGTGGTTCCCCACCATGCTAATTTGTCCCTGATGGGATCCGCACTTCACACGCAGTAGTCGGTGAGGCAATTAGAGAGTGAAGCGAAGACAATCGGACTCGCCACCGGCACGAGATGTACTTAGCGCAAAGAAGGGGTCAAATGCCCAATTTTCATCTTTTCTACATGCGTTGTTTGTCTCAATAGTTGAATATGAGAGTTTCTGTTACATGTATTGACTTTCCATTGCGAAAGGTGAGTTCTGAGTGGCAGCATTTTATATGCGGATCGTCAGCCTGATCCAAACATTGATTTTAGTGAATTTGTAATGATTTTGTAACAACTTGCATTGAAATTCTCTTCAATATATCCATTCTAAAGTAAAGAATGATTTAGTTTGGTCGTACAAATACAGTATTGCTCTTTGTGATAGGCGGAAGTGGCAGCAATGTTGTGTTAGTGTTGTTGTGTTGTTACTGGGTTAAATAATTATTAATAAAGAAAATTGATTTTTTAAAGAAATATTTCGTATTTCTTATTAATGTTGAAAACATATTTCTTATTGCCAAAATGTTCTGGATACAGCATCCAAAGCTTGGCAACGGAGTAGTAAGAGTGTTAGGAAGTAGTAGGAGCAGAGTAGCGATTACGGTTAATGCGGCAGCGATAGAAAGAATTGTAAGAGTAGTATGAGAAGTAGGAGTAATAAAGTAGTGACAGTAGTAATGGTGGTAGGAGCAGTAAGTGTAGCGGTGACAGTGAAAGCAGCAGTGGAAGCGGAAGAGCTAGAAATAGTAGTAGAAGTAGGAATAGCAGTAACTGTTGAAACAGAAGCAATTTCATAACGGTTAGATGAATGATCGTGTTAGTGGTAGACGTAGGAGTTCGAAGACGTAGTGGTGATAGTGGTTGGAAGACGCAGTGGTAGACGTAGCAGAAGTAGCGCGCGAGTAGTGCTGCGGTTAGCGGCGCGAGCAAGTCTTTAGTTTGCGCATCATAAGAAGGATTAGGTTTATAACAAAATGAAAAGTGTTTGTGAGTTGTTTTATAGCACAGTGTGAGGTTCGAAATCATATTCATCTTTGTGTAACATCATCTGTTTCTAATGTATTGAAATTAACTTCCATTTACTTGTTTGAAATACTTCTGATGTCTCAATCATAAAGAAATTTGAATATTGCTTTGACATTGTTTCGTGATTCGATGTTTAATTATTCTGAATCCGTTACACGTGTTCATAAAGTAGTTAACGGAAATCTGACGGAAATGCCATTTGCGTTAATTGTCTACGATTATATGAACTGGTCTATATTTTATCCTCGTGTCACGAGATTTCACCTCTTGTGGTATCGAATTTTGACGAGAACCGGTTGTATACTGTGACAGCTAGTCATTATGTCTGCAGATTAGATTTTGTGCGTACAATGCTTCGGTACGGTTTGATAGTAAAGTGCGCCTTAATGCATAGATTTATTATAAAATGCACATTTCAGATTTACGAGTATTTTAGGCAAGTCGTTAGACCATTCCTCTCGTGACTTCATTGCTAGTCATTTATATGTATCAGAAACAGCAGCACTAGGTATTGCGCAAGAGCTGTTTCTCCACGCGTGCAATGTAGTGTGGAATACCCTATTTTCACGAATACACTTATCAAGAATGGGGTACTTTTCTGTGTAAATTTCTTCCAAACTATGTACAAGAATGTTGACAAATAATATAATATAATAATAAAATAGATAAAATTCGATAATCCGATTGTCACTATAATGTTAATAACAACACTCCAATATTCTTTCATTTTTTGACAAAAAGTATGTTTGTCGTAAAAACTCTTTATTTTTCATACGTTTTTCACAACATCTTCATCATCAACAAGCATCAACAAGCATCTTCAGGTATGCACATTGAATAAAATTACTAGATATGACTACATCTGAAAATAAAATAACAAACAAAATTCTGAAGGTATTGAATTAAAAATCGAAAATAAAAGTTACAAAAAAAAGAAATGAAAATCATTAAAATCAAGTATATTGAAAAAATAGATAACGTATCAAAACATGTTTCATTAAGGATAATTAAAAATAATTAAATTACATAAATATGTTTTTAAAAATGGATAACTCCAATTTCAAAAACGAGAAAAAAGTCCATTATAAAACATATCCTCACTGTATGGAGAGAAGATTGGGCAGATGGAGCAGAATAACGTTATAATTTATAATTTTTTATCGTTATAATAAGTCGTTATACTGTTTTGACTGTAAAACAATGAAAGAAAGTAAAAACTAATCAGAGATGGAAGAGGAAGAAATCCATTTAAACATATTAGAATAACACGTTGGACACAATGATTTCCATGGTATAAAATTGGCGGAAAAAACTTTATTCTTCTAATAATGAGTCTTAAGTTATTTCTCTCAATCCTTTCGATTCAGGCATTTTAAGATTTTTGTAAGGATCTGGAAAAGACTGTCCAAAGAGATAGGAGTTTTGTAAGTATTTTATCTCATGGTACTTACAGAAAGATGTGATGTCAGTTATTCCTTAATGAAAACAACACTTTTCCTCTGCATCAATGTCTTTATTTGACTTAATGTCCTTAGGAGAAACTCCATAAACAGTTTTATGGTCAACTTCATTGGAAAAATCACCTATTCAGCATCACACTCCATTTTAACAAATTGTCACACAACTGTGCACAAAGACACAAAACGTTTTGACGGAAAGGGAAAACAACAATAAAGTCAAACACTCGTAGACGATTCAAAAGCCTATGCGATCTCAAAAGCGTGTTAAATCCTCGACCGATCGCGTTGATTGTATCAGATACATGAACCTTAGGTTGTTGATATTCTAAGAATTGATAAGAGGTGCGGGGTCAAGTTTGGGAGTAGTTTCGACAGTACCGTCTTTAATTGCACTGGCACAATTTCCTCTGATTCTCTTGCATTGTTCGTTAACTCAGTCCCGTTAGGAGTACTGTGTCCGTATCTCTGCAGAAAAAAATTAAAAGCAGAATGGCAAATATAAACACAAAAAAATAAACAAAAGGGCAGAATTTATTTATATGTTATACTATATAAAAAAATTTGTATTAGTCAGTTCATCTTTTGACATCAAGATGTCCATATTTTCAATTACAAACGTAGATGTCAAGTTGTAAGTTTGGTTCACAGTAAAGTATACGTAATATTGAAAATTATATATTAGGCCACTTTTATGCTCATTACAGACGTGGACAAATTATTAGCTAAATGGTATTTAATAGAAAAACCTCTTCAACATGTAAAAAAATTAGAACAAAACTATAGAATTGAAGAACCTACAAATTTATTAATACTTGGTGCAAGCACCTATAGCATGAATTAAAGTATTGCTTCGTCTGGGCAGGCTTTGAAGGAAATGTTTGCATAATTTGACAATTTTGACATCATTCCAAATGGTGATGAGTACTACACGAGTTGTTCCCTTGTTGTAGGTTGTTTTGCCTTCACATTCGTTTAAAGAAAACTCTTTGGTGATTCTATTGGATTCATATCTGGTCTATTTTTCGGTTAGACGAGCACACACATACCACTGGAATTCAATTCACACTTCACAATTTTTTATCGGTGGCAGGGAGCAACATCGTGCTTGAATATTCCATTCCCAGGTGGAAACCGTCATTTATTGCTGGAACAAGGCATCTCTTGTGCTCTCTTTATATTATTTGCTATTCGTATTTATTTTACTTTGTGAATTTTTTCCGGTCTATATCCTGAAATAACCCCACAAATATCACTTTAGTGAGAAACTTCATCAGTTGCACCACACACTTTTTCTTGAAGGCTTCCCCTGGCCGTTTTCCAACATATTGGGGCTGTCATCCATAGCACAACGATGGTTTTAACGCAGAATGCATCTTGAAGCAAATTTACTAAAACATATTTTATTTATCTGAACATTAAAAGAGTCGACGTACTTCCTTATTTCCGCCAGAAAGTTCTAAAATTGAGGAAGAATGAAGTTTTATTTATGAATTATATAAAACTAGCGTATTTTATTATTAATGCTGTTACTCTATTCCTTCTTTGAGAAATTTGTCTGAAAATCGAATTTCCTTCATTCGCTTTCCAGAGATTTGGTTGAAAATATTTCCCAAATAGAAATGAAAAAGGCATGTAAATACTATTTTAATTTGTTGACAGAGTGTAACAAATTCAATGCCTTTTGTTTTAGAATGCTAGAACAACCCAGAACTGAGTAATTTAGAAAAGGGTAAATGTCTACAAACGTGAAAAATGGCGTACGGCGTAAAACAAAAATGGCCGCCATTTGTAAACCAGGTACAATAAAAAAATTAAAGATGTTTCCGAACAGCCAAAACCATGGACATTTATTCACAAAGAATACATTTTTTCGAGATGGTCGAGCGACCAATTTATGAAATTCTGTACCATTTAAAATGGATTGACACTTACACACTTATTCACATGCACTTGAGAGTTTGTCCCGGCTGGGGCGAGGCCATGCAGGAGGGAGACGCCTGGTTGGGAGCCGCAACCCCCCGCCAATGGACATAGGCTGACACGGGTTCAGGGCATCCAACCGAGGGAAGATCACCGCCACCTCCCGCAATAAAAAGCATGCACTACACATACGAGTCTAATGACTCCAGCAGCTGACGCGCCCGGAATCACTAATAAATCAATTGGACTGTTCGGTGCATGTATACTGCACCTTGTAGCCCACAACAACAATTACTCTCTTTACGAAGCACAGTCGGACATAACTAATATTCATAAAGTAGTAATCAAAATGTCTAGTTATATTCACTGAATTACAGAGCATGAAGTAAATTTTACGTCGAATTGCTGCATCTCACCAAAATTCTTATCAACTTCACAGATCATTGAAGTAGAGGCGCAAGCACATTAACTTGTGTCGATAGCGACACCGCTACTCAAACGTAAGTCAGATTTCCGGACGGGACGATCCGGTATGTGTGTGTATGTATATATATATGTTATATATATATATATATATATATATATATATATATATTATAACACGCCCACCTACTACCTTCCAGCCGGTGGCGATGAAGCGTGAAACTATGAATGCTCGTGAAGCGAGCTTTGAATTCTCAGGAAGCAGGATCTTTCGGTATGAGAAAGGTCTGAACCCTTGACACAATGAATTATATAAAATTCTGGTAAAATGAGCATATATTCAGTAAAACAAATTACACAGTGGCACAAATATATAATAAGTATGTACTTTACGTAGGTGGTCACTGCAAAGAAAACAAAACAAAAAGAACAGAAATAACACAACCATAAGAGAATGTATAGGCGTCACCTTGACTGCCTGATTACTTCAATACGCACTATTTACAATACTTTTGCTTTGACCTCCTTCTCAATTATTTCGTGTACCTCATTTAACTGTGGTTAATCTAAAGTTTTCTCCGTGCACGGCCCTTTAAGTGATTCTCTACAATTATTCTATTATAGACTTCACAGAGGTCAGCCTTGAGCTACGCATTTATTACAATGCTGTTAACTCTAACACAAGAATAAACGTGACACACACGTTACTAAATCGTACCCTTTACAAAATTACAGCAACTGATTATCCCTGATATCATACAATGGACACAATACTTTTTCAATGAGATTACTTTACATTACATGAAAAATTATAATTTACTTTAGAAAAGTTGTACAAGGTATGGCATTCAACGAATTTACTGGTGCGTACAGCGAATGAAATCAAAACTGCCGCTCATACATTCGAAATATTTCCCAGTAACTATTTGTAACTTTCACCTATTTTAGGACGCTACGCCTGGTGTTTAACGCTACACAGTTTCCCAACAAATTGTCGCATAGAAGTTGCCAGTTCTTTACCTCGACATTTCCTTCCCGCTCGCCGTCAGTTAACTTTGGGGGTTCGGTCGCTCGCAGTTCTCGCCACGTCACTCGACTGGTTCGATGCCCCACGGTCACCACTTCTTTCGCTCGATCTCCGGATGCCGCCACGTCCCAAATTCCAAACCTTTCTCTCGTCCTCGGGCTCGTACCATCCACGTATGTGGTCCAAGTCTTTCTCGCCTACGCTTGAGTGTTGGAGTCGTCCTTCTGCCGGCTGTCGCGTACCCGTTGCTCGCGCTTCCAGTTTTAATTAACTAACGTGCTTGAATTGACTACTTCTAGCACTCGGCCGACATACCACACTTTGAGCGTGCGTGGTCGTGGCGTACAAAATTAAATACTGGATTTCGTTCAGAGTCCTTCTGCGCGAATTTACTTCGATGATGAAACTATTTCAAGTTCGAGCAGTCACAACGCTTGCTTACTCGCGTAATGTTAGTGCAAATGCTGTACATGCACTTTGCTTCTGAATTCTATCACTTATCACCGCGTTTCTTAAATCAGCTTTACTAAAGCAAGTAAAATTATACTCCTGCACTAACCGATTACTACCGCTGAAGAATTTAGTTGAGTCGCCGTCGCTGTCGAAGTCGTAAGAGAGCTCTACTGAAGTGCGTCACGGTATTTATGCAACTCCGCCAAAGGAAAATTTCTGGAGGGGTGAATTTTCTCCTCCTTCGCGCCCTCTCGAGAAAATATTATCCGCTAACATCGGAGTGCGAAAACCTGCGGGTAGATGTCGCCTTCTCGGACCATCGCTCCGCCGCGTACCCTATTTCTCAGTTCTCTGGTCTTTTCTAGTGGCTTATGGTGGCGTTACGGGTTCGTATAACCCCGTGACGTCACAATATATATATATATATATATATATATATATATATATATATATATGTGGAATCTCAACTTGAATGAATTTCGTTTAAATTTATTTCCGCAAATTAGTAGCTACGGCGTATAGACATGAATAACATTTACTTCGTTAATTAAATTGAATTATATATATCCGCAATTTATTACACATTATTCCATCATCTCGTGTGTGAGTTTCAACGCAAAACTAAGGCTGACCTTTAAATCGTATTTACACGTCTTTCGTTCACCAAAGAATACACGAAGATAAAAAAAATGTCTACCCCTCTAAAACAATATATCTTACCCAACCAGAGTAAGGCTTCCAGTTGTTTTCGCGCACTTACGACCAACATCTAGCGCCAAAATTATGGGAAGACATACAAACGAACACGATCGCCAACAACAAAAAAACGGGTGGCGCACATGTGACCCGGCAGCGGCGCGCCGCCTCGCCTCTCCACGCCCCTCCACGCCCCTCCACGCCCCTCCACGCCCCCCTCCACGCCACGCGTCGCCGCGCCGCCCGCTCCGTGACCCAGGCCCCGGCAGGGGAGCGTTATGTTGAGGACCGGACCGCACAGCGGGAAAGAAGCGGGGGCTGAAGGAGATGGGGGTGGGATGCGGAGGTGGTGATAGTGTTGATCGGAGCAGGGGGTGAACCAGGGGTCTGGAATTCAGGTGTGAGGCTGGGGGAGGGGGAGGGGGGGGAGTTAATGTGTAGGAGGCTGGGTTAGGACGGGGGGTGGGGTCTGATTACAGAAGGGGTGGATTCGGAGGTGTGACTGAACGGGGTGGGGTCGAGGGCGGGATGCGATCGGTTGCGAGGAGGGTGATGCGGAGACGAGGCGGGAACGGAGGCGAAGTGGGAGGCAGGGCGACGGCAGGGCAATGTAGTGCAGCGCAGTGAAGGGCAGGGCGAGGCGGGGCGGGGTAGGGGGGCGGGGCGGGGAGCACCATGAGGTCGCGCGAGTATTGCGAACGCATAACTCAGACGGCGTGCGGTCGCTGCCGCGTGCAGTCGCCCCGCCCCCCTCCACCCTCCGCCCACCCCGGCAATACCCTTCCCCGCCTTCACCCTCCCCCGCTCTCTCATCCCGCGCCCCCTCGTGTCGATATATTTTCCTTGCGGCGCGGCCGGCGCCGTGGCGACGAGGGGGCGGGGTCGCGCGTACGAAGAGGGACTGCTCGGGGAAGGGGAGGGGGACGGCGTGGGGGCGGAGCAACCGCGCGCCCTCTGCCCCCCCTGCCGCGCCCCCGCGTGCGTTCTCTCCTGCCCCATCACCCGGCAAATATTTATATGCGATTAATGCGTTTTTAATGGATCTGCTTTGTCGTAATAGCCTGATGTGGCGGATTTTTAAACTCGCGCCGAGTGGACGCCGTCTGTGCCAGACACCTTCGCGCGAGGATTTTTATGAATGACGAGATTTTTCTCATTTTGGCGCTTGAACGCCCCTCCCCCGAGCCTCGCGTTTGGGAGAACGTGCCCCCTCCCTCTCCCTCCACGGCTGTCAGGCGCAGTCGGGAAGCGAACCCAAGACCTCTGCGAAAGAAACGACGATGGTGTTTAATTGATTCCCTCTCTTCGTTTTCTCGATATTCCCTCCATTTGGCTAGGGCTTAGCGCTTATACGCGTCAGATAAGGCTCGAAGTGATTGAATTCTTAACACCGACTTTATTTTCTGGCGACCTTCTTTTCTGTCCACAAAAGAATGGAGACGTGCCATTAAGAGGGAGGTGGATAAATGCAGGGTAGTGCTGTCCCAGGCGACTGGAGCGCAGGAAGAGCGCGGAAACAAAATCGATTGGACATCAAAATAGCTGCAGATTGATACAAGCGACGGTCAGACGATAAAAGAACCACTAAACCACCTCTCTCTCTCCTTCTCTATCCTTCTGTCTCGCTCTGTCTCTCTTTCACTCACTCTCTTCCAGGGCTCAGAAAATAACTGTGTCCTTCGCAGTAAGCACATCGAAGGAGATGTTCTTCAAAGGTCTCTCACGGGAGAACTTACTTCAAGAGCACAGACTTCCTCTTCTCTCTCCATTCTACTCCACGCCGTGTAAGCACATACACGTAGAGCTCGGCAAGTTTCAAGCGTACCACGAGTCGAGAAGGGGCATCGAATGTGTAGTAAACTGCGATGAGATTAGAAGACATGTTATTGGCTAGATGGAAAGGTAGAATTTTCATTGTGATTACACAGGCAAAAATGTGCAAAAGGCAAGCAGAGTGACTTTTGAGTTTGCCCGTACTGTCCGTTAATATTAAACTGTCTCTGTCGTATCGATATGAGTGCGATATGATGCGACAGCATTTATCAAAACAAAAACTATTTTTGCGAGAGGTGCTATGGGCAAAAGTAAACTTAGTGCACGTTTTATGTAATTCTGGAATTCCTACTCATATTGAAGTTGAATTTTGAATAGAGAAAGAAACGAGCGTTCTTGTGCAAATTGAAGAGGAAATTATTCGTTCCCGAACAATAAAACTATTTGCAAAGACAAATCAGCTATAGATTTATGCTTTTATTCCTTATCGTGCTCTTCGTGAAGGAATCGGCTTACTGCTGCATGGTTATGGAGAACAATAATTTTAATAATTATTTTTCCCACAGATCTCTAGAAAAGGTGCATAGACAGTGAAGTTATATTTATGCCAAGAAGTAAATTATGGGACAGTCTTAGCATTCGCTCAAAGGATCAGGAAAACCGGACGAAAAACCTGATCAAGATTGGGGTCATTGATCCATAAGCTGAGGCAAAATACTTGTTATGGGTTTATTAGTAGTTTACAATTATAAAGTCCAAACGGTAACTAATATATTGATTATCATTGTGAAAATCAGTATTACTTTTCTCTTTGATGCTCGGTATAATTTCTAATTGTTTCAATACTGAGCTTCCTCGGTGTAAGCATAATACCACATAAATAAAGTTTGAATCCCTGTCAAGTAATGCTTTATAGAATATTTCAAATTCAGATAACACATTTTACACCACAATCTTCGTTGTATGGAACTTCGGCAATGATCTTTTATTTAGTTTCCCAATGACCTAAACCTTCCACTAGACCTCGGTCTTCAAATGACCTATCATTTGCACGTGTTCAGCGGCAGTGAACCACTCGTTTGATGAACTTCTAGAGTTCTACTTCGATCCCGAAGCAAACAAGGAATATCTACAGTGAGCATAACGCACGTAGACATAATTCTAAATAACTGAGTGAAAAGCAAAATTCCCCAAAAATGCAGGGCCAAATTAGACCTTACATTTACTCAGATAAGAAACGACCATAAATGGGAGGTCAGCGCGTTAGGAAATGCCACTTTCCCTAGCGGCGAATGCGGGAGAATTCATTGGTAATGGTGTAAATTCGGAGGGTACCAAGGTAACATTATCAACAATTGATTTGCCGCAGTGTAACATTTTTGCAACCTTGAGCAACGTTAGAATATTGTGGATATTTATTAGGATTCTTTAGTTTTTCCTCATTTTCGAGTAAAATAAGCATGGGCACAAAAAACTTGTATTGCTGTATTAGTTAATATCCTGGGAACACATGCCTCTTACTTGCACAGTAAAATTAACCAGTACGATGAATTTACAGGTAAAATTTAAAAGAATATATATAAATACATGATCATTGTTGGCACAAAGGCAGCCAAATTAATTCAAATTTGGCGCCGTACTTGGAATACAATCAATTATAACCACTATTTGGACCGAATTAACAGTACATTTCCAACGTCCCACGTTCGACTTGGTTTATTTTTCTCTCAAAACCGCCAGCTATCTTGCATAGAGAAAATAAATTAATTTCCCGTGTTTGAACTGAGAACTGCTTCCAAAGAGAACCGTGAGAGAGCGCCGCGGACCAGACCCGCTGCGCCAGTTTTAGTGTCGACAACATAGAATTGAACTATTTTCTATTGAAGACGCGACAAAGTCACATTGTTTGAAAATCAGGGAAGCCGAGCAGTTTCGTGGTGACTCGCCTCGCTCGTGTAAAAAGCTGGTAATGCACGCGTATGTATCGAGTGCACTGACAGTAAATTCAATTGGTATTACGACGCAAGATCTCTACGATTCGCAAAGCAGAATAATTGGCACGTAAACTTCGCTCGCACGCACAAATTCCGAGAGAAAACCAAAAGGAAAACGATTTCCTTTTCTCCCAGAGAGGTACTACTGACAATTTCTTCAATTCTTAATTCTTACGCCGAGGAATGCTAACAGCCTTAATATTGTCGTTTTCAGCTTCCCCTCATAACAAGACTGCAGGGAAAGCCGATAAGGAGTTTCCTTGGCATTATCTCTTCAAAAAACTCTCCCAATATTCTGCAGCCTCTACAATTATGCTTATGGTGATATATTTTGCAGAAAAGTGCCTACTTAGAACTTAATATATTTTATATTACCTAGTGCAAAAGAACAAAAAAGCTGTAAAATTGTCACTGTATTCTGCTGACTACTTCCATTCACATTTAAAGAACAGTTCATGATGTTTAATTTGAAATAGTATTGCAAGTGCTATAAAAACTAAATGATGGCAAAGAATTTGTGAATCGATTAATAATAAATGTTAACAATCGTGCAATCTCTGGAAGAATCGTTTAGCAATATTTAGTTTTAGGTGACGCATCTATAGTTGCAATGTATGGATCACATGTTCTGTGTAGTATTTTCCTTTTTATCCTGGTATGTGACAACTCATCAGGGGTGATTCGACACGTAGTTTCACGGTGACATTATCGGGTGATAAATTTATTTATTTATTTATTTATTTTACGTCAGAAAAACAGTTAAAAACTGCGTATGACGTGCTATGGGAAAAGTGAATTGTGTGCACATTTTCAAAATTCTGTGATCCTACACTTACTCATATACTACTAAATCTTGAATTTTTGAAAGGGAGAAAAAACAAAACTCCCATGCAATAAAATCTATGTTCAAGGATAAACAAGCAATAAATTTTGAATTTTGAAATTTTGAAAGGGAGAAAAAAAACAAACAAAAAAAACTCCCATGTAATAAAATCTATTTTCAAGGATAAATAAGCAATAAATTTTGAATTTTGAAACATGAATACTCAAATAACAAAAAGCCGTAAAACTAACTGTACAGCTTGCATTCATACAAGGAAGAGTCATCATGAAATAATTACGCAGGCTAATAAAAAAAGGTTTGAAAAATGTTTTTAAATCTTGATGGCTTATTTTTATAGTTTTTTGTGTGCTGAATCCGTATCTGAACTCTTTATTTGAAAACATCAACAGTTTAGTCATAATTTGATCTATTAATATATGGGAAAATATGCTATATATGCAATAGAAATGAAAAAGTAAACGACTTTTAAAATACCAACAGAAATTTATTTAAATATAGAAGATGGCTTTACGAGTATATTCTTAACATTACATTCTGCGATGGATTTACGTGTCATTTGACGTATATTTTCTTAGTCTCTTTTCTTTAAAGCCCCCGATATAGCTTTTCCTCTATGTGCCGTTTGCTGACCCTCTCGGTGAAGTGACTGTCTGTAATTTTACATCATGCGGGTGTCCCAGCATCCCTGATAACGTTTTTTCATCATTTGTGAGATATTATCCAGATTAACAGTTGCAATAGCGGTGGTTGAAGTACATGCAGATCCGGACTATGACCTATTGGCCGCATTGCAGATGGTAGGTTAGGATACTGAATTCCTTTTTTGTTTTTTGAATTGTAACCAGTCATATCAATGCAACAAAAGCAGCAATCATCTGAATGATTCCTTGGCTACCATTGGAATTGCAAATCTAAAGGATGCATTCTCCTTTTTTGACCATTTTCTAAGGTTCTCTACAAAATATAACTACTTTATGTAGCACCCAAGATATGTCGTGATCCAGTTTAACTCCAAAATATGAAAAATACATATTTCTAACAAAGTCTATAATGTTCCGTTAGTGTTTTAATCACAATTATAACAAAAACTGTCAGGACTGCTCTTACAACCACGACTAGCCATGGCTGAACACTAACGTATATTGATAGCAACAATGCAAACACGCGCGTCTCCAATAAAACAAACACGGTAGTGCTTGTCAAATATTTTACCAAAGAGTATACTAGATTCTTGTCGTCTCATACATTTATAGATACCCAGAGCTGCATTTGGCTAGCTATAGAGAGAAAATGTTAAAATGTGAACAAATGATGGGTGATACGGCACTTGCAATGTTATTTTTTGAATCAGCGCTCTTAAAATGATAAGAATTAGGTGAACACATACAAAAAGGTTTTTGGTCGTTGGCCTGTGTTATGTATCAGTGTTGTCAGAACTAAGTTATGATGACAAAGTAAGTCAGAAAGTAATAAAGAAAAGGAAAATGCATATTTAAAAGTACGTTTTTCTAATCAAAGAGATTCTGAACACCATCATGTGACCATTACAAAACCTACTTCGAACTGACGGGGATCCGAACAAATATCCTGAGACCTCCGTTCAAGCGCCGATACTAGCCAGAGCCAAAGCGTGTGTGGCACAAATTCCGCGCGGACTCTGGCGTTCTTGGAGTGAACCGACGAAGAAAGAGAGTTCGTGTCCCAAAGGAAGTTCCGAGACAGATGCTATTTCTCTCCGTGGATGCTCTAGGTACGAAGAGTGTGTTGCGAATTTGCCAGCGTTATTAGTGACGCAAACGATCGTCCCGGAAGTCGATATTTGCCACTCGGCTTTGTTTACATTGCACATTGCAGAACGTACAAAATCAGTTTTTTGTAGAGTAGTTTAACTTATGCAATGCATTGTTTCGATTTCAACGTTAGGTAGGATATAAGTTGCTATTTATTCAGTGATCGAGATTTTATAATCGAGATTTTATCATCGAGATTTTATAATAAGTATTTCATTATAGGTTGCTACTGTTTAGGTCGGTTGATTGATGTTTCTGGTCAGGTCAATTGTTGCAGTCATTAAACTCGTTAGTGTAATGAACGGTTTGTGCCTGGAGATTGCGGTTTTTCTCTAAGAAAATGCATGTAGCTCTTTCACCGATACAAATTGTTCGTCACACGGAAACGAATATTCCTTGCTATCAAATTTTCTCACAAATGGCAGTTCTTGCGACGATTCAAAATTCAACTTTTTATAGAAAATCAGCGGGGGTAGGAACTCCAGAGCTCAAAAATGTTCAAATACAGTATATCTCCCTTAAACATCATATAATGTTATTGACTGTCTCGTAAAATAAATATTTAAATAAATAGAAAATAATTAGATAAATACACAAATAAAGATAATAAACCTTTGCCATGTTTTGCCGACCGTCTTCGACCTGCACTAGTCATCACCGTGGTAGAAACGATGCTGTGGAACACCAATCCATGACTCGCACTGTGTCGGCGAGGTCCCCGTCATCACGTACAACTCCACTGGAGTAGGTGATTCCCATGATCCGAACTGTAGGTTCGGTGCGACGCCCGCTGCAAGATCGGAAGAGCCGACCAGACCCATCACCTACACAGACGCCTCTGCGACCGGCAACAAACCGTCAATCCTTCCTCGAGAATAAGACTTCCACTTAAACCAGTGTTGTCTTGAAGACACTGCTATAACCGACATTTCCAAGCGCAATTAAAAAATGAAGTCCAATACTACTGCGACACTTCAAGCTCTATAGAAATCTAGCCAGGCTCTTGCACGCAGGAGATGGGTGTTTAAGATTGATTGATTGTTAGTGATTCAAGGCGCGTCAACTGCGAAGGTCATGTCTCGTAAGTGCAGTGTATATTTTTGCTCGAGAGATGGCGGTGATCTTCCCCCGCTGGATGGTGAGATTCGGCACGGACCTACCGTCGGCTAGCGGTTTTTTCCCCGAACCAGGTATCTCCCACCGTCGGGCCACCGCTCCAGGCGGGAGAAACTCTAAGCTCCCGACCGGTCTCACAGCATGTGTGGTAATGTAGTACAGGTTAGTGTAAGTGTGTGTGTAAGGGGGTGACGATAGTACAAGAAGAAGTAAAGATCGAGCGCGGTCCGTGGCTCGTTTGATTGGGTACTGCTCCGGCATTTGCCTAATGTTGAACGGAGAAACCATGGAAAACTACCGATCAGAACAGCCGTCCACTAGAATTCTCCTCCAGACAGCGACTGAATAGACCTAGCTGACAAACTAGTGTTAAAAATCCAGCCAACATTGGGGCTCGAACATAGGACCTTCCTGTCAGAGGTGCTGCAGTGATGTGTGCTAAACAATCAATATTTCGAACAGTAGTTGTGTGAAAAATATAGTGTATGTGGGTGATTTTAATTGGGCATGCTATAGAGTTACAAATGTGATATATATTACAAGAATCTTTAACATTCACGAAAATCGGCATCAAACTAATAGTGCAATAATAATAATAATAATAATAATAATAATAATAATAATAATAATAATAATAATAAACAAAGAAATAATTCAACACTAATAAAAATAAGCAAAGGTAACGAGGTATTCCCTTACGGTTTGGGTAATTGAAATGTATGTTGTAAAGGATGGCAAAATAAGTACAAGCTTTTGCTTTCCGGCAAAAGCAATAACACATCTTGCAGAGGTGTTTTCAAAAGTGGAAGGTAAAGAGGCGATTTCGATTATTAACAACAAAAATTGTATAATGTAATATTGGTATTCGTTCAACAACCTTCGTAAGATGTAGTGTTTGACATTTGTTAGAAGTTCTATAGTTATTCTGAATTGATTGGTCGATTGATTCGTGACTCCGAGCGCGTCAACTACCAAGATCGTTATTCCAGTAATTGTATTTGCAGGATTGCAAGGTAATATAAACAGTCAAGGTTTTATAACCATTTACTTTCACCAAATAATAAATACACAGAACAACATCACAAATATGTACAATGCTTCTTAACGGCCTTCTTGCCTTGCCGAGCCTTATCGCCTGCAGGGCGATAAGAGTTGTTAGGTGATAGTGGCCGCAGTAGCCTCTAGTCTCCGAAGTACCGCGCGGCGGTGACGCCGCGGTTAGAAGGGTAGCGAGAGGCGGCAGGGCCACCGAGGTCGGCGTTGATCGCCTGGCTGATACGCCACGACTTGTGACGCTAGCAAGCGTCGGCGGCAGCCGTGAGTCACGTTGTAGCGCCAACCGGTTCCCCATAGGGGGCGGCAGTAGCCCCCGAGGTCGGTGCAGGTCGCCCGGCGGATACGTCACTGCAGGTGACGGTAGCAAGCGCCAGGGCAGCCCGCAGTCCTCGTGTAGCGCGCTGCAGAGTACGCCTCCATAAGGCGTATAGCGAGGCGGCAGTAGCCCCCGAGGTGGTGCTGATCGCCCGGCGGATACGTCACGGCCTGTGACTGTAGCAAGCGCCGGGGCAGCCTGAGTCTCCTTGTAGTGCGCCGCAGGTTACGCCTCCATAGGGCGTGTAGCAAGTGCGGCGGTGGTAGCTTCTGCTAAGCGGTAACTGAACGGGAGCGCCCTGCTCCCGGCCAAGCTCTTATACCTCCCCGCCTGGTGAAGGGAGGGAGGGCTGCGCCCTCCACTAGCGGTGCGGCGGAGCGTAACTCCGTCTCGTTCTCTGATTGGGGATACCACACCAGTAATTGTAGTGTATGTTTGGCTCGCGCAAGGTGGCAGTGAACCTCCCCGCTAGCTGCCGAGATCTGGCGCCGACCAAGGTCGGCTTGCCGGGATTCTTCACAACCATGTATCTCCCACCAGCGTAGCACCACTCAATAAGGACAAGCTCTAAGCTCACGACAGTTCATAAAGGAATCCTGAAACGTTGTTACATGAAGAAATAAAGGAAGTCATCTCCGTCAACTTAAAATATTTAATCAGAAAGCCGGCTGTCGACGGCTTTGCCGTCATCAGTCAAATATAAAGAAAAGAAAATATAAATGAAATTACAAATAAAATTGCAAAAAAGGCAACGGGGGGATTAATACAGATAACTGATACATTTAACATAAAATAGTTACATATCATTAGCAATTCAAAATACAAAATATCAAGAAATACACATGAGATTGCAGAAGACACAGAAAAAAGTGGCTAACATGTAAATTGTTTATTATTTACAAACGAAATTAATATATTTGTTATAGCAGTCGAATTTTGTAAACGTTTTTTTTTTAAATTTCTGGCTTAATTTTTCTTTCTGAACAAATATATTCATTTCTTTTGTAAATAATAAACAATTTACTCATGTAAATCGTTTCTGGACTCCTTCTATGCTTCAGAATTCTGGACTACTCCTATGCTTCTGCAATGCAAATGTTTGCATTTTTTCAAACCAACTTTTGAGTGCTTTTTGCGACTGAAACATTCATATCCCAGTAGTTTATTACACAAAATATGTTTAAAATTGTCTTAAGAGATTATTTTCTAATTTTTGACGTTTCCTCTCCGGACACTCTGTATAAGATTACTAGACACAATTCATCGTAGCGTGCGATGGCAACGTAGAGGAGAGGGCAACGTAGAGGAGAAAATCCAACGCAGCGTAGCAACACGTGGAAACGGCAATGTTGCATAATAGGGGGGCTAAGTCAGGGACAACGGAGTACAGAACGTACATAACCGATCGCATGCAGTAGTTGCTACATTATTTAAAGGTTTAATCACATTTTGTTGCTTCTGTTAACGGGTATTCAACGTACAGTGTACAGAATTGGGTTGACTTACACTGTGCTTTATCGTTTATAAATTAAATTAATACAAATCAAGTGTTTTTGTTTATTTTTTCTCCATCTCCAATTTTGTTCGGGTTACCAGAAATTTAGGATTTGCGTGGTTCGGATTAGCGGGGTTCTACTGTGCCTCGTTTCTCATAAAGGAAAATAAGAACATCTTTAAGAATGTATCATGAAAAAAATACATAATTATTTTTAATTTTTTAAAATTCACAATCACGAAGTAAGAATTCATTTAGAATTCTTCTTGAGGAATTGACAAAACAAACTTTCTTGATTTTTACCCACTCTTAACTTTTAATATTTTATTTAACTAAAAAATATTTTATAACAATATTAAAATTTAAATATTTTATATATTTTTTAAATATAAAAATTTCATATTACTACATGAGCATTACTTGTGTGTGTTCTCTCTCCGCACAGCGTATTGCCGGGTTAACCTAACCCATCCGTGCCAATCCTCGTGAAGAACATCAGGAGACCTCGTGTATCGCCGATCTCCTGCGGACTGGTGCTTCAGGAATCTCGTCGTACGGTAGATGGCAATGGAATGCCTGCAGCCCTTTGCCTGTTCCTTAACCGCAAATGTAAATTGAGCGTGAAATGTCAACTTCCTCACCGCCTCCCCATTACCAAGCCCATCCGTCTCGCGCTCTGCGTAGCCTGATCAACGACCGTTCTCAGGCAGACGCCACCGCCACGGTAGCTGGCTTCCGCAGATTTCAGTCTCTCACACATGGCTGCTTTTACTATTCCCAGAAGGCTGTCAGATGAATATTAATATTTTATACATTGGCTTATATTTTAGACATACAGAGCGCTTAGAAAAGGCGGACAAAATTACATATCGTGTATGTGCATAGTATTATATTTGGAGTGATTCGCTTTTTGTTTCCTTTGTTTTGTTATATTATACCTTCCACTTACTTGGTAAAACACCTATGTTTTCAGCTGCGAAGAGTGGTTCTCATTCGGGCAAACCCCTCACTGCATTCTACGTGTATATAGGTTCAAATGCACGTTTCTGTTTTTCAACCCATGTTTAGAAATTGTGTGTCATTATTTTCAGAATGTTTACTTAATATATTAAATGTATGCAATTCGTTTAAGTCTTGATACTTACTGACCTCGAAAATCTTGCCAGGTAATATTAAATACATATTCATTAATTTATTCTAATATCATTCGTTTTGAAGATATTTAATATTTTCAAAAACCCTTCGGGAACGCCATCCGCGCGCTTGCTGCTTTCTCCAAACGAACGATTTTGGATGTAATATTGTGGAATTTGCAATTTTCTTCTTGAATTGTCTATTTTTGCTTAAAGATTCTAAACCTTTTTTGCGAGCCTTCGTTTTATCTACTTATTAGACTGATGCTTGTTGAATTATGCAAATCGGCATATATTGTTTTAAAATAAATGGTTGATGATATTTACGATTATTGGTATAGTAGTATTTGACGAGTTTCGAATGTTTTTCAACTACTTTTTAGTCACTTTCGGAGAAATTTAATCAACCCGTGAGTGATTTTATGAAATTTGGAACGTAAAGCTGGCTTCTCAATCTCCTTAAAATTGCATTTCTTTCGCCGTAATCCTGCACAAAATTGTATCCAAATTTATAATCTCTTTGCCAATTTCTATAATATCACATATTTTCAAGTTTTCACTTTACTTTTCACCCCTTTGATCATGGATTATAGAACTTTAAAAACAGAACAATCCAATAAATCGTCCAGAATTTGTTTATCGCAGAAGTAGCTGTTTTCGCATGGTCGTGTCCCCGATCTAAACAAAGTAAAAATGCCCTCTCTGTGGTTCAAAAGGTTAGTACTTTGCTCTGCCATTTTTTTCTATTCGTCGGATGTTCTTGTTTCCTACTTGTTTCGCTGTTCGATCATGCATATTATCACGTTATTATTTGTCTTCCTGCAATTCGTCACATTAATTTCGTTCGCAGAGCAAGGTGTTCCCTTTACAGGCCACCGCGTAAAATATCTTGGCGCATCCCTTGTCCGTCCTTGCCATTCGCGCGTTTCCGTGACCGCCTAACCACTCCCCTTCTCGCCCACGCTTCGCAGTTCTGTTCGCCTACGTCGTCCTCGGCATTGAGTCTCGCCTCTGTCCTTCGCATCACGCCTCAGCTGAGCCTACGCGCGCCTTGCTACACCTCAACGCACGCTTTCTCCGCCCTCGTTCTCCCTCCCGTATCCTCCTCCGCCCTCTTCCGCCCTCCGCCACCGTCTTCCGCCCTCCGCCACCGTCTTCTGCCCTCCGCCACCGTCTTCCGCCCTCCGCCACCGTCTTCCGCCCTCCGCCACCGTCTTCCGCCCTCCGCCACCGTCTTCCGCCCTCCACCACCCTCTCCCCCTCTCCGCCACCGTCTTCCGCCCTCCGCCACCGTCATCCGCCCTCCACCACCGTCTTCCGCCCTCCGCCACCGTCATCCGCCCTCCACCACCGTCTTCCGCCCTCCGCCACCGTCTTCCGCCCTCCACCACCGTCATCCGCCCTCCGCCACCGTCTTCCGCCCTCCACCACCGTCATCCGCCCTCCGCCACCGTCTTCCGCCATCCGCCACCGTCATCCGCCCTTCGCCACCGTCTTCCGCTCTCCGCCACCGTCTTCCGCCTTCCGCCACCGTCTTCCGCCCTCCGCCACCGTCTTCCGCCCTCCGCCACCGTCTTCCGCCCTCCGCCACCGTCTTCCGCCCTCCACCACCGTCTTTGACCCGCGCCGACGAACTTCCGCCCTCCGCCCTTTTCCAGCGTCCTCCGCCCTCCTCCGTTCTTCTCCACGCTCCTTCACCTGTTTCGACATTTTCTCGCTCTTCTGCATCATTCTCTCCGCCTTAGCATTCCATCTAGGTAGTGTAAACCATATATTAGTAAGTTGACGTATGGCAAAACGTTTTTTCGGAGTAATGTATAGGTTGCTGAAGAAGCAGACTTTGTTAGAGAGATCCTGGATATGAATTCCGCATAGAGATATAAGTTTGTGAAAAACGGTACGAAACTTAAGAAATTGAAGTGAAATTGCATAAGAATTTCTATATAAATGATGTATTTGTGAACAGACCTTAACCCTTTCAGAAATTTGAGTCTGCTTAGAAATCAAAATGTCAAGAACTTTCGTTGAAGAAATTCAAGAGTATACAAATGTAACTAAGTAACTTGACAGTTATATTGATATAATTAAAGGGAAGAAATAGTTTTGAACTGTTTTGGAAATGTCGTAAGTTGTATATGCTGCAAGGGTGACTCGTGTTACTTTACACTTTCCCTATCTCTGCTTTCTTTCAGTTCCACACCCCTTCCTGACCTAACTCTCCCTCACGCACATTAACTTCAGTCTGCCATGTCTCAATCTCTGTCATCGCTCCTTCAACTTGCGTTTTCCCACCGCCTTAGACATCTTCGTCTCCTTATTTTCAACACCGTTTCTATCCAAGTCCCCCTCCCCCCCCCCCCCTTTCCAATACGTCCTGTTCCATTCCGCTTTGCCCTGGTTTCCTTTCCTACAACTTCTGCACTCTATTCTCTTGCTCCTCCGCACTTCCCTTGAAACCCATCTCAGATTCCACCCCAGCAACAACAACCTTGCCACCACCGTCTTCGTCCCTACCCCCGCCTTCGTCCCAGCACCAACGCCTGGTGCAGAATAAGCGATGAATTGGCCGAGCCCAACCAAGCTTAAAGACGAGGGGGAAAACTAATCTATGAAGAATACTCGCGTTCGGCCTTTGAATGTATCATGGGCAGCCGTTGCGAGAATCGGAGGCGCGCTCTCAGCGGTCGAGTACGGGCGGCCGGATGCGGGGGGCTGCGAGGAGGCGAGAGTGGGAACGTTGGGCGACGAGTGCAGCGGAGTGATGCGGGGCGCATGGGTGGCTTGTGTCGTGGCGGGAAGACGCGGGGACGGGAAGCCATGGGGGCGGGAAGACGCGGGGGCAGCACGCAGGTAGCACACGGGCTGCTCTTAGGCTGGCACGGATTGATGGATTGATTGTTTGTGAATCCGGGCGCGTCAACTACTGAGGTGTGATATTCCCCCACTTGGCGAGATCCGGCGCCGATTTACCATCGTGTGATATTCCCCCACTTGGCGAGATCCGGCGCCGATTTACCATCGACTAGCGAGGTTTTCCCCAACCAGGTATCACCCACCATCGGGGCACCGCCCCAGCCTGGACAAGTACAAAGTCCCCAAAAGGTTTCCCGGCATGTGTGGTAGTGTAGTGCATGTTAGTTTAAGTGTTTGTATAGTGTGCAAGGGGTGAGGATAGGAAAGGAGGAGGAATGAAAGATCAAGCGCGGTCCGTGGCCCGTTTGATAGGGTACTGCTCCGGCATTCGCCTGGTGTTGATCGGAGAAACCAGGAAAATTAGTGATAAGAGCAGCCGGCCGCTAGAATTCCCCTTTAGACAGCGACTGATCGACCTAGCTGAAGAGCTAGTGTCGAGAATCCTGCCGCCGTCGGGACTCGAACCTACGACCTCCCAGTCAGAGGCACTGCAGCGACATCAGTTGATGCACTGAGCCACCGCTCCTGGTGGCTGGCGCGGGGGCGGCGCGGGGGCGGCGCGGGCGGCGCGGGGCGGCGCGGGGCGGCGCGGGGCGGCGCGGGCGGCGCGGGCGGCGCGGGGCGGCGCGGGCGGCGCGGGCGGCGCGGGCGGCGCGAGGCGGCGCGGGCGGCGCGGGGCGGCGCGGGGGCGGCGCGGGGGCGGCGCCACATCGAAGCTAGGCTACGTTTCCTTTTACCTGCTTCGGAGCGCGCAAGCTGTTCTCGCCGCGAGCGCCGGCTCTGGCGTCGGCGTCGGCATCAGTGAGCGGCGCCGTGAGGAAAAGAGCCGCTCATGCGAAGCGGCGCGGCGCGGCGCGGCGCGGCCCCACCCGCGCCCCGAGACGCCCCTGAAAGCGCGGAGACTTCCTCCGATACCTCGTAAAACGCCAGTGAAATATTCTCTGGAGAAGCGAAAGGAAAGGTGCATGCTGGCAACATATGTTTCCTCGAAAGCCGCGCCGAGTCCGGACCAGAAGGAACCCCCCTGCGAAGTAAAGGAATCCTACGTTTTTTTCTCTCTACTGTCCCGTGCAGTCGCGGCGGCGGTCTTCGCGGCTCTTGAATTCTTCGGTGCGTTCACTTTAAGGTCGCATATTCTCTGAGCGTATGTATAACTCCGCGCCGGAACAGCCGCCGCCGCCGAGCCGGGCCATCTTCTACACGCGCCGCTTTCTTTCTCCCCTATCGTCGGAGAGAGGGGAATGACTTAAGGGCAACCACCGACGGATCTCGGCGATCTCCATAAGGCGGGAGGGGGGCGGGGAGGGGGGAGTGGGAGGGCGCCGGGGGCGCAGCGATGACCGGGCGGTCCCCCGAGTTGGTTCGCTGATAAAGGGCCACCGCCCTAGGCGGACGGGGCCCCGCTCTCCAACTGCAGTGCGAGGGGACGAGGGGTCGAGGGGGAGGGGAACAGCGGTGGGTGGTGCGGGATGGTCTGTGTGCAGAGAAGTCGGGACGAGAGAGGGTGGACGGAAAATGGTAGATTTAAATCTCAATTTTTTTATTACGTCCAATGATGGTGCTGCTCCATGAGAGGGGAGAGGGTAAATGTGTTTTACTGTTCACACGCTACCAAAGAATTCTTCCGTCATTTACTGCAAGGTCTGTAACACATTATCGTCACCTGAAATTGGAAAAAGGTATCGATTGAATATATAAAATAAATGCGATGGACATGTAAAAATAAATATAAAGTTGAAAAAACACTGACCTTTTTGCAGGGAAGTATGTTGGTATTAAGTAGTGTCCATCAAGATAAAAGATAATAAGTTCATGTGACCAAAATCCAAAATAAAGATGCATTGTCATAACCGAAATTAATTAAAAGCAAAGGTTGATCATTGCCTAGACGAAATTAGAAGATAAATCGATGCGATATTCCTGATTTGTATTTTTCTTCTTTTTCATGAATATTGCACATACCTTATGTACTGCTGCGAGTACACTGGTCGACGAGGTTTTCTCCACAAGAAATCTGATTAGTGTGTCTATTGCATTTTATCATACTGAATTCAGATATGTAGTCAGAATTTTTCCATCAGGTTCAGATTTTTTGGAATACTTACTTTTTAAAATCCGATTTTTGTATTCTTGCAACGAGTAGCCAGGCAATCTTTCAAAAATGTAGGTTGCAATTTCCTTGGAAACCATAAAGCAGAAAACTATCGTGACATAGTGACTGATCTCCTGCATTCTTATAAAGCTATGGGATGTAACATGTCTTTGAAAATTCGTTTCTTGGACTCTCACACTTCTTTCCTGAAAATCATGGGACTGTCGGCGACGAGCACGGCACACGTTTTCATTAGCAAATTTCTTCAATGGAAGACGGGTACCAAGGAAAGTGGAGTTCTTACAAGCTGGCTAACGATTGTTGGACGAAGAAGAGAGATGTTCCAGAAGCAAAAAATGCCGGAAAATCACTATCTACCACTTTCTAGGCAAGGCAGAATTAATAGTATATCGTTTATAATTAGATAGCTAGTTCCTGATTTTATTAAAAATTATAAAAGATTCAAAAGAATATCATACAAAACTCTTACGTGTTGGAGAAAAACTGAAATTATATTTGAATTCAGCATCAAATGCACATACATTTTGCGATTTTCAATATCGTGAAAAACAAAAAGTTAATTTTGTAGACCAGTGTTATAAATTGCATTTATCGAACAACCATATCACTGAGAAAGAACTGAAGGGGAAAACTCCTCCTGCATCTGTTTTGATTGTGGTAGTTTGCAATTTACATTTCCCTTCGTTACAAGCTGCACAGCTTGTGCTACCCAAATAATTTAGGTTGCTAGCACTCCCACTACCAAGGTGCCACAGCGGAGGAACTTCCCTGACGCACGGTACTAGTACTGCAGCGACATGTAAGTAATTCTACTGACTCCAGTAATAACTACTGCACTCCAGTAAAACATCACTTAGATCCGAATACCTGTATTCGATTTCGAACAATCTGTAAATCAATATGGAAAGAAAATAATGGTGGCGAGCCCACGACCCGGTTAAAAATTTTCACAAAGTTCTTCTTCCGTAGTAATCGCCTGTAGATGAGACAGAGACGTGTAAACTCGACGCCTTCAGCGTAGGCCCTTACACGGAACATTTCCATTCAAATGATTCCATCGTGCGCCGGCCACGGCAAGGGTTGGTGCGCCGACGCGAAGAGCCCGCGCGTGCCGTTGTCTGGCGGCGTGCGGCGAGGGGGCGGTGGCCCTGCGGTGCGGCTGGGCGCCGGGGGAGGGGCCCGCGGCGGCCGAAGGCAACGGAGGGGGCCGGGGGACGGGGCCGGGCGCCGCTCTGACAAAGTGCGCCGGCGCCCGCGCGCCCGCTCGCGATTAATTTCGACAGCGGCTGCCTGGCGCCGATCGCGGGCGCGCGGCGGAAATTGTGGCGGCGGCGGAGGCGGTGGCGACCGAGGAGGTGGCGGCGGTATAACGATGCTGACGGGAACGGGGATGGTGGGGGGTGGAGCTGGAGGGAGGAGGTGGAGCTGCAATAAAGAGTTGGTGGTAGCTGTAACGGGAGGAGTTTATGAAAATTGTCTCCGATGAGGAGGTGGTGATGGCTCCGAGGAGGAGGTGGTGATGGCTCCGAGGAGCAGGTGGTGTGGCCGATGAGCAGATGGAGATGGTAGCTGCTACGAGGAGGAGATTGCAGCTGAGATGGAGTGGCTCCGATGAGGTGGTGGCTGCGATGAGGAGCTGGTGGAGACGGGGTGAGGGCGAGGTTCTGATGCAAGATGCTTGGTAGTGTATGTTTAAAAGAATGTTGATATTAATAGAGGACATAGAAACCAAAGAACTGAGCAATGGATGTCTAAACAATGACCTTTGCGGCGACGTCACTGAGCTGGCTCGGACGCGCGCCGTTGTTCCTGCCGTCGGCGCTTCTACGGCTTTGCGGATGACGAGAATCGAACCGCGCTGCTGGCGCCTGTGCAGCTTCCCCGGATGCACGGCGCCTCATCCCTAGCTGGGAGATTTGCTGGCTTCATCGCATCCAGTCCCCGTGCATCCTGCTTTCAGATACGCACCATGCAAACGAAATATACGTTTGAAATTGTTCCAACTGAATTACTACACTAGGATATAATGTATATAAAATAGTATAATTATTCCTTTTGTGTGAGTTATCTCCTTTTCATTTTACTCAAGGATGTCTGAGGATTCAGTGCAAATAAATTCTTTAAAAATATATTTAGTCCACACAAATGTAGTATTATCGAAGAACAGAATAAGCAAAATATAAAAAGTTAATAATAAGACATTACAATTTAATTTTTTAATACTTTAATTCTCGCGTCCAAAATAATATAAATATAATTTTCGATTAAATGGATTGAATGAAAAATCTATTGTTTTTAAGTATCCTAGTACTCGTAATAAACTGCAACAGAAGTATGTTCATGCGAACAAGATTTAAAGCTGTAATTAAATAGAAAGAACGCAATTTCGTTAATTCCAGTTTTGGAGCATCATAAGTTTCAAGAGTTTGCTGTCACAATAATATAGTCGAATAAAAATGAAGAATGAACGGAAACGTGTTACCCCTGCACCTTGCTTCTGAAGTGACTGCTCAATTTAGTGCATTTCTTAACTGGATAAAACATCTTCACCGTTCTGAATTACCATTAGATTTTAGTTGATGAACCGTCAGCGAGCGGTTTTCAGTGAACTACTATTAATTTTGTTCCTCGCGTGAGAAGTCAGCAGAACCCGGTGTTGTGACGAGATGTGTGGCGTCACTAGACCGATTAATTGCGTTGAGCCGACGATAAGCTTGACAGAGCCATCTTCATTCAAGAGAGTAAGTAATTGTTTTAGATGCTTAGGATAATTTGCCTAAAATAGTTTTCTAGGAATTTGTATAGCTGGTAATCTGGAGTTTAAAAAAAAACAAATATTTAATTTCCCATATTCCTTTCCTACAAAATGTATTTACAATTAGTGGAAGAAATTAAATATTAGAAACTGGCATTTTTCATATCTTCTTATCATTTTAGTTTCCTGTCTAATTACGTACGACGTAGTAAACAAAGAGTATTGTAATTCTGTTTATTTTTTGTCAGAAAAACTCGTAATGTGGAGCCGTGGTATCGAAAATGTGAATAAATACTATTTCCGTACGCTTAAAATTACCTCTAATACGTTGTGTAGTTGTAATCCACACTTTGTGGGTCTTTGATAAAAAAAATGCGATTGATGGCAAAACCTCTACCTCTCAGCGTCACTCTCAGCGTCACTCTCAGCGTCACTCTCAGCGTCACTCTCAGCGTCACTCTCCGCGTCACTCTCCGCGTCACTCTCCGCGTCGCTCTCCGCGTCGCTCTCCGCGTCGCTCTCCGCGTCGCTCTCCGGCGTGGCTGTCGGCGTGGCTGTCGGCGTGGCTGTCGGCGTGGCTGTCGGCGTGGCTGTCGGCGTGGCTGTCGGCGTGGCTGTCGGCGTGGCTGTCGGCGTGGCTGTCGGCGTGGCTGTCGGCGTGGCTGTCGGCGTGGCTGTCGGCGTGGCTGTCGGCGTGGCTGTCGGCGTGGCTGTCGGCGTGGCTGTCGGCGTGGCTGTCGGCGTGGCTGTCGGCGTGGCTGTCGGCGTGGCTGTCGGCGTGGCTGTCGGCGTGGCTGTCGGCGTGGCTGTCGGCGTGGCTGTCGGCGTGGCTCTCCGCTCTCCGTTGTGATCAACGCGAGCCGAATCTTATCAGAATATATTATCCCAAATTTTCAGCCCCCCAGTAGGCGTGGCTGTCGGCGCGGCTCTCGGAGCGGCTCTCGGAGCGGCTCTCGGAGTGGCTCTCCGCTCTCCGTTGTGATCAACGCGAGCCGAATCTTATCAGAATATATTATCCCAAATTTTTATTCCCCTATTAATTTAAATAAACTGAAGGCCCTGCAAGTTCAAACAGATATTTTTATTTTTTGTGATTCTTTGAATTAATCTTCGATATCTTGTCAATTTTGACTGCTTCTGATTTGTAATTGCATGTAATCTGTTGAAGTAAAACCATGGTGAAATTCCGGAAAGTTAGGTTGATTCAGAGGTGACGTCCTTTTTTATGGCCACCCAACAGATGTCGCTGCATTAGGAGGCCTGTATTTCTTTAAATATAAATTTGAGGAATAAATTGTTTTTGTCACGTATTGCCCGTAACTGCCTTTTTGACAGGAAACTTTTTTGCTGAAATTCTAAGTGAATGGAATGTGAATATTACAGCTCTAAATAAAGTTAAACCATAACAATGTTTCATAAAAAATAATCGACCAAGTTTGTTATTGTTAGACAACTTTCCTTCAAATTTCTCGTGAAATCATGATCGATGATATCTTCGGTTTTCTCCCGTTGTTAAACATGTGACTTCATTCATTGTAACTGCGCATGTTTATTACGTTATACTTTTTGTATGGAGACAAAACACAATCGGTTGTTTTGTGAAGAAATTAATAGGGTTCATTTTTGATTTAATGTGGAATGAAATATAAGTACATTAATTTGAATAGTTCACTATTTCGTACCTACTTTCCTTTTATCGTAATTAATTTCACTCTCGTATTGAAATAAAATATTTTGTTAATATTATTAAACAACTTTTGGAGAGCAGAAATACTTAAATTGCGATTGTGTCAGGGTTATAATTTGGGTTCTCTTCTTTTAAATTTGTTGCGTGTTCGGCGACACGTGTCTTCAAACCCTTGGTGGACATTAAGCACTTGTAGTAGGAGGAATCCTCCATTAAGATTTTTATAGTTGCCAAGTCTCGTCACGTTGTAGTCAGTGCCTTTTATCCCTCATCCAGGGGCTCGGTGTCGTCAGTAACCCGGGTTCCCAGACGACTAGAAATCCGCAAAGTCTCGAATTGCCTAACTTTCGTGACTTCACGGAGCGCAATTAAGCAATTCGACTAGCAACGCCGGTCTCCAAGAGATACCTTAGCTTCTCAAAAAGGGTTTAGCGGGGATGGTAGAAATAGCCCCAGGGAGTAAATGCTTTTCTGAGCAGATAAATTTGTTCAAAACAATACAAAATTAACTTAACATGGTATTTAATAAAACTTTTTTTTAAATAAATCCAGTCCTGTCGAGTGCAAATAAGGAGAAAAATGCAGGGTTTGGGTGAATCGATTCAAAATCGTTAGGGTTTTGTTTCCTACTTAACCGAACTTTTCATGTTTGTTCGAACAGTGTTAAATTTCCTGTTTTTTTAAACGTTTTTGCATATTGAAAGTTTTTTAACTTTATATATTAAGCTTTTAGACTATGTGAGCTTAAAAAAATACAAATTTGTAGACACACTTAAGTGACCCCAATCCATTAATGATATTATTTTCCTCGTTTGAAGTCGGCGATAAAGAGCGAAAATACATTTTTCGTTTTCCACGTCGAAGGTTTAACGGTAAAACGACAGTGAAAACGGTATAAACATAATGTTCTATTGTTTTTAACAGGTTTATCAGCTCTGAAAAGTGTTTATTCCACTATTTTAAACTACCCCTTTTGAAACTTCTTTTTACTTTTAATTGACAAGTATTACGCCAAGAATAGCAGAGCGAAAAAACATTTCTTAATTGCAGAAAACAGTTCAGAACACACATTCTGGGCAATACAATTTTTAGCAGAAATCTCTAACATGAAACGCGCTTATCGGTAAAACGATTACAAAAACTTCTTTACAATTGATTCAAAATCTTGCCAACACGAAGAGTTCGGGAATGTGAGACTTGACGAGTTAAAACGTTGTTGAAGCGGTGGAACAACTCTCAAATCCAATTTGTAAATCCAATTTCTTTGATTTGGAGAAAGAAGAAGATGCTTTCAATAATTTCGTGTTCAGGATCCTAAACCAGCTTGGGGGCTACTGAATATCTTTGTACTTCGATGGTAGAAAAAGAACAATTAGAGACAATTTTCTTTAGAAGTATTTTAGGTTTCAGCCAAGAGATTCAATTAAAGTGCACGAAACAGTCATTCATTTGACTCACGCAAGTGCTACGACGTTGTTCAAGCAGTTAGGAGAGGAATATATTCCGATAGTTTATGACTAGTTCTTTTGACGTTTTAATTCATTATCTCTCCACAGGTACTTTTTTTTCAAGTAATTCACCCATTCGAAAATGGTTGGCATAATAAGTGGGCGAGATATCTCTATCTGCTCGAAGATCTTTCTTGTTTTGCCTCAAGTGCCGTATGGAACAGATACATAAAACAAATTTGAGTACCATTCGTAGAGAATCATCTTACAAAAAGAATATGATACAAAGGTATTGTATATCACAATCATTTTGTTTAAATAATGGTACAACATTGTAGAGTGTGGGCTGACCAATTAGAAATGACTACTTTTCTGTGATGAATATTAATGTTATGACGGTGTCTCCACCTCAGGAGTCTCGTGTTATCGATTTCTTCTAAGTTCATAAAACAGGCTTCTTTGGAGCAAATTCTTTTTCAATTAAATTCTTAATCTACAAAAGCAGTTGTTAGTTGCATATTGGAAAATTTCATTTCAATTATACATCTGAGTATCTTTTTTCGTTTCTTTTGAAATTATCATTCTTTCCTTTCAAATTCACTTATATTACCGTTCCTATAGACAAAGTTATGTGATGTTGAAAAAAGTGTCAGATGTTTCGAGAAAAGACACGCGCTTTGGGTTTCTCATATGAAAATAGTTTTTTTTCCTTGCTCCTGCACGAAGTAAATTATTTTCTTGAAGTAGTACAGACAGAATCCATGGTATGTGAGTCTTTGACATTAAAACGTGTTGTGTTTTTCTTAAAACGTATGTCTGTTCTGATCGAAACGAAACGAAAGCTAGATTTTCCTGTATTGGGTAAGAAACTTTACTCACGTATTTAGTTTCGTAATTAATCGTATGTTTACAATGACTAACCTAAGTAAGTAAAATGAATCGACTTCTGCGTATTCCCAATGAATGAGTGGTTACTGTTCTTACAGCCAACTAGAATCTTATTGGGTAGATAAGATGATTCTTTTTCCGACGGCAGTACACTCTAGCGACAATAGTTCATAATACCCCGCTGTTAGAAGATGAAGCGCATGCCGCCGACCTACACTTTGGCCAGCGAGGTTTTCCCCAACCAGGTATCTCTCACTTGCGGGACATCGCCCCTTTCGTGACAAACTCTAAATTCCCGATGAAGATAGGACGAGCAATGGGAACGAAAGATAGTGCGCGGTCCGCGGCTCGTTTGTTAGAGTACTGCTCTCTCATTCGCCTGGTGTTGATCGGAGAAATCACGTAAGACACTGCAGCCAGCCGCTAGAATTCTCCTCCAGACAGCAGCTGAATCGGATCTGTCCATCTAGATAGTGTCGAAAATGCTGCCAACATAGGGACTCGAACCCTAGAACCATCCGGTCATAAGCACTGCAGTAACATTTCAAGCCCTGAGCCACCTAAGTCGGTAATTATTAATTGAAATTTGAGAATATCAAAATTAATCTTCTTATTGTAGATGTCATTTTAAATTTTATTTTTAAGCAACTTCTACATTCTCAAGATAATTGTATTATTTATACAATAATACTTAACAAAAGTGGTTAATAGTTCGTGTAACAAAATATATTCTTAAGATTCTCTATTAACACTGACAAATCATATTTTCTTCTGCTCAATTTCCCACTCGCAAATGCAAAATAATAAAATTTATAGGCGTGTGCAGAGAAAAGTCAGAGGGGTCGTGGGCTTGAACATTGTCAAAAGAGCCCCATAACCGAACATGATTCAACATTTTTTTTCGAAAATGTATTGTATCTCAGATTTTTCCCTTTTTGATATAACAATTAAGAATATTTTAAGCTGTCATTTACGTCACTTTAGAAAAGCTGAGATCATTAGCGACATTTTATTTTATACGAAAGTAAAAGCATTAAAAAATAATATGGCAGAAAAATTAATTGATGTAATTTTTCATTATAATTTAATTTGTCAAAATCATTAAATTAAG
This sequence comes from Teleogryllus oceanicus, assembly GCA_964035755.1. Lineage (NCBI taxonomy): Eukaryota > Metazoa > Arthropoda > Insecta > Orthoptera > Gryllidae > Teleogryllus > Teleogryllus oceanicus. The sequence goes on from CAXIVR010000001.1 coordinate 239,899,578, forward strand.
GAATTTGTTAAGCCTGCGAAACAAGCTCTCCAGTTATTGCCGCCCTCTAAATAACTAAACATGAAACCATTAATAGTAATATTTTAAGTTACATTTTACTTATTTTTGTAGTATATTTTCATTTACTAGTAAAATATGACATGTGTCAATATATTAAAGTTCAATGAGAAAAGGGGCCAGAAATGTAGTTTACCTCCTCGTTGTTTTTAGCTATGCACTCCAAAGATAAAATTTTCTATCTTTTTTTTTACTTTCTCGCCGTTACGAAGGTACTGCCTAAGAAGATAAAGTTATGTAATCGTGCGACGAAAAACTCTACTTATTGCTGGACCCTGGTAACGAAAATGGATAAATCCAGATGCAAAATATATTTAAAAAATCCTCTAACGTGTGGTGTAGCCAGAATCCAAAACTTTGTGGGGCCTTGATTCCGAAAAATTGATTAACGGCAAAACAACTGTCTGTCCGTCTGTAATCAACACAAGCGTCTAAACCGTTCAGCAGATTTTGTCCAAAATTGATATTTTGCAATCGATCTAAACCAACCCAAGGCTTTGGGAGTTCAAGTGGTTATTTTGATTTTTAGAGTACTTTACATGTAGACTCAAAAACATTTCCAAAATTGTCTCGAAAACGGCACTAAATTTTTTGACTAAACGTCCTCAGATAGCGTAGATAACGCTTAAGGGAATGGTGTAGATCACATGTTCTTTGAAATTACAGATATTTTCAAAATAGCAAAGTGCAATTTTTTGGCGTCTTCCAACAACTGTAATATTAAACTTAGATATTTGTCCTTAATGAAACCTGTTATCTAGAGCCAGATCTTAAAGTAAAAGCATGTTCAATTTTTCGAAAATATGAAACGTTTTCTAGTTATTTTTTGCGAAATATAGGCAAGTAAAAATATTTTATTGACATTTTTTCTCAAAAGCCGCTTCGTATTTTGTCTTTATTTTTTTTAGATTGAAGAGGGACTTTTAAAAAAATGGTTCTAGTCTCGTTTTCATTGAACACTCTAAATATTCGAAAGTTGCAAATTTAGGAATAATGTCAGAAAGAATGTAGCACCACAGGTTTAATTTAGAGTCTGCGTAAGGAAAAACTATCCAATTTCCTCCGCCTTCTCTTCTTTCCTTTCTGGCCTTACAAACTTCTTTGTGAGAAGAGAAAGTTATGTAATCGTGCGCCAGAAAGCGGTGAATTTTCAACAGATACTTCATTAGAAAATTCATTCATTTTCGTTTTTTTACGCGCTGATTCATTCAAATAAATTCCAATAAGGCGACTACAATTGCGCGAACTACGGTTATCGGGCAACTTACAACTTTCGCCTCTTGATGTCGCTTCAAGTGCTGGTTTCTAGGTCTATAGGAAAGACTCTATGCTTTGAAATGGAGAGTAAGTTATCAACACTCACCATGCTGGGTACTCATATTCACATTAAATTATACCAACTTGTTCAGCACAGAACATGACTCGTATAAGTAAATTTCCAAATGACTCAAATATTGTAAGTACGATTTTTGCGAGTTTTAATCGGGAATTTTTGTGACCTTTGCCGTCTGCAGCAACGCGACTACTGTCGCGTGAATCCGGCTCTTAGTTCCGCAAGTAGCTTCGACGCAATCGGTCTATTTGTCGTCAGGATGTCAAATGCCTGGTCGGGCATGGAGGATGGTATAAGAACGGTTGCGTGCATTACGAGTTCGGTAAGTCTTGCATGAAACGCATGAATCAATAATTGTAAATTTTTTTTTTTTTTTTATTATTATTATTATTATTATTATTATTATTATTATTATTATTATTATTATTATTAAGATATAGCATCTTGAAGATAATATCAAAATGTATAATTTTTTAATTTAATTTAATATGATCAGACAATAAATAATTAATTTCACTTAAAAATTGAAAATAAATTTAAAATGTCACTGAACACAAAGTGACTAAAACGTACTAGGTTTACTAGATGTATTCCATTACGCAAGCACTCTTTTAGAAAAGTATTATTGTTGTATCATTATCAAAATAAATAGAGGGCAATCTTCTGTTATTCACTTTTATTGTGATGTGCTAAGTCTTCTACAGAAAGAACTTGGAGTTCTGTCAATTTCAGAATAAATGTATAACACTTGCGTGGACCTAAAACGGAGTTAACTCAATTTCTCAAAAAAAGATAGTTGTACTACTATTAAAATAATGACTCCATATACTAGTATGTACTCGTCTTCTATCTTGACTATCTGGTAACCCTACTCGCTCAATAGAGGCGCCAAGTGCACCGTATGTAAGTTCTTTCCACACTGATTTCTTCAAAACAGCATTGATTTACGTGATTCTTGAAGAGAACTTCCGGCAGAATTATTCAGTACATGTGTCACTATGCTCTTCAAACTAAGGAGGTGCAAGAGAGTAAGACCTTTATCATCTGTCTTGAAGAAACGTGGTGCGAAATATTATGTCAGTTGATGTTTGGTTTGATTTATCTTGGAAGTGAACGGAAAAGCTGCGCGCGGGGGATTTCAACTGCGCACGTTTTCTTGAGATCCTGAAAAATTATAGAAACTGCAAAATGGTCTGGCACTTTGAGAGAAACTAAATCCTATTTGTGACATCATGAACGAAACTGTCAATTAAATCTTCTGTCTAGAAACTAAAGTCTATGATTACATACTTCATTAATACATGTTTACATTCTTGGAATGTAACTAAATTCCCATCCGTTGTAATGACTTTTGGATGCACTTTTGAATAATTTATTTACACATGTTAGTTTATGTGCACAAGAGACAATATCGGAATACCTAATTTTACCTAATTTCTTTCCGTTGACATTCCTAGTATTTAATCAATATTGAGTTATTAGTACGTTCTTCTTTCACTTTCACTTTCATACTTTGAAACAAAAGAGCAATTCTCGTTTCTCTCTCATTCATTGCTACATTACTCATATTGCATTTTTGATGTGAAAAATAATGGGTCATGCGTGATTAAAAAGAATAAAAAGAACTGTTAAATGTGTAGGAGACAGTAGATATTCAAGATATTACCGCAACTCTTATTTTCTTCGGATTTTCCCTCAAGGAATTTATCATATTCAGATAAATTAAAATTTCCGTGACAAATCATTCAATGCATTAGCAGGCAGCGGAATTTGAAATCATACCTCGCAATTATTCGAAACGAAGGCAATCACGTTATTCGCCTGGGCAGTGTATAACCACTTGGACAAAGTATGAGCAATAAATTACAGAACGAATATATCATCAATAAACAAAGCTAAAGTGTTCCTACGTAGTATATAAAAACGTTTTTGCGCAATTTTATTCGTGGGTTATAAAAATTACCATGAAAATTGGAAATGCGCGCAAGGTGGAATCCCTACGTGCGGGTTTACGCGTCGCGCCGGGGAGGCTTTAACCTTATCCCGAACACGAACGAGTTTTAAAGCTTTAAAGCACTACTTACAAAGTATCCGGAGATGTTTTAATCGCTTTCGTAATTGTTATGTAGGTGTGGCTCATGGAAATCGCGGAAAAAGAGTTGTGACCGTAGTAATCCTCTAGAATTATTAGTTCTGATTTTTGTGCTTTCGTCTACATTGCAAGGAAATAAAAGTTCCAGAGTAGTTTTGTTCATCAAACGCTAATACCAAGTTTTAGTATTCATTTCATTGTAGTTATTTTCATTGTTAAATGATATAATTTTAACGAGAAAATATTAACAGAATTTATAGTATTTCCTATTATATTTATTGATTGTTATTACTTGCTATAGTGGACTTTCGTCGACAAATGAAAAGCTATTTTTTATGAAAAATAATTAAAATTTGCATTTGCGAGTGTTCCTGATGATTTCTTGAAATAATATGTAATAGTATTACATATTTTCTATCATGGGTTCTCATTAAAAAGTCTTACAAGCTCAGACTTCTTGAAAAACTTCACTTGCAATACTAAATTCCCAAGTATAAACCACTTCGTCAGAACTCATTAACACACACAAATATTAACGATCCAAATGAAGCTTGGAAGTTTAATTTTCTACTGAGATTCGTACCTACTGATACATTGCCACTGAAGATGATTCTGTGTTTACAAACTGTTCTCCTCTACAAAGGTAATTGTATTGCTGTATTTGCAGACTAAAATATTGTAACAAGCCGTACGCGAAACGCGGTTTCTCGTGCTTATTTTCCATGAGAGGAACAGAAATTTGTTTCCATCGAACTAATAGTTAGCGAGAAGTGTGTGCGAAACATCTTTTAACGCCGTGTGTTAAGAACTAGTAAACGCGACACGTGCGCGAGGTCAATCGCGCAGTTGTTATACTATTTAAATCCTTTTATTATTTGAAGATATAATTGCCATTTAATTGTACTATGCGAAACACCAATCTCCCATATATATTTTTGAATTTACTTTACTTGTGACAATATGTGTGGAGCGTTAAAAACAAAACAAACACAACAGGTAAAAGCGTACAAATAAGAACGTGAAAAATTAACTGCGGTGATAATATTTTATAAATATGAGTGTCTATCTAGATGTATTTGCTGTGTGCATTTCGTTATTTTGGACAAATACTGGATTTTGTCAGAGATTTTATCATCTATTCTAGTTGCTTTGTTTGGCATGTATGGACATTGCAGTTTGATACCGTAATGTTTCATGACTGAATGTATGACACACACAAACGGTTAGCCATGGGAATCAAAAGAAAAATACTATAAGTTTTATACAACTTTTAAAATACACCAGCTCCATTCTCGGTATGGAAGCTTCTTTCGATGATTTATTTTTATGTAGATTCCGTTCCGTTTCAATGTCTGAACTATACTTTGTACTTGTTATCGTCCTAGTGAGTCAACATAACCTATGATATTTGAAGAGAGAACGGTTACTGAAATGCTCTACACAATCCTCTTGTGGTGGAACAACAATACACACTTTCCCACATTATTTATAACAGTTACGTAGTATTATAATACTTCTTGAACACGCAAAAGTGTTTTCAATGCAAAAAAAAGGTTCCTTCCGATGGAATTGAATTTCGGGTACGTAAGTTTATCACGAATTCAGGTTACCTCTACGCCACAAGAGTTTAAGGAAAATAGGGAATTGCACTATTTTAAGTACTTTTTGAGCTTAAGTATTTTTTTCACTATTGCACAATTGCTCTATCCGAAGGAATTTTTTAATGGCAAGATTTGGAATCCGTTTTGAGAACATTTTGAAAATATTGTTTTCATGTACGACTACCCTCCAAAATGAACATATCCGTTTCAAACTCACTGGGCTTAGAGTTCGTAGAGATCGATCGACGGACCGACTTACGTGTCTCAAGATATCAATTGATGTCACTACAGTGCCTATGCCAGGAAGTCCTAGGGTTTGAAACATGACGGTCACAGTATTATCGACACTAGCTACATAACTATGTTGAGTTTATCCGCTGCCTGGAGAAGAAGTATAGTGGCAGGTTTCTCTTTTCGGTAGTTCTCCGTGGTTTCTCCAATCAACACCAGGCGAATGCCGAGCAGCACCCTCATAAATGGCGCAAGGACCGCGCGCAATCTTCTCTTCCTCTTCCTTGCCCTGATGTCTTCTCCTCGTTCCTTACTTACACACACTACACTACCACACATGCCAAGAGACCAGACGCGAGTTTAGAGCTTGACCCGACTGGGGCGATGCCTCGCTGGTGGGAGATACCTGGTTGGGCCAAACCCTGCAAGACTATAGGTAGGTCGGCGCCTGATCACGACATCAAGCGGGGGAAGATCACCGTCACTTCCCGCAGTTAAAGTGGACGGGCGGACACGGGAATAGGCCGACGGACATTTTGCTTTCAAACAATTTGTCGGTATCAAGGACCCCAAAACGTGGATTTTAACTACGTGAAATGTTAGAGGACGTAATTTACTTCATACACAGACACAAAAAAGTATCTACTTTCTCAATACCAGAGCTCCACAATACGGGGATGTCTGTCAATATATTGTGGATTTCTACCGCAAATTACAATACTTTCTCTCTTCTACGTACGTACGTAGAATGTCGACTTAGTAAAACGGACAAGTCATAGCAATAAAATATAGCGGCAGACCTCTATGGCAAGGGATTTGTTATCTGGGAATGTTGGTCTTAACTGAATGACATGTTTTTGCAGAAAGTGTGCAGTACGTCTAGCACTTTATTCTGCATATCACACTTAACATTAAACAAAAAAAGTAAAATTTACTTATCGTCAGCTGTCTTTTTGTGATGGTGTACAGTAGTCTGCGAAAAATATGCCAAAACCATATTCTTTCGCTTTTTGGATCACCATCAAACAAATATTCATGATAACTTTGTGATAAAAAGAAGTTAGCGATAAACCTCTTCTACATATATTTTAAAATTCTATTGAACGCTAATAGTTTTGCTCGCTGAGAAACTTTTCTTTCCAAGAGGAAAACACAAATACATTAGCTCGGAGTATACAACAAAAACTGGCACAATCTAGACCTGTCCGCTCATTAGCGAAACTGCTTAGTATAAACGTTTACCGCTAACTTTTTATTATGCTTTACCACTGACTTATCATCGTGTCACCTTCTGTTAAGAAAACTTTTTTTTCATCTGCACTATGGGTAGTTACTAATGAGTCATGACAAACTAGTTCAAAGTCGTTCTCGAATGCTCCTAGAATTCTCCGAATCAATCCGAAAATTGTGTTATAGAAATATATTTTGTACCGGTTATGAATCCTTACCAATACACAGCGTTTCAAGTATTTTTTAATTTATTTATTATATCCAGTCGTAACATCTCCTATGGCCATTAGTCCCGAAAGCGTAGTGCATGTTATTTCTCGAGAGGTGGCGGTAGCCCTCCACCGCTGTGCCTGTGACTTGTGTGTGTATGGGAAGAGGAGAGGGCAAAAATGAGGGTTGAGAATCACGTTCAGACCATGGCCCATTTGTTAAGTTACTGCTCCAGCATTTGTCTGGTATTATTTGGAGAAATCACGCAAACGACTAATTAGAGCAGCCAGACGCTTGAATTCTCCTCCAGGCCGCGGCCGAATCCGATCCACCGATGTAGCTAGTGTTGAAAATCAGCCACTATCAGTACTCAAAGCCCGAGGCTTCCCATCTAGAGATGCTGCAGTAGCAGCGTCTATTTGCCTGATCCATCGTAGCTTATATAATTTTTGATTTTTTTTCGCAGACTCTCACCCACTGCCATCATTGCCTTTGTGCCGGTTGACGAGACCACGCACCATAACGGTGAGTTATTTCGTTGTTATTCGTATCCGAATTACAATAGTTCACAAATTCTGTTTCCTTGTTTGTTTGCGAGAAAAGTAAGTACATTTTCTTTTTAGTGATATTTAACAGAGTATTTAACAGTTCTACTCTTCTCCAGCATAAGCTTCTGGACGTTTGGAAACAATAGAATTTGTCTACACACGTCTGTGCAATAACAGTATTGTTATGTACTCGTATTTATCTATCGTCAAAATAATAAACACTGTACGTAGCATATAGAGAAAGTAAACACGTACAAACATTTGCTGATCTCAATGTTCAGAACACGCAACTGTGGTTTTTAGCACCTGAATTGACGCATTTTCTAGATATTAATTTATGTTCTTAATATTCCTACAAGAGATTCGAGAAATTCAGGAACTATTGAAGTATCAAATTTGGATTGGAATAAAATTAAAATGTGTACCATCTCTAATCCTATCAAATATTTGTTACGGAATTTTCAATTTGATCCGCAAATCGGTCTTGGTTCTCTTCTGATTTCACTCAACGTAAAATTCAGGTTCTCCAGTTCACCATTTGACGCGTTGCAGCATACCAATCAACTTAAATCGAGATTTATCGATTCCGCTAATTTAGCGACCATGTGCGCGCAACATTTGCAATCTACTCCATTTACTTTACGATCACAAGGTAAATCATGTAAAGGAAGTTTGGCTTTATTTCACTTGACAACTCAAACAATTGGTCACCGCAGATATAAAGTGGATTTTGAAATACCGCAATCGGAAACATAAAAATTGTTATATTGTACATCCCAATCAGAAATCCGCCGATCTGAAGTCGTGCTCAATTGATAACACCGGCTTCCTTCCATCTCAATGCGCTGTGTGCCAATTAATTAGGCTAATTTTAAAGTTTTCTATTGGAATCACGCGAAACAAACCCGGTACAAACAACACGACTTTAAATTACGTCTCCTAGAGGGGCTAAACACGGCTGCTCTGACGAGTAAGACATATTTAATTTTTAATACTCGCAAGTAAGCTGGAGGCAAGTATAGAAAAGAACGACAAAGCCTGCACCCTATGCGGCCAGCCTCAACGACCCAGGCAGCTGTGCAAGTCGGGAGCTTCGAGCTTTGCCAGCTAAGCAGTGGCGACCGCCCTTTCTTTTTTTCTTTTCTTTCCACTCCTCCTCTCCTCTTCACTCCTTTCCTCTGCTCTCCCCCATAGAGGAGCCACTGGAACCGGATTCACGTGGCGAAAAGATCTCCGGTGTGCCCCGCCCTCCCCGTGACGCTCCGCCCCCGCTGCTCCACCCCGCTCCGCGCCTGTGGGGCAGCGTTGGTCGAGCAAAGTCGCGTAAAGAAGGTTATGAAATTAAGGATCCAGAAGTGCTGAGGTTTCGCGTTTCTTTTCTTTTTGCCTGTAATTTTCCTGGGCGGGCTTACCGCCCAAAGCTTCCGACGCGATACGCTTTTGGGATTTGCACGTCCTTCTGCGCGCGAGCTAAATGGGGATTGGTGAAGTGGGGCGTTCGTCACCTGATCGATGAGATAAGGAAATTACGAGTTTCGCATTTATCTCTTTTGCTGGAAGATAAATTCGGCTTTTCTGGGAAGAAAATTTGCGGATTTAATACTACTTCAATAGCGTCTTCATGCGGCTTATTTGTTTTAGTTGCATTTTCCTTTCATAACGCTGTCATTCTAACGAATTTTTAAAGCAAGAAGCCAGCTTTGTTTGCTTTCGTGTCTTGAAAAATCTTGTTTCAGATCAAAAAGCTGTTTTCCTAAAATACTCGAGATGAACGCATATTTTATGTTACGATGGTATTCCTTGTGACTGAATCAGTTTCTGCATTACTGTGAAGTTAGAGCTTCCTAAATGCCCATTATTTTTACTGCAGTTGGGAGTTTTGTCTCCCTATCGCATATTGGCACTTTATTTTAAATAATTTGTAAATCTTATTAGTATTTTTTTAAGTATTAAATTTAAGTATAGCGACATTGTTTAAACAAACATCTAGATTTTTGAAAGCAAGAGGTCTACCTGTGATGGTATAAAATATGCCTATAAATGTAATCATGATATAAAATATGCCTTGAGGTGACAATATGTTATAACAGTCATTTTCAAAATGTTGATGGATGATTGGAAGAACGTGAGTTTAACGAGCAAAAGAGGTGGAAAATACGTATTTATTTTACTTCAAATCTATATTGCAGTCAGGCATTTGATTTCTGTACAACTTCAGTACAATTTCAGTACAAGGAACAGCGTTGCTACTTTTCGCGCAGCGCTGAGCGTTCGCGTATATAATCATGTACGGATTTGTTTTCATTTTGTCATGACAGTGCCTTTCTTCCTATCTACCAAGGGCTCAGCGTCGTTAATTTCTGGGGTTACTAGACGGTCACCCATCCAGGGACACTCCGTATCTCAAGCTGTTTAATCTCCGCGACTTCATGATGCATGATTGGCTACCACCCCGACAAAAATTGTAAAGTTTCAAAAGGTAATGTTATTGTAAATGTTTTCAAGTATCTGATAATGATGTGTAAAGTCTCATGACAGTGCCTGCAACTTACAAATGAATTAAGAGTTCATATGCAGTGGCTAGAATAACCGGAAATTTGATAGCAAGACACAGAAATTATTATGATGTACAAATAATCATGATTAAGAGAACACAAAAATATAATTGAAATTGAATATACAACTCTAATATTTGCTTTCATTTACTTACAAAGTACTATGTACATGATCATTCATATATATTTGTCACGCCAAACAGCTTCAATAATCATTCGACACTGTTGTGATTTAAAGTACACAAGATGCAAAACGTATTTTTTTAATTAGTTATAGAGCAGGCCCTATGACATGAGCCTTGCAATTAATAAAGACATTATTATTATTATTATTATTATTATTATTATTATTATTATTATTATTATTATTATTATAAATTAACAATTTAAGCTCATGCGCTCAACATAAGCGGTATCACTAATTTTTCACGCATTTCTCTCACCAACTGGTTATGCTTTTCACCTGGCGATAACTCAGACCAACATATTGAGCGCGCCCGGCCGTATAGACGGTCGCAGGCGGCTATTTTCTGACATCCCTGCCTTACACGCAAGCCCGATCGTGTGAGACTAAATTGTTTTACGTTTTCCAATTCGGCATGTTGCTTCACAAGGAGAAAGCACAGTTTTAGAAATATTAGTTGTGGTCGTCAGTCGGTTTGCCCGCAACCGCGATATTGCCAATCGTTGTGATAGGCATGCTCAATTTTCCATTAATGTGATTATGGAGGGAAATTAAAAATTGAATTGTATAACCTTTGTGGGTGCCCTTTCTAGAGTGGTCTGTGTTCACTTTGTAGTGGTTAGCATGAGGGATAACGTCTGTTTAGTCATTAGATTCGCATTAACTAAATTCGTTTGTTGTTCATATAATATTCAGAAAGCGGAGTACTCGTGCAGGTCACCAATATACACGTAACTCAATTTCATTTTGACATTATATTTTACGTTGTGCTGTTTGCACAACTTCAAATGTAATTACACTTTACACGAGTGATTCCAATAGTAATGATGGGCAATTTGAAAGGGACTCTTGACGTCATACATTTTTTTCGAATTTCCTTTGAATTGATTTGCAATTTTTACTACCAGATAGTACATGTTTTTGCAATTATACTTCAATCAGACTCTCTTGGAAATATTAAGGGGTTCAAATTATTTCACAATTTGTAAGTTTGAAAAACACTTGGGACATATAATTTGCATTTTCTTGGAAACATTTCGACGAAGCACGTTCCTATTGAGAAACTTTGATAGTATTTTAGTTTAGAAGAAAACATTAGTGAAGTTTATACAATTCCAGATTACAAAATATAAATCAGCTTCCGCAAATTTAATCATTATCTGACGAGTGTTGATCAGAAACGTTTTTTGTGCCAAAAAGAAAAATTTTCAAGAAAAGAAAAAGCTTCTCAAAATTTGTGTCTCTTAAATACAAGATATGTTTTACAGCTCAAATTTTTAATTTGTTAAAATGTATTGAGTCCAAAATTGAATTGTGAATTTTAATAAGCCCAAAATTTAACCCTGTAATATTTTGTATTCTAATGGGAGTATTTTTAGCTAACAGTAAAGTCTTTTATCGATAAATATTTCTCTACAACTGGAATGTTTTACATTCATGAAGTCAAGCGTGACCATAAGGTGTTTTTCTATCACGTATTGCACGAGGTGACTTTAACTCTGGATGATTCTCTTGACATTCAACGTGCTGCAGTCCGCATACTTCCTTGGAAATAAAACTACGTTTGAGCTAATAATTAATATTAACTACGATTTTCTGATACAAACGAGAAAAACTGCAAATTTGTGAATACACAGAATTTTGATGCAATCTACGACATCCTATATAGCGCGAGTAGTGTCTTAACTAATGGTAATCAATTAATTAGAACCAAAAACAAACATTCCCAATAAATAAATTAATTGGTTTAAAGTAACAAATAATCGATTAATTGGATTAAATAATTTTTGTGTTGGGTGTAAACATGTATTTGTAAATTTGGTTTAATTTAAATAAGAATAAAAACGATTATGAACATTAATTGAAAATAACCCTTCATTTAGCTAATTTTCTTGATTTGTTTAAGACACTGCACAGACACGTTCTGAAGTAGCCACCAATATCTACAAATAATTTTGTGGTAGAATAAAAAACTGAGCATTAAATGGTGTATAAACTATTATTCTATCCTAAAATAGAAGACACTTTTTGAAGACTAAAAGATTATTCTCCAAAAAATGTCGTGACTGCCGTGTAATACAAACAAAGAGGAGTTACATTAATTACAATTTCATGAAATATTTCTGGCGCACTTTCTTTTGGTGACCGTCCACACTGGTGCCACTGAATGAAATGCCTGTGCGTGTGAGACTTCATACATTTTACAGGGGCCGGGACAAGGCACTCTGAAAGCACGCTCCTTTTACTCGTCGACAATTTCGTGAATAACTTTTTCGAATGAAGAAATATTTTTATATACCATGTCATAAATATTGCACACTATCACATTGACATAATTGTTATTATTCATTAATTATCCTGCAAGTATCCTTTCACAAATCCCACAGGTGTCGTTTTACAAAATAATTCTCAATTACGTGTACCACGTCTTTGTAAAATCATAATTATGCCATGTATAACGCAGATATTAATCAGAATAAAAATTATCTCTAAATATATACATTTAAATATTCGTAATACGTTGCTGAGATAAATTTAAAAAATACATTTTCCAACTACTAATAATTGTACTGGTTTTCAAAATGTTCGCGTCGTGTAAGTTCGCCTTTAAGCAGCAATAGTAAATTTTTGATTTCGGAAATTTTTTTTTACAAATTGCGCATAAACGAGCATATATCAGTATTGTTGCAATCGTTCTTGACAAACACATTGTTTGCTTGCAATTACTTCACTCATTCACCAAATGATAATTTTTCTTTCTCTGTTTAAAATAGAACTGAATTTTTAGCAAATACTTTCCGAAGCCCCTGAACAACTTCCGTTCCGACGGACGATAGAAGTATTATCCATATATTTAATAGGTTTGCACTAAATGCTTAAATGGAATTTTAGTCGTCCCGATTCCTCAATTGAAATTCCTGAACCGCGTTCCAAAAGTGCTTTCTAACTTCTAGACCCCTCTTATTCCCTTACATTCAGTTCGTTTGTGATGGAGTGACTTCCTCTTGACATGTTCTATGATTCTACGCGGCAAACCTCGACCATCCGGAGGAAGAATGTAATCTGTGGGAGAATTTGTGTAGTAACTATGTGCATTTCTTCTCAGTCAATCTAAAATGTGGCGTACATCATACACTAACTTACATCTCTATTGAAATGACTTATTTAAAATCATTCTAGGAAGGGGATTGTCCGTTGTAAGATAGTTTAAGTTAACAAATTTACCCAGGAAATTAAACGATTTATAAAAAAAAGTCAAATTGTAAGAGTATTAATATGTTAATTGTTTATTAATTGTAATCAATTAATTTTAACAAAATATAGTTCAATTAATCATTTTTTCCTTTGAGTTAATCCATTAATAATCTGTTCGATTAATTATCATCAATATCAGCGCGTCTCTGCGATTGCGACCGATTTTGGGCCATCAAAAACTTAGCCCGCCAGCTGGCCGACAGAATTGCGATGCACTCGCTCTTCACAATTGAAGCTAATGACGGCTTTAGCTATTGACTTCCAGACATCTGAGGAACAAAGCTTCGAAACTTAGAAATGAGTATAAAGTTGCGGCGGATAAAAAGTAGATGGCACTTATAGTTTCCTATGAAATGATTTATAGATATATCAGGTTCATGCTTTTAGAGATTATTTGAACGAAATCTGTCACATTGTCTCTTTAATATCTTCGTAGAGTATTAACATTATATCGTGCGTTTTCCATTAAAAATATGAAACCATTATTTTTTGGCACTAATACAATCGTTCACTAGCACTCGTTATTTGTTACCATTACATTTTAAATATTGTCTGCATTTTGTTCATAAACTTTCTTTAATATCTGAACAAATATAAGACTAACTTGTCGTTATAACATGTTAGTTAGCGAATAAAACATTTTGATTGTAGGCCAATGTTACAGGATTCTAAGAACATCGTTATTCAAACTGACCCTGAAACATCTATGTAGGAGAAGTGTTCGCAATTTTCTAGTCTTAATACACCTGTTTTTGTTCTTCCACCTGATCTTATAATAATAGTAATAATAATAATAATAATAATAAATTGTCTTTATTTGTGGCGAGGCTCAGGCCTTAAGGCCTGCTCTTCCGCCTAACCAGTAAATCACACCTGAAGAAAATCTTTCTAACAGAAATATTTATTAATATAAAAATACTCATTGTAAACACCGAAATGAATAAGGAGGTCACTTCGACGTTCATTGAAATTGGGTTACAATTGATTGATGTCTTAGGTGTAATCCGATGTTTGTGCTTAATGTATTAAGCATGCACAGAAAAATGTAGCATTATCGTATTTCAGGATGCAAACAATCAGAACGCTAAATTGAATGTTGCTTAGTCACCTCCCTTACCTACCACAATAGAGGTCTTTGGAATAAACGTACGAAACACAAAATTTTATTTTTTAATTTTCAAAGGGTACGTTAACAGGAACCACGAATTAATATTTAAAAATGTAGTACTTTTTTTTTAACTTTGAGTTTATTTAATTTTTTAATTTGCTAAATGCATATTAGTTATGTTTAAAACAATACAAAAGTCCGAATTGCTCTGAAGTTGCATCCTCCGAAACGCAAAAATACGTTGGTTCAGGCATGTACGTTTTCATTATTAACAAACACAACAATTAACTTCATTTGCTTGATGAAAATGTATGGAGAGAGTAAACTAGTCTTCGAATGAAGGTAATGAAACATCATTTTGACCAATAAACGAAAAATTGACAATCCCGAAACATACCAGGGGATGAATTTGTTTCAATTATATGCTGGATAAATTGTTTGTGAATCGATTGAAACGAAAAAGTTGTGAAGCAAGAATCAGTTATCCCTTCAGTAACGAAGAATTGGAAAATTGGAAAGCAAAATAACGAGCAATAATACTCGTTTAGTAACCTAATAATAAAACGAGGCATCATCCCAATCTGCCTGAGCTTTCTATCTTGTGTTCTTCATCCATAGATCAATATTTTTCCGACTTATGATTCTCCAAACATTTCGAGCGAGAGAATACGTGTCTACTTTAGAATACAAAAGAAAAAACAATGTCAAATAATCTGCTTAGCTAAAATATTCGTTTTTTCTTAGTGCAATTTTGCTACAGCAACTTTACAGCGAGTCAAGTCAATACGTTCATAACTGGTTGCCAAAATGAGAGACTTTTATTGTAAATAGCCGTATGCATATCCGTCGTTAAGAAACATATGATCTTCATAATTTCAAAACATATAGATGAAATAATATCTAATACAATATTAAACCTTTTTAACTTGCATTTTACTGCGAGCTTAAATCTGCTTAGCAACAACGGTGTGAAATTACGGAAACATATGTGCTACATACACAACATACTTAAAACTAGCACATTTTGCCGGAAAATATTTTTCTCCTGTTGGAGAACACATCTTTGTAATTTGCACAGCTTTGGCATTATAGCCGTCATATGAATTTACACTTTAAACTCGCAAATATAAAACTGATTTGGATTTAAAGTAATGCATATGAAACATTAAATGTCTTTACTGTACTTCTCGGTTGTACCGTAAACGTTTCTTCATTTCTTTTAGAAAAGGAAGGAATTGATTCGAGTGGTTAGTTAAATGTTGAAACAGTCCGGTAGGAAACAAGAGATGAAAAAGTGATGGGAGGAAGTTCGTTGGACTGGCGATTTAATTTATAATCTACAAGCGTACTCTTCCTATCACGGCGAGTTTTCCGCCCAGCAGTGTTCAAGAATTCAACAGAACATGAAGCCAAACACGCATTACTTGTCGCCTACATTGATCGCGAAGTTTTCTTCCTCTTTCGATGCCCGTACAACTATGCAAAAGCAGTTCGCAAGCAAGTGCATGCTCACGCCGAGAAATTGTGTCGCAATGAAATTTGTTTGAACCGAGTTGAAGCTGCCGAGAAAAAGTGACAATAGCAGTGTTGAATCATTCGCGCTCGTACCGAGAACTCGAAAAGGATTTGTTCGTCTCGCGAACGCCCTCGGCGTGTCGTTCCTCCCACATCGCGAAAATCGAGTGAGCCGGTATTTCCCTTTCCCCTTTTCGAGTGAGCCGGCACTGTGAACACTACGCAGGAGAACGACAGTTGATTCCTGGGGGAGCGGCATATTTGAGTCGGGTTCATTCGATGACATGCACGTTGAAAATTGCCTAATCATCGAGTACCTCTCGTGATTCGAATAAACGCTCCATCCCTACGCTGGACGCTCGGCGGGGCTTGTCAATGACATGTGAGTGTGGTGCGGGGGTGGGGAGATTCGAGGCAGCGGTCGCGCCGCGCGGCCGTGTGGGGCGGGAGGTTGAAGGGAACGGTGACTGCTGGACGACGATGTGGGGCAATGTGTGTAGGGACGAGATGATGACTGCAGGTTGATGCTTCGTGGAAATGAGTAAGTGGTGCGCAGTGCATCAAGAAAAGAAATATAAGCGTCAGAATAAATCTCAACATACTTTGCCAATCTTCTTCTTATTATTAGTATATAATTATTATATTATATAATAATAATAATAATTATTATTATTATTATTATTATTATTATTATTATTGTTCTTGTTGTTGTGTGATGATTTATCCCTGAAAGCCCTTGACTAATGTTATAAATTGAAGTTAAGACGGAAGAGGCCAAGTCATTCAAGAGAGCGACGCAAGGGTATTAACTTCGTTTCTATCTCCTTGACGGAATTAAGTGTATTCAAGTACTTTAAATCAAAATTATAGGCCTAGTTCTCTTCCGCCAGAATTTTACAAAATATTAGAGAGAGAGAGGCGTTTTTACGAATGGAAACCTTCCTCAGTAAAAACAACGTGCTTTCAGATTGCCAGCATGGATTTAGAAAATTAAAATCTACGGAAACAGTCATATTTTCTTTTTTTAAAGGTGTCGCCTCATCATTGGATCAAAACGAAGAATATATTGGATTTGTTTAATCTCGCGATCAAATTTGCCACCAAGGCGCAGCCCCTAAAAGCTTTCTTCCCGCGCGGCCACCCACCACTAAGAACGTACTTTCGACAATCTTCTCACAAGTCGCTCTCAGTGCATGCCAGCACGCTGCTGCACTTTGAAAAATCCAACAAAAGGGCAATAAAAACATTTACAGTGCCTTCCGCGCAAATCGCCGTTCTCACGGGCCCACGCCCGCCGAGAACATTGACCACCGCTTATCTGCGCCGCCACAGCTGGGGATTAAGCCCTCATTAGCCTAGGGCTGGGCCACCCCGGCGCGCGGCGCCCTTCACTCATCCCATCGCTCGCTGCCTGACAAGCGACCAAGAAATGTGTACAAATATTTCTGGGAATCGCTTCGGACCTCCCTCGCAAATATAAGCTCGTTAATGAATCTCACGGACAAAGAGAGCTTCAGGTGCACTGCCGGCGCGCCCCCCGCTCCTTGGCCACCTGCAAGCCAGATGCCTCAATTTCCGTTGAAACGAAATCTAAAAGACAAACGGGCTGCCATCGCGGGCACCTCACGTGACACCGCCTTCGCTTCCGATCGCCGCCAATGTCACGTGACACTCCTCTCCCAGGGCCCGAAGGCACATCACGAATAGGGAGCCGATCGCGGTCACTTCAAACTTTCTCGCCTTACCATAGGCCCAAGTCATAGCCACGTGACTCTCCCCTCCACGGCCTCAATCACACCCGCAATATAATAAATACTGCAACTTCGCTCCCACATGACAGACTTGAGAGAATGACAGAATAGAAAGAATAAGACAACCGACATAGCATCGACAGAATTGACAGAATGAGAGAACCGACAGAGAGACTCAACAGAACTTCTCAAACTACACTGCTCCGAACTTCTCAAACTGACTGACCAACAAAACTCAACAGAGTCGGCTGTTCCTGCTTCGCCTATTAAGGCGATTAGTACGGCCAAATCTAGCCTTCCTCAAATTCGTGCCACTCGCGGGCCGCAGCCGCCACCTGGCCGAATTCACGGCAAACTCCACCACCAGCCCCGGTCATCTGAGTCCGCGCCCATGCCAGTTCGCACCACCGAACTGCCTGGTGCCATCCTCAGACCGGACAGCGACACACTCAGCCGAGTGATTTGGGTTGGTGCCTTCCTTGCTACAAAACTGTCAGTAAGCTAAACCCAAGTGTACTTCAAGAAAGAAGAGCAGTGAGTAACTTTATAAACTTTCAATGGTCCTCCGGCTTATTATAAATCAAAATCAGTTGTCTTCATAATTATTATGCAATAAAATTTATATTAATTCTCATTGCATATTGTTAATCATTCCCCTAATCCCCTGAAACCCGTTCTGATCCCCGTATGTAGTCGCACTCGCAGCACAGCATCTCTCACGGGCTGCATCTGCTACAGGATTATTTTTAGATCTTTCTAAAGCTTTTGACGTCATTGATCATGTTATTTTACTTTCAAAATTACCTTTATATGGAATCCGTGGTATTGCCCTAGGTTGGTATGTTCGTACCTTAAATAACGATCTCAGATAGTAGAGTTACCTTACTGAAATGACGGAACATTATGTACACACCTTTCTGACTATACCAATTGCACGTGGTGTCCCTCAGGGTTCGATTTTAGACCTTATTCTCTTCATATCATACGTAAACGATATTCCCTCGACCATTCAAAGCGGAAGAACATTTCTCTTTGCGGATGATACGAGCATTCTTTGTAATAAAGAAATGGTAAATAGTACAATACCAGATGTTTCAAATTAGTTCCCTAATAACCAATTAATAATAAGTGAAACGAATACGGTTTTAATGCAGTTTTCCATTTCAAATAAACAATTCTAAGCTCCATTGAAAATGAACGATTAACCATTGACTGATGTTCAGGCAACAAAATGTTTAGGTCTCTCAATTCAGTCAAACCTCAAATGGAAAGTCCATCTAAATGAAGCAACCATAAAATTACGTTCATTATGCTACGCGTTAAGAATTCTTTCAAATTCAGTCAGTCTACACACAGATGTTTGTATATATTTCGCGAATGTTCATTCCCGCCTGAGATATGGCATAATATTCTGGAGAAATACATCTTATAGCTCTCAGACGTTTAGATTACAAAAAAGAATTGTACGCATAATAACCAAATCTCACCCATGAGATTCTTGTAAGCATCTCTTTATTAATCTAGCAATTTTACCATTACCTTGTTTCTTGATTTACGAATCAGTGGTTTTTGTGAAAAATGTCTTGCATAAGGGCGGGAATATATTTTCAGAAAATGCCGATGTCTATAACTATAACTTTTGACGTAGTAATCATATTCATCAGGTGACAGTATCAACAGCTCATTACAAAACTATCACATACAATACATGTACATTATTTTACAAACTTTGCCAGATGACATTAAACGATTAAATTCGATAGAAAAGTTTAAATCCCAAGTAAAATCGTTTTTGCTGCATAACTGTTTGTATATAATTAGAGACTATACTAAGCTTCAATAAGAAAGTAACATTAATTTTAATAGTGATATTTACCGCATTATTTACCATTTGGCCTGTATAAATGTAAACAACCTGTAGCAAGTATTGCACGGCAGCCTCCTGGTCAATGACCCCCATCTCGATCAGGTTTTTCGTCCAGTTTCCCTGATCCATTGACCAAATGCTGAGATGGCCCCTTGTTTTGCTTCTGGACATAAATGCAACTTCATTTTATCTGTGCACGTCTTTTAGAATTCAGTGGAAAATATAGTTATTCAAATTATCGTTTTCCATGTTGTTGTGGCAGGAAGTATTATTCGTTGACAAAGAACATGAGGGATAAGAGCCCAAATGTATTGCTGATTTACCCTTGAAAATATATTTTATTACATCGGAGCGAATATTCTGTTAACAACCCTTGCAAAAAACCCTCATTTTATTTCTGTATTCAAAATTCAATTAGTATATGACTTAGGAATGGGAGCACAGAATGCTGAAAACGTGCATAGTATTCACTTCTCCTTATATGACGTCACAGTTTTTAACTGTTTTTGACCCCAAAGAAATAAATAAAAATCTCGTTTTATTTCATTTCAACGTTTCGTGGATGTTTAACACCTCAACTTGTCAGGTACTGGAATGAATATAAACATTGTTACAGATCTGGATAACCGAGGTCTCTAAGGCTGGAGAGACGTATCTGCTGCGTGCTTGAGGTGTCGCGGGTTCGAGTCCCACCACGGGCGTGGATGGTTGTATGTGTGTCCTGTGTGTTTGTAATTGTACTTTTATACTCCATTATCCCATAGTTAATAAGCATTCGGCATAGAAGTGCTGATCCTCCCGCGAAAAAAAGCCATATGCTCTTGCTGAGAGAATACGACTGGGACTGGATAGATAAAAGTTGCGCGATCGTGTGGTTCAGAGATGACCAACCAATTCGCTCCACCAATGACTCCAATAAATAATATCAAAACCAAGTTCACTATGTATAAAAACGTGTTGAAATTTGAAATCATCAATGGGCAGCAGAATTGTAAAACACCATGGAAGGCATTCTTATTTCCAGAGACAGTAAGCTTTAAAATTCTTCCACCCTAACCTTCCTTCCCGAGTTCATCCATATACTGATCATTATGTCTTTGCCTTGCGACATTTCATTATAGAGGCTATGTAACGTATTGGCAAAAAATGTTAAATTACATATTTCCTCGATCGGATTACATTGAATATATTTTAATTATATTAGTACAGCGACAATTATTTTGTGTGAAACAGAATAATCGGCATTTAAGGAGTTTTAGTAATGATGAAAGAATGGAACGTAGCAGGAAGATGCACGTGGAGATGTGGCGGGTGGCAGTGCGGGAGGCGGGCCGGCGAGGCTGCCGAGGTGGAGAGCTCGTGGATGAGGAGTGTACGCCGGGGAATGCGTGTTACGGCGCAGGATGGCGTGCCGGCGTCGTTGATAAGACCGATGCAGGAAACGGGGTTGTTTGTGTGCGGGAAAGAGCGAGCGAGCGTAGTGGGGTTGGGAGAGCCTTGGTGGTAAGTTCCCGGGGAACAGTTTGTGAGACATGGTCTGAGAGGTGAGCGTAGATGGATGTAGTACTAAGCAACTGCAAGACAGAACTATTTTTAACTGAAAACAGCAGAGAAAGTTGTAGTAAGTTGGCATGATGAGAACGGCGATTTAAAAGAACCTTGGAAAATGTATAAGGATTTCAAAAATTGGTCGTCCAATTTACTAAAATTTAGGAGAAACAATGATGTGGTTAGCCATAGAAAGGCATAAGAGGATGCGAAGGTTTATGGTAGAGAGTGTGTAGGCAACAGTGATAAGGTAAAAGCGATGGGAAAGAATTAAGAAAAGATCCAAAGGGAGGCGAGAGTACTCAACATAGAGGGTACAATAGTGAAGAGAATGGATTCGTCGAGAATGGAGGCTGGATAATATCAAAATCTACAGAAAAGCGAATTCGGAACATAGAGAATGAAAAAAGGGTGAGAGGTTGAAATGAAGGGCTAGAAGCAGTAACATTGTAAACTACATAAGCCATGAAGAGTCACTCGCTATTCGTAAATGTCGATATCTCGATTTTGTTCGAAGTGTATCACATCTTGTTTTCACCACAAGATCGATGTCAATGTCGTAAAAAAGACATCCATAGTAATAAGATAAGCCGTCCTTCCACCAAAATCGATGTATTAGCATTTATAAATAAAAGGAGACTTCTTATGACTGATGTGGCTTACCTTGTTACTGTCTCAAGCCCTTTAAATGTCTGTGGTTAAGCTGCAGACGTTGTATTCTGGAACGAGAGAAACTGAAGCACCCCGCACATGCGATGCGGGCGATGATGGCCTCAAACGGAATGAAGCTGGGCAGTGGTCGCACAAGGGGGTGAAGCAAGAGGAGATGGCGGTGGATACTAATGCGCCGATGGCAGAGAAACAGAAAAAATAAATGCAGGACACGAATGAGGGAATGAGCATTGAAAGACGGCCTAAGAGATAGAATTGACTGGTGGCGGTGTCTGGATCCATTGTTCGAAGTTGGCAAGGATATTAGAAATGGGAGTGGAAATAGGGCTAGTTATGACTTCAGAGGTGGAAGTATGTTTGTAGCGAGAGGAGAAATAGCAGGGAAGGGGGCGCCAGTGAAGCCGTAGATTACAGGGGTGGAAAGGCCGCCGGCGGGAGTGAAGCCCGTAGCAAGGGGGGGGGGGGGGGGAAAAAGCGGGATACGTTCGAGTGTGATTGCGTCGGAGGGAACGAAGGCGAGGTCGGTGGTTGGAATTGGACGCGGAAATGCCGGGGCGGGCGGCGCGTGGGGCGAGGTCGGCGGTGTCGCCATGAACGGGAGAATTGAGTCGCGCGTGGGTCGCGACGCAGAGGGCAAGAGGCGGGCCGAGGGGGAAGATAGGGAGCAGGGGCCAGCAAGAGCAGGGTCTACGGAGAGGACGGTGGGGATTTGATGGTGCGGCGAGGAAGGGGAGAGAGAAGGAAAATAAGAGAAGTGCGGGGAAGAGAGCGCGGGGAAGAGAGCGCGGGGAAGAGAGCGCGGGGAAGGGAGCGCGGGGAAGGGAGCGCGGGAAGGGAGCGCGGGAAGGGAGCGCGGGAAGGGAGCGCGGGAAGGAGCGCGGGAAGGGAGCGGGATGGGCGCGGGGATGGGCGCGGGGAAGAGACTGCGGGGAAGGGGTGCGGGGTGGGTTGCGGGGCAGGGTTGCGGGGAGGGTTGCGGGGAGGGTTGGGGGGGTTGGGGGTGGGGTTGGGGGAGGGTTGGGGAAGGGGTGCGGGAGGGTTGGGGGAAGGGGTGCGGGGAGGGTTGGGGAAGGGGTGGGGAGGGTCGGGGAGGGTTGGGGAGGGTTGCGGGGAGGGTTGCGGGGAGGGTGCGGGAGGGTTGGGGGAGGGTTGGGGGAGGGTTGCGGGGAGGGCGGGGAGGTGCGGGAGGGTGGGGAAGGGGCGGGTCGCGCTGGGGGCGCGGCGCGCGGCGCTGGGCCGGGGGAGTGAGAACGCGGGCAGGGCGCGCCAACGCGGGCGCGAGCGCACGCCATCGCTGCGTTACCGGCGGCCGCGGTGGCGGCGCGACTGCGCGCGACGTCTGCCTGTGGGGCCCGCGGCGCGGCGGCGCTGCGCCTGCTCTATCCTTTCAGCGTCCGCTCATTACTGGCAGGTATTCACGCCCGGCGATTTCGCAGAGCGCCTGTCCACCGCCCCACCCCAGGACCCCGCACGCGCTTCACTCGGTCGCGCCGAGCCCTCGCCACCCCTACGCAGACCCCGTCACCCATGGCGCCCCCTGGCTCGCACTCTATCGTTCATTACCTTCTCCCCTTGTCCTCGCTGCCGCTCTCGGGCGCGCCCATCATCCCAAGTACCATAGTTTTGTGTAGTGACTGTGTGTGTTCGACGTGTGTGTGTGTGCATGCGACGTCTGTGTGCTCGACATGCGTGTGTTCGACATGCGTATTTGCACCTTTACGTCCCGCGTTCGATATTTGTCATTCTGGGTGATTTTTCTGCATCTATTTCTGGATTTATTTTTTTGTACTATCTTCTTTGCGTATCTGACCTTTTTTTCAGAACGTTTACATGCACATCCTACTCTATTAGCACTTTCGTATACCAGATCAATATTTCCATTAAAATGCAAACCATTTCTTTAGATAAAACTATTATTATTTACTCCCTCTCTTTCCATCCTTGCGTGTTTTTATTCCTAATTCCCAAACACTGAAATTTCCGTTCTCTCATTTTTTATCATTCAGAAACGTTTCCAAGCAGCCTTTACATTCTTCTGCCCATTGATTTATTAGTGTTGTCGGGCTCTTCAACTGCTAATGTCCCGTCCCGTAAGTGTAGTTTTTATTGTGGGAGGTGGCAGTGATCTTCCCACTCTAGATACCGAAATCCGGCGCCAAAATACACATCGGCTTGCGGGGATTCCCCAACTGGGGAAGCCGGCCAACCTCAATCCGGACAAGCTCCAAGCTCCCGATGTAAGTAAGGAATGAATAAGGAAGGATCGCGTGCGGTGCGTGGCTCGTTTGTTAAGGTAGTGTTTCAGTATTCACCAAGTGTTGATCGGAAAACTACCGATCAGAGCAACCAGACACTTAGATTCTCCTTCAGACAGCGGTTGAATTTTCTCCGTTTAAGGCAGTGCGTGGATTGTTGGAGCTCTGTCGAATACAGTTGTTTATACATTCGTCGCCTGCGGTTTTACTTAATCTTAATTCATTTTATCTCGAAGGAACCATAACATCAATCCCTATTAGCCGATTTTGGCCTTCGGCATAATCACGACGATTCTTCAATCCATTATGAATGTCTCCATTTCTCTCACTTCACAATATTTTTTCTACAAACGTATAAAATGTTGGCTTCTACGTGCTTCTACGCGAACCTGAAGTTAGTACGAGTATTTTTTTAAATATGTGAAAAACGTGGTTACCGTCCGAAAAATACTTCACGGTGTCGTCACAGTACGAAATAATACATTTTGAAACGATAATGTAATCATGGGTATTAATTCACGAGTGTGATGTTACGATACGAGCGAGGGACGTGCGAGTATCGTTAACTTCACAGGAGTGTATTAATACCCATTACATCGGTTTCATACGGTACTTTTTCTAGAAGTTTTATAAGTAACTTTTACATTGAATCGTCTCGTGGAAGTTAACGTACAGGATTCTACCAAGGCCACCTGGCGGACACCTCCCTAACCCTACCGCTTTTTGCTGCCGCAGGTGGCTGTGGTTACCAGTCCGCCTGGGAAAAAGTACTGTGGTAGTCAAATAGGATCAAAGTGAAATTACGATCCAATTTATTTTAAACAAAATTCTACGAAAAACTTAATAATAAAAGAAATTAAAACTGATAAGCATAATATAATATCAAATGCAATTTTAATATGCACAATCGAACAAAGCATTTACTGGAACGATTCTCAATGATTAATGAAGTGACAATACTTGGTTTGTACACCTCTCTGTGATCGGTCAAGAATCTATAATATAATAAAATATGTATCGTTATGTATCATTATGCAACTGGTTGCAGCAATTAAATGAGAAGCATTATAGAATGGGAGTAGAAAAAAGACGGTAGGAAGCTTACAAGAGAGGTAAAAATATAAATCAATTAAACATTAATTAAAGTTTGTAACATATAATATGAAACTCGTAGCAACTCTTAAATTACACAACTCATGGTAAGTGTTTCGTAAATACCCTAAGAATTTTGGATAATAAATTAGATACTGCAATGTTCGCAAATTCAAACAAGTCCCGTATCATTGCTTTTAAATAAATAAAAGTCAGTAATTATAATCACGCTGTACCTGTTATACAATAGGAATTCGTACAAAACAGCAATATTTCACTACCTTATGTCGCAAAACCAGGGCCCCCTGTTATACAAAATTTAATGAACATGGGCTTTCTTTCGAATAAATCAAGAAGAGTAGAGACAAAACAAAGCTTGATTCGTAATAGAAACATTTTTGTACGATCGCAGAAAAAATGTTTATATTTCGAGATTGAAGTTATTGTTCTTTGTTCGATTTTGATTTAGGTTTTTTTGCCTCGATCTATCGATCTCGGCAAAAGAACTTCTATTCTATTGCTAGTTGAATTGTGAACATTTATTTCCTTCTATTTTGATCGTGGAATATAATTTCACGCATTTAATATAAAAGTAACTATTTATATACCATGTTTTATTACACTTTTGACAGTACATTTGTATTTGCTCACTGTCCGTGACATTTTTTTCGTTTGTGTGCACTTTTTCTCATTTATTCTATTGCAGTTGAATTGTGAACATTTATTTCCTTTCCATCTTGATTTGATTTTTTTGTTTTCATTTACCCTGGTAGGGATTTGTTTCTTTCACCTCTCTCATTTCACAGTCGCTAAATACTTGTGGCATTTTTGCATTATCGCCGGACCTGCAAGCCTCTACATCCTTAGCCGTCACACCAGCCAAGTCCTGTCGTGCTATTCCTCCCTTCATTCTTAACGCTTTAGACAGTGTGTAGGAAATATTTCTAGGCTGATAATCTTTACGATCCTTGAGAGCTTGTCGTCACTGTAAAAGATAGTTATAATGCATGCGATAAATCCTATGACATTCTCAGGAACTATAAAAGCTGTCACGAGCATAAGCAATGCCTTTTTCCTAGTTATACAAATAGCGTACACTACTGTTCTTCCACTTAAGGATATAAAAAACTGTGATTTTGTGCGTTACATGATAATGTGTTTACAGTTCCATCCCCGTTTAACATTTTTACTGTCGTTTATTATTTTAAATTATCACTCTAAACTAGCAGAAAAAGTGCCCCAGTACAGACTTTTATTTTGTTGCATATTACTTTATTGGCTACGAAATGCGAATCCTTTAAATAAATTATTTTAGACTGTGTACTTGAATTAAAATGGGACCAAATCTAGATTCTCGAAACGTTAGTGTTGTCTGCAATATAATCAAGAAATAAAAACAAACATAAATATATGATTGTAGTGTGCGACTGAACCATTTATCAAAACAAGAAATATTATGAATTTATAAGATTGAAAAAATTATATATAACACCCTCATCTCACTAGAAATGCATTAAATATGTTTTGAGTTACATTTACTATTTGTAGGATTTATATCAGAACATTTTACGAAGCTTTTTATCGAAAATATCCTCAAGAGAGAACAACAACTTTTCCGGATAACCACCTCCAAATCTAGCCAAGTGTTTCGCCCTGCCTACTAACTTAATGTATAAACGGAATTAATGTTAATTTCTCATACCAGAATGATTTTCACCACACATTTCGTAGAATCAGTCCACCAGGCCGACTGCTACACATGTAGCCCTCAATCCCGTTTCTCATTGGCCGATCTCCGCCCCATTACCTCCACGGCCGAAACCTTCCACACCCGAAACCTTCCACACCCGAAACCTTCCACCCCGAAACCCTCCACGCTACACTTTTTGCACTACACCTTGAGGGATGGTCCTTCTGCGCCCGCCAGCCGACGTAGGTCGGCGACGGATCTTACCAGCCAGCCGCAGAACAACACGGGCATTTTCCACGATGAACACATGCACTACGTATATGGGACGTATGACCTTAGAAGTTGAAGCGTCCAGAATGACTAATCAATCATTCAATACTCACTAACCCCACCACAACACACCACACTTCGTTCTTCACCCTCTCATTTTCCTTCTTAATCGTCACCCGCCATCCTTCGCAATCGCTACCCATAACCCACCCCTACCGCCATTCCCATCACCGCGCAAACGCTGCACCCCAATGCCACGTTGGTGCACAGTGGCCAATTTTCGTTCTATATCTGGAGAAAAATAATGGCTCATATAAATTTCTATCAATTGTCGCAGAAACTATGTTAATAAAGCTTACTCTGTTGTCTTTATCCTTTTATGTATTATTCGCACTACAGATAGCAAACAGAGAGTCGAAATTAGCAAATCGTAACAAGTTACGAATTAGTGATATCGTGTTTTGTTTTCGTGTCATTAAAATAAAGGACTCTCAAGGACTCGTTTTCTGTTTTTACAATAAGTCTTCACCAAAAGTTGACCAAACGGCCAATAACGTCGACGAGTAATTCAAACACGACACAATAGACCTAGTGGTTCCGCACGCCAAATATTCCCTTCCTAGTTGCATTTGAGTTTGAAAATGCTAAACCACGATCTCCAATTCAACGTGCTTCTTTTTTCACTCTCGCAACTTCCTTGAGTGCTTTGCTCGTAGTTTGCGTTACTCTGACGCATAAACTGAAATGTTGTGGAAAGTCGGATATGAAATAGCTATACAAGGTCACATTTAGGTGTGGTATTTCTTTTGATAACATACGAATAGCCTACGTTTTAAAGGAGCGATCGCAGGAAATCGTATCCAGGGAAGCAAGGTGTAAGTCAATTTGCAGGGAATTGTTGAAAAATCTCATAATGTAATCATCCGCAACTATTATTTCAACTAAATTCTCACTATTTGCAAAAACGTTTTGTGATGTGTCGATATCAATATTTTTCCACGTCCTGTCGAGGTATTCAAACTATTTAATTTAAATTTTGTAGAATCTCTTAAGAGAATCTTTCTCCTATATTCTACAATACTTCTCTTTCATAGTCAACTTCTTGAAGAGTAAAAAATATAGGGAAAATCTATTTCTTGAATGCCAAAACAGTCGATCAAATTATGCATTCTTTCAGCTTAATTTACTACTCGTAAAGTTTATAGATTATTTTTGTCGTATAATTTCAGTGGTCGATGCTTGTTGAATACAAATATGCTGATATAATAAACGAAAGAGCGCTATTCGCGGGTTTCGGCTCATTCTTGGCAGTGTGCCAAGAATGAGCCGAAACCCGCATGCGGATTCTGGATCACTTTTGGGCGTGTGCCACGGGTGGCCTAGTGCCCGCCCGTGTTTTGGGTGACGTCATCGCGTTGTGTGCGTGCCAAGATCGAGCCGAAACCCGCATGCGGATTCTGAAACACTTAGGGGGGGAGGCAAGGGGAGGCAAGGGGGGTGAGAATGAACCGAAACCCGCATGCGGGTTTCAACTCACTTTTGACAGTGTGCCAAGAATGAGTCGAAACCCGCATGCGGATTCTGGCTCACTTTGGGCGTGTGCCAAGGGGGTGGTTACTTTTGGTCGTGTGCCAAGGGTGACCCGCACGTGTTTTGGGTGACGTCATCGCGTGGGGCAGAACCCGCATGTGTTTTGGATGACACGTCAGAGGGGTGGGGGTGGGGGTTTGCCGGCGGAGCGTGCGTGCGCTCACACACACACATACATATATATACATACCATGAATGATTGCGCGCGCTGCTGCTGCTGCTGCTGCTGGTGTGTAGCGATGTTGACACCTCTGTCGTCCACGCCTCAATGAGACGCGCGCGCCTCCACTCTCCCCTTTTCTCCGCTATCGCGGGAAAAAAAAAGACGACGACCTCCCTGCCCCACCCCACCACGGTGACGTCACAATCATGTGTACCAGATTTAGAATGTATATATATTTATAAAAAATTATTATACAAAACATTTTTTTGTTTGTGAGCAATGTCTTCTATGTGCTATTTAGAAATTATATATATATATTTGTTTGTTTAATTGTTGGATTGTCTGGAAAAAGGAAAAAGGAAATCCCTGCCTGGAGGTGACGGGATAAATAACACAAAAACAAAACAAAAACATGTGCATCAGATTTAAAAAGTATATATTGAAAAAAATTCATTATACAAAACTTTTTTGTTCGCGACCAATGTCTTCTATGTGTTGAGTAAATCTGAAAAAAACAAAAACAGAAAGGGGAAAACTAGTGCATATTCATTTCAATAATATTAATAATAAAAGAATTTTTTTTATTTACCTCGTCGGTAAAAAGACCCCGTCGTAGTTCAAATAGAGGGGGACACCGACGGCATCGGATGTTCATTGGGCTCGTAAACGGGAAGAGCGTTTTCATCACAGGAGGCAAAAGGTAGTGACTGCATTGATTGTCGTATGCACTGAACTCGTTGCCGTAGTTGTTCACCTTCGGAATGTGGGAGAAGACGACCGAGCATCTCCATGGTGGCTAAAACACCCAGGTGCATATTGCAGATGGCGCTGTAGAAGTCGTTCTCAGGCGAGTCGATTCGGGCGTGGGTCAGCAATGCAGCGGCCACGGCGGCGTCGACTGCCGATACTGCAATCATCTTCCACTCCTTTGCTATTTTCTTCTTCTTCTTGTTCTTTCGAAGCTTTTCCATTTCATGGGAAACCTCGATGACAAAGTCACCTACGGCCTCGGTCAGATGAAGACATATCTTCTCTTTCTCCTTTTCCATCTCACCAGCTCTGTTCCAGGATGTTGACATCTCTCCCGTCCACAACTCAATGAGATGTGCGAGCCTCTACTACCCCCTCTATATATATTGCAAACGCTCATCCCCTCCACTTTACTCATTGCCCCACTCACTCAGCTCGTCTAATAACAATAATGTATCTAATCTAACTCACCCCGCCTGCAGGGTCGAGCGTGCACGCTGAAGAAGAAGGAAAGGACGGACGCGTACACATGATGCGGAAATGACCCCATGGTAGGCTTGTAAATTTATCGACCCAATAGCGTTTGTCGTCGGAAACAGACAACGAACGCTTGTTTTGAACAAATGAATAATTGATGTGAGATGTGGATCGAATGACGCATTGTTTGTCGATTCTACTTTCGTTTCGAAATAAACAGTCCAAATAATTTTGAAATTTGTAACGTTTGACAACCGAACGTTGCACTCCCTTCGCGCGAGAAGAACACGCCCGAGATCGGGTTTCGATGGAGTACATTTTTGGACGTAAACCTACGTAGCGGAGCAGGGGATCGCTTCCGCATTCGTCCTTAAACAGCCCTAGTACTTTCTTATTGCGCGGTGTCACCGCAAATTCATTATCGGGACCGAAACAGGACGTATCGAACCAGGATGGATGCCGATTCATCTCAGCGTACACGCTCGTGGAAGTAGAGAGAATGAATGAATCGGTATCCTTGGAAGAAAACGACTACATAATAATTATACAGCATATACCCTGGAAAATGATTATTAGAAAACTTTCTATTTTCCAAGATGCTTTTTTTGTAATTCACTTTGAATTTCAGGAAATTTACATTTTGTATGGCATGGCTTAATAATTATCAGTAGCTGTCCAATTAAAGTATAAAATGTATAATTCATACCTGATCACTATGTAAAACTACATATTACCAGATTACACTTCAATCACAGATATTCAAGTTTTGAGCAGTCGTACTTGTCGCAATAATGATCCCTATTTGCACTTCGTAAAGGGCTGCGGCCGAGCTGCAATCTTGGCACACACAAATCGGCTTTATCTGACCCTTACATGAGTTGATTATCCCTCCATACGACCCATTCATGAGCTCTCTTGTCCATTTCCTATTGGTTTGGTTTTTGGGAATCCAATATTTAAGTCTCAACGCCACATTTAATTTTCCCATTTTTTTGTCCATGTTACTGAGCGAAAATTAACCACTGTATCTCGTCCTGAGGGGACCGGCAATGTCCCGTCGTTCCATCGACCCACCGTCCCCTCGTCCCGTCGCCACGCGCCAAACAGTCTGTCGCTGCTTTCGGTTCAAATTCTGCGAACGGCGCCGACCCACGACTACCGACCTGCGCGCGCCGCGCACCCCACAGCAACCTCGCCCGCTTTTCAAAGCGGGCTCCGAGGTCGTGGCTCGACGCAGTCGGGAAGCGCAGAAAGCAGCCGGAAAATGCGCTTCACCTGAATTCCTTTTGTCGCCGTTTTCTATTCCGTCTCATTAGAAGCCGGCTTTAAAAATAGGTGTTCCCGGCGAATGTGGCCGTGCTTGAGAACTGTTTGTATTAATATTACTGATTTTGCATTTCCCCCGCTTTTTTTGTTTGAACGATATCGCTTGATCCGGCCGGTCGTTCCGCCGGGCGCAGATAACGGGTGTGAGCCTAGGCTCTTTGAGCGGTAGCCGGAGGCGTTCGCCCACCCCTCGACCTCGCGGCGGATCTGTGCACCGGCGGCGGGGGTTGTGGCGGCGAAGGGCGGCGCAAAATACCGGAGCAACGCGGCGGCGGCGGGGCAGCGGCAACGGCAGCGCCCGCTCGCCACTTTCATGTCCCGCTAGCACGCGAGCGGGGTCGCCCGATACAGCTATCTGCGATCTGCGCCTGCGTTACCGCCGCTCTCCCGCCTGCCCTCCGCGCTCCCGGCAGCCCCCGCCCTGCCGCCCTGCCCCTGCGCCCCCATCATCTCATTACCGTTCCCCTCCATTCCGCGCTCACTCGTAGTCTTGTTTTTTCGTTTTTCGTTATTCGTTTCCCGTCAGTTCGTCGCCCCTCCGCCTCGTCGCCCCTCCGCCTCGTCGCCCCTCCGCCTCGTCGCCCCTCCGCCTCGTCGCCCCTCCGCCTCGTCGCCCCTCCGCCTCGTCATCCCATCTACTCGTCACCGCTTCAGTACGTCAAACGGTGAAGTTCACTATAGCAATATTTTGAAAAGCGGGTATGAAAAAATCCGTTAGTATAGTAATAAGAATTACTTGAACTTATGATGGTAGGACGGAAAGTTATCGAGAATGTTCGGAATAAGATGCCTTGATTTAATTGTTAGAAGAGTCTGATGACGCTTCGATTCCAGGAACACACCTTACGTGAAGTAAGTGACACCAAAATAAATTGAAATGATGATAGTTAGTTATTTAACCACGGGAAGATTTTTTTAAAATATTGATTGATAATGTCTATTTATAATTAAAGTCGATAAATGTAATCAGTTGTATCTGAATTTTTACACAACTATCAAAATACACCATAGGTTTAGAAAAGGACAAAACAATTGTAGAATTATTCACATAACAATGTTACACATGAATTAACATAAAAATCTGATTAATCTTGTTGTAAACAATTGATATATTTCCCAGACGGGCCTCGAAGCAAATGTAAAGAATTTTATGTGGACTTGGTACCAAGAAGTATATTTTGGACAAGTAATTGAATGTCTGATTTTGCATCGAGTCATAAAAAATATGTTTGCGATTGTGTGGGGTGTAGTACCAAGTTGTCATAACGAAGACTAGATTACAGCCATTAAATCGTTACACTCTATGACATATTTAAATTATGCAGAGAAAATATTGGAGTAAATTTGTAAGATGTCTTTTGAAAAACTGAGAAAATTCAAAAATGCTTTATAATACTTTAGAAGAAAGTTACATGCCAGAAAATGAAAGGCGTTACACCTTTAAATTGTTTTATGCCACTATCAGGAAGCATGATAAAAGGCCCATTATCATCGTCCGAACGTGAATTCCACTGGGTATGAAAGCTTCAAAATATTGACACTTCAAAATATAAATTCATTCTATTTTTGCTGAGCATAAAGTAACTACACGTAACTACATATGTAAACGCGCAGAAAAAATTAAGGTCGTGACACTATTTCTTCTTTAGACAATTACTCTCTGCATTTCGAATTTTTTTATTTGCGTTCCATGGATTTGGTTGCAAATATTTCCCGAATAAAACATTAGGTAGATGAGTTATTTTGTTTTGTAGATAAGTGTTTACTTAATCCAATACCTTTTAGTTTAAAATGCTACATCCTAGAGCTGAGTAATTTACATTGCACTGAGTAAATGTCTACAAACGCAAAAAATGGCGCGCGGCTTAATACAAGAAGGTTGCCAATTGTGAACCTCGTACAACAAATGGGTATTTAAAAAAAGGTTTTGAACATCCAAAACACATTGATGAGCAAAAAATAATTTTTTGAGATGGTGTGGTGACCAATACATTTAATTTTGGACCACTTAAAATGGAATGTCCCAAATAAAAAAGTAATGAAAAAAAGACGTCTAAGAAAAGACGTACTTAGGTAATGACCATTTGATTGTTTCACAAATATCTCTAGCTTAATTGAGAGTAAGAAATAAATTGATAAGAACGACCTAACTTGCTGTGTAACAAACTTTTCTTGTGTATCTTCTAACTTTTAGAGTAGACCCATTACGCCAGTATGTACCAGAGAAGAATTTCGAAACTCTCCCCTGGGTATAATTCGATTTCAATCAACTGTATTTGTCGCTCTCATGAGACTCAGATTTTGTTAGTCAGAACAAAGAAATGGTAAACGCAGATATGATGAGGCGGTCACGCGATCCCTGTCAACCGATTTTAGTTAGAGCCTATAGGAATACTCAAATTTCAACACTTGTTGAAGATCCCAGCAATGAAACAATTATTCTCTAGATTAGTTCTCCGCAGCAATAGGGAGGTAGCAATAGTATAATGAAGCAATTACCTTTTCAGCTTGATCGCCTTGAAAGTACAACAAAATTAATTGATTATTTTTCCTCAACACAAAATAAAGTTTCAATATTTATTCCTTGTTACCTCAATAAAAGTAAAGAGTAAGAATTTATTTTATTTACCGGCAAAATGCAGAATATACTGTATGTGGATGTACAAAGAATTATTATTAAAATGCATCATTAACATTCAATAACAATCCCTCTACATTATGCATAACGCAAAAGCGAATCAATGAAGCAAAATTTGTAAAAAGAATAATTATTTCATTCGTTCACATTCCTAAAACACTTGAGTGTAATTGGTGATTCAGCTGTCTCACTAGCTCTCTGTCGAAGTTGTGAGGCATGCTCGCGCGTTGACCGTTGACCGTTGATGTTGATGGTCTGTGGTTGGCAATGATTGATTGATTGCTCCTGGATTCGTTGTGTACTTCGCCGTTTGTTCGAAAAAATCGACGAAAACCTTACAGATCACATCAGCGGGTTGCTAGTATTCTGCTCCAGAGAGTGGCCGAATTCGAAGAAACTTTGTAGCTAGCGTCGAAAATCCACCACTGTGGGACTCGAACCCTAGGACCTCCCGGTAGAAAGCAATGGTAGGTAGGTAGGTGGTCAGTAGTGAAGGGAATGTTTTTTATGATAATGATGAAATCAGTAATGATGACATAGATACATTAAAAGCTCTCTTTGAAGTAATGTTCGTTCGAAATTATTAATATTACACGTACTACAATTAGGAATTAGCAAATTGATTCTAATGTGCCTGTAAATATCGCTCTATGTGTTGTATTTTTTTACATATCTTTGTGCAAAGTTTTCAATGAATGGAGAATGAAGAAGTCGCATAGAGGCGCAACAAAATAAAGGAAGAATTGCGCTCAATGAAATAGGTTGCACAGTGTGCGGGGTACCGAAATTGCTTTTCAAGGTATGCGATTCAATGTTTAAATCTCTAACTCTCCCTGCTATGAATTATGGCGCGTAAATCAGAGGAGTGCTTATAAATCGCCTAGAAAGTATCGAAACAGATTATTACAAATTAGTTCTCTAGATGCACAGCAAATGTCAAGTGACATCGGTAGTGTAGGAATTTGGGAAGAATTTAAAATGAAATCCATTAAACTTTGTATTAGATTAGCTGACACGTTTATACATAGGTGCTTTAGAGTGCAGTTACACTGAAGCGACCAACGCTACTGACGGTACAAAATTGAAAGTTAAGTAGAACGCTCAGGTCTAGGAGACGTTTCTTCAGAGATGGTTGGGAATAGAAGCACACGTGAGATAGAACGGCTAATTTCTGGTAGACTTTCGGATATTAAAAGACAATATGTACTGACAGCAACAGTCCAAAAACGTACGCTAGTGGCACAGATTCACACGAGTTCGGTAGGGGATTGCAAAACGTTACGTTGACACCCTTGGAAGGGACGCAGGAGGGGAGATGCTTGGTGCAGGGTCTGGGGGCGGATGCAAATGGTAATGGCATCCGTGTGCTTTGCAGTGATAGGGAAGATTGGATCCACATCCTTTTAAATTGCTATGCGTCCGAAACATGGAGACGAAAATGGATGGGAAAGGGAAACTACTACTTCCAACATAGAAACGAAACGCTCGCCTAAAACATATTAGGTGATAAAGGTCTCACTTTATGAAAGAATTAGGAATATTTCTTGTAAAGGTTCGGACCATCCGAGACACGGACATTGTGGATTGGGAAAACAGCACTGGTTAGTGTGAGCGGATCCTAGATTGGAGAGGAAAGAAATCAGTTAATAAGCAAAGAATGAATAATTTAATCAGTAATTTATGTTACGACTTACATACAGACAAACAATGGCATGGTGACAATGATAGTGTGATGTGAGACAGAAGTGTGCAATATTGTAATGATTAGAGATTGGATAATCCATTTGAATCCTTGAAGTCATGGACAATTAATACTTATATTATATGCACTCTTGTGGATAGGAGAATGCTTTGTATCCTATGTTAAAAAAATCTTTATTCTGAGTTCAAACTCATGAAATGAAGTATTCCGCAAGTCAATTACTTCAACGTAGATAACGAATAAACGTGTCTCAACGTTAGGTAATATTACTTTTTCTGGCTTGCGTCAAATTTCAAAATTTAAAGAACATGGCCTAATTAAAATGTAATGAATCTATTTCTACATTTCCTTCTCACTTAATTCGTCTTAGCAAGTTCATTGTATTGTGTGTTCCTTCTTTACTTGTTATTTTAGAGTAAATGTTACAAACTTCTAGGGCTTGCAGAGGCGTCAAAGATCATTTTTCCAATGAAAATGTGATAGGAAATATCGATTCGCGAAGTAACAATATGCAAGTTTAAACATCGCACTCCTGAATTAGTAGGCACCTTTAAATGGCAACTCTACACTGGTGTATAACAGTACACGTACTGACACAATGATATTTTGTCTACCAAACATCAGTTCAAAATGAGATGTCTAGTAAACAAGGGCAATTGTCAGGAGTGTTACTTCGTTTGCTTGATTGATTCATTAGTGTTTTCGGGCGCATCAACTGCGCAGGTCATTAGTCCCGTACGTGTTGTGCATTTTTCTTCGGGAAGTTGCCATGATCTTCCCCCGCTAGATGCTGAGATCCGATGCCGACGTACCGTCGGCTAGAGGGAGTTTCCCCAACAAAGTGTCTCCCACCAGATGGGCACCACCCCAGACGAGATGACCTCTAAGATCCCCACCAGTCTCTCGGCATGTATGGTAGTGTAGGACATGAAAGTGTAAATGTGTCTAAGTAAGTGGGATGGATAGGACACGGAAGGGAAGGAAAGATCGCATACGGTCCGTGGTCCGTTTGTTAGGTTACTGCTCCAGCGTTCGCCTGGTATTGATCGGGGAAACCACGAAAAACTATCGATCAGAGCAGCCGGCCGCTAGAATTCTCCTCCAGAGAGCTACTGAATGCGACCTAGCCATCTTGGTAGTGTCGAAAATCCTTCCGCTGTCGGGACACGAACCCCGGTACTGACACACGATGAGCGCATTTTAATAAGATTATGAAGTATAATGCGAATATCAGAAATCAATGTACGTTTCAAATAAACCCTTGAAATTCGTAATTAAATTGCAATAATCAGACAAAATGTTTTTGTTGTGTATCACTTGCAAGTTTATACTGTGAATTAAATGAAATAGGATTTTTAAAACCGTAATCATTCTTTTATAAAACTCTGAGTCTTAAATGTTCATTGATGTAGTCGACTAGCTATCAATTTCGTATGTGCCACGAAAAAGTTCCCAGTTGAATCGGTTGTAAGAGTGGAATTAGAGGCAATGAGTTCTCGAGTCAGGAGGTGTTCTTGATGCAGGAGCGATACTGGGAATTCAGCGCAGATTTTGTTCGGAGAGGCTGTTCTGCAGGAAGCTCCGTCGGAAGGGAAAAGTGCTTGTAACGCCCGACGTACTAGCAACGGACCGTGTGCTTATAATGAGCTGAATGCTTAGAACTCGCAAGGGGTTGAAACGGAGCCCATCGCGGATGGAGCAGGTGCTCCCAACGCGGCGGTGACGTTTGCGCAAAGCGTAACACAAACGACGAACACGTATCGACTTCGGGTAGGACTCGTCCGAGAGGTTGGACGAGAGAAGAGGAGGAAGCAGTAATGAAAGCGAACAGTGCCTGAAGTCAATCACTGAATCAATAATGCCTAATTTCACGTGGCGAGGATCAGGCCATCAGATCTCCCTTTCCGCTTGACCACGCAAATTTTACTTAGCTCCTTTCACTATCTAGTAGGCAAAGCATGCATTACTTGAGCAATGAAACAGGTGATTTAAATTTACCTCAAAGGTTTATTTTAGACTCCAGAATCTTTTAATGCAGTAAATCTACAAGGGACAGCCGACTTTTCTTTCTCTCCGCAGGAAGGCGTACGGCTTCGATCAGGTTTGACATATAACAATCCGATATGCTGACCATTACACCGAAGCCTTACATGATTTCGGTAGCGGGTGTTCATGTTCAGTTCAGGAAGAGTAGCTTAGACTTGAAGAGAAGCAGTTTTTCTTATAAACTCATCGGCTGTTGTTGCAAACAAGGAGCTTGACAATTAAGTTCCCTCGGGAGAACTGATGCCCCAAATTCAATTTTAACAAGTTTTCGAGACAAACTAGGTAACGGGGAGAAATGAAGTCAACGTTTGAAAAGGTCTATAGCCCGGATGACCGAGCGAAGTGGCTTTGTGCTTAAGGTACTTTGCATTCGGAAGGCGCTGGTTTAATCATCGTGTCACAAACCTTGACCGGAATTTTGGTGGATTCCCTCGACCATCCAGGCAAATGCTACAGTGGTTCTCCTGAAAGGCCATGACCCCTAAATTGGCGTCGCTAGCGGAACTCTTTAAACGCGTCAAGTCACGAAGATTAAGCAAATTCAAGAAATTGCGGGTTCCTGATAGTGTCTGACGAGGCCAATTGTCCTTTGCGGGACATATAATAGCTAAATACAAATAGCCCGGCTGCCCTGATCAATAATTTCCGTTGATTCTTAGAACTCATTCTATGCAGATGCTGGAGAGAAATTCTAACCAATAGACAACAGGCCTTGTGCCCTCTCTGATTGCACTAGCTCATATGAGAGGAAATGAGTCCTGGCATTCTCCGTAATTGATCAAATGGTACGTGTTTTCTGAACGAAATAAGCTACTGTTGGTCGAATGTCGTTCTTGACGTTCTCTTATGAAATGAACTCTCTAATCTGAACTAACTAATGATAGTGACACTTTCTTAATCTATTTAACTTACTAACGAATGGATGTGTATTTTTACTTTAACCTAAAGAGGAGACTGTTGTAGTACTTTGAACACTTTATCTTTGATTCCGTGCGCCTTTTTGTGGTTGTAGAAACCATTTAATCGCCGCAGCCCAGTTTTTGTTTTTCAACACGAAAAAGTTGCATTTTGTTGTTTTTATTTTCTTGTATTGATTTTTCTAACGGTACAAATCTGACAGAGAAAGGTGATTGTCTTAATAACTGGGAAAGATTCCTTTCTCTTTTCTTGAAACATTTTCCCATTCCCACAAAATGAATTGAGGTTTTGTTTGTCTAAATGTATGAGTAAATCAATATAATTTCGTTGCTATTTCATTAATTTTTGTTTGATGATGAAATATATACTGGCTTGTATTATGTAATAAAAACTATTTTTGAATCAATTAGGACTACATCGAATTGATGCTTATTTCTCACTCAGTATTTCTGTGATTCTTAAATTAAATGCTGACGTGATAAGTTCTTTGACTTTCGAGAACTAATCTGCAAATATCTCATTCAATTTTTGTCAATGCTTTTAGTTGAAATTATTGAATCAAATTTTATTTTACAAGAATCTCAAGTATTTATTAAAGGTGATAAAATAGCCCACACTTTCTTCTACTATTGATACGTTTACGTAAACGACCTATACAATATTATTAAGGACACCATAAAATTATTAAGGACTTTACTCATTCGAGAAAACAAATTAAAGAAAAAATAGAGCCTGTTTTAAGAACATCTTATATAAGTATTTTCAATTTTCCTTATTCCCCCAATATAAGCAATATATCCTCATATTTTCAAAAAAATACATAACATTATTTAAAAATCTAACTTGAACAAATGTCATACAGAAGCATCTTTATTTTCTATAACAGTTCTAGAGGGAAATAGACAATGAAACTTTATTTTTTTGAAAATGCAGCGCTTCATAACATTCTACATACTATGAGTACTTTACAAAGTAAGAGGAATATAAGTACAAATATAAGTCAAGAAACAAAGCCGAAGTAGGTCTGTTAAGAACGTTTATTTTAATACTAATTAAAACAAATTTCTAATTGAAACGGTTGTGCTTGGTTTGAAAAAGTGTTCAAATACTAGTGTAAAATAAAGGATTACATAGTAGTTCTTAAATGTGAAGGAATAATATTACAGATAATACTTAGAGTGAATACTGAGATTTTAAAATCGACGATTTCTTCAAAAAAATCCTAGATAAATGTACGTAAAAAACCTCAACGACGTGATACGAATAATGTTCAATTGTATTCATTCCGTTTTGGGCTATTTTCAATCCTTGATGACGAACGACAAGAAGTTCATCCGGTTTTAGCAAAGAGTATCATTATTTTTCTTCCTCTCATCGGCACTAGACAAATTGGATTATTCGAAAACGCCTTTTACCTATGAGGGCAGTTTTTTAACATCCGATGGACTACAACAGGACAATAAGGAATAAAAAATGAATTATTATCAAGTTATGTATAAACAGTTACTTTTCTACAAAATCGACGTGAGGATTTAGATATTGATCTTATCTATGAACAAGTTTTCAATTCACTTCGTCAAACATTGCTATTACTGATATGAGATGAACCTGAAATTTAATTTGAAGCTCCACATTCGTCTAGAAGCTTGAGTCTCCTAGCCAATTCTTCAATTCGAGAAGGAGATTAAAATCACACCTTTAAGACGGGCTACACACAGAATAATCATGGATGATCCATCTGTCCAGATGTTTAGTTACAGCAGCCCTGTGAGGGTCGGTGTGGTCATGAGTGAGGACATCTCCAGAAGTCAGCATTCCTAATTTTTTGTTAGTTTCCAACGTGTATTGGGCTCATTCTTTTGTGAATTTTTGCTGCACTAGTCCCTTCTTTTCGGAGAAAGCGGATAGCGCTACGCAGCCGCACTTTGTTGGAGCGTCGGTCGTATCAGCCTTTTTCACGTGCCTAATGTTCAGCATAAACTGGCTATATGGCGTCGGTATTGGCAAAGATTATGGGGAGCGCCCACAGCACGTCTCCAAATCGTCCTATTTGTCTATAGGATTGAACGTTCGATCGGAGATTGACGAAAATCGGCCTTCGTATAACTCCAGACGAGCAGAAGCCGCAAGAATCGCACTCAGGCGTGCCTTTTGCGTTTCAAAAAGCAAATTCATTAATTGTATACGCAACCATTAATTCATATTAGAATCTATTTGACCAAGCCAGGCTGTTCTTAATTCTCAGACTCTTGAGAGCAAAACTGTCATACAAGGCATTAAATATTTGTGCATTTTCCCAAATTTCTCAAATTTCGTGAAATTAATTTTGAACAGGTGTGTTGAGCGTGGTGCTCGTAATCTTAAAAATCTCCAAGTCGAGGATTCTTGACACTTTTCGAAAGAGCACTTGAAATTAAACACGGTCATTTACTTGCCGCATTACGTGTTTTGCCGTGTCTCCGTTCCTTTCCAAATCGGAGGTTAATGGATCGCTATTCGATTTAATAATTCATTATTCTGTAACAAATTTTCTCGTCGGAGACTTCTTATTAATCATTTACTTATTGAATTATTTATTTAACAAAAGAACAGTCAAACTATGTGACTTATGAGGGAAAAGTACAATTTTTTGAGCCAGCAATCTGCTATAACTACCGCAGAATGAATACTCAGAAGAATATAATAAGTTCAATATTAAATCTAATTGAAAGCAACAAACAAGTATGATATTAAATGGATACTTAAGTGAAAACCGGTCAATTTTGGCTAAAAACACGATTTTCATATTTTTACCTAATAATAGAAATGCCCGGAGAAAACACAAAAAAGAAACAATTTATAACTCATAAGAGTTCGGAATATTTTATAAATAAAAATAACTTGTAAACAATTGTTATTGAATATTTGAGATTCATTTTGTCTTAATTTTTGTTTCAGCATAATGCAAAAAGTTGATTTGAAAAAGA
The DNA here is from genome assembly GCA_964035755.1 of Teleogryllus oceanicus. Taxonomy (NCBI): domain Eukaryota; kingdom Metazoa; phylum Arthropoda; class Insecta; order Orthoptera; family Gryllidae; genus Teleogryllus; species Teleogryllus oceanicus. The sequence continues at coordinate 239,941,218 of CAXIVR010000001.1, forward strand.
ATCATTTGAAACATCTAGAACTTTTTGGAAAGAACATATTAAAGGATTATGTAATTGTTTTATGATATCTTCTTTGGTTGGTTCTACTTAAAGGCTTTTACTTTTTAATGTTCATCATTATTCAGGCAAAAAGAGAGGTTAAATATTATTCACTTTTTTCCACTAATAAGAAGTAATACAATTAAAAATCTTTGAATGCAAGGATTGAAGACAAGTTGAGGAATAGCTTTGAACTATCCCTCAACTGCAAAAATCAAGTGTAACATGGTTGAAAGCATCATATATTACATTTGAACGAATAATTACTGAAATAAAATATTTTAAAAAATCTTCAATAGTTAAAGCTCGACCAGTCAAATTTCATACACATCTTTTAATTTATATGTTGACTATTTGTTGTAATTCGGAAAGATTTGGATGGTTATTAGTGTTTTTTACATCTCAATGAAATGTCCCCTTAATGTTTATGTTTAAAGCCTTCCCAATTATTCTGCTTGCTATGGCTAGCTTTCCTTGGATTTTTGATTCCAAGTAAGCAATTATGATTTTAAACATCATTAAACCATTTCAGACAAATTATTATTCATCGAAGTTGATACGCCATTTAAGTTATGTTACTATTGACGTGTTTGATTCTACGATCAGCAGATGAAAATTCACCCACCCTATTAGAATACCCACGAATCTTTCCATCACGATGCCAGTCGCCAGTCTCGAGAGTTTGACGCGAGAGAATCCAGTCCCCGGCCTGTGGTCCTGCGCCGATCGAGGCGAGGTCGCAGCACACATGCAGACGTGGAACGGGGTGACGGTGCGTAGACCCATGTGTTGAGTGAGGGGTGGGAGGGGGCGCGGTTCGGGCGTAGGACGTGTGCGAGGGCGAGTGGGCGACGGGGGGGGCGGGGGTGGGCCACACAAAACGAGGGGGGGGGGCCGGGGCGAAGGCGCGGAAGCGGCAAGCGCGCGATTGTCGCATCAACACGCGGTGGCGGCGGCGGCAGCGACACCGGCTTCGCGGGAGTAACTCGTCCGCGGGAAACATACGATCTCCTGTTGAAGTCTCGTTAGCCGAGTTCATGACAGCCCAGGGAGTCACGTTAACGAGCATCCACTAATGAGGGAAGTTAGCGTCCGGTCGCGCGCGCGGGACGTGAGGAGGGGACGTGGAGCGGGCGAGGTGGCGCGGGGTGGGGAGCGGTGGGCGGGACCGTCGGCCTGGGAAGAGGGCTACTGCACGGATGGTCGTCGCTAATATTTCCAACGGGACACTGTCCTGCCGCGGGACAAGTGCTTCCGAGTCTTCCCCTTCCTTACCCCCGTTTCGCTGCCGTCTTGCCCCGACCCTTCGTGCCGACTCTCCGCTGCGCGCGAGCTCGAAAAAAAGCGCGATGTCCGCTCACTATCGCCTAACAACCACGACCTTTTATTTTCCGCCTCAGTCGTATACCTAGGAGACGCACTGCGTTTTTTCGCTCGTCTCGCTCGGCAAAACTCCCATTTGTCTCCTGTCTTCTGTGTTTAGGACTGTTGCTAAAGCTATCAACATGGCTCTTGGCTGAATTCTCTGTGGTAACTACTCAGTTAAAAATCCTGGAGATTTCTACGAACCTTACTCAGAGAGATTTTGAGAGACACCGAGCTTATCTTCTTCTCGGTTTCGGTCCACGTTCAATCGCAATAGAATATATGTATGGGTGTTGTGTTTTCAACGCGTTGTAGTTAGTGTATCAATAGAGGCAACTGGTCCATTCATTTGTTGCTTTTCTGAATGTATTTGCACACGCAGGTAGACCACGGAAGTTTTAATTAGGACATCACATGGATTTCCTACATAGATGCTTTGATGAAATAATGATGTGGGATTCCAGATTTTGTACGTCCCTCTGTCATTCTGATTTCCATTGATCGTTAATACATGTGTAATATCAGATCTATCGTCATGATGTGTTTTCACGACCTCGAAAAAGTCCAAAACTATAATAAAGAAGTTTATTCGTGAAAAATAATTATACAATGTCTACTTTCAAACATTAACTGAATTTCTATGAAAAATCCACGAATTGTTTATCTCGTAATAACTCTCTACTCAATACAATTGTTTTTTAAATAAAAGATGCTTTCAGTTTTCTCAACACGAGTTATTTGAGAAATGAAACAAGGCATTATTATTTATTTGTATGAGATAAAAAACTTAATTAATGCACTACTAAGTACTAGAAATAATATTTAATAAAGGTGAAGTGGTGTATTTTTAAGAAAACATCCTTGTGCAATGGCGAAATTAATTACGCAAGTGGTGTTCTTCAGTTCATTTTTTCGATGGAAATTTGCTCACCATGTAATATGTCAAATTCTTGAGACCATGCTCATAATCACATATAGTTCTCATTTTAATTCACCTACAAAGTTTATATACTAGTTTATGTAGCTGAGAGCTTCAGACTCGCCAATAGATGAAATTCTCTTCGGGCTGCGTTAGGAGATCTGTGCAGGAATAACTTGATGATGCGTTTCCATCTTCACTATAGCAAAGTCTGCGAATTTCATTTTTCAGAGTGCCCTTACTATTTCCATCACAAATGCGGAACCGCTGCTACTCGTCTTGGTTTTCTTCGCTGGGTTCATTTCACAAGTATTAGTGATTATTCGAGCAAGTCCATTTTCTTTTTTATTCTTTAATCTCAAAACGGTTAGAAACTGTGCGTAGCGTGCTATAAGAGAGTGCACATTCAGTTGAATGAGGTAAGAAGAGGCGTTTTTGGTAAGAATTTATTAAAAATATACATTGCAGTGTAACAAAATCTATTTGGAAACAAAAGTGAGCTACAGGTTGAGAATATTATTCCTTATTGTGCTCCTAAGTGAAGAAAATATTTACTTATTATGATAAACTGTATTTCCCACCGAAACGTATATATTGATAGTGAAGTTACGTTATGCCCAGAAGCAAAATAAGATATCATCTCAGTTTTTGTTCAGTGAATCAAGGAAAACTGGACGCTAAACCTGAACGAGATGAGGATCATGGATCCCGAAACTGAGGTATACTTCTCGTTACTACGCATTTGTATTGTTTTAGTTTTACACAGTACCTAATGCATTAAATGTCATTATTAAAATCAGTATTATTCTTAATTTTTTATGCTCAGTACAGTCTCTAACTAATTTCCAAAGCGCGTAGAAATTTCAATGAAAGTATGTAGTCACCGGCATTTTGTGCGTTGTCTATGCTTTTACCAAAATAAGGAACTCGGGAAAACCAAAAAATAATTTCCAATGCGTTCAGAAATTCGAAGTCGAAAATGCACCTTTTGAGAGGTGCCTGTGGTTCTTTTAAATATCCCGGAACTCAGAAAAATACAAAAACGTCTATATTATTAATTTTAAATGTGGGCAGAAAATCCTAACATCATGGTGAAATTGCCTGCTCCGGACATCGCAATTACTAACTGAACTAAAATGAAATAAGTGTGTGCCGCGAATAGGAGCCATACCCCCCACCGATTCGTCATTACTACGCGACGTCGATCGACTTCCATCATGACTACGCACTTTGACGGAACCAACGCATTTGTTTGGTTGAACCCTGATCAGACAGATATGTCAACTGATGGATCATGAAATGCAAGAATTCTTCACGTACCGATGTTTTGCCAAAGGATCGTCCTCCATCCGCTTATTGAAGAAGTCTAAATATTCACAGAGTGAAGTAATTATTCGCATAATTGTCATATTATGTGTAGAAAAGATTTTCAGTGTCGTGAAAGATTTTTTTTAAATTCATGGCGTGATAGAACATGGCATGTGGTGCATGGCCGTTCTAACTCCAAGTTATCTCTGTCCTTTACAGCCTTGTACGTGCCCTAGTCTGTGTACACCCATTTGTATTTCTGATTTTGTAGTTCTGATCCAAATTAACTGGCATTTGTTCATTCAGAGATTCATTTATACTAAATAGTTAAGAAAATTCATGGGATTCAAAGTCTACATTTGAACTTAATTCAAATTAGTTTCCGTGGCTGTTTTCTTGTTCAAAAAAGTGGATAAAATTATTAAATGGCACTAACATATATATTCCACGTCAGACGTTGTGGTTCCGTTTCAAAATAGAGGGAGCACACACCTACTACGTGCACACGTCATGTTACTCACTCAAACCATCCGGTGGATTTTTGCGTAAATGCGATGCGAAGCCACTTCACAAAAGGGGCGTTGAACCGCCCACCTGTTCGCCGCCCATCTGCACCGGCCCCACCCGCTTCCTGCTGCCGCCGCAGCTGCTCTTTTGGCGAAGCGGCCTGAAAGGAAGCAAGGCATTTTGCGTCAGCGCCGGACAGAAGTTGCTAGGCGTCGTATGTGAATTAAACCCTTACCGCTCGCCAATTGGGTCTGGCGGCTCTTTCGTCAGCACCTATGCTGTCGCCATTCGCCAACCATCACACCGCAATTACGATCACGTGTACATTCTCACGTGTACACTCTCGCGCCCTTCACGCCTAAGTCAAGCCCGCTCACATCAGGCCTTCGTCACATCCTCGCTTCCATCACGCCTTCTCACACCTCGCTTCATCCGACCGTCACACAAATCCTTGGCCCCCCAGGCCTACATCACACCCTCCCCATCACGACACGTCACACTAACATTTCCTTCGGGCCTACGATTCCATCACGCCCACATCACACCCTCGCTTCCATCACGCCTACATCACACCCTCGCTTCCATCACGATCCTTGCTTCCATCACGCCTACATCACACCATCGCTTCCATCACTACAAGGTCACACACATTTCCTTCAGGCCTACGTCACATTCTCGCTTCTATCACGCCTACATCACACCCTCGCTTCCATCACGCACCTCACACACTCGCTTCCATCACAACCACGTCACATTAAATTCCTTCAGGCCTACATCCCCCCCCCATCACGTCAACCAACATTTCCTTCAGGCCTACGTCCTTCTCCCAACACCATCGCTTCCAGCACGCCCACGTGACACCCACTCTTCCACCATTTCCATCGTTCCCATCCGCTTCAATCACGACTGCTGCCATCAAGCTGTTTTCACACCAGCATTTCGACACGCCCGTCACTCCCATCATCATCACCAGCACTACCAACTCTCACCCTCGCATCTACATTACACCCTTCTCTCATCCCGCTTCTCGAGTTTGAAACTTTTCGCAACCTTGCAACATCGTCAATGCAACGCTTGCGTGAGGGTCTAAACACTAGCGGCTAAAGCACACAGAAGTTTTTTCTCCAAAACTGATTCTACAGAAGTTGTTCTACAAAACTGACTATACCCAGATCAATTTAAACGCATTACTTGGCGTATTTGAAACGAATATTTTGATTGTTAGGGTACTTTACATGTATCAGCAACGTTATTGTTAATATATATATATATATATTTCAAAACAATTTATTCAAAATGTAAATATTTGGCCAATTTTGGTGAAATATAGGCAATTGTAAACAAATATTTTCTCAGAAACGGCTCCAAATTTTTCTTTATTTTTTCCACGAATAGAGCACTTGATGTTTAAACTTGCGTAGATCTCATTTTCGGCAAACTGTGTATTTTCGATAATTGCAAAGGAAAATATATTGCAAGTCTACAATATTGATGATAGATATTTTTCCTTGGTGGAATCTCTATAAAACTTGGACTGGAAATAATGCAAAAGAGAATCTGTGAATTTTTGAAAGTAGGGAATGCAATTTTTTTCTTATTTCTCTCGTAACCACGATCATCTCGATCCAGGTAAGTTATGCACTGTACATAGACCTCCGTATCGAAGACAAGCAATAATATATCATAAAACCAAATTTTATCTGTAATTTGAGATATAGGTGAACTTTATTTTCAATTCCAACCTGGCATTTCTATGATACACAGACACCTAAGTATTTTAAATTGAAAATCTGCTCACAAAATCCGAATGTATTTAATAATTTGTAATCGAAGATCAATAGGGATTTTTTTTATTCAAGGTAAGTCTATTGACAAGAAAAGTTGCAACAAAAACTGGTATTGTGACGTACAAATTCTTGTCTAAATATCTTGAATTTCTACAAAATGCCGATTAGACCAAAACGTCTTCGACAAAAGCCGAATAGGTCGGAAACTAGTCCGTTTTTTCTGCAAATTAGAATGGAGGTAGCAGTGTAGTTGTTTTCTATTTCCAATGATAGTGGTTTGACTGTTATATTGATGTAGATCTGTTTGTAGAAAAGTGAATTAATGCGAAAATGAATTCAGAGCCAGTGATGAATGACCAAGGACGAGAAGGGCAAAATAAGTTCAGAGTATTATTACAACGTGAAAGTAAAACCGACTTAAGTTGTGTAAGAGGAAGTGTGTGGGAGGGGGTTAGAGGAAGGGAATAAAGATGAAGAAGGGAAGATGGCATGCCATCTGTAGTGCGTTTGTTAGGGTACTACTCTGTCATTTGCCTGGTATTGAAACTACGGAAAACTACCGATCAGAGAAGCCAACTGCTAGACCTCTCCTCCAGTCAGCGGTTAAGTTCAATCTACCTAGTTTCGAAAATTCGTCACCGTCAAGACTCAAAATCTAGGACCTCGCGATCAAAATGACTGCAGAGCCATGGGCAATGCTGGCTCTGAGCTAAACTCGGCAAGTGTGTTTGTGTGTGGCGAGTGATGAAGGTGTATTGTTTAGTTTTCACACTATATTTTTTTTTGTTCTCGTGCGTGGAAAATAGTACTTAACTGCATTGTTCATTGTTTCGAAAGTACGACTTTGCTGTACGTGCACGGCAAAATAGTCTTGAGCGTACGTGTATTGCAAAGAAGTCATGGTCATATACAAACATGAATACTATAGAAAGTAGAAAACTCTGGAACAACATGAATCATCATGCCCTCGCATATTAAGAATGATCTCGAGAGTATATACTTGCCATGAATTAGTACTAAAAATTAACATACGCAACTCATACAGAAGTTTTTAGGCGTACTTCAAAATGCCGGAATCCTGTTGTTTCCTCCCCTCATTCATCAACATTTGTTTTGATTGAAGAAGACTCGCTTTCTGTATTAGTTACTCGTATGTAAATAACTATTTCTTTAATTCTTGGCGTAGTGTTGTTATACTATCATGAACATTATAAACAATAACATTAAACAGTATCATTATTAACTTATCGGAGAATAATTTTGTAGGCTCCCTGATACCAAAACAATTTTTATAAATTACTCGTTTCGACAGTCCTTGTTAATAAAAAAATGTTTTTTTCAAAGTGTCATTCCCTCTCTCCGTCTGTCGGTAAACAACACTATCACCTAATCCGTTTAAAGTGTCTTCATAAAAATGATCTACCTCTTTAGAACGAGGTGAGGTCGCAGCCAATCAAATTTGAAACGGTTCTTTTAATTATTTGCGATACTTAAAATGAAATCTCTAGGACAGTTTCAAACTTTTTTCAAAGGCAGCTCAAAACTTTTTCCTTCAATGTTTTCCTTGTACGAAACCGAATTTGTTTAATAATACGACAGAGTCGATTTTCATGAAAACATCTAAACTTTCGAAATTTGCAATATACCAAAATTGTTTTCGACACCCACTTACAACTGCATTATTTAAGATAAATATTTATTTTAATGAAATGTATTCCTCAAAATTAGACCATTAAATCATTGCATTGTTTTTATTAAAGAAATAGTAGGTATTTCGTGACAATGTGTTTGAATCGAATTAAAAATGAAGTACAGCATTTGAAATACAGTCAACATCACGAGAGCATAGAAGGACAACAGTTGAGTCGTGAATCTAATTGCTGGAGTGGAATTCCCAGCTGGCGGAAGCGAGTTTTCCTTTAAGGGTTTTGTATTAATATACAAGAGCAATACATTGAATTCAATCACAGAAAGCCAATTTCGTTTAAAATAATGAACTTTTTTAAATTAAAAAATTAGATAATTTTTTTAAGCCAATCGCGTTTTATTTGTACTATATGAGCTTTTCAAATGATGGCTGAAGTATTAGTAAGATAGAAATTGCATTATGATGTTACGTTTCCAATACCAACAATTCGAGAAAGTATGACGTGCTGTAGCACCATTACCTTAAATTATATTTTGTTTCTGTCATTTTCTCGTCACTCTCGCCTCAATTTATCATATATTATATCATTGGACTCCTTCGCTGATTCGTTTATGGAAAAGAGAAATCTGTAACATGCTTCAGCAATTCAATACCTATACGTTATCTTCAAGTCAATGTTGTTAGCCCTTTTTGGAAGAATAATTGCAAATATCATCTGACAACTCCCATTTGTTCCTCTGAAAAGAATCCAAACTAGAATTTGTTCGAATCCTACATACTTTTGAATCCAAATTTAATAAAGTTATGGAATTCTGTGAATTTTTCCAAAATATATTTTTTGAATCATTATTTGTGAAATTGTACGAAGAATACTTTTACGAATATTTTTAACAATATCATTTTAACATGTTAATATTCTGAAGAAGACAATTATTTTTGTATCTCAGCCCCAAAAATACTCTACCATCAAATTTGAAGTCTGACTGAAAATGGTCGGGATACATCCCTCTTTAACTTCATTAAAAGTCGTAAAAAAAGTTTTAACCGAATAATTTGAGGATATTTAAACACAAATATTGTATATTTACACTATTTGATATGTGTTGTGTGGACAAACAACGTTTAAATAAAATATGATAACATTTTTTTTTCTTTTTCGAAAATACGTTTTCTCAAAAACTTTCAATATAATTCCTCTATTCTTCCTGTATTCTTATTTTCAATGTCGAAAACCGGTCGAAATACGTTAATGTTTTGCGACATACAATTGTAGCACCACAGAAGTGGTAAGAAAAACGTTATGTGGAAAGTCTATTAAAAATTGTGTATACTGTATTGTGTTTTGAATTGAATATAATTATTTTTTGTATATTGTATTTATTACATTGTACGGAGTACATTTATATATATTATATGTTCGATATATTTTATGTAAAAAACCTTCTATAAAATTTGAATCTTGAATCTTTTTCAAGGAAGTGGACGAAATCCCTGTCAAGAAATTGGTTGAATTAAATATATTTTATTTCTACAGATACCGTACCGAGACTTGACACCATAGTCACGAATTATAACGCAAATTAATAGATTTTCCGAAGAATAGAAAATGGAATTAAAGATGTAGAGTTCAATCCCTTTTACAACACATCCCTTTTACAACAGTTTCTGTCACTCATTCTTAGTGTTAGCCATTTCATAGCAAATACTTATGTGGATTCCCCTTTAATCAATACAAGGCAACTTCTATTCAGTTAAATTTCAACGAATATCTTTAATGAAAAGTGTCGTTTGAAAAATTCCCTTCCATTTGTGCCACAAATCCTGTTTCAATTTATCAGCCCATCCCACCCACGTATTGCTGCGGTGCGAACACTGCTACCACAAAAAATTCCGCGCGCTCACCGACCTTCTGTATGTTTTAACGTCCCAATACTCTTCAAACACACAACTTCCTCGTCGACATGTGCATGCTTCACACACATTGTCGTTCTCGAAACGTTCTTTCACGTATTAAGGTATCGAGTTTGCCTCCGATTTTAATCTATTTTACAGAACACCGCTTTCTATACTTTTAAGATACAATTCCGTGAAAAAGAGTAATTCGTGGCTGATATTTTAGTCTTTGCATGGAAAGTGGAACGCAACTTTTTTCTGCTGAGACTATTCACGACTTTTTAATCGCTATCGGTAGCAAATTTTACCTTCTTTTTCAAAGTAAAAGAAATTATCTTCTTTAAGATACTGTTACGATGACTAGACAATATTCTATGCACATAACAAGATCTCATTTCTAGATGACGAGAAGAAACAACGTTTATTTTATTTATTTTACGTCAAAAACAGTTAAAACTGCGTATGATGTGCTTTGGGGAGAAGTGAATTCTGTGCACATTTTCAAAATTCTGTGATCCCTACACTAAGTCATATACTACATGAATTTTGTATTTAAAAAAAGCTCTCATGTAATAAAATCTATTTTCAAGGATAAATAAGCAATACATTTTGGGCTCTTATCCATGATGCCCTTCGTCAAGGAACAACACTTCCTGCCGCAACAACATTGAAACGATAATTTGAATAACTTAAATAAACTATAATTTGAATAACGTTCATGTGTAACTTTATTTAGAACGTTTAATGCAGACGGTTTTTTTACAGAAGAATAAAAAATAAATAAGATTAAATTAATAAAAAAATATTTGATTGTGAATGCAAAATATGACTACCAAAAATACCTCTTTCTCCTTTGCAAATTTTCTCGTGATTTTCTGATGGTTATCTTGCTTTGCGTATGTGGATCTAAAGCTAAAAGTACACATACACTGAGTTTTTTGATGAAATTAAACTCAATGACCTAATTGCATTGTTGCCAATTTTATTAAAATGAAAGCAGTTTTGACATACCAATCGTTTTCTGCGCTTTAAATGTAATTGTTTCATTCTTTTTAGAAGCTTATTGTAAATATTTATTTCTGCCATTGAAAATTGTTATTCGTATTGCATCTATTAAATCGGTCATCAAACGGAATGCACTGTATAATCGGTGCCTTACATATTAAGCGTGTTTTATTTAATTTACTTATTAAGGGCAGAACTGGAGAACCGGTATGTGACGTATGAGGAGGAAGAAGAAGAATCTGCGCACATTGTCTTGAGCTCCAGAATCCTTATCTCCCTCTTTAATAGTACGTAGTTGAATTATGAATAAAGATGCCAACAAGCGTGCTAGGCGCCATTTAAAAAAATAGATTTCGTACCTGACTAATAGATAATGTATTTGAATTGCCAGTGGAAAACAGATTTGTTTTATACTATTGTTGAAAAAATAACAATTTCTTCACATCACTCCTCCGGCAGCTAATAAACGAAAACTCAATAAAACGTGTGCATAGAAAAGCTACATTTGTCTAAATGCAAAACAAGAGGTCATCTCAGCATTTGGTCGATAGATCAAGAGAAACTGGATGGAAAACCGAATCGAGATCGGTACTGAACAATACAAAAGGTAAGGTAAAGTAAAGTATTTGGTTCAATATAGAAACAAATAAAGACCAAAGAAAAAAACGAAATCAAGAAAACAAAAAACATAAAGCCATAAAAAAAACTTTTAAAAAGTGCATCCAGAAAACAAGCTCTCTTAAGTCATCAACAAGAATAAAACAATTTCATTGCAGCGGGTAAAAAACATGTTGCACAATTTTTTCACATAATCACCACTAGAATAGAGACATTGTCACACCATAGAATCAATATTTGTATCTTTGTGTCATGGAAGTCTGTCGCTCGAAATACTCGTAGATACCAATGTCAGAGAGCCACCTGCAACTGTGTATCACTGTGGTAATTCTTACTGAACAGAAATTTCTTGAGGTGTAGAAAAAGGTGGAAATCGCTGGGGGGCGAGATTCGGTGTGTAGGATGCATGACCACGCACCTCGCAGAGGAACTGCTGCACAAGATCTCTTGCGTTCCGAACCGTGTGAGACCGAACGTTATCGTGCAGGAAGACAACATCTGCATCAAGTATCCCGCACCTTTTCGCTTACGCCTCGTGCATTTTCTTACTGATCAGCATTAAGGGTTTCACACTGGCGCAGAGTTTCAGGTGACTCTCAAACACTGGTTCCTATCCCAGGTGGTAGTTTTCTGCGACATAAAATACAAATTTTGATCCCAAGGTATGAAAAATATCTCAGTATTGTTAGTTATTATGTGGGAAAATTATACAAATTAGTCTATTTCTGCTACAATTTTTTTTATGAAAACGTATTTTCTTTTTGTTGACGACCTAGGAAAACTTACTTTCTGAATTGTTCTTCTTCTAAGGGTATTTTCAATGTCTTGGCCTCAATCACAACTGCCTTCCATTTTCGTCTATCATGAACCACCTCATGCCAATACCTAATCTGTAGTCTCTTAATGTCGTTCGTAACATCATCTTTCTATCTGATTTTCGGTCTCTCTTTCTTTTTCTCTGCAGTCAGGTGCCAGTCATAAATCTTCTTGGCCATTCTTTCTTCTTGCATTCGACATAGGTGTCCAAACCAGCCAATCCGAAGTGAGATAATGATTTACAACGTTTTTAGATTTTATGATGGCTTCACTTTCATAATTTTACCTTATCCTCTACTTTCTGAATTTACCTGGTTTAAACACCCAATTTTCACTAGTACTTATTATATATCCATAAATTATATTTGAATGCTGAACCCATTGTTTCTAATTTTTGACTGGGTTTAACATTTAAAAATTGTTGATATATTGGTAATTGTTCGCAACTTTGCATTTGTAATTTTATCACTCTTCTCTCAATTGAGCTGTAAGTTACAGGTTGAACATGGGGCCTACATTTTCATTTCGTCCAGGGCTCCGCACAAAACGCAGCCAGCCCCTCTTCCCCACGACCGTTTCGCACTGCCGCACAGTCGCACAGCCCAGTCCCATCGTAAACGCCTCCCTCGGTCCTCGGCGCGCTGTCCTCCGTCCTCACCAAAACTCCCCTTCTTCCAATTCCCAAAGGACGCGTCGAGCCCCAGCACAAGAACCCACTCCGCCCGGTCTCGGCCCCGGCCCCCGCCCCGCATCCACTCTCCACTCCCCGCTCCCGCCCACGTCGTCGCCACCATCCCTCCTCCTCCCGCCTGCGGTAACGGCCCCGTCCGCCTCAGACCCCGTTCCCCCTGTCGTCGCCACCCCGCCACCTCAGCCCCGCCACCACCGCCCGCCACCGACGCCCCGCCGCCGACGCCCGCCACCGCCGCCCGCCACCGCCGCCCCGCCACCGCCGCCCGCCACCGCCGCCGCCCGCCACCGCCGCCCGCCACCGCCGCCCCGCCACCGCCGCCCCGCCACCGCCGCCCCGCCACCGCCGCCCCGCCACCGCCGCCCCGCCACCGCCGCCCCGCCACCGCCGCCCCGCCACCGCCACCCCGCCACCGCCGCCCCGCCACCGACGCCCCGCCACCGCCGCCCCGCCACCGACGCCCCGCCAGTCTCCGATCACCGCCTTCTCTCACCGCGCCAGCACACCAGCCACCTCCGTCCCTTGTCGATCTCCCCGATCCACCCAGACCACCTCCGTCTACCCCATCTTTCTTCGACCTTCCCCTCCCACGCCTTCCCTTACCGCGCCGTCTCCCTCCGTCAGCGCCCTCACCCGAACCCGCACTCCTCCCCGCGCAACCTCCACCCCTGCCGCCGCCCACACCGCCCCCGCCTCTTAGCAGGCGCCGCCGCCGTGAAAACGCGATCGACGGGACGGGACGCGCGAGCCGCCAGGCCTCGGCAGACACCTGGCCACCGCTCCTTTTTCCGCCCGCCCGCCTCCGCCCGCCCGCCTCCGCCCGCCCGCCTCCGCCCGACCGACCGCCTCCGCCCGCCCGCCTCCGCCCGCCCGCCCTTCCTCTTCCGCGACCAGACCTTTCCCTGCGCATCTCCGCCGCCGGTGCCCCGCTCCGCCCTCGCTCGCCCCTCTGCAAATGACGCCTCTGCGTCGCCCGTACCATTTACTGCAGCACTTTCCTTTCCAATTGTTCATTTGTTTCGTTCTTTTACTTCCATTCACTAACTCACTTAGCCCTCATTTTCCTTCTCGAGAGCTTCTTCATTTGGAAGAAATTTGTCTTTCGGGAACCTTTTGGATTTTTTTGTCGACATGTCGAACTCTAAGCAATTCGCCAATCATATGCTCGCCGTCGGTTTATTTCTGGTTGAAGCACCGTTACGTTCCCTCGTACGTTATTTCCTAACGTTATCGGCCGTTTCCTCCGCTTCTTTCTCTCCCCCCTCGGGCCGCCGACGGCAGGGCGCGCTATCGCCTTGCCTGTCGGAAGCTGATCGGGCCGCGCGCATGTCGGAAAACGAGCTAGGAGACGGGGCGGGGCTGTGCGCAGCGATGCAGGGTGGAGCGTAGCGGGGACAAGAGGGGGAGTGCCAGGGTGCGGGGCAGGGCGCGAGACAGGGCGAGGGCGGCCGGGCGCGGCGCGGACCGCTGGGCAGACACGTAGGGCGTGACGGGCGCGCGCGGACGGCACATTTGGAAATCTCACGCCAGTTGAGCCATCAGAGAAGCACGCTGAGATCTCGCGCTTGTTTCGCCCCGTGAACACTCCTCTTGTCCCCTTTTCCCTCCCGCTCCCCGTTTCACCCTCCTCCACGTTTCTCCTCCCCTCGTTTTCACGGTCGAGTCACGCGTTGCAGGAGAAGGCTGGAGGGGGACACACAGACACACAGACTTGAACGAAGAAAGAAAGAATGAAAGAAAGAAGGGGAAAGAGAAAGAAAGGGGCGAATGCCTGGATCTTCGTTAGATGTTCATTTTAAATGTCACGACGATTTTATGGTACAGAACATTGATGTGCTACAACGATTAGATTCATGACCTCAACAATCCCAATGAATGGCCGATGGTGCTTTATAGTGTTCTGGTTTGTGGTCGTTTTTACCTCTTTGCATTTTTGTATTACAATTTTATGCTCTGGAATTGACAGATATTCTAGTAAAATGTTATTAATGATGACTCAGAAGGTGACGAAACTGTATCATTACAATTCTACATGTATTCCAATATCGAGACCAAAGTAATAAGCAGTTACGATGAAAATATGACTTAACGGTCTGCAAATCAGTATAGTTGATGATCCCTATAATTATGAAAAGACGCTTCGATGAAAATTAAAATGTGACTCGCTTTTCTTGTGACTGAGATAAAAGGCTACGATCATATATATCGTACATCACCACTACACGGCGAAGAATATTTGACACGCATTTCGAATTAGTAAAGAATAACAACTCCACTAGCAGTACATATCAGTAAAAAAGAAGTTTCTTTGGAGAATATACTAATTCACCTCATTCGAGACAATAAACAAAATTGTAAAATTGTTTGTTACAATTGTTTCCAAGATCAGGCATTTCTTTCATTTTAATGCTTTCAAAATATCACACTAAACGTTCTGTCGTTTTCTGCTTTAATATTCGCCGATAATTCTTAACTTATTTTCTGGTTTCCGAACATTTTCTGTTGTTCTGTTCCTTAAACCTGAATAAAATTTTTTGTCTGTAATTGAATCAGTGAACTGCTAATTGGCAAACTTACTTTTGTAAGGCATAAAATGAATGCTATCGATTGAAGTTGTTTAACAGACGGAACTCAAATATTCATTATTGGGTTTGATACGCAAAACGTACTAATTTATCACAATATCGAACAACATAGAATCTACTTATATAATTTGTTCTTTCTACTTTGTTTCTAGTGCTAGTAACTGGAAATAAAATTGACGCTTATATACGCTTTGAAACTTTCCGGCTTTGCGTTACGAAAATATTTGTTAATATCAATTTGTAAATACGTTTATTTGCCAGCAAGCGACATTTCCAAACGTATTCTTCCATTCAAATAAGTTTTTCATTATCCACAGAATCCGTTATCGACAGGTTCGAAATTACTTAAAAAATGGAGCAGAACTTAACATGTACTATTTGTAGGTAAAGGCAAACATTTAGTACGAACGAGAAACATTATTTCGAAAAACAGTGGAGCGTGAAAATAACGAGCAGAGAATAAAATAAAAGTTGAACAAAGAGGAAAGGGCACAAAAAAGACAAATGAAAAGAAGAAATTCCAGGAAATCTAAAAAGAGATTGATTAAGAGAAATCTACAAGAACGAATTAACAAGGATTAAAAGTAAAAAACTCAATGAATGGAAACAACAGCGATGAAAAGTGTCAGAGCTTTCTTATCTAAAAAACGTACGCGAGATAAAGGGAAATCAGAAATAAATCCATAATTAAAAGGGTCTGTTTGAGGATTGAGGATCAAAAACATATAAACATATTTGTGTTTGATTTATTTTTTCTGAGAGTTGGAGGAAGAATATACAACTTCGCAAGGTCGTAAAATCTAGATATCTATTTTAGGGACTTGATGCATGATAGACAAAAGTACATCGCTCATTATCTTTCATGGTTTTTCTTCTTTATATTTTTATATCATCTATTTCCTTAAACCACTAACTTTTTAATGCCATTAAACAACTAGAAACTTTAAAAATACTGTGTTGCATACAGAAAGGTGTCTCATAATTTGTATGAAAAAATTTCTATTACGTCACGGAGAAATCAATTCGTTTTGTCGTTAAGGTGATGATGAGTTATTTAATCAAGGGAGTGTAGCACACACATCCCCAGATCGTATTACAGTTGTTACATTTCACCAATTATTTAGAAAACAATCAATTCACTTGAAGTGACCAGGTTTCCAACCCAAGTTTACCGTGAAAGTCTATTTCCAGAAAATTTATCGTGCCTCCCTTATAAACAAAAATGTGACTATTTGCTTAACAACTTCAAATGATCCATTTTTTGGTAAGAAAAGTGAATTCAGAGCAGAGAGGGGATGGCTTGGCTGACGGTGATGAAAATGAATACACAAGGATGATTAAGGAGATGGCGGGAAACGGTGTAGTGGAACGATCATGGAAGCGAGGGGGTAGACAATAGCATACAAGAAGAATGATTGATTGATGATTGTTATTGATTCCGAGCGCATCAATTAGTATGGTCATTAGTCCCGTAATTGTAGTGCGTGTTTTTGCTCTGGAGGTAACGGCCTCCTCTGGATGGCCAGATCCGGGGACGACCTACCGTCGGCTAACGGGGTTTCACCAACCAGGTATCTCCCACTAGCGGGGCACCACCCTATCCGGGGCAAGTTCTAAGTCCCCAACCGGTCTCCCGGCATAAGTGGTAGTGTAGTGCATGTTAGTGTATGTGTGTGTGTAACGGGTGAGGATAGGACAAGGAAGAGGAAGGAAAGATCGCGCGCTGTCTGTTTGTTAGGGTAATGCTCCGATATTCATCTGGTGTTGATCGGAGAAACCACGAAAAACTACCGATCAGAGCAGCTGACCGTTACAATTTTCCTCCAGACAGCGACTGAATTCGACCTAATGTCGAAAATCCTGCTGCCGTCGGGACTGGAACCTAGGACCTCGCGGTCAGAAACACTGCACTGACATCAGTTGATTCATTAATCCACCGCTCCCGGTCGTACATGAAGGCGGGAATGAAGTGTTCGACAGACGGGATTAGGAGGTGGGGGACATGTGAGAAATGGCAAGCAGATGGTGGTGATGAGGGAGAGGATTCTCTTGAAATTGAGATAGTTACGTTGATTATGGTGAGTGTATGGTGATGACAGAGGATTCTAACGTAAATAGTTCATAATTTGATCATAATTAATAAAACTACAGTTAGATTGAAATAATAAAGACTGACCTACGTTGCAGTGACCACGATGCACAGATTCCTTGAATTATTAGTAATTTCCATTGACACAATAAACAATATAGTCACATTCAGATTTACGAAAGCTAAATATAGAGGCCGTTAAGGAACAGGGAGGACGTCGAAGAAGACAAAGTGGAAGTGTAAATAAGATGATGAGGACGCTGCGAATGCGGAATGTGAGGAATGACGTAGATGATGGTGAGTGAGGTCCGGCCGAAGGCGGGAAGCAGGGGGAGGGCAAACGAGTGAGGGATGGAGTGAGGAAGGAAAGGTTGGATATGAGATATGAAGAAGAGTGAGGAGGTGTGCAAGAGGGCGCGAAGAAAGATGTCAGGCGGATGATTGAGAGGATACAAGGATAAAGGAGGGCAGGAATGAAGACGGAGGATGGCGTGGAGGAGAATGATCGATGGCTGAGAGGAGTCCGGAGAAGGGTGGGAGCGAAGAACGGTGTGTGGATAACGGACATAGCGGAGGCAGGCAAAACGATTACTATGAAGGAATGGCTCTAACGGGAGAATTCGTATGTAGAGCCCCTTAAGGAAGGAGGTGGGCTTCGAAGAAGACAAACAGAAAGTGTAATTAGGGATAGCAGGCCGCAGGGAGGAGAATAATGGTTATCAGGCGTGAGGGTTGTGAAGAATGATGTCGATGGTGAGAGGGTCTGGCTGAAGGTGGGAACAAGGGGAGGGAAAGGAAGGGGGAAAAGAAGGCTGAGAGGAGAGACGAACAAGGGGGGTGAAAGAGGTCGTGGAGAAAGACGAATGCTGAAGGTGGATGATGGAGTTTGGACAGGATAAAGGAGGACATGAAAGTGGAGGGTGACGAAAGGAAGAATGATTCAATTCAGTTCAATTCCATGATGCGTCATTTTCCATGGCGAGGCCCAGACCATGAGACCTGCATGGCAAAGAAAAGAGGTTTCATTCGATGAAACAGGTGACTTGAATATTGCTCAAATGTTTTATTTTGGCTTGAGAAGCTTTTATATGCAGTAAATCTAGAACATTGGACTGCGGACTTTATTTCCCCTCCGAAGGGAGACGCACGAAGAATTTTTCACTATTAAAAAATCCATGGCTGCGATTGCGTCTGAGTCAACAAACGTGGTTATACCAGTTCGATACGCTAATTGTTACACCACCGAAGCCACAATGACTGAGATGAGAGTACGGCAAGATGAGTTCGGACTGTGTGGATGAGGGTAGCGGGCGGGGGAGGCCAAACGAAACGGCAGTCGGGCGGGCGCGGCCCGAGCTTTGGCAGGCGGCTGCAGAAGCGCACATCCCCCGGCAAGCACGTGCGCCAGGCGGAAATTCGATGTTTTATGCGGCGCCCCTCCCACCCCGGACGCATTACCTCGCGGCCAGCCACCACCTCCCGCGCCGGCCCTTTCTCTGCGGGCCCGCCCCGCCCCCGCACCGCCGCGCATCCGTCCGCCCCCGCAGCCCTTCCGTCCCTCTTGTCGGCCCCTTAAACGCTTTCTTTTTTCCTGAGAGTCCGCCCGGCTGCCCGCCACCCCCGCTCCGCGCCCGTTCGACGCCGTCCTCCTTCCTCTCGCCTGCCTCTGATACTCCTTTTTTTGGCCTTTTGCGATGCACTCTTCTCTTTTCCGGTCGCTGTTTGTACGGTCTCTCATCTTTATATTCGTGCACCTGCCTTTCAGATTCTTCTCTCTGTCTCTCAAACTCGTGCGCGAACGTTTCTTCCAATGTTTCCCCACTCCAGTCCGACTCATCGTGCCGTGCTCTAGCACTTGCCCACCCCGCACCGGTTTTCCCCTGTTTTCCTTCCGGAGCGCCACCGCTCCGATTCCTCGACAGTCTTCCTTTCTAATGGTGCTTTCGCTCTCCCTCCCTCGGGCACTTCTGGCTTCGTCTCACACACCTACCCTCCCTCTACTTCCCCTTTGACCAACGCTCCACCGCCGCCCGTGGCCCTGGCCCCGTCCCAACCCCGGCCCCGATCCCGGCCCCGCCCCGCCCCCGCGCTCGTTTCCACCCACACCAGCGAGCTCGCCAACGCCGATAAGCTCGGCCACCAGCAGCGTGGCAAATTGTTATTGATTCGGAAGTTTGAATGGGGCGTTATTGATAATTAAAAATATACAAATCTAGCGAGCGAAGATGGAAATTCGGGAGTCGGAGGCTCCCGTCCCCCTCGACCCCCTCCTCCCCCTCGGGGCGCGTGGCGGGTCGGGGACAAAGGCCAATGACAAATGGACGCGCGTTGCATATCGACGTTCGAGGTGACACTCGTACACTTTAATTTGCAGTGCTGCGGCGGCGCTCTAGCGCTTGGTGGCTCAACTGCTGGGCTCTAGGACAGCCGTATGACACTCCGCCAATGGCTTCCGGCCTCCGACCGCGCAGTTTGATGGCAAGTGGCGCGATATTGCGGGATGTAAATTCATCTCTTGTTTCTCTTAAAGTGCGTGTTAGGGGATTGTTTTGACTAAAAAGCAATGTAAGCTTTAAATTGATCAGGTGTTGTGCCGCATTTTAATGAACAAAAATACATTGCGCTTTGAACTACTAGCAAATGAATAAATGCCATAATCTTAATTCACGTGCCTGCGATGAATTTTTGTTGAAAACCTGCCACTCCACAACATTGCGTTGACGAGATAAAACAGTTTGAACTTTGCAACAATTTGTGGAACGCCCCTTAGAACGTAATAATAGTAACTAAAATTTTACCTTATTTACCCAACTTTCAAAGGAAGACGTAATAAATTCATTGTTTATATTTTGACTTTCCTTTCTTAGTACGTACTTACGAAGTAAAGACAAAATATTATAATGCTGCAGAGGAAAGAGGTGATTTTTCCTCAAAATGATTTGTATTCTGAAGCTCTAATATAAAAAATGTGAATAAATCTTGTTCCTGTAGGTAATAAATCTATTTATACCATTAGCATTCAGTTAATAATTTTAAGGCACGATCTCGGTATGTTAGCAACTTAACAATCGCTGTAAATCTGATTGTAAAATATTGACTACAGAAGATTGAGTAGCACTGAAAATGAGTTTGATTGCTTCGTTAAGAATGATACAAATTGTTGAATGTAGTCGATAGATCTGTGTAAGAAAAGGATGCAAAAGGATTCCGGTATTTTGGTCGTGTTGGGAAGTAGCAACTGAGTAGTAAAGTCTAGATCTAATGCTGTTATAATTCTTTATATTTTGTAGAAAATTAGATGTCAGAGATTTGTTAGAATGTGGTTCCGTTGTGGATGTGGACAGATCAATATTAATATTTTCATTTCATTTATTTGGAGGGCTTGTTGAATTTTTTATTTTTTATTTAGCAACTTGTTCTAAATAGGACATTTTTGGTAATTTGCCGTGTTTTGAACTTTATAATAGCGTCCCGTAAGTTAGTACGGCTTTAATGAATGTTCCTCAAGGCAACTAATATATCGTGGTGAACGATAGCTGGTCGATTCCAGTCAAGAAAAAAGTCTCACATATGTAGTACATAATATAATTATGGTTATTTCTGTGTTGTTGTTTTTAAGAAATCTCATGGCATCCATCCGAATGGCCTAACCGAACTTCAGCTAAATAACCGTAGCCACTAGATCAAACTTTCCAGATGCATTTGAAATCGTTAATTCAAACGGAAAATCAGTTCCCACCTTATTTACTTGCCCATCGTATTGCATCACAGCAAAAATTCAGCTAGACTGCTTGTATATTTCTTGTGAATAAATGTTATTTTGTTCTACTGTGAACAAATTAAAATTTATTCACCACAAATGTACAAGCTTCTGTAAAGGAGAATTTGTGCGTGCACATATTGTACGAAGGATTCCACCCACATCTTATCCAAATGACCCTACTGAATTACGGAAGTGTTCTGACTGGTGTATGTAATACCAGCTCATTATACACTCCACGTTCTATTGATACATGATCTAAGCGGGATAATAAAACACGCTTTAGTATGAAAAAAAATTCGGCAATATCTGCACTCGGGAAGTCCTTGACATTGCCGTCTTCATCTGAAAGTAAACTATCCAGGAGTCCTTTGAGTTTTAGTATTTCCTTTGTTTTCAGGATATTGGAATATTCAATTGGTATTTTAGAATGGGTTCTTGATATGTGTATTCTTGACTCGTTTTGATTGGAATTTTTTAGTGCGTCTATTACTTCCTGTTTGGTTAAACTGGTGTGTACATTTCTTTTTGCCACTGAGATTGTTTTTACGGTTAGATCACCAAATATATAAAATTCAAATTTCTTGGATTTTAACTCTTGTGTAATCTTTCCATAATCATTGCAAGTTTTCAAAACTACTTTTTTATTTACGAAATCTATCAGGAAGTCACCTTCACAGAGAGATTGGATTTACGTAGTCATTTATGAACGGTCTAATGAGCTACATAAATATATGGGTGGGACACATTGTTCTTCAGAAAATTCATGCTAATTTTGCGTAGGCGTGTTTGAGTCTAGATTATCATTTTTTAGATAGAATTCTTAAGCGGACTTGTAAAGATGTAGATGATAAAAATGTACAGTTTTTTTTGGACATTCCAATCTCTAGTAAACAAGAATCGAAGTTTCTCATGCTTTCATTTGAGGGAACTTCTCTTAGAGTTTTTTACTAAATGAATCAAATCAAACGGTCAGTGATGTGGCCTTTGCTGTCGTTGTGGGCTTTGTAGTTGTTGGTAATACCTGTGTAAAACTTGTAATAGTATGTGAACTGGACCACAGTGAAGATTTTGTTTCTTATTCCTATATTGTATGTGGTTTACGTTTGACAACAGGTTAACATGGCACGTTTATTGCCCCTCTGTTGTATAACTGATGGTGTTTGTTGCTGTTGAATTGGTAGCAGCTACTGGATGGTTGTGGATATTGAATACCATGAATATTTGTTGACGCAATATTCGTTGCAAATTATGCAACGTCTGTAACTGCTAACTGTTGCAACGCCTGAAGCAATGGTCATTTTTACTGCTCCAATTTTTGCATCATAGGTGGAAATTGTTGCCGCTACACATCAAGAATCTTAGGGGATAGTGAGGTAAAGGATTTTGAGGTGCAAATTATGGTCGGAAAAGGGAAGAAAAGGTTCTGATAATATATACGAAAAAGTGCAAAGAAAGGTGCTGCTGAAACCACTGTGTTAAATTTGTACACCAGTTACATGAACTCAGCTTCCAGTGTAAGTGTATCATTTGGTGCCATGTATTTCTTCTTTATAGTCTGTAAGAGGTTATTTACAGTTCTTTGTACAACACTGAAGTGAATACATAAGATTAAATATGTAGGAGACAAACATAACCATTTACAGGGTCAACTTCTAATTATATTGCATTGCAAAAAACCTTTCAATGGTTTTATCAGTAAGATGCTGGCGCTTTGAGCTCAGGAGATCTTTGTATGTAGAGAACCACCGCTCGACATCCACAGCCACGAGTGGAACAAATATTGTAAATACTCGCTAATGGAGTTCAGTAAAAGTTGCAAAGGAGTCCACATTCGGATAATTCTTCAAATTTAATTCGAATTTGACTTGGCAAATACATAAAGTTTGTCCCTAACTGTCATCAACTTCTTCCACTGTTGCTCCTCGTTAGTCTTACTACTTTTACATAGTAAAGAGAAAATATTGTAATACTGCTGCGCAAATCTCCGGTTTCTTTTATCGAAAAACTCGAATATTCAATCCCTGGTATCATAAAGTAGATAAATCTTTTTGTAATATATACAAAATTATTTCCTCTGGTATCCTGTATAGTCAAAATTTACGTTTTGTGGATCCTTGATACCGAAAAATTGATTCTCGGCAAAACGACTCTGTCTGACTCTGCGTCCAACTTCGGCCGTTCGACTGTCCGCCTGTCCCACTATCTATCCGACTGTGGTCGACGCTGGCGCCTAAACCGTTCAAACGATTTTTTCCAAAATTGATATTTTCCGATCGATCTCAATGAACCCTGCAAGTTTAAAACGGATATTTTTACTTTAGGGTACATTACATGAATCCTCAACAGTATTTTTGAATTTTTGCAAAAATTGTTCCAATTTTTTTCACCAGGACCTGTTTTTTCAAATAAAAAGGTATTTTTTACTTATAAATATTATAACCATGCCTCTTGCCTTGTGCTGCAATGCTGTGTTCATTAATTGTATACTCTTTGGTGAATTCAGTAAAGAAAAGGTAAATTTCGATTAAACGATATAGCTACTTCAAAAGTCAAAATTTAACTAGTACCACAAGAAATTTGATATATTTTTTCAATAGTAGAGATGTCTTTATTTTAGTCGACCATTCATTTTATAGGAATGAAAATTCACGAACCATTTTCTTGTGGATTTAATAACGAAGGTACACGTATACATGGCTAAGG
The DNA here is from genome assembly GCA_964035755.1 of Teleogryllus oceanicus. Taxonomy (NCBI): domain Eukaryota; kingdom Metazoa; phylum Arthropoda; class Insecta; order Orthoptera; family Gryllidae; genus Teleogryllus; species Teleogryllus oceanicus. The sequence goes on from CAXIVR010000001.1 coordinate 239,964,954, forward strand.
ATGCATGATAATGAAAGTCTTTGCCATAACCGTGTTATTTTGGTCATGTACTCCTTATACAGGGCTTCAATAGCCTTTAGAATTGCTAAACTGGCTTTCTAAAAATAGGAGTCTACCCTCAACGGCCTTCTGGGGAAGGATCACAAAAATTTCTCTCATGAAAAGTGAAGACTTTCTGTATTTACTTACAACGACCAATTATCCTCGCCTTCGCAGACAATAATGGGAAGCATCATGATATGAAAACTAGACTATCTTAGTCAATCACTTTAAAATCTCATTTTGCATGCGCACAGCAACGAAGATATTCTCTCTGCTCGCGAACTTAAAAAATTTCTCTCAACCTTTGAAACTCGGCTCAGAGGCCCTGGGAAACAAATATTAGGTGCTTACAGTCAATAATATTACGAAATTAAAAGTAACTACGTGTCATTAAAATCAAATTCCCAAATTTGTATAATACTTTGTTAAGCTAACGTTAAAAACTTGCATTATGTTACATTAAGTTTCAAACATACATGCATTTAATAAAGATTCACTTTACCATTAATGTTAAATTAATGTGGATATTTTTGCGCGACTACAATGTAGCAATCGCAGTGAAAGACAATTTCAATAACTTGGTAAAATGCTATAAGAATTCCTTTTTTCTAAGAAAAAATGTTTTGGAAAGTTATATTCTTCTATCCGCCTGTCTGGGATCCTCTGGGAACGGTCAAAAGAACAAGTCGCATGGCCAGAAAAATAAATATTTCAAGAATATTGACTACTATAGTAAATAGAACACCTTTCGTCTCAGAACAGAAATGAATTGCGACTCGGAGGTCATTCAGCTCGTTTAGTGAACATATTTATAAAATATAAATGATCTTGGCTGTCCCGGTGACGCCGTATCAAAGGCTGTGTTGCTGACGTTCGATCGTCTTTTCGTGGTCTTCCTCAGGGCTGGTCTGGAAAACTACGACTTCACATATTTTTAAAATGTTAAAACAAAATATTGGGAATTAAAATCATTGACGCACCTGTCATGAAGTCTGCTGGGCATGGAAAATCTTCACCAAATAAACTCATAACCTTCTTAACTACTTCTAAATGTGAAAGCACGAGATTATTTTTAGAGTTGAGTTGCAGCGAAGAAGAGCTTGTAGAAGTGAAAAGCGTGTCTTGCGCGTAGTTTAATGAAGGACATTTAAGGCAACAAGATGTGAAGTGCTGGCGCAACTCGCCAGCTCGCAACGCCTACTTAAACGGCGGCAAACGCGTCACGTGAGGGGAAGTTAACGGCCTCAGACCACCAATCCCCGCATTCCACTCGCTTTCTCCGGCCGCCTGTTCAATTCAGCACTCTCGGGAACGGGTTTATTCTACCACTACTTGCGCTCTTTCTTCCACACAGAGGTTTTCCACTTTCAATCTTTTCTTTTCTTCCACCCTTCCTACCATTCCTGTTTTTCCTATCTCTTCTACCTTTTCGACTTTTCCTACCTTTCCTACCTTTTCCCTTTTTCTTATTTCCTACTTTCCTCTCCCCTTCCTTCTCCTCTTTCCCTATCCCTCCCATTCCCTGTATCTGCCCCTGAAGCTTCACTATCCCTGTCGAGTTTTCTTATATTGCTTTACTTTACCATTCTCTTCTTCCTTTTAGGATCCCATATTAGGAGGCATAAGACTTTCCCTCGCATAACGTATGGGATAGAATGTGACACAAACAGACAAATAAAACAATATAGATTTATTATTTTTACGACTAATGTAACGGACTAATTTTTAAAACGAAGCGTATGCCAACTAATTTCAAACAAAGCATACTCTAGTCAAAAATAAAATAACCATTTAACGTTTCAATCTTAGTTTTTGTCATCAGATGTTAATTAAAAAACTACATTCACAGTATTGAAATAAAACAAATAATACATCATGATGAAAAGTTAGAAATAGCACTGCAGACCTTTTAAATTTGGTGGACAAACTAAAAAACTCGTAAGTGCTACACCAGCACTTATTTTCTTCTATTAGTGGTAACAGTTACTTAGTATTATAATCTTGAAACTTCTGATTTACTATCAGTAGAAACATAATTTTCCTAATTCCAATAATACAAGCTACGAAAAAAACATAATTTTTGAAAAAAAAAAAAATTTAATTTTAATATACTTCATTAAAAATAAAATTTTTAACTTCAATTCTGAAGACGTGGGGTTTAAAACTAATTTTGACTTCACCATGTAAGTCAAATTTACGCAACTATTACTAACATTAATGAAAAAAGTGTATATTATTCAAACAACTTAAATGATTTAACGATTAAATATTTAGTGTATAACTATCGCGTATTTTTTGTTTCAAGTAATGGCAATTATTAAGAAATTTTCAAACCCTCTTCAATCTTCTTCTTGAATTTATTTATTAAAATTAACAGTTTAACTCTCTCTTTCATTGAACCATCTAAATTTTCGAAAATTATAAACGTTACAAATAATGCGAGAAAGTATATGTTGTGGTAGCACCACTAGCCTCAATATCAGAATCCCACAATACACCGTATTTCTGCCGCAAAATCACCGTTTTTGCTAAAGCATTACAATACATTTTATATCCCACATAAATATACGAAGAAGTAAACAAAACTCTAGATTCAAAAATAAAAATAGAGCCGGGAAAACCGCATCGTTCTCGCTGACTTGTTTCCGCAGTTTCGGAGAATAAGCACGCTCCTTATCTGCGCCTGAAATGTATACGTACGTCTTTTGTCAAGGATCAAAACTATCGGTATCGCTCATTCTTCGCTGTATCGATTGAGCATTTTTCTGGTAGTTTCGTTGTATTTCGTTTGTGTGAATCACAATGAATTCTCTTCAAATGAGAAAATAATACATAATTTTAATTAATTCTAATACTAAAAATAATTTAAACATTCAAAAAATAACATCACATCCGTATAATTGCAGAATTAAGCAGAGGTGTGCACCGTGCCATACGGGAACGAATTTTAATTCAGTTATTGTCCTAGAACGTGTCATACTATTTTGTAGTATAAATAGTTTGCCCCCTCTATTGAAAGTGGAATAAATTATGCGTTTAAGAGGTTTAATATAAACGCTTGAGCGCTATTCAAAATCAAGAGATCCGTTCACGCCTCCAGCATTCGATATAGCACGCTTTCAGCATGAGGCTAATATCCGCAATCGTTTCGAAGGGCTAATATCGGTATCGTGCGTTCACGATAGTGACTAGCATTCTGTTACATAGCAGTCTCAGCGCACTTGTGTCGTCGCCGAGAACGTTTGGAACTGCGTGTTATTTTGTCCGACTATAATTGAAGGCGTAAGACCGGTTCAAATATATTGAACTTTTCGAAATTCCAGGTGTTTTAGTAAATGTAATATCTAGTCAAACTACAACACCACATACTTTGTCGTATTGTTATTTGAAACGTTTCGTAATATTATAAAACGAAGGTAAATCAATAAGTATTTGGACATTTATTTTATTCGTAGGATTTTTGCATTTACCAACCTTAAGATAACATCGTTCACTTTGCTTTTGGTAAGCTCAGCGTAATCAACTAATGTTCGCTTGAGTTGTAGAGATCCGCACATCGCTGTATCACTCTCCGTTTGCACATAAAATCAAGCTCTCGTAATCCATTTCTTTGTGATCTGAATATATACCAAAAGCTGCAATCTTTAGAAAACTTGTATATGAATGATGGTGTAATGCTTTTCCATGGCGAAGAGTTAATCATTGTATTAAATAACTCAAAAGCAGTCAAACATCATGCAGGATGAGAGAAAACTCTAGATGCTTAAGCTCATCCACTACTGATCCAAATATTGAGCAAATACATCCCATGATCCTGAATAATCAATTAGTGACTATTGATGAAGTGGTCAACCATTTTTTGTCAGGTTGTGCACGTAGAGAAAGCCGAGATGAATACAATTTATTTATTTATTTAACGTCAAAAAAACAGTTAAAACTGCGTATGACGTGCTATGGGAAAAGTGAATTGTGTGCACATTTTCAAAATTCTGTGATACCTACACTAAGTCATATACTACTTAAATTTTGAATTTTGAAAGGGAAAAAACGAGAAAAATACTCCCATGTAATAAAATCTATTTTCAAGGGAAAAAAGGCAATAAATTTTGGCCCTTATCCATGTTGTCCTTCAGAATAATAGTTCCTGGCGGACAACATGGAAACGATAATTTGAATAATTGTATTTCCCACTGAATTCTAGAAGACGTGCACAGAAAATGAAGTTACATTTATGTCCAGAAGCAAAACAAGGGGCCATTTCAGCATTTGGTCAATAGATCAGGAAAACTGGACGAAAAACCTGATCGAGATGGGGGCATTGACCCGGAAGGTGCAGTACAATAGTTACAGGTTGCTTATACTCATTTATACAGTCCAAATGGTAAATAACGCATTATGCATCAGTGTTAAAATTAATGTTACTTTTCTTGTGATGCTCGGTATAGTCTCTAATTGTATAGAGACAGTTATGCAGCAGGAACGATTTCACTTGGGATTTAAACTTTTCTATCGTATTTAATCGTTTAATGTCATCTGGCAAAGTGTTGTAAAATAATGTACATGTATTGTTATGTGAATTTTATGTAATGAGCTGTTGATACTGTCACCTGATGAATATGATTTCTACGTCGAGTGTTATAGTAATAGACTTCGGCATTTTCTGAAAATATATTCCCGCCCTTAAGCAAGTCATTTTTTACAAAAACCACTGATTCGTAACTAAACAGACAAGGTAATGGTAAAATTCCTAGATTAATGAAGAGAGGCTTACATGAATCACGTGGGTGGGATTTGGTTATTATTCGTACAATTCGTTTTTGTAATCTAAAAGTCTGGGAGCTATAAGATGTATTTCCCAAGTCATTATATGGTTTTCCTTCTCAGGCGGGAATGAACATTCGCGAAGTATACACAACGAGCAGTTTAAGGCTGACTGAATTTGCAAGAATTCTGAACGCGTAGCATAATGAACTTAATTTTGTGTTCAATTCATTTAAATGGACGTTCCATTTAAGGTTTGACTGAATTGAGAGACCTAAAAATTTTTTTTATCAGTCAATGGTACACTGTTCATTTTCAATGGAGCACAGAATTGTTTATTTGAAATGGAAAACTGCATTAAAACCGTTTTCTTTCCGTTTACTATTAATTTGTTATTTCGGAACCAATTTGAAACATCTGATATTGTACTCGAAAGATATTTTGTTGCAACACAACGTGCATACACATTCCTCCACCTAAGGTCTTCAAACTCTGTATTTCGAGGTGTCAGCTCATTCTGGATACACTTCCAATCTTGTCACGTTTATTTCCCATCTATTTTGTCCACATAAAGATGCCGAGGATTTGCCTCCGACTTACAGGTGAGAAAGCAGTGCTACATGGCTCGATGCTGATTCGAAAATCTTTTCTCTGAGAATATAATAATGCTGGTAATATGCTGGGTCAGGTATCTTTGAAAAGCATGATACCCTTTTGGGAAAATAGTCTCATAGTAAATTTTGTACTGTTGTCATAGTCACTTATTAACATTCAATGCAGATACTTTCTGACGTGTTTTCGTATTAGCTAAAACAATACGGAAGTTAGACAAGCTTGCAAGTGTTTTTGCGGCCAGCGACCGGTTACATCACTTGGTATTTGTGAGGTTTTAATTAAATTATAACAAGAGCCATATTATTCAGCGCACTTGTTCTCTATTTGAGCAAGAAGGACACATTATGGTATTTTATTATAATATTTTGGAAACGTCGTAGAATGTTAATGCAAAGTAAACCCCATAATTAAAACATCCCGTTTCAAACTCGGGGGTACAAATTCGGGTAATATCTATTTTAGTGTAATTAGTGTCAAAATCTGGATATGGAGTTTTTGGAGCAGTAAGGAACATTCTCTGAACTACGTACAAGAAGAAACAAAATATATCGTCTGAATTAACTCCGTCGAAATCATCCATTTTGCTATCATAGCAATGAGTATGGCTAATAAAATTTTAAAAACAAATGTAACCTCCAGAAATGGCAATTAAACTCAATTTAACAAGTTCTCAAAGAACAAGAGTCTGACATACTTGAGGTCTAATAATTAGCATCAGAGTAAATTTGTCATAAGCTGCAATTCTGTATGTGATCTGCTTGGTGATTGGCTTCATGTATTTCTAAAAACAGTTCAATCTCGAGAACTAAATAAGAAATATAGTAATAATATTTATACAAAATACTTCTAATAATTATTAAAATTAATAATCATCATCCTAAAGGCAAAAAGGGCCTTGTCGCTGCCGCCATGACATTCTGTCCTCCGCTGTCTTCATTTCTTCTTTATTTTCTGAAGGTTTGTATTAATTAGTGGTGAGACTCATGTGAAAAGATTGGCTCAGAAAAGTGAGTGGTACCTTTTATGGATGAAATTTTCGATCATTTTTAATACATGTTGAAAAACACGTTCGATTGCAGAAAAATTATATTGAAAAACTTTGATAAATGTCCTTACGTGCGCTTTTAATGAGTAAGGCAGGAATTCATTTCTGTAGATTTTGTATATAAATGCATAATCCCAATCTTCCTTTTTACTGTATCTAAATATAATAGGTAAGTATACTTATCTAAATACGATGTCGATTCTCACTTTATGAGGGAAAATACTTCGAATTAATCAGGATGTGACGGCCGCTATTGCTGAATAAACTATTTTATTTGCTACATCTAATATATAAGAAAAATGTTATTAACTAAGTCAAGACGCATGAATTGACTTATTCGCAGGTGATAATTTTTTAAATGATTATTTTTCATTCCTGCAACAAGTTACACATCGCACTGCTCATACTCGCATACAAAAACGCACAAATTCCAATAATCCTTAATGGTAGAAAAAACAATGACAATTCCGTACTAACTCCTTTTTTATCGTTGTTGATTGTTTATTCTCTGCTGTTAGACGAAAGCGTTGTATCAAACGAATGATTAGTAATTTAACAATTATATGAGTTGAAGAGGACATTTTAAACCTGACATTTCGTGACGACTAGTCATCTGTGCCCTCATTTCGACATAAAAATTCGATTCAAAAAAGATTTAGTGATGAACATGAGAGAAATATCGGGCCTCTAAAACGCTCCTGTTACGCGAGAGAGGATTTTTTTGGCTTTGTAATGTCTGATGAGTGCCTGATCCCGTTCTATAAATCATCGAAAGTGTCATCGTATTTTGGTGAAGTTTTGTGTCAGAGCTCAGAGAGCCTCCAAGGATATTACAGTTTCCGGAAAAGCGAATTATGATTACAACGCGAGTGAGTATGTGTTTGCAAAACTCTCTCGCGTTCAACCGACGCGAGTCACGCGTGGAATTGAGATAGTGAGTGAATATTGAATCCGAGAACATCAGTACTGAGGTCATTAGTCCTACAAGTGTAGAGCACGTTATATGTCTGGAAGGGTCGGTGTTCGATCCCCGCTGGAACGTGACTTTCTGATACTGCCCTTCCCATCAGCTTTCGGGTTTCCCCACCCAGATATCTCCCCAAGCGGGAGGCACTGGCCAGCCGAGTCAAGCTCTGAGCGTTCGACTGGTCTCTCAACATATGTGATAGTGTAGTGCGTGCAGGAAAGAACAAGAAGGAAATATCGCACACTGTGCATGTTCCGTTTGTTAGGATAATGTTCTGTCATTCATCAAAGAATCTAACAAAACATACTGCTCAAAGCAGCCGATCACTAATTTTTTCTCCAGAGACTGAATTTGACCTAACTACCTAGGTAATGCCCAAAATCTTCCACCGCCGAGACTCGGTCAACAATATCTCAGAGTAAAAGGTGTTTTGACAGCTATCGCAACATCACATTGGAGGTGTTTCATAATAAACACCCCGTTTCTCGCTTGAATTCTTAAGTTGCTTCCAAATCATGTATTGTTTCTCAATAATATTTTTAAAATCTTTTATGTACTTACTCGTCTGCAATCTATACATTTGACCTTACATTCGTCTCCTACGTATTTCAGTCAAGTCTTGATACCTAAACTATTATATGCAACGTTTTTGGAGGATTGCTTGATTTTTTAAATGCCTATATTCCACGTAAATGTAAGCTAAAACTTTCATTTTCGAAAATTTATGCTTGATTTTATTTAAAGATCTGCATTTCAAGAACAGATTTAATTGAGAAAAAAACTTTATTAAATATTGCAGCTATAGAATGAAGCCGAAATAAATTGAACTATTGCTATTCTCAAAACTTCAGAGAATTCAACGAAAATTAGATCTCGTCAGTTTTGTAGTGTCCTTTGTTACATCAGAGGAAATAATTCAATAAAATAACTTGAAGGAATTTTTGAGAAATTTTGAAAATGTTTTCAGACGTGATGTAAATAGGTCCCAAAATCAAAATATTCGTTTCAAACTCGCAAGCCCTTGAGTTCGTCCAGATCGATTAAGGGTATTAGTTTTGGAGAAAATCGTCTGGACGCTGTTGGCTCTAGTTTTGACCAAAGACGGGCGGACGTTTTGCCGTCATCCAATTTTTCCATATCAAGGGCTCACAAAACCTCGATTCTGATTGCAATCGCGTTAGAGGAAATTTGACAACATTTATCTCGTTTTTCGATATCAGGACCCCACAATTCGAGTTTTTCTGTGGAAACATTGCCTTTTTTGCCGCAGCATTATAGTTTTTTCTGTACGTAAGAAGTATGCGAGAAAGTGAAAAGATATATCCGATCGAAAAAGGAATTGTCGGAGTGTGGATTCAAGTTGCCTCAGTGTGTTGATAACTTTGTTAAACCAGTTGTTTTATATGGCTATGACTTTGTGGTATGCGGGAAAGTGTGGTATGGCAAAATAACACTTGCCAATCAATAAACAAAGAAGTTAAGTACGCAAATATCTTCTGCAATCGTAAATGTAAACCAGTGTTTAACGTTATACACAGAATTAGACACCTCACTACTAATTTCAACAACTGCAAAAATGTAAGTCTACTATTAAAATGTAATACTTTCTATTTGTATGAATATTTTGCTGGTTATCCACGTTCTTTAGTCGTTTACCCTGATCTACTTATAAATACTGAAATAATCCCTTGCTTTGCTTCTGAACACTAAATACTCTTTCTTTCTACCTTACACTCAATCGTCATAAACACCTTATTTTTTGAAAATCAGTAATATTATTAATAATATTACGATCGGTATATGTCTATCAGTTGGTTCATAGTGCTACACGGAAAATGCAAATTTTCTAAATAGAAAAAAAATTCATTAATTTTTTCACGAGAATAATATATAATTACAAAAAATAAATAGTGGTGTTATCATTTTTCAGTTATATTTTCGTCGTATGCCAATGGGATTGTTAATTATTTGATTTTTATTGTCACCATTTCATATAATCTCTACAATCAAAATTTCTGATTGGATCTGAACTCATTAACCTCGGATTATCGTCTATGGTTTACATAGCGGATGTTCCAAAGTGAAAATGATCGTACATTTTGATAATTCGATTAATGATCAGTCAACTGTCCTTTTATTGTATATACTACCGAGCAAGTCGTTTACCGATCCGCAGTGTGACCAGAAATTCCTGCACTGTAGCAGAAACCAGTTCTGACTGCAGTCATACCGAGGTGCGAATATACATAAACATATATGTAAATGATTCGAGTTTTATTAAAATAACAATCAGCATATATCGAACGGGGAGTGAGATTCTCGGTCAGTCTCTTATTGTGGTTGGCGCAAGTGTAATATCCCGACACGCCGGTAGGTTGCAGCACGAGGGCGCGACGGCTGCGCCGCGTATCAGAGGTATGATGAACGTCCTGCGTCTGTTCTGAATGTAGCACCAACTTCGAACGCCAGGTGCCATGCAGATTGCCCCATGGCAAGGCTCATTGAGTGAAATGACTTCATATCGAGTTTTTCTTTCGTACTTGGTCAGGTCGGAGTTTCGATTAACGTATGTCATGTCGATCGCTCGAAAAAGATTTAAACCGTTAAAATGTTGGAGTATCAAGTTAAAACATGAATTAATAAGACATTAAAAAATAGTATTAAGTCAATTAGTGCTGCAAAATGTCTATTAAATTTTGAAAAGGTGTTTTATCATTTTTGGAAAGTATATTTTTACATTTATTAGCCATGCCAAAGCCAGATTAATTCTTAAGGTATATCCCTGAACAATGTTTTCATTGCCATGGTATGATTATATTGAACTGAAATCATAGAGTACCAGAGTAGGAATGAGATTGTTTCCTTTTACCCACGGTCCATGGAGTGAAACGACGACAAACCATTTTACGGAGAATAGCTGCGGATCAAAATTTTTATATAAAATTGCTGTTATTTGATTAGCTATTTTGAATAGTGCCCTAAAAAATTTGATGCGTTTTCTCTGAGTGATTAGGTGATTTATTGAAAGAATTTTTGTTTAGATTCCACTTGGAAGTGCTACAGTATTGTATTTTGTTCGTGTCATGATGTTTGATGAAGAAAATTATCATTTACTGTGATTTGCTATTCCATCAATATATTTTTAATGAAGGGAACCTCCTAGATGATAGTTAAATTGATTGATATTTTTTGAGATAATGAAGTATTTGTCGACAATTTTTATCATCAATCGCTAAATTAGTAAATAACTCAAAATGTAAAATGTTTTTAAAATTTTAACAAAGTTTTAAAATACAAAATAATAGTGTCGATCGTAGACATAATCATCATAATAAAATGATAATACACAAAATAAAATAAATAATATACACTTGGCACAACACAAAATATTCGGAATAGAGACTTCCTATGCACAAAACATCAGGAACGTGCAAACACGTCTCCACCATGGCAATTTAATATGTGCAAAAACATTTAGATACAAGTAAGTGTAGAAAGAATAAATATTAAAATTATTTTGAAAATTCTCTGTCTTTTTTATGAATTCAGAATTATTGAAGTAAACATCTTTGTTTTAGACAGACTATATTTTAAATAACTTACTTAATTTAAATTAATTCATGTTCATAATTTTTTATTAAAAAACCTGTTAACGGTACGTTTCCAGACGCGGTGTCACCACATCTTCAGGTACATCTTCAACGCTGTGTTACATAATTATATAGTAGTAGCATTATACAGTCAAACTTCATTAACACGAATTCCAAGGGACCGAAATTATCGGAGTTTGTTATAAAATTTCGTGTTATCCGGGTATTACAAAAGTCCGTGATACCGTAATCCCTTGCCGAGACCGAAGTTTTGTTCGTGTTACGGCGAAATTTGTGTTAAGGAAGTTTGTGCTAACGAGGGTTTATTATATATAATTATGTAAAACATCATTGCAGATGTACCTGAAGATGAGGTGACACCGCTTCTCAAAACGTACCGTTAACGGGGTTTTAGTAAAAAATAATTTATGAACATGAATTACTTTAAATTAACTAATTTATTTAAAATTTAGTCTGTCTAAAAACAAAGAGGTGTACTTAAATAATTCTGAATTTAGAAAAAATAAATGTTTCGACAAAGTACAGCTAAAATCAGCACCAACTTTCTCTTTCATAGACTATTCTTCGACTAAAACACGCAATTCACATCCATAGAATCTCGAAATAAGCAATACTAGGAATAACTATTTTTTGCATTATTCATATATTGTACAAGCGACCCTCAGTAGTACTTATCTACCGTTTAACAACAAAATATGTTTTTTTCTCATATAAAAACAAATTCTGAGAGTATAAAAGTATGAATAAAGTTATTTTCATTCTCGAAATTTCAGTTCTTCTCTAGGGATGCGGATTAAATCTGGTTATTGTTCATTTTATAGATTTCCAAGCTATAGTATCAGATGCGAAAAAATAGATAGTTACTCTATAATAGTGTAAAATTATCCATATCAATTCTTATGTACATTATTCCAAATAATTAACTAACCACTGTTTATATTGTTACATTTAAATATATTCACATTTCCTGTATTCGAGGTTGGAGTTTCATGTAATACTTCCGTTTTATCCTTTTGTTGACTGTGTCTGTAGGTATCACGTTAACTCTGTGATGAAGTTACGTTTTTTATTTATTGATTTATTTCATTTTTATTTATTATAACGATGGCGAACCAGCAATATATCTAAAGTTATTGAGTTTATTAACAGATGAGTAAATGACAGTAGTGAGTAAAATAACAGTAAAATGATGTATTGTTTTAATCGCGGGAGATGATGGTGATCTTTCTACTCTGGATGGCGTTGACCTACGTCGGCTGGCGGGGATTTTCCTCAGGTATCTCCCTCCAGCGGGGCACCGCCGCGGGCCGCGATATGCTCTATGCTTTTGACTAATCTCCCGTAAAATGTGGTAGTGTAGTACATGTAAATGTAAGTGTGTGTAAGGGGGTGAGGATAGGACAAGGAAGAGAAAGGGAAGATCGCGCGCCTTCCATGGTTCGTTTGTTCGGGTAATCGTCCGGCATTCACCAGGTGTTGATCGGAGAAACTACGGGAAACTACCGATCAGAGCAGTCGGCCGCTAGAATTATTCTCCAGACTAATGTTTTGTGCTAATAATGAGAAAAGAAAAATAGAATTGTTAAATTTAATTAATGAGATTATTTATTATATATGTACTACTTCTCATTCTTTGAAATTTCTTGTTTTAAAACATTTTTATTATGGTTTTCTCAAGTCTATGGGAAAGAGTAAAGATTACTAAAACGTTTGGTTTCAAGGCATTAATTAAACTGCGGACAGAATTATCGCTTTGACGGTTGTAAGTATAGTTGTTCCGGTAGTTCTAGAATTAAAGACAGTCTCTGCACTTTGTAACGGTGTACAGAGCAAGTATTTAGATTTCCTTACAGTAAGGAAAATTATTTTAAATAATATGAGATTGTACATTTTCTGTTACTCTGGCCTTACCGAAATGAACGTAGTGCAATTTATTTTTATAGTAAATTTTATTTATTTAACGCCAAAGACAGTAAACATACTGCCATTAGTAGGTCATAAACGGTAAATGTACTAGTGTCAGTAAAGATCTGTATTATATTATGTTATATTATGTAAAACATTTGTGAAAGAAGATTAAAAGCACTTCAGTGCCACTCCAACTGCTTATTTTAAGCGTAATTCTGTGTTCGGATCAATTTGAGAAAACTGCCTTGCTATTTCCAACATATAAAGAAACCAAACTAGAAGTAATTGTAAAATCTTTTGTCCTTTTAATATATTTTTTTAATTTCACAATAAATAATATTTCTTTTATCAATATTAATTTTTTTCTCTAAACATACATCAGGTACACATTATTATTTATTATTTTATTGCATTAGTTAAATTAATTTAGCATATATTCGGTTTTAATTATTAATATGTTAAAATTTTTAAAAAAATTTTAATTAAATTTTTTTTAAATTTTAAAAAAAAATTAAACCAAATAATCATTTCAATATTGAGGTTTTACAATTTCTTATCTTTAACATTTTCAATTCACTCTATCACTTTATGTAAGAATGATGAATGTTTGAATGCAACAATATCTCGTTAAAAATTCGTCGTTGCAAAACCTTATTTAGATTATTTCAATTTCATTATAGATTTATCCATTCACAGTCTAGAGTTACTGAGCATGTACTCATAGTATGTTAACATTGATCTTTAGTCATGTAGGGGCAAGGCGACATTTTTCAAAACAAGGCATAAGCATGTAATTGTTTTTACCTTCTTTCTCGCTCTTTCGATCATTCATTATTTTCTACGGAATTGTGTTGATTTTATTTATATTTGTCATTGATGAATAGTGTCATTTCTCATTTACGTGAATATCGATGTAGTCTCTGCGACAATGTTCCAACGTTCGAGACAAAGCCCACTTCTGTTTAGTTCGTCATATCGCTGCTAGATGTCACAGTCGTACCAACATCAAGATTGCACTGTTCTAAAAAAAAATACACAGCTTATATTCTAAAGTACTAAATGGTAGCAGCGTAAATATTTTTCAATATTTCAGCCCGAAAATAGTTGAGCAAGCAGATAATATGGAGGCATGTTGGAAGTAAAGACTAGCAACCAAAGTCGCGAATAGACATTCTGATGATCAAATCTTTCATGATGTTCTGTGATTATTTTATTACACCATTTCCTCCAATAATGTGATATTCATTATGAACATTGAAATTGTATATTAATAACTCTCATTCATATTTATCATTTTACAAAATGTACCAATTTTGGAACTATTCGAGAAATACTATGTCGTATATAAAAGAGCGAACCAAGAACTGAACCAAAATATAGGTTTATCTCAAAAGTAAGAAGAAAAGAATACATTCTCCAAGTTCCGTAATTCAAGAGCGTATTTCCAAAATGACATATCTGCGTGAAACAAAATTTTTCAAGAAGTAAAAATGTTCAAATTCAACCCTATATGTCTAGATAGGATTCAACGGTTTTCGGATACCGTTGAACATAGGAACATAATTTTTTAACACAATGTTTGGCAGCATGTTTCAGAAGCGTTTTAAGAATATGTTGATCCGTTAAACTATAAAATAAAGGGAAATGAAGACATGTCACTGGAAATAAGCTCTTCAATTTGCATGACTAAAATATTCCCGTGTAAATACCTGTTTTTCAGCTAACATTCAAATCCCTGAGTTGTAGGTTCCCTGATTTCTCATGATTATTGACCACTCTGAGGCAATGTCAGTAAGAGCAATGCAGTTCAACATACATGGCCTTGTTTTCACCTTTACGCAATGCGGAAACAATGCAGTTTGCAAGTGCAGTTTATCCTGTCGCATCAGCATCGGTCTGCTCCATCGTCAATATGGTCGATGCAGTTCATAAGCCATATCGGTCAATTCGGTCGTATCGCTTATATTGGGCAATTAGGCGGTATAGCTTGCATCAATCAATTGAGTCGTACCTCGTCATTCCTATACTGAACTCGCTTCGATCACATTTCCCAATTTTCAATTCCACAAACGTTCGGATCAACATTGATCATGAGGCGCTTCCGTGCCACATTTTGCCTGGGGCTATGCAATGTAAAATATTATTTCAGTTTTCTTTCGTAAATGGTTCAAATTCAAAAATTATCTTTCGTTTTGTTTTGAGTAATTTTTCAAGATAGAGATCCGATTTTCCGAGACGATATATGTTTACTACATATCTCGTCTCGTAAATGTCGTCTCGGAAACGTCGATTAATTTTCTGAAAGCGTTGGATATTTAGTCCAAGCCCGTTCCAAAAAAGAAATATTTGACCTTATTGAATAGAATAAGTAATCGGTTGACAAATAATTGTTGGAGTATCATTAATTTAAGTAAAGACAATAACATAACAGGAACAGTAAAAGTGATGTAGATAAAGAAAAGTTTTTTTTCCATGCGAAAGGGTTTTTTTTTCATCTCATTAGGTGATATGATTTTGTCCCTCCGACGTCAGAGAGATAAAGTTTAATCATTTCCTTCAAGACGACCTTCGTAATGCACTTGTATCTTATATTGCCAGCAACTTTATAAAATTTGTATGAGCATGAGTGGGTAGATGAACAACGTGCTATAAAACTGACGCTGCGTCATCGACACAAATTAATGAATAGACCAAATATAGTTCATTTTAAAAAAAAATACTAACATTTTTCATCAAATGGAAGTAATGTTTAATCATTCTCTGACACGCCTTCTAAGGGCTGACAATTTTCTTCGTAACAAACTCTATAATTCGTAATAATCGATAAATGAAATTATCTGATTGCACAAAATTTTTATTGATTGATTGATTGTTTCCGGGCACGTCTACTGCATTGGACATTAGTCTTGTTAGTTAAATGAATGTTTTATCGCTGGCGGTGGCGGTGTTCGTCCCCACTAGATGGTGAGATCCAGCGTCCACCTACACGTAGGCTGGCGGTGTATTTCCCCCTCCAAGTCTCTCTCCCCAGCAGGACAAGCGCTATGCTGACAACTGGTCTGGTCTTCTGAAATGTGCAGTGATGTAGTGCATTTAAGTGGAAGTTTGTGAAAGAAGAGGTAAAGAGAGAACACAGAAGAGGAAGGAAACAGCGTGCGCGGTCTGTGGCCGTTTGTTCAGGATATCTACGGCATTGGTATTGAACAGAGAAACCACGGAAAATAACTGATTAGTGTATTCGTTTAGTATAAATCTCCTCCAATCAGCCGCTGAACTCGGCCTACATGTATAGCTCGTGTAAAAATTCCTTCACCGTCCGGACTCGAACCCTAGCAATTCCCGATCACGATCCACTGCAGAACCAGCGAACGCAAGAAATTTATTTACCTAAATAAATTATCAATCGGAAACTAAAAAATGTATGCTAAATTTTACATTTTTCAATAATAAAATTTTAATTCGCCGGTTTAATTAGCCGAGTTCGCCCACATATATGCAGTTTTAATAGGAGACCTTGATTTGCCTCAGTGCTCCTGGTGCACTTGTACCAGGAATTAGGCAGCTAGGAATTAGCCATTTTTAAATAAAAGATAAAAAGAATGGATTTAAAAATTATCCACGATTTTCATTTTTTTCACTTTTACTTTCTTGTCCATACTTCGTAAGAAGAGAAAGTATTGTAACCGTACACCGGAGATTGAAGAATTTTCGAAAAACTCTCCTTGCTTGGCCCTGGTAACGAAAACGTGGATAAATTTAGTTTATGTATTGCGAGAAGTCGCACGGGCGACCCCTCTGTCACGCCTACTTACTACCCCACACAGGTGCCCCTCGCGAGCATTTCCTCACGCCCAAATGTCCGCGCGTCGCCTTCACGCACAATAGTTTCGCAGGAGTACAAAGACTCCCCGGACCTCCTCCGCGAGCCGCTTCTTCGAGTCGGGAGGCGCCCTTTTCACCTCTCCGCCTCATTCTTTGTCCCCGGCGATTCCCGGATTGAGAACCGGAACGATTATATCAGGGAAGTCGCTGGCACTTCGTCTATTAATCCCTAAGGGCGCACCATAAAATAATCAGCAGACAGATGTCATCGGACCCTGCCTCGCTTTCTCCGATATCGCCACGTACCCATGGTCCCACAAAGGCGACCAATTAAAAAACATAACAAAGTTGGTCGTTAAGGGAAGGGATTGTCCAAAGCCAATGGACGGAAAATATTAGTGGACGGTTCTAGAACGGACAGAAGCCTGATGACCAATTAGAGGCAAAGCATCACGCATGTGACAGCACAGAAATTTCCAAATAGAGCGGGGAGAAGAAAGCGACAAAGCAACGGAGGTTTTTAGAAATGAAATTGTTAACAGAGACTCGTGCGAGAAACGTGAGAAATCAGACTTGTGAAGCGAGAATGGTGCGAGAAACTTGAGAGCACACACTTGTTATGGAGATTTGAGCTAGTGACAGGAGAAATGACTTTAAAAGATTAGACTTAAGCAACTTGTGGCACATTTCTACTGGCTTGTGACTGACCAGCACCTGCTGGCCTAAGCGATCCGACTCTCCATCTTCATTCAATCGGAATTAATTCCGTGTGGTGGATCACTCGGACCGACACCCTAAAAGTAATTAAAAGGGCGAGTGTACGCAGACGGGGTGGCGAGTGACGGCCCGTCGTTGCATAACGGCGACGAGTTCATCACTTCGAGCTCGGTCGCGAACGGCTGCTGACTTCCGGTCAGCCGACGGGACTACGAGATCCATTCCTGTTGAGTACGGGGTTATTTCAACCGTGCTTCGCCGGAACATCCTGCTGAAATTGACCGATAAAGACCCGCGGGTGTATAATCCCACCGAAGTGAGGTAAATCTTATCATCGCCATCATTGTTTCTGTGTATTTGCCCATTTCCTTTTTATTAAATAAGTTTTGGACTGGAGATTGTTAAGAAATTGGTCCTTACAAAGTGTATTTAAGAACTCTCTATTTGTCAATAAACGTGACACGAAGGGATACACCTTGTAAAACTGCATCTCTGTCTATTATTAAAATAGTGAGTAGACGTAATGCATCCCTTCGACCCAGAACATCCAAACCCTGAGTTTCTCAATGCCGGAGCAGGATGGCAAGTAAGATGCACGCTTGGCGCCCATTAAACAAATTTAGCGTGTGTGCTCTGACATTCATCAATTACAGGTGCACTCCACGTGTGATGGTAAACCCCTTTCTGTAGTTATTATGGATCCTCCCCAGATCATTACAGTTTAATAAACATTACTTCCTCTAACATGTCTTGCAGTGAGAATTCATGTTTTGTAGCTTTTTGATACCGAAAAATCTATTGGCCGAAAAACGTCTGTCCGTCCGTGTGTTCGTCTGCCTGTCTCTGGGAGGTCAACGTTATCATCTAAACCGTTCAGCCCATTTTCTCCAAAATCGATCCTCCTCGTTCTAATTAAAGAAACTCAAGTTCCTGTGAGTTTGAAACTGATATATTAATTTTAGAGGATACTTTATATGAAGCGTAATTACATTTTTAAAATTTTCTTAAAAACGACTCGAATGTTTTTGATTAAAGATTCTCCTTGTATAACGTAAATGATGCTTAAAATTATGGTGTAAGTCTCATTTTTATTGAAGTCCTGATGTTTCGAAAATTGCAAAAGTTCAAAATTTTTTCACCGCTTTCCTACGACTACAATATTGAATATACAGATTTTTTCCTTAATAAATTTTGTGTGTTCAAATCAGATCTTGGTATAATATTACGTACAATTTTTCAAAAATGTGAGCATATATCGCGTAATTTTGTCTCGAATAGAGGCAATTTTTAAACTTTTTTAAAACAGAATTTTTTCTTTAATTTTTTCCTCGTGTTAAGCAAGGGAATCCTAAGAAAGGCATAGATCTCATTTTTTACAAACTCTGTACTTTCGAAAATGGTAAAAAAATTAACATTGCAAATCTACAATACTGGTGACAGAATTTTTCCTGAATAAAATCTGTTCCTCATATCTTCCTTTGGAGATGTTAATGAAAATCTCTAAATGTTTGAAATGTGAATTACAAATGTGAATGTTCAATTCTGTTAAAAAGCATCGAGAAGATTCATGTTAGCTAAAAAGCTTGAGGTGAAGATATAACGGGAATTGCATATCAGTAAAACCCTGAGTTCGAATTCCCGAGCAGAGAACATACATTTGCTGGTTGGAAATATTTTTGCAGGTTCGTGTAGTATTATAATATGAGTGATAGAGGCGATATTACAAGAAGAAATGCAAGTAACAGAGAACTAGCTTGAATTCATGCCGGGACGGTCGACAACAGATGCCATAATTGCTTTTAGAATGCTGATGGAAAAATACAGGCTTTCACAAAGACCTCCACGTGGTGTTTATTGACTTAGAGAAGACGTATGACAGTGTTCCACGGGATCTTAATTGGTGGGCCCTGAGGAAAAAGAATGTCCCAAACACATGTCTGGTTAATTCAAGAAACGTATGATTCATGTACGACAGCCGAGAATTAGGCATGTGGAACAACCGAAGATTTCACTGTCAAAGTGGGACTGCTTCAAGAATCTAAGGTCTGTACATACCTTTTTGCCTTAGTTATAGATGAGTTTACAAGACAAGTTCTGGAGTTAGCACATTGGTCTATGCTGTTCGCGGATGACAGTCCTGGTGAGTGAAAGCAAAGAAGAACTGTTAGAAAACTTAGGTATCTGGAGAGGAGCACTGTAGATAAATGGGCTAAGAGTTAGCAGAACCAAGACCGAGTACTTGCATTGTCCGTTCAATACAAAAGTGAGCGGAAATCCAACAATTTGGGTGGCCAGAGAAGAAGTGGTAACAAGACAGATATTCAAATACCTGGGGTCAATACTGAAGGAAAATGCAGGAATAGAAGAAGGCGTAACAACAGGATAAGCAGTGTTGAAAAAAATGGAGAGAAGCAGCAAGAGAATTGTGTGATCGCCGAATATCAATACGTATAAAAGGGAAGGTCTAAAAATCTAAAGGGCGGCCTGGCATATTGTACGGAGCAGAATGTTGGGCAACAAAGAAGAGAGATGAACAGAAGTTGCACGTTGCGGTGATGAAAATGCTGAGGTGGATTCGTAGAGTGACGCTAAAGGCCAAAATTAGGAATGAAGTGATCCGAGGAACCGTCAAGGTGAGGTCGATAATAGAGAAACATCAAGAAAGGCGACTTCAGTGGTTTGGGCATGTTATGGGAAGACCTCATAGAGTACGTGGCTCACCGAGTGGAGTCAACAGAGAATGGGAAACGAGCACGGGGCCGCCCAAAGCATAAGTGGAGAGATTGTGTTAGGGAAGATATGTATGAGAATGGTATCAAAGTTGATATGGCGCAAAATAGAAGCAGCTGGAGAGTAGCGATAAAAAATATGACCCCAGCTAACTGGGATAAGGTTTAGAAGAACAAGAAGATGTAGTATTACAATATTGCATTGCCGTAACGAATAATGCGTGAAAATATGTGCTGTTTAGTACCATTAGTTAAGGTATCAAGGACCCACAGAACGTGGATGCTGACTACATGTCAGGTGTGAAAAAGCAATTTACTCCGTAAAGAAACAAAATTTATTCACGTTTTCGGAACCAAGTCCTCACAATATACGTTTTTCTTTTGGAAAATCGCCGATTTCGTATGCCGCATTACAGTACTTTCTCACAACGTTGTAAATACGTATTAAGGCGAGAAAGTGCAAAGTATGCGAGGACATTGTTTAATTATATTTCAATTTATGATGGAAATTAGGCGTTTTCCCTCCAAGAAACTTCATTCTATTTTTTTAACAATACTTAGCTTGAATACTCCGCTACCGTTATGTACATATTTCTCCCCTCCCTCGGAGTTCGGAGGAACTATCTAGCCCATCGATATACAAATTGATGATCCGATTTTAAGGCATTAACAAAATATAAAATAAAACCCCTTTTTTTATTTTGAATTGATTTTCACATTCAACCCTGTCAAAAAACTCAAAACTTTAAGTACGAAATACAAAAATAATTCTTGCAATTCTCATCATTTGCAATTCTTTGTTTCCGGCATGAAATTCTCTCGAAATTTCAACAAAGGTACGTTTTTTCTGACAGTACATTAAGAATGCTGCATCTTCGTTATAGAACGATCGTTTAAAATAATAATCTCTGCATGTACTACTTACTATTATGTATTGAAAACTCGTTTAGTGTGTACCAAAAAAGTGGATTTTTGATGTTCCTTTATAGAAATATTGTGTGATGGCCTGAAACCAATGACGTCAACGGGCAAAAGCTAAGTTTGAAGTAGATTCAGCTGGAAATTTTTAAATGAATACAATGCGAGCAAATGCAAATAAGTATTCCTAAAAATCAAAATATCCTGTGTAAACTCGCAATGCCTTAAGATCGTTCAGTCGATCGTGGAAACGGGCTGAGAAGGCTCAGGGAATCAACTAATGTCACTACAGTGTCTCTGATCGGGAGGTCCTAGAGTTCATGTCCCGACGGTAGCAAGGTTTTCGACACTAACCAAATAGCTAGCTCGAATCCAGCCGCCTTGTCTGAAGGAAAATAATAGCGACTGGCTGGTCTGATCGGTTGTTTTCCATCATTTCTCCGACCAGTGCTAGGCGAATGCCGGAGCAGAACCATAAGAAATAGGCCACGGACCGCGCGTAGTTTTTCTTTCCTCTTCTTGTCATATCCTCACCCCTTACTTTCACGCACATTTGCATGTTCTACATTCCCCCCCCCCTATATCGGGTGACCAGTGGTATGCTTAGATCTTGTTTTGTCTGGGACTGTGCCCCGTTTTGGGAGTTATCTGGTTGGGAAGAACACCAAGCCAGCATGGAGGCCGGTGCCGGTTCTCGCCATCCCGAGGGGAAAGATCTCCGCCACCTCCCGCGGTAAAGTCATGCATTACACCTACGCAACTAATGAGTGGCATTTCACGTCCCCGTATTCACAATTCAATTAGTATTTCTATCAGTTCAGCATATTTTTTGTCAAAGGTAGGTAATTAAAAAAATATCTCAAAAATTGCTCCAACTTCTTTAATTTTTTCCTCGCATAAACAAATATGGGCTAAAAAGTTGCGCATGTCCAATTTTCGGCGGACTTCGATAACAGAAAATAATTAACCCTACCAAAGTACAGATTGACAACACTTAATGGAATCTGTTGTAAGAAACCAGATCCTTAAAGATTTTAAAACGTTGACAAATTGATTGGCAATTCTGACCAAGAAAATAGAAAACTCTTTGAATTATAAGTCTATGTTCTTGTTTTTTCCTTGTTATCGCGTATTAGTAATATCATTTACGTATCTTAATGAGATGGATTTTGGTATGTAAATCGCGTGAGCCAACAGTGTCTTTCATGGTCTGGGCAAGAAACCTGCGAGGCCGCTCGCACAGGTGGCTTGACCGTTGTGGTCCGTGAACTGTTCGGGAACTTTATTACAGTTCTATTTTGCGATTTAATGCATTTGTAGATAAAATATCTTCAAATGATTCCCTTTAAAATTCCTCTGAATCTGTAAATTTCACGAGTATTAATACGTAATTGGCTCTTTTTAAAAAACGTTCTCATAATTTTTCATTATATTAATTAATTAATTTCCTAATTTAGCTGTTATATTGTTCAAGGCCTGATGATGGAGGCTCAATTTCACCTCTGAAACGTTGTCACGCTATTCTTGTACAAGATACTACTTTGAATGTAATAATCATTTGTGTTTTAATATATGTAATTTGGACTGTCTATAAAAAGAAATATTGGAACATTTATTAAGGGAAAAAATAGTAATACACATTACATCGTCTGTCTCAATATTTTTATTATTATTTGAATGATGATTATCTTTCACAGCTTCAGTTCTGCAGCCTGTGAAGGAGAATTTGATCAATGGGATCCAATTTCCCATCCAGATTTCTCTTGAAATATCTCTTCTGAAACTTGCGTAAAATGAACAACATAATTTTGATTTCATCAGATAAGCTTTTTCAGAGATTGTAAATTACATAGCTTTCTATCACATTTAGGGTACAAACAATATTATGTACATTATTTATTTATTACAGATGCAAACATAATGGCTCTCTGAACAGAAAAGGCGATAGAAGAAACACTCTAGTATTACGGAAAACACAACAAGAAGGTAACATATGAAAATAAACATTTTTCTCATATTTAGAAAATAAAAAGCGCATTCCATCGTTTTGAAGGTTTCAAAATGTAGTACACTTTGACACTAAATTTACAGGTGGAATTGTTGAACATTGCTTATATATAAGTGTTTGATTTTAAGATCAAAATTGCCACATCGTGGTCAAACGTCGCATATTGTACTGTTTGTCTCATTGGACAGATGATGTAATCCTATTGACAGGAAGGCCACGCGGGTATTACCTCTAATTACCACGCCCTGACGTCGATGCATCTAGCTGGATCCACTGAACCCTCTAGAAATTCCCCAGGGATGTGCGCACCCATTGCTAGCAACGACGAACAAATAAGCAGCCACTGATGCGTCCGGCTATTGACTAACATTCCAAACGCTCCTGGCTTGTGCTGCCGCCACGTCTATCATTATTTACGTAATTTAGTTTTTGCTGACAATTTGTGCAATATCGGATTTCCACTAAGTCCAGTTAATAGATGTATCGTAAATACGTTGACAGGAAACAGTAATCTCTTTGTGTCAGAAACGTATGAATAATTGAATCAGTCATGGAAATTTTCCAACACTTCCAGCGACATTTGATGTTTTCCGCCGTGGGTGCTCCCACCTCTGAAGTTTCATTAACTCATCCGGTTATTCTAACTAGCACTCGTTGGTTCGGTCCATGTTGTTTAAAATTACACTGTGTTAACGTATTGATGTAAAAGTGAAAATTAATGTTTATTTTCCGCGACAAATTTATTGCTGAAAAAATTGTTTTACAAACAATTACAAGTGTACTCTTCATTTAATCAGTGAGGGTATTAAGCATATTTAAAGCCTACGACATCATGTATCTTTAAAATCATTTTTATAATAATTTAATTAACAGGTTGTAATATCTTGGAATTCTCGTTTTTGGTAGTGTAATTCTGAAGAATGGTCTGATATATAAGATTTATGACTCATGAGTATTAATTTTATGAATATAAATTTATCACTTATGACAAGAAAAACAAGGAATTGCGTCTGAAATATCTGTTGCCTAGATGGATCCTATTTCTTACATGACTACATGGATCTTAGTCATAATTATTGCATTTTATAAACACGAAATGTATGTTCGCCAAGGGAATATAACATAACATATTCATTTGAATGTCGTCGATTGTAGTGAATCGATGTCGTTGTTTCTCTCCAGAAAACATAATTGGTATCCTATTAATATTTCAATTAAGCCAACATCAGGGAAATGAGATTTGCATTTCATTAAGAATCCTTAATTTTTATTTAGTAGTATATAATTTTGAAGGTTAAAAGCAATTTTAACGTTTAATCGTTCAGCATTACTCAAGTACAATTAAGGCACTCTCCAATATTTTACCAAATTATATTGTTGCAAAAATGTTAAATTAGAAGGATCGTTGTTCTCTTGGGAGTATTTATAGAAGAATAGGAAAAATGAAAAACTAATAAATGACTCATTGATTTATTAGATAAAAATATGTTAGTGAATAAATAATTAAATTATTTAAGTATAGGGTAATTAGCTATGCTGCATCGGTGTATTAACCAGAAATCCAAATTAATTGGATTTTGTTTCAAATTTGTTCTTTTACATGTATTTTAGTCTGTATAAAAATACAATACGTGTTTAGATAGACATTCACGATATTCGGGCAGCTGAATGTCTTTTGGTTGGAAATTCTCATGTAAAAATGATGAAATTATTTTATTATTTATCTGAGGTAGATTGTTTTAGTTAACTATACTGTAATTCGGCCTGTTAAATATTTGTGTATTAGGTATCTTAAATACAGCAAATGTGTGAATTCTATGGAAACTATAAGTGAGTAATGAGTCAGAAAATTTGAAATATATTATCCGTTCCATTTATAATACAATAGCCAAAATTATTGTTTTTCAAGCCGAAGAATAATTTCTTTTGACGTTATTGTTATGCTTTTTGACGATAGTCCGTTTACATTTAGAAAAGAAAATTAAAATCGTATCAGAGTACTTCTTTGTCTAATAATTATTGGTACAAATAGTCATTTTATGAATAATGATATTTCAGAATTTTCAACAGGTCTTTGAATTTCTGTTTCTTTTCCTTTCTTCTACTTCTACTGCACCTTCTATTCAACTTCTGCTGTAACGTCTTCTGAAACGTTCGCCCTGATCACGTAGCGGAGCCTGGGCGCATTCCAATCCATTTGATACTTCAGCATATGGAAGGTAGATGGCAGGAGTATACTGTTACACGTTGATTGAAATTTATCTTTTGGAAATATTTGAAGAAAATTCGGGAAATGTATATTGATTTGAGTCAATGATTTCAAAGACAATTGATTCAATTACAATTCAATGGGTGATAAAAATATTAATTAAAATCATTGACACTCCTTAAACAACTCATTACTCCATATAATAACGAGACTGGTTCAGTGGACTCCAAGTAATTAGAAAGTACTCGGTTCAATGGTTAATATGAATATAAAATTGGTTCCCTTTCATAATCTAATGAGTTAAAATTGCAAATATGTGATAATGAACAGATTTGAAGATTTTAGAGATAAAAATATACATAAATAAAAAAAGTGTGTTTGAAGTAATCCCTGAATGGTACTCAGTTGCATGCAAAAATGTGTTAAAGACATCAGTTGCTCATTCAGGCCAATTACCTAAAAATAGGTTGTCTTTAGTAGTTGAAGTCTCCACGACAGAGGAACCTGAGCGCTAGATGGGGAATTTTTCCGACTAGGGACGAACGAGTTTTGAAGTTGCAGAATCATCTTACCGTTACATATTGATAATGGTTCGTTACATCAAACCACTGCAAAAGAGTTTGCTGAAGAAATGGTCATTCATAACTTGTACTATAATACGATAAAAATATTATATGTCGGTGTAGTTGAGTTTTTTTTATAATTCGTATCCTCTAATTTTTAAGTTAACAAGTGTTATTAATGTTTTGAAATAAAGTTATTGAAAAACTCTGAAATTTCGATTTCCCTGATAAAAACTGCATTTTTCTTTCCTTCTTATCAGAAAGTGGCCATTTGTTTGTTTCCTATTCTCCCCAATTAAGTCTGAACTGCGTCTTAATTACTTTTCATGTGTGCAATATTTATATTGTTCATGTGGTCCGTCTGAGAGTTGTTACCAGAACTAAGTACCCGTAATATTAAGTAAAATCAGTAAACTGTTTTCTTCTTGGTGTATGAGAAAGTAAAGAATTTCACTTAAAATAATTTTTTTGAAAATATGAACTGAAATTATATTAAGTCTTACTGTTTGTATGCGCGTCTTCGTATCGATTTAAACAATTATTCCCAGCTTTGTTTTTCCAAATTCTAATAATTTTGAGAACATTTTACATAACTGTATTTTCCAATCAAATTGTAAAAAAATGTATATTGTCCAGAATTCTTCTTTGCCTAATCATAGGACGACAAACATATCTTCAAAAGTTGTCATTTTACTGTTCGAAATACAAAGTAATTAAAGTTCTTCAGATTGATCCTGACTTAATCGGAAGTGTAGATTGTAAACAAGTTGACGCACACTACAGTGTATGGTAGTGCATAATTTAGTTGCTTCTTTTACGGGATGGCATATAGATATAGTATAGACCGGGAGTGAAGGATAACATTCATTCAAAATGGCGTAGCGCAGTGCTACTAAGGTTTGGTTTATTCGTCTTTTCAACCAAGGCTACAGAGTGCTACATGCGCCACAGGACGGTGATGCCGGGCGCGCGCGGGGGGGTCGGAGGGTGGGGTGGGAGGGGCGGGAGGGCGGCGCGCTCAGCGGCAGCGGAGCGGGAGCGGGAGCGGGAAAGTGGCGGGGAGGAGGGCGGAGCGGGGCTCAAACGGCGGGGGCCGCTCGCTTGCCGCCCCGGAAGGGGCGTCCGCGTCCTCGCCGTCCTCCGGGAAGAGCGCGAGGGCGAGCGCGTCCTCGGGCGCGGCCGCCGGGGCGTCCTCTGGCACGCGCTTGCCGCCCCAGCTGTGGAACGTCCGCTTGCCGTCCGCCTGCTGCTCGTCCTCGTCGCCCGGCAGCAGGAGCAGGTCGTCGGCGGCCGAGGCGGGCGCCGGCGCGTCGGCGCGCTTGCCGCCCCAGCTGGAGAAGGGCAGCGCGCGCTTGCCGCCCCACGGGGAGAAGTAGGCCTTGCGGGGCTTGGCGGCCGGCAGCTGCTCGCGCTTGCCGCCCCACGGGTTGAACTTGAAGTTGCGCTTGGCCTCACGGAGGTCCACGGCATCTGCGGGACACGAACGAGCACGGTTAGCTTGGCATTAGGTTTGCACTCATTTCGATGCATGAAGTGGATTTATGAATATAGTGCGGATAATAATTCAGTTATAGTGCGGATAATAATTCAGTACAAAAAAGAACATTATTATTGTACTTGAATACAATTCCGTATGTATCACATTTATAAAAAATATAGAAAGAGTACGCTAATCAGTAACCAACGTACAACACGTTCTGAATGGGACAGGCTTTTTTCTCAATTAAATAGTGTATTGTCTAAAAATGATAAATCGTTATCTATTCTCAAATACATTGAATATATTAGTTTTTAATGAAAATATTTTAAAAGAATCTCACTTCAAAAAGCAATAGATGTAAACAATTAGCTAATGTTACTTGATTTGTTCTCTATTTAGAGTACGGATGAATAACTAATGACAACTTATTATATCCATTTAAATAATTAATTAAAATTTTCTATTAATCAGATAACTACTGCTTTGTAGGTGACTTCTTAGGACAAAAAATCACTGAAGTTAATTGCATATAACGAAATGTTTTTGAAATAGTAATATGACAACCTCAAGTGTAATAATTTCTACCCTTTTCTTGTTATACATTAGCTTTACCAGCGAAATTCCAATAAGCAAATATCTCTACGTGACAGTTTGCTAGTACTAGCATCATATCCGTTTCCTTAAATGCCTTATTTCAAGATTATGGCAGTTACTCAATTATTTGGTTCTCTGTTACAGACCACGTGAAAATCGCATAATATAGAACACGTATTTGTGTGAAAATTTTCCATCATTGTTTACAAGAGTTATGTGTGTTACATGAAAGAAATGCGCCCATTTTGCAATAATCTGAACTTATTACAGGTATTTTACATCATAGGACACACTTTCACTCATGTACTTTCCAACAGTTTTAAGTTGCCCTTTATGAAATGATTTTCTGGCATTGATGGTGATTTTATCATATTTTAACGGATTTGTTTAAATATTCAAACACAGAAGACCGAGAATGATATTCTGCAAATTAAAAAATATAACGCAACTCAGAAATATTCTTTTATGATCAAAATATTTTAAAAAAGGAGAAACATATGGTCAAGATCATGTAGTCATTGCATATATTGCGGGCAGAACTGGAGTGAAGTACATGTTTGTAATTAGCGGTCTCTTTACATATTCTATATTTTCCTTCCATCCTACATAAGCGTGTATGGCCTAACCTGAAACCGCTATTTCAACCACCACTACCCCAATGCAAAGAACTAATAGAGAACTGATAGAGAACTCATAGAGAACTGATAGAGAACTCATAGAGAAGTAATGGTGAAGTAATGGTGAAGTAATGGAGAAGTAATGGAGAAGTAATGGAGAAGTAATGGAGAAGTAATGGAGAAGTAATGGAGAAGTAATGAGAAGTAATGGAGAAGTAATGGAGAAGTAATGGAGAAGTAATGAGAAGTAATGGAGAAGTAATGAGAAGTAATGGAGGAGAAATGGAGAAGTCATGGAGAAGTCATGGAGAAGTCATGGAGAAGTCATGGAGAAGTCATGGAGAAGTCATGGAGAAGTCATGGAGAAGTCATGGAGAAGTCATGGAGAAGTCATGGAGAAGTCATGGAGAAGTCATGGAGAAGTCATGGAGAAGTCATGGAGAAGTCATGGAGAAGTCATGGAGAAGTCATAAGCGCCTCCCTGGTGTTGCGCGGCCGCTCACCGGGTCCGGGCAGGGCGTCTTCGTCGGGGGCGGAGGCCGCCGCCAGCCCGGCTGCCACGGCCCAGGGCAGCGCGCAGGGCCGCCAGTCGCGGCGCGCGCCGCGGCACAGCAGCGCGGGGTCCTGGGCGCGGCGCCGAGGCCCAGGCCGACGCCGGCGGGCGCCGCCGCGGAGGAGGGCGAGGCGGGGCGGCGTCGCGACGCGTGCGTCCTGCGGGCTGGGCGCCGGCGGAGGGTCGGCCGGCGACGCCGCCGCCGCCGAGGGCCACCGCGCGGCCCCCTCGGGCTCCGCCTCGCCCGAGCTGCTCCATGCGGCGAGCAGCACCAGCAGCGCACACGACAGCCGCCACATCCTGCGGCAGAGAAGCGCCCGAATCACCCCTCCGCCTCCGCCTCTGGCCCGGGCCATGCACTTGCCTCCTCAGCGCCGTACCCGGGAGGTCGCGAAAACATTTTCTGCTGCAGAACTGTTTCTATACAATTAGGGACTATACTGACCATCAAAAAGACAAATAATAGTTATTTTAACAATGATATTAACAATGCATTAATTTACATTTGTATTATATACTGTTAAAAAGACGTAATGTGATTGTAACAACTAATGTACTTCAGCTTCTGGGTTAACGACTAATTTCCCAGACCCATGTGCAAATGCTGAGAGATACCCTTGTTTTTTTCGGGGCACACTGCGTATGTTTTGTTGAGCTTTGCTTTTGTTTGTTGTGTTAAGAGTATATACAGGGACATAGGTGGCTATTTTGTTAGGAGTTTTAAAATTCAAATCCGTAGCTCGCTTGCCGATGCATATGTTTCTGTCACTCGGGAGCGGAGAGGTCTAGTTTTCAAACGTTGCTAACCTCGCTTATCACGTTCCAGCGGAGAAGGAAAAACCCGCACCTCTCGAGATATAACTGTCAGTACATTTTTGAGACTATTGAACGAAGTAGTCAACGCTCCAGACTTTAGTACTCACTCTTCTTTTTGCTCACTATTTACGGCATTCCCACACGCAATGGAATAATTTGCTAGACGGCTATATTTTTCCGAGTCGCATCTGCCCGGAAAACAACATACACTTTGACGCGGGTCGTGTGAGCTTACATTGTTTCAATTTGATAAACATTGCCCCTGCGGTCATTGCGTTAAAGGCTCATATCAAGAAAGCATCTGTAAGTCAAACAATTTTTTAAGTGACTGTCCATCTTCATCTGTCCATATCATTGATCTTGGTGAATTAGATAAGATAACATTTTGCTGAAAAAGTTAAATATTCTACTGAATCTCCCTAATCATCAGTATTACCAATTTCCAATGCGCGTAGAAATTAAAACAAAACTGTGCGTTGTCCGGCCATGTGAGAGAGTATGATTTCGGTAGATTTCCAAGAACTGTGTAAAATTCCAAAATCATGAAAACAGTTCGATTTTATTGAAAATGCAAATATTTCTAATACTGAGTGTACCAACTGTACCACTTTGTGAATCACAGTTGACTTCATGCGACATCAAGGCTCTAAGGGACCCCCGCCATTAAATATTGGTCATTCACAACCCGTTATGAAGCAGCAACGATTTTGTATATTTTTTGAATGTAAAGAAATGTGCGTCCTTCTGTTTGGAAAACCATTTTGTGTGGTTTTGTACATTTTTGTTGCTTCAGGTCATAAGTTCCTTAAATTTTTGCATAATCTGATAAGTTAAAATTCTTATTTCTTAGTAATGGGTGCATGTGTATTTACGAAGATGACAAATTTTCAAAGATCATTATCTCTTAACAAGATACGTCGTGTTGCCTGCTTATTCAGTTTAACAATATTTTTGGGTCATTGATTAATATCAAAGCAGTTAATTTGTTTGTTTATTCACGCTAGAAGGTTAATTCAAATAATCTCAGGATGGGACAGTATGTTGCTTTCCTGTATAATTCAGTTTCAACGAGTCAACAATTTTTTTCAGTGGTTCAATATATACATGTACGTAGGCTATCTAATTAGTTGAATTATCCGGTGTTGCCCGGGAGTTGATTATTCTGTTGGGCAGAAAAGGTAATTAATTGTGTCTACAGCATAAAATGCAAGTGTTTCTACGGTTTACATTCCTCGCGCTGCCCCGCCAGTGTTCCCGCCCTGCCTTTCCCTTTCCCGCCATGCTTCTATGCATTGCGGGTTGCAGTTTATATTACCCTCTTCACAGCCTATTTCAGAATATAAACTTCTAGGTTATAAAGAGGAAGTCGAAGATTACATTTTTGCCACTGAATACGTGATGGCAAATTTCATATAACACAGTTACACATGTGACATTAGCCCCTGATTGTTAAACACCCCTGATTGGCAGATCAGGGATGGGTGAGTGGGCTCAAATTTGGATGTTCACTTATATTTTTGGATGATACTGTAAATGGAGGGTACCCAGAAGATTTTGGAGGGTACTGACGCGCGACCTGTCAGAAATATTCGAAGTGTGACGTCAGAATGAAGCTAATATTTTCACTTTTAGGACAATTAATAAAGTGTTTGCGCTTATCCACCTTGTCTAGTATTGATCTGAATCATCGGCGCACATTGATAGATACTATCAAAGTGATACTCTAAGATCCTAAACTTGGACTCAATCTACTTATTTTCAGAGTAACTAAAATCAGGGGAGCTGTCTAAGAGAAGTTTGCCGACAAGCAGAGTTTCTTTTAGATTTATATAGAAAATAATATATCTGGCCGTCAATGCGTTCGTCCGTTCATCCGTTAGTTCGCGTAACAATTAGCGTCTCTTTGCATATTCCCTTCCCTTTCCTTTTAATCTACATCATAGTCGGAGCCAATGGAACAAATCCCTAACATTTGTTTAGCAATCATTTGGCTCAAAGTGCACATCAAAAGAGCCTCTATGTCGACCATATTTCCATTGCCCTAAATTCCTGGCCATTGTTTTATTTGTTAAAAATACTCAAAAATTAAGATTAATCATACTATTACTATACAAAAATGACAATAGTTAAAGTTTTAAATATAGTTTAAAAGCCTCTTGGAACATCTCTAAGAAATCACAAAATATTTTGAATTTTCCCTAGAGAAATAAGAGTGATCGAGCATCTGAACAGCAGCCATATTCCGGTGACATTACCCCACGCGGCATCACTATCTTCCCCCATTTGTGTAAGGTATCGTTGCACATGTCATCTACAGTATGCGTGTTTTGCGGTTAAATTTCGTAATTTTAAATATTTTTTCTTAGTTTTCATCTTTTATTACGTCTTTAAAGAGAATAGGATGCATTGGTACTCTGATATTGTAATTATCAAATTATCGATGAGAGAGAAAAATAAACAAACAAATTCAACTTTTTTCCGGTTTCTTTCCTCTTACACCAGAAAAGCCTGTAACTGCCAATAACTAACTCGAGCGCAAATGTTATTCTCTCTCAACAAAGGAATTATTTCAAAATATGTCACCAGGAAAGTTAAACCACGTCATGTAGAGATGTGACAAGGCCTTTTCATTTTTAGTAGCCAATTACCGTTTCGCGAACCTTCTGTCTGTAGGATGATGTACATAACGGGGGATCTCCTGCCGACGGAAATCAGGCTGAGCAGAACACGCAGTTGGAAGAACCGTATCCTACGGCTACAGTGATTTTATTCAATGAAGCATACACGCGTTCACGTACTGACACATGATTACAGAGTGCCTTGTGAAACGGACACGTTTAAACTGGATCGTAGGAAAATGTGTCGCGTGCAGTTCTTGAGAGGGGAAAACACAGTCACGCATCCTCGATCTTGTCAACCAACAAAGTGGACGAATTTTGAGGTGGAAGTGCTTTCGTGCAACACACAATGGCAGAGGTTGAGTGTATCAAACGCACAACATCAGAGGTTGTGAATGGACTGAAGTGCCTTGGACACTGATATATAACATTATAAAATACGAAGCAGTATGAGGTCCCCTATGAAAATCCTGATTTCAATAAAACGAACGCTCTTAAGAGATAATCAACAATAAATTTAATTACAAAATGTATATGTGCAGAATGTATTCCTAATCCCCTTTTTTGTTTCGCGGACCTGTCCTTGAGTAGATCCTAGCTTCTGGCCGTCCATTGTAACTATTTCTAGATCTCTATATTATTTTCTTTATATTTCTGAGTAGATATACTTTTACCGATTCAGTCTTGATTATTTTTCTTCCTAACAAAATTATTTATCTGCGTTACCATTCCTAAAAAAGTTTCTAGCTTATTATTTAGTTTATATTATACTTTTATATATTAAATTAACACGTATTATTATTACGCACATTATAAATGGAACGGACGGTTACCAATGTAACAAATAAAGTGAAGAATCCAACTAATTTTCGACAATTGTATCATTTTACTCTTGTGAAACCCATTGCGTGTTGTCCGTGACTGGAATTTTTCATCACATGATCACCAGATTGAACCATTCCACACATTAGAAGCAAATAGAGCTATTTAAAGCGCGCACGGTTATGAATTCTTACCAACGGCGCGGCTCTAAAAATTGACACGTCTATAGTTACCGAAGCGCCTTGGCAAAACTGCTAGGTAATCTCATTTCTCGGGTTCATCCCCGCGCGGGGCCCGGCACCGATCGCCGGCGCGCGGAAGCAGCAGCAGCAGCCGCTGCCGCCGCCGCCGACCGCCAAACCCACCAAACAGACCCTAATAAACGCCTTATGTCGCGCACGCAGCGCGGAGGAGAAGGAGAAGGCGGGGGCGGGGGCGGATCGCGTATTCCGCGCGCGCCGCAGGTCGGCGAGGGGGTGGGTGCGGGTGGAGGGGCGAGGGGGGCGGGGCCGGCGAGACCCAGGTGGCGGCACCGCGCTCTGCCGCGCGAATCGGCGGAGGCGCCGCCCCCGCCCCCGCCCCCGCCCCCGCGGTCTCGTTCACGCTCTGGCCTCGCTTAAACCGTCACCTCGACGTCCTCGCTGAGACCTCCACGCGCACTGCCGCTGTAGCGCTTGCCTACACTCGCATCCATGCCTTCCTCTTCCCTGGGTTTTGCTCTAGTGATCGCCCTCGCGATCGAAGGCGTAGGCTTCCGTGGTCGGAGTCGGTAGCTTCTTGGCTGTCCGGGAGACGCCGCATCGTAGGTACAGATGCCAACGTTTAGGCCGTCATTCTGCAATCTTCCCCGTATGGAACGGACGAAGGTCAGAGAATGACGGCCGAAACATTAGTATCTGTTCTGGAGCGTGGCTTCTCCCTTGTCCACCAAGTAGATACTGTCCTCGCCCACACATTCATCCACACTCACCCATTGGCGTTGCCAACATCCTCGCTAAAGACCCCTCTTCACCTGCGACCGTTCATCGCCCACGTCCTCGTCGGCGTCCTCACCAACTCACTGCTGACGACGCTCGCTCACGTGCTCATACATTCCATATTCCCCCCTTCCCACATCCTTGCCCGCCCCCTTTCCCCATCTCATCCTCCCCATCAGCACCCATCGCTCGACGTCCACATCTCTGATCTACTCTCTCTGCTTTGGTCATCTCTACTCTCTCCACACGCCCCTCCACGTCCACCTTCAAAACATTGCGTGAAGAAACCAAATAGTTACATGACTTGTTTTGCGTATAGTGTAAAGTCCTTATACCATGAAACCAAACGATTCTCTTTCGTCTGTTTTGATAGTAAATTTCGTTGCGTAACGTACCGGCCAGTACGCTGGCGTTCCACTCATTAGCCCAGAGTTCAATTTACGAAAACTCCACGTGAAATTCGCAGGGAAAGAAAGGGGTTTCATTACAGATTTCTGGCGCATTCTCTCGTTTATCCTGTTTTCTGCCTCTCTTCCCCTCATTACACTACTGCTCCATCATTTATCCACTAAATAATTTATCATCACAGATGAAAACGCCTGTTCGATTGAAGAGAATTAATACATAAATAAAAATATGCATAATCTGTTTTACTTATTGTAGATAATAATTATCAAATATTTTATTAAAAGGGAAATTTTTAAATAATTTGCATTGCGTAGAACAGTGATAAACTAGTATATTATCATGCTTTGTCAGCTACGGGATTAATGCAAGATACTAAGCAGATTGAACACAGTACAGCAGAGTACTCTAGATGGTTTTCTGCGACATACAAAATTTTAAATGTATAATAATTAAGCAAAATCCATGCCCTATTCTATTTTATTCTATTCTTATTTATTTAAATTTTATTTTATGTCAGCTCCATTTCATTTTATTCCCAACTTTATATAACTTGTAGGTGTGCAAGGCAAACCAATGTTGTTTTCGCTTCATAATTTGTGTCACACAATACATTTGAAAATAACTGTCAATATGCGATTCAGCACGAATCAAAATTTCTGTCTCCACGTCCACAGAAAAATAACTAATGGAAGATTGCATGTTTTCCGCAGTAAATTTATTTCTCTGATAATGACCCTGAATTATGATAAGAATAGAACAATTTTATTTTGTTTTCCTCTGCAATAGCCGTTTTCAGAGGCTACTTAATAATGTAATTTTTTTCTATTTTAAAAGTTGATTCTTAGGTGATCTATAAAATTTGAGATTAATCTACATGCCGCAGATCTGCGACAGGGACCTTTAAATAATCACTGAATGATCCTTTTCGGCCATAAACATCCACGTATTTGATCGAGTATGAATTTGCAAACATGAGTAAATAAGCGTAATATGCTGACCATTACGTCACTGAAACCGCTTTAAATGGATGTATTTGTTAGAATAAATGTATAATATAGCTTAATTTATAAATGTATTGCCTTTTGCGAGGGAAATCTCCCATTTCTGCTCTGCATCTACCCGTATTACAACACTTCTGAGGTCTCTAAATGTTTGCACTTCGCTCCTCGTTGCTCGATGGAGAGAGGCTGAACACCTGCTGCTCCAACACCCTCTCTCGGAACTACACAACGATTCTATTTTTCTTTGCGTCCTCAACTTTGTGCCTCGTGTTCTTCAGCCTCAGTTTCTTGACTCTGATTCGTTGTTTTTGTTATTTTATAATATGAGATTTCAAGAGCTTTTACATAAAGAAATAATCAAGTGTGGAATGGTAAATGAGATTGTTTACGTGGGCTTTTTGTTAGCATCTGAATTAATCGTATTCAGAATTTTTCCAGATCACGTTTTACCACACGACTCTCACAGAAAAAAATGCTTGAAATTTTTGTTCCATTTGTGTTATAATCTCTTAACAACGCTTCGGACAGAGTAGAGTTTGAAAGTGTAGATTTACCGCAGTTTCCAATCCTAATCAAGAAATACAAGTTTCCCTCTTACATTTTTACCGAATCTTAAATACGTTCGTAAAACAATTATGTGCTCCCATATTGATTCCATTAAAATTAACAAGAAATTATGTGCATAATGTTCAGAAATGTAAAATTTAGCAGAGTTCATTCGCGAGAAAGAAAAAGTATATTTTACTCATCGTAATTGAATTGTTATATAGGATGTAAATAAACGTGTCAAATATTTCAAGGGATATTTACCAACATCAACACAACTCACATTTCATATGAACACAGCAGTGATAAACTTCGATTTCAGAACTGCAGGACCTTATGGTCTAATGGTCTAATGGTTCCAACTGTTCGAATGGCTAAAACATTTGTTGGTTTTTGGTTAGTTTGCTTGTTTATCAAAATTATATTACAAAAACTATTTTAAATGATACATTAAATAACAGTGAGTAACAGCTTGTTTGTAATCACAACATTTTTTTAAAAATATTGCTCGAAATGACCTTCGGTTTTGATGCATCCCCAGTCTGTGCTCCATACTTTGTTAAAAAATTCTCGAGTGTTTAGTATTTCCTCAAATGCATTTTGGATATCGTGTCTCAGAATGTTAACATGAGATAGGAAGTTGCGTAAAACAAGGACATTAACTGTCCCCACAGAAAAATCTATTGAATTCAAATCAGGTGGTCTGGGGGACTTTTTAATAAATCCTCCGCAAACAATCCATCTTTGCAGAAAGTGAATATTCAAATAATTGGGAACTATCCGGCTGAAAGAAGTTGAAACATCATAAATGCGTCGTGCATAAACCATATTCATTGAATGACGTATTTAAGAATCGGTAAAAATTTAAAGGGAAACTTGTATTTCTTGATTAGGATTGGAAGCTGCGTTAATCTAAAAAGTTTGTCCACTCAGACACGAAATGATCATGAATGATGTCACCCTGAACGTTCAACTCCAGTTGAAGATAATCTTGTGATCTTGTCAGACCACATTAGAGTTTTCGTGGACTCGTGAAGTTTTAGAGTTTTCGTGGAAATGTGATTGTTTTGGTGTTTGAAGATACGAGTACGTCATGTGAAAATCCCACCTTATCAATAAACAATGAAGGTTTTAAAAATTGATGAAACAGAACTTTTTCAATAACATACCGGTAGCGGTAGCTCAGTGCATCAACTGATGTCACTGCAGCGCTCTAACCGGGAGGTTCTAGGTTCGAGTCCTGACGGCGGCAGAATTTTCGACACTAGCTTTCCAGCCAGGTCGAATTCAGCTGCTGTCTGGAGGAGAATTCTAGCGGCTGGCTGCTCTAATCGGTAGTTTTCCGAGGTTTCTCCTATCAACACCAGGCGAATGCCGGAGCAGTACCCTATCAAACGGGCCACGGACCGCGCGCGATCTGTCCTCCCTCTTCCTTGTCCTATCCTCTCCCTTTACACACACACTTACACTAACATGCACCACACTATCACATATTCCGGGAGACCGGTCGGAGCTTAGAGCTGGTCCCGACTGGGCGGTGCCCCCTTAGGGGGAGAGTCCTGGTTGGGGGAAACCCCACTAGCCGACGGTAGGTCGGCGCCGGATCTCGCCATCCAGCGGGGGAAGATCACCGCCATCCCCCGAGAAAAAACATGCACTACACTAACGGGACTAATGACCAAGGCAGTTGACGCGCCCGGAAACACAAAAAAACAAACCAAACCAATCAACTAACATGTCAGCAAAAAGTTATTCTGAGCTGAACGTCACCTTCACTTATCCTTGTATCCATTTCATGGACTATGACCACAAACATCCTCACACCTTACGTACATACACGTACATGCACTAAACTACCATACTTATCGGGTGACTAGTCGGGAGTTTAGAGCTTGTCCCGGCTGGGACAGCGCCCTCTGGGGGAAGATATCTGGATGAGGAAATTCCCGCAAGCCAAATTGTCGGTCAGCGCCGGATCTGACCATCTAGCGAGACAAGAACATCAGCATTTCCCGTAATAAAAGCAAGAACTACACTTACGGAACTAAGATCACAGCGCACTAGAAAATCAATAAATCATTCAATTTCTTCCTCGTGTGTTTTTTCGCGTGGTTTCCAACTCTTCACTTTTACATCTGTTTGCTAAGCAACGTCAATCAAAAATCATTTGATAGTATAGTAGAACATCATCCTCATTTATTCATTGTCCCTCATTGGATTATTCATTTTCATTAATGCTGACAGTGATGGTTTTACAGTACTGGTTACTTTATCTGACAAATGCGATGCGTGTAAAATGTTATTCACAATTTCAAGCACATTCACACAATTTTCTAATTGTAATTTCACTTAAATGTAATAAACTCTGCAGCTACATGTGACATTGATTATGTTTCGTTTGATTCTCTGAAAATACGTAAATCCAAACAAACTGTATCTCTCGGCGAGGGGAACGAGCGTTTTAAACCTCGCTGTTCAATTTTTCAGGCGCTTTAAATAGAAACAAAAACTCCTCTGGTACATCTCTGTGAAAAACAACATTCGAATATAAATGTAAATGGGGAAACAAAGGGATAAAACGCGATCATTCTCCTCTTCATATATCGTTGTAATCTTTCTGTAAAAATTGTGAAAGTTTTTTCCAACAGACCACTAGTATCTCTTCTGAATGCCAATTTAGGCAAGAAACACTCCTGTTTTTGTAAGTGTTTTATGTTACCTTCCTGACACACACATGTTTACTCTGATGCTGATGAGATAAAGTATAAAAGGTGAACGGGACGGATAAGTTAAGGAGCCTCACTGCCATTTCCGCAAAAATACAAATATAGTTACTTACCGTTATAAATAACAGTTTATTAAATAAGTTTAAAAGCTATTTTTATCATACACATTTAAAGAATTATCGAAAGTTAGTTTTAAAAAAAAAAATATCTATTATTTAAGTATTATATTATATAAGTATTATTTTATTTCACAATAATTTAGTGTTCATTGAACCAACAAATTTGTATTGTTCTCTTAGCCTTGAAGAAATTACTAAATTTGTGTCGATGAATCGTATGCAGATCTTATAAAATAACTAAAGATATATCGCGGCGATGGTGTAACGGTTAGCGTATCGGACTGTTATACCCAAGTTTGCGGGTTCAAACCGATCGAAGCCGTGGATTTTAAGGGCGAAAAATCCTTCGTACGCCTTCCTTCGGAGGAAGTAAAGCCGGCTGTCCCATGTTAGTAGATTTACTGCATGTAAAAGATCCTCAAGCCTAAATGATGCCTCTGAGCTAAATTCAAATCGCCTGTTTCTCGCCCAAGTAATACCTTCTTTCTCCTACGGTTGGTGAAAGGAGCGTAGCAAAATTTGCGTGGTCAGACGGAAGAGCAAGCCTCATGGCTGAGTCTCGCCACGTAAAATAAGGCAAATTCAATTCAATTCAATTCAATATAATTTTAGTTTTTACTAAATGATTGCGATTCAGAAGGTTATAACTCCTTCAATTTATAAGAACTAGTACGTGTCGCGCAATAATAAACATAAAGTTACACTGCGATGCTAAAAGAGGGAATTAATTCATGAACGACGATATTGTATTTTTAATATAGTTATTCATATAATTAAGTAAAAGCAACATTGTGTATTTTATCGTAGTAGTGAATGCATACATTCGATTCCAAACGCTTTGTAATACGGAAAGTACTGATTTGAAAAGTCTTTTTCCTCTTTCACTCCACTAGCCAAACATAAGAATTAATTCAACACACAAGAATCTTCCTTTTTCAAAAGAAGAGCAGATCGAAGAGCTTTCTTGGATTTCTTATATATTTTATTTACTAAACAATGTTGGATTTTCTACCATCGAAGTGGAATTTATTCCTTCGAAATACGAAATACGCTTCAATACATTTGAGTACTATTGAACAGTGTACGTGACAGTGTAGTATTCTCCTTCTTCAGAATACGCTCCCATTATCAGTTTGTTCCGTTATTCCCCCTTGCGAGAAATACACAATTCGTACTTAAACATTTACAATAATTCTCACATTGCTTCCATAGAAACCACACTTCTGTTACGTTGCTTTAATTGCTGCTAAGGAAAGCCTAGTTGTCGAAAATTGTTTTAGACGCGACTAATTTACGTAAATCCCATATGAAGTGTAAAAGTACAGTTTTCCAACTTAATCGAGTTTTTTTGTGGAAAGAAAGTAAACACGCGAACCCATTTTATATTTCAGATGAAGTGAGTTTAAAACTTGTCTTCTTCCATTAATTACATCCTCTGCCCAATTTCTTGTTGATCGTCATGCAATGCAATCTGGAAATAGTTCGCCCAAATAGGCATCACCAACTTTACCCATCCATAACGTAGGTGGCAAGATTGTACTATAAATAATTATTTAATTGTAGTATGTCAGCTTATAA
Organism: Teleogryllus oceanicus; assembly: GCA_964035755.1. NCBI lineage: Eukaryota > Metazoa > Arthropoda > Insecta > Orthoptera > Gryllidae > Teleogryllus > Teleogryllus oceanicus. Next base: position 240,005,724 of record CAXIVR010000001.1, read on the forward strand.
TAGAGAATTGGATAAAGAGGAAATAATATAATATTAACAGTAAAAAGTAAACTTCAATGAGTTAACAGAACAGTAAACTGTTTACTTAACAGTACATTTAAATTAGTTAACTCAAAACTCCAATAATATACCAATAATGTGTACGTATTATACTAACCGAAATAACGCAGTTTCAGACAGTTTTGAAATAAAGTGAATGTAACCGTTTAATCATGTAGTAGATTTCTAGAGTTAAACTCGTAGTTCATAATATTATTATATTAATAACCATTTTATCGAAAATATGTTGTTTTGATATTTGCGCTTTATGAGTAATACGAGAAAATATGAATAACTATAGAGATTAATTTAAGATAATTTGTATAGCTTGAATATAATTTGTACTTATATTCAAGAACCACTTTTAATATTTTTTATTTCTTCATTTTAAATATATAACTTCATTCAAGTTTGTCATTAAAAGCAAGAACAGTAATGTCAGTCATGGAATGTTGTCAATTCAAACGCAGTCTTCATATAGCAGAATACATTTGTCAATTAATCATTAAAGCTGCCTTTTGTATTTTTGAAGTTTTAAACTCATTGAATTTTATATTTACTAGAATCTTTTATTCTCATTTGTTCAGAACATTACATATCCTTCTAAACTCTCCAGCTGCCAGAGGTCAGAGAGTCTTGCAAGGTAAAGTTATATTATACGATTTTTCTATTAAATGAAACATGGGTTTATAATCTCTACAAGCGCTAGTCGAAAACATGTAATCTGGCGCTATTCGAGACAACCTTCAAGTTCAAATAAACCCCATGTCCTCATCAAATACAACAATTTCGCATACAAATTGAATTCCAAAGAATGGTAGATTGCGGAAGTTATTAACAATTTTTGCTCAGTTTTTTTAATATAAATCTGACGATCTATAAGAACAAGATTTCTTGGTCAATATAAACTTTTCATAAAATAAACTGGGAAATTACACGTAGACGTAATATTACAATACACGTAATATTGCAAAGAAAATTATAGTATTTTAATAGAACAATAAAAGTTTATCAATCTTAGTTTTACTTCAAACTCAATGACACGTTTCCATTAAAATGTTCTCGTGTGACTTCTGTACAAGTCTGTAATATATTGTTTGAGAATTATTGGAAGATTCAATAACACGAGACCGCATTTGTGTTCCAATAGTGCAACAGTGTTTACATACATTTTTCTTCATTTCTTGAAACCTGGTCTTCAATTATTCATTAGAAAATTTACTGTGGATACAAAAGCTATACCCTCATTTACAGTTAACATTAAGCTTTTCAAGATTTAAAACTATATTTCTTCTCTTACAAAACTCAAATAAAAATGACGAAAACTTATTTATTTCCTATAATGCAGCCGTGAGCCCCGTGACTTTTTCCCCGAAAGCGCTTGGCTTTGTTCAAAAGTCATCCATCGAAGCGCAGGCCGCCCTCCGGGGGCGTCCGTATGCAAGAGCGGAACAATGAAAACTTGTTGCATAATCCACAAGGCGAGCAGTAAAAAGCCCTCCAAAGCGCACGTTAGGGCGCGCGACAACAAGGCGAATGAAATTGAGATAGGAGGCGTTGCAGATGGCGCGGGACGGGGGCGGAGGGAAGAGGCGGGCGCGAGAGGGAGGTGCGAGGAGGAGGGGAAGAGCGAGGGGGACGGGGAGCTGACAAGGAACGCGCTCCCGCGCAGATAAGCGCCAAGTGCCACCTTCTCGGGCTTTCATAAGCTCATCGCAGGATCTTGGCGGCCCGCGCCGCGACGCGGGGTTTCCCCCCCCCCCCCCCCCGCCCCGACAGACCACACCGCCCCGCACACTCCCCGCCACTCCGGCAGCAACCACTGCACTCCGGTCTTTGCCCTACCCTCCTGCCCCCCCTCGCTAGTTTCGCCGCCTCGCTGCCCACACCCCTAACTTCACAACCCCGCAACCTACCAACCCCCCCCCCGAAGCCACACACCTCACCCATAAACTCTCAACCCACCAACCCACACAACACCCCTCAACCCATGAAGCCACACACCCCACCCATAAACCCTCAACACACCAACCCTCACAACCCACACAAAGAATCTACCAACCCTCAACACATTAACTCCGACAACCCACCCACCAACTCTCAACTCTCCCAACCCACCCACACAATCCCCTTACACGACACCTCCCGCATAGAACCCGCACCCGCAACCCCGCCCTCCAGGCCACACACCAACACCCCCGCTCTCGCCTTCCACACCGCCCTTGCCGTACTCGCCGCTCTTGCTGCCCCTTCACTCTCTCCGCCTACACCGCTCTTGCAATCTATGGAATTGCCAGAACACCCCCATCGACCGGCTCCTTCACCAGCAGCTAGGCAGCTCTCGGGGTCTACACGGCGCCCCGGGAGCTGCCCCATTACCGATGCGTGTGACGTGCCTTGATTGCCATCAAGCGTCCTTGCTTCTCCCCTCCCCGCCACTGCTTCTCGTCATAATTTTGCCTCCATCTGTCGCTGCCACAACACCTTGCCTTGCTTCCCTTCCTGGTAGTTTGGAGGGTTTTCTTTCCTCCTGCTATCATAATGCCTCAGTTACACTTCTATAGCCAAAACAACCCATCTCTACGTCTGTTTCCGTAGCTATCACATACCCTCCGCTTGAATTGCTTCCGCATCCTGTCGAACGTCCCCCCTCAACCTCTACCTTCGCTATCACAAGTACGTTGTCACCTCTGTTGCCTTTGCCCCTCCTGACATTTGTTTCAGTTTCTGCCATTTTGTCTGTCCGTCCACCTCGCCTCTTGTCCGGCTTCCATGGCCTTGAACGCGCATGATCGTATCAGATTTTTCCTTCAGAACATCTTCACATCATTTCCGAATTTCAACGCTGTCTCTTCCTGAATCTCACCTTTTGTCTTTCTATGCAGTTCCTCCCGATTTCATTTCATCGTCTTTTATTCTGACTTCAAAAAATTCATTCTATCCATTCCCTTCAGCGATCTCAATCATCATGGGGTTTACTGCTGGCGGTCACATCTGTCGTCACCACCACATCACTACAGCTGTACAACCATTATGAGATTCTCAACCAAAGATGCCAATGATAGTCCATCATCACCGTTATTATTTCCATCTTTATCCCGTGGCATACACATATGTTGCTTCTGGTACATCACATTCCCGACAAGGTATCACCACATCGTATCACCTTCCACACCGATAGAGGGTAGCGTTCATCATTACAGCTTCTTATTATTGGTGAATTCAGTTTGTTTTCCCCATCATCGCCCAGCCAGTCTCATTTCCCGTTTTGTGGCATACGTTCTCCGATATTCTCATCAGTGATAACCCTGACATTTCACCCCCTCTAAATATACAAATTTATATCGATATTCCCTGCCTTGTCAACGCATTGTTCTTGTTACATTCATCGGAGTTGCCTGGTATCCCATGGTCCTTTACATACTGCCTGATCTCCACGCCGTCATGCGCTCTGAATTGTAATGATGCCATCTCGATTCCCCAAACCCCATTATCCCTTTCGTTCGCTCTTGAACTCGCCTCTGGCACGCTCGCCTTGCCTCCACCTCCACACTGTCGGTCCTTCGTGTTCTCCTCCATTATCACCTCTTCCATCACGTTCGCCCTCTCATCCCCCCTCTCAGATATGATAGCCTCTCTCCCTCCCCTGCGCCCCACCGCAATCACTTCCGCCTCTGTGGCCCCGTCCCCCTCTCTCCGCCCGCCTTCGGTCTGTCCTTAACCCGGTTATTCTGCAAGCTGTTCTCATCCCGGCTAACCAAGCCATTAATCGAATGGATCAACATCATTACAAGGGCACTACTGCTCCAGGTCTCCTAAATGGCACTGACGGGCGGCACAAGCTGCTCTGTGGCGCTTGGGCTGCGGATCGGCCTTCCCACCAGGAGACGGGATAACACAAAGACTACGCGCCCACACCACCCCCAAACTTAATCTGCGCGATAGATGACAGAGCGCTCGATGATTCCTTCGCCAACATTCCGTGGGTAGAGAGTAAGTAGAGAAAGTAAAAGGTAGAAATGTTTGTGACGCAAGGGGAGCCATTCCATTCATTTACGAAAACACTTTTGTGTAAGGAAAGTAGATCGTCTGAGAAGAATTAAGTCTCTAATATATATAATACGTATATTTTAATTAATGACTGCTCAATTGTGAAAACGTATAATGATCAAAACACGAAAATGCGGCAAGGTCATTTTCAAGTTGGTGTTATATAACGTCAGTAACTTTTTTGAACCATTTGATATTAGAATATTTTGTCCAGAATCGCTTCATTCTGATTACACGTAATTTTACGTTTTTAAAAAGGTGCTCTATTTCTTCGAGATCGAATGCTAAAATTAACATAAATAGGTTTTAGAGATACCATTATGTTGTCAAACATTTTTCTAAAGTATGTGACAAAATTAGAGCGTATTGTGTTACGTTTTTATCAAGTGCAGGAAGTGAATGTAGTGTAAATTGGAAAGATGAAATACTATGAACCATAACAAACCTTTTCAGAGTGATAAGGCATCATTTCTATGCGTATTCATTATTAATAATTTATTAATTACTATTACGAGTTTCGGTATTCCAAACATTTTGTTTTTGTATTTCTATTTGGGGTATATACACGCGAAATTTATCATCTTTCATTTCTTTCTTCAGAAATCCTTTTGCCTCACACTTCGCCGTTTTGTGTGCACGTGCCAAAGGTCAACTCCTTCATGAACCCAGTATTAATTTCTGAGAGAACGCACTCCCACCTCCACGAAATGCTCGTTTCCTGCGCCTTCGCCACCGCCTCCGCCGCCGAAGACGAGGGGAGACATTCTTTGTGTGCGCGGTCTATTTGGAGAGCCGAGTGATTAGGTGGAATTCAACACGCGGGTACGTCCCGCATCGCGTAGAGGCGGTGAATCAGGACCCAGGGGCACGGGGTCACGGGACGTTGGGGAGCGAGGGAGTCGATGGGTGGCTCAGGGCAGCCGCGGGGCGGTGGGGGGATGGGGAAGAGAGGTCGAGGGCGGCGGCGGGGAGAGCGGCGGCGGCGGCGAAGGCGGCGGCGGCGAGGGTGGCGGCGGCGAGGGTGGCGGCGGCGAGGGTGGCGGCGGCGAGGGTGGCGGCGGCGAGGGTGGCGGCGGCGAGGGTGGCGGCGGCGAGGGTGGCGGCGGCGAGGGTGGCGGCGGCGAGGTGGCGGCGGCGAGGGTGGCGGCGGCGAGGGCGGCGGCGGCGGCGAGGGCGGCGGTGGTGGCGAGGGCGGCGGCGGTGGCGAGGGCGGCGGCGGTGGCGAGGGCGGCGGCGGTGGCGAGGGCGGCGGCGGTGGCGAGGGGCGACGGCGGTGGCGAGGGCGCGGTGAGGAATCGCAAGGAGGAGGGAGCGCAAGGCTCGGGGGCTGAGGGCGTGAGGGCGAGGGGTAGCAAAGCACCGAGCTGTGAGAATAAGCAAAGGTAGAAAGAGGGCGGTGGCGTGTGGAATCGAAAGGATTTGAGCGACGCTGAAAGGAATAGTATGGGCCATGGGAGACGCGGGAGATGTAGTGTTGGGAGACAAGTGAAAAGAAGTGGTAAAGAACAAAATTATCAAGAAGAACCCTTTTCTACCAGTGCTTTATGGGACGCAAGATTATATAAAAGTTCTAACAATTAAAAATTTGATAGGTCATTTTGGTCCGGAATTGTCTAATAATTCAGAAATAAAACCATGCTTCTTTAACATGCGAGAGCGTTTACACTCATCTACTTTCATGATGAAGACCGTGTGATTCTCACATGGAGGTAAAGGGCTGAAAGACTGTCCATAACGTTAACTCCTATTTTTCAAAGGACGATCTGAGCAGCCCCGTTTGAATAATGGTTTCAGTATTCGTCCATTACGTTTTAGTTCTTTAATATTCATGAGATTTGGGGCGTACTTTGCAAACTTCGAAACAATGAATCTCACGTGGATGATTTTTCCAAAAAGTTCCCTTTTTACATTATTAATCACTTATTATAATTATAATATATTTAAAACATGTTTGTTCACAAGAATCCAATCCACTGACCGACCTTCCCCTCGGCTAACGGGGTCTTCTCAACCACGTATATATATTAATCATAATATCAGCGGTGCACTGCCCCAATTGGGACAAGCTCTAAGTTCCCGTCCGGTCTACCGGTATATGCAGTAGTGTAGTGTATGTAAGTGTGTGTGTAGGGAAGGGGTTGGAATAGGACAAGGAAGAGGAAGAAAAATCGTACGCGGTGCACTTGTTAGAGTACAGCTCCGGCCTTCGCCTGGACCTTCGCCTGGGCCTTCGATCGGAGAACCCACGGAACACTACCGATCAGAGCAGTCGGCCGCTGGAATTCTCCTGCAGCCAGCGACTGAATTCGACCTCATTTCCATCCAGAAGCAAGGCAACCAAGCATTTCTGCCCAGGTTTCATCAGCGGAGGTGGCTCCGTCGCCTGCATAACGGAGCGCGGGCGGGGCGGGACGGAGAAGACCGCGGGGTTGCACCTCATTGTGACGGCCGCGATACCTTAGCTGCCCTTGTTATTTAAGGCAAAGGAAGCTCCGCGCGCCGTAATGACTTGGAAGGAGGCGGGTGTCGGCTTTCTGCGCTTTCGCGGGGCTGCGGTGGCGCCGGTCCACGCTTCCTCGCAAGCCGTCGATATTCTTTTCCTTTCTTAATTCGGAGTGGGCGTCTGACGAGAATGTCTCTGGCACCAGGAACCCACGCGATTTCATCGAAATATCTTCGATCTTGTTGTTTGAGATGTTGTGTGGTTAAGTATCACGTGTCGGTCAGAAATATCAAAAGTTGCGTGAATCGTGGCGACAGTTCCTGTTCTATTTATCGGATAAATTGTTAAAATCTCGCCCAAAAAAGTAAGCAGGATAACTTGGAAAAGGAAAAATAAAAATTTTGTGATAGCGTAACAAATTATTTCATTTGATTTATTTGGCTAAAAAGCAGTAAAACAAACTGTATGTAATGTGTGGGGGAAATATAAGCCTTTATTTTCTTGAGCTTCAGAATCCCTACCTCAACCTTTCACTATAAGTACGATGAATAAATAGTACCAACTAAGTGTGGTTACCAACATTTAAAAATTAAATTCTAATCGTATCGGTTACTGAATTTGTAGTTATTAATATGAATTAAAATTTGAATTAAATTAGGATGTCAAGTAATTAACTTAAAGGTATGTAGGCTGTTTGAGACGTTTCCTGCCAGACCATGATGACACTCAACAAACGAGATAGTTTCCAAGCAGTAGGTAGATTCATATTTCATTGTTGAAATGCTGTAAGTTTGTAATAATCATCTTACTCAGTGCTGCAATGAGTGATGCTTGAGTTGTATGCGGTGTCAGAAATTCCATGTCTTCTTCACGACAATGCATCTGTGCACACTACTCAGATTGGAAATAATGCTGTGAAAGATTGTGGTTTCAAAGCTGAAACATTACGTTTAGATTTGACACCCACCAACTACCACCTTTTCTCAGTACCGAAGAAAGACCTTTTGGGAAAATTTTATCAGATGGCAATGAAGTGAAATAAGCACTTTATCACAGTTTTGCGAATAAAACTACAGATTTGTTTCAAAGACATAGAAATGATAATATACAGTTAGTTGAAGTAATGGGAGATTGTCTTCAAAATTGACATATTTTTGTATTACAAATGGAAGTTTGTGATCAAATAACAATTAATTTTTTTAAAAAGGATATTCGGATTATTCTCTAAAAACAATTGGATACTGTTTTCACTTAGTTTGATACTATGCAATCATCTGGGTTCACTGACTAAACTAGTCTGTGATAAGTATGTAAACCTGTTCTTTACAAAATCTTGTTTTTTAATTAAATATATTGAGCGCAAGCGAACTGGGTATAATTTCCATCTTTCCATTTAATTTTAATTTGGACAATTTGATATGTCCTTCACATAACATCATAAGCCAGACAGAAGGAAGAAAATTCTAGTCGAATAAATAAATTGATTAATAGTGATTCCGGGCGCGTCAACTGTTCAGGTGATAATTCTCGTCAGCGTAGTGCATTTTTTATCGCGGGAGGTGGCGGAAATATCTCGCTGGATGGCGACTAACGGCGCTTACCTGCCCGTCGGTTGGCGGTTTTTTCCACAACGTGAAAAATGTTAACTTTAGGACTTTTCTTTGGCATTAATTGTATTTTCCTGTTTCCCGTGTCTAAAACGTTCAAAAATCATAATATAAAACGTTATCTTTTTTGGCTAGAATTTTGGATTTTGGAATTTTCAACATGTGATACACTTTTCCTCTCCCTAGGTTTTCTCTTCTCGAGTATTCGATGCCTTTGAACATGATGGTAGACTAATGGATTGGGGATTGAGCGGATGGAAAGTGAGGTGCAACACAAGCATAAATCTAGAAAAAACACATTTCTAAATATTTACGTGTGTTTTGAACTATAAATAAACATTATGTCCCATCTACATGTTGACCGTATATCATTATAAACATGTTTTACTTATATACATATGTAGGGATGTCCAAGGTATAAAACTCATTCCTTTGAGCCAAAAAAGATATAATGGCCGTTTCTGCAACATGTAAAATATAAACCGTCAGGAAACACTCCTGTAAAGGGAAAGAAAAAGTGTGTTACATAGTGTTATACAAGATTCTTCTATGAATTGCTGCCTCAGTTTCAGTACCGTCAAAATTTTTATTCCTATCCGGAACCTTCAGACGACACCATGTATTATTCTTGAGAACAAAAAGTAGGCTTCTATCAGAAGTAACTACGTGCAAACCCAACAAATTGCTAACATGATAATTAGAAACTAATGATATTGAGAAAGCGAGATCATTTTAGATTAATCGTGTTCTAGTTCTGTTTCAAATTGCAGTCGAGTTGAAATGATTTGAAATTTCCTTTCTCGCAATACGTAAAGATAAGATCATATCAATGATATTCTTTAAATCGTCACGGAGAACTGGGCCTTATTACAGTGTGCTCTCAAGTAACTTAACCATAACACAAGCTGTGCATGTTGTGAAAGCTCCACTGATTAATGTCTTTCATATACTACCAACATAATCTACTCACAGTATCAATTCCCTCTTTCAACAGAACGTGTAAATTTATCACGTTGCATGTATCTTAACAACTCGATGGAAGGACATTGATAGCTATAAGCCATTACGTGTGGTTCCATGCATGTCGTGTTCACGAACTCTCATTAAAGTATTTTTTGTTCGGTACTATTTTAGAGTTGAATTCTAAAGCTAAGACGATTACAGATTGGATCCTAAAATTGGCGTGCACTGCTTATGCTTCATTCACAAATATCTCACAATATAAATAATTAAAACGGAATTTTTTGTCGAATATAGCTATATCTCGTATTATTTATAGCAATGAACACGTTAAATAATGTAATGATTGTCTAATCAATAGCCAATTTTTTTTTCAAATAAATGTGATTAACCTTCTCAGCCATTAACATTTTCAACATGGCCTGGTACAGTTTCTCAATAGTATGAATGTAAAAATTATACAATGATTTAACACCTATTTTAATTTCAAAGAAAAAGGTGTGAAGTTATTCATTTATTTTTGTTTAATAAAACAATTATACTGTGCGATGGGTATGCCTAATGTAAGTTTAATAGATTAGTACTGAGCCTCTGAATGTGTCTTCGACACTCAAACTTTAGAAAGGAAGGACAAAGGAGAAATGATTTAATTTATAAATTCAATCTATGCGGGATTCTGTGCAAAATATAGTTACAAAGGTTTTCTAGGGCGATTAACCTATCAATGCTGGATTGGCGAATCCTCAAATGAAATTAATATAAAATTTCATGGAGCGTTACGATTCCACCGGTCGTTGGGCTATCTAGTACTTAGTTCCGAAATTATTCATCTTTCAAAATTTCCTTAATCATCAGTTACAATATGCTGATTTGTCTCATCTTGAATGCTAAAGCGTATATTACATTTAATATAGAATATTATCTAATGTTACTTAACCCTTTACAAGTGGTAACAAGTGGGGCTACAGAATGCCATAGAATTTCTCGTACTAGTTAATGCCCTACACTCTTGCTTTTGCAGCCTTTTCGGTTTTCCCCACTCTCTTCCCGTCTGCCATTTATTCGAGTCTTAATCACATTTTCTCAATTTTTCTCCAGCCATAATAATAGAATTGGATTATGCCTTTAAGAATATTATAGAAGAGTAAAGCCTGGACATACATGCAAATTTTCATTGAAAAATTTGGTGCCTATTTGAAAAAATGTCGTTTGCGCATTTCTGAAATGCTCAACTTTGAGTTCATTTTCGCAAAACGTTTTGATTTTTCAAGAATATTCGTAAGAAATATTTTAAAACACCTTTACTCACAAATTAACATTTGTTCGATTAACTTAAAAATTAATAACATTATTTTATATCCTGCTATGTAATGCATTTAGCATCCGTAGAAAGATAAAATTTAAAATTTGGAGCCATTTTTTAAAAAATTGTGATTTTAATATTCCCCACTTTAACACAAAATTGCACGAAAACTACTAATATTTTCAAAACCGGAACTTCAAATTAATTAAAGAACTAATTGTGGATAACAAACTTCATTTAATGAAAAATGTCTATCTTCAGTGATGTAGGTGTACGAGGGTTCTAAAAAATCAGTAAAACATGCAGGGTATTTTTAGCATATTGCATCAACGTTATTGCAACTGCATGTCTGCTACATTTTTCTACATTCAGCCAAATCATGCATGAACTAAACGCCAGAAAATTATTACAGCACCAATTTCAATACTTTGAATAGTTTAGGCGCTAGTGCTGTTCACAGTCGGAAAGACAGACACACGGACGAATACTTTGAATAGTTTAGGCGCTAGTGCTGTTCACAGTCGGAAAGACAGACACACGGACGGACATTTTAAAAATAAATTAACGCTAAAAATAACTAACGCGCTTTTTGAGATGCGTCCATTATAGCCTAACATTATTATAAAAGAACACGAGTTGAACAAGATATTCTATCACGGTTTTCTGTGGAGGAATCGATAATACATTAAAAACAACAAATATGGAACAATAATAATGGAATTGAAAACATACCAAAGGATTATCACAACGTCCCTTGATATTCAGTAAATGTTTGATTATCCTCTTCATATTATTCAAAAATTGTAAATGTATAAAAATGCGACCTGCGAACTTTTTGTTCCATCGTCGCAATCCACCAATATTCCACAATCTAAAGGTTCAGTAGAAATGCTTTGGAACTGGAAAATACTATCTTCCGTTCATTTTGCCCTGGAGGTGCAGTGATACTTCCCGAACCATCTCGGCCGTGCTCAGCTGGTCGACGAATCCAATAGGTCGCGAGCAGCGCGGGGCTAGAAACGAGCGTGCGGGCGAGTAGGGCGTGGGCGTGCGGAGGCGGGGCCGAGTGGAGTCCGCGGCGGAGCGGAAGCGGAAGCGCGGGCGGGGGGGGGGGGGGGCGCAGAGCATGGCTCCTGCAGGTGGTGACGCCCTTTACAAATGGCATTCCGCCACCCGCCGCGCTTGGCCCGTCGCGACCGCTAATCCCATGGTCGAACGGCGGCGGCGCCACCCGGGGACCCCACTGCACGCCCCCGCATCCACGCCCCCGCCCGCGCCTACGCCCACGCCCACGCCCACGCAGTGTGGTATTTAAAACTCATTCGTCCCGCCCCCCGACACGCCAACGCCCCTGCCACGCCCTCCTCGCCCCGCCGGTGCCCTGCCGCCCTGGCCATCGCAGCTTCCCCGCGCCCTCGTTTCACCAGCATTGCCGATTCTCGCCCAACATTTCCGTTGTGTAAATGGATCCTCCATCCCACCATTCCCTCGGGATAACTGTTCTTTTTCTAAGGGGATAAGTGATATTTCCATGTAATGTTTCAGGTAGATACAAAATCCAATGATTAAGTACACTTTTTAATGCTTAACTACTGAACTGCGTGCAGAGTAATTGAAACTTACACCCAAGTTAGTTTTACGTGCAGAACTTTCCATAGTCAGTTTGTTATCACAGTGTGAAGTATGCTATCCCAGCGATTCTATGAAAAGAGCAACCGATATTACTGTATTATATGTAGAATTCTAAAATATTAAAACATTTGAAAGCCATCTCAGCAAAAGTATGAATCTGCTTTATTAGAAGGAATCGTACTTTTTAAATAGTAATTCACGTGCATGTCACGTTTGAAATATTTTATTTTTAAACCAATATCCAACGTATGATTAAAAAATCTTCATGTTCTAAATCTCAATCCAAAGACATACCCAAGAAGCAATAAATATTATATTACAGACACATGACAGCAGCTAATATATAATACACGTCGACTGCCAAGAATATTGTAATAGCATTATTAACCTCATTAAAATCCTCTCTTTTCCCCGCCGCGTAGACGGCTCTCCGCCTGTGACCTCTTCCCTTGTTCCGCGACCCGCCCCTTTTCCAGGAGCCGCGAGGCAGAGCTGCCTATCGGGATTTTTCGCCTCTTTGCCCGCGTGCGGTCGCGTGCGCCGCGCCCAAACAAGTGCTCAAATTATAGAAGCCTCCCGCCGCCTGCGCGCCGCATCCCTCTGTCATTAGCGTGATTAATTCTTCGCAGAAGCGCCCTGCATCTCGGGTACTGCGCTGCGCCACGCCCCCTTCGCCACCCGTTTCTCTTCTCTCGTCGCTTCCTCATCCACAAAGCTCTCCGCCACCCGCTCCTCCTCCGTCGCCCTCTTACCTCGAGAGGTAGCTCAGTGCATCAACTGATGTCATTGCAGTACCTGACCGGAAGGTCCTAGGTTCGAGTTCCAACAGTGGCAGGATTTTCGACACTAGTTCGTCAGCAAGTTAAAATCCAGTCGCTACCGGCAGGAGAATTCGAACGGCCGGCTGCTCTGACCGCTAGTTTTCTGTGGTTTCTCCGATCAACACCAGGCGAATGCCGGAGCAGTATCCTAAGAAACGGGCCACGGACTGCGTACGTTATTTCCTTCCTCTTCCTTATCCTATCCTCACCCCCTTACACACACACAACACTACCACACATGCCCGGAGATCGGTCGGGGGCTTAGAGCTTGCCCCGCATGGAGCGGTGCCCTACTGGTAGGAGATACCTGGTTAGGGAAAATCCCGCTAGTCGACGGTAGGTCGGCGCTGTATCTCGTCACCTAACGGGAGATCATCACCGCCACCTTCCGATGGAAAGACTATGCACTACACTTACGGGATGAATGACCTCGGTAGTTTACTCACCCAGAAAAACTAAGAATTAATCAATCCATCATCCTTTCCGCTGCCCTCATCACCACACTTTCCGTCATTGCCCTCTTCCTTTCTGGTAGTGTCACTACATCACCTCCACCTTCCCTTTCTCTTCGCCTTTGTCTTTCCCTTCCCCTATAATTGAAATATGTCTTATTTTTATATGGCGAATCCCAGGCCATCAGACTTGCTCGTCCGCATGATAAGGCAAATTTTGATACAACCCTTTTGCAATCTAATGACCAAAGAAGATACTCGGGCGACGAAGTTTATCCTCTCTAGAAGATAAGTAATAATGAGGAAAATGAATTTATCTAAATTGTATTCATTTATATTATAATCAAAAGTTTAAAAAGATAAGTTCTTTTAAAAATCAAAATGAATTTAAAATAATGTTGTGTAATTCTTTGGTACTAAGAAATTGTCTAGTGCTCACTCCTGTTGTTAGGCATTTTCAAGAATGAGACCACAAAGTCAACGCTACCAGTTATTTTTTTACTCGCATATTTGCCACCAAGGACAGACACATCAACGAGCGCAGTCATATTTATCTATTACTTATATCATGTTCTGATCGAGAGAATGTGAAATGTGAAAACGAGAATTAATGAAGGATATAAATTTTCGAGCATTTAGTGAAGGTTCTTCTGGATACCACAAGGGATATATGGCCTACCGAGAAGAACTCCTTGATTATCCACCGCTCAGGATACATTTGAAAAATATTATTGAAATAAATATTATTTTACAAAATAAAATGAATTCACGTTTCATGTTTTATTATCAATATAATATATTGATACAAAGACTATAAACAAATAAAACGTAAAATAAACATTATATGAAAAACAATGTAAATAAATAATAAAATTTTAATCTATCTGCTTTTAACGCTGACAGAAACGTCGATATAAATATTCAAAGTGATTCAACTGCCTTTAATGCATTGTCTTCGTTTCTGGAGAGAATAGGTCTTCTTCTCACATACATCCTTCTTCTTGCTGACTACCTCTTCTCCACATTCATTTCCAACGCTTCGCTCTATCCTTCGTTTCCTTTCCAATTCCGTTCCCTCCATTTCCGTCTCCTTCCCACTTTTCATCCCATCCCTTTCGCGTAGCACTGCTGCCGCTGCCGCGGGCGCAGTCGAGACGAGGGCACGCCGTCCTAGGCGAACTTCTGCTAATGACGTCACGGTGCATTTCAAAGTACGCGAGAAACGCACTTCATTATTCCCTTGTGAAAGCGGGACCTGTTGCGGTAGTGAAGTGGAACTTACCGCCTTACATCATCTCGCTGATTTCTAACGGGCTGGAAATTTTCATACGGCGGTTATTCAGGCAACGTGATTCGGAAACTTCCCGGAAGAGTGCACTGGAAACATTGGTGTTCTGTGGGCGGTGCATGTGGAAAGTGGACACAACTTGATTCGCATTGATAATCGTATGATTAATAAAAGTTGTAACACAGAATTGCTGGTACACAAAAAAATTTGAAGTGAAAATCCATTATTGTGTTTCTGTACAGATCGTGCAATGATATTTGTAGGAAATGCAGTACTGACAATTGTTTTTTTTTTAAGGAAATTTCTGTTCAAATATCTTGAAATTGTTTTGAACAATTTTCCAAATTTGTTGTATATTTTGTTTCAATTTTTTCATTTCCCTCAATGAACAATATTAAATTTTGAGAACGGCTTAGAGTTAAGAAGAATTTTCCTTAATCACATGTAAACGTAATAATTATCTAAATCTCCATATACTTTTGTGATTTATCGGCATTTGAAAACTATACATAAATTTGAAAACAATTTAAAGATATGTGACAAGGGGCAAAATATTCAAATGAAAAGTTTCCGATCGCACGGAAATTTCCAACAACGCTTACCCGCTCTTCTTCCTATACCACTTCCCATCCAACTCTTGTGGAAATCACACCACGTAGCACATAATTACGACGAGGCCAGCACACAAGCTACCGTATTGTATTCTGAATTGATGATAGGTTTGACCTCTGTACGCTGTCGAAATACGAACTGTGCCCTTCTCTCCGAAACGAGGCAATCATCCTTTCTGAATACGGAAGTGGCCCAACCGATGCAAATATGATCAACGGATTTAGGCCTACGTGCAGCGAGCATTCCCATGAGAAAAGATGTTACGTAATATTTTAGACGTGACATGCCAATTATCAACGCGATCTGCATGACTACATACCATGTACTAAATTTAGTTTCATCCTAGAGTTTTATTGCAAATCTGTTCTCGGCAATGAAGCAATTTAGTGTTACGTGATCACGGAGTGATAAAGTGATTGAAGAGCAATGGTTCCCAGAACCATTTTTTCTTACTGTAATTTCTGTAACAAATATGAATTTCTGAATTTCGTTGCACTGCTTATATGTTTGCGATAATAATGTATTTTATATTTTCAAAGATGTGATAAAACTTTTTTTAAAGCATCATAGCGTAAAATTGATTTAGAGAAAAAAGTTTAAAATGTAAATTATTTGATTTTATATGCATAAACATGAACTTACTCGATAATTTATAGTAGCTAAACAGTACTTACATGAATATATGTACTTTTCATTTTTAATTATTAACAATTTAATTATTAATATTTTTATCCTAATTCTTAATTTGAAGTAAATATCTTCCTTGGTTTTGGTTTATTTCTTTACTATCATATACTCAAGCGCGCGTTCTTTAATTAACTTCCGTACTTTTATACCGAAGGTTTTTCTTAATTCACAGTTTCTTTGATGATTCACAGTTTCGTATGAAAAAAATCATAATCGAGATCGAGAAATAATATTTATTTCTATCGTAACGACAACACAATTTATGGTAAATTTAAATACTTTGCAAATTTTCCTTTACCACACAAACATGAGGAAATGGTCCAAGCCAAAAGATATTCCGCTTTGTAAGGAATGAAGTTAAAATTTGATTTACAAAAAAATATATTGGACAGCTATTATGCCTATAGTAGAAATGAACGAAAAATCAATTGCCCGGTGGAAAGCAACTCGGGGAACGCGTTGGCCTGCGTTGGCGTCGGAGTCGAGATAGCGCCCTCGCGGTTCACGCTGCACAGGAAGAAGGCGATGCAGTCAATCACGAAATCTGCCAATCATCGGCTCAGCCAATCCGTCCGTCAGCGGGCGGCGGGGCGGAAGGATGGCGCCGCCGCGGGACGTCCGTCTAGCGCGGGGAGAGGGGATGGTGGCGGACGCGGAGGGGAAGGGGCTGATGGGGGCAGCATGGGTCTGCATCGCAAATAGGAGTGTATCTCCCTCGCCACCCCCTGTCCCGCCCACCGCCCACTGCCCACCGCCCACTGCCCACCGCCCACTGCCCACTGCCCACTGCCCACCGCCCACTGCCCACTGCCCACTGCCCACTGCCCACTGCCCACCGCATGCAACTCGCTGCCCGCCGCTCCCACCGCCCACGCCGCCCCACCGCCCCGCCGCTCCCATCGCCCCGCCGCCCCCACCGACCCGCCGCTCCCACCGCCACCACCGCCACCACCACCCCACCACCACCACCCCACCACCACCACCACCACCACCGCCACCACCGCCAACACCGCCGACGCTTTGGCCGTTTCACTCATCTTTGCTATGTTCACTATATTTTGTGGCCGAGATCCAATTGGATACCAGGCGTACTTCCTCTAGTAGTGTATTCCTGCTATGTCATGAAAATCCTCAGAAATTTATTTAATACAATATTCATTTATTTTCATTCATGTGCTATTTATGTATTGACGTCACAACATTGAGGAGTATGACGTGGAACATAATGACATGTTTTCAAGAATAAAGAAATAAGATTTTTAACAGTTCCAATTTTTAAATATTTGTGTATGAAAGAGCGTAAAATAGTGAAATATTTGTATTGTTTCATTTTATTTTAACTTTTCAATTTTAAAAAATGACACATGATATCTTTTGAACTTAGTTCATTTTACTAACCCGTTATAATGATATATTCGTCTCTCTACTCATTGTTCTTTGAAATCATCGGTCACTTGTAATTCTTCTCAATACAGTATCTATATATTCCCAGTGTATCTCACTGCACTCTATCTCAGTCCCTGCAGTACTCGACTATTCTCCGTCTTTTCTAACAGTGGCACAATTGGTCTTCATTGTTAACCACCCACCATTGCAAATCTACACAATCTGTTATCGTTTATCCATCACATCTATTCCCCCGTAATAACCGCTTCGAAAATTATCGTCATCCAAGGCGCCGACCTTCGATAAGATCAGATGTGCTGAATTTCCTTTCATTCTCTAACATCAATAAACTTCTCGAAGCTCATCAGCTTTGTGATCTTCTTTCGCACTCGAGGTTCATCCTCCTTCGTCCTCTTTTCCCCCTCCATCGTTCTAGTCAGTACCATATTTCATTCCTGCTCCCCGACCCTGCTCCCTGAGTTTATTCCTTTGCATTGTCCTCAATACTTCGCCAGCTCCATCATTCTTTTGATTACATTTTTCACTCATTCTTTAACCTTATTTACTTTTATTTATTTTAAGGCAAAAAACCTTCAGGGATGTTTACAATATTACATATTACTTTTTGTTGTGCATTCTAACGCTAATTGTTCTTATTATTGCAGGCAGATGTTTTTAGAGAATAATATTCTAAATCAGTCCAATTGATATAAAATGTGTAATTGGAACTCGTTATTGAAAATAGTAGTTAGAAGTGATTATTATGCATTATCAGATGTTGAGAACGAATGCTGTTGAATAATTTATGGAGGTCTGAGTTTGTCTTTTAAAAAGCGTGACCATACTTGGTTAGGTACCGGGGGAGATGGCTCAGGCGTCCGATCTCATCATCCAGTGGGGGAATATCACCGTCACCTTTCCAGCAAACAACATGCTCTACAGTTATGGGACTAAAGACCTTAGTAGTTGACGCGCCTGGAATCACTAATTAATCATTCGGTTATGTAATGGGGCTCTAGTGGCTCAGAGCGAAGTTGCTCGCCTTTCACCAAGGAGGTCCGGATTCTATTCCCGAACAAACTCATGTGAAATTTATTCCAACAAAACGAGTGTGCCTGCTTCATCGGAGCTGATAAATAATAATTAATGGAGGATTACTCCGGAGCGCTCAATGCTCGATCAGGGGCTAAAAAGACGCGTTGCGTCGATGAACAATAACAATATGAATGAATAAGACGAAACAATTTCAAATAAAATGGGTAGTGTCTGCTGAGTTTGAAGATGGTTGGGTACCTCTCCTCCAACCTGATCTTCGCAACCGTCTTCTATGGCTTTCGTCGCCATCTGTCAAACTCTCCCGTCGCTTGCTCCTCCCCTCCTCCGTTCACGCGCGCCTCTCTCTCTCACTCACTGTCTCTCTCTCCCTTCCCGCTTTGCGCCGTCGCCCGCAGGAGAGGGAGGCGTTCCCCCTCCCTTCCCCCGACACTCCCCCGCCCAGCCCCGTCCTGGCCCTGCCCTGGCCCCGGGCCCCGCCCCCACCGCGGCCCGCGGTCAGCTGACGCGCGCGTGTCCGCGCGTGCGAACGCCCTGTTTCGAATCCAATGAAATTTGTAAACGTCGATAAGCCTCGATATCCGCGGGAATTAACCGTGGTCGATTTTCACGTTTACGGCGGGTGGGCTGAGTGATACAACGCGTTACATTCAATTGCTACGTTTGCGCTAGAGTGACGTGAGGAAGTGACTATAAAAACAATTAAAACGCACGCTGGCATAATAAATATTGTTTTCTATCGTAGATTTGTCATCGCAGATCTCAGACAATCCTCAGGGGGAATGAAAACGTTCAGGTAGCATGAAATTCACCATTAGAAGATGAGGCCGATTAAAAGTGGAACAATATTGTGTGGGACGCAGAGATAAATGATGCAATTCTAAACTCGGAAAAGGGGGAAGATTTATCCTTTTGATTTTGAAACCCATGTATGCTTCTAATTCTTTTACATTTCACAATATAAAAAATGAAATGCCATGGAGGTGGCGCTTTTAAAATTAAACTGATGTAACGTTTCCTTGCCATTACTTGAATACAATACTTTTTCCCTTGTAGGTTTTAATATTCTATATTCTGTTGAAGTATTAGTGTTAATTACAAGCACGTATTGAGTTTTCACCGTGCAACATTCAAAGACAATAATATAAATGTAGCTTGGTGCAAATCAAACAATGTCAGAGACATAACTGTGTATTATTGGTGCATCTTACACCTAGTAACAGAATAGCATTGATGCTTCTTGCTCTAAATCAGGGATATTTTAATTACAACTATCACCCTCTCTCTTGATCTTGTATCAATAACAAAAAATACACCATCACGTATTGCATTTCATCTTTCAGTAGTCTTTGAATGACTTTATTTCCTGATGTCACTATCTCACTATCACCTTTTAATATCACTTTATTAACCCTATAGAACAACTACATCCATAAAACAAAGTGTTCTTATAATGTAATTGTTTCTTATAAACACTTATATTTTCGTTAGATCCTATAATAATTGTCTCTTGAAATTTGATAATGAATCACCAAGTGTCTGTTTCTCCCAATAAATCATCACGAAGCACATTCTAATCATTCTAATTCACACATTCTAATCAAAACTGAAATTTGTTTCGTATAAGCCTACCCTGCAGAAAAAACTCAATATCTTCTCTCAGCACTGAAACAGGGGGCAACAACACCAACAACCATTTCCATAAATGAAGTTGGATTTTGTTCTGTTTTTTCATCTCCTCAACTGGAAAAAATCTCGCGCAAACGGTATACGTTGTCAAACAAATGTGACAATTTTAGGGAAATTTAGCGACCGGAAAGTCATCTTCATTTAATTCTAGCATGCAGTGAATACTTTTTACTCAAATTCATGTAAATAAACAGCATGCTCGTCATGAAACTGTATAAACCGGGGAGCAGAGCGCCTTTGAATCTCTTTCTCTCTGTAGCGTGGTGCTTCAACTCAGGTCGGCTTCCGACCTCTCAATCACGTGCTGGCAATACTGGAGTATGGAAATCATGAAGTCCGGCCGCAATAACTCAGTGGAAACACTGTTGTTTCTGCAGCATCATTGATCAGTAATTTCAAGTATGCGAGTCCCAACGGTGGTGGAGTTTCGGTACTTGCTGGGTGAAGTCGACCATTGAATGGAGGAGAATTCTAGCGACCAACTTTTCTGATCAATAGTTTTCCGCTATTTTTTTAACCAATACTAAGAATCACTTCAACTAATACTCAAACCATACATGTTCAGCATATCGAGTCTTACACCGTTGAAACTCAAGTACGTCGTGAGTGCCATACAACCAACCAAGTATCGGTATCACCAAAATTGCGCCATTTTTATTGAAAACTATGACAAGTAAGAAATCTCATAAGTAATTTAAGGAGAGCTCTTTTCGAAACATACACTCTGCAATCCCCAAGAGTGTCTTCAGAAATAACGTTGGATAGGGTCAGAATAATGATTTATCTTACTAGTACTGACAGTGACGATGTGAACCAAGTCCGGTATTTTCATAAGTGTACACAAACGACACTTTGCTGCAAGTTACGTGCATTGCTTTCCGATAGGAATTCATGGAAACTAACAAGTATCTATGCTCATGGGATCATTCTCAATGTGCGAGGCCCCAGTCGTGATTACTTATGTCGCCCCAGTGTGTTGTTTAGTTTGCCGTACTCAATTGTTTATATTGCCATGACTTCTTTGCGGAACGCGTACACAAAGTCTACTTTGCCGCACGTATACAGCAAAGCAACACTTTTCAATCAACAAACAGTGAAGGTGTGTCTGGTTTCCATCCATGAGTGCTGAAAAAGCAAATAATTTCCTTTGGGTGCAAATATTGACTCTTTCTTTAAGTGTGTCAATTCCACTTTAATTAACTGGCCTTCTGTAGGCAGAAAGATACCATTGTTGTGTAGGTAGATGGACTACGTGCGTGAAACAAAGGAGGAAGCTGGAGGAGGTTGGTGATAACTTCATCCCGGTTCAAAAAACCGGCAAAGGAAACAATCTTGTAAAGACATTGTTTTAGATCAGCATACGTTTTGCAAAAATACATTTTACAATGCAAAAATGCTTTTTAACACTGAATCGCTTGGACTAGCGAGCTATGCATTTCCAAAAAATGTGTTAAGTATATATCTAAATGATTTTCCTTTGTGAATTTTCATTAACAGATTTTTCAGGTTCATATTTAGAACATACAGAGGTGTAAAAAAAATCTGAAAGTCGGTCATGTGTCTAAGGCCGCTCTTGTATGATGCGCACGCATTTGTTTTTGCAGCATCCCAACTGTTTCGACGTTAAATCTGCTTCATCCATAAAACCAATGTTAAATAATACAAGCGTTTGCATCTCGTTATTGTCAAAACAAATCATTGTGAAGTAAACGAATGTGATCCGTAAACTCGGTTTCCATTATTACATATACAAATAACGCAAATTGAGAAATTGTGTCTTAATAGAGATGAAATTATCGTTACTCGCCCTAACTTACAATTAAACTAAAATATCTGCCAAGGTTATGCACAGGCAACAAATTTTCTCGTATATATCACGACTCACTAGAAACTGAAAAACATTTTCTCAACTCGCTTGGAAACCACGACGTGAAAACAGATACGCAGGAATTTCATTTCACAAAATCCGATATTTTTATTACAAAATAAGTCCTTTAATATACTTCGCGCCTATTACCTAATTGAAGTTCACATTTAATGAACTTATTTAATAAGCTTTCACATTAGTAAATTTAAAGTTATTCCCTTTACACTTAGTGACTTATATGAATGCAACATCAGTGACCTTCAATTCTTACACAGGCTGAGTTTATCCCCAGCTAAAAACAATTCTAAACTCTCGGCTGGTCCCCCGATGTGAGTGGTAGTGTGTATATGTGTGTGTGTATTATGTAAGGGAAAATAAGGAGACAATGATGAGGAAGAAAATATCGCGCGGCGTCCGTAGCTCCTCTAGGAGGGTACTTCTGGTGCATTTATTTGCTATTGATCCAAGTAACCACCAATGAATGGAACCAGACACTAGAATTCTCTTCCCAATTGTGATTTAATTCGTCGGACGTCGAAGCCCAGAACCTTTCGGCAGACGACGCTGCAGAAAGTGACGGTTTAGGAAAGTCATGTATCCACAGTACCCACTTCCCCTCCGCGCACCCAGCTGTCCGCTACGAGACGCGTTCCATCCGCGGGATAAATAATAAATGAGGCACGTGCCCTCACGTCGTTGCGTGTGCAAGGGGGCGCGGCGGTGGGGCAGTGGTGGCGGCGGTGGTAGCGACGCCGGCGGCGTGGGCGGCGGCGTGGGCGGCGGCGTGGGCGGCGCGGGGCGGGGCGCCAGTTTGTCAAGATGAGCGATCGCGGGGGCGGAGGCGAGGGCGAAGGCGTGCGGGCCGCGACCATATGCATCACACCGCGCCGCATCTCCGCGAATTTGCGAATGAGGCCCTTGGATGAGCAGCTGCGACCCTGGAAAGATACCTCCTGCCCCCACCTCCACCGCCCCGGGGCGACCTGCGCCCGCGGCCCGCTCATTCGTCGCCGCGCGCCGTCTCCCTCGCCCCGGTCGCCGCCCCTCGCCGCCGCCGACGCACAGTGCGGATTTTTGCAACTCCGGGGACCAAAAGGTCCAGTTTATCACGTCGATTTGTTGAAGTGGTTTTCCTAGTTGAATTGTGCGACCAGGAGACGTGAATTTGGGCGTCACTAATGTCACTGCAGTACCTCTGAGTGGGAGGTCCTAGGTTCGATTCCCAACGGTGCCAGAATTTTCGACATAGGCTTGTCAACTACGTCAAGTTTATTCACTATCTGGAAGATAATTCTAGCGGCCGACTGCTCTGATCGGTAGTTTTCTGTGGTTTCTCCGATCAATACCAGGCGAATGCCGGAACAGTATCCAACGAAACGGGTCACGGACCGCGCGCGATCTTTCCTTCTCATTCGTTCTCCTATCCTCACCCCTTACACACACTTTCACTTATATGCACTACACTACTACACACGCTGGGAGATCGGTCGGGAGTTTCGAGCTTGTCCCGGCTGGAACCTCGCTGGTGGGAGATTTCTGGTTGGGGGAAGCTAGCAGACGGTAAGTGAACGCCGGATCTCGCCATCTAGTGGGGTAAGATTACCGCTATCTCCCGCGCCAAAGAACATGCACTACACTTACAGGACTAATTACCTTAGCAGTTGACGTGACGGGAATCACTAGTAATCAATCAATCAGGTTCTTCTCGTCGGTCTGATGAATTGGTTTTCCTAATTAAGTTGTGCGGAGTTCCGGAACTGTGAATTGCCATATATGTTCGAGTCTGGCCGGAAGCAGGTTTTCAACACCAACTACATGATAATATTACCGCAGTAGCCGCAATCGTCACGACCTTTCAATCGCGAACGACAGGATGTGGAAGCCGCGCTTTTGATAGCGGACGGATACCGTGAATTTGCTTGGGTGCTAAACAGAACACTGTGAGTTTCAAGTCCCTTCCGGAATCGCGTTCGTTCGTCTACTGCTGATTGGTACATTTCGTGGTTACCTCCATTACATTCACGTCAATTGCTGACCAGCACTGTACATCAGCCCATCGCGAACCGCGAACGTACTTCGATTCCTTATCCTGCCTCCAGTCACTTTATTGTAGCCATTGATAACCTTATTATCATTGTCATGTGTCTCATCCCCCTTTGAAATATAGAACAAGCATCGCTCATCTGGCATGCAGCTCACAGCTACAAGATTGCCGTATAAGTTACCTTGAAAGTTGATATAAATATATTATTTCCTTGTATTACCATGTCCCGTTCATTAGGTAGCGGTTATAAAGAAAATAATCTTACTGCACGTTCCAAATATTCTTCTATTGTTAAGATTATCATAATTACTTAACCATTACATTATTTTCCTAACACGATAACTTATATTCTAGTATATACGGTTTCATTTTTCGACAATATATCAACGTACGGTCAAAATGTAATACGTGTCAATAATACGTAAAAGAAAAAACGTAAAGGCTACAGTTAGGTTATAGAAAGCAGTTAGTCACGATGAAAAAAGTACGTAAGTTCTCGCAAGGTAATGACTTTGATTCTTCTTGATCTTCAGGAAAAGAGATTCAAATTCATTGATTACTGACGCTATCATTTGGGTACGACCATAAAGTTCCGTAGTGCTTCACTAGATATTTAAATATGCAATTTATACGCAATCTATACGCAACAAAAGATGTTGTATAGATTTTAGTGACTGGGTGTATGAGGGTAACTATCTCTGTGGCATATTGCCGGTGGTCGTTCAATTTAAAAAACGAATGCATAAGTTTATGTTAACTGAACGTGGAAAACATTCGAATTTTGATCCCGTTTTAAATGAATTTTTAAACAGTTTGCGATATCGTTTTACATTGTTTCCTTTTTCCAAACATGTTGAATGACAAGTCATGTGATACTGCCCTGATATCGTCTCATTGCTATATACTTCGCGAAGAAGATGTATACAATGGACAATAAAGTGTCCAGTACAATTTGAAATATATTACAAATGTGAGAAATATTGTTGTTCTTGGAATGACCTGGACCTGCATAAGATAATTATAACAGGAATAAAAGAAAAATCTAACACATTTTACTGACTAGTTCACTCCCTATAGTCTTCACTTCCTTTTCCTTCTTCTCCACTCTGCCCCACGTCAACCAACTAATTTGTCATTAGATGGCATCATCATAATCGTTCTTCACGATTTTAATTAAAATTTTAATTAATTAATTAATTAATTCTTTTTTAAATTAAAACATCTAAAAAACAATATTTTTTACGTTATTTAGTTAGTACGTATTTTCTTTATATAATTCTGTTCTTGTTTTGATTTTATTTTATTTTATGGTATTGTTATAGATATTTCTTTCTTTTCAAATTTTTATTCATAATTTTATTTTTAATTGCTGAAAAAAATCTTCTGAGGATGGGATAAATTCTCCCGAAAAAAAAATTTGATTCTCTATGTATTTAATTTATTAAAACATACAATTTTGCCCTTGTTTGATAACTCTCACGCTCATTCTAATGTGAACCACCACGAGATTTTTGCGGCCACAACCGAATACATATTTCTCCTACAGAAACCAATAGCTAAATACTACATGCTTAAAGATCTAATCGAAAACACATAACTAATTCCTAAATACATACCTCTGAGTATTTTCTGGATTGGTTTGGTTTGTTTTTTTCGTGTTTCGGGTGCGTCAACAGCTTTGGTCATTAGCCCCGTTAGTGTAGTGCATGTTTTTCTTCTCGGGAGATGGCGGTGATCTTCCCCCGCTGGATGGCGAGATCCGGCGCCGACCTACTGTCGGCTAGTGGGTTTCCCAACCAGGACTCTCCCACTCGGGCACCGCCCCAACCGGGAAAAGCTCTAAGCTCCTGACCGGTCTCCCGGAATATGTGGTAGTGTAGTGCATGTTAGTGTAAGGGAGAGGATAGGACAAGGAAGAGGAAGGAAAGATCGCGCGCGGTCCGTGGCCCGTTTGGTAGGGTCCGGCATTCGCCTGGTGATGATCGGAGAAACCACGGAAAACTACCGATCAGAGCAGCCGGCCGCTAGAATTCTCCTCCAGGCAGCGACTGAATTTGACCCAGCTGAAAAGCTAGTGTCAAAAATCCTGCCGCCATCAGGACTCGAACCTAGGACCTCCGTGAGAGGCGCTGCAGTGACATCAGTTGATGGACTGAGCTACCGCTCCCGGTGTATTTTCTGGAGTGTAGTCGTCTTACACGATGTGTTGTAATATACATTATATACAATATATATATATATATATATATATATATATATATATATCTTATATGAAATTCCAGATTATCTTGTTCAGAGACACAGTTTAAATAAGTGTAAACCACTCGACAAGGACTGGCTTCCGTCCATCCAGAAAACTATAACTGCACACTGTGCGAGGAGACGTTCGCTTCGCCGTCGGCGTCGCCGTCCCCTTCCTTTGTCGCTATTAATTCTAATATGGCGCCAATTATTTGAGCTGCGCGCCGCAACAGGTAGGGCCGAGCTCTCTAACCCCACTATATTTTACGCCCTTCCCTCCGCTTCCGCTTCCGCTGCCGCCGCCTCCGACGTCGCCGTCGCCATCGCCGTCGCCGCGAGGTGAAAGGCAAACACGGTGTGGCGGAGGGATGACAGCGACAGCATCTCAGCAGATGAACTGTAGTGACAAGGAAAGAACGGGGAAGGGAACGAGAACGAAAGAGAGATGTCGATGGTGATCGTTTTCAGGGTTGTGGATTGTAGAAGGGAGAACCGATTCGAAGTTAGGAACGGTTTTGTTGCGAGTTCTAGACGAAGTTGATAAAACGATTAGTTTTTATCTTAATTTAATATGTATGAAGAACATTTTTAAAGAAGATCTTCTTGTTTGAAGTACTGTTACAAATTCACAACCCTGGCAGTGTCCATACTACTCGTACCACTATTTACTATCTATTTACTGGAATATACATACCACTTTACTTATTCCCTACCTATTTCTTAAATTAGATAATATTAATCATTGATTTTCAAGACAAGATAGAGAAAAATCTTTTATTTCAGATAGAATATTATTTTATATATTTTAATATTTATACGGTTCTTTTTTCAGTTTAATCATTGTTAGATCGATCTAAATATGACATCTTAATATTCTTAAAGCCGGCAATTATCTACTTTGTTTAGAACAGTAATTGCTTCGACGATAATGACAAGATTAGTGACTACTACAACTGATAAACTCCAGTGGGGGGAATGGCAACAAAGATAGTGAGGCGACGGGTCCCTGTCGTATAGCTAGGGGCGAAGTTATTGGCGGCCGTAAACGCAACGATGGATGCGGTGACGGCCGTTGTTGTAGTTGCTGTAACCGCGGATATTAAGCGTAGAGGTCGAC
The DNA here is from genome assembly GCA_964035755.1 of Teleogryllus oceanicus. Classification (NCBI taxonomy): domain Eukaryota; kingdom Metazoa; phylum Arthropoda; class Insecta; order Orthoptera; family Gryllidae; genus Teleogryllus; species Teleogryllus oceanicus. Next base: position 240,033,015 of record CAXIVR010000001.1, read on the forward strand.
AGTTACGGCCGGGCAGAGGGTATTGCACTGATGACGGTTGTGGCGACAGATAGAGCGGGGTAACAACGGAGATGGTTTAATTTACGTTCAGGTGTACTGTATTGCAGATGACGTCCCGAAACAAGTGCGGAAATATCTTGTCAATTCCACTTCCAGAAATTACTACGTTGATAATAATGGATACGAATTGAGCAATAAATAATTAAGAAATAATTAATAAATAATTATGCACGTTGCCGAGGGTAAACTCCAGTATTGAGTAGACAGTTCTCTTCGTGTACAGGATATGCACCTGTAGTGCCCGTTCAGGGCTCGTGATCTTGCTTTGGGTGTGTCTTCATACGATTGTGCTCTTCACGACTTACAGATTCAGGTGAAACTTATAGCTACTCAACATAGAACTCCTTTCGAATGAGCTTGCCATGCTACATCTCTGAAAACGTTGTCCACATACATAGGTTAAGCTTCCTATTGCGTAAATATAGAGTTCGGTAGAAAAGTACAAACCGTAGGAGTAAATCGAAACGAGAAAGATGCAATTCAATTGAAAAGCATAACTTCTGTTAACTGCTCAAGTTCTATTCTTCTACAGTGCTCTTTGCGCGCGCAGATGGGACACAATAGAAGTAACTGTTAGCTAGTTAAGGTAAAGAAATATCACTGTTGCTGCGAGTGAGGATCAGAGAGAGAAAAGCAGACAGACAGACAGATAGAGAGACAGGCAGATATTCAGCGGGTTTGCAGGATTGTACTCGAAGGAAAATACAGACAATAAGAGGCGTGGGGACGAAGGAATTGCAAGAGTAATTAGCTAGTGCCCATCATTCAGAGTTTTATATAAGTCCTACAAACATTCTAGTTTAATCATAAATGTTTTGAGTTATCATTTTAACGTCTTATTAGACGCCGTTATTCACAAATTGTGGTGTAAAATGCATAAACAATCCTTCAACTATTCTCATGATCATTGGACTAACAGAAGGAAACTGCCCCATGGCTTAACACAAGATTTTCATGACATTGAGCGTCACCCATATGAGGCCGATTGATTTCAACCAGGAATCAAACCGTGATACAGTATTCAATGAACAATGTAAGTTATTTGAAATGCACTAACGAGTGCACTGGTGGGCAAACATGCAACAATTTGCAGACCATGCTTCATATTTGTTTTAGGGTTCTCTTCCAGAGGATATAAGCTGCTGTCACTACTGTCGTTCGGTGTCCCGAAATAGAGCAGCAAGAATTTCCACGCCCGCTCAGTTCGCCGGCCTCATTGTCCCTTAGAAGGGTCTCCGCCGTGGCTGCCGGTGTCCTCATGGCACTCAATGTGTTGGATTGATTTTTTCGTGTTTCCGGGCGCGTCAACTGCTTTGGTCATTATCTCCGTAAGTGTAGTGCATGTTTTGCCAGACAGCGACTCAATTCGACCTAGCTGAAAAGCCAGTGTCGAAAACCCTGCCACCGTCGGTCAATGTGTTGGAATTTCAAGGATAAAGGACGATAGTAAATGAGGATTTTGGGATCTTGCACAACCAAAAACATCGTTTTCCGTCTATACTAATGCTATTATCTATGAATAAAAATCCAGCATCTTGTAGAGTCGACGCAACCACCTTCGAGAACCGAAACGCCTTGAGTATTGTAGAGAGTACGTTAGGAGTGTCGAATGCCGAGGAACAATACCCGAAGAAGTGCTAAAATGTTACTAACATTTTCATATTTTTCAGCATTATGTTTACATATGTGCTCCTGGTTTATTTTCAGTTACTTCACTTACTAAGCCAGAGAGAGTTCTTTCAAATAAGACCGTTCTTACTCGGATCAACACATACATTGCCTATCCATACCTCATTGAAGGCAACGTGCGAGGCTAAATGTTTCCCATCCTACGTCATTCAGGCAGGAGGTCGACGACTTCTTCTGGGAGCACGACACATGTTTAATAGAGTAATGGCATCTCTTATTGTCAAAACAACACTAAAATAAAATCGCGGACGAATCTGTTGTCAGGATCCAACGAAATGAGCAACATATTCATCAAATCTCTTGTCTTATTTAAGAGATTATTTGAAGTATACACCTTGCATCCAGAGAATGTATGTGTAATTTCCTTCAACATTCTAATACTAGTACGCTCTACTTTTACGCTAAATAGAAAATTTTTTTCTCCTGAAAAATTGGTAATTTCTAATTTGTCCGGCTAACATTAAAAATCCGTACACTGTGCGACGCCATCTACGCACTTGACAAACGCAAAAACAATTAATGGCTTTTTTTCTACAAATTGACATCAAAAGAAAGGCTGCAAGTACTACGGTTGGAATATATATGTGTGGGGGGGGATGTATATAACGGATTATATTTGTGTGTAATAATAATAATAATAATAATAATAATAATAATAATAATAATAGTATAACATGTGATTATAACATATGTAATAATATGATAGTATAACATATGATTTTTATTTACAGTGGATAATCCATTGTGTGGCTTTTTGGTGCCATATATAGCATGATGCCTGACTTTCCCACTCTTTTCTTTCTAACATTACTAATAATGATTGTCGTTTTGCAATTTATTATTTGTGATATTAAATTTTCTTGAATAAATGTTCATTTATATTGTCTGAATATTATAAATTACTTTTTATCGTTTCAAATGCAAAATAATCTACGTGGCAATTAAATATCACCTTTCTTACGGTAACTACTACAATATAAGTTGTTTTTATAAATGTGTGTCGGAATCGGTAATACAGTAGTATTGTTGTCGCTAACCTTTCATAGTTGAAAAGCGTCACAAATAATTCAATTAATAATATCACGGACAAATCTCGACGCCCATGGAGACTGTGGAAGTTCCCCGTCAGAACGAAACCGTTTTATTTTTAGCACATTAACGCGTACAAAATTTTTATTTTCTTGGAGGGAAGGTAAACAATCTGTTGAAAGATTCCTTGAATTCCAGAAGAGTAGTACAATACTATTTTATTTGGCAGTTATCCCAAATGGTCTGGACAGGTTTATAGTCCCCACGCAACTACTTGAGTGTTAAGAGATCCCGACACTGTACTCCTGCTATTTCGGTGTTTGACAGAATGCGATTCAGCAATTTCAGACATTAACTGTAAGCGTTGATAATTCTGGACATTGTCGACACTTAAAGAAATAAAAGGAAAATATTGGGATTCTTCCGTAACTAAATAATTTTCAAACTTTATTTTAAATATTTTCCAAAATAGATTTTAGTACGTTTTCAAACTCACAAAAAAGCTCTTATTTAAATTACTTCATTTCACGACTTTTGAGAATCAGAGGGCCAATTTTAATGGCTCATTTAAAACTCTTCCTTTTACCTTTTTGTTGTCGTCAAGGATTTCGAAATCAGGTTATTTCGATTTTTTTATTCACTCATGAAATATTTTAATATGTGACTAGAAATAAAACAACCTTTTGATAATGGATAAGAGCGGATTACAAAGCAGTAATTCTTTTTAAACTCCCAGTGTCAGCTGGCACCAGCAAGGAACACGCCAACACTTTCTTCTCCTCCCTCACGTCCATAAAGCGAAGTGCCGCCATTAAAAAGTAAACGAGGCGGAGGCTCTGAGGAAACGACCGAGTCATCGCGGTTCGTCCGCTAACTCGAGTGCGAATCTGGTCATCGCAAACACCTGGGGCGGGGAGCCGACTGGGTGCTGGCGGAGGAGGGACGGAGGAGGCAATGGCAAACGGGGGGATAATGTTGGTCGAATGGGGTGGTTTCGTACGCGGAGAGAGAGAATAAGTAAAAATATGCAGCAAATCTGTCAAATCTGACAGATTAAACATATATTATAAAGAACAGATTGTAGAAACTTCAACAATGAACAGTAAAGTACATTACAGAAAGCTTCTGGGACCCAAATTTTCAAAAAATGTCTCCTTTTTTTATTAAATTTTGTTGTTGGATAGTGTGAAGGACGTTTGAGAGAATGGTGCAGGTCTCATGTTCGTTGAAAACCCTAATTTTTTGAAAATTTCAAAATTGTAAATTTCTTTCGGCGTCTTTCTAAAACCACACTTATGAAGATAGAAATATTTTCCTTGATAACCTGTTTCTTGAAGATAGATTTTGAAAAAATGTTTTTTACAATTTTTCAAAACTTTGAGTACTTTTACGTTAAAGTACAGGCGAGAAAGCACGTGCAGTTTCAGCACCACTAGTTTTTAAAGAAAAAGGGGAACACATATTCTAAAATAGGCAAAAATAGATTAAAAATTAAATAATTATTACTAAAAAGGTTTTCTATTCTCATCAATATCATTAACGCCTACCGAGAGTGCTTTAATATTTGAAACAGCAATTTTCGTATTAGAATGCAATGTGAAACAAAATAGTTTATTATTTTTTCAGTAAATATGCTTCTGGCCTATACCTGAATGTATCATCGATGAAAGGGATAAATTATGATGGTAATGTGATGGAGATAATGATGGAGCCATTCCTCATCAAGTAAGGCAGGAGAAATGCGAAACCCTGACGTAGTCTACTGTGAACCCATATTGTTTACCACAAATTGTTCAGGGATATTTATTTACCGATTGATTTAATTAGTTATTTATTTCCAAAAACAGTTGAAACTGCATTTAACTTATATGGGAGGAGCACTACTTTCGCAGGATTTGAAGCCCTGTACAATGTGATAAAAGCTTGCTCTTTAACTTCTTTTAAAACAATATCGTATTCCATTCACAAGTTCAGGAGTTGAGTGAAATGTTCCATAGTCAGGTTACCATTTTGGTATAAAACATAACAAATGTCGCCGCAAGATATCTATCAATTGCGGGATATTTATATCGACCGCTTTACAAAAACTGTAAATGTATGACAAATTTCGCCGGTTAAACCTTCCCTTAAATCAGTGATAGTAAAAATAAATGCCTGGAGCGTCATTTTTTCTCGTTCTACACCAAGAAATGAGATTGGTCCTTGTGATACTCTTGTTTCAACGTGCGTCCCTCTCTTTCTCTTTCCTTTTACATTGTTGTTATTCCATTCGCACTGTGTTTTCTCTCTTCGTTAATCGTTTCAGCTCTCAAAAGAACTTTCGCATATCAAGTTTTTATAGCACGAAGCGGGTGTAAAAATTTGCCGGTATACGTGTTTTAATTTCTTGCTTGGGAAGACTTCGTACAATTTGTGTGTGTGTGCGCGCGTATGTGTATTTCTGTTGCGGCCATGTATTTAGTCTCATGAGAAAACAGCGGTAATATGGCCGATGAAAATACACGCGGTAATCCGGCACACAGAAGTCATGCTCTGTTTTAGACGAAAGTGATGAAAGTATGTGCATTCTCTAAAAGCGTATATTGTGTTAAATTCAGGCGTTTATAATTGACAGTTCACAAGAATACGCCACGAGCTTGAATCACCTTACACATTCGAGTATTCTAGCACGTGCATATTAATTGTAAATGCAAAAATGCATGCGAGAGAATCAACATCATGCGAAAAAATTGCGTTGGATGGCCTCCTTAGTTAAGTATGCCGCTACACCTGCAACAACGGTTTAGTTACAAATATAATTAATGGACATCATAAGAGCAAAAAATATTACACCGAAATTTATTAAGACTTGTCTCTGGAGGAGAATTCTATGGGCCGGCTGCTCTGATCGGTAGTTTTCTGCGGTTTCTCCGATCAACACTAGATTTTGATTGAGTAATTCCAGGAGCGTCAATTGCTAAGGTCATTAGTCCCATAAATGTAATGCATGGTTTTTTTCTCGGGAGATGACGGTGATTTCCCCCCGCTAGATGGTGAGATTCGGTGGCGATCTACCTGTCGTCTAGCGAGGTTTCCCTCAACCAGGTATCTCCCACCAGCGAGGCATCGCCCCCAGCCAGGACAAACTCTAAGCTCTTCACCGATCTTCCGGCATGTGCGATCAATACCGCCACTTCTCGAAAACGAAAACATGCACTACACTTTTGGGAATAATGTGCCTTGGCAGTTGACGCGCCCGAAATCACTAATCAAACAAGTAATTTAAATCCAACATATTGAAAAATCTTTATATGCCTATTTGTGTGTATTTATATACAAACAGTAATTTTTTCCATTCCGATGGTAAACTTTCTAAAGAGTAATATATACTGCTCTGTGTTTCGAGCACATTAAATACCTGTGTCCACAAACGTAATTTTAACTATTGATATGTGCGGTGCTAATAGAAGAATGGTAGAAGTGCATATGTATCCCCCGTATGTTCTCCCCATCTCATAGGATGTCCCACTTTCAAGAATTTGTAGCTACGGATCTTTGTTGTTCTCTGTTCTGCGGTTGCAAACCCTGACGATGGAAGTATATTTTCTTAAACGCTGATAAACCACCATATTGTTATTTTTTCACTAACCAAGCCCATTAAGAGATCCGGTGGCGCTCTAACTATATTTACTTTTTCCAAAATATGTAAGAAAAATCAAACTGTATTTTAGGACAGGTGTCACAGAATAAATAATGCAAACTTTGAGGCCACTCATCATGCATTGGCGTTTCGCAGGACGCGTTCTCTCACAGTCAAAGATATTTCGTGAACCTGTCAAACACCAATGCTTGATGAGTTGCTTGCCAATGGGGGGTAAATGCAACATGAACTTCGTTACATGAAATTTCCCACCTTACGTTCAGTGCAGAAATGGTCATCTTCAATTTGTTTACGTGCCCTAGAAGATGTAACTGAAGAATTACTGCTCACATATTTTCCAAATATTTATGGAGAATACGAACTCCAGTCCATTTCTGAAGAATGAATTTTTGACGATGCAATTAATTCTTGCAGATCCAGGAAATTAACGTTTTATTTGTAAATGAATTATATTAATTTACACTTAATGTTTGTAAGAAAATTCTTTACTTTTAACATTAGAAAAATACGTTTTTCCTACTTATTGTGAGGTGAACTTGCGTGCTTTCGCCTGAAACTCCCAGCCATTTCATGGCATTAAGTCACTGAAAAATGCGTTGATAACAGGTAAGAAAACTCTTACCACTGACATTTTATTCTCTTAGCAATCCTCTGAAACTTGAATGCAAGTCACGAGTTCTATTTTAATGAAATTCAAGTTGTATACATATTTAGTTTAAATTATAATAGGTGGACCCGAATTAATAATCCACACTTCGTTATTCAATTGTTTAAAAAAACTTCATGTTGGAACTCAACTTGATACGTTTCCGACAACCCGTGTTACGATGGCGGGGAGTTGGTACGAGTCCAAGGATAAAATAGAACGTCCAAAAAATCGTGTAGATTACGGCATAAGAAACATAACTTGGATTCTTTAGAGACAGAATACCAATAAATATTGGTATTCTGTCTCTAAAAGACCGCGCCATTTCTGAGTTATGCATGATGCAAAATTATGCTGCAGCGTCCCGTGTGTTGCATGATTGCCTGTCACATACCATAACCTGCCATTTTCTATTTCTTCATGTTTAATGTATTTGATACAGAACTGGGGTAATTCCTTCTCCAGGATAAGAACACACACGACTTTTTGTGTATTTTAATAATGTCGTGTAAATTGTGCAAAACCGTCATCTTTATTTATAGTATTAAGTATAGAGATAATACCTCCTTTTTCATATTCTTGTGCTTCTGTATATGTGACCGTAAACCCGATTACATCAAATTGAATCAATTCACAATCCCTTACGCCGTATATTCTGTAAATAAATGTGCCATTCATTGAATTAAGGTGATTGAGAAATCTGAAAATATATTTATCCATCAAATAAGCGGGCAAAATTGTAGTGAACAGAGCCACGAAGTAGTTTCCAGTAACAAAATGTATTTCCCAACCCGTAAATAAAACGTGAATTAGTTCTGAGTAAACTTGTATAAACAATCATTTAATAATTTCGTTTAAAAATTGCTATATTGCGCATTCTAGAGAGATGCTTATATATTGATTTTGCCAGTATCTCTATATTTATTTGTATACATAGTGCACGAGTATATGTAACAATATCCTCAAATAAACCCAAAGGTTCACGATTAATAAAGTAAAATAAAACCAACTTAGCGCTGCGTCATTAATGGTATATCGCAACGCGTCACTTTGTATAAATAACTGACGTAAAGCACTCCTCTTCAGGACACAATATCCTGAACCTGCCGTGTTCCCTTTTTATTAAAAAGCTGTTCAGAATTTGCCTTGTCATATATCAAGTAGTTCAACATTCTATTATTTAGTTTTCATTCTTATTTTACCCCTATTATTTACCGAAATTTAAGTATTTTCATTTTAAAATTTACAGAAACGAAGGGAGTAGTGCATTTTCCTAAGACATGAATGATCCCATTTCGTGTATCATCCAAAATAGCAAGAGCATTTGACACTATTTGAATTGTCAGCCGGTGTTTCTTCTAGTTTGTTTAATTAATTTTCGCCTTCTGAATGGGCATTGCTCCAAGGCATTTACTCAGAAGACACATTTGCCGAGAATAAAAAGCGTCCTTCGTTACTTTACGCCAAAATCCAAAATTTATATTTATGAAGAGGAGAAATGTTTTCTTTTCGGAAACAAAGAAAGATACCATCGCAGAACAGATGAAGTATCAAGGATACTTAGAATACCTTTATTGAGATAACCACAAGCTCAGAAGATTTTGGAAACGTGTGACAATTTAACAGGGTGCAACGTTAAATAGTAAACATTACAAAATTCACAGATTGTTTAAATTTATTACGATGGAGTTACATCATTTTTATGATGCTATAATCAATTTAGTTTTGCAATGAATGCTTTATTATTACATGCAGTGATTTATCGGCGAAATTTCATTGGTAAAATTCATGGGTTGAACTGCCGAAATATAATATATATGGAAATAAGCGTTAGCGTAAGTTAATATAATAAACAGACGAGAGATTTGAAAGTCGATGTCTCTGTTGTCCCCGTTCCTGAACCTCTATTTCTCTTATTTCAGGAAAGCCTTCTTAACGTCAGGGACAACATATACTTTGCAAACCAAGAGTGAAGTCAACGAAGCAGATTAAAATCACGAGACAGCTAAATGTATCTCGTGGCTATTCATGAGACCAATCCTGCACTCTAAACATTTTCGTAATATTGCTCTTCACTCTACTCAAGAGGGGGCGCCCCCGATAGCATTTTGTCGATAGCCTGTGCGCAGCCACATTCATCATTCGCGAACGTCATATAAATACTCTTTTTCAAATACCGTGCTCTTGTCAGTCCGATCCTAAAGCATGCTCGAGATGCACAATAAATTGCCCGCCAATTGTCTCCAGAGTAAACTACGGTGAGGGTGCTTGTCGCACAAGAGGGGAGAGTTGGTGCTTGACCGAACTTTGCATATGTCTCGATTCCCGTGATAAACGTCGCAGTGCAGCAGTTGTGTAGAGTATCAACATCGTTTCGGATAATACATGCCACAAAAGATATAAATATAAGGAGCACTAATCTGGAGCACTCTTGTAGAGCACTAATTTCAGTGTTTTATAATATATACACACTACATTATAATTATCAGAGAACTTTTACGTTATAAAAATAAATTGCTCCTATTTAAAAGTAACACATTAATTTTAATTTTATTACGTCAAAATTAATAAATGCATTTTTTTTCATCGAATCGTTTCATGAATATATAAAAATGTTTCTTAATTGTAGCGAATTGACTGAAGTTTAATTATATCATTATAATAAAGGTTGTAATTACACATTCTAGTGTAATATTAAACGTATTATTTGAAATAAGGTTTTGAAATGTTGAGTTTGTTAATTATAAGGGAAACAATAAAACATTGCACAAGTTTGCACAAAAAAAAAGAAAAGGTGAAAAGGGTTGAACTGCCGAAATATAATATATAAAGTTTTAATAATAATTCTTGTACAAATATTCTTGTACAAATTGAGACTGACACAAATGCAAGAAATTGATTCAAATTTAGATTTAGAAAGTCTATATGAGCATTTGAAAGGAAGATTACATCAAGCAGCTATCCATGCAATAGGGGAAAGAAACCTAGAAAAGAAAAAAAAATAATAATTCTTGGTGGAACGAAAATCTGGAACCAACGGTGAAGGAAAAAGTATCTTTGTATAAAAGATGGCTCTCGCCCCAGAATCCCCTGGACACTGTTTATATGAAACAAGTAAACTTCGTCAAAAAGCAAGTGGTAAAGCAAAGGATCAATATTGGGACCGAGTTTGTAATGAAGTAGGTAGATACATAGGAAGCTCACGATCAAGAGAAGCCTGGAAAACTATTTCAAAATTAAATAAAAATTGTAATGAAAGCAGAATTCTGAATCAGATAAGTTTCCAGCAATAGAAAGAACTCTATTGTAAGTTGCTCACAGAAGATAGACCTGAATACTGTCAAGTTAGTTATGCATAATCACAGCCTCTGTTAGCTATTACATCTCAAAGTTATACAAAGTCCGAAATAATGAAAGATAATTAGTAAACTGGTACTGGAGGTTTACCTATGGAGCTATTAAAATATTCACCAAGCCTTGTTTTAGATTATGTGACAATGTTATTTAACATATGTGTTTTAACCAATTGTGTGCCTGTAAGATGGAAGAATGCTTGGATTAGTTTCATTCATAAAAAGGGAAACAGGAACGACTGTTCAAACTATCGAGGAATTAGTGTAATAGCTACTATGGGTAGACTGCATGGACGGATTTTGACTGGAAGACTGGAAATGGAGATCAATGAAATTGAGACACAAATGTTATAGAGTCTATATGTCTATAAAAACAGTATGTCATGTTAAGATAAAAAATGAAGTATCAGAAGGATTTGTAGTAAATAAGTGTCAGACAAGAATGTCCTCTTTCACCAACTCTGCTCAAGACTTTTACTGGCGAAACGCTAAGGGAATGGTCCAGAAAATGTAGAAATATGGCAGTGACTGTTGGAAACGAGATTTATAATCTCATTTTTGCTGATGACCAAGTAATTTTGGCTGATAATCAGGACGATATTGAACATATATTAAAGAAATTAATGGAAACATAAAAATGGGAACTCGAAATAAATAATGAAAAATCATGATACATGGTTGTAGGGAAATCTGGGAATGATCTAGAAACAGAAATAGGTATACTTCGAGTGGAAGACTGGAAAGAAGCAAAGGAAGGGCAATTACTAGCCGACTTCATAATATTTTACGGAACAAGAATATTAAAAAGCAAACTAAGAGACAAATATGCAAGACAGTGGTGGAGAGTTGGGTGACATACGGATCTGAAATTTGGGTTAAAAAAGATCCAATAAACTCAGGGTTAAATGCTGTGGAAATGAATTTTTGGAGATGATGTTGTCAGTATACCCTCTTTGATAGAATACCAAACGAAGAGATTAGAAATATAATAAAATAAAGAGACAAGTGATCGAAAATGTAGAATCCAAACAACTCCAATGGTATGCGATGGAGATCCATAGTTCTAATATTTTAAGTGCTTTTATCTAATAATTTACTAATATCTAATAATAATATACTAATATCTAATAATATTTTAAGTATTTTTTATCTTAGTCTTGTTATTCGTTGTGAAAAGCCGTGCGATTAAATCGCACGAGAGTTTACAGCAGAATCATTTTACTTGTCTGCATACTTAGTTACATTATTCATCTATTCGGAGTGGGGCAAAATGCATTCTCTCTATAGTCTATCCACTCGCTAGTCAATCTGCTCAAACCTACCCTGCCCCATGCCAGCGTCCTCACCCTGTGCTTCTTTGTCTTCCCCGATACTACCCGCCTTACCGCCAAGTTGTGCGTGATGTCGACATTTCAAACAATCATATCATTAATGTATATTCAACATTTAAAAAAAATATGTAAACTGCATATGCAGACATCGGAGACTTCCAGCTTTCAAATGACTTCTTATTTTCTGCGATTGACGGAATAGTTCAGCCTCTAACGAAATGTTTACTGAACACGTTTTAAAAATTATATATGTGATAATTTTGCAGCATTGTAAGCACATTACGTCAGCAATCAAAGAAATGTGATTTGACTATTAACATGGCTAAAACCAATAATTTCTCTATTTACAATTTTCAGTAGATCATATTTATCTTTCATCTGTTTATGCCCAGTCAAAAATATATTATTTTTCAAATCTTCAATATGATGGAAATTTAAACAAAATTTTCTTAATAATTATTTACAAATCGTTAATACTTGTATTGTCTAGAAATGCATATTTAGTAACCATATATTTCAATACAATATAGATTTCCGCCTCTCTAAAAGGCAAGTCAATGGGAGTACAGCAAATCGACATCAGAAAATACATTTTTTGCAATTGACAGTTTTCTATTTGATTTAATTCTTGTTTATTGATAGTACGTTTATGTCAACGATCAGTATGTTAACTGTTTTAATGTTAATATTATGGTTAAAAATTTTTAATTTAGATTTTGTAAGTTTCTTGACATTAATTTATTCCGATTTATGATGAATTAATTTTATATAGAGTGTGTAATGTATAGAACAAATGTTTAATGGTTTACAAGGCAATGTTGCGTAATGAAGCATATCAATGCACTATCTTCCCCTCGAAACAGTTCATTCTTTCAGTTAACTAACTTAAAATACATTATTTCTACGAATCCCGTGCAACCGTATGGGACCTATCGCTCCCCCTATTAAACGGGTGATTTTTTTTTCCAGAACCATTCGCCAAATCTCATTTCTATCCTTTGGTGTCGGGCACTCGATAAAATCGTAACAGCTCTCTTTCGAGAGGGGACGGGGACAGAGGCAGCGGGAGTCGGTCGATCGGGCCCTGTGTGATCGCAGAGTAATTGTTCAGTCGCCCTGTGCTGCTGGTCGGCGCGAATGCTGACATCAGAGGCGTCGGACACGCGAGGCTGGGGCTGTCGGGGTTTGATTTGATTTATTTTCGTCAAAGACAGAAGAATCTGTATGTGATGTATAGAGGAGAAGAATAAATCTGCGCACGTTTTCTGCAGTGGCAAATTCCCCACCAATTTTACTGTACATTGTTGAATGACATGCTGAGTTTAGTTTAGAACCAGCATTGTCGCTGATTCTGCAGCGGCTCTGACTGGAAGGTTACAGAGTTTGAGACCCACGATAGCAGATTTTCAACATTAACTGAAAAACTATGTGGAATTCAGCCACTATTTGGTGGAAAATGGTGTTTTCTTTAATTTTCACATATTATTTAATGTGCCATTGTTCACGTTACTGGTAATTATAAGATTTTGTCCATCGTGTTCATAATAACCTAGACTATTAGTTATTATTTCCTTTTATGGTTGTGGTTTTGTTAACTCTGATTGGGTCTATTGCTTGTTTTATTTAATTGTATTTCGTGTACGTACATCACTGTAATATCTGTCTTAAAAGAATGAATTAAACTGAAAAATTGCTCTTTCTCACGAGGTTTTCCCAGAAAATGTTAAAATTTCCGCATATAACAATGGATTCAAAAAGGCGATTACTAATTTTGTACAGAGTTATTGTTGATTTTCTAAGTAAGATAATTCATCTACAGCTCGCATGATTGGAGGACTGTAGATGCAAAGTAAAATAATTTTGAGCCTAGTAAGTTTGACGTCTGTTATGTCAAAAATGTTTTCAGGTGAAAATGGATTGAATTCTGGCAAGAAGTGGAATCTATATCATTTTTAACGTAAATTTACGAACCACCAGATCTAGGGTCCGTATTTAATTACCTCGTTCTATGATAGATCCTGCGAGACCAGTGAGGAAATTTGAAAGATCTTAGTTTATTATGAGGTAACCAATATTCTGTAAAGCAAATCTCATTTATTTGGTTTAGATTGCTCTGTAATGCTGCTTTGAAAAAATAAGTGTATTCGGATTGAAGAGATTGACCATTATAATGTGAACGTCATGCGAATCGTTTGCATGTACTGACACGGATAATTTTCTGCTACGTCTGACTGCAGTTGCTATGTTAATTTAATTTTTACCCCGAGTGCGTGATCGCATGATTTGGGACACGGTTCGGGAATGCGGTGATGGGGGAGGGGGAGGTAGAAGGTGCGCGTCAAAAGGGAAGAGCGAACCGCTATTGAGTCTTTTGCCTGACAGCAGCGGCGAGGCTTCCACACCTGCGTTATTATTTTAGCGCAAGGGTGCGCAAGGTAGGGACGGCAGTAATGCGTCCCGCAAATTCCCGCTGTGAAGGTAGCGCCCTCATGTAGCCTCCGATGATGTCGCGGCTTGGAAAGTATATAATCATCTCGACAACTGAGCTTTTTTACTAAGCATCTCGACTCATCATAATAATCATCTCGGCAACTTAGCTACTAAGCAGTTTAGTAATAGTTAATTTCAATTTAAAATGATTTTATTTATTTATATATATATATATATATATATATATATATATATATATATATATATATATATGTATGTATGTATATAATCACTAGCGTGACGCATGGACAACGTGCTAGCTTTATATTTGCTAAAAAAATCGTCTCAGCTTCTATAACAGTGTGAAGAAATAAAAGCTCAGACGGGCCAAGTAAGTTAGGTGATGGGAATACATGCTCGCCACATGTGTCTCTAAGCCTTAGGTGTTGGTAGTAAATTAAAAACAGGGACCAGCCCTGGGAAAAGCGCTATCTGGAAAGAGTCGTATTAATGTGACCCTAAATATCAAATACACACGAACATTTATATAGATATATATTAATTCGTCCGTACACACTCTCTGTCTCTCTCTTCATTTCTCCATACATTCAATCATTCTTTTATTTATTCATTTTTTTGCGTATGAGTGTGTTTCAAAATATATTTTTCCACTTCTTAAGTGCATTACTGTTTCACTTAAACGGGCAATCTCTAAGGGGCAAGTTTGTGAATGCTTCCTGCATGCAATTCTGCGAATAGGTGCATGTTGTTTTACAGTCCACGCTGAATGAATTTAATTGAGTCGGTTTTGCGTATTTTTAGTATTTGTGAAGTTGTTAATTGTTTCTTTTTAACTCGACAACAAGAGCTTGCATTCCGAATCATTGCGCTGAATTTAACATTATATTTGTTGGAAGCGTTGTCACACGAGAGAAAATTTAACATTTTAGGTATTCTCTATGCTTGTATTAACTGGTGTGTTGTATTAGGAAGTTATGTATTTATTTTGAATATCGAAGTAAAGTAATATCCATATCAAACTTTTCAAATTACGGTTTCAAACCTTTGTTTATTGAAGTCTGTAAAACGTAAATATTGCTATTGTATTTTGGAAATCATTAGCATGCCAGTGGCATTTTTCACTGTTATTGCGATTTGCTTGAACAATAAATCAATTAAATAACAGCCTCTCTAAATAGTATATGTCCGTTTTACACAATCACGACTGTTCACAATCTGAGGAAATCATCGACTCAATGCTAGCCCCCTTTATTCTCATCTGAAAGGCCTTAAGTGGGTTTATGTCTGGTAACCATATGCCTAACCAAAAACAATCCCGTTAGTGACAGGCTCTTTCAGACGATTCAAAATTTTATAACGGATCTGATCACGATTCTACAAGATCTCAAAATCATAACTTATTGTTCCTCAAAAATTCCACCCATAACAATTTATTTGGATTTCTTCCTAAATCTTTGCACAAGCAAAATGAGTATGTCGATATGAGACAAGATAATTTACAACGGTCAAATTTTCTATACATCTATCTTTCAACTAGCCAACAGAAAATGAATATCATTAGAACTATTTTCTTTTGAAAATGAATGTTGCGTGTATTTTCATTTTGTCATGTTGCCAAATTTTGAGACTTAATCACTGCAAGTGGTGATGGGTACTTGAGAAATCACTAGTCAATATATATATACTACCCGAGAGAAACACAGTCCTTAATTAAGTATGTTATATTTGATAGCATTCGCCTTCGTTCATGTCGTGTAACTAGTTAACGAACAAGCTATCTCAACGATATTTCCAGGATCCACTTCAAATAGCGGACACCTTCCTTAATATATCAGATTTGCGATATTACAAATCTGAAAATCAGCAACGACAATTCACAATATACGTACCAATTAAATGAAATCACCCAATAATCACCGCTAGATCGTAATTTGATCTGCATTTAACAAATAAACAAAACTACAATATTTTTTCCTGTTACCATTTTGTAAATTTTATAAAATGTATATGCATCAAAGAAGCTCTTCACGATAGTAGCTTTACATCCATAAATTGCATTTCCTCTGTTTAACAGGAAACAATAACCTCCAATAATCATCACTCAAAAAAGCCAGATGGTAATCGTTGGAACTAAGCAATCAATTTACGTTAAGTTTGCATACATTTGCATATGCGCGGCACTGTGATGCTGACGTGATTTTGCCCACATTGTAGTAAACTACTGTATCGTAAGTGTTTATGTTTCCAGAGTTCCTAACACTACGTAATATTGAATAATACACACTAGTACGCTAACACTAATATTCAACAATTATCGCTAAAAAGTGCAATGATTGTCGTGTATATACGATAGCTATATAATTTTCTTCAAACTGACTCCGCTCATTTTGAATATGGATGCAGGCCAAAACGCCTGTCGCATTGAATGTGAATTTGGAGATCAGTAAGTTTTGTTTACTGAGTGTCACATTACCAAACGTAATGGTAAGTAGCAAACTTACGGTTTAATAACGAAGTTACACAAGTGACTTTGTACCTTATTGATGGACAATTCATCATGCATTAGTGTTTAGCAAGTCAGGTTCTGGCGCTGTCATGGAGTTTTCATGTTCCTCCCAAGCACCAACGTATGATGAAGTGCCTACCGATAAGGGACAAATGTTACATGTATAACTTCGTTATGTACCTTTTTCTACTTCATGGCAAACATATCATCTCCAATTTACCTGTACGCTCTAGACATTTATAACCTTTTTTGAAACTCTCTGTTCAACTTTCGCTCGACTTGACAAAAACTTCACTTAGCAACAAATGATTCTACTGTTAAATTACTTTGTTAAATCTTGTATGCTTCTAAGTAAAAGCGTACTGCGTATACACTGATCAATTCTAACAAAATTCATTTGATTACTTTCGTCTGATAAGTTTCATCATACGTTCGCAATAATTCAAAACAGGGTTGAAATCATCACAGGAAGAATGTTTCATTTGATCCTATTAAACGATGATTAAAAGTCATATAGCCTAAAGAATGTTCGAAAAAACCGCTAATGTACTCAATTCTGGGAAATTAATGTTCGAAATTTTCTCAATACGCACACTTGATGAAAACACTGAAAAGCGTGCGACTGCTGGTTAGCGGTACCTTGATTTCTAACATCTGAAAGTAAGTTAACAATTTGGTAAACTGATTCTTGGTACCTTATCAAATAAAAAGCCCATCTCTAAAACTTTACATTGGAAAATACTTGACAATTTCTCACAATATATCAATTCCTTACATCGAATTCATGACCATGTGACTTTAATTTCAATAATTTTCTTAAATGCACTCTAAATTTGTCGGCGAACACTATATGATATTTGATAACTCCCCTGAGCTATTTTGACTCCGTTTACCTAAATCAGAGATAAATTTAACCTCCTTCAGCAATCAAGACATGGTTGCATTTTGGTATGAAGACATGTGGCGAAACAGTGATAAACATACCCTCAACGACTTCACGAACGGTGTAAATGCCTACCTTAAAGTTCCTAGTAGACACTGAACACACAAAGACGCCTTGTCTGTAAAACGCATTCGCCGCTTCTAACCTACTGCTCGCTCTAGTTTTAACCACTATCCAAATCCTACATACTGTAACGATAGGTCACGAACGCTGAATACTTCACGTAGAACGAACCTGTTTCCAAAAATTGACAGGAAACACTGGAGGACGAGCAAAATTTCACTGTCGGTATATCTCATCCCTTGCGTCCAACCTAACCCTCGTCCCATCGCCCAACCGCATTGCCCATGTCATAATCAAGCAACAGCGATATCCCACTCTTGAAGAGGAACGAATCAACTCGAAGCAACTAACAGCAAACACTTGATTGTATGCAAATACTGGCGGGCGGCGCTCCGTTTTCACGGCTCGTGACCAACAAGAGCGACGGCCAGCACCGAGACACAACAACGAGCAGCCCTGCCGTAGGAACGCGCCGCGAAACGGGCAGTGCCACTTGACCGCGAGGGGGGCCGGAGGCGTCCGCCCCGGCGTGGCCGTCGGAGTGGCCGCCGCCGTCGCCGCCGTCGACGTCGTCGCGGGGCCAAGCGAGCCCGGAGCCATCCGCGAGCGGCGCTGCGCTCACCTGGAAGCTGTGCTGAAGTCCTGAGGCGCCGCCGGAGAACTGGGCGGTGCACGCTGCCGCGCGTCGAGTTATACCCGCACGTGCGCGCCCACACCTCGCGACACGCACCGCCCCCTTCGCAGCTTCCCGCCCGACCGCACGCGCCGCCCCGCCCCTCCCCTGCGCCTCCCCGCCCCTCCGCGCGGCGCCCCGCGCCGCCCGCGCCGCTCGCGTCGGCGACGCGCTATTGGGCGCGAACGCGGCGCGCGGGACTGCGGCGTCGCAAGACACGTCTCGATCGGGGTGCGCGCGTGGGCGCGGCGGCGGGGCGGGGAGCGGCGGGGGGAGGGGGAAGCAGCGCGCGCGGGCACGCTCCACACCCCGACCTCCGCTCTCCCGCCGCTGGCGACCCCGCCCCCGCCCCCGCGCCGCATCCCTTTGCACGGCCCTTCCCGCTTTTATCTCTCGGCCTCGAAAATAGCCCCGGTATCGGGATGACACGCGGTAATTCAACGTTAACGCAATATCGGGCGAGGGTTAGGGCGCGCGGCGCCGGGGTGCAGGTGGCGGGCGGGCGCGGGGCGGGGGCGAGGGGCGAGGGACGCCGCGGGCAGCCCGGGGCAGCGCAGGGCGCGACGTGGGGGCTCCGAGCTTGAGGCACAAGAGCGGGGCGAGGGCGATGTTTTCTTTATTTTCGAGGTATATTGCTAGATAATCCTGGCCCTTGTTGGTGATGAAATTAATCTGCTTCCGATTTGGAAACTGCGATTCCAACCGTGATGGAATGTGATTGAGATTTTGAATTCCAGATGGGCATTTGGTCGCAGCAGATTTTCGAAACCGTCCCGCCCAAAGTGCTGTACATTCATTTCGCCTTATACTATTCTAGCATCATTACCATTGCCCTCTCGATGTAACTGTTCTTTATTGTCATCTCCGCTTCCATATGTAGCATAGTCAGGCCACACGATATGGTCTTACCTTGGCATCATGTGTACCACAAATACGTTCTAGTAATGTTGCGACAATAGTTCCTTAGAAGGGTTTAAGCGAGAAACTAAGGAGTAACTAAGACACATAACAGAAACTAACAATGCAAGATAAGAGTTATCAGATTAATAAATCCTTGAAGATACATTGCTTCAGTAAAAAGAAAAATGCCTCATTATAAGAGGTTCCTAATAATGTATCATTTGAAAATATACCGTGCATCTAATGTTAAAAGTAAATAAGTAATGCCAACTATTAAAATCGTTCCGTGACCAACTTCTTATTCAGCCATTGTTACGAAATATGAGATAAACACCAGTATTAGATTTAATTAGTAAATTTAAAAAAAAATACTTATGAATGAATTGTAAGAAATTTATTAAAATGTTAGAAAAATAGTGCAATCTGTCGCAACTCTGATTTTACAACCAATAATTCTGCATTAAAATCCTCAGAGACATTATATGGAGTATTGATTTGAACTCCAACGCTTAACTTGGACGTGGAAGTGATGTGTTTTTTATATCCTCTGTCAATTGAATGAACTTCACTTGAATGAACTTCGCCGTAGAATGGATTGTTTCATTCTTCGCTTCCCCCTCGGCGAAAATCACTCAATCAGCTTTTTAGGAAATCGCCTTGTCGGTCCCGCAATAATACATTTTATGAAGAATAATTCAAGTAATCTTTACATAAAATCCATATACATTTGGAAATTAAATTTTGTATAGAAATCAGGAAACAGCTCATTTACAAGAAGGGATCGTAAAGAAACTGCTCACCCACAGGCCTATAAGTTCTATCAGTCAGAGAAAACAGTTATTTCGAGAATTCAGACGTTTTTTGTTTCTGTGTACACTATTCTTTGTTTTCTAGTCGCACACACGCACTTTAGTTACATGAACAAATTCATAGATCATTCGATCATGTTTGGTTTTAGGAGACATTCGAAGATCTGTATTTTTCATTTATGAAAGGATTGTTAGTAATATCTTTCCCCGACCCCTATTCTCAACAAATGTTTAAACCTAGTGTCTGAATGTTTGATCTGATATTTTGTCGATATGGCAAGTCAAGGAAATAATTAACTTTCCCTCATATTTCATCATTCTAATACTAAAGTTAAATCAGCGGACGGGTTTCACGTAGCACACATCCCCTTTGTTGTTGTTGTTGTTGTTGTTGTTGTTGTTGTTGTTGTTGTTTATGTACACAAGTACTTCATTCATTGATTACAAGACGCCAAGACGCTATACGTAATATGTTAAATGAGTGACATGTGTACCACGTAGTGGGTTTATATGTTCATTTCAGGCGGAACATTTATATTTTCGATTTCAAGAGTCAGAACTTGGTTAGTTTTTTTATATCAATTAAGATCTCTGTGTTACTCAACTCAACTTCATTCTCATTATTCACAATCTAATCCAGAGTCGCATCAAACAAATAAATAAGATGAAGATCACGTGGATGTAAAATTAACAAAATTTAATTATCAATACTCCACAATATTTAATATATAAAAATATGCATATATTATAATAAAAGGACGGTCCAGAAAGAGTAATTATAAGACTTAAAGCTCAGTATAGAAACAATGGAGAAATGCGACTTAGAATTTGACGTTTAGGAGACAAAAATACGATAATATTGATAATGGTAATAATATAAAGATGGTGATGATGATAGTGATGACTGGACAATTGCAGGAGTAATTTTTAATAAATATTTACAAAACACATTTCGTTCATTTCTTTCCAACACTCACAAACTATATTCAGTCATTTGCTCCTATTGCGAAAACATATCTATTTCATAAGAGCACGTTACGTAACTACGTAATTATTTTTCTTATCACCTAATATTATTACTTTCTCTGAGTAGTGACTATTTTTGAATTGTTTGTAAATATTTAGCATTGCCAGAACATCCGTGAAATCCCTAGGAACGATTCTTTCCTTCCCGTGTATTTTCATAGATTATTCTGTAAATGTTAGTAATGTTAATTACATCTATTTGTATTATTTTTTTCTCATCTGGAACCGTCTTCTCTATTTCCTACGCTTTACAAATAGAATTGCAGTTCCCCTATAATGGCTTAAATAATTGTTATCGATATCGAATATCATACATACTATTTTGGGGCATGGTTACTTCAAGAGGTTCTTATGCCGACATTGCACCAGCGGATACTTACCTAATATAATCTTTTAGTAGTTTAGTATTTGTGACAAAAATTGACTTTGCTCGTTGTCCATTGTTAAGTAATAATTCTCCCTCGACATGTATTACTATCTCTCTAAATTAATAGTAGATTTCTATTGATTTTATTTCCATGTCGTTTTCTTTCTAGGTTCAGGGAATAGAATTTACCTTTGTACTTTGCACTTGAAGTGAACAGAGTGGAAAGTAATCACGGGGAGTGATTAGCCAGATATCAGGTTTGGAAATGATCAAGAAGCTTGACACGTAGTTGAACAATTCAAGGTGTCAAGGTACCTATGAGGCAAGGCGTAAAATCGTAGTTTGTAGCCCAACAACGTGGATATTCTTGTTCATTACATGTTCATTTTTTATTACAATGAAATCTCGAAGAGAATTATAAATACCTATAGTGCATATACATTTTTATGTTAGTTACAAAATGGCATACGTAGTAGCCGTAACACCAAAAACATGGTTGTGAACTGATAGATATATGAGAAATATGAACTCACTTCATCAAAAATTAATTTTCAGCTTCGCAATAATGAAATCAAGGGGAGAAGAAATGGGAGTGAGATATGTTCGAGTTTCAATATGGACACATGATTGGGAAGTTAAAAGAAATCACCGCTGTTACTAACAATATATTATAATAACATTTTATGGAAAACTTTCTCTCTGCTTGAAGTTATTATAGGAGGAGACAAAAGGAGAGTAATGCAGAGATTGTCAAGGCGAGAACGCCCTAATCATCTTGGTTCTACGGGTTTCAGTTGCACTTTGAGGAATTGTGTTTGTTCCGTCATCTTTAACCGTCATATATTTCCGCTCGTCGTTTCATGTCCTATAATTCAACAGTACGTTTTACGGCCGTAATGATTGTAGTGAAGACGGCCCTAAAAGCTATTCCCTTCTATAATATCCATATACACCCGTCATTGGAGCAAACTATGTCTAGACCTCAACGCTTTTCGTTTGCACCGGGTAAAAAGTTTCCCGAAATAAAAAAAAGCCATGTATAGTAATGATGTAATTTGCATGTGGCCGTACGTCTCTGGTTAGACCCTTTTCAGTTCATTGTTTGTGGCTTGCGAGATGTCATCGACACGTCTAGGTCTCCTGGTTGGGAACTGACCAATTTTGTATCTTCCGAGATCTCCTTCCCCTTTATTATTATTATTATTATTATTATTATTATTATTATTATTATTGTTGTTGTTGTTGTTCTTGTTCTTGTTGTTGTTGTTCTTGTTGTTGTAAACCAAAAGAGTAAACCATGCGCAAATATTTTAAAGAAACTCTCACTTCATGTCATTTCGTAAGTTGTTCTTCAAGCCGAAATCTAAAATAGGATACCATGTTTTTCAAGGTAACATACATCAGAGAAAGCTATACAGAGGATCACGATCCATTACAAAAGACAAAACAAAAGATACGGAAGACCGTTTGCCCTTTATCTCACCTGCTCATCACCACTATTTTAAGTGTCTTTTTACTTCTCACAATGTTGAAGACATGAGGTATTGAATGGAAATAAAATATGTATATATTAAAATTAAAATTTTAAATTTTTATTATTTGCGTTCTTCACTTTTGGTCATATTGTCAATTTATTTTATGGTTTTCGTAAAAGTTGCCCATTTAGTGTAGTATTTTTGTAAAATAATTACGAAAATTCAGTTAAATTTACTACATTTCATATTTTCTTGCAAATCATATCATTTATCATCTCGTATCACAAGTGTAACTTCATTTAGGCTCTAAATTAATAATTATTGCCTTTGTGAGTTTAAAAAAATTCTAAACACAAGTGTCCAAAATGTTGAGAAATGTTGAGAAATGAATTTTCTGTAACATTTCTAGTTAAACAGGAAATATCTCGGGACACAAAAGATGAGTTACAGCTCTTGGGCTTTAAGAGACTCGTATACAACAGGCGAATCGTGGCGAAAGTGAATCACCTGAAGAGATTGTTATATAAACAACTTTCTCGTATCTTTCGAATTTAATTAAAATACCTCAAATTAATAAATATGAATATACTTTTTAAACACTTTAAAGCATTGGACACCGCGCACTGAGTGTACAGTAACGCGCTTATAAAATTAGCTATTTATTAGATAAAAGCGTCTACGCAAACGCTAATTTTAAATGGGCAAGTAATATAATATGAAAAGAATATTAATTTCAACAATGTTACTTAATGTATTATTTCAATTGGAAAATTTGATGTACAGTTCTAAAACACTAAATATGCCTTAAATGAATCTTGTACCTCAGCTTCTGGATCAATGACCCCATCTCGATCAGGTTTTTCGTCCATTTTTCTTGATCCTTTGAGCACATTTTGAGATCGCCCTTCGTTGTAATTCTGGATGTAAATGTAGTTTCACTATCTGTGCCCGTTTTCTTGATCTCTGTAGGGAATGTAGATAGTCAAATAATCGTTCTCCATTTTCTCGCTGCAGTAACTCGGTTCCTTCACGTTCAGCACAAGAGAGTACAGCCAAAATCTGTACCTGATTTGCCATTTCAAATAGTTTTTATTACAGCGGAGCGAATATTTTTCGGACCAATTGTTATCTAAAACGCACGTTACTATCTGTATTCATAAATCATCTTAAAATTAATGAGTTAAGATCGAAATCCCAGAGCTCAAGGACCCGCACACGAATTGCAATTCTCCCCATAGTACGTCACAGTCTTTAACTGTTTTTATCGTTAAATATACTTGTACGGACACATCGGGAGCACAGCGACGTCCAGTATCTCCGCCCTTGGGAGGACAAGCGGGCGCAGAACAGCCAGCGGACCCCGCGTCGAGGATGTATTAGGGCAGGACGCCGGCTACAAAGCGCAGCGTACGCGGGGCGGGGCGATGCAGGGGCGATGGCGGAGCGTAACTAAATCAGGGCGACACGGAAGCGAGCGACGATGTGGGGCAGCGGGGCGGAGGCGACGCAGAGCATCGAAAAAGGCGCGGGCGATGGGACAACGCCGATTACACAGCGACAGAGTGGACAGGCAAGGACGTGTTGCAAGGAAGAGCGAAGCATGAAGGAGCAGACGGAGGAGAAAGAAGGTAAATAAACTTATCGCGGATCTGGATTAGAGGGGATATTCTTCTTTGACATTATTTCCGTTTCATAAATTGGACTGTTCAATCCGAGCGTCACGTTAATTCTACGAGTGCTTTTATAGCCTTATCATCTCACCGTGGGAATGGCAATGGTGACGCTAGTTGACGTAGTCTTGGTAGGGATAGTACTGGATGAGGAATTCGTGTTGATGATCGTAATAGATGGTAGTTGTAATTATAATTGTAACGATAATTAATGTTTCAAAAACGATGCGAGACGAAACGAACTTCGAGGGCAAGTCACTTGATCGGTACCAAATTTCAGTAGAATTTATTAGGGTTTGCCCGGCGAAATTGCGTGGAAGACAAGCATCTTCCCGCAATTACTCCCCATGATAAAGACGTAAATGAGGTTCTATATCGGTTATTGCAGGGAAAAGTTAAAAACATGCGAATCTTTGCGTGAAGATATGGGAATGAGAGTCTTGTAAATTCGTCGAATATGGGAGTTCAAATGTATAGATGTATGCCGAAATTGTCGGAAGAGCATTACAAAAACGCGAAAGAATGCTAGCAACCAAAAAATTGAAGTTTTAAAGTACTTAGACTGTATATCTGAGAAATCATCGTACATTGAGATCGGATGAGGTAACTCAGATCATCAACTTATGTCATTGCTTGACCTCTGGCTCCTACGGTTTGGTCCTACGGCTCGAGTCCCAACGGAGCAAGGATTGTCGGCACTGACTATGGTTAGGTCAAATTTAGCCGTGGTCTGGAGAAGAATTCTAGCGGCCGATTTCTCTGATCGGTAGTTTTCTATGGTTTCTTCTATCAATACCATGCTAATGCAGGAGCAGTACTCCAACAAACAGGCTTCGAACCGAACATGTTCTTTCCTTCCTCTTCCTTATCCTATCCTCACGCCTTACAAACAAGCACTTGCACATAGATGTGCTACACTCACTCATGTCGTGAGATTAGACATCGTCCCTGTTGAGACGGTGCCTTGTTGGTGGAAGTTTCCTGGATGTGAGAACATCCCCCCAGAAAGGCGACGTGTAAGTCGACGCCGGAACTCAACATCCAGCGGAGAGGATCACCGCACTTCCCGGAATGAAAACATTCACTGTACTTACGTGAATAATCTTATCCTTTGAGGCGACCCGAAACACGAAATAATTATTAAATCAATTCGGATCAATAATGCAAATGACACGATTTTGAGGCTAAACAATCGTAGCTGGTAAACAAGTGGAAAATACCTTCACTTTCGGAACTCTCTCCGTGAACGTTGTTGCGCTCCGTCCTTAATGTTATTTTTTTTTTCAAATAAGGCAGATGTCCAACTGGTTTCCTCACAAATCGTTTAGAAATAAAAAGCGTCAAACTTTTAGTAAATGTTTGGGTCGATATTTGCATCGTGAGCGGCGCGTCTCCCATGTGCACGCGGGGTGCAGATGGGAGTCGCAAGCGCAGTGACGGGGACGAAGGAACGGAGAGGCGGCGGTGGAAGGGGTAGCGGTCGGGGAGAAGCAACGCAGAGCTGACCCCGCGACCCGCACACTTCATATTCGCATCGAGGTATATGTTCCGTACGGACATCGGTGAACGCGCTACACGACGTCTCGCATCGGAAATACGTTCCAATGCGAAACAAATGGGTACATTTTTTAGTATTCACAGAAACCATTGTCGAATCAGGGACTTCTAAGACTTGTTATTAATTATAACACCAAAATTAAATGCGAATATAATAATCTAAAATAATTGATCATGTGAGCGGGAGGCAATCGTAACCCGAACAACTGTAGTTCTGAAGTATAGTTCATGTAATGTCTGAAGGCCACATATACAAAGATCTAAACGATAAGTAAAGAAATTACATTGATATATCCATTTTCCATATATCCACTTTCTCGTTATCATATACGCCGTAGAAAAACTGTTATGTAATGCTGGGCGAAGAAACGGCGACAGAAAAACCGTATTGCCGTAAAAAAGTGGATACATCTTGTTCCTGTATATAGCAAATTACGTTATCGCAACAGTTTTTGGATAATGATTGTTTAAAATAAAGATATTGAAATAAAAAACAGTAAATACTGAATACATTCATGTTTATAAGAACATTTCGAACGGCATGACTGTAGTTTGCTGATGTTCTCATGCGTTGAATCATGAGTTCATGTTATTTAATTTTATTCTTATAAGGTAGATATCCATCTGATTTCTTAACTAACCGTTTAGAAATAAAAAACGGCAAACGTTTAGTCAATTTTTGGGTCGATATTTTCATTATTAGTGGATGGAGAGGAATGGCCTCACTAACTTTCAATCCAATGTAGCGTGAAATCGATGTTTTTTAAATTGCCCGCCTAAAATTATGTTTTTTTTACATTTTAAGGTCGGTAAATTAGCTGCAAATTATATACTCTTCAATTCTGAGGTCTGATGAAATTATTGTGTCAACTACGGATTTTCAGTGAATTTCCCTTCAATTGACACACTACACCTAGTACTGAACTGCCTCTGAACAGTTAGTAGAGCTATGCAGAAAAATACTATCTGCATTAGAGCATATGATGAAATTAAAATTGCAGAGTAATGAAAGCTTGAATTATAAAGCATTGAAGGCTTTCACGGCCGAAGTCAATATGCATGTTTTCTTCCGGGCTGGTGGGCCGTGGTCCAATTGGCGTTGAACTGCCAAACGTTTCGCCCACGACTGCGACGGGCATCTTCAGTGGCGAGGTCTCGGGCGAAGTGTCCGGGACGGCGGCTGACTGGCCCGAGACCTCGCCACTGAAGATGCCCGCCGCAGTCGTGGGCGAAACGTTTGGCAGTTCAACGCCAATTGGACCACGGCCTACCAACCCGGAAGAAAGCATGCATATAGAAAGCTTGAATTGTTTTCCAGACTTCACAGTGGCAGATATTTGATCTAATTTCTGGATATAAAATATGCCAGTGCGTGGAGGTGAATTGCACCAGGTACGTCAGTTTACTAAAGTTCCTCTCCGGTTTTTCTACCACGAATTCTCTTGTCGATCGTTCTTTTAGTTTACTGCCCTTGTGGATGGGACATTTCTAGATTGAGTCCCACACACCAGTGTATATCGGTTATAATGGAGCTGGTTTAGAATGGCACATACCATTCACATACCAGTCCGAATTGGGGGAGATGAAGAAACGCCGATGATAATGATAGTGATGATGGTGGTGATGCTAATAGTGGGGTGGTGATGATGAGAAGGAATGGGGCGGAAAAGTGGCAAGTAGTCCTTGGTCCATAGTAAAAGATGTTGCTCCGGTATTCACATAAAAGTGATCATCGAAACCATGGAACTCCACCGACACCTAAAACTCACCGATGGTAAATACATCGGGTAAATTTTGGACATCTTGCGAAGATTATATCCGCGACCATCTAACTACTGGTACGCTCAACCCGCGAAGTGTTGCCCTTAGGTAAGTCGCTATCGATGTTGGTTAAAGCATCCTGTTATAAATGGAGCTTTTGCGGTTATACAATTGATTAGTTCAATTAAAATTGATGACGTCTTGATACAATTGTTAGTTTTAAGTACACCATCGATGAACAAGTCTCAATTTTATTGTTAATTAAGATATAATTAATCTTTTTCACATACAGAAATACGAAGGTACTCGGATTCAAAGTAGTATATCGTGACCGTGTGTAAAATGAATGAGTATAATCTAGGTTTGAACTCAATGGAAAATTGCAAATTAATGATTTATTCGAAGTTTTTAGTTCTCGCCTTTATTTTCAAATCTGCCCATGGACATCGTTGAATCTGCCCATGGACGTACCCCGTACACGTACTCCACTATTGCTTACTCTTAGAGAACGCGTATATTTTAATACTCCTGGTCTAAATCAATCCCATTGTGTTTCTTTTCAATTAAGTAAGTACTTAACAAGCGGTTTGTGGCTGAGAAAATATTTAGCCAATCCCATGCCAAGCATGTTACAAATTGTACACGGATACTTCGCGGAGTTCTTGAAAAGGGGCTCTACCCACCTCCTTGTCGGCATCTAAGTTGGCTCGATGCCTGAGATTCTCCATTCTAAGTACTATATTTCGGAGTCCTTACACCGCCGCTCGAGCGAGAAGGAAAGAGCATTAAGCATCAAGTCATTTACAGCTCGAACCCTACGTCACTAGTCGTTTTAGTATGAAATATGAGGTGTAATTTAAACATCGTTTAGCTCGCGCGCCTCAAAATCAACAGGTCGCAACACGTTTTCGCCGTTCAACTTCATTTGCTGCACTGGCTTAAGTCATTTTACAGTGACTAATAAGCGAATTATTCCAGGCGAATTGAAAGATTGCCGAGAAGATATTAAGTTGAATATAATTTGCTATGAAAAGTGGCCAACAGTTACAACATGAACAATTAATAATTGCTTTGACACTTTTATAAATCATTGGGACCATGTTAAATTAGCGACAGTTATTATGGTAGATCATGTTAATTTATTTCGGCAAATTAGCACCAAGAATTGCCTTGAATTGAGTTTTTATCTTTCTGAAGTATGCATTTCATTACTATAATTATTTTTTGTATTATTATAATTCCAAAATATAATAGACTCTACAAGTATATCGCTTTCCTCAACTTCTATTCTTATAATACTTTACCCAAATATGTATACTGTTCTATATCTAGAAAAACAGATTTTTCACTATACCATTTGTTTTACTTCTTGCCTAAAATCCTATCCTAACAGTACTGTCTTTAACATTTGTGTAAACAACGAAACTCCAAAAGTGTGATGAAAACTAAAAATTAAAAGGCATGCATTAGGATGAAAATTTAAGTGAGAGAAAAAGGCTTTGCGCAAATTAGGAAAATCAAAAGAAATTGTTATTAATTTGCAGAAGAAAAGCCTTCATCTATAAATTATATGATCTTCTTAATACAAGCCGATATTTACATTCATCCCCAAAAAAATTTCTTCGTTGATGGGAGATGGTCAAGACGAAAAAGAACATGTACATCTATATTCTTTCAGAACGTACAGCGAAAACGACACCACGGAAAAACACATGCCATCGAGCGCCAACGGAGCCGGACGCGGGAGCAAACAGCTCGCTAACGCAATTTTAAATATTAGATTGACGTACTTATCGGTTCACCGACGGCGGCGAGTGTGAAGCGTCACCTTTCACGCTCTTCTCCGCGCCTCTTTTCTTGCCTCGTCCCCTCGCGGTTCCCCCTCCGCTCGGCGGGTCTTCCAAGACGGCGTGCGGCGCCTCGGCGTCGCGGTCACGCGTCGATGCTCCCGCCTACGAGCCTGGCGCGCCCTCCGCTCCACCATCGCCCCCGCCCTCGCTAACGTCCTCGCCTCCGCTTCGGCCCCCGCCAAGCCCCCAACCATCTCCACCTACGGCGCTTCCATCGCGTCCACTCCCTTTCACCCTCGAACTCGCCTCCGGCCGCACTCTCGTTGCCAACTTCACTCTGTCCTAGCTCCCTATGCTACTTCCGCTTCCTTATCTACCTCTGCGTCCAGGCCCCCAACTATCTCTTACGCTTTTGTCCCCTTTGCAGGCCCCACCTTCAATTCCGGTTCTGGCGTCGTCCGTGTGTTAGCCTCAGGTACTCCTTTTCCTCTGATTTGGCACCTTCGATCTCGCCCCTGCCCTAGACCCCGTCACGCCCCACGCACATCCTCGCCTACGCTTAGGTTCCCACCTGCTCCCCACACTAGTCCTTCTCCGCCTACCGCGCGTCTTCACGAACGCAGCCACTCGCATTCTCCTTCTGATTGCCGATTTCTACTCTGTTGTAGTTCACTATGCTACATCCGTCTCCCGGTTTGCCTCTGCTTCCAGGCCTCCCCTACACTCTCATACGTTATTGCCTCTTTGCAGGCCCCACCTCCAATTCCGGTCCTGACGTCATCCGGGTGTCAGATACTCCTTTTTCTTCGATCGAACACCTGCCTAGGCTCCGCCACGCCTCCACGCACCGTCTGACCTTGATGCACCTCACAACTTCACTCTCGTCTCCACGTCCCCTTCTCTCCTTGGCGCACCTCACTTCACTCTCGCCTTTACCTCCCATCACGCACCGTCTGTCTTCGATTATCTCGTTTTCTCCGGGTGCGTCAACAGCTATGGTCATTAGTCTCATAAGTGAATTGCATGGTCTGACGGTGTCTTCCGTAGCTGGGTGGCGAGATACGTTTCGACTTGTGGGGGTGTTCCGCACCCGCAGGGCTGTGCCTCACCTGGGACGAGCTCTAAGCTCCTGACTTGTCTCCGGCCATGTTTAGTATTCTACTGCATGTAATTGTAAGTGTGAGTAAAGGGTGAGGACAGAACAAGGAAGAGGAAGGAAGATCGCACGCGGTCCGTTTGAGGGTACCGTTTGTAAGGTTACTGCTTCGGCATTTGTATGGTATCTAGCTTATAAACCACTTAAAACTTCCAGTCAGAACAGTCTGCCACTTGAGTTGTTCCTCAGAAATCGTCTAAATTTGATATATCTAGCCAGTGTCAAAAATCCGACCACTGTTAGGATTCCAAGACAGGATCTCCCAGTCAGTTGACACCCGGAGCCACCTCAGCTGATTCCTGTCCACTACGCAGCTCAAGACTTCACTCTCGTCTTCCTCACGCCTCCACGCACCGTCTGTCGTCGACGCAGATCACGACTTCATACTTTCCCTTTACCCCGCCTGCATGAACCGATCTTTTCCCTTCACCTCTACATACCGACTTTTCGACGCAGATCGCTACTTCACTCTCGCCTTCACCTCGTCTCCACTCATCATCCACCAGTGTATGTGCCCTTCTCAATGCCACCCACCTGGCAGCACGTGTTTTCCCTTGATCCGCCACATGTTTACCACTTCAGGCAAATAACTGTTGCCATGGTAGTCTCTGAGCGGCTGGACCCAAGGTCCGGGTCCCAGTGACGAATATTCGACAGATATTCGATTAGTGAGTGGAATTCAGCTTTCCGGAGAATACTTATTGCGGACGGCTTCTCTGGACTGTTTTCCGTGGTTTCTCTGACCGATACCGGGCGAATGTCGAGCAGTACCTTAACAAACAGGCCAAGGACTGTTCGCGATCCTTCCATCCTCATCCTTGTCCCTTCGGCTCTCTTTACACACGCATTTACATTTACAAGTACCACAATATCACACATGACTGAAGACCAGTAAGGAGCTTTGAGCTTGTCCAACCTTGGGAAATACCGCGCTCGCGGATATACCTGGGGGGGAGGTAATCCGAAAATTAACATGTAGGTAGTCCCCGGAACTAACGTGCCGCCGGAGGGGTGGACTCCGCCACCTCCCAAGATATAACAACCACCACACAAGTTGAGGCACTCGAAAAAAACAAATAATCAATCAAGCGCCATCTCCATTTCTGTTTCATAGCCACCACCATCTCCTTCGCCGCCACTTGTGCCATCTCCTCCGCAATCACCACCCCCAGCACATCGGCAACAGCCCCCTCCACCATCTCCGCTCGCGCCGCGACCGCCCTTATGTCCTTCTACCTCACCTCTGTTTCCACCTTCGTTTCCGCCCCCGTCTCCGCCTCCGATCGCGTCGATGTTCCGCGGCCACCCAGGGCTCCTGTTTCTGCTCCAGCGAAATGCGTGACGAACTCCCTTCGCTTCAATGGAGTCCCGCACGACACACGCGCTCGACGGGTTGCATACCCTCGAGCGCGTATCAGCTGTCCAGGGGATGGTCTATTCTGGACGCCACGGTTTTACGTCGGAGAAAACTGTTGACTGTTTTCTACACTTCTGCGTGGGTAACTTTTTAAAATGAAAATTCATTTGGAAGATTAAGAATCTTGTTTGTCTTAAACCGCGTGTCAGTACTATCAGCGACAGAGAATATATACATACACATTATTATTATTACTATTATTATTATTATTATTATTATTATTATTATTATTATTAAAGCTATAACATCCCTATCCAGGCAAAAGCCTCCCACTCTCAGGTGGTAGCTCACAAAGAAGAACTTACCAGGTG
Organism: Teleogryllus oceanicus; assembly: GCA_964035755.1. Taxonomy (NCBI): domain Eukaryota; kingdom Metazoa; phylum Arthropoda; class Insecta; order Orthoptera; family Gryllidae; genus Teleogryllus; species Teleogryllus oceanicus. Next base: position 240,065,638 of record CAXIVR010000001.1, read on the forward strand.
AGCTAAAACCTGGCGAAGTTAAATGTTTGCCTATTTAACATTTACAATTATGTTATTTAGAATATACAGTATAGATATATTGTCCACCAGTTCTTAACAAAACCTTTGAGTTTTCCTGTGGCACTTTTCATTGTTTCACAATATTTTGCTATCACATTAGTTTCACTTATCACACTCATTTCTCTGAAACTATTATTTACACTACTATCTACAGATATGAATTTACAAATTTGTTATTTCTAGAATATCATTATTCACTTCTTTCCAGGTTACTCTGTCTCTAGCTATGCGGTCCCATAAATTACCTATTTCGCTAAGAAATTCGTCTTGTCACTATTTTTGTCCTCCTACACTTCTCCATCCTACTCTTGGGTCCCACTGGGTGACTGTGTGAATCCATCTTTCCGAGTCAAGTCGGCTGATATGCCCTCCCCATTTCCATTTTATTCTTTTGCTCTTGTCTGGTCTTTTAATTTTTCTTCTTCAATGTCACTTTTACTCGCTCTTAGATTGATTTCAGATTTTTCTCTCCATCTTCCTTTGGCATATCTCTGACAGGTTTCTCTCTTTTACATTAAGAGAACATGTTTGTGCTCCGTAAATTAGGACAGGTAACACGCAGCTGTTAAATGTTTGACTTTTAATTGCTATGTCTTCTTTTGTTGTTTAATATAAATGATAAGCTATAGAATTTCTGCCATGCGTGGGAGTTCCGTGTATTAATTTCTTTTTCTTGTCTGTTTTTGAATGATACTATTTGCCCCAAATACACGTATTCTTCAACGTAGTACTTACTGTTATTTATTTGATAGGTATAGCTGACCAGTTTGTCATAATTTGAGTCTTGGCAGTGTTCATTTGTAAACCTACATTCTTGCACAGGCCCGTATCTCATTAAGAGTATCTCCTAGTTCTTTTAGAAATTTTGCTATGATTAGTAAATCATCTGCAAGTCTTAGATTCTTTAATTTTCTTTCATTCATGTTCAGGCCGTATTCGCTTTTGATTATTCTAAATACTGATTCTAGTACACTTATGAAAATATTCGGTGATAGCGGATCTCCTTGGCGAATACCCCCTTTCAGTTGAATATTGGTCCTTCTATCTCAATCTTTACTATTGCTCGTTGTATACATTTTACTTAAAAGTCTAACATACTTTTTATTAACACCTTATGTAGTTAATGCTTGTAGAACTGCGGGGTGTTCAACACTGTGGAACGCTTTATTAAAGTCTATAAATGCCAGATGTATCTTAAGGTTATATTCTTGAACTTTTTTCAGTAATTGGTTGACGACTTACTGGTGATCGGTGAAAAGTGAGGGCGAAATTCTCCATTGTTCCATAGGTTTTTGCTCATTGATGACATTCATGATTCTTCTATTGATTATTTCGGAGAATAGTTTGCAAACTCATGGAAATAAACTTATTGGTCTATAGTTGTTAATATCGTTTCTGTTCTCTTCTTAGTGAATCAGGATGATAGTAATTCAGAGCCACTCTTTTAGCATTTCTTCTTTTTCAAGAATGAGGTTAAACAGATTTGTGAGAGGTTTCAATATAACTTCTGATCCTATTTTCAGACGTTCATTATAGATTCCGTCTTCCCCTGGAGCCTTTCCCATTTTGAGTTCTTTTCGAGCATACACATTAAGAATAATCTAAATATTATGCATTGCTTTAGTATATTTTGCTCTTCCAAAGAAATCGACAAAAAATACTGTATTCAATCAATAATTCTTGAATTTGCGGCACTTAAGAGTATTTCCCTTCAGTTATACAAGAAAGGGCATGCAAATTCACAGTTCTTTAATGTTTACGTGTGATATGTTTCTTCCACTACTTTCTGCAAATGAATCAATATTTATCTTTCTTTAATTTTATATTGTTTTTTAATGATGTTATTCAATCCATCCAAGAATTTCGTCATATTAGAACCTAAACCCGTATTTATATTCCTTTTACACTATACAAGTTTCTTAATATTATCATATTTGCATATTAATTCCCTAATTATCTTCATGAACCTAATATTTTGACGTTCCAATTTTGTGGAGAATCAAATGCATTACTAACTCTATTTTTAACAAATAATAAATAATTTAAAAATCACAACGTTATAAGAAAAAATATTTGAAATATATTTTAAATAATTTGTTCCTAAGAATAAGTATGTACGCGATGGGTAAGTGTATACCCTTCGTACTACATGATTTATGATCATTTGCATAAGTACCAATTATTAAACTTTTTACAGAATACAAATTCAATAATATATAAATTATGCCTAAAACATATTCTTTGATTACATTTACAACACAACAAACTGATATCAAACCCTTTATTAAGTTTTATTTAATTGTATTTTACGTTTGTATGAATGAACCTTTGTTATGAACATAATATTCACACGTTAAATTCACATATTTCATTTCTCTGCAAACACGCTTGATTATTGCCATAAGCAAAATACATTCTCACTCTTACTTTTCACACATCATGAACAAAATAATTCATACAAAATTATTCATAGACATCCTATATCTGCGCGAACGTCAACTCTCGTAAAGTTGACATCCGAAACAATTCTCCGAGAATAGGCTTCTCTTCATCAGCGCAACGAGGTGTACCAGCGACGCCCACTCTACATGCGTATGGTTGCCACATCCTCAGGGGGAGTGTTGACAAGAGAGTTACGTCTGTAACAACGCGAAGAGAGAATGACGTCTGCGACGTACGCAGGGCGATGGCGGTGAAATATGCAGCGATGCGATGGCGTGTGACGTAGAGTCTGCGTGGGTGCCGACTCACGCAGCAGTGGGGGGCGAAGGCGGCGGCGGCTGCGGAGAAGATCAAACGTGGGGAGGAGGGGACAATGACGGTGACCAGTGATCAGTGCACACGACAGACAGGAAGGAAGAAGATAGAAAGGGTGGCATGTATGTGCGAGTGACTGTGTGTGTGTGTGTGTGAGAGAGAGAGAGAGAGAGAGAGAGAGAGGTGGCGGGTAGAAGAAGATCAATGGGAAGAGGAGTTTTTATTTACGTCGAAAGAGCTAAAAATTATCTGGTATCTTTAGAGGTTTTTTTTCATATTCAGTTCAGGTGAAAAAATGGTATATCAAAAATTGCTCCAGAAGCCATTGCATAAATGATCATAAACCCTCACGCACATGCGACTAATTCTTTTGGTTGTGACGATGATAGTACATAGCTGGAATTGAATTTGAGAGGGATCTCTTTACACACAATTGGGAAATATAAGAGAATGATCAAAGATATTCTTGAATGTTTGCGAGTAAGTTTTTTCTATGTGAATTATATTAGACAGACATATACATATATACAAGACAATTTATCTTGTTTTTTGTTGGTCACTGACAATAAAAAGGATCAATATATTACGTCAGACTCGAACTATCGGCTTGTTCGATGTAGCAGGTCATTTCGGTATTTCATGGTTTATTACTTCAATGGAATACATTTGTAGTATAAAATAAATTACTTTGAAAAATATTAATATCCGGCAGATATGAGGAAGGAGAAAGAAGTGGCGTTTTGATTTGATTTACTTTTGTCAAAAAACAGTAGACTCTGTATGTGACGTATGGGGGAGAATTATAAGTTGCGCACGTTTTCTTGAGTTCCAGAATATCTTCCCCACCCTTGACGATGGGGGACGGCCATGGTGATATGTAACTTCAGGGTATTCAGGTGGTTAGAGTATTGAGAATGTCTTTCTTCCGGTCAGAATATATTCTCCAGGAAGGAGATAAATACGTAGTGTCATATATATAATTAAATTAATTGCAGTTGATAGGCAATGTATTTCAATAACAGACATGATTATTCGGTTATATTATTTTATGATAGAAAATATTAATGTATTTAGCGGATTCGGTGGTATAACGGTCAGCGTGTTGGACTGTTGTACCCGGTTTTGCGGGTTCAACCCCGATCGAAGCCGTGGATTTTTATGGGCGAAAAAATCCTTCGTACGCCTTCCTTCGTAGGGGACGTAATGCTGGCTGTCCCAAGATCCTCAAGCCTAAAAGAAGCCTCTGAGCAAAATTGAGATCCGCCTGTTTCGTCGCCCAAGATAATACCTCATTTCTCCGCTAAGATGGTGAAAGGAGCATAGTGAAATTTGCGTGGTCAGATCGAAGAGCGGGTCTGATGGCCCGAGACTCGCCACGTAAAATAAGGCATTAACTTAACTAAACTAAGGATCATGTTAATGAAAAAAGATACCTTATTACTCTTTTTTCATACGCCCGGTTTTCTCTTCAGTACCTGACCCTCTGGATGACAGAGTTTAATATGAGAATGGTTCTGGTTGTAAAGACTGGGAAATATTTAATCAGATATGTAGAATAAATGATATATTATTTTATTCTCAATCACTAATATATATATATATATATATATATATATATATATATATATATATATATATATATATATATATATATATATATATATATAAATAAATCTCTAATATATCTCTAAATATAATATAATCAAGTAAATATCAAAAATGCAAAACACGTGTAAAAGACTGAGAGTAAAATATATAATATTAATCTCAATTACAATGTATGTGTGTATGTTTTTGACATTTGAGAGTTAATCCGACTTTTTTAGCTAATGGTGTTGCAAGGCTTGGACACTGTTTTTTATGTGTTACTTACGCCTGGGGATAAGGAAGACATTTGATGATCAAGACGTATTCCCGCCACCGTATCTAGCATAGTGGCCTTTCTTAGCTTTCCTTTCTTCACGCAGCTGTATAACTGAGATTATTGTAATGATGAGCTACATCTCTATTTTTGTCCCGACCATGACTCGAACCCACGATCTCCCAACGGAAAGCTATCACGCTGTCCTGAGGGACTTCAATTGTATCATAATGTGAACTAGCGAAAGAAGACGAGATGGGACCAAACGCGTTGAAGCGGTAATGGGAAGTGATCAACGGCTGAGTCTATCACCAGGACCAATTCCCCAGCGCGTCACGAGAAGCTGGGGCCGAGGGCCGCCGGTTGCCTGCCCAGAGGCCGGTCTGCTGGCGAGTGGGCGGGGTCGACCTCGGCGCGACGCGCTCGCGCTGCAGCAGCCCCAGTTTGCATTTGTATTGGCTTTTAGTTTGCGTTTTTAAAAGATCTTTATGTCAGTTCTCGCAAAAGTTTATTTTTTTCGCGCCACTTAACCGTGTTAACGGCGGCCGGCGCGCCGCGTTTCGCCGCACTCCACCGCTTCTGCGCGCCGTTAAAATAACCGCGCTCGGTCGCGCCGGGCGGGCGGGCGGGCGGGCAGTGGGCGACCGGCGCGACGGGAGGTCGCCGCCCGCTGACCTCCCCCCGCCTCCCCGGACGTCCCCTCTCTGCCCCTCCCCCGCTGGCGTCCTCGTGGATCACCCGTGGTCACGCTGCTCTCCAAACCCTTTTCCACCCGCCTGCCGTTGTTCGCCCGTCCTCTCGTTTTTACACCCAATTTCCTGGGACTCCCTATCGTCTCCGCTGGTATTCGTTCGTTCGCTCGCTCGCCCTTGACTGCTCATTACATCTCGCTCGTGACTAGTGCACTGGCTGCTGAAACCAGATTCCTTAGCAATTGACCTAGTGATTTTAGTACTTTAGTTCAGTAGCTGGTAGCATAAAGAGTAAATGACTGCGGAGACAAAGATTTTGTGTTTGAGTCGTTGGCCCAACTCTCACGTAATCATCTTCACAAACTCATTCTCTCTCTTCCTTCCTATCCCTCTCTCCCTCTCCTTCCCTACCTCTTAATACTTTCTCTCATGTTAATCGCTCGTAGTCTCGTCGCCCTTCAACACTCTCCGTTGTTAGAGTGTCCTCCCGTTTTACGCCCAATTTCCTGGGACACGCCCGGCCCATCACCTATGGTTATGGTTCGTTCGCGAACGTGTCAGCCAAATGTTCGCCCCATCTCGTTTTCTTGTGCCTTTTTCTGGTGGACAAATGTTTCTCATTTATTCAGTTATCGTGCGTCGGGTAGTACATCTAGCATCTGTAAGTACAGTAGACTAACTAATTTAGTTTCCTCAGATTGTGTCTTAGGTTTCCTCAGATCCCACACATGGCTACAAAAACCATCTGTCAGATGAAAAGTTATAGATTCAAATCCCCTGTAACCATCACTTCCACACCTCCGTCTCTCCATCGCCATCGATTTAACCCTTCCGAATTTTCTTCCTCATTCCATTTCACCTTCTTTCTCTCCTCTCACTCTCTTTAGGCCTTTGCCAGTGTTTCAGGCAACATGAGAGCACATTTACGCCCGTTAATTTTGTTTCAATTTGAGAAGAAATGTTTCTTTTTGTAGATACCATAACAATTGCAAAGGTGTAGTGTGTTCGAAATAACTGCAGTATGTTAAAAGCGTCAACCTACAGAGGCATTACGCAGCTTTGCAACTCTGAGAAACCCGCGAGATGAAAATAATTTCTGAGAATTAACAGATAGCCTGCAATCATGAGATGAGTAAAGGATTTTTCAAATAGAAGATAACGGTAAATTACTGAAAATCACGAGAATTTACTACATTTTCAAAACAAAACTGTACAGGAAAGAATCTGAAATAATCTGGAAGAATTTGGCCTGGAGTCCAAATTCTCCCACGTGAACCATCCCGGATATCTATTTGTTATAATTAATAATTGGTTCGGGACGAACGAAAGTTTTTATATTATTGTATGAAATATTATTGTACCATAATGTTAAAACTGTCTTCTCCAAAAATGTTATGTATTACAAGAACCAAAGTGGAATTACACGCTTGCGAAAAAGAGTCTGATATTGCTTTGATATATGTAATAATCGAAGTTCTGTTTTAATTTTTCATATTTTATTGAATCATAAACATTTAAATCAAATATCATTTAAAAACATAAGTATCGAGCGAACCTTTTCCCCCACTTTCGTACCATCATTGAAACACTGTACGTGCCACCGCATCGGGCACGTCCTGTGCTCTGCGGCTCGGTTCGGAACAGGAGAACAGATTTTTGTGACGTCACAGCGCATTGAGTTGGCACACCTGGAGATTCAAGATTTCATCCTCTATTCTTTTGTTCACTTTCCAAGTCGCTTTTCTACATCGCCCACTTAATTACTTTTTCCCTTTCATGGTCAAGATTGTTTTCCGGTAGAAGTAGTTCAGCATAATCGCTCAGTAAGTGAGCAACATATCCTTTCCCGTGTCCGCGCACGGAAATCCACGGAATCCATGAAATTCTGCCTTAGGTCAATATTCTGTACTTTGAAATGTTTTCTGTGATATCATCTACTACCTTTAGTATCTTTATTTTGTTTACCCTTTGACACTTTTTCGCCAACACTTTACTCGTTTTCTCTTCCAGCATCAAAAATTTCCCTCTTCCTTCCCCTCCTCAGAGACCTGTCGCATGAGCATTATCATATCATTAATTTAACTGTCGTTCCCTTTCTTTTTTACATTTCTTTACCCCCAGGCCTCTTGTGCCTCACTCTCTCTCCCCTCCGAGTGTTTCCTGCCCTCTTCTCACCCCATAATGATCTCCCTAAAACATTAACGACTCGTTGATTCACCCTTCACCCTTGCTTACGTCCACAACCACATTTATAACACTTTTTTGCAATTCAAATGTGTCTGCTGAATCACTTGTTGAACTATTATTACCAAACATAAAATTATTCTAATGTGTTAATTAAGTGATTGCAATTTTTTAAACTTATAAACTGAAAATATGTATAGAAGAGTATTTGTTATAGCAGCTACATACAAACGTGTTCCAAGGACAACTGGAAAACATTTAAATTATCCTGAATTCGACTGAACTGATGTCATTTCTTAAATTTTATATTGTGTTCTTTCTAAGTAATTAGTAACAGCTTTTACAGTTTCAAATAATATTTTTATTGCATAAAAACTACAAAGTTCTAAATTTTTCAGTAATGAAAATTTTCCATTTATTTCAAAATAAAAAATATACTATTGTTATGTTTTGACACTTGCACTAACACGTAACTTTAGACATTCGTTAAAATTTGAAATTCAAAATTTTGCTCCATTGTCTTTGTAAAAATAAATTAAAATTCCATTCTGAGTTTTACTTTCTGTGAATCTGCAAGAAGCAATTTAAACATACCAAATACACGTATATAATACACTCAAACTCCCAAAGTACAAAAACTAAAATAATAAAATTAGGTTCCTCTTTCTCACAAGATTGCGTCAACCACTTGTTGCCAATAATTTCCTTGACAAACAAACAAAATAGAAATATAATAGATAACGTGAAAATACAAAAATTCCATACCCCTTAAATGGTTACTAAGAATTATATTACATGAGATAGTTGATTTGTTAATAAATGTAAATGCAAAGAATGAACATTATTTTAAATGCGCATACTATGAATATTTCATGTTTACAGAAATGACTGTGTTGTACAAGCAAATGCTGCGCTCGTTGTGCCCCTTTATGTAATACGTACATCCTCACGCATTCACACCCGTCGCCTCATCTGCGCAGTTTATTTCAAGTATTCACCCACGTATTCGAAGACCGATCGACCCGTTACGTCGCGTCGTCAGAAGTCCGCCAGCCCTCTCGCAGCCAATCCGCTTACGGTCTAGTACGCCGAACGCGTTCACCGATTCACACAAAGCCCAATCACCCACATCCCCCGTCTTTCCTACTCCTACGCGTTCCGACCTTTTGCGTAGACAGTGCACTGTTCTCCCGTTGCGCCTCGTTCCTCCCAATCTGTCCCGGCACCTCCATCTGCTTGCCGCCTACGTCACGACTGCAACCGGCCGTGTTATATAAATAAAATACAGGCTTTTCCTGTTGACGGTGGATCGTTTGCGTCGGCCTGGTCCACGGACCCAGTTCGAGCAAACAAGCGTCTGTCAGTAGAGGAGAGGGGAGGTCAGAAACACATGCCCCTCCCCTCTGGCCAAGAAATGTAGTGAGACGTACCACCTTTTCATTTTCTATTGCAGAGACGACCAAATATTATTTGTTATGATTTATTTAACTTATGGCAATTACACATGGCTTAGAATACAGTTAATGCAGTCTAAAAATTATAGGACATCACAATAAAATATTCTTCAGGTTACAGTCCTTCAGGTCACTCCTTAAAGGGGAACATCCATTCTCAATCTATTCAATTGATGTCGGTGTCAGATATAGAAAATCCGACGGATCTCCGCCATCGAAAGTGTCCCGTAAGCTGTGAACGAACCATCCAGTATGGTTGGTTTACATCTCTCCACCAAGTGACGTACGGTCTGGGGGCACCATACTCGGTCTGGTAACGGTTCCACGTCCCGTTTAAAGAAGGAAGCCGTGCCTCTTCCAGTGCTTACACAGTTTGCCGTCGTCTATATATTGCGAGGCATATCAAATCTCAAAGGTTTTTGGCTGGTGTTAAAAAAAATATGTATTGTAGCAGGGGTGTTGGTGGTCCACTATTTCTCCCATTCCGCATGGATTTGGAAATTGCTCCCGCTTAAGTATGCAGCTGTTGGAATGGATGACTTCCGCGTTTTCAGTCTGTTGAGTGAGGCTCCTTGGATGTAGTTGTGTGTAGGAAAATTAGTATTACGGGAGATATTCCTGATGTCTTTCAGTAGGGCTCTCTGTCTCCTTAGGTTATGGGGAGGGATGTGGTTCAAGGTGGGAAGTCAGTAAATCGGAGCCGATCTAATACATCCAGTTATGATGTGTATATTGTTATTTCATTGGCTATCGACCAGATGGGCATGATGGCTGTTCAAACATACTGCAGCTCCATATTCCGATGCGCTGTACAGAAGTCCGAGAGCTGAGAAACGAAGTACTGAAGTAGCAGCGTCCCAGGTTGACTCGCACACCTTCAACAAAATATTGTTTTTACTGCGAACTTTAGCAGCTGCTCTCAAGTGAGCTCTATAAGATAAGGTGTGATCCATGTTTATGCCAAAATATGTTGAGATCTTATTAGAGTTCAACAGGGACTTGATGAAATAAATGTTCAGTTTCCGATCGGCCATTCCATTGCATATATGGAAGCTAGAACATTCAGTCTTCTTTGTGCTTGGGGTCAGTCTCCACTTGCGATAGTGTTCCCGGAGTAAGCCTACGTTGGTAGTATTTCATATTTTTCAAAGTATGCAGGTTGGGTGGCAATAGACTAGTCACAAAATTAACTTCTCATCGTAGCCCGTTACTGACTGTTTTTAACAATTTTTGACGTAAATAAATAAATAAATAGCGACTGACAGGGGTGAGGAAGTTCCGTTATCCAGTCAGAGGCTTTATATTCTGCTGAAGTCACTGTAAAGTTGCCGATACTTATGAAGCAGTAAATTAAATGTTACAGCGCGAAGGAATTGAAGAGTGACATTAATTCTTTGGTGTTGCATCGTGTGTGCGGATCTGTGTCGTCCAATGTTGTGTGCTCTTATTGCTATTTGTTTCTTGCTACTGTTGTGATCTGATACACGAACAACCTCTCGACCACATGTCTGCCACCCGAGTAAGTGGCAGCATCGCTGCCCCTCCCTCAGTTGAGAACTAGACAGAAGGAATATTCGGACAATATGTATGCGCACAGGGGGGACTCGTGGGGGCCCCTCATAAACAAGGACCACGTAACCGTACGTAATAAATCATTTTATATCCATTAATGTTATCTATTCCTTATTTGCCCCCCTCTTATTAAGCTGACAACTTGAGGAATTTCGGAAAAGAGACTCTCCAAACCATCTGGCAACCCTGTGAATGGTTCGACATAAAACCAACTATATTTGTCAATTGAAAATCTCGGAAAAATAGCATTAGTCCAAAAATACAATTTGTGGTAAGTGAGAAAAAAGCCGTACACCTTCTTAGCTCACCTACTTTTCTTCGCTGATTTTCTTTGAGACTAATGCACTTTAGGCCGAGTGCTACTAGGACTATCCTCTGATGCATAAAAGTTCACAAGAAAACGTGGTGTCATTAGTTCTATTTTGTCAGTTTTGTTTTCTCGAGAAACCCTTATTATATCATTAAAGATATAATTTCAGTATTCAATGTTTGTTTTATTTACTTCCTAGTTAAATATGTCATATATAAATAAGAGCGTTTGATGAAAAAGGGGGCTTACAGGATCACAGAAATGTAGTTGCCCCCACTTGCCTTTGAACCACGCTCGGCTATGTTAGCTACTGTATACGTGCAGGGCGTGTACTGATCATAACTGACACACGAATCCCTTGCGTAACCAAGGTCTGGGAACATCCCACTCGTCAACTTTCACACACTCGTTAATGCGTGAATTAGATCAATGGGCTTGTAGTTGGGGGTGTACAAAGATCCGTACAATTCCTTTTAATTACACTCACTCATTTATAGTATGTTTCAGTTACTCTGAAAGACGTGATGGAAAAATTTTAATTCTTCTCACTACATGCTGAGATGATTTCCTAAAAAAATTGTAATTTAAGGGTTCATTGAGGATAAAAACGTGAAAAATCTCGCTGTATCTTAATGAAGTATATAAACATGGAGTTCAAACGTAAGATTGAATACGGAGTAAGACAAGAACATTCTAATTGGATGGAGTGGAAAGCACATCTTTGAATTAAAGGCTAAGAGATAATTTGTGGGTACATATTTACGAGGATTGTGCTCCTTTAATTATATTTGTAGCACACAGAATTCACTGCAACAGACATGGAAAATTTTGAATAGATTTACTTCCCTTGGACAAGAACATCAAAGCTGTAATAACATAATAAAATCGGACGATCGTTGTGTAATTTCTCTGTCAATAAACGTGCCACGATATTTACAAAAAATTCACATATTCTGAAGGTTTTTTTATCATATCTGCACAATTAAAAGTGTCACTCAATATGTATGAGATAACTGTTTGTTGTAGAATATAATATTTTACATATCAGTTGTTAACATAAAATCCTTGTCTAGAGTATAGAAATATTTGTGTTTCCAATAGCACATCTCATTTCCCAATTCGAAAACCACTCAAGCAATCAGTTATTAAATGTCACCAAGACGTTGACTTGCGTGATCACTTACGTGTGGAAGTGGAAGATTGTTATGCTGACTCAGGCATTCGGTTCAATGGTTAAAATCATGACATGCTAAGCATGAATGCGAATAATGGGGTGGTCAAAACGTTTGAGGGTTCAAGTAGAATTATATTATGTAATCGTTAAAAATAATGCGAGAACGTACGGGCTGGTGTGGCATCACTCGTTTTTCAAACCTGAGCCATTCCACGTCAAATCGCACAAGAGTTAACATGCCTTTATTTAAATTTACAATAGTTTTTCCTTAGATATAAAAAAAGAGATACGAGTTTTCTTCTTTGCCTCAAAATTGATTGTTTATGTAGTTATAACTATATTAAATTTTGGAATTTACACGTACTTCACAAAATATGATCAATTGTTGCTCCGAACGTACTTAATATAAAAATTCCTGGTGTGTTTCATTTAATACTTTGAAATGTGCATTTTATTCCTCTGTAAATACATTTTTCAAAAATATAAATAATTTATTTAAAATATATATTTTGTTTCAAAAAAAGGGAAATTTCTATATAAATTCGATGAGATAAAAATTTGAAAAAATATAGGCGTACTTGTTGTTCAATTTTCTATAAACTTCAACAAAAAAAGTGGGGACTTCACACATACAGTTCTAAAAATTTAATTGTAAGTATGGGGCGCGCCCTGCTTTCCCATGCACTAACGAACTGTGTTCGGTCAGTCTTTGATTCAAGTGCTAAAGAACTATAAAAAGAATTACGTCTGCTTGATTAGGTTTTTAAGAGTTGGTATTATTTCAGATGTTCACTCTCCTCTCAGGATGGATGGGTGACAGGGAAAAGAATTCAAATACGAGCCATTCCACGTCAAATCGTACAAGACTTAAAAAAGAGACACGTGTTTCTTTATTTTCCTGAAAATCGATTATTTGTATAGTTATGCCTATATTAAATTTTGGAATTTATGCGAACTTCGCAAAATATGATTGATTGATGCTCTGAGTGAACTTAACATAGAATGTCCTGGATTGTATTATTTAACACTTTGATGTGTCTATTTTATTCCTCCGTAAATTATTTTCTCAAACAAAAAATATTTCATTAAAAATTTTTAATTATTTTAAAAAAGGAAACCTTTTGTATAAACTCCCTCAGATAAAAATTTGAAAAAAATATAGACGTATTTCTTATTCAATTTTCTACAAAACACAACAAGAAAAAAGTGGGCACTAAACACATACAGATCTAAAAAATCTATTGTAAGTATGCGGGCGCGCACTTCTTGCTTCTGCACTAACGAATTGTGTTCGATCAGTCTTTGATACAAGTGCCAAAGAACAATCAAAGGAATGGCCTTTGCCTGATTAGGGTTTCATTATATTAGTAACTCATATGTTCACTCTATCCCCAGAAGGGATTGGTGACGGCGAAATGAATTCTACTACGTTTTTCCTCGTGTCAGCGAAACGAATTTTTCTGCTGAGTCCCTTTGCGTCCTAGGGATGAAGTACCCTCCTGACCTTGCTCGTGAAATACAACAGACCACTTGTCAAGAGACTTGAGTAAAACTTTGTGAACATCAGTCGTAATACGCATCTCGTATAATGAGAAGAGTGATAGAACTTGTTCTGTGAATCGTGTGTATACTGTGCAACATAAGTGGCGATCACCGTATGAGATACGACTGATGTTTGAATAAATTTAATCTTTCTGATCAAGATTTTAAGAATAGAAAATCTTCCAATCGCGTAAACCACGATTTATTAGAGAAAATTGATTTAGAGAAGTCATTAGATTGGTGAATTTGTGATTCACGGCGGAAAAAGTGAGCCGGTTTCCAAAAATGCTTCCAAAAATATAAATATTGTTTTAGTGACGACAGCGTCGAGATCAGTGGCTCCCGTGACATTAACGAAGGTTGTAGAATGTCCAGTGAATATAGTGAAAACAGTAAAAATCAAGGAAATGACGATTTATGCTCTTCGGATAGTTCAAGTGTTTGATAAATAAATGTAGAGAAGACAAGAGTTTAATTGCAATAGGAGAAACCCTCGTCAAGAAAAGAAAATTGAATAAAAGTATTGTAACCATGAGAAACTTCAGTCAGTACGAAGTGCTATCACTTATACTTTATTTCACACAGAAGATACTTTGACGTCAATTGAAAAATCACACAATAAAGATATTAAGAAACGTATCGATTGGTTTCACTCAACAGATCACAAGACGTTGAAAATTCAAATTTTTAAAATTTTGAAAGATGGAGATACAATAAAATTAAACGACACTTCGCAGCAACCAAACTTGTGATAAAAGTGGCCAAAACGTTGGTTGAAGAAAATGGAATATTGTCAAGACCTGAAATAAAAACTCGGTAAGGCATTAGAACTGTGCATTGTGACGAAAGTTTGGGAATTCTAAGGTAAGCGAGTAGATATATTTGAAGTGAGTTGTGAGAAGAAAGAAAATTTCAAAATTCGGGTCAAAATGTGAGTCAACAATCCGTCATTTACTAAGCAAATACAATCGTCAAGTTGTACCACCTCAAGAAGTAATTAAATTTCTGCTTCATCCAAAGAAACCGATGCCCAGTAACGCAAGAAAAGCGTCTGTTGAGCAATTTACTGCTCACTGGTTCGTAAAAAATTAATATTTTTTAAGTTACTGAGATCCCACTTTGATTCTTTCTGGAGTTGTCAACAATACTATACACGCAGTATAGTGCGTGTATTAATATTTTATAAAAATTTTAGCTCATCGAGTTTACACAAATATTTATTTTTAATAATTTAATTTTTTAAATTGAAAATTCAAAAAATGAAATATTTTTGCAAAATCTCAAAAATTAAACATTTAAGTTTCGAAAGGAATTTTAACAGTTTCTATAATTAGTGTATTAAAATATGTGATTTTTTAAGTTAGTGATGCGGGTCATTTTTAGCAAATTTCATTATACAATATTTCCGAAAGTAATAAAGTTAGAAAAAATTAAGGTGCACGTGCTAACTTATTTGGTTCATATTATAAATAGAAAAAATAGAAAATAATTAAAAATATGAAGGTCAAATGTTGGTCTATTTCGTGCGATTTGACGTGGAATGGCACAACTTTCATTTTTAAGCTACAATGTATTTCTTAATGCAATCTATAGAATATATCGATATTATATCTATTATTCTGTGTACTTTTATGACTATTTCTTTTTCTGGGAATAAGGAGTTTTCACGCAGGCTTGCTTCTAAACAGATGGTTGATGGCTTATTTTGTACTTAAAAATAATGAGTGGAGAGTTCGTTGAGCCGCTTCAGCGGTTTTTGTTCAGCACCGGTGGTGTGCGGACGTCCCCAGCTCCTCCGTTTACTAGTAGTTACCTTCTTTACTAGTCGGGTAGTAGTACGTGTAAACTATCGAGCTATACTCGTTAGAAACACACGTTAATAGTGAAATATAATATGTAACACTGAAAATAGTGCTGTTTTCTCGTTAGTGAAGTGAAAAATAAGAACAAGTGAAATAAAATAACTGGTTTAAAGTGGGCAATAACAGTTGCCCCTCTAAGCACCATCTTATAACATGTTATCAGAAAATTACAAAGATTGTACTGAAGAATCAAGTATACCGAATATAAATAAATCCTTATGTTATGAGATTTATAGCAAGAGAATAAGAGAGCCAAAATATTGGAATTTGAACAACAAATATTATTCCTTCAACAACACTCATTGTACTTGAACTTCGAATACATGTGTGGTAAGCATTATTACATAGTCAGCACAAACATGAAGCCATCCAAATACAACTACTAAATTATAACAAGAAAATTCTTCACACTAAGGTGAATGTATCTGCTGATGCAAAAGAATAAGGAGAATTAAATTATACAAATAAATAACAACCAATAAAAGATTTGATGCTTTACCAGAACAAAATCGAAGAACGTGAAAACTTAAATTTGGACTATAATTAATGTAAAAACTTGAATTTAGACAAATTAAACCACACCAAAATATTTTACAAAATACAAAATTTCAGATATTGTTCACATTTTATCTACGTTTATGAAAGAAGTCAACAATTTGACTGGCAATAATATTTCTACCAAAGATAGTCAGAATAACATTTCCATATTATTTACAATTGAATATTTCCGAAATATCATTTTTTTCTCTGATTCTAAAAACAAACAATACTTTTCGTTTACCCAACTAAACTAATGGCGCTCCGAAATCTCAAATTTTCTCGCTTTATCTCTAATGGCTACACAATATTATAACGTTACACGAACCTAAAAAAGTGTTTCTAACCAACAAAATGTTTCTCTGAACTGGAATTCACGGTCTTAAGGTCAGCACACCATTCACGTTACACCACGACCACTACCCACATCGTTGTACTCTACCTTTCCTACGCTTGAAAACAAAATTGAATCTTTGCATTCTCAAATTTCAATTACTCATATTTTCATTTACATAATTTCAAAATCTAATTTTAAAGGAGAGTTTCATTAAAAGCTAGAGATGCAAAAACGGCACCATTATTCTAACACTACTTCTAGCTTTCGCAATTGTAAAAAATTCAGAGTTAAACGAAAATGAGATCTGCACCATTTTTGGCAGGTTTTTTGACACAAGCTAAATAACAAGGTCGAGCTGTCTAGAGGAGAATTTCAGCCGCCGGCTGCTCTTATCGGAATACTTCCGTGGTTCCTGCGATCAACACTAGGCCAATTCCGGATCAGTGCCCTAACAAAGAGGTCACTGAGCACGCAATATCATTCCTTCCTCTTCCCCTACTTAAACATTGGCTACTACACTATCACACACACCGAGAGACCAGTCGAGAGCTTAGTTTGTCCCAGCATCTGATAAAGAATATTCTTGTGGCGGTTGGTGTTTATGTAAGAAAATATAAAGAAGTATGGAAGTCAATTTAGAAGCATCTCTATTACTTAAATGAACAAATAAAAGTAGATAACATATGCCGAGCATCGGGATCTAGCAGAGACAAAGTAATATTAATTTATTTGTATAAAACATGCCGTAAAAAAGAGCAGGAGATAGCAGCTTTAATTTGTTATCGATGTATTCTGTCTGAGACTTCCAAGAAGAATGAAGTATAAAACCGCAAACTAGGGAATTCAAAAACAAAATTCCAATGATGGATTGAATACAGTGTAAAGTGTTTTCAACGTGAAAATTTTAAACTGGATGTAATAATAAAAACTAGCGTAAATATTAAGTAGATTTCAACGATATTGACTTTAGTTGCCTCAGGTTCACGTGGAAGCCAAAATACGTTAGGGTATTCACTCCATTACTATTATTTAATTGTTACGATAACGCAGTGAATACCGATTAAACCAACTCTTCATTACGTTGTTAATTCCCCTTGATTGCTATTAGCACAAAGCTGTTATGGGGATTTTTGAGTCTACATAATCGACCTCGCTCAAGATCAATTACCGAGGAACCGCTTCTGGAACACAAGATTTTAGGAGTAAATGGGAGAAAGGAACTCGGTGTCTTGATTCGTCTCAATATAGAAGTTTCTATTTAAAATTGTAAATCTATTAAGCCTTATTCTATACGACTCATCTTTCATAATTTACATCGGCGAATTCTAATAAATTGGATTAATTACTAATTCGAATCGAATTATGGTCAAGTCAGCAATGTGTCATTAACCTTTGATGCATACAAATGTATCTGAAAAGTCAGATAGTACATTTTGTTTTAGGTTTCGTTTCGAGTAGAAAGAAAATTAACAAAACACATTTAGAGACTTCCAAATTTCCCAGATTTGACATGTATCAAAAGTGATAAGTTAAATGTCAATGAACACACGTATAAACTAGGTAAATAAATCCAGTAACAAGTAGTTAAACATTTAATAGAATGAATAATATTTTCTGTCGGACCTACCCGTCCGAGATAATTTATACTAACCACACTGTTGGACGCATTAGAAGTGGGTGTGGGCCTTAAATGGGTGTGGATTATTTAAGCTTCACGAAGGTGAAAAGAACATTGGCATGCCAAGTTTAGTGGAGATCTATCCGGACTATATACAGCTGAGCGCATAGTGAGCAAGGACTAAGCTTGAAATGAGCATGAACTAGTCGAGAGCTCAATGACCGTCCCGACTGATCGGCGCGTGCTTTACTGGGGGTATAGCTGAATAAGGCGGGGAAAAGTGCCACCAAACCAAATCGATAATCGCGATGCTCATCTGAAAGAGAATACAAAATGACGTAGATTCACAAAGAAAAGGACTCTTATGGCAATCTAATGCGGAGATACGAGAAACGTGTTTTGCATTTTTCTCTCAGCATCTATTGCGTGTATCAGGATGAAAAAAATTGCAGAGACGGGGAAATATAGTTCAATTTGAAGGTATTTTTGTAAACAAATTTTAAAGCTAAATTCATATAGAAAAAATAAATAAATTTTTGAAATTCATTTTCGACGTGATAACGTTGGAGAAATGTCTTAATTCCGCTCCCCCCCAAATGGGTCTTATAACATTCTGAGAAATATATTTTTTCAGATTTTTAAACAATGTGGACGGTAGTCAAAAAAATTAAAACCAATTTTTTCAGTTTAAAAATTGAAATTCGCGTTAAATGTGATTGGAAAAAACGGTTTAACCGATATTTAAACACGACATATGAACTCGAAATCTTATAGGTGTTACATCGATTATGTATCAAACTCAATCGGAATATCCTTGGGGGAAAGCATGGTGGAAAGAAATGGGTGGCCTCTTGCGCATCCGACTGCAGCCGCAGTCATAATATTAGTGTGAAGTTTAAATGACAAAATTATTACAGTTACAAGTCGTTGAAACAGAAACAGATAAGCCCCTTCTTTAAAATATTACTGATTTTATTGCAATTACCTTTCATCATGTTATTTTTTCTCGGTGAATGTTGAAAATTGTCCATTCATGCCACTTCAAAAATGTTTCTCAACACTTCTTGCACTCCATGAAACATCGCGGCCGATGTCTGTCTCGTATTTCAAACAAAGTGGTCACATGATTCGTGACGGAAACTGGTGCTGTGCAAAACGAGCAAAAATCAGTGTATCGGAGGAGCCAACCCATCTCTTTCCATCATGAGAATATTGGGAGGGAAAATATATTGTCAAACGGAACTGGCACCCACGGACGCTGCTGCCACATAGCTGTTGGCATTTGGCACACACTAGTTACTTGGCAAAAATTGTTAAACAGGTTTTATTTATTTATTTATTTATTTATTTATCTGGACATTTTCGTTTCCGAGAAAGCTTATTTGTAACAGAAAACGAACTGTAGATTTGATATTTCTGTATTGCTAAAAAAAGGTTAAATAGAAATGTTGAAAAAACAGAAATTTTGAGTAGACTGTTTATATACAAATGCGTGATCCCAGTTATTGAAGGAAATGATAATTATTAATTGCAGTGACTATAATTGTCTAATTGTCAATGATTAATAAATGTACAACTAAGTAATTGAATTTATATCATTGTAACGAATATTGCGTTACCGGCCGGCACCACCACGAACTACCTGTATGCGCAGATTGCGACATCTGCCACCGGCCCCTGCACTAGATTATTCCAGAATGTTCGCGGGGTCCGGTTTTTTCTCGACGGTACCCGCCGAATATAAATACGCGGCGTCCGGCGACCGCGAGTCAGTCTTAAGTCCGCAGTGGAAGCTGAACTGTGGAGTGTGTGCATCGCGGTGAAAAGTAGTGCAGTGATTGTGTTCAGTGAGTGAGTGGTGGCCAGTGCAACGAACTGTGGTCAGTGAAGTGGATTGTGGCCAGAGCATCGAACTGTGGTCAGTGCTTAGGACTGTGCGACAGAGGAAGAGAAGAGTAGTGTAAATAAATAATCAAAGAAGTGTAGTGTGAATAAATAATCAAGTGTTTTCAGTGATTGTGTTAAGAAACAAAATAAATGTTTTTGTTAAAATAATACTAGACTTTTAATTCACCTCCTAGAAACGTAACAATAGGTGTCAGGTGTGGGGTATAACGTGTGGTGAAATAAACCATTAATGAAGATCGGTTTCACAAAAGTTTTACGGGATCTGAAAGTGGCCGAGTTGAAGAGAGAGTTAGAAGAGAGGGATCAGGACACAACTGGCACGAAAGCAATATTACAGGAAGGTTTTGCAAACGCGATGAAGGCAGCAGGCGAGGATCCAGAGAATTTTCTCTTTGAGACAACCGGGAACATTTCGGACCTATCCAAAATATTAAGAGAGGAAAGTTCCATAATTCTAGAAGAAAAACTGACAGAAAATTCCAGAATTTTAAAAGGAGAATTCACGGAAAATTCCAGAATTTTAGGGAAAAAGTTAATAAGTTAATAAATTGGTGCGATAAGAAATTGAGGAGATAATTTTGAAGAACGAAGAAAAAATGGATAAGAAAATTTTGAAGAATGAGGAAAACGCACTAAATCTGTTAGAAGAAAAGCTGAAGGTTTTTTACAGGAACCACTGGAAAAGGCACGAGTGGCCACCGTACGGGAGCCACTGGGAAAAGCACGAGTAAAACCACCTACCTTAGATGGCACTTCCTCATGGTCGAATTATTTGAAACAATTCAAGGCTGCTGCAACGGTACATGGCTGGTCCACAACAGATTGTGCTACGGCCCTGATTTTAGCTTTGCGTGGTAACGCCGTCGATATTCTAGAGACAATACCGACTGATGAACGATCAAACTTCGAGCAAATTGTCAAGAGACTCGAAACAAGGTACGAGCAAGCGCACCTGGAAGACATGCATTTTACCCAGCTAAGGAATCGTGTTCAGAAGCCTGGAGAGAGTCTTCAAGAACTCGAAGCTGATATTTATCGTTTGGTGCGTCTTTCGGGTCCTGATTCTTCAGAAAGTTCTCTGCAACGCACAGCCGTCCGGTGCTTTATTGAAGCGCTCCATGATGCAGAAACACAACAAGCATTAAGACCGAAAACCTTAGCTGACGCATGAAGTCAAGCACTAGACTTTCAGGTTGCGAAAAGAGCATCAAAACGTGACGGACGAGTGCGAGAATTGCAAACCGGCGTCGATACATATGACGAAAAATATTTGGAGGCAATGGTGGAGAGGTTGGTAGACGCACGCATTTCTACCAACCAAGTGCAACCAAGAGCATTATACGAACCGAATTTGCCAAATCATCTTATCTTATGCTGTCCAAATGGAAGCTTCGAACAGCCACTGGTGACTCGGCGAATGTCGTTGGAGAGATGGATCGTCTCTTTGCCATTGGAACTGTTGCTTTCAATCATCGTCTGCTGGTCGCTGACATAGAAGAAGCAGCAATTTTAGGAATGGATATTATAACGACGTATGGGTGTGAGCTGGATTTACGACACGGTGTGCTGAGACTCAACGAAATGGAGGTGGATCTACATTCACGTAACATCATTGCCGTGAATGTGATTACGGCTGACGACGTAATCTTGACGGAGCGTAGCCAGATGTTTATAGACGCGAGCCCTGATGGCGACGTTCCAGCTGGAGAGATTGCTATCCTGGAACCCAGAAGTCACGACGAAGACATTAGTCGAGGAATTCTAGTAGCCAAAGAACTGGTCAGAGTGAATAGAACAATACTTGTGAGAATAATGAACATTAACCACTATCCTGTTAAGTTGAGAAAAGGAACAGTAATTGGTTATTGTTCTACGGTATCCTCAGTTTTGCAAAATGTTAACCGTACCAAACCACCACCTAAAGGTATTCCTGAACGACTGCAGAATCTGGTTACAGAGGCCTGTAAAGGTTTATCTCGGGAAGAGTGTCATAAGGCTGAAGACCTAATACGGCGCTACCAGCATGTCTTTGAATACAGTGATGGTGTAAAAGAAGAGACTGGTATTGTTCGTCACATAATAGACACCGGAAACGCCACACCGATTCACCAAGCTGCTAGAAGATTGCCTCTGTCTAGAAGAGAAGAGGCAGATGAGATTATTAAAGAGATGAAGAAGGATGGCGCTATCGCTATCGAAGGATGGCGCTAGAATCGAACTATCAAGCAGACCGTGAGCTTCTCCCGTCGTATTGGTAAAGAAGAAAGACGGTTCGATTCGGTTCTGTGTCGATTTCCGACAGCTCAACAATGTAACGAAGGGTAGCTATCCATTGCCCCGTATTGACATGTTGAACACGCTCTCTGCGGCCAAGATCTTCTCGACACTTGACCTGACAAGCGGATACTAGCAAGTAGAATTAGATCCCAGAGATCGAGAAATGGCTGCATTTACTATCGAATCAGGTTTGTGGCAGTTTACAGTAATGCCTTTTGGACTGTGTAATGCTCCAGCTACATTCTAAAGATTGATGGAAACCGTGCTTAGAGGTCTGTCGTGGGAGACATGTCTTGTCTACCTCGACAATATAATTGTTGTTGGAAAATCTTTTGAAGATCACATCAATAACCTAGAACAGGTATTTAAGAGGTTGGAAGGAGCGAACTTGAAACTCAGCCCAAAGAGATGCCATTTATTTCGCAAAGAGGTGAATTACCTTGGACATGTAGTATCTGGTACGGGAGTAGAATCTGATCCGGATAAGGTTAAATCCGTGACGGAGTGGCCAGTCCCAAAGGATAAACGTAAATTGAGAAGTTTCCTGCGTCTATGTAGCTATTATCGCCGCTATGTTTTGGGATTTGCCAACATCGCGAAACCGCTGACTCAGCTGACCGAAGAAAAGCGTTTGTTTCAATGGGATCAAGATTGCCAACGCGCTTTCGAAAAGCTTAAAAGTGACATGCTTAAAAGTGCCCCTGTATTGAGCTATCCACTACCTCAAGGGAATTTTGTACTTGATACTGACGCAAGTAACGATGGTATTGGAGGGGTATTATCGCAGATATCAAATGGACGAGAGAGAGAGAGAGAGTAATCTGTTATTATAGTAAAGTGCTATCAAAGTCAAAACGCAACGATTGTGTAACCCGGAGAGCATTACTTCCTGTGGTGAAATCCGTTGAACACTTCTACAAATATCTCTACGGTAAAGAATTTCTTTTGAGAACGTATCATGTTGCTTTGAAATGGCTGCTAAACTTCAAGAATCCGGAAGATCAAGTCGCCAGATGGATTGAAAGATTGTTACAATTCACATTTAGAATAGAACATCGAAGGGGAAGTAGTCACCGGAATGCCGATGCTATCTCCAGAAGACCGTGCCCTGAAAACTACAAACATTGTTGTCATGCGGAAGAGAAGATGTGTCCTACCTTAAGGGTCAATGTCAGTAATGACCAATGGCAACCCAGAGAACTTCAGAAAGATCAGAAAGAAAACGCAGAATTGAAACATGTTTGGAAATGGAAAATAGCAGGACGGAGACCAAGATGGTAAGACATAGCTCCCTGTTCTTCAGCAGCAAAATCATATTGGGCGCAGTGGGATTCGATTACTGAAGAGGAAGGTGTTCTTAAACGAAGTCTGGAAAGTGAAGATGGGTCTCAGAAGAGGATGCAGATATTGTTACCAAGAGTAAGGGTGCCTGACATATTGAGGGAATTGCATGATGGAACTTCGGGAGGACATCTCGGTATAAGGAAAACATTAGAGAACGTGTGCGAACGATTTTACTGGGTTAATTGCAAGCAAGACGTAAAGATGTGCACAAAGTGTAAAGTTTGTGCTACTAGTAAAGGGCCACATACAAAGAGAAGAGCGAAGATGAGGCAATACAACGTTGGGAGTCCTTTCGAACGAATTGCCATTGACTTGGCTGCCCCATTTCCAATGTCAAATGATGGAAATAAATACATACTCGTAGCCATGGATTATTTTAGCAAGTGGGTTGAAGCATATCCCCTACCTAACCAAGAGGCCACTGCTATCTCCGAAGTACTGGTTAAGGAATGGGTGAGCCGATTTGAATTACATTCAGTTCAAGGACGGAACTTTGAATCTGCAGTGTTTGAAGGAGTGTGTGAACTTCTTGGAATAAGAAAAACAAGAACAACAGACCTACATCCTCTGTCAGACGAAATGGTGGAACGCATGAACAAAACAATAGGAAAATATTTAGCGAAGGTCGTATCAGATCACCAACGTGACTGGGACCAATACATACATTTTTTTCTTCTAGCCCACCGCTCATCTGTTCATGAAACAACTGATCAAACACCCGCTAATATTCTCTTCGGCCGGGAACTACGTTTACCATGTGATCTACAGTTTGTTGTAAAACTAATGAAGAAAGAGACGGTGAAGACTTTGTAAATGACCGAAGACGGAAAATGGACGTAATTCATAACCAGGTGCGTGAAAGAATCCAGATCGCAAGTGACAGGATGAAAGACCGGTTTGACATCAAAGCTGAAGGAGGAGGTTATCAACCTGGAGATCATGTCTGGCTCTTTAACCCCCAACGACGCCGCGGTTTGTGTCCAAAATTACGACAGTGGGAAGGACTGTACGAGGTAGTGAAGAGGTTAAATGATGTTGTCTACCGAATTAAAAAATTGCCGAATGGAAAACCAAGTACCACTAAATTGATTTATATTAGAAACAATAGATAAATCTAAAAAGGAGATTGATAATTTTATTTCGATAATGTTAATACTTTCCACATAAAACAAACTTTCGTCAGCAAAAAGTTCCAAATCATCCTGGTAAGCAAGATCTTTCAATAATTTTAGTATATAGTGTTCAAAAATTGGTAAAATAAATTTTTCCAATCACATTTCGGCGCGAATTTCAAATTTCTAAACTGAAAATATGTGTTCTAATATTTTCACTACCGTCCACATTCTTTAAAAATATGAAAAATATACGTTATAGAATGGTATAAGACCCATTTTAGGGAGAAACATTGAGACAGTACTCCAACGTTGTCACGTCGAAAATGAATTTCAAAAATGTATTTTTTTCTATATGAATTTAGCGTTAAAATTCTTTGACAAAAATACCTTCAAATTGAACTATGAATCCCGTCTCTGCAATTTTTTCAACCTGATACACGCAATAAATGCTGAGAAAAAATGCAAAACACGTTTCTCGTATCTCTGCAACAGATTGCCCTAGGAGTCCTTTTCTTTGTGAATCTACGTCATTTTGTATTCTCTTTCATATGAGCATCGCGATTATCGATTTGGTTTGGAAGCACTTTTCACAGCCTTATTCGGCTACAGCCTTTGGGATTGACGTGAGCGTCATCGTCGGTCACAGGCTAGTCGAATCATTCTGTATGTCACACGAGAAAGTATGAATCATTATTTTACGTGTTAAAATACGATTGTGTAAATTTATATTCTGTTGGAGAGGGAGAGTAACAAATAACAATACAAAGCAATTAGGTTTTACCTCAGGAATGAATACAATCTATCTATATATTTTAAAAAAGAAGGTATACTGCCATGGCTTCGTTTGGAGCTTATACTTAACCGATTGTATTTATTTTTCCTTTAAATGAAAGAATGTGATTCTTAGATGTATTATCAGTTATTGTTTGGGTTGATTCACAAGCATTTACCGTGTAAATTAATTAAATAAATATTTTTTTAATAGTACACTTATCAGTAGTCAATTGTTTTCTTCCAAAGGCTGTGTTTGTTATATAGTTAATAGATTTTTTTACAATTCGGGTTTTTCAAGAGCAATATTTGCGTTTTGAAATTCGGACAGTGGGTTTTATTCGATTTTACTGAAGTAGTGAAGTAATTTCATTTACAGTTGGGTCTTAATCTAAGAAATGTCCATATTGTTCTACTGTGTACTTTCTGAGTGAGAGAAATTTTGGAAACCAGATTACTTTGTGTTGCTTAAAAAAATAAGTTTGCCTTCTAGCAACATGTCAGATGAAATGAAACAGTTTTTTATATATGATGTGCATCCCATTCTGAATTAGTATTTTCATTTATTTCATGAGGTATTGTGAGAGATGTGAGGTGTGATATTGTGAAAGATCCGAACCAAAATTCCACTTTTCTGAAATAATTTCTGACTTCACTTCGGAGAGGTTCTTCAAGTCTCGTCAATTCCAATTCCTAAGATGGTTGTAACATTGATAACGTCAACGTTATTTTCATAAATGTTAGAAATTTGCTTGAAAAAATTAGTTATCATAGAGTGTGTACACTGTTGGAGATGCTCCGAAGAATACCGGAGACACCACCGGAGGCAACCATTCTGTGATATGACAGAGTTCGAAATCCATATAAGGCACGGGTAGTGGTTTCATCCCGTGGTGTTTTAGGAAAAGGTAAACCACCGCAATTGCCTCTATCTCAAAATCGTAATTCATTTTTTTTTTCATAATTGCTCCGAAAACCCAAACACCACTTCTCTTTACGTCGTCATTCTTCGAAGAATATAGCACTAGAAGTGGAAGAAGATGGAGATGTAGGAAGCAGTGCAGGAACAAACAAAAGAAAGAGATATAAAAGTTATAGGTACTAAACAGTGAATAAGAAGAATATGAAGAAATGTTAGATAATTTATTTTCAGAACAACATATCTGATGTGACATTTCATTGTCAGTTTTTAAATGTCATCAAATCGTATGCATTTACAATGCAGTGTAAGAGTACACCATTTTCTACAAGTGAATTCCCCAACGGGGTTACCGTTCTATTGTCATCGTTTGTCACCAGAGGCGCACGGCATGGGATCGTCTGCTACAGTGGGCTGTGGAGGGAGGGCCGTGGAGGGACGCGCTGGCGCGGGCGGAGTCAGCGTCCGGCGAGGGCGGCGGTGCGTCGCTCGAGGGCGCTCCAGAAGAGGTCGTCGTCGGGGTTGGCGTCGGCGTCGTCGCCCAGCGCCGCGCCGCCAGCTCCACCGACGCGCCGCGCGGCCGCACCTGCGCTCACCCACACGCACGCAGTGCCAGTCAAGGCGCCTCGGGGGAAGAAAGGGTAAATAGTTCACTATTCGCAGACACAAGTGGTATGAGTTTGTATATAAAGTCTAAGAATGAAAGTGTGTGAGCGAATGAATATCAGAAAAGAACAATGAACAGTAATAAGAACGCTAAAATGAATATCTTTTTTATAATAATTTGTCCATAACTCAAGAGCCCAAAGTGGTACTCTTGTTAGTTATTAAGTTAATTTTAAGATTTTAAATAGTATGTTCAAGTTATCAGCCCTCAAGAAGACGCAAAAGTCTAACAGGCTGCAGCAATTATGTATCCCATTACATGAATAAATTCCGGCCTCTCCAGGGCAACTGGAGAGAGGAAAATTGAGGGGCGCCTTCGCCGTTAGCCGAATTCGTTTACTACGCTCCGTGAAGTCACGAAGGTTAAGCGAATTCGAGACTCACGGGTTCGTGGTTGGGTGACCGGCGAGGAACGCCGGGATCTAACGGCGTCGAGCCCTGGCCGAAGCGATAAAAGGCACTGACTGACTGCGACGTGACGAGACTTGACAAATATAGTAATTAACGGAGGATTACTCCAAAATTAAAAAGCACATTAATAGAGGATTACTCCCCAGTGCAAAGCGCTCAACGCTCCTCAAGGGGCTTGGAGACGCGTTGCGTCAAGGTGAAAAAAAGTGAAGGCATCTTACGAAGGAGAAGGAGGGCAGGGTTGCACAAGTGTGCGGCCCACGTGGCATGACCTGGCCCAGCGCTTATCTGCGGCCATCTCTGTCGCACGGATCAACAAATGCAGAACCAATGAAGGTATCTTTAGTAGTATTAGTGCTAGTGCAGGGCTGCTTACGTGGGCGGTCCACTTGGCGTGTCCTGACCCAGCGCTTATCTGCAACCATCTGTTTCGCATAGACCAACAAATGCAATGCAAATTAAGGCATTGTCAGTACTATTAGCGATGGAACAGGACAGTTCTAGTGGGCAGCCCAATGTGCACAACAGATATGCACATTAAGGCATTTTGATTAGGATTAGCGCTAGTTCAGGGCAGTTCAAGTGGGTGACACATTCGGCGTGCCCTGGCCCAGATCTTAACTGCGTGCATCAAAGGACCAAAAATTAACTGCAAACTAAGACATCTTTAGGAGTATTAGCGATAATACAGGGCCTCTCACTTTTGTGATGAACTGACCTAGGGCTTATATCCGGGCCACAGACGTGCCCCGCTAGTTGTTGAGTCTGCCCAACGGGTGGAGATGCATAGCGCTCGGTCGCGATGGGCTAAAAACGAGTGAAAAGCGAGAGGCACGTGGGCAACTGCAGGAGGACACCACGGGCATTTTGGCCCCAGTTCTTGCATTTGAGCAGCCCTGCGATAATAGTAGTTAGTATTGCGAACGCCAAGGAAATGCAAACGACTGAAACAACAACCTCTTTGCGAAAAATTAGAGGTTCAAATTCTACGCGAAACATTGATATTTTCAAATGTTCATTGTGAAGGGCAAATTACTAGTATTCCATTATAACATCCGTATTATCGTTCAGTTGCTCATAATTGGTAAGTTTTGAAAAACCGTAAACCAGTCGAACGCAGAAAGATAAGTCAGTAGTAAATAACTTATTTGCAATTTAGTGATTAGCTGTAAGAATAATTATTTTCCTAATTCAGAAATTCCCCGTCCAATGAAGTGCATAATAACTTTATGATGAAGTCTTTAAAAATCCCTTATTAATATGTTGGTTAATCTTAGTAATTTGCGCATATTAGTAGACGCAAATACCTTACACATTTTAAAGTTCACAATTTTAATTTTTCATCGTGTGGCAATCTGATTATAATCGATGTTTTGGTTTGTTAATTCTTTCGACTTTTATTCTATTTAGATAAAAAGTTCTCGTCTAATCATTAAAACCTACTCGTTGATTAATTTATTTCTTAAATAAAATAGAGACATCTCTTATTTAATACTAAATGTCTTAATATACTTTTCAAGAAGTAATAACGTTCGTAATGAAGACGATAATGAGAATTAATCGAGTGTCAATTTAATCTGTAAGGGGGAATTCATCTTTCAGAATTTGTCTGCAAATATAATTTTTCCTCCTCTTCTAAACAGTATTCGTACAGAATTTGTAATATCTCCAGAACTCTATAAGCCAAATTGTTACAATGGTAATGACACGATTTAACAGAATAGACGGATGAATTTGGTATGATTTAAGTTTTCTCTGAACCCGAATTAATTTTCTATCTTAAATAGTGAAGCTTCGTGACATAATTATGTATTTTACTTTTACAAATGGCTAACAATCATATCACACACTCAAAAGCAACATAGTTCTACACGATCTACTACACACTACTACTCAGTGTACCCTAGAAGAAATACACTACTTCTCGTTTTATACCTTGCGTCGTCTTGCTGAAAATATGAATAATTCCTTAGCATTACCTCTCTCCAATCTTCTGGGCATATCCTGATCATCAGGCTGGAGCCCAATCTGACATACCTGATAGAAAAGTAATAGATTAGAATTGAAGTACGCCATACTCTCGCTAATCCGTCCAGTTATTATATAAGTGTTTAATGGAGAACTTTATGGAACTGAGATTGATAAGAGTGATTAAGAATGCTATTCCGCTTCCTTGGTGTATCGCCTAGACGGAGCAGACAAGAGAAGAATTCTCGGATTTCGACTTTTCCAGGAAAGTCAATTAGGAAGCGCAAAAGAATAGGTAGGCTCTACTATCATTCAACTTATTTAATTTTATTCTCGTGTTTTTATGTGTTCAGTATTACTATTCAGCATGCAGTAACTATTTCAAGTAAAATTATTTTAATCCGCGAATATTTCTCTTTCTTTTCAAGGAACTGTCTCGAAAACCTATCTATCCGAAAAGATATCCATACAGATGAGAAATGTTTTTAATTTCCCCAAGATCCGCCCCAGCCTACACCAACTAAATATTAGAATTAACACCGGTGAATTCGTGACGTGGAACACGCTTGCCGTCCATTTCTCTGGAAAACATTGCAATATTCGCAGCAAGCGTCCGGTTAACAGAGAGTCGCTCTTCCCTTGCGGGCCGGATTAGCGAGAGTTGGTGCGAGCCGAACGTTACCACACCTTGGAGAGCAGGTCGCGGAACTCCTGACTACCCCTCTTGCCCCGCTGCCCCATGGGCTCCCAGAGGGCGTCCTCGGGCGCGTGCGTCGAGTGGCGGCCGCCGCGTCCCAGGTGCGCCGCCTCCTTCGCCATCACCTCCGGAGCAAACGCCCATTGCAACTGCTATCAAACGAGGACCACAATCACTCCACAGCGGCGATGCACGAACCGGCCGCTGCGTCAGCTGTACTTTTTCACGCTGAGAATTCCGTTTTGACGGGGCGTACCTGTGTCATCTTTTAGAGGAACTCTGGAACCTGTTGTTAAAGGGAATTAAAACACATTTCTGAAACTGTTACCGTGCATTTGGCTGTACGTTGTGGTAGGTGCGGCTCTCTTCTTGAAGTTGTCAATCTTCCAGACGCTTTCATCTACAGCGCTGCTCGATGGATATGAGAGATATGAGGTACATAAAAGCCTAGAGTAACTAGAGAAAATGTGTTGTAAACTATATGTAAAATTACATCCAACTCGAACAACTGGTATACTCGTATATTTACTACATATTCAAACCAATTTCGGGATTGAAGCAACCAGAAAATGATACCTCCATGTGTTGGTAAATATGGAACATTTTTCCATCAGACTTAAAAACAATATTTTAACATCTGCAGGAGAGTAATGGTAAGACCATCTGCAAAAGATTTACAGAAGTTCCTGAATATTTTGCCCATAAATTTCTACCAGTACCTTAAAATCCTGTGACGTCAAAATATGATTTTCTGTGTTCTTGAAATAGTAGTTTAGACAATCTAGGTCGTCTTTTGGATGGAATCTAAGAAAATGCAGGTAGGACTAAACAAATTAAAATACCCCTAGTACGAAAAATACTGCGGAAGTATCACGTACCTCTGCCAGCAAGTCCTCCGGACGCACAGATAGAGGACCCTTCTTGATTGGCCCCACAGATGGGGACGTGGATCTCTGTTTTAGAGATTGGAAGCCTTACCTTCAAGAAGCACACGACTGGTGCCGGCAACTGTTGTAGAGGCTACACAAAATAAATATGAGGAATACTAAGTGCAGAGCGCGATATGCTGATCATTTGTCGCTTTGAAAGACATCGCCACAACGAGGGACATAGAGCGCCACGGACGCGGGTCACCCAGAAGGCCTTGACGAATGCTATAGATAACAGAAATGTGCCTTGCTAATCTAGCTGGTCACCCCTAGGACCTCTTTTGAAAGCTAAAAAAATCGAAGAAATTAAAGTTCCATGTGCATTTTACATAATAGAGAGCATCTTTTCCTGAAGATTATCTTTGCTTCTGGACTTCCAATAAGATTCAATTAGATGTGGAAAAGAATTCCATGGGGTGTCCGTCTCGGCTGCAAACTCATGCTTCGTTCACGGTGGCCTAAAAGGGTCCCTTGTGTATTTTAAATATTACAAAATCTACCTTCGCGACATACTCCTTCTTCAGATGAACGGCTGCGAGAGATAAAAGAGGATGAAAAATGAAACAAAAAGATTTCACACCTTCGACAAGAGGTCTTGGAAAGCCAGCGCGCCCTTCTTGCCTCTGGCCGCCCAGAAGGGTTCCTCGACGGAAAGGGAGTCAGCGGGCCCTCGGCGTCCGCGCGTGGCCCAGAAGGGCTCCTCCACGGACTCGACCTGGCGGCGTCGCCAGCGCGGGGCGTCGGCGCCGGCACGTCGCCCGCGGCTCCACACGTCTTCGGAAGGGACGCGCCGCCCCCTGGCGGCCCAGAAGGGCTCCTCGATGGACGTCTCCCGGGGCTGCGGCCAGTATCGGCGTCCCCTGGCCGCCCAGAAGGGCTCTTCGAAGGAGCTGCCCGAGGAGGCGCCGTCGCGCCGCCGCCGGCCGCGCGCCACCCAGAACGGGTCGCTGCCGTCGGGCCCCGCGGCGGCGGCCGCGGCCACCGGCAGCGGCACGCCGGCCACGCCCCCGCGCCGCCCGCGGCCGTCTCCCGCCGCTCCAGCAGCACGAAGCGCGGCTCCTCGGCGAACAGCGGCTCGATGCGGCTGGACCGGCCCGAGTCCCAGCTGCCGTACTCGTTGGCGGCGGCCTGGCGCCGGCCGCGGCGCGCCCGCCCACAGGCGCTGCCGCCGCGGCCACGCCCCGCCCCGCGCGAAGCGTTGTGGGCGCCTGCCGGACACGCGGGCGAGCGCGCTCAGTGCGTTGCATTCCCACCTCTTAGAATTGGTGAGTCAATTCTGGTGTTTTTTTAATTTATTTATTTATTTATGGTAGATTTACCACAGGTCTGGTCATGAACGATCAATAGCATTTACATTATACTATTTATATTCGACATAATATTTCGCGAACGCTTTTTCGGAGTTTCTGTCTTTTTCATGATATTAAACCATAGTCGTTCATGCTCTCAACATTATTATACCAAATATTTAACAAATTAATAACTATCCATCCTGATACCATGGCAATCGAGTTCATAAAGTAAAAAGAACATAATACAAAAAATCCTAGATCTTTTTTTCGATAAAATCTCTCCATAAAAATAAGTAAGGACAACATTATTGCTTAACTCTGGGAAATTAGAAGCAAGCTATGTTGATGATTGGGCACGATTCAGGGAGAAGTACCAACGGCTTCTCTGTAGTAATGTATAAAACTTCACGGCATTTCTGCATTAAAGAACATAAACTCGAGGATTCGAACAGAATAATCATGGGGAGGGGGTAACAACTGATCCCCCAATTTATTATCACTGATTTTCGTAACAAATAATAAAGGAAATAGATATGGATTTCACGCGTTGCAGACTTACTGACTTTATTTTAACTGTTTGGTTACATACCAAATACATATTCATTTATTGCTACTCATGAATTTCTTACGTAAAGGAAAAGTACACGTTCCCAGTTTTGGCAGATAAAAGCAAATCAATATATTTCTTTTACTTCCAAATTTGTAGCATAGTATGTTGATCAGTATATCATGATTCATCTTTAAGTAGCTTTTGGTGATAGATTAGAGTATCATCCGAAAATACCAGTGAAATTTCTCAAAGTCCTATCGAGCCCATAAAATGAATACGATGTTTAGATTCTTAGAAGAACTAATTCACGTTACGTATTCTACAGAAATTAACTGCGTCTCACGTCTACGAATCTGCTACATTAAGCCTATTAGTTGAAATATTCGGAGATAAGAATGGTGTGTGAATGGTTAGATAAACGTTTCGAGAAGACACAGAAGAAGCATTATTTAAAAGTACGATGTTTTTGTATGTCTGGAAAATCTTTCGTTGGAGATGAGTGATCAGCCTTTATATCTTTATCAGTGTCAGCCGTCCCTCTTTAGAAAGAAATCGAGATGAGACTAGGACGTAACTCTCTGACCCATGGGTCGCCACACTAAAAACTCGGGTTCCCGATATCTAAATAAAGGCGTTCCTTCCATTGTGTCTACTAAATAACAGCTGGCGACGTTTCCACGAATCATGTTCACAGAACTTGCTCGTAATTCTTTATGTAGAAGATAAGAGAGGGTATGTCCTTTGCATACATATGGTCTCCATCGCGAATCAAAGAACGATTGAAGGTAACTTAACGGTATAACTAGTCTCTACTATGTTCATAAATTCTACACTTGCTACGGCACTTAAGTCATAAAAAGCAACTTTCTCTCTTTCCGAGGGCTTTTACCTCACGTTAATGCAATCTCTTGAATTACCGCAGCACTACGCCACCTAATAAAAACGTTGTA
Source organism: Teleogryllus oceanicus (assembly GCA_964035755.1). Classification (NCBI taxonomy): domain Eukaryota; kingdom Metazoa; phylum Arthropoda; class Insecta; order Orthoptera; family Gryllidae; genus Teleogryllus; species Teleogryllus oceanicus. Next base: position 240,099,395 of record CAXIVR010000001.1, read on the forward strand.
CGTCTAATATACCTTAATACTTTCAAAAATTAAGTAATTTATTGGCAACATGAGAGATTTCTAGTGCTCATCTCCTTTATGAAAATGCAATGTAATCACAAGCGCAAGCTTGTTATAAAGTACGGCAATTTTTACTTCACTTCATTAAACCACTATATAGGGAAAAAGACGCTGAGAACTTCGTCGTTCTTCTAGGGCTCTTATCATTCCATTAACCGTTCCCTCTTTGATTATTTACTACATGAGCTCTCGTAAAAATAAAACGTTTGCGAAGGATTCGCGCAAGGACGTGAAGGTTTTGTCTCCATGCGCACTCCGCAGACTAAATTCGTAGTATTGAATACATTACAGAGCAAAATACATTTGCGCAACAGTTGGAAAATTCTGATTCATTTGTAATCTATAACTCTTAGAATTCTACCTACAACGAAGAGGTACGCAGCCACACGAGCCAACAACTCACTTGTAGTTGGGGATATACTGAAACGTATAAAAGTCCACTTATGGACATTTTCTCTGCGAGATCTGTACACATACAGAAGTTTCTCTGTGAGAACTCCCTGGACCCGAAGTTGCTTGATGAAAATATTTACGAAAAAGATTTTTTAATATCAATGAAAATAGAAACGCGTATTGATATTTCTAAGTATATTTTGATATGTATACTTCTCCCTATGATCGTAATATGTATAACTTCTAAACCTAATTTTAACCATAAATGAATCCCGAACAGTCTTTCTAGTATTTTATGATGCATTGCTTCCTAGCCGATAAAATTAAAACTTTGTTGTAACAAAGGTTTAAATCTCCTATTAGTTCAAATGATCCAGAATCTTATAACATTGTTTCCCCGTGAGCTTCCAGAGCAAAGTTCCCATTGAATCCGAAGACCCTTCCATGTTCCCCGGCTCCAAGTCCCCGTGATACCTGAGTAAACCACACCCACCTGTGTGGTGGAAGCGGCGGGGACGGCGGCGACGTCGACGGCAGCAGCTGGTGTGGCGGCGTCTGCGACTGCTGCGTCGAGGCTGACCGGGTGAAGTGTGACCAGCGGCTGGCCGGCGACTCCTTAAGTACGCGGCGGAGCCAGGGGCACGAGGTCGCCCGCGCGGGGCACGGGCGCGGGGCGGGCCGTGGCGGGGTGCCGCGGGGGGCGGGGCAGGGCCGTCGCGGGGGCGCCAGATTAAAGAAGGGACTTGGGGAGCCTTCCCGTCACGGCCCGCGGGCGTCCGCGTCCCGCGACGGGACCCGACAGCCGCCCGTTAACGGAATTACACGCGGCCGGACTCCGCTCGGATTGCGGCCGGACCTGGCGGGCCGCCGACGCCCCGCCTCGCCCCGCCTCGACCCCGCCCCGCCTCCGCCGCGCCCCCGCACTCGCCCCCGCGCGCACTATCTGATCGCCGGCACCCCATCCAGAAGACCGCCGCTTCCCCCGAGCGCTACGATGCACACTTGTTGCTTGGTTCGTTTCGTTCCTTGAGACCACTCGAGTTCTGAGTGCTCCTTTAGTGAAGCTGTGAATCGCTCTTCGCATTTGCGCATATTTCACTTTAAATGTTCATCCCTTTCGAGATTAACAACAATATTTGAGTAATATACGGGGAAGAAGGGCAAAATGACAAGGCATAAGCTTTAAAAATTTTTGTGGAGTTAGTGGTTTACAAATCCAATATTTATATTCACTAAAACATATTTTGTAAAGCAGTTTACCGCTATTGAATAATGAAACTGAAGGGATACACAATATCATAATACTACGTGTACGTACAAAACAGTTTCCAACAGGACAAACATAGAAACAGACGGACAGACTATCAGGCAAACGGAGAGATGGACAGAGACGTTTCGCCGCAAATCAATTTTTCGGTATAAGGACCCACAAAACGTGGATTCCAACAACACGTGTTACGTAATTTCCTATATATTCTGACATACCAATATGTGGATCATTTTATTACAAGTTATTTGTCGTAAATGGGTGGAAATGCTAGAGTAATTAAATAGGAATATGGCGCCTTAGCAACGGCGCCCAAGTCGTTGCCAAGATAAACAAATATTCATCTGGCATTAAAAGTGACGGCGTGCATAGTCACATTTGAAAAACGATTTGGGGATTGGTTGGAGAGTTCAATGGTAGTCTACTACTGCGGAAGTATGTCTGATTTTTTTAGACAAAAACAGTAGAAACGGGAAACCGAGCTCTGGATAGCTGAGCAGTAATAAAAAATACACATTCTGTCATATGTCCTGACCCTGTGCGGGTCGCTCGCGGATAGATAATTTGTGTAATTGGAACACCGAATAATTTACAGTGTGTTAAAAGTATAGCTCACGAACAGTTTGGACTTTAATTATTTTTACAACACGTGGAAATTAGAACTTGTGAGAAGTCGTATATGATACGACTCGGAAATATTCTGGACGAGTAATTAATTTGTGGAACTTTAAAACAAGGGAAAAAAACTATTTTCATTGGCCAATTCGAGCTAATAAGTAGCTAGATAAAATATTTGTTTGCAGATTCCTCACCAGTCTGTATGGATAGCAGATCGGGTAATCAGCTATCAATAGGTAATAGCAATTATTTTAAACGCAACCCATCGACCCAGCTAGCGGGACAATATTTAGTTTTCTTTGAAGCAATAATAGCTAAAAATATTATCGTAACCTTTTTCCTGGCGCCCATGTTAACATAAATTCGGAAACGGGTTACAACAAAACGCTCTATAATTGTGAGGAGTTTGTGGGCATGTTTTAATAATATAAAGTAATATCAATTCACTTTTCGTTAAGAGACCCACAATACGATTTTTCTGTCAAAAATTACCCACTTCTCGCATCACAATAACTTCACTTACCACATTAGAACGCAGTAGTCGAGAAAGTAAAAACTGAAGTGTGAATTTAGATAAATAAAAAATGTGGAATCCGATAATTCATTCCTGTTTTGTCAAGTTAATTTTAACATAAAGTAGTGACCACATCTTTACAATTATTCTGCAGAAAGAATTCACTTGACTTTAACACATATCAACGTTATAGTGTGTTTACATTTGGGACACATTTGCCAAGGACGAGTATATACGCTGTCGAACTTCGGCTGAGGTGATTCAGTGCAACTATAGGTAACACTGCAGTGTCTCTTTCCAGCAGGGTCTACGATTCTTTTCTCTCAGCTAGACTTCTACGATACTTTTCTCTCAGCTAAATACAAACAACAAATTCTTTCATACCTATGCTGACCCATTATCAAACAAAATATCTATTGTAATAAAGGATGTTCATCAATACTTTACTGAAGATCAAATTCTCGCAGAACTTGCATGGAAAAACTTTCAAGTTGTGAAAGTGAATAGACTTCATAATAAAGAAGGTCAGCCTGTCGTTTCTGTGATAATCGTGAAAGAAAATAGATGGCAAGATATATTCAAATTAGATAGACTATGCAATGCAGTTGTTCGTGTCGAACAGCGAAAACGTCTCCCAGGGCCAGTTCAATGCTCAAGATGTCAAGACTATAATCATACCAAAAACTATTGCAATAAAAAAATTCACTGTGCTATTTGTATGGGCAATTATTTCACTAAAGATTGTAAGGAACCGAGCAACTTTATACCAGTATGCAGTAACTGCAAAGTGAAGGGACGCAGGGCAAATATCAGACCGATCGTTCATACTATGACAAAATTTGAAAATCGAAATCAAACAAAACCGGTAAAAGATCTAAAAATCCACCTTCAACCAATACTAGTAGTAACAACAACAACGATTATTATTATTATTATTATTATTATTATTATTATTATTATTATTATTATTATACTTATCAAGCTAGAAAGTTTCCTCGCCTGTCTTTCACTAATCCAATTCCTAATTTTATTCCCTTAACTCATCCGCAAAATCCCCCTCCCACTTCAACCAATGTCAATGATGCTTCATCAAATAGTTCAGCAAATGAACATTTTAACCTAAGTGAGTTCGTAACTATCCATATTGTCAACTTCTTTAGTCATTTAATTCAATCGTTCCTCCCTACTTTAATTGATAATATCAAAACCTCAATTCTAAGCTCTATTTTCAAGAATCATGTTTAGAACGCCATACTTCAACAATCTAACTTTTTAAACTGGAACTGTCGAGGTGTTCTTAATAAACGATCTGAACTAAAACATTTTCTAGTACCACATGTTATTGACATAGCATGTTTAACCGAAACTCACCTAATTTCTTCTCAATATTTCACAGTTCAAGGTTACAAATGTCACAGACGTGACAGACAAGAAGACGTTCCAGTAGGTGGGGTATTAATTCTAGTGAAATCAGGCATTCCACACTGGACATCACCTCTCCCAATAACATCACAAATTCAGTCGATTATTCGTCTCATCACTCACCTATCGCTCGCAGAAGGTTCTCAAAACATCCGAACATTAATAATCTAATATCACATAAGACCAAAATCAGACGTTTATGGATAAAACATCGTTTACCTCATTTGAAAGCTGCATTAAACCATCTAACTAAATTGGTACGAAATGCTCTTACAATGTCCGAATTCAAAAGTTACAAAAAGTATGTCTCAAATCTTAATCCGCAAGACTCATCTCTTTGGAAAGCAACACGTCCATTGCTAATTCAGTCAACCAATATTCCGCCATTAAAAAGTAATAACAAAATTGCGCAGTCAATTTCCGAAAAAACTGAGTTGTTAGCAGATAATTTTAAAACCACCTTCACCCAGCATGCTGTAAACGATATAGGACACCGTACAATAACCCATTTTGTGTAGTCACCAAATTTTGATGTATCAAATCGAATTTCTTTTCTATCACCTAACGAAATATTTGAACTAATAAAAAAACTACCTAACAAAAAATCACCAGGCCATGACAGAATTACTGCAAACATCTTAAAGAATCTGCCAAGACATGGTCTTGCTTACCTAAATAATATATTTAGCTCTGCATTGCGACTAGGGTATTATCCTTATTCTTGGAAACATTCTGTAATAATACCTATTCCGAAGCCTCAAAAAAATTTAAATCTTCCTTCAAATTACAGACCAATTAGTTTAATTCCAATTTTGTCAAAAATATTCGAAAAACTGGTATTAAAATAACTAAAAAAATTCATTCTCGATACTAACGTGCTTCCTTCTTTCCAATTTGGCTTCAGAGAAAATCACTCAACAACTCACCAGTTACTAATAGTGTTTTCCATTTGTGGCACTAGTGCGCACCCAGTGCGCGCTTAGGGCAGCTTTCATGTTCCATTCGACCGCTTGGGCGCACCAGTGCAAAGAACTGCGTGTTCCATTCGCACATCGACACGGACCCAGGGCGCACTCGGGGCGCCCTAAACTGCACTGACGATCGCGTCAGTGCAGTCCAGTGAACCGGGCCATTGTGAGGTTAGGTACGAAAGTTATCCATGCTGATTAGATTCGTGGTGAAATTGTGAAAGAAATTTAGGATCTACTGTCCGCAGGGATACTTCGAATGATGGAGTATATTATGTTTTGCAAGAAATGTCTTAAAATAATGTTTGTGATTTACACGAAGTTCGGAAAATCAGATTGTGTTTTCCGAAAAATTTAACCTTGAATAACTTCATATTAACAAATCCAATGCTATTTAGAAACTAAAGTGTTTTAGGTACGCGTCAATTTCGAATAAAGTGAAAATAAAAATAGTGACCCTTACAAAATCATTAAAATATATATGCCAAGAAATGTTTCTCGCACGCCCATACATATACCAGCGGAAATGTTCATGTTAATATTTTCATTGTTTTCAGTAATCAAACAATTCTACAGAAGCCTTTCGGTTCAAAATCTTGTGTACTATATCGATCACTGGCAAATCTCGGAAAATGAAATTACGACTCATACGCATTTGAAGTTTTCGTAGTTTTTAAATACAGAAATCACACGTTAATAAGTTATGAATTAAGAAGTAAGAATTACCAAAAGACTTCATAAAAATTATAACGACGATCATAATTCAAAAGTATTATTTTTCGAGTTCCATCAGTGTGACTGACCAAGAACAGCTGTGTATAATTTCACGGCGTAGCGCACAAGCACTGACTCAGTTCCGGAATCCGTTTCATTCGTAGCTGACCTTCACGCGTGTGGGGCAGCACTGTTGCGGAGCGATGACGTTTCTGCCCTGCACTAGGGTAGGTTTCAGTTCAACGAATGGTAAACGCTATAAGATTAACAGAGCAAATTCACTTTTCATTTCAATCTGGTTTTCACTTACTTGCAGTTTTCTTAGACGTCGCCCAAGCGTTTGATCGAGTGTGGCACGATGGATTAAAATTCAAATTAAGGAAAATTGGAATACCATTATATCTCTAAAACATTCTATCAAGTTTCCTACTGAATCGCACTTTCTCTGTACGTCTTAACTCTTTCATTTCTTCACCTCGGGCTCTTCGTGCTGGCCTTCCACAAGGATCCCCATTGTCTCCTTTTTAATTCGTACGTCGCAGATATTCCCACAATTAATACAGTTATTACCCTCTTTGCAGATGACACCTTACTCTTTTATGCAAACCAAAATCTAAACACAGCATGTCGTGTAATTCAGTGTCACTTAAAAATATAGAAAATTGGTCATATTGTGGAAAATCAAAATTAACCCAAATAAATCAATAGCCAAAGTATTTACTTTAAGGTATCCTGTCTTCCCTCGCCTCTTATCTCTGAACTCTTCTATAATTCCTTGGTCTCCTCTGAATTCATCTATTCGTTATCTCGGGGTTCTGATGGACACAAGACTAAATTCGCACAGTCACATCTCGTCCAAAGTAATCGAAGCCAATAGAAGGTTAGCTATTCTACGTCCCATTCTCAACCGTAACTCTTCTTTAAAAATTCATTCCACTTTAACCATTTACAAATCCATTTTTCGCCCGATATTAACTTACACATGCCCTGTTTGGATTTCAGCTGATCCGTCCACATTAAAGAAATTACAAATCTTCCAAAACAAAATGCTAAGAATAACAGTAAACGCCCTTTGGTTTGTCAACAACAAGACCCTTCACAACGTTCTTGCAATAGAACCAATTACTTCCTTTATTAGCGGGCACATAATTTCTTCAATAATCTAAGTCATGTGAAAGGTGCAGTCACCTACGAAACAGGAACCGATCAACCCCCACACTCCCGAAGCAGACTCCCTATGAAACAGACTTGCATTTCACATTTTCCTTCAATATCTCTCTGACATTAGGTAAGGTAAGAACATTTCTTGCATTTACCTCTCCGTCCCATAGTATCTCCTTTCCAAACCTTATCATTACTCTCTAACAAAATTTCCTCGTAATAACTTTGGTGTAAGTTATAATCATTACCAGGCAGGTAACACGAAATTACCCCCTCCACGCTTTGCTGATACAAAGTTGCTCGCCCAATCAACTGAAGAGCCTCACGGCTGAACGTTGTAATGTCTGTCAATGTAAAATAAATAATAAAAAAATCAATTCTTCTACAAAATCATTTTTCCCCTTAAGGCGTCTACTTTTATTCAAGTTTCAGAAAACGTTTTTCAATGTCTGAAGTCTTTCTCTGCTAGCTGCAATTTGTGGCCTTGGTGGCAACTGACGATAATCCACGCGGTAGGGGATACCGCCGCTATCATTTCCACCCTTTCCTTTGCGTGTGCTATTCATAGAATGACATTGGAGGCAGCTTCGACGATTTATCCTTCAGTCCGAAACACCCTTTAGCCGAAAGAATTAAACCTGCTTTCGATGTGTTGGGTTGCCGCTGATTGTATAAGGAGTGCCATAGGGAAGTCTGTTTCTCCTACAATTTTCATTTCAGGCTGGCAAATGGCAAATATCAATCGCAGAAATAAACTCCCAATCCTTTTTCTCGTGACTCGTTTATGAGTGATAAGGGAAAGTCGCAACGGGATTTAGGTAAGCTGTTTAATTGCGGTAAAAGTCAGATACAGACAATTCCAGTCAATCGGGAACAGTAGTTGAAATATTGGGAAGAACACGTCAATAAGAACTCTAAGAAGAGAAGTTGGCACCCTTACAAAAGCATAAACATGTTTCTTTTAGAAAGGTTTAATCGCGGACGTTCAAAGGCCCTCCTTATAAGTGGGCCAATCATACCAGAAAAAGCTCTTCGAATCGCATCGGACCCTGAAGACGAAAACTTTAGCGCCAGCAATGGACACGACAGATTTCGTATTCACCACAACATTATTTTCCCAAGTGTTAATGTCGAAAGAGGTGAAGTCTATGCGAATACGATCAGTGTTTGGAAATCGCGAATTTCCGATATCACCAAAACATACGCGCTATGTGACATCTACAACATGGATAAAATACGCCTTCTGTTTAAAGTAATACCGGACAGAATGTTTGCAGTGAAAGAAGTCAAATGCAAGGGTAGTTAGCAAGTTAGCAAGCCAAAGACTAACATTTGCGTTATGCGCCAATATGTACGGGGAAAAGGAGTAACCTATTCTTGTCCACACATATGCTTCAAACGTGACAACACTACGTTGAGAAACATAATCCAGCATGCCAACGAAAAAGCATGAATGACGTGCCAAATTTTTCGTTCATGTCTGCACAAACACAAAAGGGAAAAACAACATGCAAACAAAGATTTTACTGTTCATCGATAATGCTACATGTACTTGCAACGTAAAACTTTCAAATGTATTTATAAAATTATTTTCCCCAAATATGATATTATGCTTGCAACCAGTGGATCAGAGAGTAATTGGGATCTTCAAAATCTTGTATACAAAAAAGCTATTGAGATCATTAGTCGTAAGATCATCATTGATGAAGCCACAGCAGATCGTGAATAAGCAAAATCTATTACAATTTCGGATTAAGTGGGTTAGGTGAATAGTGTTTGGAATTAAGTGAAACCTTAAACAATCAGAAATTATTTTACAACTACAGAATAGGAAGAGCTGATTTTTCTGAAGAAAAAATACATGACACCAGTAAAGTCAGCAATATTCATGTTGATGTTGACAGTATAGACGAGCGGGTAGATGGTTTCACTGATAATGAAACTTGGGATGACGTGGTTTCGGAACAACACCTGAGAAATTGGCGAAGAAAGTGATAGGTGTCAAGATCAAACGAAAATTATTCCCTGTTGTACTCTCCAGTATTAGAGGGCTATAGGCAAATGCTTTGAAAAATGACAAGTTAATAAATATATTAGGTCAGATTGAAAAAGAATATGAAAATATTATTGTGACTGAACAGTGAATAACTTCAAACAGAGTATTTCAGATTTTATGCTCAAGACAAATAAAGAATAATGTAGGAGTACGGTATGTACAATGTTTTTTGTTTGTTAATAAATTGCATTTTATTTGCATATTCTTCTTTTTTTCTTTTTTTTCTTCTTTTTCTTCCTCTTCTTCTTCTTCTTATTATTATTATTATTATTAATAATTAATACAGGAAAGCTTCTTACACTCTCTACATTACTAATTTCCATTGCGCGCAGAAATTGAAAGAAACAACTATGCACCTTCCGGCCATGTCAGAGAAGTGTATGGTTTCGTTATTCAGGAAATCGGGGTAAATCCAAAAACAATGAAATAGTTTCGATTTGGCAGCAACATTCTGATGTTTGATTTTGTGTAATTCCATATATTCTCATAACGCGCGTGTCGACTCATACTCTGTGCGCCACTGCTTATGACCAAGATGCCGTCATACGATAACATGATGCTTTGGAAAAAGCCATCCCTCATTAAATATTTGCTATTCACGTGTTGCGTTAAGGAAAATAAAATTTGTTGACACTCTTGAAAGGTAAACGACTAATGTACCGACTATCCTACACTACGTTATTGCAGGTTTTGGGGAAATTCTTTCTGTTAAAATATTTAATATACAGCAGGGCTACACAACAGTAACAACAACTTCGTTGCTCTTGAGATGTGTGTGTTCTACATTTTGAAAAAAACATTTTGTGTGAATTTGCTCAGCGGCATTTTCATTGCTGCAGGCCACTAGTAGTCAAAGCAATTTCGTGCAGTTCCAGACCACAGAGCAAGACGAGCTGTCTAAAACCAGGGGTAAATGTTACATATGATACTTCGTTCTAGATTTCTCACCATATGTTCAGTGGAATATGCGAACCTCTTTAACCTCCTATATGCTCTAAAAATTGTAGAATTTCATTCAACACAAACTTTGTGTATGATGGTCACTTTTGACACCGAAATAGTCATAAATCATCTAGAACGGTCAGACAAAGGTGACTCAGGCCATCAGCTGATGTCACTACAGTGCCTCTGACCCGGTGGCCCCAGGTTAGAGTTACGACGGTGGCAGGATTTTCGACACCAGCTTGATACCTAGGTCGAGTTCTGTCCTTGTCTGGTGGAGAATTCCAGCGACCGGCCGCTCTGATCGGTAGTTTTCCGTAGTTTCTCCGATCAACATCAGATGAATGCCGGTGCAGTACCCTTAACAAATGGACCACGGAACGCGCACGATCTTTCCTTTCTCTTCCTTGTCTTTTCCTCACTCCTTACACATATCTACACTTACGTGCACTACATTATCACACTTGTCAGGAGACTAATCGGGAGCTGAGAGCATGTCCCTGCTGAGGCGGTACCCCACAAGTGGGAGATACGTGTTTGAGGAAATTTCCCGCCACCCGACATATGTCAGCGCCGGATCTCCCCATCCAGCGAGGGAAGATCACCGCCACCTTCCGCCATTAAATAAAGCATTACACTTACGGGACTAATGACCTTAGTAGTTGATGCGATCTGAATCACTAATCAACCAGTCAATCAATCTCCTAGAACGAAGAAAGACGTGTGATATATTCTCTTGATTTTAGGCAACTCGTTTTGCACTGATGTTTGGCCACTACCAGAAATCTCTTCGACTTCATCAGAACGTATTATGCCACACACAAGTGCATTATGAGTTGCTAACCAATCCAGAACAAATGTTACATATTATATGAAATTTCTACTACTTGTTCATTTGTTTATCATTGACTCATTTGTCCGTTAGTTAATTTGTCCGTTGGTTCATTTGTTCATTGGTTCATTTGTCCATTGGTTCATTTGTCCATTAGTCCATTTATTCATTGGTTTATTGGTTCATTGGTTCATTGGTCCATTGGTTCATTTGTCCATTGGTTCATTTGTCCATTGGTTCATTTGTCCATTGGTTCATTTGTCCATTGGTTCATTTGTCCATTGGTTCATTTGTCCATTGGTCTATTGGTTCATTGGTTCATTTGGTGGGAAAGTGATCATCTTAGACTCCCCCTAAATCCCTAGACGTTGGGGGAGCGAGCCAGGGAATATATGCGGGCGAGGGTGAGGACGAGGGAGAGGGAGAGGGCAGGGGCGAGGGCAGCGGTGCGGGCAAAATCGAGGGTGGGGAGCGGTTGAGGCGCGGGGAGGCCATGGGAGAGGGTGCGGGGGGTTACAAGGGCGCGTAGGCGAGCACCGGGGTGGCCGGCGGCGGCGGCTCCGGTGAAGGTAGCATCGAGGACGGGAGCGCAGGGTTAAACCCGAGGTTCTTATCAGAGAATGCACCTCCCGCCTACGCCCCCGCCCCGCCCCGCCCCGCCCCCCCCCCGCCCCGCCCCGCCTACGCCCCGCCCCGCCTACGCCCCGCCCCGCCTACGCCCCCCCGCCCCCGCCTACGCCCCCGCCTACGCCGCCGCCTACGTCGCCGCCTACGCCGGCCGCCGCCTACGCCGCCGCCTACGCCGCCGCCTACGCCGCCGCCTACGCCGCCGCCTACGCCGTCGCCTACGCCGTCGCCTACGCCGCCGCCTACGCCGTCGCCTACGCCGCCGCCTACGCCGCCGCCCCTACGCCGTCGCCTACACCGCCGCCTATGCCGCCGCCTACGCCCCCGCCGCAAAATAGCTGATTAATGGAGAATAAATATAGAAGTGAATTGAATCATGAGGAATTTTTAGTTTGTTGAGTAGCAAACTAATTCTTGTAAATGCATTTAAATTAAGGACAACCAAAAACCCAATTAAGCCAACATTTGATTTAATTATCAGGGTAGTGTAGGACTAGTGAAAAGTTCTGATTCAAAGTAAAATCAAAGCTTGTTTATTGAATTTGTGGACGAGAACCAATGGGAAAAGTAAGTTATATTAAATGAGAGATTTTCTGACACCATAAAAAAGAAAATGTAATATAAATTTTGTATTTTAAAAAGTGACGAAGTTACTTTATTATTTTCAGATTCTATAGATATCAAGAAGTGTTAATTGAATTTAAAAAGTGTTGCTTTTTTTTTGTTTCTTTTTTAAGAGTGTTTTATTTATGTGCTTGTATTTCTGTGTTCTCTTCTTGAATATAATAATTTTGTTCAGGAATTTTTTATGTTAAATTTCAAAATGGAGTGAGTTCTGATTTGCCCTGAGTTCGAAAGAAAGAATCGTAGATGTTCTTTTTCAGCAGAGAGGAGTGATATTAGGTCAAGACAAAAGGTTTTCTGGATTTTTTTGTACAATTTACCTTTCTAAAAGTTAAGGAAGTTAGGTAATTGATGCGCCACACCCCATGGTCAGCCTGAACGTGTGTGAAACTAGTGTGTACAGCCAAACGACAATAAAGAAATTAGAAAACATTAATACAAGGAACTCTGTGCCATTCTGTAGCACTACTGGTTCCTTAGTGAAATCCATTCGTTAAAACTATCGTAAAACTAGTGGTACTGTTGAATAGCACAAACTTTCTCGCAGTAAAGTTTTCTAATTTTCTTGGTGTGAAGTGGCTTTACGGTCTTGCCCCATCATCTTGCCAGCTGCCATCTATCGCCGCTCAAAGTACATTTTTAAGCATTTACCCAACTTTTCGGTTTCCTGATAGTAGAACCGAAATATTACTTTGAGAATATTAAAGAAGAATAAAACATCAGCATTAATGGCAGTTTTCATTGAAAACTTTGAAGCCGTTTTTAAGAAAATGGCGTTTAAGCGTTTCTGTAAATGCAAAATTTGAAGCTCTTTTCACATAAAATGTTTGAGTCTTCAAAAACGTCTTTGAAGTCATTTGAAATTATTCAACTCGCAAATGAACAGGGTTTACAATTCGCTGGAAATGTGCGTATTAACAGCGTGAGAGATATTTCAAAAAACATTTGTGTAATTTGTGTAAAAGAAACAAAGACAGCAAAATGAACGTTATAATTTTTTAGAGTGCAATTAGCAACACCGTTGGGAAAAAATTGAAGAAACAATTTGGAGCAACTTCTGAGAAAATGCCGTTTGAGCGTTTATGAAAAACGAAACTTTGAGCTCATTTTCAAAGCAAACTGTCAAGTTTTCGAGAAACTTTATATAAAAATATAAATACAATAATGTAAACAAATTGCCGCTAATGTAAATATTCATTCATTCTGTCAATCGTTCATTCTCGTTCTTTTATAACACCCTGTCTTTTTTCTTCTTCCCCTTCTATTTAACTGGCCCTCCGCGTATAATGAACGCCCACACATGTGTTTGCCGTGCATGGCGACCTGTGTTTGAGGGAATGTGTGTCCTGGCGGTTGAGGGGCCTGTCTGTTTTCCAATTACCCTCCTTTTCTTCTTGGCATCTTCTTTTTTATACGTATTTTGGGTAACATTCCTTGTAGGTCTCAATATACCTGCTTTGACTACGACCTCTTCTAGACGGGCAGTCGGGATCTAACTCATTCCCGATCAATCAGCTCGGACTAGATACTGTACCGAACTCCATGGTGAGCGGGGGATTCCACGGCGGTGCAGAGCTGTGTTATTTCCCCACTATATCCCCGTGGCAAACGTGTCACTCCGATGGAATGTCCCCTTGTTGGGCTACGTGGTAGGTGGGGACTACGGGGATGAATCTGATATCCTCTTCATGAATAACAAATCTACTCCCGCCCTCATCCATATGGAAGAGTATATTTAAAGGTGAAACTATGGACCTAGGTAGTTTCTTTTATAATGAGTCTAATTAACTAACGAAGCTCCGTGTCCTCGTCATGTCGTGTAGAAACGATGGCGAAATAATGAAGAGTGTAATTTCCATCAAACTGGCCAGAGAAATTGAAAAATTTGGCAAGTTTCAGGCGGTGGTCCATCAGAGAAACGGCACAATCCTCTTCAAATGCCGCATTAACGACAGATAAACAAAATCTCAGATCTAAAGGAAATAGCCGGCCTCCAGATGCATGTGTCCGCCCTCCCGATATTAAACCTCTGCAAGTGTGTGGTGAACGAGGACTTTGCTTCAGAAACGGAAGAAAACCTGAAAGCCTTTTTTCAACCTTTTGGTATGTCTAACATTTACAGAATCCAGCGAAGAGTGAATGGAGTACTCACCCCTACCTCAACGCTGGTACTGACCTTCGACCGTCCACCTCAGCCAGAGAAAATAGAATGTAGCTATTACAATCTCCGTGTCAGGCAGTATGTACCAAATCTGCGCTGCTTTAAATGCCAGAGGTTTGTTCATACGCATCCCGTTGCATGAGCGCCGCAGTCTGCGTACACTGTGGAAAAGAATAGTGTAACGAATCGAACAGCTCCGCAGATGCAAGGTGCGTAAACTGTGCTGGGACACATCCATCAAACTCGAACCAGTACCCCATCTTCTTGAAAACAGAAAGATCCAGAAGATCCAGGTCTCAAAGAAAGTCTCCTTTCCTGACGCACAACGACTTTACCAGACGCGTAACCCTGTGGATATGGTATAAAGTTTGAGACACCGTGGGTCAAGAGCAGAAGAGATTAAATTGCGAAACCCAGATATCAAAGGTTCCTCTTTGCGGAATGCTGCTTGTCAGATTCCTTTGAAGACATCGGCAGAAATGCAGATACCTTGTCCGTCTGAAACAAAGAAGGAAACGAAAACTTAAATGTTTCGACATACTCGCAAAGGCGTCAAGCTAAGAAACCGAGACCAACAGGCCCTATTTCTAGATTCAGGTCGCCTGTATCAAAAGACCGTAGTCTTCCAACACCTGCAACTCTCTCTAGCAGTCACAGTGTCACGGAACAATCAAAACGTAGGAAATCGATATTTTGACCTGAATATTTTATTTCTTAACAGCAATATAACATTCACAAAATGTCAGGACAAACTATCAATTTCCCCACGTTTGTATTGTTCTGTGACAGTTAAAAGGAAATAATCGGCTATTTAGTATCTTCAAAATCTATTACATCAATGGTCTAACAAGTCAAAAGAATTTAAAAATTGTAACCACGTGATGTAAATACCTTAAAACGTCAAAATTGGACTTAATGAGCTTCACTTCAACACAAACGAAATTAAATATTAAAGGCGCCACGCAACTTTATTAGAAGTACCTCCTGACTCCGGACTCCTGAGTGATAATAGTTAACTAAAGCTGTAATCAGAATATGAGCGAGGTGTTTCTTTGACTTAGAATTCTAGAAATAATTATGGGTGATCTCATAACCCTAGTGATCACTTAGTCCCAGACTTCACTCTATGTGTAATATTTTAAAATGCACGCTTTAACCTTTCCGAATAATTTAGATTGCTTCCCAGTTGTTTCCTTTGTATGCAACGAACTTACTTGTTTCCTTCATGTGAATGGTAATATGTAATCCAGAATAGTTTGTGAGAAGTATACATTGTGATAGCTTGCCTTTATATCGCCGCAACCTTTAAATCACCGCAAATCATCCATTTATATTCCTCATAATTTTCCTTTCGAGTAGCAAGCAATTGAAGATTGTCATCTGTCTCGTGTGACGGTACTACATATGCTAAAGTGTTACCAATGAGGAGCAACATACCTTTTAAACTTAAAACTTTCAAACTATGAAAACCTCCATTCATATGTTTGATACTCTCCTTCTAACTTATTTATGAGGTTTGGAATGTGAGTGCAATATAGTAAGGAGTTTTCCTGATTGAAAAACCGTTCTAAGTCTTTCTCTCCATGTCTGTAAACTCTAACATATGTTCCTGGAGCTAGAAGATAGTTTTCTTTCAGACGTGTAGCAAATACTTGAGAAGCATCCTTTGAGAGATTTAAATCTCTGACCAAAACGTCGAGTTCTGTTTGTGTTAAAGGTTTGGGTTTGTGTTCAGTGCTTGTCCAATCAGATTCTTCAGCTGACTCGCCTGACGTTGAAGTTGAATCGGAATACAGTTCTTCGATGTTCGAAGGAGGTTCTGCATAGAAACGTCAGTGCCATGTGGTACAAGCCTTCTAGCAGACTCCAAATCAGGATAAACCATTCCGTGTCTGTTCTTTGTACTGAATCCTTTTACTTTGCAAATACAAGAATAACAATCGTCTAGAGGGTTCTTTCGCTCGCGCCACACCTTAGAACTCCAAATCTCAGTGCCGTCCTCTTCCCTTCGACCAGTTTCTTAACTCTGCAACACAAACCCTGCACATTATGAGGGGCCCACGGCTTATCCTGATCCACCAGTTTCATTCCAAAATAAGCGTTATAAACGCTTCTAACAAATGAGATTATATTCTGTATCTGTTTTTCAATCATAAAACGCCCATAAATTAGCGGCAGCGATGGTGTAGCGGTTAGCGTATCGGACTGCAGGGTTCAAACCCGATCGAAGCCGTGGATTTTAAGAGCGAAAAATCCTTCGTACGCCTTCCTTCGGAGGAAGTAAAGCCGGCTGTCCCATGTTAGTATATTTACTGCATGTAAAAGATCCTCAAGCCTAAATGACGCCTCTGAGCTAAATTCAAACCGCCTGTTTCGTCGCCCAAGAAATACCTTCTTTCTACCATGATTGGTGAAAGGAGTGTAACGAAATTTGCGTGGTCAGACGGAAGAGCAGGCCTCATGGCCTGAGTCTCGCCACGTAAAATAAGGCAAATTCAATTCAATAAATATTTAAAAATTGGGTCATTTACACACTCTCTTTTGCATGGTTATAGCAAACAAATATATAAACAAACGAACTTGTCCTTCGAAACACACGGTTTGTGATGCATTCTAATATCTTAGCACTCTAATATCATTTCACTTTTGCAGTGTTTGCTATTAAAAACATGGAGCTATGAATACATGTATTCATAGGTCTATGAATATAACATTGTAACGTGCTGTCATCTGTTCGAGTTCTGTTACAAATCATGCAAAATGAACTGACACAATCAACTGATTATCACGAATTACATATATTTCCGTTTGAAGATAATGTGTATGTTTTCAATATATTTTCATTGCAGTTACTAACATTATTAAAAGGTGTGATGTGATAGAACAAAAGGAAGGGCATTATTGGATTCAGGTGACCGACATACGTATGAAACAAGTGTGAAAATCAAAAAGGAAAATTCATGTTGAACTGGGTAATCTATGATTTCTTTGAGTTCCGGAATTCTTTTGGAACTAGGGTTGTATTCTTAACCCTAACGAGGTCAATGAATTTGTTTGGAGAACGTGAGCATATCCAATAAAATTACTCAAAATATGCCATTCCAGGTTTTAATTGTCTTCTAAATGATCGGCTTCAGAAGTACATTCCTCCTTCAGTGTATTGTAACGTCAGACCCTCCGTAAACGGACCTGATCGACTCCCCTCGATTTTAATAATTAAAACATTTGACGCGGCGCACGCTTTCGGTGCAGTACCTTCTCGGCCCGGCCCTTTCACCCTCTCCCAAGCCACCCGACCGTCCGACGGGCGTATGTAAATCGGACGAAATAATCCCTTCATCTTATCTCGTGAAACTTACTTTCTAATTCTGTATGTAAATGCGGACCAAACCTTCTCAGTTAAGGAAAAAGGTCGGAGGGTACGGAAATACAGGTAGGCGCCTTAAGGGCGCCGCCGACGCGCATCTGACCAGCATTTCCTTGTGCCTTCCCTTCACTTGGCAGACGGAGATTTTCGAGAGGTCCGAAGATCGCAATGGTCTCATTCACTTTCTGAGCTTTGAAGTAGCAACACAGTTAAAGTTTTTCGAAGATGGAAGTGAAACCTGGTGTTACGCAGAAAGGGAAAGAAATGGTGATAGACGAACATGGATATACGTACCGGATGAAAAAAGTGTTGAAGAAAAGTGGAGAGTGCTTTTGGGCATGTACAGTGAAGTTGTGCAACGCAAAAGTGTACACTTTCATTGGTGGATATGTAGTTTCACGGAAGGATACTATCCACTCTCACGATATCAACAGTGAGACGACAAACAAGAAGATTGTGAGCAACAGTGCCAAGAGGAAAGCACAAGATGATTTATTCCAGAAACCTTCTAAGATTATTCATTTAGCAATCGAAGAAAATGTGAACGCTCTCGATTCATTAAATGACAACGATATTGCGCGTATACGCCGGAATTTATACAACAGCAGAAGAAAGAAGAAACCAGCTGTTCCTAAAAGTAGAGAGGAGGCAATGGATATCTTAGATAATACAGAACTAGTTACTCTAAAATCTGAACAATTTTTGCTTGTTAATGACAGAGAGTCCGGAATTGTAATTTTTTCGTGTGAAACAATGCTAAAATACTTGTGCAACTCTGCGAAAATTTATATTGATGGAACTTTTCAGTGTTGTACAAAGTTTTGTTGCAGCTCTATACGGTGCATGTAATTCAAAATGGAGTGTATGTGCCAGTAGCATTTTGTTTTTACCAGATAAGCGAGAAGAAACGTACACTGCAATGTTCAATTTTTTAAAGACCAAGAGCCTTGAACTCAATTGTGCATTGATGCCTGAAGTCGTCGTGGCTGATTTTGAAAAATCAGCGCAAAATGCTGTGCGTTTCGTATGGCCAAACATCGTATTGATCGCCTGTAGATTTCATCTGGGGCAATCATGGTACCGAAAAATTCAAAAGCTGGGCTTAGGTAGAGAGTATAAAGACGAAAACAGCGAAGTTGGGCAGTGGTTGAGGTTAATTTTTGGACTTTCATATCTCGAGCCGAGCGACGTTGGAGACTGCTTCGCTTACGATTTTGTTTCGATACAACCTCAACACCCCAAAGTTGAGAAATTTTCAGACTATTTGTTTGAAAATTACATTGATGAGAATAGTGATTTTCCTCCAGAAATATGGGCAACTAAAGAAGACCCTCAAGAGCAAACTACAAATGCTTGTGAATCCTTCCATGCCCAGTTCAATTCTCATTTCTACTCCCTCATCCTAACCTTTTCGACTTCATTGAAGTATTGAAAATCTTCCTGACTCGCTCCTACATCAAAATGAAAACCAAAGAAACCAATAAAAGAGTGTCCAAATTTCGCCTTCAGCTTTATAGAACATTAGCTGAGAAAAAGGAAGAATACAAAAATGGCAAGATAAGCAGAATGTGCTTTGTAAAATACGCTGCACATCTATGCAAGCCATAGAAACTATAAGCATCTCCTATTTAATTGACAAGGGCTTAATACGGCCAGTTATAAAAGACTAGCACAACAAAATGATAGGTACAACAAAGAATAGTACAACAAAATGACGAAATTCATTCAATCAGCGAATGATTGAATTGATTGAAAACCAACTTTAACCAAACCATATTTCAAAAGAAGTATGCCAGTCCTAAGTCTGGAAAATTGGGAAGGAAGTTGTGTTTTATAAATAATGACAATAAAAATGTTCTTCGAAAATAAAGTGCCGTAGCGTGATGTCAGCCGTCCGGGACCGATGAAAATTGGCTCCCCCTTTTTAGGTATTTCAATTTAAAAACTGAAATATACTGTAATTTTAAGGAATTTTTCAAAAAGAACAATCATCATTATTGTGTATTGTGCAGGTTACAAACAAAAAGCCATGTATAAATGTTTTACAATATAATAATAACATTTATTACAAAAATTCTTACACGTATGCACTTATATTGATATAACATGTTCAAAATACTTAAGATTAGGGGACGGATATTAATGAAATATAATTTTTTCTTTTTACTTTAGAAAAATACCGTTTAGTATAGAAATTAATTTTATGTTGTGACAAAAGAATGTGTCCCATTTCATACGTCATTTTTGTATTTTCGGCGATATTCACTAATGTAATTTTTTACCTTTTTCCGTAATTTATAATGCATTTTTCGCTGGGTTCATCGATTTTAATATCATTTTCAAGGTATTTGCATATAATAATATTTACGAGATGCAACAAAGGTTCTTCACAGAATTCCTGAGTAGTCTAATCGATTTCTTTGCTCAAAAATTGTAATCTCAGCAGTTGTATGTAATTTAAGGTTCCTGCGACGCCTATCAGTGCAACTCTCGGATGAGCCGATTTCGGGATAGTAAGACAGATATTTCCAGGAAAAGAACAATCCAAACCACAAACTTTAAAGCTGAGTTCACTTGAATGAATAGAAGAAGCCTGGATCACATCAGTAACGTATCCAACAGCTTGAGTAGTTCATGCGAAATGGTTTTAATAACATTTTTTACGTCATTTTTCTTTGCTTTTAGAGCTTTTATAAAATTTGAAGGGACCTGAAAATGATAAATAAAAAATGTAGATTTTTCACTTTTCCAACATTTCCCTTTTCAATGATGTAATCATTTTATGTAAGTTGTTTCTAAGTTGTTGTTTTTACATTAAATGATATGCTGAGAGCCGGCCTTGCTATGCTCGGTTGCTGATGTGGAATTATCTCCGTTTTTTTACTTTACATTGGGAGAAATAAGGAAACTAGGGGAGGAAACCAGGGTAGGGAAACGGAGAAGCAAGACAGACACACCATGACATCAGTGAAAAAGAAACAAAATAGTAAATGTCGAATAATTCTGAAAATCCATCATATGGACCTGGAATGTACTGGCAATACATAGCAAACTTTGAAGCCTGATTCCCTAAGTTTTTTTTTTTTATATATATATAAGAAACATTATTTCCTGAACTATTAGAGCTACTGACTTCAAACTCTTAGGCAATCTTTCCTAAGTCAAACTACAACTTTTATCGTAGTCTTTTTATTATATCTATTATTTAAACAAATTACGTTCGTCATAATAATAAAAAATGTGGGTGTAAATATTATAGTTTTAAAATTTCGTATCTACAACATCCTATGATAAACATTTAAAATATAGCCAAGAAACTACAGTAAAAAAACCACTCCTCTAGTGCAGGCTATATACTAGTTTGAAGCAAAATGTTCCTTGAATTTAACATTGTAGGAATAGGTCCTTCCGGGTCCCTGTAAGCTTTTAATTGAACGTTTTTGGCGATGTTTTAGGTCATCACAATAAGACAATAACAATAAGACAGCTGCGTGCTCTCAGGATCTAAGATCAATATACTATTTATACAAAATATGCGTCAGTTTTAATATTCATAAATTATGGACATAGATAATAAGAAAGTACTTAATATGCTAGATAGGAGTTTAAATATGCAGTATTAATGTAAAAATGACAAACATGCATTATGCATGTATTTCTCCAAAATCTACCAAAACATGCAAACAAGCACGGAAAAATTATGCATTTTTAGACGAGTTCTTCATGAAACATATATTTATAAACTTTGAAATCTCTACGAAGCTGAAATAAAAACATGCATTTGCTTGGAAATATTGTCTCTAGTCATTAAGATACATTAATTTAAAGAAGACACAGATTAAGTTATCAAAGATTCCGTCCCCATTTCAATCGGTCCGAATTGTAGGTGCCACAAATTATGAAATGAAATGGTTCAAATTTTTACAAGATATTATTATTATTATTATTATTATTATTATTATTATTATTATTATTATTGTTATTATTATTATTATTATTATTATTATTATTTATTGTGGAATTTTGCGGCCCCTAAGTGCGCATGGGGCCGCCGACGGCCGGCCCCGCGCTAGGCCACTGGGCAACTTCCACTTTTACCTGGAAGGGCAGGTAGTCGGTCCGCAATTTACATATACCCTTTTCTGGGTCGGTCCGCATTTTACATATGGGTTTAACTAATCTTTTCCTCCTATTCCGCATTTTACATACCCGGTCCCGACAGAGCGCGGGAGAATAGTTTATGACCCTCCACCATCAAGGACCTCCACGTGCCCACGCCGCATCGAGACGCCGCCAAATAGATTCTATAGAGTCAAAAGACAGCCACCTTTCGCCAGTCATCCCACCCCGCCCAATGCCAGCGATCAAAAATATCTCCTCCACTAAAAATCAGGGATCATTCAAAAGACGCCGCGACGCAGCTGTCTCATGCGGGAGAGGTCGCATTCGAACACGCGATTAGCAAAGCGACAATATTTCTTTACATTTGCACGCGTGTGGTGCTCCGAAGATTTTTATTGACACCCGTGCGGAGGGGAGACCGTTCGACCCTCCCATAAAATTGCACGAGCCAACAATTCGACGCGCACATGTGCGTAAGCCAACAGATCTCTTGATAAGAATAATTTCAAAGATTGCCGCGTAGGCAGCGATGAATGCCGTCAGGCTCCAGCTGCATCGCATTCCACCAATCGCGAGGATAAGGCCGTACACCTCCCACATGGGGCCGCGTGTTAACCCTCGCACCAAAAATGGAAGAGCAAAAATGGAAGAGCAAATCACGCATGAGCCAACGCATCATTGGTTCGATTGTCACCCCGCCACCACTCCGGACAGCTGATTTTAAGCAATCAGGGTGAGGCACTCGGATCAGATAAGAGGATCAAAGTCTACATTTTTGTCGCTTGTGAGGCTCCGGAATCACTTTCATTTCGAACTTCTACTGAGACTTCTGACCTGCCCCTCGCATTCATACCTCTGATTTGCGTCTCGAACGTGACCTCGAAATTCTCACTTCTGACTTTGCGTTTCAAAAATGAGCTTCTAGACTAGACGCTAGGCTTCGAAGATGCACTCGCAGTGACTTGCATCTCTAAATCGCACGGCGACCACTTACATCTCAAATATGCATTTGTAATGTTTAATTTCGGCATAAGACTTGTGCTTGGAACTCCATCTCTTGAGTTCACCCTAACATGTGCTCCAACCGGCACTTTCACTGCATTCTCGCTTGATTTGGGGATCAAACTCTGTCCACCACAACGTTAACGTGACATCGTCGACCCCACAGTGGTCGTGCCACTCTGCTCGTGCGCTGTGTCCTGTGCCCGACCTAGGTGAACGAGAAGGCGATGGCAGAAGCGTGCCCGCCTTCCCCCGCCGCCATCTGCCTCACAGGCTCCGTAGGTCCCCAGCCGCTCAGTCATTACGCCACAATAGTAAGAACTTTGTGAATGACCCGCAATCGGGTCCCCGTCAGTTCCTTTTCCCCGCTGAGGTGCGGAAAGACACTAACGAAGGAAACTCGGAGAGTAGATGCCACCAATGCGGCATATTATTTGCAGTGGCAAATTATTTTGTTGTTTTTGCTTGTGATAGGTTCAATCAGAATAGTAAGCCGCAAGGACTCAATCAAAACTTGTAAGATTTTTTGTAAAATATTCATTCGCATGCTCATCATTTCTGTGTATTATTGAACATGCAATCCTGTAGCCAAAGACCCCCCCCTGTAGATTACTGTATAAATCTGACATCTGTCGGCCCAGTGAACCTTCAAACTGCTTTATTTTACCAACAGAGAATTATTTTCTACGTATATTCTTCTATGATGAAATATAAGCTCTGTTGACCGTTTTAAATCTCTAAAACGTAATGTTTTAAAAATTATAACAATTAAAACAACATTTTTCGTCTTATTTTATCATACACGTCATCTAACACTGTGTCTCTCAAACTTGTAATCTCCAACGATGGAATAGATGGCTCTCGGGACTCAAGTTCCTTTATTAAACAATTCATTTATTCGCATTCATTGAAAGAAAATAAAGATTTACTAAATGCCAAAGTAACTTCTTATAAATTCTGTAGTGGCAACGGAGATTTTGTGGTAATCCATGATAAAATATCCGGGTTATTGCAGATATCAACCACAATAGACACCACAATAGGGAAAGTGCTCTAGTTAAATAATTTAATATTCAAGTAGGTTATGTTCTTCTTTGTAAGATATAGCTCCTCATATGTAAATTTGCGAATTTAATTGTATATTGTAGAGCCACTGATGATGGGAAAAAATTCTCGAAATACGTGAATGGCTGGATTTTCTGGAAAGTAAATTTATATAGCCTACTTCTGTGGTTGATATCTCTCATAACCCGGATATTTTTACTTTGTATGTTAATGGATGACGTGAAATTTAACTGGGTGTAGTCATTTTCATACCAATCTTTAAGATATTTTCATGTAACACATTAGATGATCTCTCAGTTTAAAAATCGTTGCCTTATTGGTAGGATGGAAAATATTTGAGGGATTATTGAAAATCGCGCTCAAGTCACAAGGTTTGCATTTCAATACACGTTGTGTGAATGGATATTTTTCTTACAATTACAATTGACTCGACGTTATGTATAGAAATATCATATATTACAATACATTATTACATATTATATTATAAATGTATATTATAATATCATCAATATATTTTAAAGATATCGAACGTTCGATGCATCGATTTTCGACTTAATATGAAAAACTCGATCAGATGATCGAGTTTTCACGGAAGCTAGAGACAAACATGAACTTGTCTTCCCTGGTAATCTCTCGCTAGCTTTTCATTAATTCTAATCGTGTAATTGTTTCATTTTTTTTTCTGAAAATTTGACTTACAATCTGATTCTTTTACTTTTGTGTTATTTTACCTTAAACAAACGAAGTCAATTTAATATCTATCTTCACAACTTAAAATTAGGATACTGAAAGTTTAATTAATACTTTCCAAGCGATAATAAAGTTGTCAACAAACGATGAAATATGCAGGCGCATAAGGTAGCAAGTGCTATTATCCTGGAATCCAAAAGTCAAAACACACTGAACACATTAGTGAATATGGGCATTATGACAGCTCGTGAACCACTTCTATCTTTACTATCAATTTCCCGCAACGCGAAGCGCCTTGCAGATCTCTGATTTTCCATGTTCAGCATCGCATCTTGACAGAATCTATACATTAGTAATTGCATTGCATTATATCGTGCAGCAAGCGCCACGACGTTCTTTTACTTAGTGACGAGCTTGCATGTTTTATTGTGTCGCGTGCCTCACGACAGAGAAACGACGCTTTTGTTGAACGTGTTGAATACTTTTACTAAGTACCATAGTTTTTATATCGATTTCAATTTACTCAGGATAAAAAAATAGGAATTGGAAAAGAAAATTCCACTGGGCTCAAAAGTACAAGGAAAAGTCAGAAGTAAATTTCCCCCCGAAATTGTTGGATTGTGCATAGTAGTTAATGAGATTATCGTAGACTCACTTTATTTTCGATTCATTTTCGAAAAATATTGACTCGAATTACTAAATATGAATAATGTATTAGTACATGACAATAATAGGTGTAATTACGTTCGATTTCTGATAAGAAAGACTCTTACAAAAAAGAAATAAATGAATTCAACACTGGATACACAATGCCAGCGTTACACTTGGGTACACTATCTCTTCCTTCAGATTACCATTTTAGGAGAAATAATTTATCAGATATCGACATCAGACGTAAAATCTAAACTAGTAGTGCTATAGAACACTTACTTGTTCACTTATTAGTATATTTCGCAATTTTAGTAAGAAAAGTGAGGCACATTTGTTGCATTAGATCAAAAATAATAATTCCCATTAATTTTACATGAAGTTTTTGTGTATTTTCAACGTCGATTCGTCCGACAGCTTTAAGAGAAATACCTGTTCTTCCAAACCATGAGCGTCAAGTTCGTGTACCTTCGCGCTGAATTCAGGTTTTCGGGATTGATCCACAAACGCGCCGCATGTGTTTATCTAGGTTGTTGAAATTTGCATGCCATTACCACTGGCAAACCACTGCAGCGTTATCTCCGAGAATGCACGACGCCTCGGCCTGTGCGGCCACCGACGCCCGCGCTACCTCCACTCCTCTCCCTGGCAACGCCCTTGCCATTGCAGAATTGCTCTCCGCTGAATTGATTCCCCGCAAGGAGGAACCATGACCGCGGAGGCGAGCATGGTTTCTGGTGGAGACTTCTAAACGGCTACCCGGACCCTGAGTTTCAGGGTGACACTCTTGTCGTTAGCTTGAAGGTGGAGGCACTTAGTACACCATGCTAAGCTCCGTGTGACCGGGTTCGCCGGGTAATACCAGTTGGGCCCCTAGCGGATCCACCTTTGGGCGGGATCGGGCGAAGGATTTCTTCGAATGATCCGGATCCCACTTATAAAAGTCCGGACGGGGACCATGAACGTCGTCAGGTTGCCTAGGTTCCGGCGGTACTCATGTCGATAACTTCTAACCTCAACTAAGGTAGAGGCAGTGAGGAGACGGGTTGGGGACCCCGAGACCCCCGGACCCTTAGACCAGGTGGCCCCCAGTTCGGCACTTGGCTGCGTCGTGGCAGTGGTTCGGTACTAGGAGGAACTTGTCCCGATGCTTTGTGAGTGACGCATTGTTTCGATTTCAGTACTGGCCTGGAAAGTCAGTAGCTCTGAGCTGGCAGGGCGGCCCGACCCAGGCATTGTTTAGGGAGGTTTCCAAGAGTGATAACTGCGTTCAGGCGCGATTCGGATACCAATATCCCAAAGCGTGCTTGTCGGCCGTGGAGAGTGAGAATAAAGGCAAAAACCCTAGGTTCCACTCCGGGAATGTATCTCCCCGGTAAAAGTTAAGGATGTTTGGGGTAGTAGCCCGGGTAGGGTTCATATTGCAGAAATGGTCCTACTGTGTTCGAGTCCAGACGGTAGCAGATTTTTTACACCTGCCACAGAGCTGTTTCAAATTCGGTCACTATCTGGAGGAAAGTTCTAGCAGTCTATCAAAATCCGGCGAATGCCGTGAAACTACCCTAAATTGGTCATTGATCTCGCGTGATCTTTCCTCTCCATTTACGCACACACGTCAGTGTACTACACTACCTCACTTCTCGGCAGACTAGTCGGAAACTTCGATCTAGTTCCAACTGAGACTCTCCTCGTTCCAACTGAGACTCTCCTCGCTCTAGAAGGCACATGATGGAGGAAAACCCAGCAAGGTGACATGTAGTTGGGTATCGAATCTCACTTTCAGCGGGGAGAAACACCGCTACCTTCTAAAGCCTGTTTTACACGGTCATTTTTTCATCCTTTTTTCATTTTTCTGTACAGAAACTGGATGGAAAAGGACGTTCGGTTCTATGTGTTATGTTCAGAATAATTGCACGCTTTACATACACAAACATTTATTGTAATTAACTGCCGAAAGTACAAAGGTTACAATTCCAAAGTCCAAAGAGCGTACCGAGTCACAAACCAAAATCTAGAAACCAAAAGTCCGGAGATGTACCAAGAACAAGCAATGTCGTAATCAGAAATCACACTGTACAATCTCCTCGTCGAATTCAACTGGGCGCACGGTCACTAACGCTCTCCACTCAACTCAATAGCCAATTACTCCGTGCTTCTCGGCTGGCGGCGCTCGCTCTTAAAGCGGGCGGCGCTGGAGACTCGCTGCTGCGTAGCTGGCTCTCCGACCAGCTCGCTTTCCGGGATTGGGCGGCGTCTTCTCGCTCCGCCGCCTCCGCTGCCTTCTATGACCGCCGCTGAGCGCTGCTTTTTAGGCGCGCTCTTTAAACGTGTTTCACAGCCGCGACACTATGCGTACCGAAACTGGATGAACGTGATTCCAACGTTTTACACGGTCATTCCTGGTCTGTACGTAATCGTGATAAAAATACTTCCTCCAAACTGCGCTGGAAGCGCTGGAAGTTTAACAGTTGAACATCGCATTTACAGAAACAAATTAAATTAGCGGGAAGAATGATCAGATAGTTACGAATTCGCAGACTAAGGAGTAGAAAGATGAGTGAGGTATTGTGGTTTTATTTGCGAGAGGGATCACTGAACGCAAAGACTCAATATCACAAACAACACGTGCCCACGCTACGCACCAGATATATATATATATATATATATATATATATATATATATATATATATATATATATATATATATATCTCCTACCGGAGAACTCAGGCAATCGAAAAAGTTCCATAAAGTGACACTAGGGACGCTGTAGTCAAACTGGATGAAATCTGTACGGAAAAATGAAGCATGCTTCACCATAGTAGTAAACGTACCCGAAAAATACTCATTCACGATTTAACCGAAAAATCATTGCCGTTCCTTTGAGAGGCGTTGTAGCTCAACGGGATAGCGGGGCTAAGGGAGAGAGCACAGGGGAAATAAAGAAAGAACCATTTCCAAAGGTGCATGCTTAATCAATCGAAGTAAAAGGGAGCGTCCGTCAACGTTGTTAGCTACCATTTTTTGGCATTTAAAAAATACTAAAACTCACATTTTACATTCACACTTCTAAATGATGCCAAAACTCTTTCATTTATTTAACTGATTAGTAATTAGGTTGTTTCTCATATAAAATGCATCTTCAAAACATTAGTTTGCAATTTATAACTTGAAAAATTATACAAGGCACATGTTAATCCACTTCAATTGCAATCATTCAATTCCTTTTGAATCAAATTACATACAAAATGTCTTTCTTTTCAATTAAATCCTTTTCATTACTTATTGTTCTTTCTGCTCAATGAAAAACAGAGAGAATGCAGAAACAGTTAATGACTGCGTTATTAGTTATTCAACTACTGGAAACGTTAAATCATTCACTTTCTACTACAAGCAACACATGACTTTCTGAGTTGGTTCTCGTATAGTTCCCTTCACAAATTGTAAAATGAAATCGTCAATCTTATTTTGATGCGCTGGTTATTCTTTCTCTGAATCACCCCTGAAGACAGTTATGTAACGGTGAACACGAACTGTTGAATTCGCTCTACCTCGAAGCACGGCTGAGGATACTGCAGTTTTCAATTTACCCACAGTGTGGCAAGTAATTCAGTACAATGCTGCCAGAAAAGCCCAGAATGTTCCGTAATCTGACCCACGATTAAGATTCAAATCAATTACAAGTCCAAAATGAAAACAAAAACTGAAATATCGTTGCGCATTAGAACGATCTAGTTACAAAATTACCAGTGCGGCTTCCACCAGTGGCGGCTGGTGGAAGCTTACCAATGCTTCCACCAGTGGCGGCTGGTGCCCCCACAGACTGGAGGTTGCACCTCCATCGAACATACAGGTAAAAATGTACGCAATTCAAATCAGTTAAAACTAAGTGAAATGAAAGTCTATATTGATCACTACTTACATAATGTTTTGCTTTTGTCCGCGTAAGGCATGTACACCTCCCGCGCTCGTGGTTCTGGCTTTGATTTCCACTGGGCACTTCAATTCGACTCCAGTACATCGCAACAAGCACTATTGCTTCGACACCTTTCACGAAAATAAAATTATTTTATTTCGAAAACTTCACTTCGCTGGTATATTTGGCAAAAATGAAAGATCTTCGGCACACGTTCGTATTCACAAGAACGTTCGCAAACTGTTGGCCGGCCAGCTGCAGCCACGGAGGACACTAGGGGACTTGCATCCAGAACGGTCACCTTTACACAAAGAACTCATCAAATGTTCGTTTTGAATCAACAAACCTGATATCAAATGGAAAACAAATTCTCCAATATCATAAACAATGCATTTAATATTGCCAATAATTGACTGAACTTGTGTACTTTCAATAGCAAGCGAAAATCATAAAAGTTGCAGTGAGTTAGACGAAGACAGAATATGGATAATCCCCTGAGATTCTCTCCGTCGCCGCGCAGCGCGATAGTGCCAGCTGACTGGTTGCCCAACCAAAAAGCTGCATATTCCCCGTGTTAAATCGAAGGATCAAGGGGTAAAATCAATAAATTCATTAATACAGCCAAGAGCGTAGTGCAATTCCTGGCAAGGCACCAAACACCGGAGAGAGCGCCAGTTAGACGCTCTTTGGTTTCAAAATGATTTCATATACATCCAAATTGCTGCAATATCTTGAATAATGAATGTTTTAAAAGGAAAATGTATATTCCTAAGACATTATGAGATCTTTTTCATTTTCTGAGGGTTGTGCAACCGTGCAACCTAAGCACGAGCCGCCAATGGCTTCTACCCTCTTAAATGGCGTTTCGTTGGGGCCTTCCAAGCGGCTGAGTTGCCAGACCTCGCTTGAATGAAAGCAGTGTTTCAAACAATGATCTTGGCTTTTAATGATAAATACGTATAGGTGTATGTACACTGAAGTGCGTCGTTTGAAGTGTAGTATATGTTTATGTTTATAAGTGCTAATTGTGATTTTAGTTTATCGTTATAAGTGAAACTACCACGTGAGTTATACCGTAGGGTATGCAATCAGTAAGATTGCGTCCGCTAGTGTTTCGGCAGAATGAGCACGAACGTGGTTCTTTTACCGCAGGCAATAGACGGACACACGTGCCTGGTTTGTGATTTATTATGATGAGTTTTGTTTCGCGGAACTTTGAAGATAAGAAAAATATTGTTCAAGCATGTAGGACGCCGGACATTACTATAACTACTCCTTCCAAAACCTGTGTAAGGAAATTTAAAAGCCAACTTTTTGAAGCTAATGAATGGCATACCTGCCATA
Source organism: Teleogryllus oceanicus (assembly GCA_964035755.1). Lineage (NCBI taxonomy): Eukaryota > Metazoa > Arthropoda > Insecta > Orthoptera > Gryllidae > Teleogryllus > Teleogryllus oceanicus. Next base: position 240,129,906 of record CAXIVR010000001.1, read on the forward strand.
TATATTTTATTACTTGCCCAAACAAAATCCTTCACCACACGTCACTTGTAGTGACGTTCATGCTCCCAATTGGATGACAACGTGATCAAGCGTGATCTCCAATAGGGAGTTTCAACGTCACTACACTTGGCGATTGGATGACACCGTAACAGCTGATCAAACGTAAGCTCCAATCGGGAACTTCAACGTCACGATCGAGATATCGTTTTGGTAGGTTGGCGTCTGCAGGTGAGGATAGAACTTTTTACTTTTTATTTTATTTGAGTCAATTTTTTTATTGTCTCTATTGATACTTTTTCTTTCGTTTGCACCCCACTGTAATTTTATGTAAACAATTTTTATTAACATTTACATTACTTCACAACGTCTCGCAGCTCATAGTGGCCCCATCATCAGCTAAAATAATTCATTATTTCAAAACTTTCCGTCACACGAAAATATATCACAAAAAAATTGTGTACTTACAGCATTTTATATTCCAGTAGTTGACAGTGAAATACTTTATGACAAATGTTATAGGTGTATAAATGCGGATATGGCTATTTGCAATTCTTTACATTCCAAAAGGTTGCAAGTCAACAGAGTAGTTTGTTTCTTTAAATTGGAAAGGTACAAAATAAAAATAAAAACGTGTATTGATGTCTCATTGCTTGCCAAATGGAATTTTTGGTAATACCGGATTTGGGCAGTATTTAAATAGTTGTATTTAAAATACGCGTTTTAAATATATTTTGTATTTGAAAAACTGTATTTTTGAGTTTTTAGACATGTTTTTTTACATAAAATAGGTGTATTTAAAAAAGAAATATTTTAAATACAGATAAAGATAACGAGGACAGATTCCTTTTGTTTGATTCTATTAGTGAATGGACCAAATTGAAACAAAAACGAGAGCTCCTTTCTACTGTTGAACTTTTAATTCTCATTTTCAAATGATAAATATAAATCATTAAAAATGCTGGACAATTATCCGACACTTAAAAACAGCGTTTATTCCCTATATCTCTAGTTTATATTCATCAGTGCCAGTTCAATTATTTTTCTTTGCATCTTTTATATATTTGCGAACAAGGGATTTATTGTCTGATGATTTGTTTGAAAAACTGATAGTTTTGAAAGGAAATTTTGTTTGAGTTAGACATATTTTTGATATTTTATATTTGAAAGTGTTTTTGTGAAAGTATAAGTGAAGGTGTTTTATATTTCAAAGGTTTTAGTTATCCAGAAATTTATAATTGTCAATTAGTAATTTATTGTAATTGACAATGTATTTAAATACTAAATTGAAAGTATTTTGCTCAACCCTGGGTACTACAGTGCTTGATGTTGAATGAATGTGGTTATCAATTTATTTTGAATTTTGCTCAGGTGGAACTAAGCAGAAGTAATTTTGCAACTAGATATTATTTAAAATAAGGAGTAAAATGAAGAAATATATTGAAGATAATAAACCTACAGGATTTGACAGAGGTTTGCAACCTCGCAAAATTGTGGAGGCCATGAAATTAAGAGGAAAATTAATGTCTGTTTGTGCCTACATGACAGGCAAACATACGTTGCCCCCAGATTGTCATTAAATTTTACGAAAGTCGGATTTTATGCTTCACATCAAGCGATGATGAAGAGTCAGACACAAGTGAGTAATTTTAATCTCTGTGAAAATATTTTGATCTACGTTTGTTCAAATTAAAATCTGTATTTATTTATTAATTCTTCAATTAGTTTCCAACTACACAATTGTAATTTGAGATAGTATACTACTTGGAATCTTTCAGTGGTAAAGAAGGAAGACAGAAGAATATAAAGAGTTAATAAATAGAAAGAATTTGCAAAATTTGAATGGAGACTCTTTTATGTCTTCAGGTGTTAACTTGGGTTCATTTTTGTTCTTTGTATAATCCTTCACTTTGTTAATTCTGTAAAATTAACATTAAAGTGTTTTAAATTATTGCCTTGATTTTTTACTAATAGGCAATGACTTAGCTTGTGAAAAGTAGTAATCTGTAATATAATTGTTCCACAGTTACTTTACAATTAAGTGGATGTGAAGTATTATGGAGCTCTAATGGAAAAATTTGTAATCATGTATGTGCATTTAAAATGTATTTGTATGTATTTCATGGGACATAGAAGCAGAATTTATACTCCGTGAATTTTCACATTCTTGCCTACTATGTATTTTTACATTGTAAAGAGAAAGTATTGTAATGTTACAGTAGAAATCAATAAAAAAACTCATATTGAGTTTTACTTGTATGTAGAATTTTTTTTGAAAATACGAGTATTTTACTTGTTATTTTTGCATGAAGTGAAGGCAATTCAATTTTTTCTCAAAAATCTCCAAATTTTTTTTTAATGGATGTTTCAAAATATGTTCCAGACTTCATTTTTGTTGAACTGAAAGAATTTTCAAAAATTGCAAACGTTCAAAATTTGTTTGCTGTATTTAAATCACTAGTTTAAATGAAAGCACTTTCAAAATAGTTCTAAATTTTTCAATTAATATCTGAAAATATAACATATTTCTTTGTTCATTGTTGAACTTATTTCGCCTTTTTTAAATGTTTTTGATTGTCAGTATTTTTATATATATTCAGAAGTAGTGGAATCTTAAATTTTACTGCTTATGCCAAAATTATGAGTTGTTTATTCTTGTTTTTGACTGGGCACAATCTGGGAAGGGTAAGGATCCTTACAAAAATATATACATAACAATTTATATATAATATATACTGTGAAACAATTTAGTGCCATCCTGAGGGACATTAATTTTTAACTTAAATACAGGTATAACCTACAATTGGGTTATACTAAATAAGGGGTTTACTGTACTGTAATTTATTTTAGTATCATTGTCAATGACAGATCCATTTTCTGTCAATTAGTGTTTTTTTCTTATAATATGTTTAATCTGAATGCAAAAGAGTTAATCACTAGGTAATAAAAATTAATTAATAAAATAAGTATACTGAACTTGACAGATGAATGTAAAAGTAAATACAAATAAATCAAGTTTTTGTTGATTGTATCTGTGGTTGGTAATGATCATGTTGTTGGAAAGCAAACTAAAATAGATTTAAAATAATAAAAAATCAAAATAGTGTGGATGAAAATGAAAGGTGCTGGAGTAAAAGAGAAATGTGGAAATTAAATAAATGCCATAAGTAATTCTTAATTTATGACATTTATTTCATGATAATTGATAACAACTATAGTTTGTGTGATATTAACATTTTTATTCACTTTCATCAGCTGTGATTCTCAAATGGTCCAAATTATGGTGCATAGTTGTTCCCCGGTTGTTATCATCTTAATGTTCCTCATTTGAACCACTTCCAGCAAAAATGTTCACTTTTTATTTATTTATTTATTTTACGTCAAAAAACAGTTAAAAACTGCGTATGACGTGCTATGGGGAAAAGTTAATTGTGTGCACATTTTCAAAATTCTGTGATCCCTACACTAAGTCACATACTACTTAAATTTTGAATTTTTGAAAGGAGAAAAAACAAAAACTCCATGTAGTAAAATCTATTTTAAAAATAAATAAGCAATAAATTTTGAATTTTGAAAGGAGAAAAAAAACTCCCATGTAATAAAATATATTTTCAAGGATAAATAAACAATAAAATTTTGAATTTTGAAAGGAGAAAAAACAAAAACTCCCATGTAATAAAATCTATTTTCAAGGATAAATAAGCAATAAATTTTCGCTCTTATTAATGTTCACTTGCTTGTATCTCACAAACATTTCCACATAGGTTACCTGCTTTACACCCAAATTCTTTAAATGTTAAAGAAATGATTAATTGAAGAGTCATCTTGCATTTGTGGTTTGTTTTCAAATCAAATTTTTAAGTCAAAAAACTAGCCAATATCTCGTGTTTGATATTTTTTTTTTAAATAACTATTGACAAATTTTTTATATTATTTTTACTGCTTTTTTTCTCCGATAGATGGACAATAGTGTGGTTGCAGTTGCATCAAATTCTCTCAGAGTATATCCTGGCAAGTATTTAGAGAAAAATTCATTTAAAAAAATACATTAAATTGTCCCTCACTCAGCAATAACTTGCATATACAATAGAAATATGGATGCCACTTATTAAATGGATCAAGATATTAATTAGTTGCAGATATTTATCAGAGGTAAGAAATTATTCTGGGCAATGTTAATGTGGCTTACGGATGCTTCAATAAATAATGCTTGGCATATTTACGAGAAGACATGAATGAAAATCATTAAACTGGATTTCAAAAAAAAACAGTGCCATCACATATCTCATACAATTTATTTCATTTGTGAATCTAACAGCTCTCTTGTTGAAGAGGTCAACATGAGTTTTGAATGACATTCCCTATGATGTGTGATACTTGTTCACACAAAATTAATTTGGGCATTAATGGGTTAATACACATCGTTACATCATTTCTTAGTGAACAATTACACTTCTTCCATGATTTTATTTAACTGTAAATTTAAAAGAAGATTTTCAATATCTTAATGTCCTTAATATATTAATTTAAATTCAGATATATATTAATCCTTAAATTATGGAACTTTCTTCATTGGTATATTTTACTCTTTTAGGCATCTGTGCAAGGTATAATTCTTAAACAATTTGCAACCTCTGTTGTAACATACAAAGCTTTGTGTGAAAAGGAAATATTGGGCTATCTGTGCGTAGTGAAATACATTAGTAGTTGGTTACAAATGGCAAAATAGTTTCGCATGCTAATATGTCATTTTTATCATATCATTAAAAGGCCACAACCAATATGTAATTGAATAGCGGTTTAAAAATGGAAGTTTTCCACCTTTTGCATGTGGAATTGTGGTTTTGATACTTTCCAATAATTTTCTAATGAGTATCTTATAGTTTTCAGAGGCTCTGAGCACAAAATGAATGTTAAAAATGGTTTTGAATTGAAAAGTAATTAATATGTAATTTTGATTGCAATTTTAGATCAAATGTCAGCAAACATAATGTTTTCAGGTTTTAATGATAAGATAATACCACAAATGGAAAAAAATTATTGAAGTCCTAACAGGAAAAATGATTCAAAGTTTAAAACACATTTTGATATCCATTTCTGGGTAATTTTCAGACTGTTACTACAAAATGACTCAGTGTTCCTGCGATATAACTTTGCATAACTAGTCAAACACGTCAACAATTTTAAAGACCTCTCATCATTTCAATGAAGTAAAATTTTTATTTAAATCAAGTTAATTTATTTTTCACCAAAAAATAGATCTTTTTAAAAAACTTAATGAAAACTTTGATATTTCATGAACTTCTTTAGCATTGTCTTTAAAAGAAATAGGAAAATATCTCAAAATTGAAATAGCTTCTGAATAACATCAGCACCGATAAAACCGTTTTAAAAATGGGTTTAGGGGTAACACAAAACCCTTAAACACCCCATTTTTTGGCGTTTTGTCACTACATTTTAGAATCTTAGTGACATTATTTAATGGTACTTTAACAACGTATTTTTGGCTGAGGCGGTGCCCATGTTATTCCGCAACAATTGTACGATCGTCAGACATTACGTATCTGCCTCAAAGAGAGTGCCACATTAGTCGGAATATTGTCAGTTTTACATTAAACAATACAAATAAACAATTTTCAAATGACCATGATTCCGTAGTTTCTTATTCGAAATGCTTTTATTTTAGATAACATTCAAGCTAGAAATTACTACTTTAAGAACCTTCGAACGATATCACCGCAATCTGCTAACATTGCGCCACGCGCCATCACTGTTAACGACCTTCATTGGAGCCGCACAGCTGTGTCTGATTTCTTTATTCACTGTTAGGCTGCATTAAATATATTTGTGGAGATATTAAAGAGCATTGGAAGAAACTGAACTTTTAGGAACACTATATGGTCCGTGGAAGCCCATGGGCTATTTTTTATTCTTTGTTTTGGTACGTGCAACAGTGCCCATGTCATGAAACAACAGTTTTTACATGATAATTCTTGAAATTCCTGTTCACATCAATCATTTCCGTCGGCCTTCCCCCCAATCTACATGTAAAACTTCAACTTGATTTGATTTATTTGGTCAAAAACCCGTAAAAACTGTATATGACGTATGTGGGAGAATATTTTCGCACATTTTCTTGAGTACCAGAATCCCATCCCAACATTTAACCGATAAATAGTTGAAAGTTAAAACAATTATTATTATTATTATTATTATTATTATTATTATTATTATTATTATTATTATTATTATTATTATTATTATATATTTTATAATAATAAAAATAATAACGACAACAACAACAACAACAATTCAAAGCAAATACACCGAAAAAATCAGTAAATATGCAGATCTTGAACTCGTTGAGAAACAATATCCCGATAATTGTTTCAAGCACCGGAGTCATCCCTAAGAGTCTGATGTGGAATCTTAAGCAACTGGGTTTGAATGAAGACATGTACAAATTCATGCAGAAGGCAGTTGTTATTTCAACTACAAGGATAGTGCGGAAATTCATGGGAAATAATGTATTGTTAATTCTTTTTAAAAAAATAGATGTATTGTGCTTTGACTTATATATATATATATATATATATATATATATATATATATATATATATATATATATATATATATATATAATAATAATAATAATAATAATAATAATAATAATAATAATAATAATAATAATAATAATAATAATAATTAGAAAAGCGGGAAATTATCAACATTTGAAAAACTAGACATTTTCGTTCCCGAGTTACAGAAAAAACTATTTTTAACCATAAACGCACTGCAGATTTGATTTTTCTGCATTGATAACCATTTAATAAATCACCCTCAGCTCTACTGCTACCACTACAAGCAGAAGGAGACCAACAAAACGTGCGCATAGTGAAGCTACATTTATGTCCAGAAGCAAAACAAGGAACCACCTCAGCATTTGATCAATGGATCAGGGAAACTGGAGAAAAACCTGATCGAGATGGATCATTGACCCGGAAGCTGATGTACATTACTTATTACAGGCATATTGTCTTTTTTTAAGAAATTATACAATACAAATGTAAACTAATCCATTATATATCATTCTTTTGTTAAAAATAAACATTATTTTTCATTTTGATTATCAGTATGGTCTCTAAGTATAGAAACAGTTATTCAGCAGAATATATTTTACTTTTAACTCAAATTTGTGTACCGACTTCAATTGTTTAATGTCATCTGGCAATTGGTTGTAAAGTAACGTACATGTATTGTATGTGGATTTCTTGTAGTGAGTTGTTGATACTGATACTTGATGAACGTGATTTCTACGACGTGCATTGTAACTATAAATATCAGCATTGCAGAAAATATGTTCCAACCATTAAATAAGTCAGTTTTGACAAATATTAGAGATTCGTAGATAAATAGACAAGGCAATGGTAATATTCAAAGCTCAATGAAAAGAGGCTTGAATGGATCACGTGGATGGCATTTTTTCATTATTCGAATAATTTTCTTTTGCAATCTAAAGGTCCAGGTACTACAGGATGAGCCTCCCCAGAATATTATGCCATATCTCAGGTGAGAATGTCCATTAGCAAAATACACGCAACGAGCTGCACGAAGGCTGACAGAATTTGAAAGAATTCTGAATGCGTAACATTATCAACGTAAATTAGTGTTTAATTCTAATATATGTACATTCCATTTTAGGTTTGACTGAATCGAGAGACCTAGAAATTTTGTTACTTTAACATCAGCTAATTGCATATTGTTCATTTTCAATGGAGCCTGCGATTGCCGATTTGAAATGCAAAAATACATTGAAACCGTTTTTCTTTCGTTAACTATTAATTTGTTATTACGAAACCAATTTGAAACTTCTGAAGTTGTACTATTTACTGCTTTTTTGCAAAGAACATTCTTGTCATCGGCAAACAGAACTGTTCTTCCATTTTTAATAGAGGAGGCCGTATAACAGAAAGAGGATTGGACTCAGGATCGAATCTGATGGGACCCCATGCTCAATTGGCAAAGAATTGGAAAGATAAGTAAATAATGTCCTTTCGTTTCAGTACGGCATTTCTACTCTGCGAGTTCGGTGTTTAAGGTACGAGGTAATTCGGTCTAGGGCAATTCCGCGAATTCCATATGCAGGTAATTTTGACAGCAAGATGGTCAATAACGTCAAAAGCTTTCGAAAGATCTAAAATTATTCCAATGAGTGCTTCATTTTGGTCCATTAATGAAGCAATATCTTTAAGAAAAGAAAAAATGGAAGTTTCCGTAGATTTTGATTTTCTAAATCCGTGTTGCGAGTCTGAAAACGCTTCCTTTTCCATGAGAAAAGGTTCGAGCGAAGAAAAGCCTCTCTAATATTTTTGAGAAAACTGACGAGAGAGAAATTGGCCAATAATTTTGAATTTCATTTTTGTTCCCTTTTATAAAAAGTGGCTTAATTTTTGCTGTTTTGAAAATATCTGGAAATATTCCTGTTGGCAATAAAAAGCATTGAAAATGTGAGTTAACTGGTGTATAAATGCAGGTGCACAAGGTTTTAATAAGCAGTCCAGAAATTCCTCTAAATCAAATAAATATTTGTTTTTTAGTTTGCTATCCTGAGAATTTCGTTGAAAGAAGTTTCGAAAATAAACATCGTGTTGGAAACTTTTGAGGAAGCGTATGATGTTGGATTTTGTGGTTTTAGTCCTTTCGTGAGGTTAGCCGCAATTCTATCAAAGTGTTGGTTGAAGAGATTTGCAACGTTTTCCGTATTAATTGCTTCACTTTCATTATCCACACACCTGTTCCTTCCCTTTCATTAACAGGTGGAGATGGGAATTCTAACAGAAAAATAATCACCTTAAAATAGTATTTGTAAATTAATTTAGAAATAGATGTACCCAAAACTGGACCCATTCACTTCCAATTTTCTGTCATAGTCTACTAGACAGACCACCTTGAAGATAATAGACGGGTCAATTCAAACACGAGGTCTCCTTTTATAAAAATAGTGTATGCAATTATTCAACTATTAAGAAACTATGATGGAAAGACATTCATCACCTTGTCAATTTTCCATCTTGCAAGACTCGACAAGTAACGAAGCCAAAACGCACATTGCTTAATAGATTTACGTTAATAATTTTCATTGTAACTAGTGGCGCAGTCGATTGCATCACAGCCGCAACCATGATTTTTCTAGGGCGGCGACTTGATGTTTTCTTATAAAATGAATCATTTATGCTGAATTAATTACCTTAATTACTATAGATAATTAGTAAAAACTACTTTTGTGAATATCGATATTGACTTATGTTGTAAAAATTGCTTATATTTTATTTAACAATATGTATTATACTGTCATTTTGAAAAACGTTGAGGTTCATTATATTAAATACTGTTTTAATTTCAATCTCTTCGCAGCTGTTAAAATTTTAATAATGTAATTATTTTCTGCATTGCCACAGGTTTCTTCCCTTCATTCTGAACGGATCCCGGGCGTGTGAGCAAGAATATATTAGATTTTTTAGCGCTACCCTAATAAATTGGCCTAGAAATTATTATAGAAATATTTCTTGTGTTCTGAAGCACATAATGCGCGCTCAGCGGCCAATATTTCAAGCTGGGAGAGGGGGTCGCTATATCGTAGGGTGTTACACGCACAAAACCACGATGAATTTTTTCTAATTTTCCCAAATGTCTTTAAAAAAATTGTCTGGTCTCTCTAAGGAAGTTTTGAAATGGTTTAGAAAACTTTGGTTTGACAGCAAAACTAAAATTCATGCAATCTAATGAATGGAAAATGAAATTATTATTTTCAAATTCGTTTGGTGATGGATTATTTTTCATTATGATTATTGCTTGTTTAGCAAGTAAAAGTGTCCTTTCCACGCAAAATAATTACGTTCGGCCTACAATAGATCAGTCATTGCCATTTCAGTATTCCCCACATTGAAAGTATGTAATATCATGTATTAAGTATGTAGGACGTGTGCCTAAACACTCACGACCCGAACTGTCGGCATCCACGATTCTAGACGTTGGCTATTCACTGTGTAAAAAAAGGCTGTACCACACGATCGGAAATTGCATGTCCGACTCCTTCGTAGTTTTGTTTTGACGAGGAGAAAAAAATTAAGACATCAAAAAATACTACATGTTCTGAGAAAATACCCTCCATCATAACCTCAAAAGAGAGATAATTTATCAGAAGAAGAAATCATTGCAATATTTGGAAAAGGAAGATCTCGAGACTTGAAAAAGAAAAAAATGTTTAAATCAAACAGAAATTAATTTTGGATGATTTATCTACTGATAGTAATGTTGACATGTATTTTCAAAACAGTTTCAATTATAACAAATCAGGCACAATTAAAAGCTTCTCTTCAAAGGTAAATGAACGAAATAGTTTTTATTTCAGCTAATCTACTGTACGGTCAAGTTTCTTCTCAAAAACTAGTTTACCGTCAAGTGCAGTTCAAAATCAACATCAACAAACAAACAAAAACGCACGCGCGCGCGCGCGCACGCACACACACACACACACAATACAACATACATCACATATACAATCACATATACAATACACATATACACATACACATATACACATACACACATACACATACACACACATACACACACACACATACACACATACACACATACACATACACACATACACACATACACATACACACATACACACATACACACATACACATACACACATACACACATACACATACACACATAACAACATACACATACCACACATAACACATACACACATACACACACATACACACATACAACACACATACACATACATCATACATACACTAACATACATACATACATACACATACACATACACACACATACACACACATATACACACATAACATACACACACATATAACACATATACACATACACATCACACATATCATACACACATATACATACACATACACTATACAATAACACACAATATACACATACACATACACACTATACAACATACACATACACACACACATTGAAAATGCTCAAGATTCTGGATCTAAACACAACGCTGAGTACAATTTTCTTAATGCAACGATGAGTACAATGCTTGGTGTCGCGCAAGAGCATATTACACAAAGTGGTCGGATAAGTTGCTGTGAGATGTGGGGTGTTCTCAATGTGATGCGCAATTATTGGTCAATCTATTGCAAGACATTGTGCAATGTGTTTTTAACAAATAGGTAACAAATATTATAATAATTTCCTTTTTCTAAATAATCTCAGAAGTTAGAAAATTTAAATTGGTTTATATTAATTAGTGTTTCTATTCAAATTAGACTCCTGAAGAAGAGGAAAAGTGCTCCTCAAAACGTTGAGAGATGTAAAAAGCTTTAAAATTAACAGAACATTTTCATGCAATTTCCAATCTTATTTATGGTTTTTAATTTTTTTGTTGGTTTTCAATACGTATGTGACTGTCTAAAGTAAATCTGGACAAAAAGTCTAAAGAACATAAATCTTAATGACTGTCTGAAGAACATAGTGGAAAATTATGTAATGCTGCGGAGAAAAAACGGGGAGTATTCGACAAAAAACTCTTGATTGCCGGTCCCTGGTAATGAAAAAGTGGATAAATCCAGTTGATAAATATAGAAAAAATTCCTCTGGCTCATGTTGTAGCCAGAATCCATGTTTTCTGGGTCCTTGATACCGAAAAAATCAATTGACAGCAAAACGTCTACGTCTACGTGTCCGTCCGTCTGTCGACCAGTGAACAATGCTAGTGGCTAAACCGTTCAGCCGATTTTCTCCAACATTTATATTCCCCAATCGATCTGACTGATGTCGTGGCCCCTTGAATTTGAAACCGATATTTTAATTTTGAGGGGTTCTTTAATTAAATACCCTGGGACATTTTCAGTGAAATGGCATGACATTTTTTGATTAAACTTTGTTGTCGGATGTCGTAATAGACGCTAATAGAGTGGTGCAGATCTGATTTTCGTTGAAATCCCTAATTTTTCGAAAATTGCAAAAGTGAATTTTTGTTATTTCCTACAACAAAATATTGAAGATAGAGATTTTTTCTTTAATGAAATTATTTTGGAATAAGGTCATATACAGTTTTTCAAAAATATGAGTAGTTTTCACATACTTTTGCGTGAAATGTAGGCAATTTTTAATTTCGTTTAAACGTTTTTTCAAGACTTAAGTAAATGCAGAAAATGCGAAGAGCTTTGAAGGTTAAAACATGCTACAACCCTACAATGTGCGCTAGATGAAGTAATGATTATGACCACATTGCGAAACTTGTCCGACCTGGTGGTGAAATGTAAGAATTTTAGTTATTCTATCAACATGTATTATGTTTTTAATAGATTGGCTGAAATAACCTTGAAACCAAACCTTAATGTTTTTGATAGTTATCACTATGTAGTAACACACTTAATACAATGTAGAAACAATATTTTCAGTTTCAAACGTTTTTTTTTTAGTTTGTAATAATACATTGTAATTATATATTACTAAATATAAAACATTCTGTATTCAGTTATATATAATATATTTATATATTGTGACGTCACTCTCGCCCTTCTCGCTTCGTATGTGCATGGCAGTGGAATAATTAAATTTATATTTTTTTTAAAAATACCCTTTCCTAGTAGGAATAGAATCTTAAATAAAACGTCTGCTCCTGGAAAAGTCACCATTCAGATCAAATAAATTCCAGGTTGTATGCTTAAAATTTTGTAACCAACCAACAAAAATTTAATTTAAAAAAAATAACAACTACAAACCAACAAAAAACTAATAAATAAAACGATGCTTGAATGCACCACAGTTTCTTTCGCTGTAACCAACCAACAAGCGGCCAAAAAGCGTCTCCTCAGTCGAAGGGCGGGCACGGTCCAGGGACGGCAACGAGCCGGCGACCGGTGCGTGCAGCCTCTGTGTGAGCGCTGTCGAGGGCGCGTGTGGGTGACGCGGCGCCCCGATCGGTAGGCGGGGCGCCGCGTCTCCTCAGTCGAGAGGGCGGGCACGGTCCAGGGACGGCAACGAGCCCGAGGGCGCGTGTGGGTGACGCGGCGCCCCGATCGGTAGGCGGGTGCGCCGCGTCTCCTCAGTCGAGAGGGCGGGCACGGTCCAGGGATCGGCAACGGGCCGGCGACAGGTGCGTGCAGCCTCTGTGTGAGCGCTGTCGAGGGCGCGTGTAGGTGACGCGGCGCCCTGATCGGTAGGCCGGTGCGCCGCGTCTCCTCAGTCGAGAGGGCGGGCACGGTCAAGAAACCGGCAACGAGCCGGCGACCGGTGCGTGCAGCCTCTGTGTGAGCGCTGTCGAGGGCACGTGGGTGACGCAGCGCCCTGATCGGTAGGCCGGCGCGCAGCGTCTCCTCAGTCGAGGGGCGGGCACGGTCAAGAAACCGGCAACGAGCCGGCGACCTGGTGCGTGCAGCCTCTGTGTGAGCGCTGTCGAGGGCGCGTGTAGGTGACGCGGCGCCCTGATCGGTAGGCCGGCCCGCGCAGCGTTTCCCCCACGAAGGGGCGGGCGCGGTCCAGGGAGCGGCAACGGGCCGGCGACCGGTGCGGGCGGCCTCTGTGTGAGCGCTGTCGAGGGCACGTGTGGTGACGCAGCGCCCTGATCGGTAGGCGGCGCGCAGCGTCTCCTGAGTCGAGGGGCGGGCACGGTCCAGGGACCGGCAACGGGCCGGCGACCGGTGCGTGCAGCCTCTGTGTGAGCGCTGTCGGGCGCGTATGGGTGACGCGGTGCCCCGATCGGTAGGCGGGCCCGCGCAGCGTTTCCCCCACGACACTGTTCGGGAACTCGACAGGCGCGGATGGCGCCTCGGGAGCCATGCCGCGCCCATTGCCTCGCGTTCTAAAGCCATGGACGCGTCAGGATGACGCGAGGGCAAGGCAAGCAGAGCCGGCGCTGGTGGTGATCAGGCGTCTTCCAATTTCTGGCTCGCCGACTACTTACTCGCTACCTTGCTGAGCTCCATCCCTATGCTGCCCGCATTGCGACTGGCCGACCAACTCCACGCAACTTTACACTTCCCCTCCCCACTGCCCCCACTTGCCACCTTGCCTCACTATCCCACCACACTACCTCTCCGCCTACGTTCCGAACCACGAACATCGGGGTGACTTCGGCCTTGACATGCGTGTGTGTATGTGTGTGTGTGTGTGTGTATATATATATATATATATATATATATATATATATATATATATGGTTTGATTTCTTAAGTTGTTGGTACTGGAACGCTCCCCAAATTAATTATTAATTTAATATTGTTATATATTTATAGTGTAATTCAATAATATATTACCGAGATACCGGAATACCGTTCCGTCGCGTTCCGCCAGAATTTCTCGGAACAGAATGTCTTCGGAGTCTTCTTCTGAATACGCATCGTTGTTAAGCAAGCACAAGTTGTGTGAGATAATTCTAGTCCCAACTCAAATTTACCTTCGTCTCGAGTTTGAAGATTTGCCATCATATGCAGAAAATTTCGTGAATTTTGTAAGTGATGAAGCCATATTGTAGAGATTTTTTTTGATTGTATATTTTAAATTGTCAAAAATGCAGACTTTTTTTCTTCATTTTAAGTCGTATGAATCGTTCCTCTGCTGTACTCACTCGTGCCTTGCGTAATATACCATTCCCATAGGAGTATATACCCCTCCATACTATTCCTCATCGGCCCATCGAACTCATTGCCCGCAGGGATACACTGCCTGCCCAGCCTATCGCCCGCCCCGTCCCTCCATCCCCTTCCCTGCCCACAACCGATCGCCGCCTCCGCGCTCGATGCGATATGGAAATGCCGTAACACCATTGTTCCGATTCAGGACGCGAGGCAATGACGAGGTAGCGCGCCACGCCGCACTAACAACCCCCGGGGCAGAGGCCTACGGCGCGATGGGAAGGATGGCGGTGGCGGTGGCAGAGGTGTCGGAGAGGGTGGCAGTGGCTGTGGTGGTGGTGGCAGTCGCGGCGACAGGAGTAGCGACAGTGGCAGTGGCAGTGGCAGTGGCAGCGGCAGCGGCTGCGACAGCGGCAGAGGCGGTGGTGGCTGCGGTACGGTGGTGGCTGCGGTAGTGACAGCGGGGCTCACGGCGTTGGAGGCAGCAGAGGCGACTTTTCAGGTGGTGACGGTAGCGGCCTCGACCGATGATAAATTGTAGGATGGTCGATTGCAAGTGAACTCTTGACCTACGTGTTGCGTAGCTCCTTCATTGAAGCTGAATCAGTCGAAATAAATGGCACATGGCACAATTTTTACTTTCTCGTATACGTACGTGCATACGGAGTAATCTACGTAGTACAGAGGAAGTTATGTAATGCTGCGCAAAAAAATGGCGGATATTCGGCAGAAAAAATTCATTGCCGGGCCCTGATTACGAAAGAATGGATAAATCGAGTTGCTAAATTAAGAAGAAAATCTCCTAACATGTGGTGTTGCCAGAATCCGTTTTGTAGGTCCTTTATTTATTTATTTATTTATTTATTTATTTATTTACGTAAAAACAGTTAAAAACTGCGTATGACGTGCTATGGGGAAAAGTGAATTGTGTGCACATTTTCAAAATTCTGTGATCCCTACACAAGTCATATACTACTTAAATTTTAATTTTGAAAGGAGAAAAAACTCCCATGTGTAAAATCTATTTTCAAGGATAAATAAGCAATAAAATTTGAATTTTCAAGAGGAGAAAAAAAACTCTCACGTAATAAAATCTGTTTTCAAGGATAAATAAGCAATAAATGTTGGCTCTTATTACTTCCTGCCGCGACAACATGGAAACGATAATTTGAAGAATTGTGTTTCCCACTGAATTCTAGAAGACGTGCACAGAAAATGAAGTTACATTTATGTCCAGAAGCAAAACAAGGGGCCATCTCAGCATTTGCTCAATGGATCAGGGAAACTGGACGAAAAACCTGATCGATATGGGGGTCATTGACCCGGAAGCTGTAGTACAATAGTTGTTACAGGTTGTTTATACTCATTTATACAGTCCAAATGGTAAATAATGCATTATGTATCATTGGTAAAATTAATGTTACTTTTCTTGTGATGCTCAGTATAGTCTCTAATTGTATAGAAACAGTTATGATTATCAGTTATGATTATCAGTTATGAAACAGTTATCCTTGATACCGAAAAGTCAATTGATGCCTAAACGTCGGTCCGTCCGTCCGTCCGTCCGTCCGTTTTTCCGTCTGTGAACACTACTAGCGCCTAAACCATAGGTATGATTTCTTCCAAATTGAAGAAACCTCTGTCTGTAGTTGAAGCTTTGAAATTTTGGAAAACATTCTTTAAAATTTGGGGGTACTTCGTATGAAGCCCATGATACTCCCATGAAGCCCATGATACACTTTGCCAGATGACATTAAACGATTAAATTCGATAGAAAAGTTTAAATCCTAAGTGAAATCGTTTCTGATACATAATTGTTTCTATACAATTAGAGACTATATAGAGACTCGTCGTTAGTATGTACATTAAAGGCAATTTATTCACATTATTATATTTATAAGTACTTGTGCTTTAAATAATGTGTGATAATTTTATCGAAAACTCATCAGTTTTCTTTTAAAATGAGTTCAAATTTCCACATTTTCAGGAATGCCCAAATGACATTTTCCCAAAAATGGCTCCAAATATTTTCTTCCGACTCTTCCAATGGAGAGTTGTAATGGTACTCTTTAATATGACGTAAAGTTTGTTTTGGTGTATTCGTTTATTTTTTTTAATTACTCAAATATAACTTTTTAAATGTCTCACACCGTTAATATGCACATTTCCATCGAGTTGTATATATTATTGGCTTTGTGAGTGGAAATGCTTCAAATGACTTCCAGTGAAGGTTTTCGAAAACTCAATAGATTGATGAGAAAAAGAGCCTCAAGTTTTGCATTTACAGTAATGCTTAATCGCCATTTTCTTAGATACGGCTTCAAAGTTTTCAATGAAAATTTCTATTTAGGACGAGGTTTCACTGTTCTTTCATATTCTTAAATATTTCGGCTCTACTATTAAGAAACCGAAAATTTGAGAAAATGTCAATAAAATGTAATTTGGGCGACCATAGATGGCAGCTGGCCAGGGAATGGAGCAAGACCTTCAAGCCAGGTCACACCAAGGAATTCAGAAAACTTTACTACGAGAAAGTCTGTGCCATTCCCGGGCACCTCTAGTTTATTTCTGGGTTAATCTTTCTTTTTTCATTTTCTTCACGTTTGGAGTGTGATGTACAATGGTGTAAAATTTCAGTCGTTTTTCTTAATAGCTTTTGCGACCTTGTACCTCCGATACGATATCACTTGACGAGACACATTGCGTTGTCGATCCTAACGTTTTCAATCTTTCTAACCATACGCAGTTCCCGTTTTGGCGTCCACGTACTGTTATTCAATTACTTATCCTACGCGAATAATTCAATTGATTCTACAATATTTTATAATGCTGCCGTACAATCGTTAATTTTCATGCGGATAGTGCTTTTTCCATTTAACAAAAGTGGTACCGACCGCGACAGGATTCGAACCTGCAATCTTCGGATCCGAAGTCCGACGCCTTATCCGTTGGGCCACGCGGTCATTTGGTACATGGGGTTCACCTCAGTTATATCAAAATATTTGAATACCTTCGTTAATATGTGTAGTTATGCAAGTTACATCGACTTACTCTTATGTATGTAAGAAACAATTAAATATTTACAGTCCGCTCTGAAACAAATTGTACCTTCATAAAAACGTTTATTACACCGTGCCAAAATATTTATGACCAATAAACAAGCTGGATGTGGAAGTCTTCCCTATCATCTTGAACGCCAGGATATCTTTCACTTTGGGTAGGAGAGTCGAATTTATCATGACAAACTGTACTCCACGAACATTAGACCAAGTAAACCACAATTCCGATAGTGGCAAACAGTGTTCTGTACTACCGCTGCCACTCTTCACGAAACGTTCTTATCCTGCACAATGAAATTCTTCTTCGGGGAGTCCGGTTATTCTCCTAGCACGGCACTCCAAATGTGCCAGCTACGACCAGCTTGCACAAAACCGACCGGTAATCTTCAGAGACGTTAAATTTTCGTGCTTCTCGTTCCTATGGACCGTCTAACCTTTCTTTACGCGTTTTCGGGCCAGACAGTTGGATGGTGCCCTAAAGACCAGCCAATCTCGTTAGATTGACCTCTCAGTAATTACCACCCAACCTCCGTCCGAATACCGTCTTCAACAGCGGAACTAAATTACCATGGTGATATTGCATTACCTACTTTATTTTTTTAATAAGATTTATCAATTTCAATTTAATTCTCATATATACCATTCTAACACAACACCAAAGCTTAAAAATATTGAAAATACTGCATGTACTCAGGATATGTAAATTAGAGATCAAAAGCGATAAAGCAATTATGAGGAAACATATACGAGGTAGAGTCAAAAAGTTCCCGGTAATGGTTAAAATGTTTTTATTTATTAAATGTACAGTAAATTAAATTCAATTACATTCAAAATACTCACCTCTTGATTGATTGATTGTTTCGTGTTTCCGGGCGCGTCAACTGCTTTGGTCATTAGTCCCGTTAGTGTAGTGCATGTTTTCTTCGCGGGAGATGTCTGTGATCTTCCCGCTGGATGGCGAGATCCGGCGCCGCCCTACCGTCGGGTAGTGGGGTTTCCCCCTAACTAGGACTCTCCCACCAGCAGGGCACCGCCCCAGCCAAGACAAGCTCTAAGCTCCCGACCGATCTCCCAGAATATGTGGTAGTGTAGTGCATGTTAGTGTAAGTGTCTGTGTAAGGGTTAGAGGATAGGACAAGGAACAGGAAGGACAGATTGCGCGCGGTCCGTGGCCCGTTTGTTAGGGTACTGCTCCGGCATTCGCCTGGTGTTGATCGGAGAAACCACGGAAAACTAACGATCAGAACAGCCGGCCGCTAGAATTCTCCTCCAGACAGTGACTGAATTCGACCTAGCTGAAAAGCTAGTGTCGAAAATCCTGCCGCCATCAGGACTCGAACCTAGGACCTCCCGGTCAGAGGCGCTGCAGTACTCCCTCGTGCATTTAATTACTTTCCCCAATGTCCGTATAATTATTGGAAAGAGTCCTGAGAGCCATCTCTCGATCGCTCCGTAAACCGCCTGGTCGCACTTTCAATCACCTCTACTCAATTAGTGAATCGTTGGCCATTCATTTTCATTTGTAGCCGGGGAAACAAGTAAACTTCGGGCGGTATGGGATCAGGTGAGTTTGGAGGATGTTCAAGAGTGGTAACATTATCCTTGGGGAGGTAATTTTTCACCAGTAATGACCTATGGGCTGGGGCATTGTCATGGAGTAGGACCCAATCCTTTACTTCACATTTTCTGGGCGTTGTCTCCTGCATCTCGTAGGTGGTGAAGAATTTTCACGTTAAGTTCTTTGTTGATAGTTTGTCCATCTGGAATGGACATTTCGTCAATTGCCTTTTTTGTGTTCACACACATGATACAAGGAACATGCTCGATGTTGTTGAGACGGAAGTGGACGGGCGGCGTCTGCGCGGATTATCTTCAGCACTAACGCAACCTTCACGGAAACGCTTATACTTGCGACATTATTTACGCTTGCTCGTATACTTGCGACTTTTTCATCGCATCTTTCTCAAAGGCTATCGTCAACATCTCAAGAGATTCGGATTGTGATTTGTTTAGCAGAACACAAATTCTGATGTTCCCACGCTACTCGATAGTCGTCATTTTAAAATGCGACGAACCCACGAACTGTATCAAAGTCACACGCGCGGCACAGCACACTGCCAAGTCGACACACGCAGGGCAGCTCAGCGGTTTCACAGGGTGCGTCTCCAACATTAACAATTGAAATCCATGACTGACGGTCGTTTGGCAAGGTTGTAGGCGCCGTATCCAAGAACTATTTGACTCGCCCGCCTTCGTATACACTCGATCACATAAATGTACCTGCTGTATTAATGTGTTATGTTACAATTGTTGGGTAACAAGAAAACTTAAGGTGCTCTTTCTCACCTAGACATCGCAACAGGAGGCGCTATGGATGAAAA
Organism: Teleogryllus oceanicus; assembly: GCA_964035755.1. Lineage (NCBI taxonomy): Eukaryota > Metazoa > Arthropoda > Insecta > Orthoptera > Gryllidae > Teleogryllus > Teleogryllus oceanicus. The sequence goes on from CAXIVR010000001.1 coordinate 240,149,991, forward strand.
TTACTTGAGAAGAAAGGTTTTTTTAACCTGACGAAACCCAGATGTTGATTGGCAAATGCCAAACTAGATACCCGTTACGTTGGATTAGAAACAATTTCGATTGTGACTGAAAACTAAAATATTTGTTGTTTTATTCTGCTTATTCTCATTCTGCGCATCTGGGAACCGGCTCAGAGCATTAACTAATGTCACTGCAGTGCGTCTGACTTGGAGGTCCTAGGTTCGAGTCCCGACGTTGGCTGGAATTTCTACTCTACTTTGTCAGCTAGGTCGAATTCAGTCGCTGTGAGGAGGAGAATCCTAGTGCCGGTTACGCTGATTAGTAGTTTGCCGCGGTTGCTCCGAACACCACCAGGCGAATGCCGGAGCAATACTCTCACAAACGGACCACGGACCGCGCGATCTTTCCTTCCTCTTTCCTGTCATGTACTCATCCCTTACTAACACACACTTCCAGTAACAAACACTACGTTACCATACAAGAAGGGAGACCGGTTGGGATCTTAGAGCTTGTCCCGGCTAGGACGGTGCCCCGTTGGTGGGAGATGCCTGCTTGGGGAAATCCCCGCTAGGCGACGGTAGGTCGGCGCTGGATCTCGCCATCCAGCTATGGGGAAGATCACCGCCAACCGCCAGGGAGAACACTAATAACATTAGCAGTTGATGCGCCCGGAAGCACTAATCAATCAATCAATCATACTCCGCGGACTGACTATATTTATTTACTCAGTGCGTACTCGTTTACGTGCGTACTCGTTTACGTGCGTGCTCGTTTACGTGCGTACTCGCTTCGCTCACGTGCGTGCTCGTTTACGTGCGTACTCGCTTCGCTCAGTGTATGCTTGCTTGCAACATATCTGAAATAATGTGACAGTAAGATACTTTAAAAGGCGGCTTGCTATTATATATTTGCTATTTACGTGTCGCATTATAGAACAGCAACTTCTGTATATCCTTAATTTTTAAATAACTGTTGTATTGTATTTATTCTATATAATGTTATAACAGTATTTGTGAAGATTGATTTAGTTGAAGTACATAATTGATTCTAGTGTTATCAACAGTATTTTATTTGTTGATATAGAAAAATGTGTACGCTACTTTTTTGGAAAACTATTTTGTGTGGTTTTGTTCAGCAGCATTTTTGCTTCTGCAGGCTACTAGTCTTCAGGTATGTCGGACCTCCGTGCTGCTTCAGAAGAAAACCTCCGCCTCCGAATTCTTCATAAATATCAGTCTCCTTTGCAAGTTTAAATTTCGGAAGAGTTTTTATTTTATTATTATCACACTGAGATTATAACAAAAGCCTTTAAGAATACTCCGAAAAATATCCAGACATTTCATTGCAGTATAACCGGGTATCGTCGCAAATATTATCTCCAATATCCTCCTTATTTTTTCTCCTAAATTTCAAAATCATGCCCCCACCGTTATAACTTATTACGTACTAAATCTGCTCTTCCCTGCCTTTATTTTAAAGGTATTTCATTCCAACATTTCATTTTCTCCAACAAAACTAATTTTGCTGCTTCGCAAGTGCTAGTCCAACCCCTGTGAAGTGTCCTAAACCTTACCCCTATCCTAATTCCTTCCTAAATCTGAGCGCTGTGTAGTGACGCAGGAGCGCGTGGTAGGAGGCGGTACACAGAGATGCTGCCTGGTGGTCCTCTTTACAACTAGCTACGACGTGACGTGATATATGATAGATTCTGTTAATGAAGGATTACTCATATGCGCACAGGTTAATGGTGGATTACTCCGAAGCGCAAAGCGCTCAGCGCCCCCTAAAGGGCTTGGCAACGCGTTGCGTCACTCTAGACGCAACAAATTAAAAGAAACATGAATGTAATCCATTAATGGCATAAGGTTGCAATATGTTAAATATATTTAATTGAATAAAAATAATTCAATACAATTTTGTAACAAATAATTGCAGTATTATTTTCAATCATGAAACCTATTTCTAACAACAGTATGTATAATATTCATAATCAGAATAAATAAAATATATGCACACTTATTTTAATTTCTTCACTTACAGATTGTTTTATTCATTTTTACTTTCTCGAATACGTAGTTTACAGAAACACATGTAAGACTACAAAAAATCGATGTCGACATTTCGACAAATATACACGTTTTGGGCCCCCCTGGTATATAACGTTAACTCTCCTACGTATTTAACATTGAACAATGAATCAAGTGCGTTTCAAGAGCCTTTGACCTTTGAGATTCATTATGTGCTGAGGAGGCCCCAATTATACCGAGTTTAACATTATTTTCATTTTTATTTTTTATCGCATTCTGTAGTTCGACCAACGCTCTTTACGTCCCGCAACGTTCCGCGGGTCACGGCATTTCCACGCGTTCATGCGATGTTTGCGGCCGGGCGACCGTATTTCCCCGGAGCAAGGCGCCCCGCCCACCGCCCTCCCCCGCTGCAAATCTCGTTCATTTCGCAGACGCCAGAGCCCCGCTCCGAACGCCCAGGCAAGTCCCGCCTCCACCCTCGACTCCGCTTACGCTGGCGCAGCCCTCATTGGGTGCGGCCACCCCGAAGTCGAGACCGCCCGAGTGTAGCTCAGAGACAGCATCCCGCTGCCCCTGCAGCAACTCTATCCAGGAAGTCCTAGTATTCCAATCCCGACGGTGGCGAGTTTTAGACTTTGGATATGTACCTACGATGAATGCAGCCCTTGTCTGAAGAAGAATTCTCGCGGCCGGCTGTTGTGATCGGTAGTTTTACGTGGTTTCTCCGATCAATAGCAGGTGAAAGCGGGAGCAGTACCGTAACAAACGAGCCATGTATGCGTGATGTATCCATGCTCTTCCTCGTCCTCTCTTCTCTCCTTACATATACTTACACTTACATACACTAATTTATTACACATGTCTGGAGAGCGGTCGGAATTTTAGAGTTTGTCCCGGATGGGGCTTAGAAACGTGGAGGCGGATATTCTCTCAAGCCGATGTGTAGGTCTTTGCCATATCTCCTCATGCAATATGCGAGGAACACCGCCTCCTCGAGCGACAAAAAAAAAACATTCATTTCACTAACGGAACTAATGATCATGGCAGTTGACGTGTACAGAAACATTATTCGATCGATCAATCATTTAATGAACCGAAGTGGGGCGGATCACTGACTCCGCAACAGGAACATGCAACACACAGTATATCCTGAATCCTTAACTGTACTAAGCGACGTAGAAATCATAATGATCGTGTGACAATGTTGATAGAAATCTACATTAATTTTGCGCCTAACTATTGTACACTATTTTACCATGCTTAACCGGATGACACTAAACTTCTGGTGATCATTCAGATTCAATAGTTTATTGAGATTCCCTTAAAACTTTGAGCCAATTCTCAGGTATACGAAATTTCTTTAACTGAATCAAAATGTCAAACATCAATGTACAATGAGTGTCCTGCCAATGAGAAGTCAACATGACATGTGTACGAATTTTGTTTTATGAGATTTCCCATCGCATATAAATTGGCAGAAGATTATCTTCGACTCCCCACATGACCTGGAGGTTTGTAAACATGTCACTGTAAATATGCAGTGATATGTAGCGGAAAGTACCCAAACCAACGCTCTCATATGGTTTTTGAATGTTTTTAAATCTAATTTTCTGCACAATTAAATCAAAATACATGCAATGTATACCTTAGTTATACAAATGATATTCTACTTAAAGTTTGTCCAAAGTAAAATCTTTTCTACTGCACAACGGTTTCTAACTGTAACTAATTGAATAGTTAGTGACTATACCGAGCATTCAAAAGAAAAGTAATATTAATTTTAACAATGATATTTAGTGTATTATTTACCATTTTAACTGTAAAATTCTAAAGAACCTCTAACAAGAATTGTACTTCAACTTCTAGGTCAATAACCTCCATCTCCATCAGGTCTTCGTCCAGATTCCCTGATCCTTGAGCAAATGCTGAGATGGCTCCTTGTTTTGCTTCTGGTCATAAATGTAACTTCATTATTTGTGCACACCTTCTAGAATTCAGTGTTAAACACTGTTATTCAAAATATCGTTCTCCATGACGCGGCAGGAAGTATTTCCTTCACGAAGGACATGATGGATAAGAGCCCAAATCTATTTATTTTGCCTCAACGACAGTTAAAAACTGCTTCGGGGAGAAGTGAATTCTATAGCTGATTTACCCTTGAAAAAATATTTTTTTTACAACGGGACGAATATTTTGTTAACAATTCTTGCAAAAAAAACGCTCATTTCTTCTATATTCAAAATTCAATAAGTATGTGACTTAGGGTAGGAATCGGAGAATTATGAAAACGTGCACATAATTAACTTATCCCCGTAGAACGTCAAACACAGTTTTATCAGTTTTACGTAAATAAATAAATAAAATTATTTGTCAAGTACTTTAGAAATAAAATAATTGTTTCGTAAACATTACATTTTGTAGCTTTTTTAAAAAAGGTTTCCTAATGTGAGCCTCCGAAAACATTTTAAGAAATAGGTAAAATAAATGAAATAATTACAAATAGGTTGAACTCAGTATAATCTTACAAAAATACAAGTTTAATATCTTATACTTAAGAAATTGTCTTGTATGTCTTGCGCATAGTGTAGTATATATTCAAGTGCGACGGAAATCACATACATTAGCATCTTTTTCTGCCCCCGCACATTCTACATGAGGCCAGAATGAACACATTAACCCATAGTTATTCTACAGACCTGTGATAATTTTACACTGCAAAACTTGCACTCTGCATCTTCTCAACCTGACAGGGAAGATTTTGCTGGTAGAACATCCAGTTCGGAAGAGCCAAAGGACATGTCGTTAGATTCTTCACCGGAGGTGCTTTTGCTTTTTGCTTAACTTTAGAATTCTTTTAAATCTCTTTATTTTCGAAATCTCGGGGATTAAATTCTGAAATTGTCTCTTGGCCTCTTTTTTCTTCCTGCCCTCTTGAACTCATAGGCTTCAGAGGAAGCTCTTGCTTTTTATTAGCCTTCTAAGGTGTAAGAAGTGTCAAAAACCTTGTTTTCATTTTACAAAACGAAATTTTGGGGACCTGCGTTAGGAATCTTTGGGGGTTTCGGGTTATGCACTAGCGTGTTTATATTCCAAATGCCAATAAAATGTTTACTATACAAGAAATATAAAGTACATTATCTAACATCAACAGCTCCTAATATCCCCTTCAAAATAATGTAATGGTTTTACATTACTGATGAATTATTGAAATCAGGCAACTGAAAATAAGCACTTGAAAAAAATGTTTTTCATTGTTCGCATTAATGGCCGACTGTCCGGCAACAAGGAAAAATGAAGACACTATCGTTTGACTGGGCTGCGGTCTTGCAAAGAACTACAATTTTAGTACATTTCCAATAGGCAATACCACTCAAAGGGCTCATTTCCAATAGTCAACAACAAATCAAGGTGCTCGCATTAGGAATCGGGCCCGAGTTTGGGTACTTTCCTCTATATTTCTATCGTCTAGAGATACGTAACTCCTATGGCAAGACCATTAGACGCAATATTCTGCTTCGAGAATGGGCTGGATTTTCCGAATGAGGTAAGGCTCGAGTCTGATAGGAGCGTGAAATCGGAGATGGAGGTACATGAAATGAAGGGTGAGGAGGAGGCTATAAAGAACGAGAATAATATCCGAAGACACGCCATACGCAGTTTTAACTTTTTTACGTAAAAAATAAATAAAGGGAATGAAGGAGAAGAATGGATGTATGAAACTTCGCGATTGCAACATATCTTATAGTATGATCCATTGAACTTGTGACAACGATATAACTTGAGACATTCCAGTTGCGCGAAGAAATGTCAGAAGGAAAATGATAATATATCCGATAGTCACCTAAGCTAAAACGTCACTCCTCCATACGCGCGTCGTTTGTGATAGATGGCGTAATAAATGAAAACTGAGTCTTTAATTGTGAAAAGCCATCTTTCATTTGCTAAAAAAATTGATTAAACAATGCCACTTTTTATTTTAAACATTTTTTCTTTGTTATATATGGTGTTACATTTAGTAATGAACATTAAAATTTCAGAAAGAATATTTAAATTAAACATGTGATTGGAGTGACTTTTCCCGTGTATGTTCTCAAGATGTTATAGTCCCGCATGCCTTAGAGCAGTGCAGCTGAAGTGTGCTGCCCAGTGGGCTTGCCCTGCCCCAGTGCCTACCTGCGAGCCATTCGTAACGCCCGCTGTTAAGTCAGTCCGAGATGGAGAAAAGGAAGGCCCTGCTCGTCTTCCTGAAAGTAGGGCCATTGAGTTGTGATAGCTGAAAGTGAATCTGCGACTATCAATGCTACGCTTTTGTAGTTATGAGCACGTTCCTACTCCAAACTAGTAAAGTGGCACAATCGCCTTCTACTGGCCTTACTGTGAAGTGACAGAAACACATTTCGATGACTAGTCAGGTATCGTCTCTGCAACTATGTGATAGCAACAATAATCATCATTTTTGAGTTGTGTCACTTTTGTAGCAAGGAATGCGCACTGTAAAACAGTGTTAGAGAATAATGTAAGATTATACATTTGCATTGCATCTCAGAGTTCTATTTAGATGAGGTTTTCCCATCCAGTTATATTTTATTTACAGCAAAATACAATACTTTTGATAATGTACACAAATTCCACCATGTTATTAAATCTTTAAAACAAAATATATGTATTTCGTCATGAAAATAAAATATTTAAAAAATTACAATTACTACAACGTAATGTTATATGTCGACTGTGTAATGTTCTGTGCATTAAGTTAATATTATAATTTTAGGCTGGTATATTCTCATCGGTGAAATGACCTTAGTCGCCTCCAGTAGGCTTTTTAACCCCTAATCATTTTTTCCCTTTAGGACCGCCTGTGCGAGCTATTATGCAAGAAACCAATTAAAATATTTTTAAGTTGGCTGCCGTTTCTGCAGTTCGCTGCACGGTCCTCCTCAGCGCTTTCATTAACTGGTAGGAAGGGAGATATGTCCGTGAACTAATTCCGTCTGTCCGACAACTGCAGAAATGAAATGGCCCCATCGCACTGGACGCAAGGTGATGAATTTCACCCAAAATACAACTTTTATTTTGTCATTCATATAAATTTAAGAGTAGCAAACGTCAGAACCGTGTGCAGAAACTTTCTCTATCACAATATTCATTTGAATTTTTAATTCGATGAAAAGCCTGAGAATACAACTTTTCGGAAATTGTTATTTTTCTCTTTTCACACCCAATAACATATTTTCCTTCAAACATTATGAGCGACGACATAACTGTACTAGTTTTCGTGCGTGATGTGGTAATCTAAAGCATCATTCATGATATTAAAGAAATTTTCCTTCAACTGATAGAAGTGGGAATAAGCAATGATAAATCCTGCTGACTACATAGATCAGTCTCGTATTATCTGGAATTCCGTTGCTAAAATTGAAAACGTTTTCAATTCAGCTTTCCATATCACATTGGTAGATTGCCAGACTACTGAAAATGAAGCCACGGAAGAAGAATCGCCGTCATTTGCAGTCTCCACGGCTATTGATACGCGGAGAAGAAAGCTGAGGGCGAAGACGTAGAGGACGCTGCCACAGTGTTCGAGAGACACACGAGGACGAGCGCGGAGGCTCGCGAAAGGAGAAGGATGGGGAGCGATGTGTGTGAGGGTGAGGACGAGGACGACGTCGTATCGGAGAGGAAATGGAGGAGAAGGGCCGAGAGCGCTAGCCTTTGCCGGAGGTTTACCGAATTTGATAGAGTAAGCCAATAGATTACGCATAATTCGATCGGCACAGCTAAGAGGTGTTGAAAGGCTGGCCATAATTCGATTTCCTCCCATTTCTGTGATACTGCAGCGGTGAGAAAATACATCTCTGGCCAAAGAGAGAGCGCATTAGTCGGTAATGGGCCAGACCTCTTGTGACACTGTCGACATGCCGGCGCCGCCGCCACCGCCGCCGCCGTCGCCTCCACCGCTGCCTCCACTAACCCGCCTCCATCGACGTCCCCCTGGAGTCCCCGTCCTCCGTGTGGCGGCGCGGAGCCGTGGGCGCACCCGCGAGGGCCCGGCGGACCAGCCTCAAAGCCCGGGCCGCGGCTAATGCACGACTCCGCGCAGGTTGCTAGGAGCGCCGGAGTAAACTGCGGTCAACTGTGGTCTACTTTGACGCAAATACGCGTTTACAATCTTTATCTAGTTAAAATGTTAACTGCGTTGCAATTATCTTAGAGGTGGCGTCGTGGTTTGAAAATTGAACTGCATTGCATTACTGCATGTTGTTATTTTGGTGGGATCACGTCTAACGCAATACATTGATGTTTTTCGTAGTTGATGTGAAATGTGAACATACACTACACATTTCATCTAGGACTTCCTATGACGTTATCTTATTCTTACTGCCCGAAAGCTCAAATCAAGGCCTTAAGAATGTTAATTTGATCATGTTTATACAGTGAGAATTTGACGATAGGAGTATAAATTTATAAGGGTAAGCTATTTTATGAAATATCTGAAAATATCAGCATAATGCACGTTGCAAAAACAAACATATCACGTTAATAGTAATGCCTCACTGAGAGTAACAATAATTTTTTATGCGCCAATTTAGGGTGAAACTATGACATGTATTGCAACTCATGAAACCCTTTTTCTTTACTTGAACTTTTCATTTTCATTTTCCCTCACTGCTATCGCTATGTATTTTAGATTACCCTGAAGTCAATAAAATACTAGAGTGAATATTCGTTTTCGAATTTATTCAGTCATAACTTTTATTGAATAAATCAAACTGTCCGGTTTCTGCCTTCAAGGGAATAGTGCTAATCATGAAGGGACAGACAGTTTTCTGAAGTACGAATGAGTTATGGAACTGCACGGTTTGTCATCAAATAACTAATTTAAACCGGAAAGCAAAACTAGAGGCTACTAAATTTTCAATTGTTCTCCATGTCGTACAAACTATCCAGTTATTAATCTGAGCAATTTCACTATAACGTTACAATTGAAGAACGAACCAAACACTTATTTCAGCATTTGTTTAGAGGTTTTGTTTTAATACAAATTACATAACGGCCTCTTTGATTCATTTTATGTCAAAAAAAGAAAAAATAGTGGCATTTAGGGAAAATAAAAGTTACATTTGTTTACAAATAAAAGCAAAAGAACATATCATTTGCTCGTTGGATAAACAGAAACAATGGAAAACGTAGGAGATGGAAACGTTGGAGATGGAATCTCCAACGTAACCGTGTTTTAAATAATCACTAAAGAATTCTTTCACAACATTGTCAAAGACAACCTCCCTCAATAATGAAGTTGACAAGCCTAAGACAGTTGTGAGAAGGGAGTTTGTCAATAAGCTCTGGATCCAAAAAGTGCGTCGGGGTGCTTCGCTCCAATAGGTCAGGTTCGAACATCCGAGGCCGCGCGAAAAACCGAAATTATGCGAACGGTCCCGGGCCGCGTTCTTTGCCCGCGCCTGCTAACTATGGTATTTCCGCCAGCCTCCTCATCCCCCCGCAACAGCCGCCGCTCCCGCCGCCCCCGTCGCCCACCGCAGGGAAAACGCGTCCAGATCCGCAGAGCAAACAGCGCGCTGCGCCCGCACCTGCTGTCCCGCTCGCAACCGTCGCCCCACATCCGCCCCCGCCCCCGCCACTGCCCTCTCCGACTCCCGTCAGTGCCCCGCCTATGCCCCTCCTACGCCGCCGCCACCTTACCCTCGCCTCCACCCTCTTCCCCACCCTCGTCCGCTCACACTCCACCCTCGTCTCCGCCCTCACCTCTGCCCTCGTCTCCGCCCTCTCCTCCACCCTCACCTCCGCACACGCCCCCACCCTCGCCTCCGCCCATGCCTACACATCGCCTCCCCCTCGCCTCCACCCTCGCCTCCACCCTCGCCTCCGCCTCGCCTCGCCTCCGCCTCCCCTCGCCTCCGCCCTCGCCTCCGCCTCGCCTCGCCTCGCCCTCCGCCCTCGCCTCGCCCTCGCCCTCGCCCCCTCGCCTCGCCCTCGCCCTCGCCCTCGCCCTCGCCCTCGCCCTCGCCTCGCCTCGCCCTCGCCCTCGCCCTCGCCTCGCCTCGCCTCGCCCTCGCCCTCGCCTTGCCCATCGCCCCGCCTTGTCTACGTCTCCCTACGCCCCCCACCGTTGCTCCTCCATCTCCCCGCAACTCCCCGCAAACCCTGCAAAAGAAGACAAGCTGGCTCCTTGAATCCATCCTCCAACTTCCATCGCTTCCCTCCATCTCGTCATCTCCAGCTTTCTGCCCGTCGCCATCCAGCTGTTGAGCGTGAGACCGTGCCCTCGCCTCGCCCCCTCCCCTGGCGCCACCCCACTGGCATTGCACCTCAACGCCCTCCTCTCCCGCACGTGGTGCACTGTCACTCAATGGTCCAGTACGCCATCCGCCCTGCCACCTCGCTCACACCTGCTCCTGACAGCGCCCGCAGTCTTCGTCGCCCGCCTCCTCGTTCGCTCCGTCCAACCCCCTCATCCCCTCCCCCGCAAGAGGGGTGGGACGGGAGAAGGTTGCTTGTTACTAACAATACTGCAACCATGGCAGAAAGTCCCAAAACATGCGATTTGATCAAGATAATAAAAAACGATTTAAGTCGCGGAGTATATTATTCCATCATCAGGACAAATAAAGACTTGACTTTGTCGTTAAAACATTGGTTGTAGTCTACATTCTCGTTCTCCATTTTGTCGTGCTCAAGGAAGTTGATTGTGAATGTTCTTACAATAATATGCGATGTTTCGCATAGTGGAAAAGAGAAAATGGAAGTTTCACGATGTTTCAAGTTTAAACATCAAATGGAAGTTTCAAGACTAAATTTTCTTTGCCTTATTAGCATAAAATAATGTTGACAGATCTATTTGATAACCTGTTGTTAATCCTCTCGTTTAATTGTTCATGCCGCGTAAATATATTAGTATTCACTCCAAGCTTCATTGAAAAGGAGTAGAGTTAATCGCGATTTACCTTAAGTAAAACGGTTCTTACCTGTTCAATCTTCCAAGATAGATATGGAAGCGTAGCCCAATTTAGAGAAGTCGAATTTCCGTCTGTTACATCAGCATCATCTTATACAGTACTTTTATACCACGTATCTCATTAGCTGAAGTGTCGGTTCACTGCGCATCTTCAGGATAGCGTCACTTTGTTCACGATGCTGCCTCCCCACATCGACTCGCGCCGTTCTCGCTCTACTCCGGCGCGGCTCTTCTCCCACCTCCACGGCCGCAACGCCTACGCGCAGCGCCCGGGCCCATCTTTCTTGAGCCACCCCCGCACCACAGCTACACAGTGGGACTGATGTCATTAAAATTTGGTCAAAATTCAGGCAAAAAGTGTTCGTGCTGTTATGGATGGCTAATCTAAATTTTCGTCAATAGAAACTTCGTTTAAAAAAATGTTCGTTATTTCAGTTTTATACGTTGCTTGGTTACGGAAGAATTCCATTTCAAATGCGTTATTAACGCAAAAATTTATTGTTGATCTGTTAGTAAAACGTATTTCAGTAAACCCTCATTAGCACGAATTTCAAGGGACCGCCATAATCGGAGTTCGTGTTATAAATATTCGTGTTATCTGAGTATTATTATAAATGTCCGTATTACCGTAATCCCTTGCCGGGACGGAAGTTTTGTTCATATTATGGCGAAATTCGTGTTAAGCGAGTTCGTGCCAACGAGTTTTTATTTATTAACCTTTTAACGAAGTGATTTCAAAGTTATAAATATACTACGGGATGACTTACAATAAATGTTACAGACTTCTTGGTAGGGATCGCAAACGATCACTTTTTGCCGATGCACATGAAGTGGAAAATCCACCGGGAGCTGTGGCTCAGTGCATCAACTGAGGTCAGTGCAGTACCTCTGACCGGGATATCTTAAGTTCGGGTCCCGACGGCGGCAGGATTTTCGACATTAGCTTTTCAGCTAGGTCGAATTCAGTCGCTGTCTGGAGGAGAATTCGAGCGGCCGGCTGCTCTGGTAGTTTCCTGTGGTTTCTCCCAATTAACACAAGGCGAATGCTGGAGCAGTACCCTAACAAACGGGCCACAGACCGAGCGCGATATTTCCTTCCTCTTCCTTATCCTATCCTCAGCACTTACACACACACTTACACTACACTACCACACAAGCCGGGAGACCAGTCGGGGACTTAGAACTTGTCCCGACTGGGGCGTTGCTCCGATGGTGGGAGATACCTGGTTGGAGAAAACCCCGGTAGGTCGGCGTCGGATCTCGCCATCCAGTGGGGAAGATAACCGCCACCTCCCGATGAAAAAACATTCACTACTCTTACGGGACTAATGACCTCGGTAGTTGATACGCCCGGAATCACTAACAATCAATTTAGTGGGAAATTCTATATAACGAATATACACATATTATTTGCCCCTGATTTTCAGGCAACTCTTTATGCACAGGCTTCGGTAGGTCACGTTCTGACGCAGTCATCGTCGATTCGTGTACATCCTCTAGAAGTTTGTAACATTTTTTCTGAGACATCTGTATTCGATATTACGCGAGAAGTGGTGATTAACCTTTTTTCTTCTTCCCAATTACAAAGTGAAATTGCCGATTACTTACGAAATATTCGTATCCAGTCTTCTTTCCCGTAGAATACTTGCCGCCTCAGTTGCCTGTAAAATTAGGGTCAGCAAAAGGAAATTTGCAGAATTCTATTTTAATACTTTTCGCAATATCGCGAAGTCGTCTTCTAATTTGTTATCGATAATCCATTTTAAGGGACCCACTAAAAATATCTATTTTTCAACTTTATAAATCTGTACCTTAGAGGTAATAGTCACTATGTCACTACATTTATCTAATTTTACTGGAGAGTAGTGTATAGGTGTTTTTATTATCAGAATAAAAGTGATGTTTTATTTGTTTAACTTGTAATTGATATGTATTCGACTGCTCTCAATGCCTCCAAGAAGGGCAATCAAATTGGAACACTTCTGTTTAAATATCCCATATTTAGCAAAAAAATCAGCATAGTGCCTTCTACTTCCTCGATATAGAAATGTTATGTACAGATTCCCGTGTCCTTTTCATTACATCAACGAAATTTTCTGCAGCTTGTATGTATACGTTTTGAGTGTGTTTAATCTATTTCACGTTTTCTTGAGACTTTCACCACTTTCAATCAATCCAGCGTTGCATCCCCGTCGAGCTCGTGTAGCCTTGAAGTGGCTCTGGCTTCCTACCTCCCGTGAGCACATCGCCCCTACGCCGTCTTTCCACGCGCGCTGCCTGCAGCTTTCCTGCAGCTGGCGCCAGACCCCCATTACTCCGCCGAACGCCCCAGTTCTTGGTACTTTTCCCTAAGCAACCAAGTCTTGTTTCTGCCTTTCCGAATCGTGGACGCAAGTAGTTTTATTTGTAAACAATACTATTTATCCCATTACGAGATAGATCGTCATAACAAATAGCTAGACATAACAAATAGTTTTGAATATTTTTAAAGGTTTATCTGACTAAATTAATTAACACTAACAATATCAGCATTGTGTGTTTTACGAACCCAATTTTCCTTTTTTTATGTGTGCATATCCGGCATATAAAAATTTAGTGCAGAGAGACATACCTTTATTGTGTTGCCAGTTCCTAAGCCGGTAAACCGGCAGTACTTCACAAAATGACATTAAACTCATACCATTTATTGTCTTTGTGACTCGTATAACATGAATACTCAAAACTTGGAACTCGTATAGCTTCTTTTTAGTTAAACGCAATGTCATGCCGTCACTTTCCGACGAACTGGAGCATTCTGTCACCCACAGCCTTGAAGTACAAATATAGATGCATACATAAATATTATATATTTTATAGTATGTTATACAGACTTGCTTCTCTCTACTTGTGTCTCCTTTCTAACTTCCTTACTGCAACGACGACATTCACCTTTCTCCGTTTTATTTTTGTTTTTCGATCACAAATTCGATTGCCTTAAATTCGTTTTTGTAGTTTACGCACAAAATCTGTAAGCAACGTGGATGATCAACTAATGACCAATCCATTTTTCAAAATCTGACTTCCTGCAAAATATATACTTTCTGTGTGTGCACTTATACAATCGAATATTCAGTAAAATGTCTGAAATTAATTTATAACTGGAAATCTTGATGAAATGTTTATTTCCTCTGTATAGAAAAAGCAATATTAACGCATTCATCATGCAGAGGGTGTTCAACGATACGGATATTCCTCTATCGATCTCATGATGTCGATTCCCTCGAATATGAAACCGATCTTTCAATTTTTGGGGTTCTTTATATGTGGCTTCTAATGTACTTTTGGAATTTTTTCAAAAATTGTTATAATGTTTTCTTTCAAGGTTTTCCTCAAAGTCACAAAATTACGCTTATAAAATGGGCAGGTCCAATATGCATTAAAACAATTCATTTTACGAAAATTGTTAAGCATTTAGAGTTAAACATTTTTGACGCCCTTCAAGTACTGCATTGAAGATAAAGATATGTTCTTGCCGTATCCCTTCGAATTTGAAACACTTTTTGTTTATTTTTGATTTTTTTTAAATCAAGCTCTACGTCATTTCCAAAATGTTCTCAAAAACTACTACAAAATTTTGTTTGTTTTATATTTTCTGCTGGTATAGAGGAGAGTACTCTTATAAAATGGCACATTTCCAATTTTGAGTAAAACCTGTGAATTATCCGAAATTGGAAAAGTTAAAATGTTTTTCGACGTCCCTCTGCATCTACATTATTGAAGATACATATTTTTACTTTCTGGTAGGCATGGTATACGAAGATTTATGTAATACTGCAACAAATTGATGTCGATATTTTGGCACATCTAAACGTTTGGGGCGTCTCCGCTACAGGGGAATTTTTTTTTTTAGTCTCTCCGTCTGACTATTTGTGTGTCCGTTTGCCTGTAAACGACAGCGCCTAGGTAGTTAAAAATATTACATCAAAATTTATATTTCTCCATCGGCCTGGCTGGTATCCCGACCACTTAAATTTAAAACGGATATTTTCATTATTTTGGTACTTAACATGACCCACATTTTTATTTTTTCTCAAAAATGCCTCCATTTTTCGCTTGAATACAGAAATACATGCTTATAAAAATGACCAGGTCCAATTTTCATTCAAACCTTTCAATTTTCGAAAATTAATTTTTTTTAACACCCTCCTAAAACTACATTATTGAAGACACAGATATTTTTATAAATTAAATATGTTGTTCAAAATTAGATATTTAATGTCATGTACAGTATTTTTAAAATACGTATAAGTAATTCTCACGTAAGTTTCATGAAATAGTGACAATTTGAAAAGGCTAAACAAATTTTCAAATGTACGTACATTTTTTCTTAAAATATTTTTCTCAAATAGAGCAACATTTAATAATGTAGTTGCAATAATATGTAAAGGATTCAATTTTCATTAACAAAAACTTCGAAATTCCAAGAATTGGACAAGTTTAGGCGAAAGACATGGGACAAGTTTCCATGTCTTTCGCCTACAATATTAAACTAGAGATTTTTTCTACAAATCAATGTACCACTAATTACAAGATCTTTAAATTATTTTATGTATTTTTTTTAATTTGTCAGTAGTATTCGCATTGTTTTGAATAATGTGATGTCAAAGTTGAATTTTTTTCCAACCTGACTTACACCCTTAATTCTGAAATTAGTCTTCTTTCTTAATGCAATTCGTTTTCCAATATTACAACTTTTAATCAATGTATGTTAACTTATTTCAAAATTTTAGTAGTTCACGGGCAATTTTGTCTTTTATAATTTGAATATTTCAAGTGATGGTTGAAGTACTATTAGGATAAAAGGTGCGATATAATAACATGGCGAAACCATTACTAATTACACGAGAGAATATGTGCTGGCACCATTAGTTTTTAAATAGAATCTAAATCTTCTAGTAAGATCTTTTAATAATGCCAAACTTTTTGAAAATATGAGTATTTTTCGTGTATTTTTCAGTAATATTCTGACCATTAAAACTAGAAGTTTTAATTGCATTTTCGAAATTTCAGAGAGTTAACATGAGAAGGCGTCGCGGTGACCTTTGCTCTATCCGAGAGAAAAAAAATAAAAATTAGATTCGTTTTTGAGAAAATCTTTTTTCAACAAAAATTGCACTTGACGTGTTTTAAAACAAATTTCATTGAGAAAAATTGTCTATTATCAATATTGTACTTTTGAAACGTTAATGTCTTGCAATTTACGAAAATACACAGAGTTAACCGGAAATGGGACCTGCGACAATTTTTTAAGTGAACTTTCTTCTTATCAAGAGAATAATTTAAAGACAAAATTTGAATCCGTTTTTGAGTGAATAATTGTTTAAAAATTCCCTATATTTCACGCAAAATTACGCGAAAACTATTCGAAAATGTATAATAAATTTTCATGATCTTCTTTAAAGAAACGTCTTCGAAAAATGAATTTTGTAATATAGGGGAAAATACCTCCAAAAATTAAAATTTCCGTTACAAATTCGCTAATTCCTGAGTCCGTTCAGATCGATCAGGGTATATTTTTTTAGGAAATTTATATCAACGATTTAGGTGCACAGAAACGGTCACAAGGTAATCACAAACGGTCAGAGGAGCGGAGAGACGGTCTGACAGCCAATTTTTCGGCAGACGGGCAAACGAGCAAACGGCCAAACGGGCAGACGGGTAGATAGGCAAACGGACAGAAGGACCATTTTCCTCAATTGGTTTTTCGATATCAAGGACCCACAAAACATATGGATTCTGAATACACGTGTTGGAAGCGTGCTGAATTTACTACATACAAAAACAATATACGTCGTTTCCAGGGCCCAGCAATAAGAGTATTTCTGTCGAAAAATAGCCGACTTCAATCACACGATTACAATACATTCCCTTCTTAAGAAGTAAGCCAAGCAAGTAAAAAATACCTAAACTAGATTTTTTAAAAAAAATGTTTTTTCTTTTTAATTTTTTACTCAAATAGAACAATGTTCGCTTTGTAATACATGCTTTATACCTGATTGCCTTTAAAACCTCTAAAATTTCGATAATTGCAAAAATGGGATTGTGGAACGGGAATTCGAGGAACTGCGTAGACAGTTCGAGGTTTCTTTAGTTTCTATGGTTTAGTAAACTTACTTTTATTGACTGTACTTAGTTCAAGTACAAGATACCAAAAAGGTAAGAATACGTGTAAGGGGGTGTGGATAGGACAGGGAAGAGGAAGGAAACATCGCGCGCGGTTTGTGGTCGGTTTGTTAGGGTACTTCTTTGTCATTCGCCTGATAATGTTCGGAAAAACACGGAAAAGTAACGATCAGAACAACCGGTCTCTAGAAAAATCCTCCAAACTGCCGCTGAATTGGCTTATCAACCTAATGTCAAAAATCCGCCACCGTCGTGACTCGAACCCCAGGACCTCATTCACATCTCGTACACGCACCCTTTGCTTACTCACACTTCACCACTCATTCCTTACATCTTCATCCTCTCTGATCGACATCGGTGGCTCAGGACATCTACACTGCAGTGTCTATGATCGGGAGGTCCTAGGTTTTTAGTTCTCGCAGCGGCAGGGTTTTCGACACTAGTTAGATAGCTAGGTCGAACTCAGCTGCTATCTGGAGGAGAATTCTAGCAGCCTGCTGCACTAATCGGTAGTTTTCCATTATTTTTTTTGCGAGCAACACCAACCGAATGCTGGAGCAGTACCCTAACAAACGGGCCGCAGACCCCGCGCGATCTTTGCTTCCTCTTCCTTGTTCTTTACTCGCTCCCTACTTACATGCACCACACAACCACACATACCGGGAGACCTGTCGGGAGCTCAGAGCTTGTCCTGGCTGGCGCGGTACCCCGCTGGTGGGAACTTCCTGGTTGAGGAAAACCCCGTTAGCCGACATGTAGGTCGGCGCCGGATCTCATCATCCAGCAGGTGAAGATCGCCGCCACCTCCCGAGAAAAACGCAAGCACAACACTTACGGGAGTAATGACATGAGCAGTTGACGCGCCCCTGATTCACCACTCGTTCAATTTACTTCCTCCTTCCCCCCCGGGCCCCCCCCCCCCCCCCCCCCCCCCCCCCCCCCTTCCCCCCCCCGCCTCACCCCCTGTACACCGCCCCATCCTTCGTTCCCCACACCCCTCGCCTCACCCCGCCGTCCTTCGCCTCCGCGTTTGGAACCTCCACCAGAGCGGCTTACCAGGCCCAATTTCACGCTCCGTTTCTTCTAGCGCAGTCGACGTGAGCCGTCGCTGCGCCGCCGAGGACGTCTGGCTCCCGCGACGGGCGCTTTGGATGATTTCGCCATAAACGTCTGTTTTAACGGGTTCCGCCGGAATTCGAGCCCCACTCGCGCCGCGCACGCTGTCGTCGTTGCAGCGCCACGGGGGCCGGGGGGAGTCGGCTCAGGCAGCTCAAGCGGAACGACGAAGTAGAGGGCGAACCAACCCTGCCTCTCGGATTTGGAAGCAATCGGTTCATGCGGCTAAAATTTTCAAATTGTTATTTATTAATCCTTTTATTTCTTTTATACGCTGTCAGGAAGAGAACTCTAGCGGTCCGATGCTCTGATCGGTAGTTTTAAAGTTTTAACTGGATTCTGCGTGCAATGCCAGGCGAATGCCGGAACAGTATCCTAATAAATGGACCACGGACCGAGCGCGATCTTTCCTTCTTTATCCTCGCCCCCTCTTCTTCCCTTACATACCTTACACTTTATGCACGAGGGCCAGTCGGGACTTTTAAGATACACAAAAGCAAACTTTTACCTTATCTTCTATACTGTTTATAGCAAACGCATGAAAAAAATACTGAATGTGTACTCTTTGGTGCTAAAGACGTGTGTTAAAAAAATAACTTAACACCTACCACAACTCTAAAAAAATCAAACGTGTGTGTCCTATTAGCCCCACCTGATGGGGCTAATACGACAAATGGGGCCTAAGTGAAACAGCTTCATATCTGATTGATGAATTTTTATTGGAATTGAAAAATAGTGAATGTTGATTGGGAAACAACGAGCGGGCTATAGTGAGACACCTTAGGGTATAGTGTCTTAACAGTATTTTTTCATTTTTTTACATCTTGCTCAAATACTGTAACATTTTCTGATCCTGCTATATGGTCATTTATAATATAATATATTTCCTATTATTTGCTATTTTTTGTTAATTTCGAATTCAATAAGTAACAATTCTTAACGTGTATCACATTAGCCACATTTTTTTCTGTATCATATTAACCCCGACTGGCCCAATAATATCTTCAATGTCAGGAGACAAATCGGGAGCTTAGAGCATAAGCAAGCTGGGGCGATGCCCCACTGCCGGAGATATCTGGGAAGGGACACTTCGCAAGCGGACGTGTAGATCCGCGCAGGATCTCATATTTCAGCGGGGAAAGAAACAGTGACACTTCCCGAATTCAAAATCCCCTGCACTCACAGGGCCAAAAACCAGAGTAGCTGATTTGCGCGAGCGAAGGCGGGAGATCCTCGTGAGCCTATGTTCGGTCCTTCAGGGTGACTTCTCCTTCTAGGTGGGCATGGGGATGCAATTATGACATTACTCATTTAACTAATTATTCAAGATATCTAGTCTACATCATACTATTCAATTTTTACGTATTCCATTTTCGGATGTAGTAGATGCCTACTGAAAATTATTTGAGAACTGTCAATTTTGCATGTTTTGACCGTCACATACAAATCAATAAAACACACAAATACGTATGGAAAACGAATGATCGGGAGAAGTGGCTCAGGGCATCAACTGATGTTACTGCAGTGCCTCTAACTGGGAGGCCCCATGTTCGAGACCCGACGGTGGCATGATTTTCGACACCAGCTTGATAGCTAGGTCGAGTTCTGTCGCTGTCTGAAGGAGAATTCCAGCGGACGGCTGCTCTAATCGGTAGTTTTCCGAGGTTTCTCCGATCAATGCCACGCGAATGCCAGAGCAGCACCCTAACAAACGGGCCACAGACCGCGCGCGTCTTTTTTTCCCATTCCTTGTCCTATCCTACCCCTTAACTACACACACTTACGCTTACATGCACTGCACTACCGCACATTCCGATAGACCGGTCGGGAGTTTAGAACTCGTCCCGACTGTGAAGGTGCCCTGCTGGTGGGAGGTACCTACTTGGTGAAAACCCCGCTAGCCGACGATAGGTCGGCGATGGGTCTCACCATCCGGCGGGGGAAGATCACCGCCACCTTCCGAACAAAAAGCATACACTATACTTGCGGATCTAATGACCTTAGCAGTTGATGCTACCAAAATCATCAATTAATTAATCAATACGAAAAATGAACAATATCGATGTGCTTAATTTATTTTAATAAGAAGTGAATTTGCCGCTGGTGTTTATTTGGGGGGGTGTCATTAATGAGAAATAAACTGAGATATTAAGTGCCTTTCTGTAGCACAATGAGAGTTTTCACTTTCCCTTTCCTGTCACACTCATCCACTGCCACAATATCCCACCATGTCGCATCATTTCGCATGTATATTTTCAAAACTATGACTTTCTTCGTATGAGATCAACTATGACTTTCTTCGTATGAGATCATGTGATACATTATTAGCAGTATTACTAAATTCGTGAACAAAAATTGAGAGAAAACTAAGTCACCTAAGCAGCATGTAATATGTGTTGCATTCGCCCGTCAAACGCCTATTGGAAAGCACATGGAAATAAAGTTACTAAAAGAAAAGAGAACTGGTATTTCCCAGCCTAAGAAAAATATATTTCACAGAAACGTTTTTAAAAGAACCGAAAAAAATTGGAAATGCTTCTCATCATTCGCTTCAATTGAGCCTAGGCCACTGGTTCTTCAGTTAGCGCGTCGCGGATTTCATTGTATCAAAATTACTTTATTATTAAAATTATTACTACTATTATTACTTTACTCAAAATTACTTTAGTATTAAACTTGCTTGGTTATATTTTTTTTAACAAATTTAGTTCGAGCTAACATAAACCTTACAAAACATTTAAATTGCCTACAAGTAAAAACAGTATCTGTTGTATATATCCACTTCCGGAAACCAGTAACGTTACCTTCGCTGGATGGTGTATGTTATTCATCTCTGGTACACTGCCACTGGTCATTTTAGTACCGGTATTCATTTACTAGTGAGCAGGCCTTATGGCCTGAACCTCGCCAGAAATACACAATAATAATAATAATAATAATAATAATAATAATAATAATAATAATAATAATAATAATAATAATAATAATATTCCCCAACACCTACCTGTCTAGGGTTCCCGTGTGGACACGCTCCATGTATCTGAAGTTCTGATTTTCTCCTTAAATATTCCGTTAAATATAATTAGAACTTATTGTTTTTCATTAAATCGCAACAAATGTCAGCATTCGTATTTCCAAATTCTACAAAGAAAGTTTTGGCTCATAATGATAGGTTTTTCTTAGGCTGTTGCAGAGATAGTCTTGTGCTCGATCGGTTACGTGCGATATTTTTTTTTAATTTACTTTATTCAATATAATTTTTTACACGTTGATGTAATACATTTTCGTGAGTTTTTTATTATAAGTTTTTGTTGATATTTCTTGAGTTTTATTTTACTGTGCCCATGTGGGTACGATAGGTAGATAACACTGCAATTTCTCAATGAGACCACTTCTCATGATGAAATTCAACTTTTCAAATCAACTTTTGAGTGCTTATTGTGGCTCAGCCTTTTGAAATCTCGAAGGAGTTTATTAGACAAAATATACTTAAAATTGACTTAAGAGCTTATTTTCAAAGTTTCGTTATTTCCTCTCTTAACACTGTTTATAGTAAATTACTTCCTCTGGCACGTGATGTAGTGAGAATCTGTGTTTTGTGGGTTCTTTATTCGGAAAAATCGACTAACGGCAAAACGTCTGACTGTCCATCAGTGGTCAACAGCCAGTGGTCCGTCAGCGATCTAAACCATTCAGCCGATTTTCACCAAAATTGATATTCCCCGATCGATGTGAACTAACTCGAGGCTTTGGGAGTTTGAAAAAGATATTTTGGTTTTTGAGGGTATTTTACAATAAGCCCCAACAAAGTTTTAAAACTTTTTTAAAAATTGGCACCAATTCTTTTTGTTAAACTTTGTCCTCGGATAGCGTAAAGGACATTTAAAAGAATTGTGCAGATGTCATGTAGATCATTTCGTTGAAATCACTGGATTTGGGAAAATTGCACAACTTGAATTATTTTCGGAGTTACAACTACTATATTGAAGAGAGAGACTTTTTCCTTAATGAAATCTGATCTTCAATTCGAGATCTTGAAATAAAGTCATGTACAATTTTTCAAAAATACAAGTTTTCGCATAATTTAATGTGAAATATTTTAAAATTTTTAAAAACATGTTTTTTCTAAAAAAACGCATCAATTTTTTCTTTAAATCTTCTCCGCGTGTCTATCAAATGACTATAACAGAAGTGATACCAGTTTCATTTCTGGCGAATTCTCTGTATTTTCGAAAATTGGAAGTAGTTATCATTTCAAAAATTACCAAATTGAAGATAGAAATTTTTGCTTTAAATAAAGTACGTTCTACAAACTCGTTCTTTAATAAAATCATTTACAGATTTTTGACAATACGAATTGTTTTGTGCTTGAAATGTGTAATTTCTTAAAAAAATCAAAAACAGTTCCAATTTTTTTCTTTATATTTTCTCCTCGTGTGTATCATTGGGCTGTAAAAAAATTGTGCTAACTCTATTTTCGATGAACTCTCCATGTTTTCGGGAATTGCAAACAGTTAAAATCTCAAAACTACAAAATTGAAGATAAGAGATTTTTGCCTCAAGCAAAATCTGTTCTAAAAACTTAGCTCATTAAAAAAAGGTCATGTACAATATTTTTTTTTTTAAATACTAGTAGTTTTCAAGAACTTTCTGGTTGGAATTAATGCAAATTATAAAAAGAACATTTTCTCTAAAACTGTTTTAATTAATTCCTTTAAATTTTTTCCTTGTTTAAAACAAGGGATGCCTAAAAGAATGGCTTAGGTCTCGTTTTCGAAACTCTCGCTGATTTTTCGAAAATTGCGTGTTGTAAATATTAGTTGGGGACAAATATATTTTTAAGCATTGGCCCGAGTTGAAACGTCAGACTGTTTCTATGGCGTGGAGATAGGGCGCTCGGCGAGTAAACTCAGAGGGCCTGAGTTCGAGTCTCGAAAATAATTTTTTGATAGTTGAAAACACTTTTGCATGTTCATATATTTTGTATATTCATATAATATTGCATAGCAGTTACAAATAATGCGAGAAAGTATGTACTGTTGTAGCACCACTTGTGGGGACTCCAAAATGTCCCATATTTTGCTTCGGCGCGGTTTTCGCTATTCGCAGCTCCACGGCTACAAAATACTATTATACTTTTCAATTTAAGATCACGCGAATTTAAAAAATCTATGTGCCCTCCTGGAGCCCGGAGAACTCGTGAGTTTGGGGACTTTATCATATGTATACATACTAACCACTGCAAATGCAGCTACAAAGTAAAAAAACTTATTTTAGTTTTTTGCGCAACGTGAAACCCATATCGTAACCGCTGCAGAATCGGTAGATTATGTTGGAAAGAAATTTTATCGTACAGATACATTAAATAAGAAAAATATAAAACATGAAAACAGAAAATAGAAAAATACAGAATATTTACTTCTTCCTGGGAGCCTTGCCGTCGTATGACGTCAGGTGTGTCACAAGTAGTGACACACTGAGGAAAAGAATGCAAATTATGAGAATAGGCAGAATAACATTATAAAATATTTAGTTAAAATCGTAACTGTTGCATAGTTTTTGTGGTTTTCCTGAGTTTCTGAATATCTAACTAATCCAAAGACACCTCTCACATTGCCAAAGGCTGCTTGGTTTTCTATCAAATTGTGTGCGCATTGAAAATTAGTCATACAGATATTTTAGAATTTTTTTTCGAGATCCTGGATATCTCAACATATCAAAATCATAAAGACCACACATGGCATAGTTTTGATTCCTTTTCTGCTCCACATTGGAAATTATATCTATATCGAAAATGGTACATCACCAAAAAAAAGTTTCTGTATTCAAACTGTAGGTTTACAGAATTCAGATATAATAATTTAAGTTATCAGATTGTTGGTATTCATTTTTTATCCATTCCCAGTATCTTTCGTGTTTTTGCTAGAGAAAATCTAAAATTTTCAACAAATGCTTCATTGCCACAAGTTTTTTCCGCAAACTTTGTCCTCCAGCTCTCTTTTACGGCAATGTCATAAGTAGACATCGAATGTTTAGGCACTAAAAAATCGTCTTTTAGGCGCCTAAAAAGGCACTGAAAATATCAAGAATAAGGAGAAAAAAGGCACTGTCATAAGTTACATACACAATAAAATGAAAAATTGTAATTTTTGTCTATATTATTTTGTAAACTTAAATGCACAAATCAAGTTCATTTTAATGTAAAACTAGTACATATTTACAACTCTTCTACGTTTTATTATTAATAGTTTGCATTAACCAGTAATATTTGCATATTACCAGTTACTGTTCAAGGATCACAATTACAAATTTGCGACGACAGGGAGACCAAATCAGTTTGAATGCGGAGAAGGATATCTGAACGATGTGACTGGTATATATTTTAGAAGTCCAACAGTAGCAACACTGAAACCTTCCGGGAATTTATATTTATTTCCACTTAAAATTTTGGTGCCCTCGGTGTATTATCAATCGACCATGTTGTCAGATCATGGCTGGTAGTTATGAAATAGGGAAATGGAGAAAAAATCAGTTGGTATACTTTCAGGAATTATCCTGTATTTTTAAATGCCAAGACATGAATTGAAGGTTTCGTAATGAATGGTCACGTTGGATCATCGCCGATTTTCCGATATCTTAACATTGTGTATAAAAATAATTAATAAAGAGGCAAAAAAGTCCTAAAAAAAGGTATTTATGCAAAAAAAGGCATTTATTAAAAAAGGCATATGCATTTATTAAAAAAGGCATAAGCAAAAATAAGCATTATAAAACTTCGTCAGATGTCATCATTTGTCATGATTCGTGCACATATATTATCAGCCTTTAAATACATTCGCTAGAATAAAATAGGCATTTCCGTAAACTTCGTTCGCTAAAATAAAATAGGCATCCGGTGTCTAGTCATAAGTTATAGAAAATTTCTTTTAAAATGAGATATTGGTTATTATTTTATCATTACATGATCAAGAGTTTCAGTGTTTGAAATGTTTTGACACATTCAATTTTATTTTTTGTATGCTTATTTATTATATCTCAGCTTCCAGAAAACATTTAATAAAATTATATACTTAAATTATATAAATAAAGATGAATATTTAATCATTTCATAAAATTGCGGTAAAAATTCCTTCAGGAAAATTACTGTATGATTAAATCTTAGAATAATTAGTGCTGACTTTCTGAATCATTCACTGTCTTTAAATATAATAATCTAAGATATATATTTTAAAATATGTATTTCTGAATTCATTAAAAAGTATACTCATTATTTAACAAGACTGATATAAGTTAGATAAATAAACTAATCATTGTGAACTATTTAGAGCTAGTTCAGAGCTTTATAGCTTCTTCCTAGCAATCTCAGTAGTTTCTTAATTACTGACAAACTGTTCTTGAGTTTCTCATCTCTTTCTTTATCTGCCTCTGCCTCATCTTGTTATTTTTCATCTACTAATTTGCATTCGTAAATAATTTATTTGACACAAGTATTTTCCAAGAATATAATTATACATTAATAATGTACTGCACCTACACTTTTTGAATGAGACAATGATAAAATCCAAGCCCAGTCTTTAAAACTGACATGTACCATGATATTTCTTTCATATATAATATAGAAAAAGAAAGTGAATTTTGTACCAATTGCCTTAAGTATGAAAACGAGGGAAATGGTATGACTCAAACATTATAGGCTAGCAATTGCTTCCGGTGGGTTTGCTGGGAAGGAGCCTGCTGTTCGACTTCAACATAAGGCGGCATGAGTATTTTCTCATGTTTGGCTTCTAATTCCATCATGTATCGCATGTACAACTTCAGCTCAACCATAAACATTCATATTTTTTCATTATCATCACTCGCCCCTCATGATCACACCTAACATTATCTGACTATCAGAAGGCAATGACAAAACACCACTGTGATCACCTACCTACAAAGAGGGAAAATATAAAACCACAAGTCTGCTCCTTCATCTGACTGCAGTCCCATCAACCTTGCGTTTGAGGAGATCATCAGCATCATCATCATTATTATATTTAAATGACTAATGTAAAATTGCTGATAATTCTTTCATAGTCTTCTGTCAAAATCTTCTCTTCTTATTGAGCATCAGTATTTACAAAATAGTTGGAACATATTTGTAAAAGAAATAATATTTTAAAGGTAGAAAATAAGTGTATATTTTTTTCATTAATTATTTCCGTTGGTTCCTAGTTTTTCATTACTGTATGATATTTGGTGTACTTCACATTTTAGAGGTGTTGCAGTATTGACGTATAGTTTTAGAAGTAATATACTTGGAAGTCTCATTTTAATTATATTATAACCTTTTTAAGGTTTTTTTAAGGTTTAAAAAAGGAACCAACAGAAATAATTAATAAAGAGTATTTTACTTATCAATGTGTTGAACAGGTATTCAGATTTTAAATATATGAATGGAAATCAGTTAATAATAAATATAAACTCAGTTCATTCCTCTTCAACAAACTCATGATACTTCACTAATAATATGATATTTCTAGTTCTTAGCACCCGTCAAGTTTTGAAAGAAATTATGACAAATAATTGTCATATTTAATTTCTAAAAATAGACAAGGAAGTGGGCTCACATCCTTCCCTTTCCTGGGAAAGTAATCACAGTGGTGATTTTGCCTTTTCTTTCCAATGTATGGATCCTAGTAACGGTAATAATGAAAGGTGAATGCTAAATTATTATGAATGGGTCGGTGGCTCAGATGGGATAATTGATGGTATTAGTTAGCAGCATGCCTAAAAATGTAGGAAGAAGATCTACAGACAAATAGTCTATGTGCTACTGAGACAAGTTTGAAACACATAACTCCAACAATTTTCTTGTAACACAAATTACAAACTTTCTCATATTTCATACTATATTTATCTTGGTTGTCGTTCATCACTGACTCATCAGTGAAAGTGATAGTGTGGGGGGGAAAAAGAAAATCGATGAGAATGGAATCCATTTCAATGGAATTGATAATGGAATTAATTTTCATTGCACAAAAAAATGTATAATTTTGTTCATAGTTCACTTATTGTAAATTTTCTCAAGTTCACTGACAACAAAAATAGATTATAGTCCCCTGTTTTGTCAATATCGCCAAGCTTAGCTTTTAGTTTTTCATTCTGTGTTTCTGCTGTTCTAAGTTTTGATATTCAAACCTTTTCTCTAGAAATTAGCCACTTTTCCTATTAATTTTGTAATAAAAGATCTTCACAAAAATACAGACTGGTTTGTTCACTATTCATCGTGTGCAGAAAATTCAAATTTTCTCTTTTATTTATGACTAATTTTGTAACTTTGACTTTTTCAGATATCTTTTCTTAATTTCTCCAGATTCACGTTTTAAGAGATATAAAAATTAATCTAATTTTCCATAAATTACTAGCAATTTTTACTAGCTATGATTTTTTTTTCTTGTTATAATGTAATATACTAATGTTATTCACTTGTGTAAAATAAATGCCCATGCTTAAATTTTTAGAGTGACATAGTGAGGTAATTTAAGAAAAGAAGTCAGTTATAATCCTGCAAAATTTATTAATGAAATATGGCTTTTTGTAATATTTGTTATCTTTGAAGATAATTTGCAATACAAAAGTTAACACAGCATCTTATCATTAAAACACTTCTGTAGAAGTCACTAATATCTGAACACATGCCTTTTGATAAGGCACAAAATAATTGTAAGAAAAATATTTCGTTCTTTTCATAAAATGAAAAGGTAAGATTTAGGCTGGAAATATAATGTGATTGTCTCCTAGATATTAATTCACAAAAGACTACTCTCTATTAGAGATTAGTCTCTGAGTTTAATGGTGACAGCATTCTTATTGGACTCCAAAACTGACACAGTTGACAAAAGAATCTATCGTAAAACATATTTTTCCTCTAGGAAAATTCCTCAGGAAAATTGAGTATTTTATTTTGTACACACATTCTCAGGTTTTGTTGAAATCATTGGTAACACATTCCAGACGTTCATACCACATTTTCCATCTCATAAGAACATAAGCATGCGCATAAGGAGGGCCATGTGGGGAGGGGAGGGGGCATGTCCCCCCACCAGAAAATTTTGAAAGAGACCCCATAGCTTCATGTGATAAAATATTTTAAATCCATAAATATGTTTAATTTCTATTTTCCCCCTTTAACCTGGCAATGTGGTGAATTGACATTTAGGAAGGAGGCTGTCCAAGCTATCTGACAACCCTGTAAATGATTCAACACAAAATCATTTTATTCAATAAAAAATTAAATCAATTTAATTATATCATTAAAGTAATAATTTCATTCTCCTTGAAGAATGTTTTATTTATTTACTTTATTAGTAAAATATGTCATATGTAAGTAAAACAGTTTAATAGAAAAAGGAGCCCAGAAATGTAGTTGCCGGATGCCCTTGTTTTAAGCTGCACACGCCTATGCATAAGAAACATTTACACCTTACATTACAAAGTCAGAGATCATTCCAACTTTCTACATTTCATATCAATGTCAAAAATGGATACTCTCACTAATATTTTCAAGTCTTGATTTTCTAGTCATTCATACATTAATATTATATTTTTACAAGACACAGCCAATTCTAACAAAAATATTGTTAAAATATAACTAAAGAATTTTAAATATTCAGATATGTATTTTGAAATTTATCATATAAGTCATTGTAGGCCTATAGGGCATGAGGGGGGGAAACAATTTTCATTGGAATATGGATTGAACAAATGATAACTACAGTTATTCACAAATAATATCTTCTGTAAAAATTTCTGCACTAAAAATTGGCAAGTACGAGCATTTACATTTGTATTTCCGCTATATATTTTGTAGACTTTTATTGTCATTTATGAAAATGTCACATCATTTGGCGTACAATAGTTTTCAAAGTTTTAATAATTCAGTTCCTTTAGAAATATATGACTATTAATTTTCATACCTATTTGAACAAATTTTTAGATTTTTAATAAAATACCCAATCCCAGAATTATTAACGAAAGAGATGCTGTAGCAGAAAGAGGGCTGTGATTACATAAGTCTCCTTTGCAGAAGCACATATAAACTTTTTTGTGATTCCATACAGTGTAATCACAGCGCTCCTCATCATCTGATGGACCCCGTTGCAGGCAGAGACGTTGTGTTGCTACTCCATAATCTGTTGAAAACAGAAAAAATTACAATTTAAAAATACAAAAATAATGTTTGTTGTGCAAATCATAAGTGCTTATATTTATTATTAGTATTTCAAATTTCTTTCTGACATGTTTTGGATTTTCTGACAATCTGTTTTGGATATTTATTGTTTTTCTGATTTTTGTCTTGTTTTGTAAAGTTTACATTTTAGGTTGAATATGTGTGTATGAAATATGAAATATATATAAGGTAGGAACACTTTTGAAGTCACCATGCCTTTGCATTGGATGCATCAAATATTAATTTCAAGGAATTCTCTCATAACAAGGTATCAAAAATGATGTAAAATGCATGAATTAAATGTCAGTAAATAGTCAAATACAAAGAAATAATTATCACTCTAACTCAATGAAAAATAATTTTTCCTCAGTTAATATCCCTCAAATATCATCCTAAAACATTGCTAAAGGCTCAAGCAATTTATTTTCATGCTCCTATTAATGTTTCAAAGAGATCATAAAATGCTGTAAATTTGCAAAGCTTGCCAAGCATAAAACTACACCTTCACCCACAGTTAAATATGCTGTCTCAACACTGGCTGCAAACCTTGGCAAATGAAGAATGCCAACATAATATTTGTATAACAAATAATCTACTAAAATATGTTAAAATATATCAATCAATTTTCAGAGGATTAATCCAATATTAACAATTATTAAAATTTGCTTTTGGTGAAACAGGCCTGACAAAAATTGTCTGTTTCACGATTTTCAGATAAATGTAGTCATGTGGAATGAAAACTGTGAAAGATAGGGCTAGAACAACTAAAATCTGAGCTACTTTGAAAATGCATGCAGAACAGTAAAATCAAAATTCTCTGCTGGATGAATACATCAAGAATTATAAGACAAATCCATATCTTTTCAATCATATGCCATTTTGTATTATATTAACATATAACTAAAAAATTGTAAGAACTTCATTTATAAGGCCTGTCAATAAAGTTTGTTTTGATCAGGTCCAAACATTTATTTTATTTCGAATGATATAATATTGATTTAATTTATTGCGCCTGATGCACTGCTGACAATAGATATTTCTCAAAAAATATTGAAGGTAATACCTTCCAATATTGCTGTGTCAAATTTAAGTTCTGAATATTTTGCAATGAGAAATAAAAGAATATTAATTTTTTGAGTGAACAGTTCAAATTAATGATGGCAAATTTTGACCCCTTCATATTGAGAAAATAATATAGAATAAATAGTTTAGAGAATAATTTATCCAATGAAATTAAAACTATCTCAAAATCATTTCAAACTATTCAAAACTAATTCAAAGGGTAATTTCATTGCAAAATTGCACAGAGCTGACAAACACACACCACTTAATGAGATCAAAGTTGGTTGATGGAACAAAAATTTTGAAACAACTTTGTAAATAAAGAAGTTTTCCAATGCTAAGTTGCCAACATTGACTAAAATAGAAAGTTACATTCTGTTCACAAACCGATTTTCTTACATTTATAATCAGCATAAACATATCTATTACAAATCTTCCAATCTCGACCTATCACCCCAACTCAATCAGGTTTTTCATCCAATCTCCCTGATCCTTTGAGAAAATGCAGAGATGACCCCCTTATTTTGCATCTGGACTTTAATGTAGCTTCACTGTCTTGCATGTTTTCTTGAGCTCAGTGGGGAATGTAGATATTCAAATAATTGTTCTCTATTTTCATCCAGCAGTAAGTCAATTCCTTCACATAAAGCATGAGGGATACTAGCCAAAATATGTACCTGATTTGCTATACAAACAGATTTTATTACACAGGAGTGAATATTTTCATACCAATTCTTGCCAAAAGCACTCATTGCTACTTGTATTATCCAACTCAATAAATATGTGAGTTAGGACAGAGGTCCCAGAGTTCAAGAAATCGTGCAGAGATTGCACTTCTCCTCCTAATATATCACACACTTTTTAACTGCTTTTGACATTAGATAAATTAATAAAAAAAATTATCTTTTTGATAAGCAATAAAATTCTAAGACCTTATTATTTGATACAAGAATTTATTTCTAGGAATAATATCTATCAGATCATTGGAAAATCAACATTTTGTAACTAAAGTACCTTTTAAAATTTAAGAACATGAGTCTGCAAACAATATTTACATTTAAGAAAATATCCATAAAACTAGAATTGTGAAAATTATTGCACAAAATATGAGAAATGTTCAAGCAATTACTCTAATATTTTTGGCTTACTAGTAGATATTGATTTAACTGATTGCTTTTCTAAACTGAATTATTGTCAGGAACCTTGGCTTGTTTTACAACACAATACTCATGAAATACAATAATCACCAAAATAAATATTCATGAAATTCCAAACCATTTTTCTATTAGAGAACAGATCTCCCAACCATTTCTTGGATCAACTTCTTTAAAAAGTATTTGCTTTATCAATCCCCTTCATTTTTTTTTATAAAATACAGCTTACAATATAATCATTACACAAATAATTGCACATAAATGACTTAAAGGTAACTATTTAAATGGCATAAATACAGGCAAGAGTTTTGAAAAAGAATAGTTCATCAGACATATAATTTATTAATTTTTTCCACAACTATTTTTAATTTTACAAATATAAATGCATTTCCAGAAATATAATCACAGATTCTAATTGCACAAAAGTTTGATACTCATTAATGGGAACAATGTGAAATTCCAAAAAGAAGTAAATTTGTGATTTATTAGTTATTAGTTTTAGAATTTTATATAAGAAAGCTATTAATTATCAAGTTCATTAATAGTGTTTTGTAGTCAATGGAATCTTGATGCTGTTTATACTGATCAGTTGCTGGTGTTTATTTGACTAACAAACCCCAATCAACACAGCATCATCATTGACCCCCTTCCCTATTTGAGCCCCATTTAAAGGAGCAATATCAACCCTTTTGGGAACCTCTGTCTTAGAGTAAAGTTAATTGTAATCATAAAATATGTAGTACACATTATTTCTGCAGGAATAATGAATGGAATTCACAATATACATCCTCATGATTCATCAGCATTATATTTCAAATTCTTTTAATTTCATTTATAAAGAGTTAATGGAAGGCACTATTACACTTCTTGGAAGAAATTTTGCTAGTTATATCACAAAATTCAATTTTAATTGCAAAGTTTTACCATCATCTTTGTAAGTTGTTCCACCTTCAAGGAATTTGCCACACCAACCAGATGCACAAGGAACAGCATCAACTCCACGTTCCATTTCAACCATCGTTACATTAATTTTGAAAGGATCTTTGCAAGAACCTTGGTCACCTCGGGATCGGCAGGTAAAGCATCGTTTCAAGGCTAGAAAAAAAAATTTTCAAAAGAGAAACTGAAATTAAGCTAGTATTTATAAATAAATTTAAATTGAAAAACAAGGACATATGAAATATTGAAAAGTAATTAAATGAATAACAGACATGAAATATCTAATTAGCTAACTTGCTTGATTAAACATGATTGTAGTATTATTAAAGTAATAATATTATTAGTCTGGGTCATGTGCTTTTAAGGATTTCACCCCTATGAAATAAAGATATGAATGCATTGATACAATAAGATGAGGTTTCATAATGAAGACTTTAATGCTCCACACTCCTTGAATAAATCTAGCTACCTAGGTAGGATTCGCACACACAATATTAGTACATCCTCTTAATTTTAATTGCATGGCAACAAACAACAAAAGATTCTTTTACCAGTATTAGCAATATTCATATATATGTTTGGCAGTTCAACTTTAAAATTATTCATTAAAAGTAAAGTTATATTAAAAAATGACTCAAAATAAGAGTAATTTCAAATCTTAAAACAAGTATATTACAAAATGTATTAAGAATAAGTTACAGTCTTTGTTGTTGAATTGTCTTGAATGTTTCAATTTTCTCACCAAAAAAGAATTCTTCATGTAGAGAAATAGAAAAATTAATCTTAAAAACTGATGAGGATTTATTGAAAATTGATACATGCATGGGCACCCATAGAATATGAGTCACCTGGAGCTGTAGATACACTGGGGCCCCTTATTTCAAACAAAAGTTTCTCCCCCACTTCATTCCCCCCCCCCTCCTGGGTACCACTGGATATATGTGATTAGTGTACTTTGTTAGTGATGCAATGTTCAAAGAGACAACTGTCAATGAAACAAAGAAAAATATTACTTGCCTCTAGGACATTCACATTTCATCAAGAGATAAATCTTGTACCCGTACATATTTTTAGTAAATTTGTTAATAGATTTAATTCATTGTTAATATTTATTTATTTATTTTACATCAGAAAACACACAAAAACTCTGTATGATGTATTATGAGGAAAAGTGTGTTTGTGCATGTTTTCTTGAGCTCTGGGATCCCCATCCTGGCTTGTACATATATTAAGTTGAATTATGAATATAGGTAGTAACAAATATTTTTGGCAAGAATTGATAAGAAAACATTTGCTTCCGTTTAATAAAAACTGAAATGAAATAATAAACTAATATTTCTCAACTACTTTTTTTCAGTTATACAATTATAGATTAGTTTCCCAAAACCAATCATTTTGCTTTTTCAAAACAGCTTATAAACTTGCCCTTCCCTTTTTTTTTATATTTTAAATGACAATTTCATTGACAATTGAACTTTATCCACAAAACATTTTTAAGAAATTAATGAAATTAAAAACTCCATTGTCACTAAAGTGAATCAATGAATATTTAAAATCTAGTAGCTTCTTTTCAAAATTTTATAAAAAATTATTCTAAAGATTGTTATTTTGAGGGTGCAACACATTCCATTCCAGAACACTATTTCCTTTGTAGCCTGAACAATACTTCTACACTAAGAGAGAGATTATTAACTATTTTAACGTAATTCATAACATACATATTTTCGCGTAATTCCGGCATTGGTTCGTGACGAGCAAAAATAGTCTCTATTTACTGATCACTGACTCAACGCGGAACAATAAGATCAAGGTCGTTGAAACAACAATACTGTACAATTGTGAATAAACTCCTTTATTTTTTATTTTTTGTATGTACGTTGCAACTAATGTAATCTTTTATGGCCTCCCCTTAAAACGTGGAGCATCGTGTCCCACTAAATATCAAATACCTGCGTTCCCGAAATTCAGAACAAGGATCTGTTTCCTGCTGTGACAGCTGTCATTTCTACATACCTTCTGTTGATATTGCGAGAGACAGGACGACGAAAACAATTGTAAGCTTGTTACTGCTGTATAGATTCATTATTGATGTTTTTCGGGATTCTGAGATCCTCAATGATCGGTTCTTGACGTTTATCAGAATCACACGCCTTCCTTCATTCCTGTTTCGAGGAGGAGCATTGCACGGAAGGCTGTCTGGTTTCTTTCCCCCTTCCCCGAGACCAGGTACCGTTACCTGGAGCTGTAAGTCACTCCCACCCACTTTCCATTCTCGTAGACATTGTATCCACAGAAATGATCTTTGAGTACGAATAAGATTGGAAATATAATTTTCCGAATTCTATCGGAGAATTCGTTATTGGTCTTTAGTAAATTGTCTTTTATGAGTGATATTTAGTGAACTTTTTATTCTCTTGCTCTGGAAACCCATTGAACTTTATACGGCACAAGGGCTTCGGCCTCTTCAACATCGGGGAAATGTTTTCTTTGGAAGCATGCCTTAATTACACATCCACAATAACAAATACCAGACAGGAACAGCAAAAAAGCGAGGTATATGAAATAACGCTGAGTCTCTGAAAAATGTAAATATAAAAAGATGAAACAAAACAAGACTTTATTAGCTGATTTTAAAATTAAAAGACATAACGTCTTTGCACCCACTTTGACTAATAAATTCTTTCGACGTATAAAACGAAATCCATATTTCCTGGATTTTTATTCCATTAATGTAACATGAATAGTTGCCGCTTGCATGTGCAGTGGGATTCTCAAACAATAGGGTGCCAAAAGCATCAACCAGTAGTGGTGTTTCTGGTAAATCAAGTCTTAGAGTGTCTTTTCCCTTCTCCCAGGAAACAATAGATAAAGGTGTCGCCCTGAAAATTAAATTTCACAGCATATCTTACAATTAACTTTACTGATCAAATACCACTACAAATAAATTTCTCATTTCTTTCACAAGAATGAAAATAAGGTTCATAGTGATAGAGACTGAACAGGCACACGAAACGAAAACAAATCTAGATCGCTCTAGAAAGAGGATGTTTAGATGAAGGCGAAGAAATCGACATGATTTTGCTTGTGCACTTCCGAGGTCGTTCCGAGGACAACAGGTCACCAAAGAGGTACTACCGTAAATGCCTAAATACTTACCAACCGAAAGTGGTAACTGAAATGCCGAGTCGAATAACTTTTGCCGAATTTAAAGAGGAAAGAAAACTATCAGTCTTCCAAGCGGCTGTCCGTTTTCAACTAACGTTAAACATTCATTCATTTGAATTCAACCTTCTGACATTCTGAACTTTGACATTTTTCCGACACGATTAGAACTTTACTGGCTCATTATTCGAACGGACTGACGTCAGAGGAAGAATTAAGACTTTTTATTACACTTCGTCATCAGTTCAAAAACTGTTTTCATGTGCTAGACATACTAACTACTATATAACTTTCAAGCTGAGTATTTCATCATTCCCCCATTCAAATAATGTGCCAGTAAAGCTCCCCTCGTAACGGGAGAATGTCAAAGTTTCAAATTTCAGAACCACGAAGATATTTTATTGTTTCGACGCGCATTCGTGTCTCTATTTTATATATCAGCTATAAATGGATCCATATAGTTTTGCCGCCGTATTCAATACACATCAATAAAATGCTATATTCTTTTAGGGTAAGAAAAATATGAAATTATATTTTAATTCATTGCTTTCATTCTTCCGCGCGAAACCGAACTCAGGCAAATTAATTAGAGGAAACGTTGTTCCTCAAGTCCGTACAATCGAATCTGACGCCTTGCGAACTTGAAATGTTTACTTTTCCACCTCTCTCTTTTCAACGAGAGTACGTTTATACGATTGTCATCGGTAAAACTGCGAAGGCAAAAATTGCCCGCAGGCAGTGACAGATTGTAGCATCGCCCGCATCTTCGCCTAATACGCGGATATGTAACATAAATTTTATTAACATTTGGTATTGTAACAGAAATATTGTATTCATTTTACATACCCAGGGCAAGAAACAGATCTGTGTGTTGCCATTGGAAACTTCAGAAATATTTTAGGTGGTATTTTCCTATGTTTTATATAATATACTGGTATATTTTCAGTTTCTGTAACATTAAGCATGTCAATTATTGGATTAATAATAGTAAACCACTAGTAGGCTGACATCCCTTCACAGCAGCTGTAGTCTTGAAACACATTTTTATATAACTATTACAATATTCCTCAATTATTATACTAAAAAAACTTATTCTGTAAACAGTGCTTTAACATAATATTTCATGTATCACATTAACACAAAATTTACTTTTGTAATTTGGTTAAATCTACATATTACTGAGCAAATGCAATACAACTATGATATCCTATTCAACTCAAAACTTTTTCTTCAATATTTTGAATAATTTTCACACATTGAGAATTATTAATTTTTCATTACACAGAAATTATTAACAGGTAAAAATGTAATTGGAGAATATTCAGAGGAATGTTGTTATATCTTATGAACTGTTGAAATATTAAATAACATCAAAGACTTACTTGCTTAGAAATGAGAAATAAACCCAGAGAGGAAGAGAAAGGAAAGTTTTAAGAGGCCAATGCAAATCAAGTTGTTATAATTACTTTGAGTACACTCTCCCTTACATTCTTCTGTCTGAATAAAATCAGGAATCATCCACAATGCAAAGCCTAGAACTTCTTGTCCTATTTGTCGAACTAGATAAGATCGGCAAGATAATTCTGATATAGCAAGAAATAATTTGATATGTGGTGGGAGATCTAATAAATCTTTTCCATTTATCTGCAATAAAGGAATGCATTTTTTTTCAGTTCACACACTATAATTTTATAATTTTTAAAATTTAAAAAATTTTTTTTTTTTTTTTCCCCTTTTTCCCTTTATAAAGAGAAAAGAATGCCTATTTCATCAAATTGCTTCTTTCATATTATAACATTAATTTGTATTACTTTATACAAGTACATATTATATTTGTGTATTAATTTGTTATTTATCATAGAACTCATACAGATTAATTAATGAACAATGTTGAAAATTATTATTTTTATTTATAAATTGGTATGGTCACTTACTTCTGGTTGGGATGCTCTAAGTCTACATTTCCCTATTCGCCTTCTTTCAGCAGGTTGCTTATGACAACTTACACAAGGACCCCATTCTTCCCATTCGGTAAACACATCAAAATGAATTTTCTTTGACAGTAATTCTGGAAGCCGAAATGCCATAGAAGAGTGCAACATATTATTTGCAGGTTGCAACCACTGAACTTTGTAATTGACCCATTGTGTTAAATTGCCCACTGTTGGTAAGTGTCGAGATGATAAAATTGCTGTTAAAAGAAAATTTGTAAGAAGTTTCGAATTTTGAAAACGATTTCAACGTCATTACTAATATATAATAAAAATGTTACGTACTGTTTATCAAGTAGTTGTATTTCAATTCTTTCCCAATTCCTTCTTGTCCATGGCAGAAATAAATACCTTCGTCCTTCTGACTTATGTTTTGAATTACAAGTGTGTGATCTGGTGTGACAAATACTCTATTGGAGGTTAAATTCGTTGCCATTCCCAGTTCCACCTCCGTAACGTTTTTGTTTAGGGGATTGTTCATTTTATACCAGATTTTTGGTAATTCGTCATCTTCCTCGTTGCTGAAAATTGGAAGCACTACATAAAAAGCATAATATGTTGTATAATATATTTAAATTTAACTACCAACCAGTAATGACACGCAAGAAGAATTTTTTCGCCGTATTGCACATCCACAATTTTGAACTCGTCTCTTTTGATACTGAAAGGACGATTTCTTTCGCGACATTTCACTTCCGTGTGCGCTGAATCCGTCGTTATATTGATACACATTAAAAACAGTCCCATAAAGACTACTCCTCGGGTCATTGCGTCCAATTTTGATGCTGAAAATACGAAAGTTAATTCTAAATCAAGGTCGTCTACGAGTGTTCGTTTTTTGTTTGTTGGTTGTCGAAATAAGTTAGTCCCAAAATTTTATTTTCAGCTCTTATTTGGAAAAATATGCATTTTTTTCCTCTAAAACGCTCTGTTTAAAATTAGCAGCACCTCATTAATCATTCGAAGACCACATTCTTTCAATTTTCAGAAGTCGTGCAGTTCCCTTGTAATTGAATTAAGGTAGTAGGAGTTTGCAAAGGCAAACGTCACGGAAACGACAAATCACAATGCTCAAATTGTGCAGTCGATAAGCCATTTTGCCTTGCAAAAGGAGAGGTAGAAGATTTTACTTTTTTATTTTGTTATTAGTAAGAAAACCCTAAGTTTTCCACCTCGAAATATTTCGGGAAAAGTTTTGGTAGCCAAAAAACAAAAACAAAATTTGGGTATTCTTTGTATTTTCGTAATAACTTTATAATAGTTTATGTTAGCGCAAAATAATTGTGCACAATTTTAAAGATCATAAAATTCTCTACAAATGTGATTCATAAATTATTTCTTTCAAGCAAATAGTATCAAGCTACAAGTTTTAAAATTTCACCAAATTTTTTCTTTTATTCTGAAGTTGCCCAAAATTACTCATGGTCTCTCTAATGTAGAACTTTTAAATTCTTAAAGTCATTATACCGGTTAAATACTAATGTTTTTAAAACGTGCTGAGGTAAAACTCGCGTTTGAAAGTTCAGATAAGAGTGGCGGTAGACCTATACGTTCTTGCAACTGACCCGATTTACTTAGATCGAAATCATTTTAGTGGAATACAATGACTCCAATATTTTCTTTTTCTAATTATTTTTATCATTATTATTATTATTATTAACTAATAATAAGTTTATTACTTGAGGAATGCTCACGTGCAACATGGCTGTCTCTGCCAAGAAGGAAAACCCGTAATTCGATGTAAATATACTATGACGCTTTTCATAATTATCGAAATATATTATTGTTTATGAAAGGACATTATGAAGAATATCATTCACAACATATTTTGAACTCTCGGCCACGCCGTATCACCTATATTGCTCATACTAGCGCTTCTACATTGTTACATCGCTCGTTTCCCTCTTGAACCTTTTTGAATGGGAGATTCGCAATAAATAACGCTACCAATAAATAAAGTTTAGATATGTATGTCAGGAGTGTGCTTTATATATGAGGGCAGTTTGGACGAAGGTAAAGTGGTTGTGGTGAAGAAGAAGAAGAAGAAGAAGAAGAAGAAGAAGAAGAAGAAAGACAAGACAATTCAAATTCAATGCAAGAAAGGAGTCGTGACAATTCTGCATCAACTCAAAAGGAAAGTGTGCAGTCTTTGGATCCAGCCAGGTATATCTACAGCATTTAGATAACATAATAGATACTTCAATTATAACCTATTTTTCCAAGGTGGGAAAGAGATTGCGCCTGGATTTATGGAATCACAAAAAGAATTGTCCCAATCACACAAAACTTGTGTTCACAGGGTTACGAAGTTCCTTGATATCATCAAAATCAATGCAGCTGAAAACCGTAAATATGAATGAAATAAAGCAAATAACTCTCATTGCTGATGAGGATTTGTACGTCGAAGAAGATCGATTGCAGATTGGGGAATTATTGTCATTATTCCTCCCATGGCATGGCATAGACCATCCAGTGTGTTCATATATGATATGCGTTGTCAAACTTGAATTGACAGAATGCTTCATTTAGTTTTGATTCTTTATGTAACAAGCAAGAGTAATACGTATCAAGCAAGAAATTTCAAAGTAGGATGAAGCAAATCTAATAGCAAATAAGATATCAACAAGGAGCTTTGATCCAAACTTCTTTTATATGTGATAATCCTGTCAAAAGGGAAGAGAAAAAAAAATGTTTGTCTTACTTCCGATACAACTGCATGTGTCAACGATTCCATGAGTCATTTGCATCGTTCTTGAGTTTCAAAAATCTTTTCTCAAACAATAAAAGCAACGTAGCTGGCACGACCGATTCAACATTATGTAAGAAAATGTATCCTGATAGGTATTCCTTTCTTTGATACACCTGTGAATGTCTTAGCTGCTGTTTTAAACACCCTCAGACGTGTAACTGCGATATTACATTTCTTGTTTCGATAAGAGAAGTGATTTAATATTTTGTACTCAACACGTCTAAAATTTACCCCAGATGCTCTGTTCGCAGTCTGATATCAATATGTCTTCTCAATACTTTTGCAGGAGGCACGATTATACTGTGCGGCTATCGGGTCTGTAATCTCCCTGTATTCGCCCATCAAATCATCAAATAAGAAAGTGGAATTCATCAGAGTTGCCTTCAAGGTAAAATATAAAATTTTGAACTGTATGGTCTCATCAACATTACTGGCTAAACGAAATCCCTTTACATTCTTCTTCTTGTCGGCCTACTCGATTTCTTTTGTCAGATATGGTGGTACCATGCTTCTTCTATGACCAAATTCTCTTTAGCAATGCGTGTTATTTTCTGATCCCATTAATATTGACGGTTTTCACCAGAATAAAAGATAAAATTTGATGAAATTTTAAAATCTCGTAGCTCTGTTACTATTTGCTGGAGAGAAATAATTAATAAAGCAAATTTGTAGAGAATCTCATAATATCTATAATTTTGCATATCTATTTTTGTGCTAACACCAACCATTAAAAAGTTATTACGCAAAAAATAATGCCCGAATTATTTTTGGTTTCTTGGCTATCAAAACTTATCCCGACATATTTCGAGGTGGAAAACTTAGGATTTTTTTCTAATAACAATATAGACAAAATAAAAACTTATGTCTTCTACACCTTTTGCAAGGTGGACCCCCTTCTGGCGCCCCATCGACTGCACTAAAATAGGAAAGGCGAGTTAAGACATCCATGATTCAATGTAGGTCTGTTTGTTTCTTTCAAGAGATATTGGTACTTATTCAAAAAATAAATCTACATTTTTCCTATTTGTAATTTAACCTAGTTAAAGAAAGCGAAAATATTTTGTTTTAATTACATTATTAGGCATAATGATAAACATATTATTTGTAAACTTATGAAACTGCAAACGATAATGTGTAAACACATTGAAAACTTACCAGCAACTGAAAAGTTTGACACAATTCTGTAAAGTGAAACAATTGTCTAATGTAAAGTGATTCCATCAATAACGGTAATATTAGCCTATAGATAATAATGTTGCATATTTTTATGTTATCATGAAACTTAAAGTAATATAAATAAAGTGAGAGTACTTATTTCATTGGCAGGCTAGTGAAAAGTTCCCCGAATTGGCGCCTACAGCGTTGCCAAACGAGCGTCAGTCAGATATTTCAATTACTGATGATGGAGACACAATCTGTGAAACCGCGGAGCTGCCCGGATGAATGTGTCAACTTGTCAGTGAGCTGTGCTGCGCATGTAACTGAGACAATTTTTGAATTCACCGCCTTTTAAAAC
This sequence comes from Teleogryllus oceanicus, assembly GCA_964035755.1. NCBI lineage: Eukaryota > Metazoa > Arthropoda > Insecta > Orthoptera > Gryllidae > Teleogryllus > Teleogryllus oceanicus. The sequence continues at coordinate 240,192,059 of CAXIVR010000001.1, forward strand.
GACGGCAATCGAGCATCATGGGAACATCAGATTTTGTGTTCTGCTAAACAAATCATCTGAAACTCTTTTTCAGATTCAGATTTCAACTTACTTGTCGTTTAGCCATAGTACATCATACACATATGATAAACAACTAACTCTAATACTAATAAACTAATTAAATTACTAATGCTCTACGGTTTGTAATATTAAGTTACTGTATTGCCGCCTTATTAAATATTGACACGGCCCCAAACGAAGCGCAGGAAAATAAAACTATAAAGTTCATAATAATGTGATTCAGTTTTTTTTTCAAATTTTTTATATACTAGTGTCTGTAGCAAACTCATCTAATATAATAAACATTTAAAATAGTAAAACGAACTCTTTAACGTTCTGTAGCCGAGAAGCAAAGTGTTTATTATGTAAAAATATAAAATATATTTTTAAGTTTTGGAAGCCTTTTTTGAACCAAATTTTTATTTTAAAAAAGCGAATAATTGACGTTGTACTATATTGCTTTATACTCGTTGAAATTTTGAAAGTCTGTAATATGGAATGTATTGCTGGTGACATGCTGAAATATGCCTTGAAAAGTGACCATTCGTTCAGTGAAAATATGTATGTTCTATACTTCGCAACACGGATAAAAATATGTATTATTAAACAGGATTCGAATAATTTATAATGGTCTAATTTGTTAACACAAGCTCGACTAAATAAAGCAACTTTATCTTATCACCGCCATTATCTCGACGTTCAACAACAATGAGCTCAAATATCCATTGCCGCATTGTAGCGCAAATTTCAATTAAGCTTTGCTGATTGCTTGAAAGAAATACATCAATACTTTGAGAGTACAAAATGTTGAATAGAGTAAAAATATAATATTGGGATTTTTATTAGTAAGTTATAATTAAAATTAAATTAATTATTTTTTATATCCTTTGAATCCATTTCTGTTCTCCGAAAATTTTTCTCGTGGCCTGTAGTTGGTGGAACAACGTATATATTTCATTAATTTCAAGCAGAAATTTCACGAAAACTACTAGTTTTTTCAAACAAAAGTACGTGACCATTTTTAATGAGCTGATTTTTTATAAAGGACTTTATCTGAGGCAAAAGTTTCTATCTTCAATTTTGTAGTTTTTTTTTCGCAATTTTCGAAAAACCGAGCAATAACCGAAAATGGGACAAGCACCATATTTTTTACCGTCCCTTATCACATAGGCGGAGAACATTTAAAGAAAAAATTGGAGCAGTTTTTGAGAGAGAAAATTAAAAATTGCCTATAATTCGGGCAAAATTACATGAAAACTACTCATGTTTACGAAAAGTTGAACATGACTTATTTCAAGATCTGTCTATGAGGAACAGATTTTTTTACGGAAAAATCTCTATTTTCAATATTATTAGTTGTGGGGAGACGCCGAAAAAAGTTTGAATTTTTGTAATTTTCGAATTATCAGGGATTTCAACGAAAATGAGACCTGCGCTTAAACTTCCTTCGCACTATCCAACAACAAAATTTAATCACAAATTTTAGAGATCTTTTTTGAAAAATTTGAAAATGTCCGGAGCCCTTCCCAGTGGCCGCAACATCAGCTACAACGTTTGGGGAATATCAAGTTTGGAGAAAATTGGCTGAACGATTTATGAGCTAGCGTTGTGCACAGACGGACAGACAGACGTTTTGCCGTCAATCGATTTTTCGGTATCAAGGACGCACAAAATATGAATTCTGGCTACACCACTTGTTAGAGGATTTTTTCTATACTTACCAACTGGATTTATCCAAGTTTTCGTTACCAGGGCCCGACAATAAGATTTTTTGTGTCGAAAATTAAACCTTTTCGGGCGCACGATTACAATACTGGCCCTCCTTACGTAAGTGCGATGAAGTAAAAATTTGTTCCAATATTGGGGGGGAGGGCAGTTGCCTCCTCCTGCCCCCCTCTACTAAATTCCGCCTTTGGTCGCAAGTATACGTGTGGCATAAACGTTTGCGTGAAGGACGCGCTAGTGTTGAAGATAACCCGCGCAACGACTGCCTATCCACTTCCGCCACAAACGAAAACAATGAGCATGTTCGTCGTATCATCAGTGCGAACAGAAGAATGACCACTGGCGAAAATTCTATGGTGAAACTCTCAACAAGAACTTCCACGTGGAAATTCTTCGCTGCCTACGATATGCAATCAGGAGGAAACGTCCAGAAAAATAGGAAGGAAACGTTTGGGTCCTACTCCATGACAATGCCCCAGCCCACAGGGCATTACTGGCGAAAAATGATCTCACCAAGCGTATCGTAACCACTCTTGAACACCCTCCCTGTTCACCCGACCTTGCAACAGCCGATTTCTACCTCTTCCCTGGCTAAAAATGAAAATGAAAAGACAACGGTTCGCTAATTCTGAAGGGGTGATGGAAAATGCGGCACGGAGCTATCGAGAAATGGCTTTCAGGACTGTTCCTAATAATTTTACGAACGTTGGGAAAGTGTTTAAATGCAGAAGGGGAGTATTTTAAAGGTAAATGAATTTAAGTTACAGTACCTTTAATAAAGAAAAACATTTTGACCGAGTCCGAAAACTTTTTGACTCTACCTCGCAGAACGAACTCGAGGAACTACAGAATGGAACAGACTTGCTCGTTGCAATTTTTCTAATTTCCTTGCTGTGCTGTGGCTTTAAGGTCTTGCTCCATTCTCTGACCAGCTGCCATCAATCGTCGTCCAAAGTACATTTTTTGGATATTTTCTCAACTTTTCAGTTTTCTAATAGTAGAAACGAAATATTACTTGAAGCATATTAAAGAAGAGTAAAACCGCGTCTTAAACAGAAATATTCATTGAAAAATTGGATGCCGTTTTTAAGAAAACGGTGATTAAGCATTACTCCAAATGCAAAATTCGAAGCTCTTTTTCACAGAAATCTATTGGGTTTTCGAAAAACTTCATTTGAAGTCATTTAAAGAATTTTCACTCGCAAGTGCAATAATGTATACAAATTGATGGAAATGTGCATGTTAACGTCGTAGAAGATATTTAAAAAATATTACATTTTTGTAATTTTTGCAAAAAACAAAAGAATACACCAAAATCCACTTTATGTCACGATAAACAGTGCAAATAGCGCTATCCGTTCAAAAAATTAAAGAAAAAATTAAGAGCCATTTTTTAGAAAATTGCGTTTGAACGTTTCTGAAAATGCGAAATTTTGAGCTCGTTTCCACAGAAAACTACTTAGTCTTCGAGGAACTTTATTTGACATTATTTAAATCACATGTACTCACAAATACAATAATGTGAAGAAATTGCCTTTAATGTAAGTATTATAGACGTGAGAGAGAAGTAAAAAAATTACATTTTGGTAATTAAAAAAACAAAAGAATAGAGCAAAATGGCTTTTATGTCATCGTATAGGGTTCGTTTGTCACTAACCCTACCAAAACTTTTTAGAAAAAATTTGGAGCCATTGTTGAGAAAATCTGGTTTTTGTTATTTTTTAAAATTGCAAATATTACACGCACTATTGAGTGAAAACTACTAAAATCTTCAAAAAAGTCTACATGACCTTCATGAAAGAACTATTTATGGACAACAAAATTCTTTTGTAGGAAAAATCTCTGTCTTCAATTTTGTAGCTTTGGGAGACGCTGAAAAAATTGTACACATTTGCAATTTTCAAACATTCAGAGTTAACCGTGAAAATCGGACCTATGCCACCTTTATAAGCGTCTTTTGCTGTATTCTTACAAGAAATTTAAAGAAAAATTTGGAGCCGGTTTTGAGAAAATTATGAAAATGTCCGGAAGTCTTCATGAACTTCACTACCCCCAAAAATCAATGAATGTCGCGCAATGAAATCGCGGAGTTTCGACTCAGGCCAGATCACTAGGGGTTTATTCAGTTAGGGAAAATAGAATGCACAGTTTAGGCGCTAGTGTTGTTCACATACACCAGACGGACAGACAGACACAGATAGACCGACAGAGACAAACGCACAGAGACAGACGGTCAGACGGACTGGCGGACAGACGGACAGAGACAGACAGACAGGCGGACAGACGGACGGACATATGAAAAAATCCACTTTTTAGGTATCAGGGGTATCAGGGGAAAACGTGTATTTCTATTGAAATCGATTTCGAAAGTAAGTGCAGCTAGCACCACTAGTTTTTCTTCTATAAAACTCTTTCCTAATGCAGATATAGATGAAGTAGATGCTTTGAGAGCTCAACTTGATTTCTTTATTGAGGACAAGTAATGTTGGTAAAGTAGTAAATGTTTAAACTAAAATCAATTTGTAAGTAAATCTTGTGTTATTTACCTGGCAAAGATGAACCAACCCACACTATTACACGAGGTAATGTTCGAAATGTTTTAATGCAAAAAGGATCCATCCCACAAAGGTAAACATTTCTACACATATGTAATTCTAGGACATCACATTTGACTCTAATAAAAAACATTTTGATCACGCATAACACTCAAAACAAAAACTACGCAAAATATTAGCAAAGAAAATTAGAATGCGATCCTAACTTTGAAACTCTATATCTCAGTTCTAATGACATGTAGGGTAGTTCCTTTTTGCAAATACATTACCGACAAAGCAACTATGACTTTAAGGCTGTTCGGAGAGTACTCTCTCTCGGTAGTACAAGTGATTAAAGCAACTGCATGTAGACTGAGAGATCCGGTTTCGATTCCCGGCCGGGAAATTCTTCGAACGGGCAAAATATAACTCATAAAAAATCTTCATATATTAGTGATGCCTGATAAATAGTATACACTTGTACAGTAGCTGTCCAAAAGGGAGGAATGTGCATGTCATTCATACTAACCTACATTCTATGACGAAGATGAATATTGAAAATAAGGAAATATTATTCTTGTCTAGTTCGCTGTCCTAGGCGCAGATGACATTTCGTCCGTCATGCTGCGACCTTCTTAATCCATCGACTCTTGTCTCTCTATTACTTACGTAGATTCTGTTTGGGATCAGGCACGACCCCATACATTTTACAAAAAACTTTACGAATATTACATGTACGAATGTTATTTGGAATTATTAATTGAGAAAATGATGCTATTCACTTACTTTGTTTACTAAATCGTACTAAATAACAAAGAGTAATAATAATATTTCCAGAAAACATTCTAGCAAATGCTTATAACCATACATAGGTGTCTATCTTACTAGCACGAGAATGTTTGAAACAGGGCCACCAAATCGTAATAGACAACTAAGCCACATTATCATTTAGAAACCGCAGCATAATAGTAGAAAACAGAAATGGACGTTTTTAGAATTTTTATTGTATTTTAAACGTGTTACGTGGAACCTGTTTGGAAGCATTTCTGACCATAACCGCATAAAAATCAAATTACTTGCAATCAAGGAAACAAAAAACCGCAAAGTTTTCAGCATGTGTAAAACTGAACATAAATAGCATATCTAAAAGGAGAAGTCATTCAATTTTTATGGTGTTGCAAACATTTGCGCCTGAAGTCACAAATCACCCCAAATAGAGTCTAAAGGGTAAGTGCGTAATGCATTACGTCGAAATACATTTCGTTACAGCGGAATGAATACTGACTCCGGATGAGAAAACCTAGGTTTTCAGAAATATTCTTTCATTTCATCACTGGAATTGTATTTTGGCATGTGCGATTTAGGAGTCTTCGGGCTCATTTTTACAAATTGTGTGTGTGTGTGTAGTTATAGACTTAAAACTTAAATTGATATAACTTATGGCTTGTATACTACGTTTGATGAGGGGACATGCCAGTTACCCTTTACATCCCGATAAGACATATTCGACCTTACACTAGACCCCAACACATTTGCGGGCTCCTTTGAGATAGGGTAAATAGAACAAGAGGCCTTCTGCGACAAGACATATACGAGAGGCAGGGGACAAACAACCATTTTCAAGGCGGGACTCGAACCTGCGACCGTTTGGACCGTAGCGCTGAGTTGGTACACCCTATTAGCCACCTCGGCCATCCAGATCGAGAAATACGTTTTTAAATACCGAATATTTGCTTTTCATTCGCGTTTGACATTTTGCTCAGTTTAAGAAACGTTTTACTGATCATATGGAGATTTGACAAAATAATTTGGAGAAATGGGGTGTATGGTAAGTGATTCGTTTGGTGTTTAGTTCAGTGAGTACTTCTGCACATGAGCCGGGGAATTTTGCGGTAAATCTTAAATATTTATTTGGTGACTTCTGTTCTGGGGTCAGCAGAACGTGAGGCTCTCTGCGACAAGGTACACATGAGAGGTAAGGTACAAATAACTATATCCAAGGCGGGACTCGAATATTTGGAAGCATTTGTTCATATTAGACACGAAACACACCTTGCAAACTTCAATTTTCGGAAAATTAGATAGTTTTACGAAAACGAGACCTGCGCCATTCTTTTAAGCGTGAGAAAATTTTAAAAATCTTTTTGAAGCTTCATGTAAAATACCGTCAAAAATCAAAATATCCGTTTCAAACTTGCATGACCTTTAAATCTATCGAGGATTTTAGAGAATATCGGCTAAACAGTTTTGGCGCTAGCGTTGACCACAGACCAATGTGGTTGAGGTTTTATGTTAAACGACCTCCTAAAATCAAAATATCCGCTTCAAACTTGAAGGCGCCTCGCAATTCGTTTAAATCGATCGGAGAATATGGATTCTGGAGAAAATCAACTGAATGACTCTTCTGTATATGCCATGTATGCCAAAGTCTCGAGTTAGGTGACTCAAGGCATCCACTCATGTGACTGCAGTGCCTCTGATTGGGAGGTCCGAGGATCCGAGCCCGGCACTTTCAACACTGGCTATATAGCTGGGTCAAGTTCAGCCGCTGTCTGGAGGAGAATTATAGCGGCTGCCTGTTTTGATCGGTAGTTTTTCGCCTTTTTACGAACAACACCAAGCAGATGCCGGAGCTGTACCCTAACAAGCGGACCCCGCGCGAACTTTTCTTCCTCTTCCTTCTCCTATCCTCATCCCTTCTTACCCACTTACCCTTACTACACCACAGATGCGGGAATCCCAGTTGGGAGTTTTAGTCTCGGATTGATTGATTGATTGATTGATTGATAGTGATTCCGGGCGCATCAACTACTGAGCTCATTGGTCCCGTAAGTGCAGTGGATGTTTATTCATCGGGAGGAGGCGGTGATATTCCCCAGCAGAATGGTAAAATACGGTGCCGACCTACCGTCGGCTAGCAGGGTTTTCCCTAACCAGGTATCTCCCACTAGCGAGGCAACGCCCCAGACGGCACAGGTTCTAAGCACCAGACCGGTCTCCCAGCATGTGTGGTAATGTAATGCATATAAGTGCAAGTGTGTGTAAGAAACGAGGGAGCATAGGACAACGAACAGGAAGGCAAGATCGCGTGCGATTCGTGGCCCATTTGTTAGGGTACTGCTCCGACATTCGCCTGGTGTTGATCAGAGAAACCACGGAAAACCGATCAGAACAGCCGGTCTGGCCCAGACAGCGACTAAATTCGAACTAGCTGACAAGCTAGTGTCGAAAATCCTTCCACCGTCAGGACTAGAACCTAGGACCACCCGGTCAGAGGTACTGCAGTGACATCAGTTGATGTCCTGAGCCTCCTCTCTCGGTCGATTCATGGCTTCGCAGCAGTACCTTCCAGTACCCTGTGCCGGGGCAGTGGCCGTGGCCGCTGTCCCTCCGCGCCGCGCGGCGCCGGGAAGGCCTGGAGGGAGCATTGGCATGCAGCGCATCGTCGTGCGAGCCGCTACGGGCCCCGCCCACCGCCTTTGACATTTGAGCGCCGCGGCGCGGCGCCACCCGGGTCGCTGTGGCCCCAGCCTCTCGGCGCCGCGCGGCGGGCACACGCTTCGGCGTGACAGCTGGCGGCACTGGGCAATACACTTCGCGAACTTCTGGCACCGGCTTAAGTGGCTCAACGTGTGAGTTGATCTTGGTGCAGTGTTTCTCACCGGGAGGTCCTAGGGTTCCAGTCTCGACAGTGGCAGTTTTTTCCACACTACCTAGATAGCTTGGAGGATTTCAGCCGCGGTCTGGGCGAGAATTCTAGCGGTCGGTTTGTTCTGATCGTTAGTATAGTTTTCCGTGGTTTCTCCGATCAACACCAAGCGAATGCCGGCGCAGTACCCGAACAAACGGGCTACGGACCGCGCGCGATCTTTCCTTCCTCTTCCTCTTCCTCTTCCTTGTCCTTTCCTCCTCCTTTACTTACACGCACATACACTAATGTGTGCTACACTACCACACATATCGGGAGACCAGTACGGGTGCTGAGTGCTTGTCCCAGCTGGGGGCGGCTCCCCGCTGGTGGGAGAAACGTGATTGGGGAAAACCCTGCAAGCCGAGGGTTAGGTCGACGCCGGTTCTCTCCAACAGCTGAGTAAGATTTCCGACACCTCAGGCTATAAAAACATGCACTCCCCTTACGAGACTTAGGATTTGCCCGGAATCATCAATCTAACTTCTTTTCTTATCGAAAATCCTACAGTGAGTAGTAACACGTGCGATTTAATAATTATAATTAGATTAACTCAAGCGTTCCGAGTTTGCCCAGATATTCATTTTTCACAATCATCCATTACATCCTTTGAAATGATATATTGTAACCAGAGGAACCCGGCAGACCTTCATCTCCCTCTCTCTCCTTCCCTCTCCATTACTTTCTCCGCGTCTCTCACCGTCTCTCTCTCCCCCTCTCTCTCTCTCCGTCTCTCTCTCCATCTCTCTCCCCGTCTCTCTCTCCGTCTCTGTCTCCGTCTCTCTCCGTCTCTCTCTCCGTCTCTCTCTCCGTCTCTCTCCGGCTCTCTCTCCGCTCTCTCTCCGTCTCTCTCTCCGTCTCCGTCTCCATCTCTCTCTTCGTCTCTCTCTCGGCTCTCTCTCTCCGGCTCTCTCTCCGCTCTCTCTCCGGCTCTCTCTCCGGCTCTCTCTCCGGCTCTCTCTCCGGCTCTCTCTCCGGCTCTCTCTCCGGCTCTCTCTCCGGCTCTCTCTCCGGCTCTCTCTCCGGCTCTCTCTCCCGCTCTCTCCTCCGGCTCTCTCTCCTCCGGCTCTCTCTCCGGCTCTCTCTCCGGCTCTCTCTCGGTTCTCTCTCCGGCTCTCTCTCCGGCTCTCTCTCCGGCTCTCTCTCTCCCGGCTCTCTCTCTCCGGCTCTCTCTCCGGCTCTCTCTCTCCGGCTCTCTCTCCGCTCTCTCTCCGGCCTCCTCTCCGGCTCTCTCTCTCTCTCTCTGTCCCTCTCATTCACATTTAGTTGCAGATTCTCCACGCCTAGGAGCAGGTGGAGTAATATCGTGGGGTAGCCAGTCTGTGGGTCTGTAGTAGTGGCGCGCGTCCTTTCGCCTCCGTAGAACCCAACGCGCTTTGTCCCGCGTAATATAACACACAGCTTGAAACTGAAGCAAGCAATTGCGCGTCGCCGCCGCTAGTTGCAGCCCACGAAGGACACAGCCTTTGTTTCCGCAGATAAACTGAGTAGCATAAGGTCAATGGTAAGATCCCCATACGGATCCGCTACATCCGCCTCAAGAGAGAGTTCGACTACGATGTTTGGCAGACGATATATTTTCCAAGCTGCCTGGTGTTGGAATTTGTGTCACTGAGGTGATATGTTCTTTTCCAAGAAGGAATTAATTTTCAGGGCGTTGTATTTCCTATGTTCACTGTAGCCGAAGTTTAGATTCACTTTAACCGAATCTTCTTACGCTTATTTGAAATGAAAGTGAAATGCGACCAGTGACTTCAATTCACCATATCTGAGAGTTCACTACATCTGAGTTCACTATACCCGGTGTTGACTGTATATCTATTCATTATATTCTTATTTAAACTGCCAATCCGCTTCCCATGCCTCACCGAACACCTTGTCGTATGTCATCGATATTGCCAAAGCCTTAGCACTCCTTCATTATTCAATTCTCATTTTAAATTAGGGACAGGAAAGAACTGAATTTGATTTTCTACTGAGAAAGTGATGTCAAACAATAGATCTTAACAAACATTTCAGACGCGACTTATTCTTCTCGAGAATATTTTGTGTAGTTCTTAAATGAGTACAATGGGACACAGTAATCAAAGGTACGACACACAAAAGATCGTATTTTACATTTTCTACTTATATGCATAAAATGACAAGAAGCAAGATTTTAACTAAAGAATCTTCATTTGGATCCGTAACTGGCCCTAATATTAATTAAAAACAACAATATTGGCACAAAAGTTTCGATCGCAAAAACATTTTTTGCCCCGCGTGTCAAAGAGAGCGAAACACACATCTGTTGTATACAGTGCAGTAAAAATTGCTCATTTACGTTTCCATTAAAAACAGTTTTGAAATTATTTTTAACATTCACATTTTTGCATTGAAGTAACCGAGTCATTTCTTTTTCTGAAGGTACGTAGGAATGTTCATTTTCTGTATCACATGCAACACTTGATCTTTCTAATAATATGAATTCATAAAAATAATTGTTTTCAAAATACGAGTTTAGAATTTATCCATTTCCGAGGGTGGACCAACAATGGAATTAGTTATTTCAAGGGATAAGGAAGCGACTTTTTACGTTGTTTTTATTTTCGGTTATGTTTACATCATGGTTAACATTTCTTGTCATAAATTCAATATTAGTAAACTCAACATTAATGTAATTTTACTCATTTTAGTCACTTGTATCTCTATAAAACTCATTACTATTTAGGCCCTGTGTCCCTGCCGAGTTTCACGTTTAACTCGAGTCCGGATGAGCACAAATGAGAACATTTTATTTTTTTCATTTTAATTCATTTTATGTCAAAAACAGTTAAAAACTGTGTGTGACGTGCTACGGGGAGACGTATTCTGTGCACGTTTTCTTAATTCTGGGATCCCTACCATATCCATAGTCATATCCAAGTTGAATTCTGAATACCGAAAGCGTTTTTTGCAAAAAAATATTCGCTCCGATGTAATAAAATATATTTTCAAGGGCAAATCAACTATAGATTTGGGTTCTTATCTGTCACTATGTCCTTCATGAAAGAATAATACGTCCTACCGCAGCAACATGCAGAACAATAATTTGAACAACTATATTTCCCGCGGAACTCTAGAAGATGTGCCCATATAGTGAAGTTACATTACACGCCGCTTCAAGAAACCAGGCATAGTTTTTTCTTGATAACAGGAATGATGGTTTCCTGTATCTTCGACCATCCGTTATGCTTTAGTTTTGTGACTAATGTGTAATTTTAAGTACTTTTTGTAACGGTTTTTTCGATTGACGTTCACTTTCCACCGATAATTTTCGTTTTGGGGTTCCGCTTTGTTACATTCCTGGGGTTCGGCTTTGTTACATGTCTGTCTATTGAGTGTGACATAATAACAAATTGTGCAATTTTCACGGCAAGTCTCTCTCTTCCACAAACTTGAAATGATCAAAAATATTATTTCAAGTGAGTGAAATTTAGGCTTATTTAATTCCGTTGAAATCAGCGTTCGAAGCACCAACTACTACTAGCTGGTGCTACTTGCTGGCCGTACTCAGAGAGGAGGGATGATGGCTGAATTTTTCAGTGTTGAACCGTTGAGCGATCACATCAGCGTTCATTCTCTTTCAAATCTCGCCGGTAATAATCAGTCAGTCTTGCTGACCCAGGAAGGGAAATGGGTGTGGAGGGAGGGTTGACAAGGCAACATTGAAGACGCGTTAGCTATGGGATTCTTACTCGTGTGTAGGCTAGAAAAGGTGGTAAGGACAGCGTCTGTTCCGAGAAATTCCATGAATTAGCAACTCTATATCGCATGACAATGCTTCATGCCTCGACGTAAGGTCCAATGCCACTCGCGTCTGGAGGCTCTTGTTGAGTTCAGCGAAGACCGACTGACAGTATAACGGGATCCGATTGCTGATATCTGGGAAGACAGACCCGAAACGACAGTGCACGTAGGAATGAAAGTTTGTCAGTATTTTTATGTATTGAAAATACCAGGATAACAATAACAAAGTTTTTGTTTATTTCTTAGTCAATCCGACTTACAACCAAATATCAATAATTCCGTGAGCCAAATAGAGTGTACAAAATTCCACAAAGTTACAGTCGTGCAGAAGATGTCCAAATTCCAGCCGATTCACAATGTCCAAATACTAAGAAACCTATATCACACTGCCAGGTCAACACTTAATTATACTATCCAACTCGCGAGGCACTCTCATTCACCGTTCACTTAGTTCATGCCGTCCTACTGCCGGCCGCCGACTATATAGTCCCGCGCGCCGTAGCCTCGCTTCCTACCGGAGGCTTCGCGCGCCGGCTGCTGGCTCCTGGTTGGCCGGCTCACTCGTTGGTCTACTGCTCGGCTACACGTCGCAAACGTCACGCCGCGCCAACTTTCTGGCGCGCGTTTCGACGTGGCGGCCACCGCCGCAACAAGTATTATCTGCTAGCTGCTAGTGTAACTGGATGCCAAAATATCGACTCGCCTCTTTCTCGAGCACATTCTCGGTGTAGAGGAGTCTCGAGGTCTGCAGTCTCCTGTAGCCATTTTCGCATACGAGAACGAGAGAGAATATGTAGCATTTGACCTCCATTTCTACTTTTTCTTTTCCTTTTTTTTTCTTTTCCTGCCTCGGTTCTTTTGGGCATGCTTTTGAATTTTTATGAAATTTGCGGTCCACATTCTCACTGTGGGGTACCGGAGCGGCAGTTCCGACCGCTTTGGACTTAATCCGGGGCTGCCTCGATAATGTGAAGATATTGCCTCTAATGCAAATATTACCGACATCAAATCAAAAAATACATTTTTAAAATTTTTGACAAAACAATAGAGCAATGTGGCGTTTATTTCATCTTATAGGTTACATTTGGCGCTACCTCAACAAAAAATTTAAAGAAAAAATTTGGAACCGTTTTTGAGAAAATCTGTTTTTTGTAATTTTTTTAAATTGCAAATATTGCACGCATTATTGCCCGGAAACTACTAAAATTTTAAAAAATTCTACATGGTCTTTATGAACGAACTATTTTGCAATTTCTTTAGAATAAATCTCTGTATTCAAAATATAGCATAAATCATATATGAGGCACTACTTCGAAAAATATTTTTTCTGCACATGAACACGCCTGAGGTTGTAACGCGTCAACTAACCAATAGCAAGCATCCCAAAGCACGTGCGATTGTTTACATCCACGTTTTTCTTAAGGTGAACAGAGAATATAGGTTCACATGCCTTCTCTCGGCTAGTATCAAACACCCTTCACCTCTTGTAATGCTCTTTCCGCCCGCATCGAACCGAACCTATACACAGACATACTTTAAATTGCAATTCACCTTCAATGGGTAAGGCCACGAGATTGTTCGCGAATGACCATGGATCAGTTTCCCACATGCGGCGTATTCCACCGGCCGTTAATGTGATCTTCCAGATGAGAAGAAGGGGTTGGCGAAGTTTAAGAGAAAGCTTCGATATAAGCGAAATGAACACGTTGTTATTTCAAAGAGACATTAAAATAATGTTTTTGCCTTAAACCGAAATTAAACCCTTGCGAGAATAGCGACTCTTAAATGTCACTGTTGTAAGTAATCTGACAACGTGTACTGTTGCTGGAAGATGTTGAATCCACAAAATCGCTCTTCCGCTTCTCATTCTATTACAATTGAAAATTGCTAGATATTGTTGTGTTGGAGGTTGAACGCTCTGTGTGCGAAGTAAAACCATGCTCGAATCCTACATAATTGCGATAATGCATTTCATAATAATTGTGTCAGTCCTATGTGAATGGTCGACAACATCCCGGTAGGAATATGGTTATACAGAGAAGAATCCTATTAAAAAAAATGTACCTTCCATCCTTGACAAATCGCGCTGACGACAGAAGACAATTGCAAGATTTTTTCTTCTTTCATTTTTTTGCATCGAAGCTTGTTTAGCACTCTGTGCAGAAAGGCGAGTAGAAGGGAAACTGACGTGTGTAAAACTGAATAATGATGGATATGAATGTGAATTATTGTGTGTAATACGTCAGTGACTGTAAATATGTTAATAAACTTGCAGTTCGCTGTCAGAATGTTAGCATAAATGTAGAAAGAAATATAGCAAACTAGTCTGTATAAGTAGCTGTAGATAACATTCAGAGCATCGCCTTTTCACTCCGACTTGTTCCTTTCTTCCTTATCCCATAAAACTGTTTGTGATTATAATCTGATCACTCACTTTACTACTGATATTAGATAAGGTAACTGATAACATTAAGTTTTAAATATGCGATAGTCATCATATTTATAAGGAAATTCAGTAAACAAATAGGCAAGAACAACAACATTGAAAAAGTTCATAGAAACTACAATACTATACCTTTATTATATTTATTCTGTTCTAGATGTTTGTATATCCACAAACGGTTTACTAACGCGCCTTAGATGAGCGATTTCCATTTGAGACATACATTTGATAACTCCTTATGCAAAACGAATAGTAGTAGACCACGCAACTTCATGCAATTGCGTATTTTTACTGATTGCGCATGTCGAAAGGAAATGTACATAACGTTCCCTAATATCGAAAACAAAACAAATCTAGCCAATTTTACTATATCGTACACGTACGCATTAATAATACGTAGTACAAGTACGGAGTAATAAACGTACTATAGAGAAAGTTATGTAATTCTGCGGCAAATCGATTTCGAGATTTCAACGCAAATACACGTTTTTGGGGTCCCCTGATACCGAAAAAGTGTTTTTTAAACGTGCGACCGTCCGTTTGTCTGTCAGTATGTGAACACCACTACCGCTTAAACTATACATAAGATTTTTTCAAAATGGATATTCCCCGATCGATCTCGCTGGACTCGAGGCGCTGCGATTTTAAAAAACTTTCTTCAAAATTTGAGGGTACTTTACATGAAGCCCCTAAAATTTTCAAAATTTTCTCAAAAATGGCTCCAAATTTTTTCTTTAAATTTCTTGTAAGAATATAGAAATACACTTTTAAAGGTGGCATACGTCCGATTTTCATAGTTAACTCTGAATTTTCGAAAATTTCAAAAGTTTGAGTTTTTTCGGCGTCTTCAACTACACAATTGAAGATAGAGATTTTTCCTTCTTATGAAATTTGTTGTCCATAATTAATTCTTTCATAAAGATCAGGTACATATTATTGAAAATTTTAGGAGTTTTCGCACAGTATTGCGAGCAATATTTTTCTGTAAACGTTTGGTAGGGATAGCGCTAAATGTACTCTATTAGATGACATAAACGCTATTTTGCTCTATTCTTTTCTTCAAAAAATACAAATTTATAGTTTTTTGACTAGTCTCTCACGTCTTATGCTTTAAATAAAGTTATGTACAGTATCTCGTTAACTCGAAGTTTTCTGTGAATATGAACTCAAATATCATTTTCAGAAAAGCTCAAACGCCATTTTATAAAAAATTGCTCTAAATGTCTCCTCAAACTTTTCGTACGAATAGTGCTAATATCACTGTTTGATATGACATAAAGTTAATTTTCCTGTATTCTTTTGTTGTTGTTTTTTCAAAAATTACAGAAATATAATTTTTTTGAAATATCTCTCATGCCGTATACGTTATTGCATTTGTGAGGGAAAGTGATTCAAATGACTTCCAATGAATTAACCACTTAACCTAACCGGTCCAGTTAACCTAACTCTCCCCTATTCAAAAAGCTGGTGGAGGGTCTCCAGTGCGTTTAAAGCTTCTTGCTTCTTCGAAATGTTTGGGCTTTTTTTAATTTTATACATTTTATAAAAGGTAGATTCTGATAAACCAAATGCACTCTCTCTTTCATTTCACAATTTCCTGCTCTCGAACTCATTCACTATTTTAAGATTATAACTTGACAACTCTTTGACTTTTCTTTTTAACATTTTGTGTATGTGCTTAACCTTTCATCGCAGTTGATACTTATCAACTGTAGTAAGTTCGAAAGTAGGTCGATACACACGCACATTTAGACATTCAAATAGAATTCGATACAAAAACAAAGTTAGTTACATGAAATTTAAGAACACAATAATAGTTTTTAGTGCCACAAAATTTAAGAATAGGTCATAAATAGCAGATGTTAAATACGCTCGACTGTCGTTTCTACAGGTAAAGGCAATTAGCAGTCTCAGTTCGACTTTCTCTTATTGAGGTTTATTTCTCATTATTTGGTTAAAAAAGGCCTGGCAATTACTCTCACTTGCAGAGTTTTCTCACTTATCCTGTTCTCACTCATCTAGTTTTGACTGTAAGTGCATATTTTTACTCATTTTACCTATTACTACATATTTCTTATATATTCATAATATTTTAATATATTTATCCGTCAATACGAAATATTTCAGATACAAATTTGCCAACTATGTTCCTGGCATCGTCTTTCTTATAAACAAATGTAAAAATACTGCTCTTCTATGATCATCGGGCTTTCGCCGTGAATTGTCAAACCCCTTCCCCTCCCCTTCTTCTCGGAATCAATGAAGATGGGATGTTTGCCAAGCAGAAGTAATCGCAATAACATGCTTGCCCATGTTTCAAAAAGCCCATTTTACTTTCTCGCACTTACTTCGTAAGAAAGGAAGTTATGTAGTCGTGTGCCAGAAAACGGCGAATTTTCGTCAGAAACACTTATTGCCGGGCCCTGATAACGAAAGAGTAGATAAATCCTGTTGCTATATATAGCAAATTACTTCCTCTAACTTGTGGTGTAGCCATAATCCATGTTTTGTGGATCCTTGATACCTAAAAGTCGATTGACGGCAAAACGTCTATCCGTCCGAAGTCAATGCTAGCACCTAAATCTTTCAGCCGATTTTCTCCAAAATTGATATTCCCCGATCGATCAAAACGAACTCAAGGCTTTGGGAATTTCTGTCGGATATTTTGATTTTTGAGGCTTCTTTACATAAAGCCTCAAAAACATTTTCAAAATTTTCTCAAAAATTGCACAAAAGTTTTTGATTACCCTTGGTTTTCAGATAGCGCAATGAATTCTCATGTTCGTTGAAATCCCAGATTTTTCGAAAATTGGAAAAGGGCAAATTTTTCCGGGACAAAATTTAAAACTATAGTATTAGAGACAATGATTTTTTTCTTTAAGAAATCTGTTCTTTATATAAGGTCTTTATATAAGGTCACTTTCAATTTTTCGAAAATGTGAGTAGTTTTCATGTAATTTTACGTAATATATAGGCAATTTTTGTAAATAAAACGGCTCCAAATTTTTTCTTTAAATTTTCTCCTCAAATGTATCAAGGGAAGTTAAAAAAATATGGTGCTAGTCCCATTTTCGGCGAACTCTCCGTTTTTTCGAAAATTGCAATAAGTTAACATTTCAAAACTTTTTTGTCTTAGACAAAGTCTGCTGTAAAAAGTCAACTCTTTCAAAAACATACTTTCTCAAATATTACACCAATTCTTTCATTAAATGTTTTCCTCGTATGTAGCAACGGAGAGTAAAAACATATGGTGCTGGTCCTATTTTCGATGCCCTCTCCTTATTTTCGAAAATTGCAAAAAATTCGTGTTGGAAAAATTTTGTGTTAAGACTTTTTAAGTGTTTTTTCAAGACATTTTTAAGCGTCGGCACGAGTTCGATCCTTACAGCACTTCTATAGCGTAATGTTATGGCTGACGGCGAGTTAACTCGGAGGACCTGCGTTCGAGTTTCGGTACAGAAATACTTTTTTGTTGGTTGAAAACATTTTGCATGTTTATGTAGTAGTATAATATTGCGGAGCACTTAAAAATAATGCAAGGAAGAATGTGATGGTGCAGCACCAATAGTTTTAAATAGTTTATTGTACTGTTAAATTACATTGTGCAGTTTGCCTGAAAAACTGTGAAAATATGTTTGTGTATTTTGGGTTATTTAAGGTCGCATCAACATCTGGGTCATTAGCGACCACTACTGGAGTTAATGGTATGGTAACTATGAAGATAAAACGATATGTTGATGACAAGGGGTGAAAGGACGAACACAAATACAACCATGCCCGAGGCGGGGCTCGAACCCGTGACCCGATAGTGTGTGTGTATACAACAACACACACACACACATATCGGGGGTCACGGGGTTCGGTCCAGAGAAGACAAGCTGTCTTGTCTGAACCGAGGCCCCCAGCCGCCTTAGAATGGCACTGAAGATGGCCGCAATGTGACCGAAAAAGCTTTCTGGAGAAATAATAACAACGCCTCAAATATATATATATATTCCGCCAATAATCAAGTGTGTTTGTGTGTGTATTTTGCTTTTTTTTTATTTCAATAAATTGCGTTCCCTACTAATCACCGTGTGATTGCGGGCAAGTTTATCCGCAGATTAAATTAAATATATTTATAATATTGACCCTTGGGCGGTTCTGGACAGCGTGCTAGCTTTCCGTGATGCGATCTCGGGTTCGTTTCCCGGTCGTAAAATAGAGCTGTAGCTTTCCAATACAATCGGCTCAGTTTCTGTAGATATGTGACGAAAGAACAGCTCAGACATGCCAGGTATGCTAGATACGGTAATGAGAAAACATAATGCTCGCCACATGTCTTCCTTACCCCTAGACGTGAATAAAAATAACCCATACCCAGCAGGGAACACAGCTGCCTAAAGTCAAATGAATCCGACCCTAAAATGTCAAATAGATACATATTTATATCAACAAAAAAAAAAAAATTTCAGTCGTGTCTTTGCTATTCTACCTCTTAAACTGCGCTTTCGAAGATGACCGTATAGTTAGCGCGCCCATTTATCAGAAAATTAAGAAAAGAATATTCCAGAATTAAGTACTAATTATGTACAAAATTCTGGAACTTTTAGTTTTTTTTTATTTCTGGTGTGGGGATGCTGACTTAACGTTAAGTTAGCGCACCCACATTTATGCGTTGTTTATTTTGATGTGCATCGATTCAAAATGTTTTAATCTGAGTATAAACTAGTTCATAATTAGTGAAAAATTCTGGAATATTCCTTTTCAATTTTCTGATAAGTGGATGTGCTAACTATACGGTCATCTTTCGAAGCCGATTTATGTGAATCGCCCTACGCCGCGGGTCGACAGTTATTCAATGTTCTTACACAAAAATGAATTTTGTGTAATATTTGCAGAATTTTTGAAACAACATTGTTGTGGTGGCACGAAAGTAAAACTAAGAATTAATATTTGAATATAATGAAGTATACGAATACAGGATACGCATACCGAGTACTTATGTTCTCCGGGTGGTTGACCCGTTGCCGATAGTCGCTTGTGTTACTTGTATTACTTATTTCCAATGTATACAGTAATAGAAAAAAGAAATTTTTCAGCCTACAGGGATTAGAAGAGTTGAAGGTTTTCTTAAATACGCAGGAGTTTGGAAAAAATACAAAAACATCTATAATATTAATTTCCAATGCGTGCACAAATTGAAAGAAAACTTAGCAGCATCCGGCCTTTTGAGAGGAGGCCTTTTGGGAGGCCTATGGTTTCGTTAAATACGTAAAAGCTCGTGGAAAATCCAAAAACAATGACACAGTTCCAGTTTTGATTGAAAAATGCGAATATTTGATTGCGTTATTCCGCCTATTCTCATTCGGCGCGAACAGACTGGATTCTCATCCTTAGTTCATCACTGCTTATGACAGCTGATGCCATGCGACAGCAATGCTCGAAGGAAGAGGCCACCAGAAACACATATTTCCTATTTGTGTGTTGCGTTAAGGAACACCAACTGTTTTTATAGTCTTGATATGTGAAGAAATTTGGACGGTATAACCGAATAAATTATTCATTGTTATTGCAGTATTCGTGAAGTCTGTTTTTGTTAAAATATTTAATTTGTTACAGTTATATACTAGAGTATTTTATTTGTTGTCATTGAACAGTGTGAGTGCTACTTTTTTTAAAACATTTTTCTGTGGATTTTGTTGAACATTTTTGCCGCTGTATTCCACTAGTAAATAATAAGTGCTCAGAGGCTGGAAAAAGTCAGGCCACGGCATTGCTCCATCATTGCATCATAATATATTCATTTAATCACTTATCCATCCGTAAGGCCATAAGGTGTAGATACTAGAATCATAACAAAGAAGTCCATGATGCAACATTCTGCTGCAGATATTGAACATCACGGGGGACTTTTTCAACAACTCATTTGAGAATATTGGATTATTTCTTGCGTGTTGATTTTCTAATGTAATTATTAATTGAATGTCCCAGTAATTTATAACTATGAATTATCTGTTGCTCCGTCAAGAATTGCTTCTGATTACCTGTAGATACGATTGCTAGCAGCGTATTGTCTTGCGAACACGTTTCTGTATTAAGAACCCTCCAAACCTGTTTTTCTGTTGAAAATCGGCACCTTTTCCTGCAGTATTACATAACGTTCTATACACTACTAGTAGCTAAAAAATAAAGTGTTTTTCTTCACAACGCATATCTGTGAATAACACCAGCACCTTATCCGTACACAAGGTTTTCACTAAAGCGGATATTCCCTGATCAATCTGGCTGATATCGTGGTCTCTCGAATTTCAAATCAGTCTTTTAATTTTGGAGCAGACTTTACTGAAGCCATTACATTTCCAAAATTTTCTCAATTATGGCTACAAATTATTTATTTATAATTTTTTAAATTCTGAATTTTCGTAAACTCCAATTTTTTAACGCTTTCTACAATTACACTTTTTAAGATAAATATTTTTAAAAAACTGTTATTCAAACGTATATCTTTCAATAATGTCATGTTAAATTTTGTAGAAATAAGATTCGTTTTCACGTAATTATGGGTGAATTGTGGCAATTTTATAAAAACATTTCAAGAATCTTTCCCCAAAAACGGCTACAATTTTTCCCCTGCTTTGCTCAAATAGATCAATGGTTGCTTAACAATTTGATATGGGTCCAATTTTCATTAAACCCTGTGGAATTTCGAAAATTCCATAGTTTCCATTCTTTCTAACCTGTCTTATAATTTCAATATTGAAGCTAGTACATATTTCTTTATATAGATTTTTTTAAAAATGTGTCTGCAGTTATATATAATTTATTTGGTCTCATGGTATATTAGACATTTCCCCTGTCCTACCAAGAAGACGTCATTACTGTTTTTTGCCGATTAAATGGATTGGCTTTAATGTCTATCGATAACGAAATATGTGAACTAATTGATAAAAACGACATAATTTGTTGATTGCCAATAATAAAATTAAAAATATCACCGTTTTTAAAAAAATGGTCTGCAGTTATATATAAAATTTATTTGGTCTCATGGTATTTAAAGATTTTGTCCTACAATAAACATAAAAGTTTTTGCCGTATTAAACGTGGATTGTATTTAATCATATATCGATAACTGAAATATGTAAATAATTATAAAACTTCTACCTATTTAATTTTGTTGATAACTCATTAGTTTCTTGATAAATCTTTCACATTTAAATTTCCGGAGGAACTACGTTTCAGTTTTGCAGGCACAAAGTACCGGAACTGTTGTAGCAGTGACACATATGGAATAGTGCCTTGAGAATATGAATTCCCAATAAAAACTCAAATGAATCATACTACAGGATCATTTCTGTTTTATTATTCTGCTTTAGCCTAAATATTTTCATTCTTCAGTCAAAATCCAAATTGTTTCATTGGTTTTAAATTTTCCCCAAAATCCAGGGTATCTAACAAAACCATTGACACGCGTTACCTAGTTGGAGCCTGCACAGTTTTCTGTCAGTTTCTGGGCGCATAGGAATTTAGTAATATATATTATATGAGCGATTCCGCGCCCGCCCCTCCTGAGTGAATGTCTAGATCCGCCTCTGTTCTAAATGCTAGGTGTTCTTTTTTCCCTCCTTCGCGATGGAAACAATATACGCTCACATTAGTACATTTATAGATATTTCCGTACTTTCACCGAAAGGAAAAGGTTCGGACCTGGTGTCCGAAAGCGATTTTGTAACAAAAATGGACAGCGGTAGACAGGGAGGAGAAAGATAAACGCAACGGATGTCGCAAGAAAATGACGCATTGGGTAAATCCACTTCCCCTCCCAGCAAACATCTGCGCTGCGAACTCTCTTACGTCTGCGAATGATGATCGTAGATGGCTGTGACGATTGGACGAGGGCTAATGTTTTGGTAGGAGGCAAGGCGTTTTATCGGTTTTTGCATTATTAAATAAAAAAGATATCTATTGTTTTCATTCAAATCTAATGTATTTTTGTTAAAATTTAAATTCAGAGATAAATTTTGTATCATTAATTATTACTTTCTTCCTACGGAGGAGAGATCAATCCATGTTTTCTGGGCCATTGATAGCGAAAAATCGAATGACGACAAAATGACTCTCCGTCCATAAGTGAACAACACTAGCGGTTAAACCGTTCAACCGATTTTCTTTAAAATTGATATTCCACAATCAATCTGGTTGGTGCCGCGGCCCCTTGAATTTGAAACCGATATTTCAATTTTGCGGGATACTTTACATGAAGCCCCTGGGACATTTTCCAAATTTTCAAAAAAATGGCTCCATCGTTTTTTATTAAATTGTGTTCTTGGATAGTGTTAAAAAACGTTTAAGAGAATTGTGTAGGCCTCATGTTCGTTAAAAACCTTGGATGTTCGAAAATTCCAAAAGTTCAAAATATTTTCGGAGTCTTCCTACAACAAAAATATTAAAGATAGGATTTTTCCCTTTTTTCCTCAAATATAGATTTTGAAGTAAGGTCATGTACAAGTTTTCGAAAATAGTAGTAATTTTGCGTGAAATTACGGGGCAGAAAGTACGTGCTGTTTTAGCATCACTAGTTTTTTTTGTATTTCTTTCCCAAATTCT
This sequence comes from Teleogryllus oceanicus, assembly GCA_964035755.1. Lineage (NCBI taxonomy): Eukaryota > Metazoa > Arthropoda > Insecta > Orthoptera > Gryllidae > Teleogryllus > Teleogryllus oceanicus. The sequence goes on from CAXIVR010000001.1 coordinate 240,214,842, forward strand.
GAGGGCAAGGGACCATATGTAATGTAGGCAGATCTTGTGTCTCCAGTGATTGTGTTGAAGACTGACTTCTTTCCCTTAATATTCTCTTATCTTTTTCTTGTTCTCTTCATCTTCTTGTTCTTTTCTCCTTCCTCTTCACTTCATACAATCTACTTCTAATTAAAATTGATATTAATGTTAACATAAACTCTTTAATTACATTTGTATTCAATACTTTAAACAAATATACTTTTTAAAATGTGGTAATAACATTTTTTATTGAGCAGGGAATACAGTAACAGAATTCAGGAAACATGCAAATAATTAAAATACTCCTACTTCGATACAGCCGACACTATACTTTTTTTCTAATTGAATTCTAATAAAAACGGGACACAATATACCATACAGGGTGAAGCATCTTAGCGTATACCTAAATATACGCTAGCGTATTCCTAAGCGTACAAGCTAAGGTGCTTCAAACGATGCAAAAAGAATCTAGAATATGTTTACCTCTGTCGGTGCCTTAAAAAACGTTTTATGTGCTTAAATACCACATTGTGCATTGGAAAGTGGTATTACTTACGTTCTCGATAAATTCAATATAGTTTTTATATCCCTGTCGCATGAACAATAAATCGTTCCAGCCACTCCGGGTGGCGAAGTTCGACGGGCAACGTCATTTCAAATCACGAAGCGAATTCTTGGGGGAATAGAGACGGAGAATGGATCCAAACTCTATTATGGCAGCGTTGGGTGGCTAGACACTCTCATTTGGAGCGGCAATTCAGAGTTCAATCCTTCTGGACCTAAAATGTCTTGATTATTATTTATACTTAATGAAAAATATTAAATGATATACGTTTACGATAAATTCAGAATTCAATCCTTCTGGACCTAAAATGTCTTGGTTATTATTTATACTTAATGGAAAATATTAAATCATATACGTTCTCGATAAATAAAATTAGAAGTTAGACATGTATTTATGTAAAATGTATCTGTTTTGTGCGCTTTGATCAAATTGATTCTTACATTATAGAAATATTCTTCCATGGTTACGCTCCTCTGGTGATGTCACTGAGGTCGAGCCGCACTGTTTCTCTCTTGTGCTGAAAACTGGAAATTTTCAAATCCGTTACTTCATGTTGATATCGTAAATGATATTCAATAATCATACATACAATTATTTTTCTTTCTTTGTTTTTATTTCTCTTTTTCTTAAATATATTTATTGTGTTTGTTGCCATCATCCGCTTTGCTAATACGCACAGAAATAATGCAAATATCAGCATTCCGATACCTGCTCAGTTATGACGCATAGAGACTTTTTAGTCTTCTGTATGTATCGTGAAACAATAGAAGTTAAACAGGAACAGACAAGTTAATAAGTTAAACTCAATTTAGGTTAGTTAAAACTGGGCTTTCATTTTAGTGTGATTTTAACTAACGAGACACTACGGATACACTAGACATAAGGTATTCAGAATACAAACACGAAAGAAATCATTAGCTTATTAAAAGTACTCAGAGTAAGAGCAAGCTAAAAGCAGAGTACTACAACTTCGATTAAAAAAAATTGAGAATGATTACTAGTAATTAAAGAACTGAAAATCTCTTCTTGCTCTGTTGAATCATGTAGTATCGGTATCGCGTCATCCTCTTAACAATTTTATAAATAAAATTTTGATCATAGAGCATTCATTGTACATAAATGCTAATGTCAATTAGAGATTCCTTTAAAAAGTATGTAGTTTGGAGGTCTCAGAACTCGAAGTAAAAGAGCGTTTTGAACTTTCTTCTGGTTATGTTTCAATACTCCTAGATCTTATATCGTTAGTTGAATTTTTTTGAAAATACCCAAAATGTTTGTACTTCATTCTATTTAACTTATGATATCTCATCGTGATTTCTTTGATTTAATCTTCAGTTTCATGTAATGAAGAGTCTACGATATTCATCATCAGAAGCTTGAAAAGCACAGTCTAATATTTTGCAATGTGCTCATTGAAACACTGAAAGCCAACCTGAGTCAATGGTGTTTAGCAGTCGAGATTATTAAGTAGTACTTCACAGAGATTAGATAAAATGATACTTTAATACTTTGAAATTTCCAGCGTATAAGATATCGAAAGGTATTTGTATTATTCTATTCCCCGTAAGTTGATAAAGTGTTGTCATACATTTTCAGGATTCAGAGCTTTATCGACCCAAATGAAAATTTTTCACATTGTTCTACATAGATATGTACATAACATATGTACTCATTGAATCATATTAATGATTGTAGTGCGTGTCATCGAAGTACGTGGGATAAATTCTTGGGGTGTATTTGTCGGTACAAACGGTTTTGACTAGACAATTTTGGGCCCGGGGCTGAAATGTAGCCCCCCCTCCAAAAAAATTAAAATGTGAAAGTCTACCTTAAAAGTAAAGACTATAATTAACTATTTAAGGTAAAGACTTCATTGAAAATTTTATGAAATATAAAACTACTGTATCGCGACTTATAAAATTACGATAACGTTTTTCTCGAGTTCTATTTTTTTTTCAATTGTTTACAATTTTTTCCCCATCAGCCCCATCATCGGGCCCCTTGACTTGCGGGGCCCGGGCGATCTTTCTACAAATCCTGGACCTGTCCATGCGGCGCCGGCACTAGGGACGAAAATTTTCCACGTAAGCAGGTGCCTACATTCCTTGAAAAATTGCGATAGATAGTAATATTTTTTATCATTTTTGCTCTAAGTTATGCATGATTTTAACTTGTAAATCACAAGTTATGACACATTTCCTTGACAACTAGCGAGTAATACAGAATTTGTTTCAACGCGACGGTTTTCTCAATATTTGTATGCGGAATCGAAATGCCCATTCTAACTCCGCATTTCTCAGTCTTCGCGCGCGCGCCTAGGCACGTTTATGAACATGTTTACCAATCGTATCACGAAGCATTCAGTTGACCTTGCATCATTTTCCCCTGTGCTGTGCGGCTATGAACATTGGAATTAAGATAAAAATAAATTATCTGCGTCAGAAATGTATTCATTATTTTTTAATTTCATGTCCGAAAATGTAGGTTTAGGACATTTCCTTCCACCAAATCAATCAAGAAAGGAGAAATAATTAAAATTCCTAAATACACGAAGGTGCACGTGAGAGCATGTGAATATTCGAGAAACAAAATAGGTGGTCGTACATAATGCTTAAATGTAATGAACTTGTGGCCCTATACGCGCGCCTTAATTTACACAGTGTGCTATTTATCAAGAATGATCGGGAACAATAAAAGAATGTCTAATTTTGCAAATTTGTGGACGGTGTAGTTTTCATGCGGGAAATTTTGTTCTTCAGGGCCTGGTAACCATGGAGTTCTGTTCATTCATGGCTACGTCAACATGGCGGATCAACTTGAAAGTAAGATAATTGAAATGTGTTATTATAATTACAAACCTGCAGTCAACGCTGAAATATGGTGATGTACCCGTGCTATATTACAATTACTTAGTATTATTTTTTCCTTGATGGTTTGCATTTGTGTTCTCCTTGAGTTGAGTGTGTTTCCGTAATTGTTTTAGTGCGCGTCTTGCGAAATTTTGAATTTTTGAATATAATGTTGTGTTGTATTTGCATTATTTGAATATAAAAGGTTACGATATTAAGTAGTTGCTTTATAAAAATCTTCTATGAATGTGAGGAAACTCATTATGTAGTTTTAAATCTCCTGGTCCATGTACTTTTTCATTTATAGTTATCATTCATAAGATAGGGTCAATGTTGCATTTTGCTGAAAAAATGTATGCCTTCCTCCCGCTTTTATGTACTTCATTATTTTCTAGAATATATGTTTGCCCGTCCGAATTTCTTGTACGTATAATAATAGTATTTATAGGTTGAGTCAAGGGTATGTAGAGATAAGACTATTTTGTTGTAATGTTCATCTAGTTTGATATTTATGTCTCTTTTCCGAAGGAATATTCATCTAGATTTGTGAAATTGGTTTGGGTTGAAATATCCTTCAACTTTCCAAAGGCATGGAAAAAATGTAATAACCTAACCTGTGGAGTTGAACATTCTGTAGTTATGTATGAAAATGTTTTGGTCCTGATGAAAGTACTGTTTGAAATGACTGTAACATGTAGAAGCAGAGTCTAGAGGATTTGAAATGTTAAGTAGTGTGATTAGTTGTACTTTTGTGTTGTTTTTTGTCGATGTTTTGGTGTAGTGACCTAAAGTTCCAGTTGTTTGTATACAAGGCAAATTAATTTACATAATTGTGTAATAAATCATTATGTTTCCCAAAATGTGTTGCAAATACTCTCTGCTACCTCAATCAATGTTTCATAAATTAATCCATAGAATGAAATTGTATTTCAACAATTTCTATTAATTCTTGAACGTCTATCAACGTTAACCCTGGATAACTTAAAGCTATACATTTCTGTTTCCAGTAGTTTTAACGTGCATTGTTTCAGAATTTTATTTGTAAATAATTTGTGTAATGATAACTACAAAAAAAATGCATGTGATCTTGTCATGGAGTATTTATGTCAAGTGCACTTTTGTGATTTGATTATTACGTATGGAAATCAAGAAAAGTAGGAAGTGTACATAGAAGATTATATATGTGTGTGTGCGCCTGTGTATGTATGTGTGTGTGTGTATATATATGTATATATGCACACACAAATAAAAAGTTAGATAGAGCCCTCTTGTATTATTTTTTAAATTTCTTTAATATTTGTTGTTAAACTAATTTGAGAAATTTTGGTGGATTTCTGTTTAGCCAGGGCTTATTACATTTGCACTGGTTTACTTCTTCTAACAAACTTCCTTTTAACATAGTGAAGAACAAGACAAATTGTGCCTGTAATGGTGTTTTGCTCTGTTCATTATGAGAATTAATTTGAGTTTTGCACACACACACACACATTGTCTTACCCCCTCCTTTTTCTTTTCTATACTGTTGTCCTAGTTGTGAAATAATTAGTAGCTTTTACCGGTACAAATTACTGAATTTTCATGTTTTATTTAATACATGTTCTGCTTTATTGTGAAATCATAAAAATTTGTCATTTTGACAAAACTTTAATGAAGAGGAAATCTGAAGGTCAATTTACTCCATAAAATTTGTGATGCTTTTAAAAAAAAATATAATTTTGTTTGTAAGTTGGAATGTTTTTGCATGATCAAATTAATTGTGTGTTTTGAGACTTATTTTGATGTATTCATGTGTGGTATATTTCTTTTGTAGGCGAGTCAGCTGCAGCTTTGTTGAGTTTTAAAAATGGTAGTTTTGGCTGTAAAAGTGAGTTGGATTGTAACACAATGGAGGTCGATATGGATGAAGCACCCATTCTTGGGCCTGCTGCATTGGGACTGCAAAGGGTTGGGGAAGAAATGCCACCTCGACAGCCCACAACTCAGCCTGGACTGGTCCTTAATCGTCGGGGAATGGTATGGTTTATTTTATAATAAATTGAAGCTTGTATAATTTATGAAATTTCATGTAATTGTTAGTTGTTTCCAATTTGTTTATAAGTGGAGAAAAATTATTAAATTATTACTATTTTTATTCATGTTATTGTTTTATTTGTATTACATTTTTCTTTTAAAAAACCGGGTTTAAACATAAATTTAGAATTAGGGAACATGTTACGAAATGCTTGTTGTGTTCAGAAGAAACTATACTATGTGCACGTTTGAAAGGCTAATTGGATGGCAGGTTGCATTATCCAGAAATTAAATGTTACAGTTCCCTTTCTTCATTTAGTAGTAAAGAAAAGTAACCCTTCTTCCAATAATGTACTGGTATCCTGGACCTCTTGTTGCTTCACCACATCACAGTGAGGTTGTTATTGTTTAGGTTTTTAAATCATAAAATTTCATTTAGTCCTTTAATTGTGTTTATTGCTGGAACTTTGTATAATTAAAAAATGAAATGAGAGTACTGATTCATAGACTTCCTTATCACACATTGTTTTGAGATCCTCTACCAAGATTTCCTCCAATTAAGACAATTCACACTTTTCTTCTCTAAGGATGAGTGGTTGGAACGAAGAATATGGAAAAAAGTGTTTCATTTTAATATTATAGATAATTAGTTTGTATCTTTACATTCCATTCGCTCAATAAGTTTTCGATATGTTGAAGACATGCTTTGTTTCTCTGTTGATTGATTTCCATAGAATGTCGTTTTCTCTTGGGAAAGTCCGGCCAACCTATTGATGCATTGAACTGATTAGTTCCTACAGATATTGCAACTACCAGTGACTTTTTAACAAGAGCTCCTAAATTTATTTTTTGATCTTGTGGTAATGAACCACTTCAACATTGGCTTATTGATTTCAATACCGGTCTTCTTTTACCTTTTCGTGTTACCATTTCCCAATATCCAATGATTTATAATTGTATATTGTCAGAGCCATTGTATATTGCCAAAGTATACAATGTCAGATTGAAATGAAAATGCACCTCTGGGAGTCTGGAAGAGAATTTATGAGAAAGATTGTTTTAGAGGATTTACTTGTTACCATGAGGAAAATTTTAAACATTCCTTAGGGGAAAGTACACACAGAATTGGGACCAAACTGAGTTAGTTTGTGAAGGGTTTGCATCTTTCAATTCTTTGGTGCAGCTGATGACCCAGCTTGGCAGTAGGAATGGTTTCTTAGTTCGTCTACAAGTGTGAAATGGTTGTCTGTAAAATGTCTGGCAACATTAACAGTCGCAAACTGTTTATGTTGGACTTATTGGTGACTTCAAGAACACATAATCAAAATTGAAGACTGCAAATTTAATTTATATTAATTCCATCTTAAACAAGTTAAGTTTCGATATACCTCCTTTTGTTTTCACATTGGATAGATTTGTGCCTTGTACAGGGTCTGCTTTATACAAGTTTCACTGTTTATGCGAGTCTGATCTAATAGTATATTTATTTCTTTGTAAAGAGCCTTTATCGTATTTCAGCCTGCACGCATTCGAAAGAAGAATAGACTCTTTTTTGATGATGATGTGGTCAACACATTATTGCCTCGGTCCACAAAACGTGGTGTGCGAGGATCTCCAAATAAAAAGAATGCAACCACACCAAGCAAGGTGATACCAACTCCAATTAAAAAACAGCATGTTCCACAACCAACATTTAACCAAGAGCCTCCTGCTCCTGCCACCCCGGAGCAACATGAGGCGACTGGTCCACCAACATCTTCTCCAGATCGGCGTGTAGGCCAGAGGATAGGCATGAGGCTAAGAAACTTATTGAAACTTCCCAAAGCTCATAAATGGGTGTGCTATGAGTGGTTTTACAGTAACATTGATTTGTGAGTTGTATTTGGCTTTGTTAATGTTATTTAATAGTACTTTGTTTGTATCTTATTGTACCTAAATAAAATTTTATTTTCTAGGCCATTGTTTGATGGAGACAATGATTTTATGTTGTGTCTCAAAGAAGCACTGCCTCAATTGCGCACACGAAAACTTACGAGAGCAGAATGGGCAAATATACGGCATATGATGGGAAAACCTCGGCGGTGTTCACAGGTAAAATTTGATGAATTCATTGAGTCCTACATAATGTTGTGGTACCCTTATGTTTCTTACATTATTGGCAAGAATTTTGAGGAAAACATGAAACCATCTTCAACATTAGGAGATATTGTCGCTAACTTCACATTTCCATTTCTTGTAATACTTTGGAAAGCTGTTGTTTATTTAATAACAAGCAGAGTTCTCCAGGTAGCTACTTGAATTTTCAGGGATGTAGAATCCCATGCCCTTACCATGATTTCAACAACCTAAACTCTTTTGTTATTGATATCTTCCCAAATATTTTCCCTTCTTTTGATCCAGGATGTATTCACCGAAATATTAACATTGTTGAATAGGAAAAAATGAATAATTTGGTATTGGTGGTGGTTGTGATGATGAAACTGATGTTAGAAAATATTTTTTGCATAGAAAATTTGATCCAAAGCATTTATCTATTTTTTTCAGCTACTTCCTCAAAATATATCTGTGTTGTAGTACATTTCACCATTATATCATAGATGTCAATATCTACAAAAATATTTTCTTTGTTGAGATTTTCTGTTAAATAATAGTTGTAGAATGAACATTTCAGATATTATGGAAAAAAAGAATTATTCATAAAAACATTACGATTATTTTAATCTACCAATAATGCAATTGTTACATTTTTTCTTACAGGAATTATGACTATACAATATTGCATTGATTGCCGGTAACATTTATGATTTTTGTTGTTCATTCAGGATAATGATGTGATCTATTTGGTATATTGAGCATAAAATGTTTTTACCAGAGTATGCTTCAATACTAAAACTAGTCAATCCTGACACTGATCCCTTGCCAGGATTTTCATTGGGTGAATTATAGTTATTATCTACATGCTCATTAAATAATGTCAAAGGGTCTTTTAAAAGGTGTTATTTGGCATGGTAATTTGTGTGAAAAGTCCAATACAATAGAGAATATTTTTTCTCTAGGCATTTTTTGAAGAGGAAAGAAGGGAATTGGAAAGAAAAAGAACGAAAATTCGTTTATTGCAACAACGTAAAACTGCTGATGTGACTAATTGCAAAGACCTTCCTGAGGAAATTCCTTTACAATTGGTGATTGGCACCAAAGTTACAGCAAGATTGCGAAGGCCACAGGATGGACTATTTACTGGCAGTATAGACGCAGTAGACACTTCAAACAATACTTATAGAATTACATTTGAAAGACAGGGTTTAGGAACACATTCAGTTCCGGATTATGAAGTGTTGGTGAGTATGATTTCTGAGACCTAATATATAATGTGTTAAGAAATATAATTAGTAATCATTAAAGATTTAAAAATGTTAATACAACAGAAAATCTAAAAACATCAAAATCACTTTAGGTAATTTGTATTTCGGAGCAAGTTGCAGGAGACAAACCTTCCAATATGAAATACTGTCTATATACATGATGTCCTTACACTATTTGCTGGTATCTGTATCTGAAGGTCAAGGGTTTTTCTTCTCTGCAGCAGGATGCAATGTGGACATGCAGGGCTGCTGTAGCATCACACCCATTTCACTTCCTGTTACCATGATGCTTCAGGGGAAATCAAGGAATTTGTGGAAGAATTGTCTGAAGTCGGGAAAATTTTGATACGGTTTTAAAACTAGTTATTGTTCCTTGAAAAGATAGTACAGCATTATTTTATGCTCTATTTCTATTTGCTGATTTTTTTTAAAATTTGTACCTTATCACGGCAAAATCAGAGCTGACTAATTAGTTTCAGGCTTGCTTTAATACTTTTTTGAAATATTGTGAAATTCTTTACAAATTTTACCAGTGAAATTTTTTTTTTAATGCACAGGAAGTCCTGGGAAATTTGTTTCTGAAAATTAGTGGCTACCCTCTTTTTAGGCATTCTCCAACTTTTGTTATTCTACACATTGTCTTATTTGTTTTTTATTACAATATCGATCTAAAATGTATAACAGTCAAAGGGTTAAGGGGCAACAATTTGGAAACTGTTGGATTTAAAATGTCTGCACAACTAAGTCCACCTAGTACACCACTTCATTGAAGTTTAAAATACCCTCTTTTGTTATTTAAAGGTCAAACTGTACACATTACACTTTTGTTTCTGTTCTCTCAGCTTTTTTTCTTTCCTCCCTTTTTTAAATTTATAAAACTAGTTTAATTTTTCTTTTTTAATTGTTTTTTAGTCTAATGAGCCTCCTGAAACAATTACTGTGTCAAGTTTTGCACAGAAGTTCCGTCCACGCAATTTGTCTTCTTTCATGACTCCACCTAGATTATTACCTGCGCATACTCCACGTCTTTCGGATCCAATGGTGGGTAGTGGAGTTGTTGGCAAGTCAAAGAGCATTCCCTCTGATGGAATGTTAGGTGGATTCCCTGTCAAATGCTTGGATATGGTTGTAAGTAAAGTGATATTAATATCGTTGCAATGTATCTTTGATGCAGTGTAAGTGAAACATTTTTCTTTTGTTTAATTAGGTTCGCCTATCTAAAATTCTTAATGCTAAGAAAAACAAAATTAAGATTCTGAGAGACATGAATGCTGATGCAGAAAAAAAGAAGTCTTTTGGAGGTCTTATTGCTGAAGACTTTCAGCGTAGATATGCAAATACTGTGGTGGAATTGGAGCGGTTGAATCGTGACCTGCAAGGATATTTGACTTCGGTTCAAAAGTACTGCCAAGAGGTAATGTAATTCATGTGAAGAAATAATTTTTGATGGTTAATGGGTGCCAAATTAATCTTGCTGCTTATTGTGATATAAAGGTTTGTAACACGATTTTATTTGTTCTTTCGAATAATTTGAGATACATTTTTGTGCTCTGCATCTTCATGTCAAAGTATTGAAAATTCCATCCCAAACATCTAACAAATGGTGCTATAACAGGCCATACTTTCTCAAATAATTGATAGCGGTTGCATAATATTATATTATACTACTAATATCCTTCTTCCTGTTTATCCTACAGCCATCTCTTGAAATCATGTGTTCAAACAAAGCATGACAGGTTTTAAAAAAATCTTTAAATTTTCAATAATTGAAAAGTTTAAAAAAGAAAATAATATTTATAAAGCCTGAGAATGGAAACAGCGCTAGGGAGCAGAAGTATGTCTCAGAAGCACTCAATTTTAAGTGCTATAATGAATTCTTAATGTTGTGATAATTCTGACTCCTTGCAACTCAAAATTATGCAAAAGCTACCAATGTTTTGAAAAAATTTTAATGAAAGGATTTAAAGATCTAATATTAACTCGATAGCGCCTAGCATTGCCAACTGACAATAGCACAATAGCCTTGTATCAATGACCTGATGTCCCAATGCCCTGCCAATGATAAATTCTTATCACCATGTCGAGTCATTGTTGTGACTGCAATGCAACGGGAAGGAGTTCAGACCAATATTAATCAGTTTCTCTTTGTTTGTTGGTTTGTTTGTGTGTGTGTGTGTGTGTGTGGTGTGTTAAACATGTTAGAAGTCTTTACTCCTTTCAATATGAATTTTTCAGACTGTGTCAGCAGGTATTTTTCTTGTTTGTTACTAAAAAAATACTTAATACAGAATTTGAAGACGTAGGCTTCCGCTGCCAGAGTCATGAAATTGATCTTGGTTGTCCGTGTGACACCGTGTTGAAGGCTGTATTGCCAACCATGCTGTCCAACCTCAGACCACACTATGCCGTCAGACTGGATAACTCCTTCCTGCCCGATCCCCGACTGTTCCGTGCCGTCCGATCACACGTCTCGCCACTCGACTCAACCGCCTCCCACGGTTGACAGACAGCCCTCCACCTACGATTGGCCAAATGTTTCAGCCAATCGACTTCCAAAAAACCCCCAGTCCTGAAGAAGATCATAATAAGACGATTGAAATGTCAGCAATACAGCCTTCAACGTGGCGCCACATGGACAACCAAGATCAATTTAATACAGAATTTGTTTTCTTTGGTATTGTTGTAATGATTTATGAAGTTTTATTTGGTTTGACACCTTTGTTTTTATATAACAGATAGATATTTCTCAACATCGTGAATTGCACTGTTGCCAAATGGCAAATTTACGATATATCGGTGTTGTAGCTGAAACTAATGTCTTTTTCAGAGAGATTTCATGTCTCTACTAGCACCTGATATAATAGTAGCTGAAGCGCTGGACGTTCTGTTTGAGGATGAAAAATGAGGAAATGACACGAATTGTGTTTTTCCCATCAAGTCTGTTTTTATTGAGCTTCCAGAACCAGCTATTTTAACAGATGATTCAGGTGAAGAGGATGGAGCGGTTCCTGATAACTTGTATCATAATCAACTGTCTGCACCTTCAGAAACACGAATTAAAGATATCAAACAAATTCCTGATGACTTGCAACCAACAAAGTTCAAAGAAAAGCGTATTTATATTGATGGAGTTGGTACAAGTGTGTCAAACATTTCCAGTCCTGATTTTTCAGAATTTAAATCAAGAAGACCCGTTGCATTATATGAAATGTTTTTAAACAATATTTTAAAGCTGATTGTTAAGGAAATGAAAATATGCCAAATTTTTAAGTCTCTCTGATCCCCAAATTAGCTAGGAAGAAATTCTCCGCTTCTTTGGAATACTTATCGTGAGTGATAACAATGATGTTCCAAGCAAGAGATTTTTCTGGGATACTTATCTTACTATTAATCAATGATAAAATATTTTGGAAAACATTCCTGAAAACAGTATATAACAAGCAAACCCATTAGATATGGGTATAAAGTTTGGTGCCTGAATAAAGCAGATGGATATCTAGCTGACTTTGAAGTTCACTAGTCATTTGATTTGCTGAGTTATTTTTGTGAAAATGGGATTGAATCAACTGAAAGTATTAGAGAAAATAGAATTCCTAATGACATTCCAATTCTTCAAAATAAAGAACTGTTGGAAGAACGAAAAAGGTATTCATTGTCTTGAAAATTTCAAAAGAAGATGGAGTACTCATCTGCAAATGGAAGAATAACAGTTGTGGCAATAGCTTCAAATTGTCATGGAATTTTTCCTTTACTTATTGTATAGATATATTCAAAGGAACAGCGCAAATTTATCAATGTGCAATGCCCAAATGTAATAAAAAAACTACAATGCATGCATGGGCAGAACTGGCAAAATGGACCAAAATATTGCCACCTACAGAATACAAATTCGAAACAGGAAATGGTATTGTCTGATTCTTACATGGCTGATTGATGTGTATATCACAAACACACGGATTTTGCTCAGAAGGCCCGGTAATGATTCACCACAACTGAATTTTTAATGTGAGATTGCTCAGGTGTATCTTGTCCATATGGAAAGGCACCAAAGAGCCCGGAACGTCACAACGCAGTTCATGTTAACCATCTTTGTTAAGAAAACCGAAGAGAACAAGAGAAAGAGATGTGTGGGAAGAAACTGTGCTTCCTTTGTGAGAGCATTATGTGCTAAATGTGGATTGAGGCTTTGTATTCACTGTTTTGTGCCATTTCACACCACTTAATTACAAAGTACAAACAATTTCAGTCTAAATGATATTAACAAGAATACTTAATTTCTAATTTGTTGCCTGTGAAAGTTTCGTCATCGTGGGAAGTACTTAGTGTTGCCATATGGCAAATGTTAATAAATCTTAATATAACAATGATAATTTTATAATCCAGTAATTGAATCAAAACACAAAAAAAATTGAACACTAATGGGTTAAGGGTTAATTGTTCGTCGTAATTAACCCCAAACGAAATATTATCTATTCATTGAAACTGTGTTAAGCCTAAGAAATAAAATCTCAATTTTGAAAAAAAAAAATCGGAAATGTCATAACAATTTAAATTGGTGAGAAAGCTGTTATGATCGTATGTACTATAACTGAACAACTTTTGAAAATTTTTGTATTGCAAAATCGATTATGTAATCTTCAAAATTCCAAAAATTAAGATATCTTTGACGTTTCTGACAAATATGAAGATTTACTCATTCTGAAAATTCAAAAGTATTAGTAAAAATTAAAATCTTAGTGTTATTAAGCATACTTTTCAGGTGTGTCATGTAATCTACAGTTATCCTCTAAATTTGTGAGAACAGATTAATAGGTCTAGTATTGACAGCAGAATATCCTTTTTGAAAAAATATTCCTATTTGCGCATTAAAAACTGTTCACGGTAGGACAGACACTTTCCAACACCGAGCTACTGAGTATAGTACTTCAACCCTGCGTTGGTATCAGCTCCAAGATCAACTTTGTCTGAAAAAATACTTTCATAAGCATTTCAGGACTCTGAATGTTAATTAGTAACGTGTACTTCCTAGAAACTCTAGTACTCCTACACTCTAGTACTCAGTTGCAAAAGAAAAGTGCGTGAGTAACATAGTACAGTTAAGTAATAAACAGAAAAAAATGTTTTGTAAGGTGCAAAACAACCTGGAAAATTTATATTCTCAGAACTGCAGAACCAGGAAAGAGCCAAAAAAGTCAGATCACTGGTCACCCTGAAGCAGGATTGCTTCCTATTTCTTCTGGATGACAAAACCATTTCTTGCTCTAAATGAGAAAATTATTGTATTATTATGTCCTCAAGTTACTGGGCCATCATAAACCTAAATGTATAAATCCTTCAGCTGCCTTAGTATTTGAGGATACAGGGTCATCTTCCATCTCGCTAAAATTTCCATTTTCACTCCCATTTTCCATGCTTCTTTAGGCAGTCAATTCCTCAACACTCAGCGCTCCTCTGGTTGCCACATTATCATCTATGGCCAAAAGTCATCAAAAGTGACGGAATTATTGCTTCTAAGGCCTGTGTCACAAGAGTGTAGCATCACCTAATGCTGATGATGTCAGCTGCACAATGCGTGCTAGGCGCCGTGCGTTGGCAATAACACGTCTCCAAGAGCGCTTGTGTGCCATTTTGCATAAGATACAGTGGTAAGGTGGTTAGTGCGAGATATTCCCTAGTGGATAGAGAGTTCATATTACAGAGAAAAAATATTTATTTGCGATATATTGATTGATTGATTTTTTTTTTGTTTCCGGGCGCGTCAACTGCTTTGGTCATTAGTCCCATTAGTGTAGTACATGTTTTTTTTCCGCGGGAGATGGCGGTGATCTTCCCCCGCTGGATGGCATGATCCGGCGCTGACCTACTGTCGGCTAGTGGGTTTTCCCCCAACCAGGACTCTCCCACCAGCGGAGCACCGCCCCAGCCGGGACAAGCTCTAAGCTCCCGACCGATCTCCCGGAGTTTGTGGTAGTATAGTGCATGTTAGTGTAAGTGTGTGTGTAAGGGGAGAGGATAGGACAAGGAAGAGGAAGGACAGATCACGCGCGGTCCATGGCCTGTTTTGTAGGGTACTGCTCCAGCATTCGCCTGGTCGGAGAAACCATGGAGAACTACCAATCAGAGCAGCCGAACGCTAGAATTCTCCTCCAGACAGCGACTGAATTCGACCTAGCTGAAAAGCTAGTGTCGAAAATCCTGCCGCCGCCAGGACTCGAACCTAGGACCTCCCAGTCAGAGGCGCTGCAGTGACATCAGTTGATGCACTGAGCTACCGCACCCGGTTTATTTGCGATATACAGTAAAACCCCTCTTTTACACTTTTCATGGGACCATAGGAAAAATGGTGTAAATTGCGGGAAATGTAAATAAGGGGAAATGATTTTTTCTCTTCAAAACTATAAATAAATTGTATTTAAATACTAAAAGACCAATAAGAATTATAATATTCAGTATTATACACAAATAAGATTATACAGACAAAAAGAAATCAGATATTTTGGTTTGTTTTCTTCTTTTAGCTTGGACTGATTGAATTTGAGACTCTAGTTCATACACTTTATCAAAAGTAGTATCACCACCATCTGCAGCAGAGAGGTATTTTTTATTGTTTCTAGGGCTGCAAATGCTTGTGCACTCGTGGGAGGAGGTTGATCATAATCGTAACTGTCATCTTCACTTCCATCAGCATCTTCACCAACAGCATTGTTTTGAAGATAATCTTGAACAATATCTTCTAATGAAGTTTGAGACTTAATACTTGTCCAGCCCTCACACTCAAAATCAGAAGCATCTTCCACGGCCTCTTCTGTATCTGCCAGGAAGCCAGCTTTCTTAAAACAGTTAGCAATAGTAGACTGCTTTACTTCCCTCCATGATTTTGCAATAAAATGCAAGGCATCTAATATCGAAATCTTCATTTCTGCTGCATCCTTACCACATTCAATGTACCTTAAATATTTCTGGACTAAATTTCTACGATAGTGCACTTTGAAATTATTAATGATGCCCAAATCCAAAGGCTGCAGTACACTTGTGCATTTGGCTGGGAAAAACTCCATTCTTATGTTTTTTAAATTCAACGTTTTGGGATGTGCTGGGCATTGATCTACAAATAGAAGGATTTTTCTATTTTGTGCTCCCATTTTAGCATCAAGAGCATGAACTTGCTGAGTAAATAACTCTGAAGTCATCCATGCTTTTTTGTTTGAGGCATACGATGTTGGCAATGTTCTTATGTTTTTAAAGCAACGTGGCTTTTTTGCTTTGCCAATAACAAACGGACGCAAGGTTTCCGTTCCATTTGCGTTTGTCCCCAACATTACCGCGAGTCGAACTTTACTATGTTTGCCCCCATGGCAAGGTTCATTTTTCATCGCAAACGTTTTATTCGGCAGAAGATTAAAAAATAACCCGGTTTCATCGATATTGAAAATATCTCTTGCATCATATTCACTAATTAATTCATGAAGGGTGGAGTCTTTCCAGGAAGAAACAATACTTTTATCAACACTATTCGATTCTCCACAAATTGCCTATATACAACATTGTACCGTTTCTTAAAACGATCAATCCAACCATTGGATGCAACAAAATCGTCTATTCCTAGCATATCTGCCACGTTTTTAGCCTTTTCCCTCAAAATTGTACCATTAATTGGTATATTGGATGCCCTTGTTGTCTCGAACCAGTTTTTTAAAATCTCTTCCAGTTTCTCATATTTTGAGTATTTCACGTACTTTCTCTTTTTAGATTGTTGTCCGCACTCCTTTGCACTCTGTTCGATTATTTTTCGACACTTCACGATTGTATTTAGAGTTGAAATAGAAATTTCCAACTGCTTCGCCAACACAACACGTGGTCCTGAAAAAGCGTCCACTTTCTTCAAAATCTCCATTTTCTGTTCAATAGAAAACTTCTTCTATCTTTCTTCTCCATTGTACACCACTTCTACAGCTCGAAGTTTTCGCACAATTCCACCCCGCAATTTACTTAAAATTACTATCACTTTCGCACTATCACAAGCCACAATGAACGCAGTACTGAATGGCCTAAGTCTCCCTCGGACCGACGCCACCCAGAACGACGCGACGTGAAAAAATCGCGCTCCTTGCGAGACCGGAAATCGGAAAAACGGCTTGTGTTGTGGCAAGCAAACTGTTGTATATTGCGGGAAAACTGAAATTATACCAACGTAAATGGGGTATTTATAACATGATGAATATACGAAAACTGATGGGACCGACAAGAAATGTTGTAAATGCCGGAAAACGTAAATTGCGGGAACGTAAAAGCGGGTTTTACTGTAAATGGATATTGCTAGACCTATATAAACTCTTATTATGAATTTTATTTAATTATACGAATGAATTTTGTTTCATCGATGGAAAATGAAAATATTTCAGTACCACATAAAGACCTACTGTTGACTAGTTTCTGAACTTTTACCAACAGATTGCGTGGCCAAGGAATGGAAAATTGAGGCATATGATTGAATATAAAAAAGCACTATTACACAATTATCAAGAGCAGAATTATATAAAGTAACATTATAAACATATATCTATATTTTATTTACAGTGACTGCTAATAATGACCAGAATTTCCTCATCTGAGTAGGGCGAAAAGTTATTGGTAAATTGTCCTAAAGATTAGTGCTCACGCTTCTTCCAAGTTTCGTTGTTATGATCACTTTGAATACTGTTCATGCCTGGTCGACAAGTGGAAAATATCACTATGAGCAATTTGGTGGAAGATTTGTTTCCATAGCGAAATTTGAGAGAAGACGAAACAATTGCTCTCAGCGTCTCTCTGGGGAAACTGGACGAAAAACCTGATCGAGATGGGGGTCATTGACCCGGAAGTTGTAGTACAATAGTTGTTACAGGTTGTTTATCACTCTCAGCGTCTGAATTATGCAGCAGAAACGATTTCATTTCTTGGGATTTAAACTTTTCTATTGAATTTAATCGTTTAATGTCATCTGGCAAAGTGTTGTAAAATAATGTACATGTATGTGAATTTTTTGTAATGAGCTGTTGATACTGTCACCTGATGAATATGATTTCTACGTCGAGTGTTATAGTAATAGACTTCGGCGTTTTCTGAAAATATATTCCCGCCCTTGAGCAAGTCATTTTTTACAAAAACCACTGATTCGTAAATAAGAAGACACGGTAATGGTAGAATTCCTAGATTAATGAAGAGAGGCTTACATGAATCACGTGGGTGGGATTTGGTTATTATTCGTACAATTCGTTTTTGTAATCTAAAAGTCTGGGAGCTATAAGATGTATTTCCCCAGAATATTATGCCATATCTCAGGCGGGAATGAACATTCGCGAAGTATACACAACGAGCAGTATGAAGGCTGACTGAATTTGCAAGAATTCTGAACGCGTAGCATAATGAACTTAATTTTGTGTTCAATTCATTTAAATGGACGTTCCATTTAAGGTTTGACTGAATTGAGAGACCTAAAAATTTTGTTGCCTTAACATCAGTCAATGGTACACTGTTCATTTCAATGGGGCACAGAATTGTTTATTTGAAATGGAAAACTGCATTAAAACCCGTTTTCTTTTCGTTTACTATTAATTTGTTATTTCGGATCCCAATTTGAAACATCTGATATTGTACTATTTACTGTTTCTTTATTGCAAAGGATGTTCGTATCATCCGCAAAGAGAACCGTTCTTCCGTTTCGAATCGTCGAGGGCATATCGTTTACGTAAAGTAGGAACAGAATAGGGCCTAAAATCGATCCTTGAGGAACTCCACATGCAACGGGCAAAGAGTCAGAAAGGTGCGTACGTAATGTTCCATCATTCCAGTAAGGTATTTCAACTCTCTGAGATCGTTGTTTAAGGTACGAACATAACCAATCTAGAGCAATACCACGGATTCCATATGAAGGTAATTTGGAAAGTAAAATGTCATGATCAATGACGTCAAAAGCTTTGAGAGATCTAAAATATAATCCAATAGGTGCCTCGTTTTGATCCAATGATGAGGCGACATCTTTAAGAAAAGAAAATATAGCTGTTTCCGTTGATTTTGATTTTCTAAATCCATGTTGGCAATCTGAAAGCGCGTCGTGTTTAGTGAGAAAGGTTTCCATTCGTACGTAAAAAAGTCTCTCTAATATTTTTGAAAAAACTGATAGAGAAATGGGCCTATAATTTTGAATTCCATTTTTGTTGTCTTTTTGAAAAGCGGCTTAATTTAGCTGTTTTGAAAATATCTGGAAACGTTCCAGTGCATAAAGATGCATTAAATATGTGAGTTAACGGGTGTATAATGGCATACGCACAAGTCTTTAACAAAGAATCCGGGAATTCATCTAAACAGGACGAATATTTATTTTTTAGTTTACCGATTATTTTGAGAATTGTGAATTATTTTGAGAATTATTGTGATTATTTTGAGAACATCGATGACGATGTTTTCAAAACATTGATGTTTTGGATGTTTACTCATCGATCTATTTTACATAGATATTTTGAAGCCGATGTTTTTTTAACGTTCGATGTTGTATTTTCGATGTTTTTATGTGGTTGATATTTTTAAATTACATAAGTATCTTCTCAACAGAATTCTATAATGATTTTTAGATATGACCGAGGGTCACATTAGTCTGGAGAGTCAAAGGTAAAAATAAATATAATCAAATTTTTGCCAATAAAGAACTCTATATTATTTTTGAATTATCGAATCAGATAATCAAAGTTTGGTTATTTATTTTGATGATTTTTTGACTTGTTTTGTCGAATAAATGTCAATTATATATTAATAAACACTTATTTCGAATTAAATCCCCCTCACGTGAACTTCGATGGTTACTTATTCAGTTTAAAACCAGCCAAATCGCATCGATGGTTTTGGGTCGATGTTTTATTAACATCAATGTTTTAATTTAGAGCATCGATGTTCTGTTGTCGATGTCCCATTCTTAAGCGCAGGTGTCGATGCAGCTGATGTCATCAGCGTTAGGTGACGCTCGTGTGACACACGCCTAATAAATGAAACTTCTGCATTTCCACTTGAACAACCATTTTGATCTCATTGAATCCTGCTTTCCTGAAACAGTTTTTGAAAGTTTCAGCTCTCGCTTCCCTCTGTGACGTCCCATCGTATGCGAATACTCTTATCAACCGTAATTCACGTAGGAGAGGTCACGGGGAAATAATCAGAACGACCGGAAGGGGAAGGGGGTTAAGATTGGGGGAAGAAATACAATCGTAGTAATTGTGAATCGAAATATAACTTTAATTATCAAGTTTAACTACCCAAAGATCACCGTATTCTGTTGAAGGTGAAGGTTGAAGGTGTGATGGAGGGAGAGAGGGTGAGAGAACGCAGAGCAATGACGAGGATGTGGAGTACACTCAAGTCGGCGTTTTGCTTCTTACCATCGCCTCCAACTCTCCGGCGGGCTTTTCGTTGTTGCTGGCTGCCATCTTGGTCCTCGTTCGAAAGGGTGGCTGTAACACGGGCGTCGCCACACACTGCAGACGGGAACTGCTCCTCGGCGGTTTGGGAGGTCCCTTTAAATACCTTCCCGCTCATTGCGGAATCTTCATGAGAACGGTGTTTTGGGAGAGGCAAATCGCCAAGCGGATGCGAATGTTTTTCCAGAACTTTCCTGCTCGTTACGTTCGGGCCGCATGGTGATGGAATATTTTGTGATAACTTATAATTTTCTACCGTGATGGCGAAATGCTTAATAACAAATTATATTATTTATGTAGGTTTCTGCTTTATACCCTTCACCATGCCGCTGTCGTAAATTATCAATCCAACAATTAGAAACCTTGAAATTTTCGACTCTTAACAGCAAAGCTATTTGTAGGGCCTTTTCCTTCAAAATGGTTGCGTTTATGAGGATGTTTGTGATTCGTGATCGAATACGCTTCAAATTTCCTCACTTCTCAGCATTTTCTTCATAATGTATAATTGGTTTTTCATTGTAGTCAGCGAACCTGGAATCCTTGAATTCGGGAATTTGAAGGAAAACAACAAACTGGAAGAGCCGGGAGAAAACGAGAATTTGATTTGAAAACCTGGATTCTGCGTTATTTTCAGATGTATCGCCAACATTGAGCAATTTTACGTACGACATCGCATTCAGTAAAATGTTTGATTCAACTCATTTCATGATAAGGGGGAGTGAAATCGAAATATGTACAAGGTGTGATCAAAAAGTACGAGGACTGATTTTCTGTAGGCCAGACAAACCAACGGAGGGGAGTGCGACTTGCTAGACGTGATGGTGGGGACCCTTAGGAAGAGAACGCGATTTTCTAGTTGCCTGCGTGCTTTTGGAGAGTAAACACATTGTTTCCCGTGAACCACTGTTAAGAGGTGTCACGCTCAGTGTGGAATGGAATGTCGAGAAACGCTACTGAGTGAAGTTTTGCTACAAACTTGGGAAAACTGCCACTGAAACCTTCGATAAGCCAAACATTCAAGGGGGCCTCCGAGGATGAGATTCTCAAGAGTTTTTGAGTGGCACAAGTTGTCCGGAGGGGTGGCAACTCGTTGAGGATGACCAACGCACCGGCCGCCCGTCAACATCAAATGTCGACGAAAAGGTGACAAAAGTGAAACAACTTCTGGACTTAGATCGTCGGTTATCAATTCGTCTGATTAGTGAGAATTTAAGGCTTTGTTACGGCACCATTCATACAATTGCGGAAGATTTGGCAATGAGGAAAATTAGCGCGAAGTTTGTGCCAAGAATCTTAACTTATGAAAAAGCGAATGGTGTGTAAATTTCAACAAAAATTGTGAACTGTGTTGGAAGAAAACCCAAATTTTCTCGTTAACATGGTCATTGGAGAAGAAACCTGGCGTTTCAATTCGATCCGGAGACGAAACGCCAAAGTTCGGGATGGCACACGAACAAGTCTCCTCTGACGAAGGCCGCTATGAGCAAATCCAGGGTGAAACAATGCTTCTGGGCCTTTTTGAGCTTGGTGATATCCACATTGCGTTTGTACCCCCTGATTATACCGTGGATGCACAGGTTTACGCAGTAGTGGGCGGTCGGTTGCAACCACACATGGTCCGTTCGTGGAAGCTCCACCACGACACCACGGCATTGCCACGTTGCCTCCCCCCCCCCGTCAGCCCAGACGTGGCTCCGCCTGACTTCGCGGCTTAGCAGACGCGTGGTATTCGGTGGGTCGAAACCCAAGGGTCTGATGTCGAAGATTATTAAGGATTTGTACAAATATGTACTATGGATTCTTTTTTAATAAAATCAGTCCTACTACTTTTTGATCGCACCTTGTATGTGAAGTGCCACTTGTCTGCTTGAGGAATGCTGGATCCTTGACTCGCGCGTAACAACTTCATATACTGCCGCGTGTATACGTACAAATTAGATAAGAATATCGTGCAGATATCTAAATACCATTGCAATCGCCGACCACAATATGAAAATGTTCTCTAGCACAAAAGCTTAAAGCTATGGAGTAACTGCTACGTGGGCTTCAGAGGCGTATTGCTATTATTCCAGACGCGCTTCTATTTCTTCTAAAATCTTCAGGGACACCGCCTTCGACATTCTGCAACTGGTGACGAACTTCGTCTTAAACGCATAAAAATTATTTTTGAGAAATTGCTTGTTCTGGACTCATTTTTGTTGTTTTTATTTTTTTTAACCAATACTCAAAAGTTAAGCATTAAAATTATTTTCCTTGTTAATATTTCGTCATCAGGTCTTCGCGCGGCCGTTCTTAGGCCTACTCGCGCGCTGGATTCTCTTTAGCGCACCCATTCGCTTTCGTTAATATGGTTTTCTTATTTATCTTCATCTAAATTTTAAT
Organism: Teleogryllus oceanicus; assembly: GCA_964035755.1. Classification (NCBI taxonomy): domain Eukaryota; kingdom Metazoa; phylum Arthropoda; class Insecta; order Orthoptera; family Gryllidae; genus Teleogryllus; species Teleogryllus oceanicus. The sequence goes on from CAXIVR010000001.1 coordinate 240,237,466, forward strand.
TTAATACATTATGAAAAGAAATATATAGTTGTAAACAATGTTTGAAGCCTTTATTAATATCCGCGCGCCTTTTCTTGAGCCCTCATTAGCCATAGTAGTGGGGGTTGGTTATTTTGACGACAGCACTCTAGTATCAAATCTGTATCTCGTTTTTCGATGCAAAATAGTTTCTATTGTACGGGAGCGAACATTTCTGGTTATCAGATTTTGTTAACAATGTTCATTGCTATCACTTATTCATACTTCCATGTTAGTGAAGAAGTTAGGGTAAGTATTTCAGGACTTAATGAACGTGCGTGTATATCACACATGAGCCACTTGAACAGCAAACAAATAAATTAACGAAGTCAACGAAATACAAGTGTACGCGTGTGATGCACTCTAACCTCACATCAAGAGTTAAACGAGTCGTCGATGGCACGGTATACCGGTTGGTCCAAATTTAGTTAATATTTTGATAATCGTTAAGCGAAAAGACCTTAGTGAAACGTAAATATATAACGTTAAACGTGCGTTTTGTGTGCATATCAAAAATCGATTAAGATTTTTTTCTCGTTTATTGTTGTCACATGTTACTAGGTTAATGTTTACCATTAACAAATGGAGGAACTGCTGAAACCGTCATTGTATTCATTAGAGATCACAGCTAGAGCCTATATCTGGATTCATTAAATCAGTGGATACAGTCCTATTTTAATATTGTGCAAGACTAGTCGGAAAGTTCGAAAACATTTTAAAAATCAAACGTAATTAAAAAAAAATTAAATTAATCCTAAATACTGAACAATTTTTTAAAATTGTTTAATTGCAAAACAATTATGTAATCTTATAAATTTTGAATATTAAAATATCTTTGATGTTTGAAGAAATATACCAAGAATTCAAAAGTATTGTTAAAAATGAACATCTTACAGTGTTATTAAGTGTACTTTTCAGGTATGTCTTGTAATCTTCAGTTATCCTCTAAATTTGTGGGAAATGATAATTATCCATGCACGTTTTCTTGAGCCCTCGCTTCGCACGTTGCGTGAGGAGTGCGGAGTTTGATTTTGACAAGGAATTGTATATCAAATTTGTAGTTAGTTTCTCAATGCAAAATTGTTTCTATTACATGGGAGCGAACATGTCTGGTTATCAGAATTTGTCCACAATGCTCGTTGCGATCATTTAATCTTAATTCAAGTCATGTTGGCAAAGAAGTGAGAGTAGGTATTCCGTGGTTCAAGAAAACGTGCAAGTATAATAGTAGGCATAGTATTGGCAGTTGAATATCCATTTTGAAAAAATATTCCTACCTGCATGTTGAAAACTGTTGTTTCATGGTAGGACTGACATTTTCGAAAATCAATCTAAGGAAAATGGTACTTCAGACTACATTGGCTTCTGCTAAGATATTGACTTTCTGGCTGAAAAAAAAATACTTAATGCATTTTAGGACGCTTAAAACAAGTAATCAGTAATATGTTTTAGGACTCTGAATACAGTAACATGTACTTTCTAGAGAGAAGAAAGAAAAAGCAGAAAAAAACAGTATTTTTTAAAGCTCAATTTTGTACAAAATTCTACACTCGGGTACTTGGTTGCGAAAGAAAAGTGCTTGAGTAACATGCGGGGCTTAAGAAAAAATGTATTGTAATGCGCAAAGCAGAACTGGAGAAAAAGCCTTGAATTCCAAAAAGCCAGATCGCTGGTCACCCTGTATTGAGAATTGAGGGGCCTGGCTTGATTCTTGGTTAGCTCGACCCAACTCGTACAAGGATTGGCCTTGTTTCATAATACAGTGTAACCTTTGAAATATCACTCCTATTAAATGACCACCTTTTTCAATGATCGAGTTGTCTTGGACACTGAAAGCATTGTAGTGCGTGTAAATCATACCTGTTAACAGACTATTCCATCCGTGACTACTGACCAGTGCCCTAACAGCAATTTTTGAAAATTTACCTTTTTTAAGAAACCACTTGCAGAACATTTGTATTTGTTAGGATGTAATACTCCAAATTTTGAGTAGTTAAAATGAAACTTGGTAGCACTGTAACCTGCCATGCCATGCATTGAGGCTTCATACCTCAATGAAATCGGAGGGGCTCTAGGAATCGTATAACTGGGGTACCATGGCTGATATGGAGCCATAAGCTGCTTGTTCGATTTGTTTCATTTCTTCTAATATGAGGCAGATATGCAAGGGATCTAATGTTTAATTCTTTGATTTAACTGAGCCTTCCATACCTTTCCTTTCTAGAAGAACATTCAGTGCAGAAGAATATCAGTGTCTGAAGTCTCGGTTAAAAAAATGGCCCCCAAACAAACACGTGTGTTAGGTTTCCATTTGGAACTTGTGCCCAGAGCTCAATCAAGACCTATCATGGGATGTTTTCTAACAATGGTGTGAGAAAAGTGAGTGTTTGGGCTCCTAATTTATAGACTTGTGTCGTGTCTCATGACATTCTATGTCTACACAAGACAATGGAGGTTTGTTATTGACAGACAACTATTGGGAATACAAAAACTGAAAATTATAAAAACGTTTATTTTTAACCAAGAGAATAATTTATGAATTATTTTTTATCCATTTAAGATGGTAGTAACTATAAGTCAAAAAGGCATTTGCAAATTACCTGTATATTAAACTTACCTGTGTATAAGATGAGCCCTGGTTTTCACTTGAAATTGGGGGAATACTCCTGAATTTAAGACGACCCTTGTTTTTATAGCTTGAAATTAGTTCCCATGTAGGTGATGAAATTGGGGGGGGGCACATATTATTTTACATGTTTATTAACATGCTTAAATTAGTTTGTACATATCAATATTTTATACACCCTACACGAATTGAATTTCCACTTTACTGTACCACATTCACTTTAATCATGTCTCAACCATTATCTTCACTTGTTTCATCATCAGTCAACTCGTGTCCATCATTCTCACTTCATAACACATCCTCTTCTATGCTATCCAGACTGTTGCTTACACAGCACTTCTTGAAACCTTTTACTGTGGATTTAGTAGAAATATTATTCCATGTAGTTGGTCAGTGACTACTAACTAGTAGTCACTGACCAACTTGTCCAACTGAAGGTTTCGTGATATTGCCAGGAGTTGATGGACAGTTCCCTGATATGTCACTCTTCATATTGGCGTCTGAGTTGGTGCTTGAAAGTTTTGTTCAGTCACATCAAGAACTTGTAACTGTGAGGTCATGCCTCCTGGTATCGTTACTAAGTCTGTGTTCAGAGTAGCAACTTTCTTTTTCACTTCGTAAGGTGGCCCCTAAAGGCATCAAGGCTTAACAATCTTCTCTGCTGCAATAGGGCCCCCAGTCTTGTCTCAAACTTCTTGAATCCAAGAAATCATCAAGCTTTCAGTTATACTCAGATTCATTGTATTTAAAAATGACTCCACCAGTAGTTTTTCTGTGGACAAATTCTTTTTCAGGATAACAAATGGTGGTAGAGTCCTGCCATCTGCCAACACTCCCAGCATGACCGTAACACGCATTTTCTTGTTTCTCGAGGTTTTTATTATTACTGATTTACACCTTTTTCTAGCCACTGTTTGTTAGAAGGCATGTCGAAGTACACAAGGGTCTCGGCATTCATTTGACTCATCAAATGATTGTGGTGATGGCCCAATTGTATAATGTACTTTCTGTACTCCAGAAGTTGCTTATGTCATAATTATGCAGTTTCGCTATTCGTGTTTTTAGCGAGATGAGTTACTCGTAATTTAAAGTTTGCACCGTAACTATTGCGTCATTCCACATTTGTGTTTTGTTCTACACTTCCTCTTTTTTTCCACACGGTCAGCTATTGCCACGGTTATGTATTAACAAGACCACACAACATAACCTCCAAGCCTGATCACCATTACCAAAATACTACTAAAATAACCCAACTCAACCCGGTTGGGGATGAAAGCTTGGGCGACGTCACAGCTGTTGCTAACTGGCGCTAAGGAAAACTTCTATCTTATCTAACGCTTCTGCGTAACATACAGTAAAATCATTCTATAGCTTATTACTTCAATTATAAACTTATCCAATAATAATTAGTGGTGCTACAGAATGGCAGACTTTCTGGTAGTAAAGTTTTCTAATTTCCTTGGTGTGGATTGGCTTTACGGACTTGCCCATCCTTTTGCCAGCTGCCATCTATCGCCGTCCAGAGTACACTTTTTGACATTTTCTCAATTTTTCGATGTCCTAACTGTAGAACCTAAATATTACTTTAAGAATATTAAAGAAGAGTAAAACCTCGTCATGAATGGCAATTTTCATTGAAAAATTTTGAGCCGTTTTTAAGAAAATGGGGTGTAAGCATTACTGTAAATGCGAAATATGGACATGTTCAAATTAACGGCGTGATATTTCAAAAAAATAAATTTGTGTAAATTTTTGAAGAAAAAAAAAACAACCAAAATGAACTTTTATCATTTTATAGACTACAATTAGCACTACTCGTTGGAAAAGATTGAAGAAAAAAATTGGAGCCATTTTTTGCGAAATGGCGTTTGAGCGTTTTTGAAAATGCAGAATTTTGCGCTCATTTTAGCAGAAAACTGTTGAGTTTTCGAAAAATGTTGACATTCAAAGCACATGTACTCATAAAAATATTGTGAACAAATTGCCGTGAATGTGAATATTAACGACGCGAGAGGCAAGTAAAAAAAAATGAAATCTTTGTAATTTTGAAAGAAAAAAAAAAGAATAGAGCAATAAGCAGTGCATTTAGTACTATCCCTACCAAATGTTTAAAGAAAAAAATGGAGCCGTTTTCGAGAAAATCTTGTCTTTTGTCATTTTTTAAAATTGCAAATATTAGACGTTATATTGGGCGAAAGCGACGAAAATTTTCAAAAAAATGTACCTGACCTTAATGAAGGAACTAATTATGGACAACAAATTCATTTGAAGAAAAGATCTCGATCTTCAATTTTGTAATTGTTGGGAGACACCGAAAAAATTCAGTTTTGCAACATTCGAAAATTCAGAGTTAACTCTGAAAATCTGACGTATGCCACCTTCATAAGTGTATTTTACTCTATTCGTAGAAGAAATTTAAAGAAAATATTTGGAGCAGTATTTTAGAAAAAAATTGAAAATGTCAGGGGGATTATGTCAAGTACCTCCAAATTTTTAAGAAAGTTTTCCAAAATCGCGGCGCCCCGAGACGAGCCAAGCCAGATCGACCAGGGAATTGATGGAAAAAATCCTACGTATGGGTTTGGCGCTTGTGGTGTTTACGGACGGACGTTTTGAAAGAAGAAAAAAGAAACACTTTGTCGGTATCAGAGGACACCAAAACATGTACTTCCGTTGAAATCTCTAAATCGATTTTCCCCAGGATTCCATAACTTTCTCTTTATTACGTATATAAGCACGTATACGGGAAAGTAAAAAAGAGTAGTTTCTATAATAAATGAATTCTCGTTGTGAAGTAAACTTGTACTATACCAGCAACAACATATTACCATTGGTATTGCATTTTTCTTCAGACGCAAGTTTGTCGTTATATATTAATATAAGACGACCCCTGATTTTTTGAAAACGGGAAAAAATACTCTGCTCATATTCGGGTAAATACAGTTATACCGCTAAAGTATTTAATTTTTTATAGTTTGTGCAGTGTACTAAATAGTACATTATGAAACGATAATGTAATGATTCGTATTAATACACAAACGTGATAATGCGATGATATAGCTCGTTCCTCGCGCGTATCGTAAACTTTACACCAGTGTATTGCATCCATTACATCGAGTTTCGTACGGTACTTTTTCTACGACTTAGAGTAACTTTTACAAGTTAAATTTTTACGTTGAATCGTTTCGTGGCAGTTGACATGCAGGATTCAGCCAAGGCCACCTAACGGACAGCTCCCTACCCTGTACGTCAGTCAAATGTTCCCTCAAATACCTACCACTCCGACAGTCAAATAGGATCAAAGTGAAATTACGATCCAAATTATTTTAAATATTCCACGTAAAAATTCTATTAATAAAAGAATTAATTTTGACAAAAATACTAGAATATTAAATGCAATTTTAATGTTCACAATCGAACGAAACATTTACTAGAACGATTGTCAATACTTGATTTGTAAACTTATCTGTGCTTGGTCAAGAACCTGTATCATAATGAAATCGTAATGAGTATCATTATGCAACGGGTTGCAGCCATCAAATGACAGAATTATACAATGGAAGTAGAAAATGGTACATTATGAAACTATGTAATGATACTACGATACGAGCGAGTATCGTAAACTTCACGCGAGTGTATTAATACCCATTACATCGAGTTTCATACGTTACTTTTTCTACAACTTTTTTCAGTTGAACTTTTACATTGAATCGTTTCGTGGCAGTTGACATGAAGGATTCAGTCAAGGCCACCTAGCGGACAGCTACCCTACCTGCCGTAGATGGCTATGGTTTACCAGCCCTCCTGCGAGAGAATACAATTCCGGGGTCACCATTTTCGCTGTTTCTCCTATTTCTGGAGGTGCCAACTCCTCTGATTCACTAGACTTTTCAAACCAAAGAATTGGCCGGCTTTAAAGGACAAACGCTCGGTAGCAACATATAACACGCAATAACTTAGGTTCAGATCTTAACGTCAGTCGAATGTTCCCACTACCACTGCGCTAATCAAATGGGATCAAAGTGAAATTACGATGCAATTTGTTTTAAATAATATTCCTAATAAAAATTACTGATAATAAAAGAAATAAAAAACTGATAAACATAATATAACATTAAATGCAATTTTAATGTACACAATAGAACAAAACGTTTACTATATTCTCAATGATTAATAGTGCCAATACTTGTTTTGTAAACCTATCTGTGATTGGTCCAGAACCTGTATCATAATGAAATCTGTATCTTAATAAGTATCATTATGCGACGGGTTGCAGCCATCAAGTTACAGGATTATACAATGGGAGTAGAAAAGCCTGTTTTAATACGTCCGTGTTAGAATTTTATCGTTCATTCTACTTGATTGGGTTAAATTATTAAAAAAATATGAAATCTCATTATTTTAAAACTTCCTATTGATCCATAAGCTTTCAAGTATAAACTTTCATTTTTTCTACAAAGTTACTTCTTGCAAAGAATTTGCTAATAGCTTTAGGTAAATTGAAAGTTCACGTCAAAGTTTTCTTTCATTCTTCAAGATCGTTCGTCAGAAAGGAGTTGATTGTCGACAATGTGAGTCGATGTCTAACTGGTTTTTCACGTTTACTAAGTAGTAAATGCATAACATCAAGTTTATATATATTACAGTCGACTCCGGTTATAGTGAACGTCTGGGAATTAACATTTTTGATTCATTATATCCGATATCTTTTTTAATTCGTTGCGACGTTGTTGATACAACGCGTCTCTTAACCCTTGTTGGGCGTTGAGCGCTTTCTTTTGGAGTAATCCTCCGTTACTGAGCATACTATACTCATACACATACTCCGTTACTGAGAATAATGTCAAGTCTCGTCACGTCGCAGTCAGTCAGTGCCTTTTATCCCTTCGGCCAGGGGCTCCACGACGTTCGATCCCGGGGTTCCTGGCCGGTCACCCAACCAAGAACCCGCGAGTCTCGAATTCGCTTAACCTTTGTGACTTCACGGAGCGTAGTAAACGAATTCGGCTAGCGCCGCCGGCAAAAAAAAGCCGATGTCAAAATTAAACAGAATTTCTCCATTGCAATTAATTTCCATTAATATAGAGATACAGCAAAATACATTAACAGCACAAACAGAAAATGTCTATGTTTCTTTGTCCGTAAAAAGTCCATTTCTTTTTAATTGTTTGATTCGTACTTTTTCATTAGTAATTTCTCTAGATCCTTCTCCAGAATTCGTGCTCTCTCCAGAATTTATTCTGCATTGACCCATGATTCTAAGTATCGTAATGCAGTTTTGACGCCCTTCAATGCCGGAACCGTCTGTGGAACGGTCTCGCTCTCCGAAGGCCCTTTTATTCGCCTAATAATATACGAGATGTTTTCGGTAGCGGAATGGCGCAAACAGCTAATGAAAATGATCGCCTTTCCGCGCGGCACGGCGGATATCGCCAGGTTGTGGCAGTCGCGTGCTTCCTGTCGCCTACGTAGAAGTCAACGCGCTTTGTCAGGCGGAATATCTAGTAACACCAAGATTGAAACTGAAGCACGCAATCGGGCGGCGTCGACGCCGCCGCCAGTTGTAGCTCACGCAGGACTTGTCCTTTGTTTCCGCAGTGAAACTGAGGGGCATAAGGTACCCATTCCCGGTCCGTAGAGGATTGAATGTGGAATTAACATCAGGGGCATCTTCTCTTCCGGCCTTTGGCCGACATCAAGCTGTCTAGAGTTGGAATTTGTGGCACTGAGGCGATATGTTCTTTTCCAGGAGGGAATTAATTTACAGGACGTATTTCCTAGGTTCATTATAGTCGAGGTTATTTATAAAGGCACATTCGTTATTCTGCGAACACCGAGCATCCGCTCGCCGAATCCCGAGTAGTTTGGATGAGTTACTTGCTATTTGCCGAGTGGCGAACATTCGGGGTTCACCCTACCCACCGCGTGTCGGTCTTTTGGACACATCAGAGGAAGCGAGTATTCGCCGAACACGACAGCTGCTCGTGATTGAGAGAACGCTAGCTTGCTGCTCGCCGAATGCCGAATGTGTGGAGCCGTCTTAATGTAAGTGAAACGGGACCAGTGACAAAGTTCACTGGAACCTAGGGTTCACTATATCCGAGTTCACTATAACCGGAGTCAAGTATTTATTTTATTGACATGAACAATTGAAATAATCACGGTACAGTTCATAACCTAAACATTTATTACACTTATGTGATTAAATGACACGAAACGTACGGTATTCGATGTATTTTCACCCATAAATCACAAATCTGATATTGAAACTTCTAGTTCAATGCTTCTATCAATAAAACAATGTGATGACTGATGACCATGATGATGACATTTTAACAAAAATGGACTGTTTCTACTTTCTCGCTACGGAGTAGAGAGAAAGTTATGTAGTGCTGCGCGAAAAAAACAGTGTTTTCGGCAGAAAAACACTTATTACTGGGCTGTGGTAACGAAAAAGTGAATATATCCAGTTGCTAAAGGGTACCCCCCGAGGAAGATGGTGAAAAGTTCCCCTAAACCAAATGACGTACGAGTGGTTACATTATAATTCTGACATAGAAATGATATTTTTGAAAGGTTTTTTAGCCCCCGTCCCACCACCCACACCCATCTACTGCCAAAAACGTTTTTCTTATTTTTTTCGCCAACTTAACACGATTTTATCCGACTGAAAAAAATATGATAAATAAAACAGTTTATACGATCAGAAAAATATTTTTTGAAATTTTCTCAGACCCAAATTCAAACACACTGTTTTTGAAAAATAACGAAAAATAATTTTTATTGTCTTAGAATCATAAAACAGGCTCGAAAAAGATCTCTAACGTTCCTCTTAAAACATAAATTGTTGTGTGTTTTTATTTATTCCAGATTTTTGCGACCGCTGGGCTGCACTTAAAAAAATAAAATCCATTTTCCTGCCTTTAAATCACCTTGACTTTAAATATACTTTGCAAATGACTCCAATTGTTCTGTGGACGTATTTTAGTATTTATTATACATTTGTACACATTGTTGTAGCACTCAGTAATATTTTGATTTTGGAATTTAGATACAAATTATCATTTTTTAATCTTCCTAATCCTTCCCCCTACAATTATTTATTTTTTAATCAGTGTTTTATGGTTCTTATCTACTGTTCAGAATCTTATCCGTTTTGGGGGTTATATCAGACAATGCAGTAATGGTAAAAGAATTTGCTTGTGTTTTAACTTTTGTAAGTTCAAATTGAAATACAGTGAAACCCTGTGTTTGCATTCTTGCAGTTTACGTTTTCCCGGCATTTACATTTCTAGTCAGTTCTATTCGTTTTCGTCATTCTCAATGAAATAAATATCCGGCTTTTGCGTTAGTATATACTTGGATTTAATCAGTGTCCTTTAACATTCATCAGCTGTTACGGTGTCGTCCAATCTGGAGCTTACCGTCACTGGTGATGTTCCAAAGTTCCCGATTGGATGACATCGTAACAGCTGATGAACTGCCAAAGGACTTTATAAAGAAATCGAAGTATAATTTCAATTTTCCCGCAATTTACGACTGCTTACCTCAACACAGTCTGGAAAGCACTTTCCCGCCTAAACTTCCCGCTTTCAACACGGTCATAACAGAAAGACTATTGAAATGTTGCGATGTTATAGTGTTTATGAAATATTACATGGAGACTAGAAGATTTAAATACAGTGAAATCATAGGCCTACACACATTTTTATGTCATGACATTACAGCGATATTTAAAAAGGAAGGAAAAATGACCAACGTGCTTTGCTAGAAGAATATAAGAGAGGTAGCCTCACGACCTTTCATTTATTTTATATCATCGTACTTCACAATTTCATACTTTCAAACTACAAAAATTCAAAAATTAATGTATTTTGTCATCCTTCAATACCTCAACGTATGAGATTCTCTATACTTTTTTTTACTAAATTCGTTTCGTGAACTTCTATTATTTCGGAAATAAAAAATTATAAAATTTACTATTCGGAAATTATTACGAACTGCCGAAAACAATTTTTTTTATTGATTTGGGGAATATGTAAATTTTCCGCATTTGCATTTTTTTCTAACAGTAAAAATATAATTTCCCGCTTTTCATTCAACAATGAGTACACGCTTCTTCAATGGCTTCCATCAGTGGATAACAAGGACTCGTGGAAGTGTCTTTGCGGCAAATTCACTACGTTTCTGTGTAAAAACGACCACATTTTCCGATGTTCCCACATTTTGGTCAGATTTATATTTGACTTTGTGATATTGTTTATTATGTATTTTAATTCCGCATATTATAATGATTATTTTTTTGTGTCTAAATCACTATAGTATCACTGCTTTATTATACTCATAGTTTTGAAGGAAAAAAATGATTTCCCCTTATTTACATTTCCTGCAATTTACAGTTTTCTGTATGGTGACATGAAAAATGAGGTGGTTTTACTGTCATTATTTTTGTATTGTACCCTATTGATCCCAAAATGTAATATTCAAGTTATATTCATGTAATGTTAGATTAAGAAAACAGATTATGTATATTTCTTAGCTAATATTGCCACAAAAGGAGGTAAAATTCAAATGATCATTTATCTATTTATTTTTTTATTTATCAAATTTTATTCCAGATTGCCCCTGAGCCCAGCCAAGCTGCTGTTTTAGCTCCTGCTCATCTACAAGAAAGGAGCCAGCGAGAAGCCAAAGAAATGGTAGAGGCTGCTATTCAAACAAAGAACATAGTGAAGAGCAAAAGGATGGTTTCTCTCATTACTCAGCTAACTGCTCTAATGTTGCAAGTTAAAGTAAGTGCCTTGCAATGCTTTATTAAGGTTAATCTAACCCTTTGAATTTTTAGGGGCTTCATATATATCCATCTTCTGAATAAACTGCTGACCCATTGGAATGATGTACCTTTTTAAATAAAAGTAATAAAGACTGGGATTCTCATTGGTATTAAGCATCAACAGTACCACTTGCCATTTATTAAAGAAATATGCATTTATTAAAAATTATAACAAATTCTTGTACAAGCATTAATTATCATTTCTAATTTCTTGAAGTATATAATGATTAGACCATAGATTTTGAGGTTTTAAAATATGTTTTAGGTGCCTAAAATAAGTTCTTTCAGAATCTCAGTTAGGTGTTATAAATGGTAGAATAGGCACAAATAAAACAGGAAACTTACCTAAAAAACAACACATTTTTACCATTTTTTGTATATATTTCTCAAAGATAAAAAAGATCAATATTATGTAGAATCAGTATTGTATAGTTTGCGATAGTACTGTTGATGAACTAGTTAGAATTATTCATACAGCATTTTGTCTCACATTAAATTGCTAATACTTCCTCCAAGTTTTCAAGAGAAAATTAATGTCTCTTATCGATTAAGATCACTATTCTTTCATGGAAATTCAATAACTTTATCTTAGAAGCGGAGGCAGGTTTTTCCACGAAGCCAGGAAATAGAGGCATGGAGACTTTTATCACAAGATCCTTGCCCTCTTCATTCATTTCTTGCTATTTAATTATAATATTATTTTTTAAAAAAAAAAGGAAAATTTTAGGTTTTTAAAATAAAAAGGCACAAATGTTGAAATTGGATCTTTTAGCCACTATAAAATTGATGGATTTTATTTTAAATAAACCTAAAATGCATATATAAATTTTCATTTAGTATAAGGTACCAGGAAAAAATACATTTTTACCAAAATATTCATGGTGTGATAATGATATTGCTACTTTTACAAAAAACCTTCAGCTATCTTTGCTAAATCTTATTTTGTCAGTAAACAACTAGTAATACTTTTGGTGCATAACACTTTTGACTAATGCAGTCTTCAGAGGTTTTGGTACAGTAATATCAATAATTACTTTCTGATATGATTCTCGCAACTTGCTCTGAACAAAATAGAGCACTAGTAATGTCTCCAAATCTTTTATTGAAAATATTGACTAAAACCTATTATTTAATTTATAAAAACATGCATTGACATAGGTCTAAATTTAAAATGACTAAAGACAGGATTTCCATGCAAACGCATGTTGTTGTTGTTTTTATTAAGAAATTCATGCATGATGCATGTTTGGAGGTAAAACTGCATATTTAGACTTCTATCTAGCATGTTGTTACTTTCTTATTATTTCTCTGCATAATTTGTGAATATTAAAACTTGTCAAGGATCAAAACGTAATTTATTGCAATTGTTGTAATAAAGCATTAAGTAGGCTACCTTGAAAAAATTGATCAATAAAAACATATATCTTCTGATAGTGTTTTCCTAATTGAAGTGTCTAGTGCTCAAGACTAACCAATGTCGTTGCAGAAATTATACAATTTGAAATACTGTAAAAGATAAAACAATGTCGATGAAATAGATATGGAACAAAAAACAAAACTTTAATTCTTATTATAAAAATTTTAATTTTTTTATTTTTTTAATCTGTTTGGCACATTATTTTTAAATAATTATTGTTTATGATAGTATGCACATTCCTTCTAAACATTTTTCTCAAGTTTCAGAATTTTACCTCTATTATTTTTAATGTTATTGAAAAAATGTAACTTGTGAAGTATTTAATATTTTTTTCTTTTAATTTCATTTGAAGTACTAGTAGCATCACTGCAAAAAGAATAATTTTATCAATCAGAGAAAGCAGTATGACAAAACAAGTATGTGCTTAACCCAATTTCTACCAAATCACAAATTGGAATCTCTATAATTTCTGCCCAGATAGTTTGAACCTGAACTTAAAGCTAAATACATTTTAGTAAAGTACGCTTGTCATAAATTAAATCTGACACTAATTTTTGTTAAAATTTTAGTAAAATTTGTTTCAAAATATGTTAATTTGTAGCAAAATTCTAATCTCTTCTTAAAATGTAGCTATATATAATTTATGTTGATTAAGTGTTCTAAAAAGTTTCAAGTGCACCAGCACCTTGCGTCTTCTTCTCATAGTGACAAAGCTAGAGAAAGGAAACTATGTCACACTTTGTTATTGAGGCAACATTGAAGCCCAACACAAAACCATTTTTAATGGAAATGTGTGATGCTTTAGTAGGGGCAAATATACCATTCGAAAAAGTAATCCAGTATTTAAAGGATTTCCAGGGAAATATAAAAGACAGAACATTCCAGATCCATACAAATGAAAATGTTATCTTCCTTGTCTTCAGAAATGAGAATCAGTAGGTCTTCCTCTAGTGGAGTCATGTGGAGTGAATGCATTAAAGTGTCTGGAATTAATGTTTGGAGATGTGGGTGAGACTGTTACGAAGAAATTAAGTAAAGTGTTAAATTCAAATCATGCCTTGAAATTTCTCCAAGATGTAAAATATATTATCTGCGGTGCAAAATCAGAAAATGCAGAATTGGCTTAGATTTCGTCTTTCTTTTTTTCATCAGAATTTCTTTGAAGTACATTCCAGTTATGTCTTATAACGTCAAAACGTCATTTTCTGCATTCAAAAACAGTTTTTTGTGACAAAAGATTGAATTTGACATAGAACAGTTCAGAAAAATGATCAAGTTTGCTAGTTCAAAAAAGGCAATATAAATAAATATTCAAGTAAAATTAAGTTTGATTGTGCATGTTTTATCCATTTGTACTGTGCATCATGCATATTTGGCTATTTGATAGTGCATCTTAGCATGCATATTTTAGCATTTGATTTTGCATGAATATCCGGTCTCTAGAAATGACATTGGCGGTAAAAATGCCTATTCTGTTTTGTTTTGTTTTTGTTGTTTTTATTTTAAACAGTTGTTTGGAAGTCATAAATCTATAAAATTGTTTTTATAGCTTAACTTTCTTTTTTTTTTCTTTTCTTTTCAAAAGAAAGTATTGTGTTGAATTATCATTAAATGTAAACTATTTAAATAGAATTAAATCTTCCCATTTTAGTCAAACTTGCAGACAATTTTTTGATCTCATTTGATGCTTATTATGAGTCATTAAAATATCAAGAAATCCAATTTAGTGTGTGCGTTTTTATATTGGGGTAGTTTTGTGCCTGCACAATAGGTGAATCCAATGATTTAAAAAAATATTTTAAAAACTTACCCCTCTACTTGATTGACATTACCTACCGTTCTACAATCTAATGAAAACGCACAAAAATTATTGTTTCATCTAGCTGGGTAGTGTATTTCCACATTTGAGAGTGCAATTTCTAATTGTCTTATTTTTTTACTTTTTCTTTTGTATTGTGAATATTTTTATTGCACTTAATTATTATTTCATAATAAACTTCAGATTGAAATTGAATCATGAGACATCTGAAGTTGTCAGTTATACATTCTTTAAAATTTCTGTTGTCACAACATAGTTTCTTTACTATCAAAACCAAGGAAACAGCTTTGTAAATTCATATGCATCAAATGTGGATTAATTCCTTTATCTTTTGCCATAATATTAGACAGTGTGTGAATTTATGGGAAGAATCCAAGGGTTCTCTCTCCTGTAAGACTGAAAAGTTCTAATTCCTGCTGGAAAAGTATTAATTTCCATTACCACACACACAATTAACTTAGTGAATGTGCCAGGATACTTTTGATGATGGGTTCAAAGTAGATGAACAAACAAAATTTACATATATTGAAATTGCAGGATGTGGTGCAACTGTGAAGACAATGAGGATCGTCGGTCAAGCTTGAACATTTTTGATGATGAATATGTACTGTATATTCAAGGGAGCCCAGTTTCTGGAAAACATGGAAAATCATGAAAAAAGCAGGGAATTTCAATGCTCCAGATAAGTCAGGGGAAAAAACAAGGAAATTTGTAAAAGAATGATTGGAAGTCGGGGAACATTTTTGAGACGGTTGTGTGATATTGTTAATTTAAAAAATTTCTTTACTTTACTTGATCACTGTTTAATTAGAGAGCTGACACAAATTAGTATCAGGGTTCTTTTAACATTTTCTAAAAGTAAAGTTAAAAAAATACAAATCTTATCAGACTAAAATAAAAGAAATGCTCTGGAAAATCAGGAAAAGTCTGGGAGGAAAGGTCTGGAAGTGGTCACACTAATTATTCAAAAATATGTTTTTAATGTAAATTTTGTGACTGTTGTGTGAAGATACATTGACCTGATGTTTTGTGTTTCTGTTTGGTGTAAATTAATTTACAATTCATACTTTTTCAATTTCACCAGCATTTTCGATTAATGGGACGCTGGTTTAGTGGTGCATTTGTACAAGTGTCCATCATCAACTGGGACAAAAAATATCCCATATTCTAGATCAAGTTTCATGAGGAATGCAAATTTATTCTTACCAGGAAAATTGTTTTCTTGAAAATTTTGTTTACATGACACTTCCGGGCATACTTTTTTCTTTGTGTCATCAATGGAACTGTCAAATAATTGTGAGGAATACTTTTGACACTAGAGTAGTACTTCAGTTGGCTGTACTTTATGTGTACTTGTGATTCAGGCTGCAGTTCCTGCTTTTGCAAGGAATACATTTTGATGTAGCTGCTTTTGCAAAACTCGTACATAATGTTCTGAGGATCATGAAAGTCGCAGTGATTGTGTTAAATACTCCCTTCTGCAAGGTTAATGTGCCATACTGTCCCTTATTTTCCGTTTCCATAGGCAAGGTAATAGCATGCCACTTTCTCAAAGTTTTGGGTCAATTTGTGAAACCTTTACATGACAAAATTGGTGGCAGTTTGAAAAACATTCCTTTTGCCTTGCTGTCTCTCTTGCAGTTAGCAGATACTTACATTTACATTTATTTCTGCAGTTATAATGTATCTGTGTTTTTTTTTTTTTTTAACATCTGTGGAGCAAATGATTGACTGTTGTCTGTATATTTGTACATCTTGACACGTTTTTGTTCTTAGCACATTCCAAATGAAAGGAGGGATTGGATGTCTCAAGCAAACTACATTGTACTCCCTATTTTCATGAACAAACATTTTAGCTACAAAATATTTAACACTTCTTAGTTTGTGACATGACATTAAGAAAAGTCTGTGGGTTTGTATCATTTATGGGGCCATCTACAACAGACTAAACAAGACTAGTTCTCAGTTAGGATGACCATTCTGAGAGATTTGACCATGAATAATTCGACCATTCTGAGAGATTTCTTTCTTTCCCTTAGTCTTGGATCATGTTCATTTACATTCTTACACCACTGCATACAATGATTGTAATTTCAAACATATTTTGTATCATTAAATACTGCATTTTAAACCAACTGAATTGATTGAATAGTGAATATAGAATATTTGGAACCATTGAAGTAGTCTTAGTATATGGCACATAATGTTATTCTTGCACACAATTACTTAACAGATGTACTGATGACTCAGAGAAACAATGCCCAGTGTCACTGTACATGCTGCAGTGGTGCAGCAATTGATTTGAATTGCCTGCTCAGAAGTGATATTTGAAGACAATTTTTTGAAGACTTTTGTCCGTGAAGCAGAAAACTGAATTTGCCAAACTACAACCTCTAGAAATGTAATAGATGACATCAAGTCAGCAGTCAGGAATTCAACCCACCTTATTGATTTACTAAGGGAGCAATGCCTAAAGGACACAGACATCCTCACCAGTTTTGATGTCCGTCTGTTCACCATGGTGCTGGTGGGCAAGGCAGTCCCTGTCATCTGCAACAAACTTCACTCCTACAGGCCTACAATGGAATGGGACAACTTAGTCAAGTTCTGCCAGAAGTCCACATTTTACCAGTACCATGAGCAACTCGTACGCAAGTACGAGTGACCATGGGTTCCCCTCTCTCATGTGGTGGCAAACTTATTCATGGATGCCTTTGAAACGGAGGCCCTGGAGTGTGTCCCACATAAACAATCACTGTGGCTCCAGTAGGAGGATGAAGTGCTGATACTGTGGCTCCACTGCCCTCACGTTTTAGCGGACTTCCTCAAGCACCTCATTAACACTTACTCCAAAATGAAGCTTACTGTGGAAGTGGAAAACGAGGATATATTGCCTTTCCTTGGTGAATTGGAAAGCTAGCATCTATTGTGCGTCCAAGCATTTGATTGCAGTACAGCGCGTATGTAAAACAGCGTTGCCACTTTGCAGCAGTGCTTACACGCAACACTCGCCAAGCTCGATACTCGTATTGACATGAAATTTTACCACGTTGTTCGACACGTTTCAAAGTCTATAAATATTATTTTATATATTCTATGGAGCATTGCAAGTAGTGATTTTGTGACAATCAGTATTCAGACCTTTCATGACCTGCTGTCTGTAGAAGCACGGAGATCGCCGCGCGCTACCACTATCTGCTTATCTGTCGTCGGGGTCTCAGTTGCCTCGGAGGGCAAGCAGGGTGTAACAAACGGTAGTTTACAAGGCAGGCTTGGAAAGACGAGAAGGTTGATCACACGCGTGAATAATCCAAATAAAACTGTTGCAAAGATAGGAGTCCCTAAAAATGTTATCTCGATATGGGACAAATAAATACATTTCACTTACGCTTAGAAACACAATTTTCAATGGGTTCTAATAAAAAAGTGTTAAAACATAGGGTAACAATGTCATCAAGAGCACCGTATGTAAGTTTATTTTCCAGCTTTCTTAAAAATATCATTGGTTTACACGATATTCTTACAACTGACTTCGGTAGAATTATTAAGAAAGCGTATTATTGTGCCATTGAAGCTAAAAAGATACCAACGGATATGACCTTTGCCATCAGTCGTGTAAGATCGGACTTGAAATATGCCACCGGTTGATAGATGTTTCTGGTGCTTCCATGCAACTTCGCTCGCTGCAAGAAGCGTGGAAGTCATGGAAAGTCTTGATGGAAAATGTCTCCAAAGCACAATTTCTAATACTCCATAACACTTCAAATTTTGAATAGTATGTGGGTTTCGTATGGTGTTCTACCATCTGGCGAAATGTTGAGAATGTTTGGAGCACTAGCTTCCATCACCGAATGTCCCACGAAAGGGGAGCTGTTTTCCCACGGACGACTGACATCGACATCTCAAGGTTTCGCCAGTCGTCTGTGAGTTGGAAGGTCACGAAGGACAAAGTTATTTTTCGTACTTTTGTATTAAAGACGGGATTTCGGCAGGGGATCTCAACCTTCAGATCTTACGTACTACCCACAAGCCTGGAGAAAATTACAACTTGAACGAAAATCACTTCCCAATATTTTAAATAGATGGCTTAATATTAGATATTAAAGATATTTTTTGTAAAAAAAGTATTGAATTATTATTTGTAAAAAACAGACCTTTATATGAGAATTAAAACTGAAATATCAATAGTAAACAAGTCCAACTCAATGTGAAACGTTGTTAACCCATCAAACATTAATGGGACTTGAATTGTTGTTTTGCACGAATGACATCGATATGAAGATAAAGGTTTCTAATTATTAGTCTCATGTTATTTTGCACGTCCAATTTATTCACATATTTATTTTTATGTAAAATAAACGGAAGATACCCATTCACGAAGATGAGACTTGGGTGCTACCAGATATTGCAAGACTTAAATAACCACCACATTCAAAAGAGTTCTAGGAATACCGGGTAAAAACCTCAATTTTCTAAGATCACAACTGAAGCTGTCGTTGAGTAAATCTGTTAAGTATTTGCGCATGAAACAGGATGGACGAGCCGAATAACCCCGAGCCTCGTGAATTGGCAACACAGCTTGCGGTAGAGAGAGTCTTACGTAAAATTGTTGAATATAAAGAGAGGGTAATACTCATAAGGCTCCGTACTGCAATCAAATGTTTGGATGTACGATAGGGCATAGTGTTTACAGGAAACCTACCCATACCAACCGTTAACTTGCTCACCGGCTAGTACTACCACCCAGCTAATCGTGGGATTTTGGAAACTAGCCATTAGAGAAATTATAGTGTGAGAGGAGGAATCCTTAGCGTGTCCAATGGAGCTCATTAAGGGCATATTTCTATCTAACGGGTGCAGTGCTATCGCTGTCAACCAAGCCGTACTGCTGGCAGCGAGCACATCTAGCACTGTGGATGACATTACAACACCTAGCGTTAATGCCAACCGGAATAAGGCCATTTTGCCATGTATCCAAGGGGTTACAGACAAAATTGGCTAGCGTTTGAGCCGCAGCAGAATAAAGATGGCGTATAAAGGCCATGAATACTCAGGCAAAAGATAGTAAGCGTTAAAGATCGCTTGCCACTCCTGATACGGGGGTGAATGAAATTCCATGCTGCTACTGCCCAGTTACATTGATGAGTTGGGGCGATCCATTGAGGAACCCCTTCAGGAACACATTCGCCATTACAGGTGCAATATAAATAAAACGGCTATAGCTCTCTTTGCAAGGAAAACTTGCTAGAGAGATTACTATGCGAAGGAACCTGCTTTGATAGCTGCTGTTTGGCCATTGCCGGCAATATGACAGTCCATACACTCATTTTTTCAGTGTTCCGTAACTGTTCGTAACTGCGCATTTGTAAATGGCTTCATCACCATCTCTTGCAACACCTTTGCCGTGCGTGACGTTCATTTGTTTCCTGACCTATCGAAGTGGCTCCTACTTAAACTCCTCTACACAACATTCTTATTGACAAAACCTGCCTCCCGGCAAGGGAAGACTGCTGGAGACCCAATGGAGTGAAGAGAAAATGATCCAACATCCCCAAAACTTGACTGCTGATCAAGGACTATGTCACCTAGAGGCCTGGAAACCAGGATTTTACCATGACGCTCCGTTGCGTCAGGGCGTGGCTCCTGTTCCTTTCCCGCATTTTTCCCGCATTGGAGAGGCGGGAGTTTATTCGTCCATACGAGCTCCAGCAGATAGCTTCTGCCGATTTGGCTTCTGAAGCATAGAGAGGGCGTATATCTTAAACAGGCTATGTAAAAATAATCTTGCATTTTAAATTAAACTAAATACAATAGCCACTTGGGTCCTTGATTTAGTTGATACAGTATTCATGATTGTGTTTTTTAAGTTCATTATTCATAATTTCATTAGTCCTCCTTTTTTGTTTTGACATTCTAACATTCGTTCGTAAACTGAATTTACAACACATTCAGTCGCTCATGCACGCCACACTTCACTGCACTTTTTACACATATATTACTCTTGATTTTTTCGCCACGGCGCCGACTTTACTCAAGCGTTCGTGACGCCGCGATGTCTTCCAATTCCGGCGGCCTGGGACCGGAGAAGCGCGTATCCGCGCGGTTTCCGACTCCAGTGAGCGGCGATCCCCTCCCACGCACTTGCGTCTCCCCCGCGTCACACAGTTCAGAGAGCTCGTGCGAGGGCAGTGCGTGGAAGGTAAAAGCGACGACGCGCTGAGGGCCCTTTCGTCTGAAAGGCCTTGTGCACCCTCTTCTTCAGCTCCGCCGGAAACTGGTTTCGCAAGCCTAGAACTCTAAAAACGTCAGCGGTTAGGTGTTCGGTCAGGTCGGAGATTGGGAATATGCGGACACGCCGCTGTTTTCTGCGACCTGGATAAGCCGCAGAGTAGAAGCAGCCGCGAAAACCTCGCAAGCGTACGCCCACAAAGGACGCACGCACGCTGTGAAAAGCGGCGCTTTAAGGAAAGATGTAGGTCGGGAGAACCTACGCAGAAGAGGTTTCAGAAGAAGAGTTCGAATTTTGATTTTGGAAGCGAGATAACGTGCGTGCTCATTCCAGGGAAGATCACTGCCAAGTAGCCCGCCCAAATACCTCGCTTCACTCTTCCATGGGAAATGCGCGCCCGCCAAGCTCACGGTTTCGTTGGGATCTGCGCTCTTACGAGTGAAGTTGACAGCCACACATTTCCTTAGGTTAAGAGCCAGTCGTTTCCAACTCTGCCATTCGGGAAGGGCGATGAGACAATCGATTTAGTATTTAATTGACTCCTTTTCGCTCGCCGATTTCGCGTAATACGCAAAATCATCCGCGAACATCAGGAGCCCGCAGCATTGAATACCAGTCCTTTTATCAGTGGAAAGCGGCGCGCCATTCACGTATAAACCGAACAGGGCAGGAGAGAGAACACTCCCCTGAGGCACCCCCGCCTCGGCACATCTCAGAGGCACATGTGCGTAGTTAACTCGAACTTTGAGCTACCTGTCAGATACGAAACTTCCGATCAGTCTTAGGTAGCAGTCGCTTACCCCCAACTCCGCGAGGCATGCGAGCAATCCCGCATGCTACCCAGAGTCGAAAGCCGATCGCATATCCAGATAGACCAATAGCAAATTTTTCGTCTCTCGAGGGCGAGGGCGATCTCCGTGCAAAGCCGCGTAAACTGCTGCGCGGAACTGTGACCAGCTCTGAAGCCAAATTATTCATCTTTGAGAAGGTTGAGACGACGCATTTCCTGTTGCAAACGCGACAGAAGGTCTCTCGAACGTTTTCCCTAAGATGCAGAGTAGACTAATAGGTCTATAACTGCTCGGGAGTAATTAATTTTTGCCAGGTTTTGGTAATAGCGAGATGGTCGCTAACCTCCATGCCTTCGGAAAATATCCACGCGCTAGATACGCACTCATGAGATCGATTAAAGGCCCACCCAGAGCGCGTAGTTATGCTGCAGAAATACCATCAAGGCCACGAGCGTTTTTAGGATTTAACGCTCTCAGCTACGCCTCTAACTCCTTCCCCGTCACTCGGTGCGCCGAGGAGAGGGGGGCCGGCGGGCCAATCGCATAGTAGCTGGCCGTGCGCGCCAATGGCCCACCACCTGTTACAGTGGCGGCCAATGGCGGCGCAGCGGCGCCCGTTTCGAACGCACGGAACTGCAGTTCAAGCGGATTTGCGAAGATCTGCGCTCTTTGCCTTGTCACAGGCGTAAACAGGGGTACATAGTGTAGCACCGGGAGCTCCCGTCCGGCGTTGCTCTGGATCGGGCTGTTTACTTCCGGTTTGCGGCCCAGCGCACGAGATAAATCCCTAATGGGCCTCATGAAGATGGCACTTGTGAGCTCAGGGCGAGTACTTTCTACTCGAGCGACAGTTGTATTTTGCTCGAAAACCGATTTCAAGGTTACAGTGAAATGATTCACTGCTTCGTCGATGTCAGCTTCCGTATTTAGTGGTTTCTGCTCAAGCTGAGAATTCACCTGTGTTGCGAAATCTGCCCAGTCTCACTCAACGCGTTTCACGATCATAAAACGCCTGGGATACCATCATAATAACGCCCGGGTTCCGATTCCGTACTTCCGGGTACCGATTCCGTACTTAGGGCCATTCGGTGCACAGATCTCTACGCCCCGCCTTATCGCTACAAGATTGGCAATTTTATTGCCGTTTCTGTTAGCTCCCAGGCCGCCCCAATTTCTATATATAGCGTTAAATGTCACCCAAAAGGATGAGTTTGTAATTTAATGCAAGAAGTGCATCAATTCCAGACGGATCTAATGTTTGGTCTGGGCAGTAGACGGATACGACTAGAAATCGACCGCTTCCCGTCCAAACGTAATCGTCTCTAGAGACGCTAGAGCAATAGCAGGGATTTCGGCGTCGAGCTGCGTCAGTTCGTGGCGCTGCGCGAATGCTACGCCGACACTTGGCCTGCCTGCTTACGCAGTCTCGAACATAAGCAGCGAATCCGCGGAGTTTGAATTCGTGTTCATCACTAAGCCAGGTTTCTTGTAAAGCCATATCTAGTTGAAGATCAACTGCGAATTGTTCTATTTGCTGGGCTTTAATATTGCATTTCGCGCGTTTCAGGTGCAGGCGCGGAGAGGTGCAGTTCGCATAGCTTCGCAATTATTTGAATTAGTCATGATCAGGCAACGCTCTAACAACAAAAACTGGCGTTTGGTGAGTGGGCGTGACAGCTGCGGGTGCAATACGCTCCAGACGCCTCTTAACGTGTGCTGGCCTGCGCGGCGCGTGCCGCGTCAGAGCTTTGCACGTCGGCGGAACAGGTCGGCCCGCCGCTACCTGTCTGCCGAGGTCCCTATTTCCTGCTAGGTTCGTTTAGGCGAATGTGTGTCTCGGCGTCTTTTGCATGCGCGTCTGAAGGACGAGCGGGCACCGTGAAAATCTGCACCCTGTTTAGGATGCAGCATGGTTTTTCTTGCAATTGCAGCAAAGAGGAATAAGATTGAAATTACCTCTTTTCTGGCAATGCGCCGTTCCTTTCTTATCGGCCTCTACTGGGTGACCCTCGCCCGTGCAGAGACGGCAGCGCACATCGTACTCGCAATTGCGAGCGATGTGGCCCCAACGGCAGCATCGCAAACAAAATCAATGTCGTGCCTACGTTTCGCGTTGGTCCTCGATTGTAAAAGATTCTAACTGTTTAGGATGGTACCTGGTGATCAGTATTAAACGGAACCTTGCTGTTCAAGGCACTGACAGAAAAGTGAAAGATTTGTAACACTGCTTCTGTGACAGCTCCTTCGTGTGCATTTCAGCGACACTCTATTCACCACCGTCCCATTCGTTTCACTCACCCCCATCCCGTTGTGTGGATCATACCTTCTCAAAACAAAACAGGCCGCGTCTACATTCATAGTTTTCTTTCACAGTTAACTTACGATTCGCCTCAGCGTAGAGCAACGCAGTTTTGTGGTGGAGTGTTTCCGAACGCAATCTTTCAAAGAGTGCCGGGCAGCTTTCAGAAAAAAAATTTCATCTGAGTCTATTCCGAACAAGAGTACCATATTTCGGTTAGTGAAATTCAATCGTGAGACAGAAGGTGTGTTTGATCGCAAACGTAGTCCCCGAATTACAGTGCTCGCACAGCGAAAACAAGAGGAAGTTCGGGTTTTTCTTTTAACTTCCCCGAAAACATTAAACAAACTTCAGCAGCAATGTAATCTTTCTTATGAAAGTGCCCCTGTGCCACTACGAAATTGAAAGTGTGCGTATTCAAAATGCGGACATCTCAGGAACTTAAAGATTCCTGATCGGGCTGCTTGCATCAATTATTGTAATTGTCTACGTTTATTCGTTAGCGAAGGACTTGAGGCACTAGATAACGTATTTTAGTGAAGAGACTTGGCTTCATCGGGATGGATATGTTAACCAGCAGACGGTCTCGGAGGGTACCAAGAGACTATTACTTTAAAAAAAGATTGGAGTATCGACGCAGATTAATTGGTCCGTTGCTTTTCAAAGAAACAGTAATGGCGGATACGTATCAGAATAAATTGAGAAATTAATTTTTATTGTATTTTAATTATTTTTTAAAAACCTTATTCAATAATATAATAACAGCATACATTTGTTCTGCGAATCTGAATTTATAATTTATTAATATTTATTTAAAACTGAAAAGTATGAAACATACATTTCTGGAGCGAATACTATTTGTTATGAAACTAAAAGTAGCAAAGTTCTCTATTAAATTTACCTCAGTGTATATTTTACATCGCAGGTTTATTTCACTTTTAAAACAATATACGAAGGAATCATCGTTCTTGCCAATTCCATTTTCTTTCGACGCCAATCAAGCAGGCACGTGCCTTTCTCTTTGAACTTGTGGCCACGATGGTCACCTGCCCTCTTCTTCAGGGTGGCGTTAGTGGGAGAGAGGATTAAGCGTACTTCCTGTCAGTTTACCTGCTCGAAACCACCAGCCGCCATCCGACCCACTCAAACATGGTTGCCAGTGCAATTCGCTCGGCCTGCTGGGGGAGCGGATTATACTGATCACCCGGTAGATCTTGCGCGACTCGGCGGTATCACGAAGTGTGACTACAAACGTTCCTGTGGGAACTTGTACTCGCTCTGAATTCTCGGGCGGGGGCGGGTGTGCGAAGAGCAAAATCTCTCTGCGAGCTAGTTCTACGCCTCCTTGTACGAAATACGATCATAAGTATGTAGTGCGCACACAACCCGTTTGCTATGGCTGGTGACCTTCGCAATGGGCGCCTTGTACCCTGTTAAGGGCCCAAGATTCGTGCCATGCATCAGAACCTGGTCAGACCTGAGCTTAAGCCGTATTGAAAAGGGCTTTTTAGGCGAGGGGGCCGGCGGACGTGAAGCATACGCATCCAGGGCTTCCGCGGACTGATCCTGCGCGGAGGATCCTACACGGGTATTCTCGCCTGCGGGCCGACTGCGCCGAATAACGGAGACGGTGCGCCAGCCGTCAGATCTTTCGTCATCTGTAGGGAGTGGTTCGGGAGTTTGCTAACGTTGCTCGGAGCTCGTTGGCGAACTCACCAAACCGGCGGAAATTTGCAGTCGAGGTTGGTTTGGATCATCGTGGGCCTGGATGGGCCAGCCTTCAATTTGTCCTCTCGCTTCCCCATCTTCTTTCGCCCCTCTCCAGGCTCGATGGTGTATTGGCTCGTCCGCTGGCGAGATGTTTTTCATTTCCACAGAGCTTTCGCGTGCGTTAGGGTGGTGGAGAGGTGGTAATAGGCGAGCAGCTAAGCTCAGAACCGTTATCTGCATTCTCCAGGTCAAAGAGCGGTGCGAAACCGGAGCGCCCATCTAGCTATGCGCGCTCTACGGTCTCCAGCACCACTCCTTTTCCTGCTGATGAACTGGTAGAGTGCGAGGCGGTCGAACGCAGTGCTCCGTCGCTGCCTGAACCTGGGACGTGCTGGGTTACGCGGGGTCTGCGCAGCGAGCGTGTCCCGCGGGGGATCCACGGCGGCGCAGCGCTGTTATATCTCAGTGGCAACCCTGGCATTCCGATAGTGTGTCTCCTTGTTGGGCTCCGTGGTGAGTGGGGACCACAGGGATTAATCTAATATCCTCTTCATGGTTAAAAAGAACGCCCCCCCCGCCCTCTTGCGTAAGGAAGAGATTTGTTGGTGAAACTGTTAATCTTGAGAGTTTCTTTTGTAATGATTCTGTTAGACCTAAGCCCCGTTTCCTCGTCATGCCATGTAAAATGGCGAAACAGTGAAGGGTGTCAGTCTCATCAAACGCGCCGGAGAAATCGAAAAATTTGCCAATTTTTAGGCGGTGGTTCGTCAAAGAAACGGCACAATTCTTTTTATACCGCTCTCATGAACATATCAACAAAATCAGTGATCTAAAGGAAATAGCCGACCTCCAGATGCATGCGTCCGACCACCCGACCTTCTGCAAACTATGAACATCTGCAAGGGTGTGATGAACCACGAAGGTTTTGCATCGCAAATGGAAGAAAACCTTAAAACCTCCCAACCCTACGGTGTATCTGACATTTACAGGATCTAGCGGAGAGTAAATGTGGTACTCACCTCTACCTCAACGCTGATACTGACCTTAGACCGTCCATTTTTCCCAGTGAAAATAATACGCAGTTTTTACAATCTCCGAGTCAGGCAGTATGTTCCAAATCCTCTGCGCTGCTTTAAATGCCAAAGGTTTGGCCATACGCAACCTCGTTGCATGAACGCCGCAGTCTGCGTGCACTGTGGGAGGGAGTCATGTAACTGCTCCGCAGATGCAAGTGCGTAAACGTCTGGGAAGCACCCATCAAATTCGAAGCAGTGCCCCGTCTTCTTAAAAGAAAAAGATCCAGAAGATCCGGGTCTCACAGATCGTTTCCTTTCCGGAGGAACGACGTCGGTAACAGACGCGAAACCCCGTGGGCTTGGCCCGAAGTTTTGCTGACACCGTGGGTCAACAGGAGAAATTAAATTCTGAAACCCAAACACCTAAAGCTACTTCTGTGCGCGATGTTGCCTGTCAGGTGTCCTTCGAAGACACGCGGAGATGCAGATTCCCAATGTCTTGTCCCATCTGAAACTAAAAAGGAAACCAAAAGCATAATTAATTCGACAAACACATCAAGAGAACCTGAGACCGAGAGGCCCTATTTCTAGATCTAGGTCGCCCTTTATCAGAGGACCGTGGTCTCCCAGGACATGCGACTCTCTCTCTCCCTCTCTCTCTCGCTCTCTCTCTCTCCCTCTCTCCCTCTCCCTCCTCTCTCTCGCTCTCCCTCCCTCTCTCCTCGCTCTCTCCCTCTCTCGCTCGCTCTCTCCGTCTTCTCTCTCGCTCGCTCTCTCCGTCTCTCTCTCGCTCTCTCCGTCTCTCTCGCTCTCTGTCTCTCTCGCTCTCTGTCTTTCGCTCTTGCTGTCTTTCGCTCTCGCTCGGTCTGTCTCTCTCGCTCGGTCTGTCTCTCTCGCACGGTCTGTCTCTCGCTGTCTCTCTCTGCTGTCTCTCTCTCGCTCTCTGTCTCTCTCGCTCGCTCTGTCTCTCTCGCTGTCTCTCGCTCGCTCTGTCTCTCTGGCTCTCTTTCTCTCGCTCGCTCGCTCTGTCTCTCTCGCTCTCTCTCCGCCTCGTCTCTCTCTCGCTCTCGCTCCTCGCTCTGTCTCTCTCTCGCTCGCTCTGTCTCCTCGCTGCTCTGTCTCTCTCGCTCGCTCTGTCTCTCTCTCGCTCGCTCTGTCTCTCTCTCGCTGCTCGCTGCTGTCTCTCGCTCGCTCTGTTCTCTCTGCTCGCTCTGTCTCTCCTCGCCTGTGCTCGTCTCTCGCTCGCTCTGTCTCTCTCTCGCTGCTCTGTCTCTCTCTGCTCGCTCTGTCTCTCTCGCTCGCTCTGTTCTCTCTCGCCGCTGTTCTCTCTCTCGCTCGCTCTGTCTCTCGCTGCTCTGTCTCTCTCTCTCGCTGTCTTCTCGCCTCGCTCTCTCGTCTGCTCCTCGCTCTGTCTCGCCTCTCTCTCTGCTCGCGTCTCTCTCTCGCTCGCTCTGTCTCTCTGCTCGCTCTGCTCTCTCTGCTCGCTCGTCTCTCTCTCGCTCGCTCTGTCTCTCTCTCTCTAGCTCGCTCTTCTCTCTCTCTCTGCTGCTCCTTCTCTCTGCTCGCTCTGTCTCTCTCTTCCTCTCTCGCTCTGTCTCTCTCTCTGTCTCTCTCGTCTGTCTCTCTCGCTTCTGCTCTCCTCGCTGTCTTCTCTCGCTCTTCTCTGCTCTGTCTCTCGCTCTGGCTCTGCCTGCTCTGGCTCTCGCTCTGGCTCTCTCTCGCTCTGGCTCTCTCTCGCTCTGTCTCTCTCTCTCTCGCTCTCGCCGTGTCTCTCTCGCTCTGTCTCTCTCTCTCTCTCTCTCCACTAGCTCGAGTGTTTTCTATCACGTTCCTAGTCCTGGCGCCCTTTCCCTAAATCCTCTTCTTCTGATTCGATAACTGATTCTGGAACTGACGACTAATCTTTTCCGTCAATTGGGTTTAGGCAATCCCTTTCCTTAGCGACCTACTATGCAATGTTTTTAATTGGTCGTCTTTTTGAGACTATGGGCACGTTGCGATATCAGATAAAGCGAGGCAACGCCCGCTATTATAATCTGCTGTCAGATGATTATTTTATGGTGCGCCCTTATGGATTTACAGGCGAACTGCCACCGACTTCCCTAATGTGACTATTCCGGTACTCAATCCAATGATCGTCGGGTACAAAGAATGGGGTGGGGGGCTGGCGGAAGAGGCAGATGGAGTCTTTGTACGCCTGCGAAGCCCTTTGCGGCGAGGTGTGCCCGCGGACACTTGCGCGTGACGAAATGCTCGGGAGAGGGCGCCCGCGCCGGGGAGAAAATTGGCGTGACAGATGGCTCTGTCGCGACTCGTCGCAATTTAGCTTCAGGCATTCCATGATTTAAATTATTAACCATTTTATTTAAGATGATTTAAAAAATTATGGGGATTCATGAAATGTTAAACAAGCATGATGTACCTCATCGATATAAATTATTCTTATACATCTGATTTTTCCACTTAGACAAAGGTCATTCAGAACAATAGACAGTAGGTAATAATCAGGTGGTACAGATTGCTTGTGCTGCCCGCCATGAATCACCGAAAAATTGTTATCAATTTGGAAGTAGAATCGGAAGTTTGGATTGATTTAACGGACGTTGAAAAGGTCAATACGCGTGTCCTCATTTCATGACGTGGCTCGGGCGTTAACATAAAATATATTTTATTCAGTCCAATGTATTTTATACCAAAGTTTTACTTTTGCCGAACTCTTCTATGTCACAGTGGCGGCTCTTTGGGGTATTAGTTAATATATTTGATAATAAAAAATTAAATGACTCATACAATTTTAATATGGTATAAATATTACTCATCTGGAAATGTATTATGAACCTTTCATTATTGTGGCAACAGCCATATTTCCATTTCAAGCGTCGCAGTGTCTCAGGGCATCCACTGATGTCACTGCAGTGCCTCTGACTGGAAGGTCCTTGGTTGGAGTCCCGACTGGCAGGATTTTCGACACTAGATAGATCGAGTTCAGTCGCTGTCTGGAGGAGAATTCTAGTGGCCGGCAGCTCTGATCGGTAGTTTTTCGTGGATTGTCCGATCAATACCAGGAGAATGCCGGAGTAGTACCCTAACAAACGGGCCATTGACCGTATGTGATCTTTCCTTCCGCTTTAATTTGTTGCGTCTTTGAACCTGTTTTTGGGTGTTGAGCGCCTGCCTTGGTGTAAACCCTACGTTATTTTTGTCAAGTCTAGTCACGTCGCAGTCAGTGCTTTTTATCCCTTCGGCCAGGGACTCGGCGCCGTTATTTCCCTGACTTCCTACACGGTTACCCAACTAGGAATTCTTTTAATCTCCGTGACTCAACGCAGCGTATTAAACAAATTCGCTTAACGGCGCCGGACTTCTTGTCCTATTCTCACCCCTTACTTGCATACACACTAACGTGCACTACACTACCACACATGCCGGGGAACCGGGCAAGATCACCGCTACCTCACGAGGAAAACATACACTACACTTACGGTACTTATGACTAGCCATTGACGCGCCCGGAATCTCTAATCAATGAAAAACAGGAAGCGTATAAGATAATCCCCTCTAACATTGGAGGTTATTTCGAAATTCCGTGGCCATTTTCTTTGCGGGGAAGACGGTGAGATTACCGCCTCAGGGCAGCGGCGGGCCCGACTCGGTGTATGGCGACTAGGTAACGGCGTCGTGTAGCGATTTTTACTTTCGCGTATGCCCACGTATATACGGAGTAATATACGTGGTGTAGAGAAAGTTATGTAATACTGCGGAAAATCTATTTCGAGATTTCAACGGAAATACACGTTTTGGGGTCCCCTGATTCCGAAAAAGTGTGTTGTTTTTCTTGTTTCAAAACAGCCTTCCGTGAACGCCACTAGCGCCTAAATCATACGTAGGATTTTTTGCAAATTGAAGAAACCCTTTTTTGAGAGATTTGGAAAAACTTCTTTAAAATTTAGGGGACAGGGACATTTTCAAAATTTTCTCCAAAATGGCTTCAAATTTTATCTTTTAATTTCTTGTACGAATATAGTAAATTTTACTTATAATTTTTCGCATTGGTCCGATTTTCACTTTTAACTTAATTTTTGAAAATTGCAAAAGTTTGAACTTTTTCGGCGTTTTCCTTAAAGTATAAAATTGAAGATGCACATTTTTCCTTCAAATGAAATTTGTTATCCATATTTCGTTCTACCAGTAATATCATGTACATTATTTTTTAAACTTGTAGTAGTGTTCGCGTAATATTGCTTGCAATATGTGCAATTTTAAAAAATAGCAAAAACAAGATTTTGTCAAAAAAGGCTCCAAATTTTTTCATTAAACTTTTGGTAGGGATAGTGCTAAATGTACTCTTGAGATGTCATAAACGCCATTTTACTCTTTGGTTTTTCAAAAATTATAAAATTGTGATTGGCTAGCCTCTCACTTCGTTAATATTTACATTAACTGCAATTTGTTTAAATTATTGCTACTAGATATCGTCTCATGTCACATTTATCCGGCTCGCTCATATTATATGAGGATGACTACTTTTTAGGACAAGTTATGTATGAATTAAGAGCATTTTGAGGATGACTCTACTTAGAAGTCAGTCAGAGAAAGTAGTCATCCTCATATAACATGAGCGAGCCGGATAAATGTGACAGACGATCTCTAGTAGATGCTTTTAATTCACACATAACTTGTCCTAAAAAGTAGAGTCATCCTCATATAATATGAGCGAGCAGGATAAATGTGACATGAGACGATCTCTAGTAGATGCTCTTAATTCATACATAACTTGTCCTAGATGGGATAGTAGTTCCCTCACTAAGAACCTGATGATGTAACAAAACTAGTTACGAAACGTTGTGCAATTGCTGAAATAAATGATTGTCTTTAAAAACTTTGGATACTTTTATTTGAAAACGTACTTACCCCGTGCGTTGTCTGCCGGCTGCGTCTCTCGTTCTGGTGCTCCTGCGTAGTCCTCGTGCGTGCTCGTACCGGTCCAGTACGACTTCCTTCTACTTCTTTCATGAAGCGTCGCTCCGTCCGCAGTATTTTAATCACTCCGAGTTGCTATCGGTTGCTATTAACTGGTACTCCGTTCCTAACAACTCGTTCTAAAATGCTGCACCACGTGATCCTAGGTAAAGCATACACGCTAGCATTACCTCGGCGCCGTTCCCTTACGCGGTGCCTACAACGCTACTCTTGGCTTGCTCGAGTCCCGGGTTCTCTTAATCCGCTGCCACCATTTTAATCACTTCCCAAACCAATGCCTACTGCAACAACGCCCACAGCAATGCTGACCGGTGCCACCGTTTTAATTATAATATTCTGATGCTGAATTGCCAATGACCATCGCATCAATCTGGGATTATTCCCGGAGCATTGTTGCAACCAAACCAGAGGTTTATGATCAGTTTCTACCTTTAGGCAAACATTCCCATCTAAATAGTGCTTTAATCGCTGTTGCCCCCATATAATCGTCGTACATTATTTCTCTGTCTCACAAAATTTCATCTCCGAAGGAGAAAACTTCTTACTAAGAAATAACACGGGATTTTCATTCCCTTCCTCATCTGAGAGAGTACAATCCCCGCTCCTCTGTCGGACGCGTCGCAGTGCGTTAAAAATTCCCTGCTGAAATCAGGCGCGTGAATGACCGGTTCACCGCACAGAGCTTCCCGCAGTTCTACAAATGCCTTTTCACACTCTTGCGACCATACTATTTTTCCTTGTCGTGTACTTCCCCTTAACAAATCTGTGAGAGGCGCAGCCTTCTCCGAAAATCTCGGCACTGGTTGAAGCTATGACGTACGTAACTAGATTTAAAAAAGAAGGGATGATTAGAATTGCTAATGATTTGGGTATTGCATTAGACGGGACGGAAACCGTGATTAAATTAAAAGGTTTGATAACCAGCCATGAGGATTATGAGCAGGAGTTTATTGAGGGTTTGGGCGAACGGCATCGCAAAGATATTGCGGAAGAGAGGGCGAGGGTAGAACGGGAGAAGGATATGGAATTAGAACGATTAAGAATTGAAGGGGATATTGAAAGAGCGCGCGTAAGAGGGAGCGCGGAAGCACGTGGCGAGGCACGCGTTGAATCGCACCGGGAGAAGGTCCGTGGAGGATGAGCCGTCCCCGGTCGAGATATTGGCCGCCCACTGGTGACAAATTCTTTCTCTTGAGGAAACAAGTTAGCATTCTCACTGCATCGTATTACAGGCCATGCTTCCTAAAGTCAGTCGGCCACGTTCTCAGATCATAGCTGGTATTTAGGAAATAGGAGAATGGAGAAAAATCTATTGGTATACTTTTAGGAATTCTCTCTTATTTTAAAATATAAAGACGTGAACGAAAGGTTTCGTAATGATTCGTCACATTGGATCATGACCTATTTTGACACAGCATTGTGTATAAAAATAATATATAAATAGCAAAAAAGTTCAATAATCCTAAGTCCATCCAAAAAATTTCCTAAAAAAGAACTTTACCAAAAAAGGCATTTATGCCAAAAAACAAAAAAATAAGTATTATAAAATTTTGTCATGTCATCATTTGTCATGATTCGTGCACATATATTATCAGCCTTTAAATAAGTTTGCTATGATAAAATGGGCATTTCCCTAAACATCCGATGTCTAGTCGTCGCAATGGAAGAACCAAATTCTGACAACAGAGAGTGCTGCCACGGTGAAATTACCATCAGCTGTTCCGTGCTGTTCGTAACTTTGTGGGACTAATAATAATTTTATTACTTTAAGCAAAGCGGTATACATTTTCATTACTTGTAGCAATACATAGCAATTGATAATAAATAATATTAGTATTCAAATTTGTTTCTAGAACTCACATATTTACAAATCGATGCTTGTATTCTTATATAAAATACGTAAAACAGAAATGAAGTACATTTGTGGATTTCAATATGAAATGTATTATACAACAAAAGGAACAAGAGTAGAATGAATGTGATAAATACAAATCATTTCATTCCCCATTTAATTTTGTTAATTATTTACGGTATTCACTATTTCAGTAACATTTAAGAATCGTATAATATTTTCTTCACATTTGCCAAATTGACATAACCTACACCTTGACAAAATGATACACTGACAAACTACATGTGTTAAAATCCACACCATGATGTGACCAGATCCGCTGTCATTGAATACAGGATTCATAATTCTATGGATCCCATTGCACATGATAGTTTTCAAAATTACTACGTACAGTGTTCTGGGATTAAGAAACCAAAATTTAGAATATCTGTATTGGAGTAAATTACAGAATCTCTTTAATATTCATATTTAGTAATAAATTAATACTATAGTGCAATTTTTATAACTCTGCCTCTCAAGGCCTCGCATCATCTGCAGCACTGCTTGATACGGTCGGGATCATGCGACACCTAGTGGCATGACTGAAAGACGCGAAAAACCGTGCCATAATGCCATCGTGGAGACGGACCGACAGAGGCAGTTATAAAAATCGCACTATAGAGAGGTGTTTCAAAGTGCATGGGTGTGGTTAAAGTAATCCAATCTTTTGATAAATTTGTAAGCAAGTGAAGAAATACAATGCAGTTAATTTGCTTAAAAAATCATCCTATGAATACCGACTTATAAGACTCACTAATTAGAAATCATTCAACTCTTTTATTTTTTTATTTTATTTTTAATGACATTTCTTCTCCTCCGGTAGTAATTTATTTTGACCTAACCAATGAATTCACTACGCATTTTACAGACTTGCTATTTCTTGTGAAGCCTTTACTACGTATCCTATGAATTACAACTGAAAATATTAGGCAGTTGAAAACTGTAGCTGACTAGCAATAGAGTGTTTGTGCACGACATAGAAGACAACGTTATCGATTTTCTGCGCATGCACATATGTATTAATGTGGTGCGAAACTTGAACTGCGCGTGCGCAAAGATCGATAGTGCTTTAACGTTCGAGGGTGCACAAACACTCTTAATAGCACCAATAAAACTTTGATCAAATCAGTTGATAGACACGAAAAAACAGTGCTGTAATTGCACCATGGAAATACATTTAGCAGCTCACTGTGCCGTCAACGTCGAGGACAAATTCCATACAATGGCTTCATGATCGATTACCATGCGATATAAGGTGCCCGCAAAATCTGGCGAAATAGCGGCACCCATGGTGGATTGATTGATTGATTTTTTCGTGTTTCCGGGCGCGTCAACAGCTTCGGTCATAAGTCC
Source organism: Teleogryllus oceanicus (assembly GCA_964035755.1). Lineage (NCBI taxonomy): Eukaryota > Metazoa > Arthropoda > Insecta > Orthoptera > Gryllidae > Teleogryllus > Teleogryllus oceanicus. Next base: position 240,272,448 of record CAXIVR010000001.1, read on the forward strand.
CGTTAGTGTAGTGCATGTTTCTCTCGGGAGATAGCGGTGAACTCCCTCCGCTGGATAGCGAGATCCGGCGCCGACCTACCGTCGGCTAGTGAGGTTTTCCCCTAACCAGGACTCTCCCACCAGCGGGGCACCGCCCCAGCCGGGACAAGTTCTAAGCTCCCGACCGGTCTCCCGGAATATGTGGTAGTGTAGTGCATATACGTGTGTGTGTGTGTAAAGGGAGATGATAGGACAAGGAAGAGGAAGGACAGATCGCGCGCGGTCCGTGGCCCGTTTTGTAGGGTACTGCTCCGGCTTTCGCCTGGTGTTGATCGGAGAAACCACGGAAAACTACCGATCAGAGCAGCCGACCGCTAGAACTTTCCTCCAGACAGCGACTGAATTCGACCTAGCTGAAAAGCTAGTGTCGAAAATCCTGCCGCCGTCAGGACTTGAACCTAGGACCTCAGAAGCGCTGCAGTAACATCAGTTGATGCACTGAGCTACCGCTACCGGTCCCATGGTGGAAATACATGAGTGAGTTCCTCCGGCGCACCGATTTTTGTTCGTTCTGCGCACCACCATGTGACCACAGCCCGGGCACTTCGATTGAAAAGCCAGTCCAGACACTGGCCGCCATGTTGCATGGAGAGCGAGTAGTGTTGAGAAACATTTTGAAACTGGTACAAAATGAGTTTTCAACGGTAAACAATTAATAACGCGATGGAGGTGTACAAGATGCAATATTGAAAAGAAATGCTGCATAAATCTGTTTGAATGTCTTGTTACGATGTAATAACTTTTGGATTTGGCTGCATTTAAAATTCCTGCTAATATTACGCGGACGAATACGCTTTGTTAACTCGTACATTGAACTACCTGTCAGAGAGGAAACGTGCAATCAATCTTAGGTAACAGTCGCTTACCCCCAACACCGCGAGGCATGCGAGCAATCGCGCATGCCACACAGAGTCGAAAGCCGAACGCATATCCCCAAAGACCACTAGCAAATTTTGCGGTCTCTCGAGGGCGAGGCCGATCTTCGTGCAAAGCCGCGTAAACTGCTGCGCGGAGCTGTCACCAGCTCTGAAGCCAAACTGTTCCTCTGAGAAGGTTGAGGCGTATTTCCGGTTGCAAACGCAACAGAATCGGTCTCTCGAACATATCTCTAATAGCGTTTTCCATTCGTCGCACTAGTGCGCACACAGGACAGCTTTCGTGTTCCATTCGCTCATCGACACGGACATAGGGCGCACTCGGGGCGCCCTAAACTTCACTGACGATCGCGTCAGTGCAGTCCAGTGCACCGGGCCATTGTGAGGTTAAGTGCGGAATTTATCCACGCTGATTTAGATTCGTGGTGAAATTATGAAGGCAATTGAGGATCTGTCACGCAGGGATACTTCGAGTGATGGAGTATATATGTTTTGCAAGAAATGTCTTAAAATAATGTTTGTGATTTACACGAAGTTCGCAAAATCAGATTGTGTTCTCCGAAAATTTAACCTTGAATAACTTCATATTAATAAATCCAGTGATATTGAGAAACTTAAGTGTTTTAGGTACGACTCAATTTCGAAACGCTTATAAAGTGAAAATAAAAATAGTGACCCTTACAATATCATTCAAATATATATGCCAAGAAATGTTTCTCGCACGCCCATGCGAATACCGGCGGAAACGTTCATGTTAATATTTGTATTGTTTTCAGTAATCAAACAATTCTACAGAAGCCTTTCGGTTCAAAATCTTGTGTGCTATATCGATCACTGGCAAATCTCGAAAAATGAAATTATGACTCATACGCATTTGAAGTTTTCGTTGTTTTTAAATAAAGAAATCACACGTTAATAATTTATGAATTAAGAAGTAAGAATTACCAAGAGACTGCATAAAAATTATAACGACGATCATAATTCAAAATTATTATTTTTCGAGTTCATCAGTGTGACTGACCAAGAACAGCTGTGTATAATTTCACTGCGTAGCGAACAAACACTGACTCAGTTCCGGAATCCGTTTCATTCGTAGCTGCCCTTTACGCGTGTAGGGCAGCACTGTTGCGGAGCGATGACGTTTCTGCCCTGCACTAGGGTGGGTTTCAGTGCAACGAATGGAAAACGCTATAAGATGGAGAGTAGACTAAGGGTCGTATTTATGAAGCTCTGTTAGCAGAGCTCTTAGGGGCCTGCCGTCTGGGGGCTTGCTAGGAGGACACGGGGCAACTGAAATTGGCTGGGGGCCGTTCATAAATCGCAAAACCAAACACTGGCAGCCTGCTGAGGCCCCTGCATCAACTGATGTCACTGCAGCACCTCTTACCGGGAGGTCCTGGGTTCGAGTCCTGACGGCGGCAGGATTTTCGACCCTAGCTTTTCAGCTAGGTCGAATTCAGTCGCCGTGTGGAGGAGAATTCGAGCGGCCGTGCTATGATCGGTAGTTTTCCGTGGTTTCTCCGATCAACACCAGGCGAATGCTGGAGCAGTACCCTATCAAACGGGCCACGGACCGCGCGCGATCTGTCCTTCCTCTCCCTTGTCCTATTCTCTCCCCTTACACATACTTACACTGACATGCACTACACTACCATATATTCCGGGAGACCGGTCTGGAGCTTAGAGCTTGTCCCGGCTGGGGCGGTGCCCCGCTGGTGGGAGAGTTCTGGTTGGGGGGAAACCACTAACCGACGGTAGGTCGGCGCCGGATCTCGCCATCCGGCGGGGGATGATCACCGCCATCTCCCGAGAAAAAACATGCACTACACTAACGGGACTAATGACCAAAGCAGTTGACGTGCCCGAAATACGAAAAAAACAATCAATCTATCAAACAAACTTGGGAAAATATCCACGCGCCAGGCCCGCCTAGAGCGCGTAATTGTGCTGCAGAAATACCATCTGGGCCACGAGCTTTTTTAGGATTTAAAGCTCTCAGCTACACCTCTAACTCCTTCCCCGTCACTCGGCCCGCCGAGGAGAGGGGGGCGGCCGGGCCAATCGCATAGTAGCTGGCCGTGCGCGCCAATGGCCCGCCACCTGTTACAGTGGCTACCAATGGCGGCGCAACGGCACCTGTTTCGAACACACGGAACTGCAGCTCAAGAGAATTCGCGAAGATTTCTCTCTTTCAGTCGCAGGCGTAAACAGGGGTACATGGTGGAGCACCGGGAGCTCCTGACCGGCGTTGCTCTGGATCGGGCTGTTAACTCCCAGTTGGCGGCCCAGCGTACGAGATAAATCCCTAATGGGCCTCTCATGAAGATTGCACTTCGAAATATTTTCAGACAATTCAGCAGCTCTCATCTAGTAGAGATGAACGGAATTCTCTGCTTAATTTGCACTCCCGCTCTCCGTCAACGGGATCGCCCTAGCGGCGATGAACTTTAACAGTTCTGCGCAGATCTCTTAGGATCCTTCATTGCTCATCTGTGAGCTCAAGGCGAGAATTCTCTACTCGAGCGACAGTTGTATTTTGCTTGAAAACCGATTTCAAGGTTACAGTGAAATGATTCACTGCTTTGTCGATCTCAGCTTCCGTATTTAGTGGTTTCTGCTCAAACTGAGAATTCAGCTGTGTTGCGAAATCTGCCCAGTCTGTGTCACTCGAGGTTCGAAAGTTAGCTTGGCGTGTCGCTACAAGAGTCGCCACTACAGATGTTATGGATTATGATCGGAATCCAGTACGGTGATTGAACGGAGAACCACGCATTCAACGCGTTTCACGATCATAAAACGCCTGGGATACGATCATAAGAACGTCCGGGTTCCGATTCCGTACTTCCTCGGAATGCTTAGAGCTATTCGGTGCACAGATATTGTGATGAACCCGACCTGCCGCATACGGCAACCCACGCGTGTGAGCAATGCGCGTAGCACGCGGTCTGGACACCTCACAAAAGGGGGGAAAACACCATCACACCGAAGTGTGTCGGTAATCAGCTGACAGGTGTGCGCGTTAAATTTATAAATGAAGGGCGCCAAACGGGCACTTACCTGTCACCTGGCACCGGCATATGAGAACCTCAGGGGTGAGCACTCTTGAATGATGGCATGCACTGGGTTTGCTACTATTACTACTTTACAATAATTACAAAGTTATGTTCCATTTTAAGTGTCAATCGCCTGAATGGCGAGAACACTTTCATTGCTTTTTTCTAATACAATTTGGTCGGAAAGTCTCTTAAATTAAACTCTATATTATTTTTTTACATTGGATGACTCTTTTTTTGAATGTCTTTAGAATTAGTACAAAATGATAGTCGTTGATTCTACCTCTTTCGATGATTGCACATCTGTGGTCGTCCTCAAAACAAACGCTGTCGCGAACCGCGTTGTAGCCGGAAGCAGCAATACGTGCGGTGCTAGCGTTCCTTCCCGTTCCAATCCTTCGCAGATCCGCCGCCCGTAGTCAGGAAATGGATGAAATGAGCTCCGATCGGTGGGTATCGGAGGAGGCCGTCAAACGCCACCCCACTCCGTACCAGGTCAGCCTCGATAACTCGGATGTACAATCGATCCTTACGGATCAACGCCGGCCCGTTTAAATGGAATAAATTCCAGTTTGTGCTTTCAAACGGGGCGGCCTGCACTCCGTTGGTCGGCCAACACTAATAGCTGGCTCCAACTACCTCCTCATACACAGCAGTCTCTTTTCTATGCCGTTCTCTCGCCTTTTATCTTTCTTCTGCCAAAAATCCTACTCTCGAGCTTCCTGCGTTGCATCCCCACTCTCTTTTCTAATTTCGCACATCGCTCCTTCACGTGATCGAAATTTTAAATGTTATTGGTCGAAATCTCGGTTTCTAGAATATTCGACGCGAGTCGGAAGCCGATTCTAACTAACGTCATTTTCTGGGTACCTGATTGGTGGTCTTTGTTGTGCGTGTGTTTTGGCCAGTACACCAGAGATGAACAAAGCAGTCCTTTCTGCTGTCTCCGTGATGATTATATGAGTCCTATGGGATTACTTAAACAGTAGCCGGGATCTCTATAATTCACTTGTTCCGGTGCCTAGTGTAAACGTGGGCGGGCAGCCGCCCGCTCTTTGCCTGAAGGGCTGTCCCCGGGATGTCTCCCGGTGGGCTTGTCAGCCCACCCTAGTCGTAAATCTTTGAATAGAACGACAGGCACGTGTTCGCGCGTCTTGCGCTGAGCCGTGTCAAATCAGGGACTGTCCTAATTGGCGTGACCGAGGGGTGAGTTTGGGTCCGGCGACCAGCAATGGCCTCATTGCAATATCTACGCCCCGCCTTGTCGCTACAAGATTGGCAATTTTATTGCCGTTTCTGTTAGCTCCCAGGCCGCCCCAATTCCTATGTCTAGCGTTAAATGTCACCCAAAAAGATGAGTTTGGAATTTAATGCAAGAAGTGCATCAATTCCAGACGGATCTAATGTTTGGTCTGGGCAGTAGACGGATACGACTAGAAGTCGACCGCTTCCCGTCCAAACGTAATCGTCTCTAGAGACGCTAGAGCAATAGCAGGGATTTCGACGTCAAGCTGCGTCAGTTCGCGGCGCTGCGCGAATGCTACGCCGACACCTGGCCTGCCTGCCTACGCAGTCTCGAACATAAGCAGCGAATCCGCGGAGTTTGAATTCGTGTTCATCACTAAGCCAGGTTTCTTGTAAAGCCATATCTAGTTGAAGATCAACTGCGAATTGTTCTATTTGCTGGGCTTTCATTATTGCATTTCGCGCGTTCCAGGTGCAGGCGCGGAGAGGTGTAGTTCGCATAGCTTCGCAATTATTTGAATTAGTCATGATCAGGCAACGCTCTAACAACAAAAACTGGCGTTTGGTGAGTGGGCGTGACATCTGCGGGTGCAATTCGCTCCAGACGCCTCTTAAGGCCTCATTCACAATGCAAACTTAAACGTAACCGTAACGTAGCCGCAAAACCTAGAAATGGGTTATAAAGAGAGATCATTCACAATGCCTTGACGTAAACGTAGACGTGAGACGTAAACTTAGAGCTCTCAAGCTCCAAGCTTCTACGTTTAAGTTTACGTCGAAATTCTACCGAAGACCAATCAGAAAGCAGCATGAAAAAAACAAATGCACAACAAAATCCGCGAGAAGGAAGGTTGACTCCAGATCGATTCTTGTTTATGCGTGTGTATTGGTGTGCGTTGGTGTGTATAGTTGAAAGGTAGAGCAGAGAAGTTTGTGGAGTTTTGGTACGAGTTGCGAAGTGTTGATTCGAAATGGCAAATAAAGCGCCTCCTTCTTTTTAAATAAAGCGCCCCTAAAATTAATGCTGCAGCTTGCAACAGCACAAGCTGCACGCCCAAATCTCTCTCCATGACAAAATCTGAACGTGGCGTTAAATATATTTGCGGTAAACAATTTAAAGCTCACCGCTCGCATATAACCTCAATATGTAGGGGCGCAACAGCTGCTCGCAAATGCAAAAGGTGAAATCGATAGGGGAGTCGAAAAAAGCTAGAAACGCATCGATCAATATGTTGAATTCTGATTGGTTCAGGCAAAACCTACGTTCCAGCTTACGTTTGCCATTGCGAATGCTCGTTTTTACGTGAAAAGTTTACTGCATACGTTTACGGCTTACGTTACGTTTATGTTTGCATTGTGAATGAGGCATAACGTGTGTTGGCCTGCGCGGCGCGTGCCGCGCCAGAGCGTTGCACGTCGGCGGAACAGGCCGGCCCGCCGCTATACCTGTCTGCCCAGGTTCCTATATCCTGCCAGGATCTTTTAGGCGAATGGGTCTCTTGGCCTCTTTTGCCCGCGCGTCCGAAGGACGCGTAGGCAATATGAAAATCTGCACCCTGTTTAGGATGCTGCATGGTTTTTCTTGCATTTGCAGCAAACAGGAATAACATTGAAATTATCTCTTTTCTGGCAATGCGCCGTTCCTTTCTTATCGGCCTCTGCTGGGTGACCCCCGCCCGTGCACAGACGGCAACGCACATCGTTCTTGCAATTGCAAGCGATGAGGAAACTTAATATGATTTTTGCTTTATAAAAACGATATCATTGTATTTCTCGAAATACTTTGTTTTCTTTATTATTATCTGAAACTTTGTTTCTATTTTCTTCCTTATATAAATAAAATTACCGGCATTGAAACATTTAGAAAAGTATGGTCAAGTGCATTACAACCAGAATTAAATTTATGAAGTCGTGTAATTATTAACAATGATAGTTCGTTAAACATTCCATTCTTGTTATTTAAATTACAAATAGTTTCAAAATCAGTTGCAACACTAAAGATTGACCATGAAATTTGTGGGAGTTGTTGAGCAATTTAATCTGAAATAATAGTATATGAAACGAAACCTTCCCTATCCAAAAACAACAGCTGTTATATCAAGTCTTTAGTTGTCAAATTCAACATGATTCATCTAATTTCCAACTTAAGAGCCTCAGGGCTTTCCTCCCACCGAGGGCTCGGGCAGCGGTCACTTGCCCCTAAGTGAAAGTCTGTAGAAGCCGGTGGGGCACGGAAGGGCTGCCACTGCCATCATGGGGCGCGTCGCTGGTGCCCTTGTGCAAGCCTGTCTTATGACATAGTTTCATTGTTCTTTGACAAAAATAAATCAAATAAAATCAAGTCAAGTGGAAGACATTTTTAGTTTTCTGAGTCTGAATATCCATTAAAAATATTTGCATTTTTCCCCCCATTGTTCAATCATAATCAAACTTGCATGTCAATATAATCATTATTATTATTATTATTATTATTATTATTATTATTATTATTATTATTATTATTATGTTGCAGAGCCTTTCTGAAGCAGATCGCAGTGCCTATGAGGTCAAAGTTCTTCAGAGCTCAATGGAAGAAATACGTTCACAGTTGAGCCCTAAAAACCAGTACAATTTCCAAAATTCTGTGGAGATTCATATGCAACATATCCAAATGGGACTTTGTCACAGTGGATCGTTTAATCCACTCATGGCACAACGAGTGTAAGGATAATATGTGAATTTTTATTGTAGTACAAAAAATTCCAAACTGGAATCCTTTCTTTGGATGATACTCATCTGATAGGTTATCTAAAATCTTATGAAAACTGATTTTGTAGTAGTGTTGTAACATACAAAACATACTGAGTATCTATTATTTTTTTAAACTTTCAGCACTATTTAGCTCCGATAGTAATCTTAATTACATACAATCCTCAGGTTTTATTTATATTGATCTACATTATTATACAGTATGTAAATTAATCCATTTAAGGTTTCCAATCATTGGATATGTGCCTACATGATCTTCCTGCGATAAGGAAATATTTTGACTATTGCTAGATGCAGTAAGTTTGATCGATTTCAATTGTATTTCTTTGGTGAGTTAGGTGTTAAAACAACTATTATTACTGTGACAATTCGATAAGATAACGGCCACTTAGTTTTTAGTTTGTTTTGTATATTCTTGAATTAATTTGTATACTATTCTTCATTTATTGTTGTTTTTTTTTTTTTTTTTTTTGTATTCATAATTGATATAATCAAGTCTGTATATTTGACAATTGTGTTCTAATGACAATTAAAATATTTCTGAATTGACAAATGAATCGTGTTGAAATTATGGACTTAGAAAATGAGATAATTAATGTATATAAATATTCTTCTTTCTCTTTTTAAAATGTTTTAAAGTGTAATCATAGTTATTATTTTGATTGCAATTTTCTAAAAATTATTCTGGAATCTTCCATTTCAACATGATACTTTTATGTATGAAATAAAACTGGCAAGAATATACATGTGGTGCAGATCATGTGTGTGAAAAGAAAATTCCTTTTCACTATACAAGGTTTACCAACAAGCCAAACACATCTTTTAATTAACAACAGAGAAGGCAATTAGGTCTCTCGGCTTGTCTACGCTTATAGTAATTCATTTTATGTACTTCAATTAATAAATGTTAAAATTTGTTAAACACAGTTGCATTCCTTTATGTATTTTCTTGTCAGTTCCAAATAGTTATGTAATAATTTCCAAAAAAGATAAAATCTTCAATTATTTATATAAAGTTGTAGAATATATTTTGAATTTTAATATACCATTAATTATGAGAAATTACTGTAAATTATTTTGTGAAATGGATATGTAGACATGAATATTAATCTTTTTTTTTTATTTTTATTTTTAAGTGACGTGTATTCCTATTTTTATTAAATAAATGTGTTATTACATTTATTTGAACAGAAAATATTCATATTAAATTTTTGTTTTTAATTATGTGTTGTGCCAAGTGAAATTTAATTATTGTGTAAATAGAACATTGACTCAAACTTCATATTAATTGCATCCTTTTGTGGAATTGTTTCAGTTTCTTAGAAAAAATTAGTTTGTCTACACTTAAATTTCAGTTATCTTTCCTCCGAAACACTGTTCTCTGTTAATCCCTTGTTATGTGATCTTAAATGAAATCTGTCTATGTTCTGATTATTTCTTGCATATTAGATTATGTATTGTTAAGGTGGAAATTAGTTTGAAGTGTGGTTCCCTTTTATTGACAGTGTATAATTTCTATTTTTACAATTTGACTTGTTAAAATGGACAAGAAGGAATAGCTATACAACAAGAGAGAAAGTTGTTTAATAAAATTGACATCAGAGTGAACCTCTGGTAAAATTCTCAGAATTTTTTTTTTTTTTTTATCTCCGAGGTTGAAAGCCTTATTATTTTTTTCCTTGCCAATGCTACAATAGTCTATTTGAGCATCATAATATTGTTTGTTTGTTTCTAGGAAGCATTATTTGATTTGTATTGCAATACATTACATTACTTTTGTTTTAGGAAATAAATCTAGAGATGAGAGAACATCTGGTAACAATCTATCTACATAAATTGCAACCCTTCTAAGTTTAAGTCACGCATTCTTATATTTTATTGCCAAAGGTGCCAGTACATTCTACTGGAGCTTTATAAAACTGGAAACAACAATTCATTGTTGTTGCAAACATTTTTTATTCAATTTCCTTTCATTACTTTCATTAAATAAAATTCACATAGACATGAGAGAACTTATTTTTCTGTGTTATTAATTGTTACATTTTAATATAAATACTTATTTAGAATTCACACTTGGAGGATTTATTTCCATGTATTGATAAACAGCCAGCTGGGAACATATATCTTAAGTCTTGCAGATGAATAAATATGTACTTTATTAATGATCTTGTTTATGAAAGGAGGAAATTGGTAATTCACCCTTTGTTGACTTCTTACATCATATTTTTATGTGAGTTCACCATTGTGATGCTGGCTATATTTGTCAGAATACCGAGAAAAAGGCAGGGACCAGAAATGCCTTTTGATTTGAGTGTCAATCACAACAATTATGTGGAGTATTCTTTTATTAATGTGAATGTTATCTACATTAGAAGTAATGTTCTTAAATGTATCAATACTGTTTTTTAATATGCTAATGAACAATTTTGATAAAACTTATCAAATAGCCGTTAACAAATTGTAAATGCAATAAATGGGAGAAAATTACCAATTACTTATTCAAATGTTTAAGAGCAATAGATGTGTAATGTAGTGTTTTATCAGCCTTATAAGGAATAATGCTGTTCTATTGTAGAATGTGACATTCCTCCAATTCTTGAATATTTTTTAAAAGTTCAAAATGTGGCTTGAGGTTCTATACGTAATTTTACAGTGAAAAAAATAGTACATCAATGTTTTAGGGCATATACGTATGTAAGTATATATACAGGATGTCCGGGAAGGAAACAACGAAACTTCGAAAACTAGTTCTTAAGTGAATTTTAAGCATGATTTGAATAATTAACTCCTTTGATATTTCGAATGACTGAGCTTCAATAAGCACTCAAAAGTTGGTTTGAAAAAATACTTTCTATGCAAAAACCTGCATTTCAGAAACACATTCTAAATGTTCCAGAATCATGTAAATTGTTTTTTTTTTTTGTTATTTTATTCCAAAAAAAATTAATAAGAAATAAAAAAGAAAAAATTGTGTAAATTGATGCTTTTTCATTTGTGTACAAATGTATTAATTTCTTCTGTAAATACAACAAACCCTTAGCATGAACTTGCTTAACACAAATTTCACCGTAACACAAACAGAACTTAGGTCCCAGCAAGGGATTATGGTAATATGGACATTTTTAATACTCGGATAACACACATTATTATAACACAAACTCCAATTATTTCGGTCCCTTGGAATTTGTGTTAATGAGGGCTACTGTAATAAAAAAATTTCTGGAGTATTTATACGTTTATGAAATGCAAATATTTCCATAGAAAGTATTTTTACAGGCCAACTTTTGAGTGCTTATTGCAGCTAAGCCATTTTTTAATCTTGAAGGAGTTTATTAGAAACAATATCCTTGAAATTGTCTCAAGTGTTTATTTTCAAAGTTCCTTGTTTTCTCCCTGGGCATCTTGTGGCTATATTTATTTATACACACACACACACGTATCTTTACAGGGTTTTTATTTAATCTTGCAACGTGTCTGGGAGCACCTGCTCTTGGGGCAATTTGGGAACCATGGGAATAGTTTTGGCATCAATTTCTCTTTTAGCGACATCCCTTTCATTTTTAGTTGCAAGAAGGAGAAAACATTTAATCTGTCCTTGTCCTTGGGCAGATTCTAGGAAATAGGAAACACCAAGTTGTCATTTTAAGGAATCGTTATATTTTTATTAATTAATTTCAATAATTATTAATTTTCTACTTTAATATTTGTTTTAATTTAATCAAGGTTTCCTGATACATTTTATTTCCAGGTTTCAAGCCTTCATGCAATAGATCTTTCTGAGCGGCTTTCAAATAATAATAATTATTATTATTATTGTTATAATGATCCTCCATGTCTTCTATATCCCAGTTTTGTTTCTAGAGTCTATTGAACAGAATCACAGAAACAGACATTTTGTTTGCCTGGTTGTGACCCTGCCCAGCTCTCCCTCACTCAGCTCATTGCTCCCTTCCCTGCCCTGCCTTATTTAACCTAAAAGGATTCCAGACAGTGAACCACGTACTTAAATCTCGAATGGGAGAAACACAGCAACGGAAATGTTGGTGCAGATTATGACCTGACTCTCACCTTCTCTGTCATTCCAACATACCAGCCATAGCTGTTTGACTGGTGGATTCATTTTGCCAAATCACCAGAACAGGCTCCCAGACATGGGTTGTGATATAATGTAAAGATCACATATTATACACATATGTCAATAAAACAGCTGTAAAATTAATCAGTTTATTGTCAAAGTACAGTGCAACCTCAATAATCTGAGTAAGTCCAGTCTGTCATTGATCAAAAATCTGAAATTAAAAATTACACTACTAATATGAGCATTTTCACAATTGTTGTATTTGTAGAAACACTAGCAGGAGTTGTTTCGTTTTGTATTCCTTGAGTGTGCTTGTGTCTGGTTCATTTCATTTCATGGTTTTTGTGAGGAAAGTACATGTCTTCCTGTTTTCATCTGAAATCTTGTGAACATTTGTGCATTGGTCTTGCATATGATAGAATGTAGGAATCTTTCAGTACCTTCTTTTATTATAATGCTATGAAACATTTGTTTGGAATGAATGTTTCAAAACAGAATGAAGGAAAATAATTCAGAGCTGGTAATGATAGCCAGGATAAATGAGTTAGAAACACAGAAAATGATTTTTTCACAGGTAATAGAAAATGTATTTAATTGAATACATTGATTGGTTCTATAATTGTATTTAATGTACATTAAAGATGGATACATTATGAACCCTGTTCCAGAACAATAGAGGCAAGTACTCTGCAAATTTAATTTTTTTCATGCTTTCATGAATAAACAAAATGGATGACCACTGCACTTTATTTCATACTATATTACAAATCTTGAGAAGTGAAGAGTGATTTTCATATTTCACACGATTGTATGATAAGGAGAAGAGGCTTAATCTTTATGATCTCCAATGATTATAAATTTTTTTTTAATTTAAATGGTACTTGTTTTAGAAAGCTGTGACTATATTTTCGTACATTTATAATTTTCTATATTTGTGACATGCAACTTGAAAATTATTGTACATGGCAGACTCTTCAGGTAAAAATTAATGAAGTTTTTAAGAAATTGTTATTTTGTGACCTGGAAGCTGCCTTGGATAATTGTTTCCAAAATATAAAATGCATTCTTGTGCTCTATTCATTTGAGTCTGTTTGTATGTGTTTCTGAAATACTTGGCATTCCTTTTCCACTGCAGTTTCTATATCTATTGCCAATCTTCTATTCAAAGCTCGACTATATTTCTTTCCTGTTTGTGTCTTGATATTTTTTTGTTCTTCAATTTTGGGAACTGAGGAAGGGAGCCTGGATGCATCCTATTTTGCTTTTGTTTTATTGATATTGTTCTTATGTGACAGTAAAGGAAGATTTGAGTAAAGAACATTTGTGGTCATTCATTGAAAAATCCACGTAAAATGAATTGAATGCATCTTATAAAATTATGTTGGCATGAATTTGACAATACTTTTGAAAATGAATTATACCTATGAGAATGGGAGAATTTGCATCAGTATAGATATGAGTGAATGAAAGTTTGTTTCCTATTAAATTCGCAAGTGTGGTCATAGAAGAGGTTAACTAAGTTGCAAAGAAATAATTTAAAAAACAAATACATTAACAGAAGGTGTACATTTTAAAAAAAAAAAAAATAGTGAAATGTAAACAAATCACATTGTGTTTTTGAATAGCTAAACAAACATATTTAGTTATTTTGTGAAATTGATTCAGTGATTTTCAACATTAAATAAGTTTGTAAAGACTTCTGAAAACTATTCCTCCCGATCCTTTTATTTTTGTACATTGGTTTCAAAGAGAGAATGTAATTTCCAAATGTATCCATTGCTCCCACTAAAGTCTAGTTCACCAGCGTAGCTCTCCCCCACTTTTTCAGTTCACAAAGAAATTTCGAGCAAATTATAATACCTATTACGCATAATGGGTAGACAAAATAATTCATTTTTAAGGACTCACTTTGATTAACTTTCGTCAGAAATTATGATAATGGTTTATGTAATTTGTTGAGCTTCATTGAAATGTTTTAAGAATGCACTAAAACCAAAGAAAAATGTAAAAAAATTGATTAAAACCAGAACAGTTGGATATGTTAAAACTGTAATCGAGGCTTCTTCCTTTCGTTCAAGTGAGCTCAGCTTGCAAACTTATAGTTTGGACTGATCATTACCAGGAAATATCTCTCTGTAATTATCGCGAAATCGGCCGAACCGCGTCAATGGCGTTGATAGGCATCACAGGAACCTTAGATTACATACAACGGCTGACATTAAATTTCTGTGTGAAGAAATTGAATAGATTACTCAAGAATTCCTCATTTGCATCCGCCCCCTATTAATGACCATAGTTGTGCCCAACTTCAAACAAGGGGCATGCCCTACATAAGGGCAACGGCCCTACATGTCTGGATTCCCTAATACATTAAACCCTTTTTTATTTACATATAACATTTTAATTGTACCAACATTTATATTACTAAATTAATGTCTGCCGTAATTGAAAGCAAACTATGCAGTCCCAACATCACATTCCTTAAGGCGAAATGATTGCGAATGATGCATTTCGCCCTAAGGAAGGTCACAGCATGATGGTGAAAACGTTAGCATCTGTATCGCAAGGCGGCGTCTCCCAGAGACTGCCAATTGGTTTTCTGTGGTTTCGATAGATTCCCAGGAATTATACTTTTTTTAATGTGATATCTGTGGGTAATACCTCCAAGTTGGAATTCGGCAAGACTTTTTGCGTCCCTCTTTGTCGCATGATCGTGACCATATCAAGCAGTGTTGCAGATCGAGCAAGTCTAGCGGACTGAGAATAACACAAAACGTCGTGCCGAATTCTATTTTGGAGATGCTACCACAGATGTCGCGTTAGAAAAATCCAAGTATAGGGGAAATCCAAAAACAATGAGTTTCAATTTAATCAATGCCGTGGTATATCGATTTCTAGATTTCAAAGGAAATACACGTTTTGGGGTCCCCTGATACCGATAAAGTGTTTTTAAGATGTCTGTCCGTCTGTGAACACCACTAGCGCCTAAACTATATGTAGGATTTTTCCAAAATGGATATTCTCCGGTCGATCTGGCTCGAATCGAGGCGCTGCAATTTTTAAAAACTTTCTTCAAAATTTGGGGGTACTTTACATGAAGTTCCCCTCACATTTTCAAAATTTTATCAAAAACTGCTCCAATTCTTTTCTTTAAATTTCTTGTAAGAATAGAGTAAAATACACTTATAAAGGGGTTATAGGTCCGATTTTAGTTTAACTCTGAATTTTCGAAAATTGCAAAAGTTTGAATTTTTTCGACATGTTCCTATAACTATAAAATTGAAGATAGAGATTTCTCCTTCAAATGAAATTTGTTGACCATAATGAATTCTTTCATTAAGGTCCTGTAGATTTTTTGAAACTTTCAGTAGTTTCCACGCAATATTGCGTGCAACATTGCAATTTTAAAAAAGTATAAAACAAGATTTTCTCGAAAACGGCTCAAATGTTTTCATAAACGTCTGGTAGGGATAGTTCTAAATGCACTCTGAAAGATGACATAGGTGCCATATAGCTCTATTCTTTTGTTTTTCAAGAATTACAAAAATTTAATTCTTTTGACTTCTCTCACGTCATTAATATTTACATTCGCGGCAATTTGTTCACATTCTTGTATTTATGAATAAATGTTCTTTTAAAATGTTATGTAAAGTTTCTCGAACACTCAACAGTTTTCTGTGAAAAAGCTCAAAATTCCGTATTTTCAGAAACGTTTAAACGCCATTTTCTCAAAAACTGCTCCAATTTTTTCTTCAAACTTTTCCAACAAATATTCACATTTTTATAATGTTTTTACATTATAATACACACACACATATATATATATATATATATATATATATATATATATATATATATGATGTGAGAATTTCAGCATATTGTTTGGGTAGCATTTTATTTAATTTTATGCAGTAATCCTTCATGCCAGACCTTGTCGAAGGCTTGCACAGAATCCAAGGATAATACAGAACAGACTTGTTTCCCCTCTAAGGTCCTCTCAATTACATTGTAATTCGGTGCTCTTGATCTATTGTCGAGTGTCTTTGTCTAAATCCAAACTGATGGTCAGGGATCAAATTAGCATTTTGTATAATTGGTTTTAATCTTTTAAGAAGGAGTTTTTCACATAATTTTGAAATTACTGGTAAAAGCGAAATTATCTATATGATTCTACTTTGTAGGGTGGTTTGCCTGGCTTGGGTATCATAATAATTTCAGCCACTTTCCAGCTTGCAGGAAAATATCTGTCTAAACGTTTCATTATAAAGACATGTCAGTACGGCTATCCCCTTTTGTGGCAACTACTTCAATATTTGTCCGGTGATCAAATCAAATCCTCGGGCCTTCTTTGAACTTAGGTTATTCTTAATCTTATCTGCCACTTCTTTTAGAGAAACCGGAGTTATTCTTCCTGCTTTAGTATTAGAGAGTGTTATTATTGCTCTGCATATCATTTGTCGAAAAGACTTTCACTAGATGTTCTGCAAATAGATCTGCTTTTTGTTTATTATCTCTTGCCCACTTTCCTTGACCTTTTCTTATTGGAGGGACAGACGTGATTGGCCTTTTGATTCGTTTAGAGGCTTTCCACAGTGAGTAATCAGTATATTCATCAGCTGTTACATTTGTAAGATATGCTTTGATACTTTCGTCTTTTAACTTACGAATTTCTCTTTTCAGTTTTTGTGCCTTATTGTTGAGGACAGTCTTATCCGCTGGGTGTCGTGTCTACTGCCACTTTCGTCTCGCTGACCTTTTTCCTCTTATTAGGTTTCTCATTTCAACTGGATAATTAAATCCTTTTGTGGTGCATTTTATTCTCTGGTGTTGATAATTGCAGTTGTTTGCAAAAGTCTAGTTATTTTTTCTCCTTCTTTTTTATTTTTCTTCCTCAGCTTAAGATAACAGCCGAATGTCAGAATTTAAATCAAAACTTTCGTCTATATCTATAAAATTTGGTGAAATTTTCCTCGAGATGAAGTGCGTATTGCATCCTGTTTCTCTGATGGCTTTTTTAACTCACTTCCTTTGGTAGTGATCAGCCTTGCTCCCTAATCAGTGTGCTTAGCATTAATGTCACCATCTATTATAAATCTTTCACCCATGTGTTGCAAAATTCCTTTGTAATATTCAAGTTTCAGGTTGTGTCTTGGTGGGCAGTATATTGCACCAATTTTAAGATCTTGTTTGGTAGATTTTATCATTACTGTGGTAAGCTGCACCTCTTTACACTGTATTGGTTATCTTCATAATGATTTATACAATCTTGGATGATAATCGTGGTCCCTCCCTTCGCATCATTATCTGGATGGGTAGTATGATAAATATTGAATCTTTTTAATTTTATGTAAGATTCTTTTGTAAAGTGAGTTTCTGATATCAAGCACACGTCTATACGTTGTGTATTTAGAAAAATTTCTAGTTCATATTTTTTATTCTGTATGCCATTAGCATTCCATGTCGCTATTCTCAGATTTTTTTATCTTATTTCTATTCTCGCTATTCTCATATCTTTTTAAGTTTATTTTTCTATAAAATATTTGTTCTGGGCATCTCTTGTTTCTGTTTTGTTGATTTATTCTTTTCTGCAGTTCTTTGGCAATTACGCAGCCTCTGTAATTTGCTGGATGGCTTCCAGCGCAGTTAGCACATTTCGCTGGTGTGTTTTTTGATTTTGTGCAAGCAGATGTCAGTGATTTCCCGCCACTTGACGATATGGATTCTTGACAATTTTTGTGTTGGCTGTAGCTTTGACATTTTTACATTGGGGTTAGTTTCCCAGTCTTGTACATTTCTGTTCTGATTTTCATATTCCCTATATTGTATTTCATGGATTTTCTTTACGTCTTCTGCCTTGTCAAAGGTTAACATAAATAATGGGAGTTTAATGTATTATATTGGTTATTCTCTTTTATTCTTTTTTTTTTTTTTTTTTTAATTTGGTTATTATTCATAAAAGTAGCATTATAATGTAAATTTTTACTTTCAAGCTTATTTTTAATCTCCTGGTAGTTAGTGAGATTGCTTATTACTACTGGAGGTGGCTTTTTCTCTTGGTTTTTGTTCTACACCGAGTTTACTTGGGCTCTGCTCTGGTGATGATGTGGCCTTTCTTTCTTACCTCTCTTTTGTTATAGCTCTTGGGTTGTTTTCTGCTGTTTCTGCTGAACCAAGCTGTTTTCTGTTAACAATTTCCTCCTCTTCCTCCCAGGTGGTTGAGTTGTAGGAATACTTTGTCTTGGCTTGAAGACTTTCTATTTGATTGCGTAAGTAGTTTATCACCTTTCCGCTTTCTTTAGTTCTTCGTGAAAATTTGTAAGCTTTCTCTTGGATTTTTCTGGTTTTCGCATTTTCGCGATTATTTCCTGCACCTGTTGTTTGTGCAACTATTTAATCAGTTTCTACTAGTTTCAAGTATTCACTCATGTTCTGGGTTGAAGTTTTTGTGCTTTTTTGTACAATATTTTGTAAATTTTTTGAGTATTTTTTTCAGTTTTATTTTCGGTTTTTGTTTCGCTTTGATTATCCATCTCTCTCCTACGAGTAGCTAGGGATTAACAATCAACCTATTCAGAGCCCCGCATGAATAGGAAGGGCTTATTACTATGGGAGGTCGCCAGGTATCCCATAGGCTCCGTTCAAGACGCAGATACCCCCTGCGCCACTTCTAGCCCTCAGCACGGGTCGCTTTACACCTTGGCTTGGGGATGAGTGAAGAAGAAAGAAAAGAAAAACAACAAAACATTTGAGAGTAGATGAGTAAGATGGAGAAAAGAATGCAAGAGGAAAGAAGAAGGGAAAACGAATGACTCCCTAGCCCTCGAAACCTAATAGCGTCGGGGTTGCAAAACACAAGGGGTCAAGGCAGACCTACTAGAAAGATGAAGGAAGTGTATCACAAAGTAAGTAGAGTCATGACGCACTAGTAAGGGATCCATCTATCAGTAAGTACCACGGGTAGGAGGATGGGGAGGATATCGGATATGCATTTGGGAGGATTTGGAATATGTTTGTGGAAAGGGACAAATGGGTCGTTGTGAGACAGCCCTTCGTCTGGCTCCTCCATCGAGACCTATACAGCATGGGTGGCCCTACCGGCAGCACAGCTAGTCAGTTCGCCGATTGAGAAGCAGTCGAGTAGCCTGCAATGCCCTCGACTTCATTGGAGCACGCATACCCCTTCGCACCGGGAGAGGTAGCTCAGTACATCAACTGATGTCACTCCTCTTACCGGGAGGTCCCAGTTTCGAGTCCTGACGGTGGCAGGATTTTCGACACTAGTTTTTCAGCTAGGTCGAATTCAGTCGATGTCTGGAGGAGAATTCTAACGGCCGGCTGCTCTGATCGGTAGTTTTCCGTAGTTTCTCCGATCAACACCAGGTGAATGCCGGAGCAGTACCCTACCAAACGGGCCACGGACCGCGCACGATCTATCCTTCCTCTTCCTTGTCCTATCCTCTCCTCTGACACACACACTTAAACTAGCATGCACTACACTGCCACACATTCCGGGAGACCGGTCAGGAGCTTAGAGCTTGTCTCGGCTGGGGTTGCCCCGCTGGTGGGAGAGACCTGGTTGGGGCAAAACCCCAGTAGCCGACGGTCGGTCGGCGCCAGATCTCGCCATCCAGCGGGGGAAGATCACCGCCATCTCCCGAGAAAAACATGCACTACAATAACGGGACTAATGATCTAAGCAGTTGACGCGCTCGGAAACATGAAAAAAATCAATGAATCATACCTCTTCGCCCACACGGTCAGTGTTACTTTAAGGCGGTTCTGGTTGAGGAATATTCACATTTACAATGATTTATAAACATTATTGCATTTGTGAGTTAAAGTGACTCAAATGACTTTAAATGAAGTTTTTCGAAAACTCAAAAATTTTCTTTGAAAAAAGAGCTTCAAATTTCGCATATACAGTAACGCTTAAACACCATTTTCTTAATAACAGCTCCAAATTTTTCAATGAAAATTGCTGCTTATGGCGAGGTTTTACTGGTCTTTAATATTTTTAAAGTAAAATTTCGGTTCTACTATTAGGAAATTGAGACAATGTAAAAAAAGAACCTTGAGCGACGATAGATGGCAGTTGGCAAGAGAATGGGGCAAGACCGTAAAGCCAGTCCACACCAAGGAAATTAAAAACTTTACTATGAGAAAGTCTGTGCCATTCTGTAGCAGCAGTACTAGTTTGATCTTGACATGTAAAGAACTGTTATACACATGTAAACAGCTTGATTTCTGGCGGAACGCGACGGAACGGCGCACAGTATTTTGGCGATTTCCTGGCCAAATCTCTGAGAGCTCTAGTTTTTTTCTACCACAACCAAAATTATTTTTGAATATCTTTACGATGTAAGGGAGCTGGGAATATAGTACGAGAATAATACACTGCTTAATTCTGTGAAGTATAAATGTATATTTTTCTACATAAACTTAGTTAAATTTTATCAATTCACAACATTGACTTTAGAAAACCGTATGGATTACTTACATATTAATTGATAACATTTGGCATGAAGAAACATGGTATTTATGCCATCTCATGCTCTCTGCCAGAGAAAAATCATATGCTGTGAAGAAGCACATTTTTCACTAGGACACATTTCTCCCTTCGGTGATATCGGGCTCAGGCAAATGGGACAAAGCATCTTTTTTCAACAATTTTAAATTTCTTTTGGGAAGATTCCTCAATCTATAAATGAAGTGAAAAGAATATTCAACAGTTGATGGATGTCCTGGATTGTGTGAAGTCTTCAACATTTTCCTGAGAATCCTTCTTAAATATTTGGAAAAATTTCTTGGCAGTTTCCAGCGCGTACTACTAAAAAAAGGAATGCTAATGGCGTATCCACTGGACATCTATTTCCTTTATTTTTAAGGAATCTTCAAATGTTTCAAAAAAAGGGTCTAGCTGAATTATCGTCGTTGCTATTACTATTATCTTGTTCGGAAAGCTCTACATTCGACCCATTTTTCTCTGAATTGTGTTTCTTGTCTATATTCAAATTGTAGTTATAGTATTATTTCATTAAAAAAACAATATACTAACTTTATGACAGTAACAATGTAATAGAAATAATTGTTGGTATGTAACTTAGGAATTAAGAAAACAAATATTACTTTCCGATCAATTGTATTTTTATTTAAATTTTAAACATTAAAAAGTGTTAGGATGAGCTTCTTTGATATTACGTACGTATTTGACCTTTCATCGAATGCATACCCTTCCTGAGGACGAGTTTTGATGAGACATATTATATAAATATTATTTGTAAGTAAAATTTTTAATGTAATAAAATGTGCGTAATCCAGTCCAGATGTAATATGTACGTAAATATTATGTATACATAATATTAGTAAATTGTCATAATCTATTAAAAAATTTAAAATATTCATTTTTTGTTTATAACATTGAGTAAATTTGTTATTTCAGTTAATCATTTTTTCCCTCTAGGAACTACGTTGTAAAAGCAGTTCCTGTTCTCAGGACGGATCTCGACGAGTCATATTCGGCGGTCACACGCGCTCGACGAAAAGTTATTTCTTTATAGTTACTAATGGGGCAAGTTGGGGCATGATTTTACAACTGGATTCGAAAAAGGATAGATTCAGCTAGTAAATGAAATTAGAAACATCGCGGAATTCCGCGAAATTGGTAACTTTCAGTCTATGTGAACTTACGAGTAATTAAAATTAATTATGCATAAAATTAATTATGCATTTTAATATTCTATCCTACGTCGGTATTGTGCATTAATGTATTATAAAACTTACATGAAAATACTGTACAAACCTTCTGGAAGAGAATACATACTGTCAGCTTCCTCTACACACCTTTGTATGGCCACCACCTGCAAACAAAGCCGGTTTTTCTGTGATACTCTGGCACTGCAGATGTACCAACGCCAAGGTAAGTTCGGGTGACTACTGGCGCCATGGGAATTGACCCAGAAGCACGAAAAGAGCAGAATCAGATGCCCCCAAGTATACAGTGTGTCGTAATATGTGGAAAAATTCAGTAAACGCTATTTCATTTTTGAGGTTTTGGCCAGGATTTCGGGAAAATGCACCAACGTGCGGCGTCCGTCGGGAATAATTATAAATTATATTACAAATATTAATATTTCCACAAATTTAATTTGGGGTTTGTTATATAAATACAATACAATTATATATACAATTTCAGAAGTTTCAAATTGATTTTGTAATAACAAATTAATAATTAACGGAGGAAAAAATGTCTCAAAGCAATTTTGCGTTTCAAATCGGCAATCGTATGCTCCATTGAAAATGAACAATATGCAATTAGCTGATGTTAAGGTAACAAAATTTCTAGGTCTCTCAATTCAATCAAACCTCAAATGGAATGTACATATCACAGAATTAAACACTAAATTAAGCTCATTATGTTATGATTCAGATTTTTTAATTCGTCAGCCTTCATGCAGCTCGTTGCGTGTATTTTGCAAATGTACATTCCCGCCTGAGATAATATAATGGCATAATATTCTGGGGAAGCTCATCCTTTAGTGCCCAGATTAGAAAATTATCCGAATAATGAAAAAAATGTCATCCACGTGATCCCTGCAATCCTCTTTTCATTGCGCTTGGAATCTTACTATTGCCTTGCCTATTTATTTACGAATCTGTAGTATTTGTCAAAACTGACTTACTTAACGGTGAGAACATATTTTCATGTAATATTGATATTTATAGTTACTACACTCGACGTAGAAATCATGTTCATCAAGTGTCAGTATCAACACACAGAAATCCACATACAATTCATGTACGTTACTTTACAACGCACTGCCAGATGAAATTAAAGAATTAAAATTGATACACAAATTTAAGTTAAAAGTAAAATCATTCCTGCTGCAAAACTGTTTCTATACAATTAGAGACTATACTGATCGTCAAAAAGAAAAATAATGTTTACTTTAACAAAACAAAGATATAGTATAATGAATTAGTTTACATTTGCATTGTATAATTTTAAAAAAGACTTAAATGCCTGTAACAAGTAATGTACTTCAGCTTCCGGGTCAATGACCCCCATCTCGATCGGGTTTTTGTCCAGTTTCCCTGATCCATTGAGCAAATGCTGAGATGGCCCCTTGATTTGCTTCTGGACGTAAATGTAGCTTCACTATGCGCACGTTTTGTTGAGCTTTCCTTTTACTTGTAGTGGTAATAGAGCTTAGGGTGAGTTTCTATTTTGTTAGCAATACAGAAAAATCAAATGTGATCGTTCGTTTACCGTTACAAATAAGTTTTCTATAATTCGGCAACGAAAATATCTAGTTTTTGAATGGTAACCTCTCGCTCTTTTAAATTTATTATTATTACTATCTTCCAACTATTAATCGTTATATTGTTGGGAAGGAATTCTGAAACTCAAGAAAGCGTGCGCATATGATTTTCTCCCCCATACGTCACATACAGTTTTTGACTGTATATACACACACTTCGTATATACACACACACACACACATACAGTAATATGTTATTGCAGTCTTCATAAATTTTTGTAAAATATTGTAATAGTGCTGTGCACGAGTATTTCATTTGTTGTCCTTGAATAGTGTGCATGCTACTTTTTGGAAAACCATTGTGAGAAGTTTTGTTAAACAAGCATTTTTGATGTCCCAGTCCACTAGTTTTCAGTTTACTATGTCTAGAATCCTGGGGCCCCTAAATAGTATTTGTTGGCTGAGCACTTTTCTTTCAATCCGCCTCAAGTTCTTTAACTTTTGTGACCAAGTGGTAATGTTTAGTTTACTAAAGAGTTGTTCTGTATTTATTTTAAAGATTTATTTTTCTTTGTAGCTTAAAGTTATAACTTTTCCAAGTGCTTCTATTGTAAATTTAGGTTCTTAAATATTGAAAATTTAAAGCATTAAATGAGAATACCTACTCATTGTTTCAAAAGAGAAAAGAACTAGAGGTGCTACAGAATGGCACAGACCTTCTCGTAGAAAATTCTTCTAATTTCCCTGGTGTGGACTGGCTTTAAGGTCTTGCTCCATTCACTGGTCAGCTGCCATTTCTCGTTGTCCAAAGTACATTGTTTTGAGAACTCAACTGTTTTTGGACAAATGTTTTCTCAACTGTTCTGTTTTTTAATAGTAGAATCGAAATATTACATCAAGAATATTAAAGAAGATTGTCCTAAATAGAAATTTTCATCGAAAAATTTGAAGCCGTTTAAAAACATGGCAATTAAGCATTAATTGTAATTAAACTGTAAATGCGAAAAAATTGCAATATGTATACAAAACAATGCAAATGTGCCTATTACCAACGTGGGACATATTTAAAAAAGATGACATTTGTGCAATTTTTGTAAAAAGACAAGAATACACCAAAATGAACTTTAAGTCATATTAAACAGTGCCATTAGCACTCTCCGTTGGAAAAGTTTGAAGAAAAGATTTTGAGCCATTTCTGGCAAAATGGCCTTTCAGCGTTTCTAAAATAGGGAATTTTGAGCTCATTTTAACAGAAAACAGTTGGATTTTGGAGAAACTCTATTGGACATTAATTAAAGCACATGTACTCATAAGTACAATGACGTGAAGAAATCGTCTCTTAAGTTAGTATTACTGATGTGGGAGACAAGTAAAGAAAAATTACATTTTTGTAATTTTTGAAAAAATAAAAGAATACAGCTATATGGCTGTATACAGTTTACGCCATCGGATATGTTTTGTTCGGCACTAACCCCCCCAAAAATTAAAAGAAAAAATTTGGAGCCCTTTTTGGGAAAATCTTGTTTTGTTATTTTTTAAAATTGCAAATATTGAACGCACTATTGCACGAAACCTACCAAAATTTTTAAAAACATGTAGATGATCATTATGAAAGAACTATTTATGGACAACGAATTTCATTTGAAGGAAAAATCTCTACAATTTTGTAGTAGGAAGACGCCGAAAAAATTGCAACTTTTGCAATTTTCGAAAATTCAGAGTTTTTCTTGAAAATTGGACTTATGCCACCTTTATAAGTGTATTTTACTCTATTCTTCCAAGAAATATAAAGAAAAAATATTCAGCCGTTTTTGAGAAAAGTTTGAAAATGTGAGAAGGGCTTCATGTCAAGTACTCCAAAATTTTAAAGAATGTTTTTCAAAATTTCAAAGCTTCAACAACATCCAGATGGACACGGGTTTCTTTAATTTTGAAAACAAATCCTACGTATGGCTTAGGCGCTAGTATGGTTTACAAATGGACGGACGTTTTGAAGAAAGAAGCAACCGTTTTTTGGTACCAGGGGACCCTAAAACGTGTATTTCCGTTGAAATTTCGAAATCGATTTCCCGTAGCATTACATAACTTTATACCACGCATATTACTCCGTATATACGAATGTATGCGAGAAAGTAAAAAGCATTGTTATTAGAAAGATTATAGAAAACAATTTAAATACTTCATTTTATAATTACTGACACTGCGATAGTTGCCAATCTTTATGCCCAAATTGTGATACACCAAATTGTGATAAGTGCAGCTTATTTTCTCGCATTATTTCTAACTTTTGATTTTCGAAAATCCTGAGAGTTCAACGAAAATGAGACCTGCCCCATTTTTGTGTTATTTGATCTACCGTAGAAAAAACATGAAAAAAATGTGAGCCGTTTTTGAATTTTTTAAATAAAAAGCATTAATTTCAAATATAAATTATGCGAAAACTATACGTTTTCTCGAAAACTTTTACATATTCTTTTTTTAAAGATTCGTTTTTTGAGCAAATTTTAAGACACTAATTTCTATTTTCAGTATTACACTTTTGTAATAAAATTTTTTTTGCAATTTTCGAAAATATAGAGACATTACCGAAAAGGGGACCAAAAGATTTTTTTACTGTACTTTCATACCAACGAGGCGAAAATTTAAAAGAAAAAACCATTAACGATCAATTTATTAAATTCTGGACCATTGAAAATGGATTGACTCGTTAGAGAGACGCGACATTTTATCTTTAATCAGAAGACAAAGTTTAATAAAAAATGTGAAGTCATTTTGAAATAGTTTTGAAAATGTTTAGGCGTAACGTAAAGTACCACCAAAAATCACAATATTTCTTTCAAACTCGTAGAGCCTCAAGTTCGTTCAGATCGATAGGGGAATATTAATTTTGCAGAAAATTGTCTAAACCAGGGCTGCTGAAGCGAACTTGCGCGGTTTGCGATAACCCCTGCCACAGTGTCCCGATACCTCCAGTCGCGGAAACATAGAAGTCGACGTTAGCACTTCGCAAACCGAAGCGTCCGACAATTTCTATGCAGAATGGGAAGAAAAGTATCTTTTCGCAGATTGTGGCAGCGCTACAAAATGTTTAGTTTGCAATAAAAATCTTAATCACAAAGTTTCATTTGCAATGACAGTATACGGTTAATCATGCAGATGAATATGACAAGTACTCTGAAGAAGAATGTAAGGAACTTTGCAGGGATAAGATAAACAATGCTTCCCAAGAAGTAAAAAGCAAGTTTTGGATATATTTTGATGTTCCTATGTTGTTTTATTCGTAAAATACCTCAGTATAAAAGTTTTTCTTGGTGTAGGTTTAGTTGCTTGTGATTTTCAATTAAAAATGACTGATTTGCAAAGTGAAACTGAATTAAGGAGAATATTTCAAACAAAAGAAGTATTTATTTTAATTTTATGTGAACGTCTCTCAAAAATGTTTTCGAAAACTGCGCCGGAATGCTGCTCGAATGTTAAGCATGTTTAGACCAACGTACAATTATGAACCGTATTTTTTCAAAATTTGTAAATCTAGTTGAGAAGTATCAGTACAGATCACAATGTTAAATGCATTAAGAAAAATAATTTATTTCTCAATGAGCTTCATTTTATATTTCCTTAACTATCAATATATTCGTTATTAGTTTATTTAGTAACGTTTTTGATAACCTTTAGAATACTTTTCATAATCAGCGGCACTATAAACTGTAATGTCGCAGCAATTAAATCTCTTAATGTGATTGAGCACGTTTTTTCAACTAAACATTTGGCATATCTGGCGCAATCTGTACAAAAAACTTTTCTTTCCGTGCTGTATTTTTTATTTATTTATTTTACGTCAAAAATAGTTAAAACTATGAGACGTTTGAAAATTGTCTTTTTTATTTTCAAATTACAAAAATGTTTATATATAGTAAATGTTCCAATAAATCTTACAAAAATATTTTACCTTTTTTTCTGTCGTAATATCATTTTTTAGAGCAGTGAGAAGTTTTCAGTCCGTGCAAAGGAAAGTACCCGAAAAAGCAAAACAGAACCCACTGTGCCGAAAGCCGCCGATCGATAAAAGATGTAATCTGCTCCGCCTGCCAATGGAGCTGCTAGAAAGAACAGGGAGCAAGCGGCGGCTTCTCCTCAGAACAGTTCGCTGAGCGGCCCTGTTCTAAACGGTTTCGGCGCTAGCGTTGACCACTGATAAACAGACTAATTTGTCCCTAGAAGACATATTTTTAAAGTAGATCATGTCCAATTATTAGTAAATGAGTAGTTACCGCGTAATTTTGTGTGAAATACAGCAATAAAAATATTTTCTCAAAAACCTCTCCAAAGTTTCTCTGTAATATTTTTCTCGCAGAGTAAAGGTCACTTAAAAAATTGGACAAGGGCCGGTTTTAAGACGAATTCCCCGTGTTTTCGAAAATTGATAAAAATTTAACATTACAAAAGTACATTGTTGATTATTTTTACCTTGAATTAAATCTGTTCTTAAAAAAGATCAAGTATGGCCACGTGCAATTTTTTCAAAAAATTAGTAATTTCGTTTAAGTTTTGCTTGAAGTGAATGCAATTTTAAAAGAAATACTTTCTCAAACCCGGCTCCAAACGGCTTTTTCTGAAACATAAAAAATGACGCAGATTTCATTACGTACGAAATTGCAAAAGATAAATAATGCGAAAAATATGCGGTATGTATCACTGGTATGAAGTATATGCGGTTGTATAACTGGTTTCAGTTTCACTGAGAATATCATAATAAAAAATTCATGGGGATATGCCGTTCCTTCGTAGTGCCACAAATAGGGAATATTATTCCGTTTAATACATTCCGTACAACGTAGAGCGCCACTATACATAATATCGGCAATGTCGTTGGCCCTGGACAATGCTGTGAGAAATATCAACATTTTCTTTGGAAATAAAAGCAGACCGCTGCAGAAAAAGAGAGGGAGGTGAAGAAACGGAGATGGAATTGTGAGCGAGAGAGAAAAGAGGGTAACTCTGGCATTGATTTTCTAGTTTCCACTGTTTTCACCGCCCATCGTGAAGAGCACTTTATCAGAAAAGCACAATATGAAAATAGTATTATATGAAATATTACATTGAATTGTCCAAGTAGATGATGATGTTCTTTTCAGTAACCATGAAATGGGGTAAGATGTCAAAATATGTTAGGAGATAGTCAACAAAAAAAAGCAATGTGGAATATAATAAAAAATACGACCGAATCAACTAGAAACCTTGTAGAGAATGTTGTTTTAAAATATAACGATATAAATGTGAACGATCCGGCAACAGTGGCTAGTCTTTTTAGCCAATAATTTTCGAGAATTGCTGCCGATCTTACTAAGGGTCTTCCGCCACAAAATTCAATATCAGACATTTCCCCAAAAATTTTAGACACGATGTTCGTTTCCGAAACTTCCTATGAAATTCTCAAAATAATCGGGAAACTAAAAAATAATTATTCGGCCGGTTTAGAAGAATTCCCGGATTCTTTGTTAAAGACCTGTGCACCTGCTATTATACACTCACATTTAATGCATCCTTATGCACCGGAACGTTTTTAGATTTTTCAAAACAACTAAAATTAAGCCGCTTTTCAAGAAAGGCAACAAAAGTTAAATTCAAAATTATCGGCCTATTTCATTTCTGTCAGTATTTTAAAAAATATTAGAGATACTTCTTTACGTACGAATGGAAACATTTTTCAGTATACACGACGCATTTTCAGATTGCCGACATGGATTTAGAAAATCAAAATCTACGGAAACAGCCATATTTTCTTTTATTAAAGATGTCGCCTCATCATTGAATCAAAACGAAGCACCTACTGGGTTATTTTTAGATCTCTAAAAGCTTTTGGCGTCATTGATCATGGCATTTGACTTTCAAAATTACCTTCATATGGAATCCGTGGTATTGCTCTAGATTGGTTATGTTTGTACCTTAACCAACGATATCAGAGAGTGGAAATACCTTACTAGAATGATGGAACATTGTGTACACTCCATTCCTACTCTTTCCCAATTGCACGTGGAGTTCCTCAAGGATAGATTTTAGGTCCTATTCTCTTCTTACAATACGTAAAAGATATGCCCTCGACGATTCGAAACGGAAGAACAGTTCTCTTTGCGGATGATACGAACATTCTTTCCAATAAAGAAACCGTAAATAGTACAATATCAGATTTTCAAATTAGTTCCGAAATAACAAATTAATATTAAATGAAAAAAAAGGTTTTAATGTAGTTTTCCATTTCAAATAAACAATTCTGTGCTATTTGTGGGAATTCTGATGTGGTGTTGTTGACGTTCTTATGAGAAGAAATAAAAGAAGTCATCTTCGTCAACATATTAGCTTTACTAAGATAGCGGGCGTTCGCCGGCTTTGCCGTCATCGTCAGTCTCGCTGCTTTCGGCAAAAGTCGGTAGGCTGCCTCTTCTCAATTCCGTGCTACATTGAAAGTGAACAGTATACCATTGACTGATGTTAAGGCAACAGAATTTTTAGGTCTCTCAATTCAATCAAACCTTAAATGGAACTTCCATTTAAATGAATTGAACACAAAATGAAGTTCATTATGCTACGCGTTCAGAATTTTTTCAAATTCAGTCAGCCTTCATACTGATCGTTGTGTATATTTCGCGAATGTTCATTCCTGTCTGAGATATGGAATAATATTCTTGGGAAATACATCTTAAACCTCCCAGACTTTTAGATTACAAAAAAGAATTGTATGAAAAATGACCAAATCCCACTCATGTGATTATTGAAAGCCTCTCTTTATTACACTAGGAATTTTACAATTACCTTGTCTGTTGATTTACGAATCAGTAGTTTTGTCAAAAATGACTTGCTTAATGGTGGGAATATATTTTCAGAAAACGCCGATGTAGAAATCACTCAACGTAGAAATCATATTCATAAAGTGACAGTATCAACAGCCATTACAAAAAAATTGACATTCAATACATGTACATTATTTTACAACACTTTGCCAGATAACATTAAACGATTAAATTCGATAGAAAAGTTTAAATCCCAAGTGAAATCGTTTCTGCTGCATAACTGTTTCTATACAATTAGAGACTATAATGAGTATCACAAGGAAAGTAACTAACTTTAACAGTGATATTTAATGCATTATTTACCATTTGGACTGTATAAATCTAAACTACCTGTAATTGTACCGCGGTCTCCGGATCAATGACCCATCTCGATCAGGTTTTTCGTCCAGTTTCCCTGATCCATTGTGCATTAACAATCCTTGCAAAAACGCTATTTTTTCTGTTTTCCAAATTCAAGTAGTGTATGACTTAGTGAAGGGACACAGAATTTTGAAAACGTGCACAGAATTAACTTCCCCATAGCACATCACACACAGTTTTTAACTGTTTCTGACGTAAAATAAATAAATAAACACGTCCATTTGAGACTATTGAACGAGGTGTGTTAAACCTGAAAACGCGTTGATATAATGCATAGAAAAGAGATAAAATGCAATATTTGCTAGTTACTGTTTCACTCCACAAGTTAACTAAATGTTGAAAATACCTGCAGCAATTTATAAGGTAAAACTTGTTTCGGGAGTGGTTGCCGGGAGTTCACAATCGTGTTTCCGAGAGAGAAAATGTATGTATTTAGCATTTTGGGTCGATTATCCGACTTTGCCGGCTAGCTAACTGTGTCCCCCATGCCTGGGGCTAGTTTAATTTCCGCGCTTGGGGGTGAGAGAGACATGTGGCGAACATGACGCATTCCCGTCATCGTAACTACCGAACTCTGCCTGCCTGAACTTTTCTTCGTCAAACAACTTTAGCAACTGAGACTTTTTTAAAGGAAAGTTACAACTTTATTTTTGTCTCGTTCGAGAGAGAAAATATGAGGATTATATTAACCGTTAAGGATTTTTGCAGAAGTCTAAAATGTAGAAAGTGTACTTTTTTGTTAAATTAACATTATGAGTGGAGCTGCTTCTATGGGCTGGAATATAAACGGCTATCATTTCTCTTATGTCGTGTATGGGTTATTCCACGCCAAATCGCCTATTAAGGAAAATTTGACCTTGATGTCCCAGATTTTTAAACTTTTGTCTGTGTAGAGTATGAGCAAAAACATGAAAGACCTGTGTTTCTCTTTTCCCAAATACTATTTTTTGAGATGATAATAATTTTCAGAATTTTCGAAAAAATGCACGCATCGCTAAAGTTAATCACTTTTAACGCGTGTTATAATTGTGGCGGAAGTTTAGTATCTTGTGAAAGAACAAAAGATGCTCTTTCATTTGATGTATATATTGAATCTTTACATTTTTAAA
Organism: Teleogryllus oceanicus; assembly: GCA_964035755.1. NCBI lineage: Eukaryota > Metazoa > Arthropoda > Insecta > Orthoptera > Gryllidae > Teleogryllus > Teleogryllus oceanicus. Next base: position 240,304,061 of record CAXIVR010000001.1, read on the forward strand.
TTAATATTTTTTAACCCATTTTGTTTTTATTTTTTTTATTTTTTTTCCCGAAACTCGACAATTTAAAAAATTGAAAAAATAGATTTGTAATCTCTGAAAAGTTGTACTCATATGTATGGTTAAGTTTTAATGTGGGTCACCGAGATGATTCTGAGAAATTAAATACAATACAAATGTATATACGCTGTTTTCCTGCAACGTCTGTTAGCGCGTCTCCTCTCAAGCACGTGGCAATCAGCAGTTGACGATTACCATCGATTTACTTTCACAAAGCAATCAATAGAAATATTCCTTCTCACCTTACTACGAGCCGGATTATATATTTTACCCTCATAGCCGATTGAATTCAAATTACAGTTTGTCAAGCAGATTAAATTTAGTTTTAAACGGACGTAATATTTATATGAAACAAGAGAATATGATACAGCTAATTAAATTGATATTTCTTTTACTTCATTTGAAAGAGAATATCATTTATTGACTATTTCTTATTGAAATGAAACTATGTATTTTCTTTGTGCCTTCATCCGTTTTTTTCCTATTATATCATTGTTACAATAGTCCTCTTTCTAAGTATATTTTAGCGTTGCTAGAAATATAAAGTTCTATATTCTAAAGAAATATAAAATTGTTCTTCACATTATCATCAGCCCACTTAAATAACTTGCTGGATAAATAAATAGGTTCCTGTCAGGATTGAAGGCTCCATTCCTTCGCCGACCACGGCACGATCAACACCGTTCCGCGAACATTGCTCGGCAGTCTTATCAACTAAGAATTCGTTTCTCTGTGACAATAGCATAGACTAACTGCGTTCTATTCTCTGAGTGCGTCACGAACTGTGTATGCAAATCGTTTAAACGTGTTTGATTTGAATAGTGTTTACAAAGTGACTAGTGGAATCATATTCAACCGTTTAAACGGTTTCGTATTACGCGACGGCTTCGGCCATCGCAACTATGTAACGTTTCGATCGAAACCAACCCAGACGCTACTGACGAGTGTATAGTTCGTAATATGCAAATAGAGCAGTTAATTCAACACATCACTACATCCAACAACAATTGGCCGAGCTTGAACATCAGCAATGGCAACATGGTCAACTAAATCAACGTTTGCCACAATCGATGTCATTCAGTCTCCCCAAGCCTCAACAAAGCGGTGAGGCCGCCTCCGGCCTCATGGACACCAATATGCATGGCCAAGGTAGCTTCACGGATAACCAACAGCTACGGCGATTAAATCAAGTAAGTAAAGTGCATTGAAATTTCGGAGTGGACTGCAAAAAACGCAAAACACTCCATCCAGACGAAGGTGCTGTCCAGTACAACGTGCCAGTGTCTTCTCGGTATAAAGCTCTAGAAAACTTGATGATGATGTGCCTGTGCGCGAAACACGCGTCACACATCAGAAATATCGCCCAAAAAGATTTATGTACCATAATATTAAACTCAGTGAAAGTGATGTTTAGTGACATTCAGGACTTTATAATTTATAAAAATTCTTGCGATGAAGAAAACATCCCTTATTACTCGTTCAGGAACCTTTCGGTTAAACATTTGTCAGTTATCATGAAAGATATTCCCACATGCTACTCCGCGGAGTATCCACCATAGAGGCTGAACTTTTACGTATTAAGTATTCAGTTACTCAAGTCAGTCGATTGTGGAACAAAGACGGAAAGCGCATCCTCATCTGTGCGATAGAATTAACTAACAATCAGTGAAGCTAAAAAAATGTTTGCTCTTAAGAAATTTGTGTACAGTGTAATTAGAGGACAGCAAAGATTCAATGCTAGAATTGCTATTTGCAAAAAAATTTCAAAGGTATTGCCATTCTCAAGTCAACTGCGATTTCTCAGCGAGATGCGTGAAATGTGTAGGTAATCCAGCACTACGAAGAATGTGGAAAAACTAGAGATTCCCTCTGACTATAATTTAATTGTAATGAACACCATGTCGCTAATTACCACGGTTGTAAATATTATAAAACTTACGTTAAAGAGAAGCCTATGCCCCACCAAAAAACAAGAGCCAGCATTTCAAATAGTTATGCCATCCCTAAAGCTACTCCATCATAAATGATCCTGAAACTTATAAACGATATATCCCATCACCCCATCGTCGCTCTTATCGGGAAGGAACCTTACCTTCAAGTACGGTGCAACTATTAGACTGGGTAAATGTCATTTCCAACATAGTTTCATAAGTTGTAACAGCTATAGTACCCCCAAATACAAAAAATGATAGAGGGTATGGTTAGAACAATGACATACAATGGATAAAAATCTCGAAAAAGGAAATATCCTCAACTGGAATGCAAATGGCCTCAAACACCAAGAAAACACATTAAAAATGTCTTACGTCATCACAATGTCAAGATTCCTTGCATCACGGAAACTTATTTAATCCCAAACGAAAGATTTAACATTTCGTAATTCCAGTGTTATCGCTATGATAGATTATCATCACATGCTGCTTCAGGTGAGACAGCTATATTAGTTAAGAAGCAAGTAAACAAGAACAAATCTCCACTCCCTTATCAGCCAACTTAGAATCTATTGGAGTTTAAATTAATTAATCATCCAGTTCAAATCATATCTGCCTGTATACCTCCAAATAAGGCATTTTCACGAAACGCCCTTTTCGAAATCTTGAAACGTAACTGTCCTACGATCTTAACTGGTGATTTAAACTGTAAAAACGGCATATGGGGATGAAACGTTACGACTTATCAGGGCAGGAAACTGCAGGTTTTTGCAGGATCGATCGATCAATCAATTTATTGATCAGAAAGGTCTACAATTGACAAATTGTCTGCGAAGTAAGAGCTGAGTACTTCTGGCTGCAAAATTGAGAAAAAATAATGAAAAAATCCATCGCCCATCGGTTTTGCACAAATCGAAACACGAATCTTCGTTGTTTCACAGCAATGAAAGAATTCCGACTCTACGTAGGATATTTGGCTGTAGTACTAAAACTGCAGAACCATCGTTGTTCATTTCTTAACTCAGTCATCACTAGAACTCTTGAATTAGATGCATGTCTGTCTGTTGGTATAAGACTTGTCTCGAAATACGTTCTAAAACATAAAATCTTTGAGAAAATATATGTACAATTTTTTAAAAATGTAGTTTCTGCGAAATTTCTGCCTAAAGTTAATGTAATTTATAAAAATAATTTTCTCTAGATCATTTTCTTCTATATTGTAATTCAATATTAAGGTTTTGCAATTTTCGAAATAGAGAGTTCGCCGAAAATGAAACCAGTACCATTTTTACCGTCTTTTGATACAACCACGGAGAACATTTTTTTTAAGAAACATTGGAGCTGTTTTTGAGAAAGTTTCAAAATTGCCTATTTCACATCAAATTACGCGAAAATTATTCACGTCTTCGAAAAATGTACACGTCCTTTTTACGAAATGTCTTTGGACAATAGATTTCATTAAAGAAAAAAAGTTCATCTACATTATTGCAGTTATAGGAAGATGCCGAAAAATGTTGAACGTTTGCAATTTTAGAAACCAGTAATTTCAACGAAAATACAACCCACGCAGTTTTTGAAAGACTTTTCGCTATCCGCGAAAAAAATTAAAGAAAACATATGGAGCCACTTTTCAAACAATGTTGATGTTGAGGCTTCAAGTAAAATACTCTCAAAAATCAAAATATCCGTTTAAAATTCGCATTGCTAAGAGTTCTTTCAGATCGCTTGAGGAATATCAGTTTTGGAGAAAATCGTCCGAGCGGTATCGACGTCAACTGATTTTTCGGTATCAAGGTCCGTACAACCTAGAGCGCCACTATACAACCTATATCTGCGATGTCGTGGTCCCCCGTCAGTGCTTTCTACACAACGGGTTAGAAATGTGTAAGGAACAAGATTTATCTACTTTTTCGTTTGCAGGGCCCGTCAATAAGAGTTATTCTGACGGAAAAACGCTGTTTTCCGGCGCATGACTGCAATACTTCTTACGAAGTAGGACGAGAAAGAAAATATATAACTTTTACTAATGTTGTACACTAACAATAATGAACAATTGACGTTTCCATTGAAAGAGGGGGGCCAACCCGCAAAACTTAAAACATCTATTTATTACCATTTGCAATATTCATAAACAAATATATTCATAATTCGAAATTTTGAATTTTGTGAGTGCTGTTGATTGAGAATTTTTGTGAATGCTTTTGTGCTCCACATCTGTTTACGTAATATATATTAACCATGAGACAACAAATAAAAATACATTTTATATTTTTTTCAGTTATAAATATTTTACAGGAAAGCAAAGTCAGCTGGAAATTGTCCTATTCCCCCTCCTTCGCCTCCTTCGCCTTCTTCGCCTTCTTCGCCTTCTTCGCCTTCTTCGCCTTCTTCGCCTTCTTCGCCTTCTTCGCCTCCTTCGCCTCCTTCGCCTTCTTCGCCTTCTTCGCCTCCTTCGCCTTCTTCGCCTTCTTCGCCTTCTTCGCCTTCTTCTTCTTCTGATGTTTGCCTTGCAACTGAAAACAGCTTCAGTAGATATATCTCAACTAGTTGTTCTTTATATTTCAACCGATTAGTGAAACCCGAAACAGTTCACCACCATCAGGGACCATCTCAATAGTTTGAATACTTTTATACAAATTCATGGACGGTTTGTCTGTCAGAAATTCATTATTCCGTACTTGGCCTACACCGAGATTTCGTAATCACTCATTGGTTGGGAGAAACAAAGTTATCAGTAAATGTTTCATAGTAGCAATTGGGTGAAGAAACTTTGTCGTTCTTCTGTTTCAAAAAGGACCCATTTTGTATGCTGGCAGAGATCTCACCATATTACCAACAGATCTCTTATACCCCACCAACTTCAATCAGCCTCATTAGTTGGATCTAATCACAAAACTCTGTTCATTATCGGAGTGCCTGCGTCTTCCTTCGCTTGTTTGCAAGCCATTACTGCTGATAAAATTTTTATAATCAACATTGCTATTACTGACTTTAATTATTCGTGGTAGCAAGAAAATTTTCTTTCCACGTCATATTAATCACTGTGTTGTCCAACACTATGTACGCACATTTCTTAGACATTTTAATTCACTTAGCACTTCAGGGTAACAATAAAAAAATCTAAGGATACATGCTTGTGATAGATATTTTGACAAATAATTAACGTAATTGTCACGGATAGACTCGTGTTTCTTGTATGAGATGAAAACCCGTCATTGATGTATTGAACTTGGACACTGAATTGCTTCTCTGTTTGTAGTTCGAATGCTTTAACGAGTGGCCATTTATATATATATATATATATATATATATATATATATATATATATATATATATATATATATATATATATATATATATAAACACCGACCTACTACCTTCTACACGTGGTGTGGGCGTGATAGAATGAATGCTCGTGAAGCGAGCTTAAAATTCTCAGGAAGCTTTCTCAGACTTTTTGGTTGGTTGCTTCCTTGCGTGACTGACGTGCTCGGACTGTGCTCCAATATTTTACTAATTTTGACTATTTTCTTACATCTTTCAGGTACCTTTTGTTTTTAAATTGTTTTCTTTACTTGTTTACTTGTTACAGGAACGCTGAAAGAGATTTATATTGTCCGAAGCAGTGGAAAAGAAGTAAATAGTATTTGGTTTAAAAGACAGCGTAACGGACAAAACGTAAACGTACGTAAACGATATGCCCTCGACGATTCGAAACGGAAGAACGGTTCTCTTTGCGGATGATACGAACATCCTTTGCAATAAAGAAACCGTAAATAGTACAATATCAGATGTTTCAAATTGGTTCCGAAATAACAAATTAATAGTAAACGAAAAGAAAACGGTTTTAATGCAGTTTTCTATTTCAAATAAACAATTCTGTGCTCCATTGAAAATGAACAATGTACCATTGACTGATGTTAAGGTAACAAAATTTTTAGGTCTCTCAATTCAGTCAAACCTTAAATGGAACGTCCATTTCAATGAATTGAACACAAAATTAAGTTCATTATGCTACGCGTTCAGAATTCTTGCAAATTCAGTCAGCCTTCATACTGCTCGTTGTGTATACTTCGCGAATGTTCATTCCCGCCTGAGATATGGCATAATTTTCTGGGAAATACATCTTATAGCTCCCAGACTTTTAGATTACAAAACGAGATTGTACGAATAATAACCAAATCCCACCCACGTGATTCATGTAAGCCTCTCTTCATTAATCTAGGAATTTTACCATTACCGTGTCTTTTTATTTACGAATCAGTGGTTTTGTAAAAATGACTTGCTCAAGGGCGGAATATATTTTCAGAAAACGCCGAAGTCTATTACTATAACACTCGACGTAGAAATCATATTCATCAGGTGACAGTAACAACAGCTCATTACAAAAACTTCACATACAATACATGTACATTATTTTACAACACTTTGCCAGATGACATTAAACGATTAAATTCAATAGAAAAGTTTAAATCCCAAGTGAAATCGTTTCTGCTGCATAACTGTTTCTATACAATTAGAGACTATACTGAGCATCACAAGAAAAGGAACATTAATTTTAACAATGATACATAATGCATTATTTACCATTTGGACTGTATAAATGAGTATAAACAACCTGTAACAACTATTGTACTACAGCTTCGGTCAATGACCCCCATCTCGATCAGGTTTTTCGTCCAGTTTTCCTGATCCATTGAGCAAATGCTGAGATGGCCCCTTGTTTTGCTTCTGGACATAAATGTAACTTCATTTCTGTGCACGTCTTCTAGAATTCAGTGGGAAATACAATTATTCAAATTATTGTTTCCATGTTGTCTGCGCAGGAAGTAATAAGAGCCAAAATTTATTGCTTATTTTCTTTGAAAATAGATTTTATTACATGGGAGTTTTTGTTGTTTTTCTCCTTTCAAAATTCAAAATTTATTGCTTATTTATCCTTGAAAATCAATTTTATTACATGGGAGTTTTTTGTTTTTTTTTCTCCCTTTCAAAATTCAAAATGTATTGCTTGTTTATCCTTGAAAATAGGTTTTATTACATGGGAGTTTTTTGTTGTTTTTTCTCCTTTCAAAATTCAAAATTTAAGTAGTATATGACTTGGTGTAGAGATCGCAGAATTTTGAAAATGTGCACACAATTCACTTTTCCCCATAGCACGTCATACGCAGTTTTTAACTGTTTTTGACGCAAATAAATAAATAAATAGAAGCAGGAACTTTCGGGTATGAGAACAGTGACGCAATTTTATAACAGGATAATGCACTTTATGTAGTTGGTCAATGAAAAAAACAAAACAAAAAAAATAGGCGTCACCTCGACTGCCTGAACACACTTTCACGAATTATAATTTACAATTTGCTCATTCCTCTTTCTGAGTTTTCATCTACCAAATTATTTTATTCTTTTTACTCTCTAGTTTTTCCGTGCACGGATTTTAAAATGAATTTTACACTTGTTTTAAGGAATCCCGTTCACAGGTGCTAGCCCTGGGCTTCGCACTCACTATAACACTGAACTTTAAAGGAAAAAAAACAAACAATAAAACGTAATATACACGTTACTTAATCTTACCCCTTTACACATCACAGAAAACAATTACTTTTAACACAATACAATAAACTGATTTTTCCAGATAATATCAACTGTACAACATGTGAAAATCGTGAATCATTTAAGTAAAATTGTACAAGGTATGGCCTCTTTGAATGAATTTAATGACACGTGCAGTAAATGAACTTGAAACTGCCACTCACATCGTTCGGGATACTTCTTCCACCTATTCTGGACTTTTAGCACGAATTGTCGTGTATTTACGGCTATTCTCTTTCCCCAACTGATCGCCGCATAAACGTTACCAGTTCTTTTACCTCAACAGCTCCGCATCGCTCGCCTGTAGGTAACCTTGGGGATTTTCTGCCGCTCGCAGCCCCGCGTTGCCACCGTCTTCGCTTGCTGTCCCACGACGTTCCCAGTTTCCTTCCTCGAACGGCCGTACGCCTACAATTTCCACACCTTTCCGTTCTGGACTCGTACGATTCTCGTTTCTCCTTCTGCCGCGCCTCGTACAAGTTTGTTCGCGCTTCCAGCCTCGAATAATTAATGTTGCAGAAGTTTTGCTTTAAATGCTCGGCCTACCTACCACACTTTGGGCATGTGTGGTCTCAGCGTGCAATATGAGATGTTGGATTTAGATAATGTCCTTCTGCGCGAATTTTACAAATTTGAAATTATTTCGGAGTCCGTCACTTCGCTTGCTCTCTCAAATATTATGAATGCGAAGAATGTTTGTGCACTCCGCTTCTTAATTACCTCACTTTCGAAGATACGCTTCTCAAGCTAACTTTTAACTACCAAGTTAAAATAAACTCCTATGCTATCAAGTAACAATCGCCGTCGCTGCTGCAATCGAGGAGAGCTCAGTCTAGTCTAAAAAATGGATGGCTTTTGAGTTATTTTGAAAAAAAAACTGACAAAAGGTGTGGTATTTACGTATTTTTGCTTAAAAAACGTATTTCTAGACAAAACCTTCGTTGGCAAACCTAATATTCGTGTTCAACGACCCAAAAATATATAGGAACCAAATATCAAAACTACACCAAAACTTTCTCTTATTTTCTACCATTCGACTGGACTGGAGGCAAATGCTGGTCTTCGTCAGGGAGACCCCGCAGTCACCGGTGAGGCTCGAAGGGTGGGGGAGGGAGGGGGGCAGGGGCAGGTAGCGGGACCAGCTGGGTCGGCCGACCCACCCTAGAGTCTGCCGTCGGCACGGAAACAACACCCCCTTTTCGTGTCCCTCTGCACCACGCAATATTTCCTACAAATACCCCCCACCAACAGCCAGTCCTGTTCTTCCCTTCACACTTCGCGACGTTGGCGCTTTCTATCGGCGGACGGGAAACTATTCAAAGGAGGTTGCTCGAAACAAGCCTCATAAGCGCTTTATATATATCTTTACTCTATGCCTATACCTTCGTCGGCGAGCCTTAATAGTGTTGTATTGGTGAGGGAGGCACATAGCGATTCTGATGAATGTTTGTATACATTTTTCGGTCGGTGTCAGGTAGTGAAGCAATGGGGGTGTGAAAGCCGGCCGCGCCGGGGTGGGCCTAGGCCTCGCTAATGATGTCTAAACCGGCAGCCGGTGCGGCCCTGGGAAGCAGTGGTCAGTGCACGTGGCGGACGGAAGCTCAAAGAGGAGTTTGTTTTGAAAGTACATGCTTCGCCGGAGGTGACGGAGCCGCGAAAGAAAGAGGCCCACGCGAAGACACTTCGCGTAAATTATTTTATTGCCCATTTGTATTTTGAGCTTTCTTTCGATATGTGGCTGCGTGCTGGAATGCTCTGGGAGCGGGCTCTGTGAGGGTTGGCGAAAGCATGTTCTGAACGGCAAGTGGCCGTGTGGGTAGAAGGCAATTAGGAGCAACGCCCACCTCCGCAATGTTAGAATCGCAAAGTTTTCAAAAATTATTGAAACTAGGCTCAAAATTTGTCACTTTTTTTGGCGCTTATTTGATACGCAAAAAAAATTGTCACTCTTCATTTGACCCTGGTATTAAGATCCGGCTAACTTTATATCAAGTTAGCATCGCAAACGCAAAAAAAACAACAAATTACAGACATAAATAAAAAAATAACAACATAGGAATTTGTCGCTTTTTTTGTCGCTCCAGACTTTACAAAAAATAAATTTTGTCGCTTTCAAAAAATACCAGAAATGTAATTTTTCGTAAACACGGTGCGAAAATCGTGTCAAGTTAGCATCTCAGACGCAAGAAAACCATAAAATTACAGTCATAAATAAAAATAACACCATGCACTTTTTGTTGCTCAAGAGTTCCCCAAAATGTTTCTTTTCTAAATACCGGAAATGCGAAATTTTACTATTGATATTATAAAGACCGACAAGTTCGAAATATTAAAAGTACGTCTATATGGCACTTATGTCATTATATGCATTTCAATTATCCCCATTAACTAAATACGGTAGCAAGGGCCCACAGTTCGTGAAATCTCATTGTTAAACGTGTAAGGCGAAGTATATTACACATATTGGAACAGAATTTATCCAATTTTTCTTTTGCATGTATCCACTACATCAGTTTTCCTGTAAAAACAATTCCATTCTTTTACCGCACCATTACGTAACTTTCTGCACACTACGCATTTTAATTCGTATGGCTTACATACGTACTCTCTCTATGGTACGTACATGAGAAAATAATACGGAAGAAAAATTAGGTTTCCAGTCATAGTTTCAATCATTGTAGAAGTATTTTGTAAGAATTTTTAATTTAAAAAATTTTTATGAATACGTATGTGTTCGTTCCTATTTAAACAGAGCCAATACCAAACTATCTTTTCTGAAAGTGAATGGCAGGGATCTATATTATCTTCTATCTATATTTATATAACTAGTAATTATGTAAATTAATTGATTTTAATGTATAATACATATTACATAATGTATTAATGAAGTTAATCTGGTTAATTCTAAATTTAGAATACTTAAGGGGCTTGAACTCAGTTTTTCAAATTTATGGAGATTCAACCTCACAAAAAAGCCATAAAACATGGTCGATGTATGTGATTACGTATTTAAAAATGTCCACAATGCTAGGAATGTATTTAAACAAATTTGAAATATGTGAAAATTAATTATATTAAAAATGTTTATTACTTGTAACTATAAACAATATTTAATTTCTACATGGGTAGTAATTTCTAGCTGTTTTGATATTTCATAAATACAAACGAAAGGTCCGTTACATACGTTTCGAAGAAAAGTCAACGTATTGCTTTTCATTTGGGTTCGAACATTTCTGATTTTTAAATGTTGCTAACGAGGTTTCACGGTACATTCATTCATAATTGAACTAAGTAAGAGGGAGGAACGGATTCTGGAGCTCAGAAAAAGATGCACAAATCATGCTTCTCCCCTCCACCTTACATACAATTGTAACTGTTAGTTGAAAATAAATAAATCATTACAAATGCCGAAGTTAGTAACCACTAAAAGTCAAATCAATAAACATTCAAAATGTAAGCTTTTTTTATTGGTCGTATTTGACCTTTTATCAAAGTAAACACCTTTTAGATGCAATTTTTCAGAAAAATCTATTCTGTAAAGCTATTTTAAAGAAATTAAATTTACCCTCAAATTAAACCCTCTTTAAAAATATTGCTCAGATTTTTACAATAAACAAAATTAAAGCAAATCATTTCGGATCACTTTCCTTTATATTCTAATTATTATACTACTTGGGCAAAACGATTTCCTTTTAACTTGTCTAATTAATATGTAATGATCTCAATTTTTTTAAATCGACTGGAAATTTTTTACTAAGCTGTCCTTTTTTGAATTTACATTTTTTTTATTTTAAACAAAATATTTTTGTAAAGGTATTTAAAAAGAATGTCTGACATTTACAATGAAATGTTGATGAATTAAAACATTACTTTCGACAACTTAACTGCTGAAAAATAATTCCATGTATCTCAAAATTGAGAATAATACTGAGAGTGGAAAACAACTTCGCATTTTAATTCAAAAGCTACGGGTGGATTTTAAATATGAGCATTCCTCATTGACAAAGCCCTGTGACGGCAACATTTTTCGTAAGTTTTGATTCATCACCTCCTTGATAGAAGAGTCTAGATGCAATCAACGGGCTAATGAAATTAATATGTAAAGAGACAAGGTTCCTTGTTCAGTAGAATTCTAAATCTTTATGAATGTGTAATGAATTTGTTTCCAGACAAATATTTACATTTGCACTTTTATTTTGTAGGTGTGCAGGCCTTATTAATCGGCATCATCAAAGCATTCACCAATTGCAAGACAGTTCAAGAATACGCTGATTCTTGCAATACTGATGAAGTGCCCCGTACATATGTGCGAATTGATGTGGCACAGTTTTTGAAAATATGGGCGAATCTTTTAAAAGATGCTTCCAAAAAAAGTTTTATATGGTCGCAATTGGTTAGCTGATAATCTGCAGCAACAAAGAAACTGCTTCGGCTATCGCAAAAGACATACTAACTGTTTCTCTGAGTGACAGTAATGAAGCTCTGTCCTACCAGAGATCCAAAAATTTGTTACAGCAACTTAGCACAGAGACTGGGCTAGATGAAGAATCAATGATTGCTCAAGTACTAGATGCTCCGCCTGAAGAATCAACTGAAGATTTGTTGAGCAGTGAAGTAGACGTAGCCACAAGAAACGATTCCTGGACAAAATGGTCTCATGATTTATACGAAATTGTTCAGAAGACTGTTCTGAACGAGTCACTCGAGAATGAAGACGAAACAGATAAGTTTTTTTTCCAGCAGTGACCCGTCAACTAAAAAAGGATTTGTGCGTTTTCCCTTTGTGGAGTAACGTTTGTTTTAATCGTTCTAAACCAGGACGTGCTCAACAAGCTTCAACGTCCAGAGTTGAAGCTGAATTTCATTTGCTAAAAAATCTGCTATTGCAAGGCCAGAATAGAGTAGATGTTGCTGTACAAAAAATTATTAAACATAATGATGGCCGTATGAAGGTGTGTGAGACAGCACGGTTCCAGCATATAGCAGAACACGAGCAAGTAGATGAGACTTTATTGCTACTGAGTGAATGTTCTAACCAGAACCCAGGAATACAAACTATGCAAGCAAATGACAAATTTGAGGAAATTTTCTCCGAACAAACGGACCAACTTTTAATACAGTATTTTGCTTGTCGAGAAGGAAATGTTCCTGAAGGAGCACATCACTGTATTCAATGTAAAGCTCGTGTTCATCCCTAGGAAGTGTGTTCAATTGCAAACGGCAACACGGCAAAGAGGAAGGCTATGGACAGAAAAGATTGTGCCACGCTTGTTCAAAAAACAAGGAATCAAAAAAGCGCGAAGCATTGAATAGAATAGAAAACTAGCGAGGAAAAGGACAACAAATTCAAAAGAAAAGATCACAGTATTTAGGAGAACAAAAACACAATATCCGAGATGCACTTGCAGCTTCAAACATGCATCCAGTCCGATCTTAAGGAATGGCAGCGATGGGAAATTAAAAGGAAAAAATTTTAAATATCTCTGTCGGACACCAGCGGCTTCGACAGCATTTTCCAGATTCTTGCGGCTGCTGCTGTGGATTATGACAATATGAAGAAGTATATGTCAAAAGAATCTAAAAAAGCTGACATATTCAGTTTCGTCCTCGACACCTTGGACAAAGGATTCCAACCCAAGAGCTACAATCTCCGTGCTCGAATTTTGATGGATATGTATCCTCCAAAGACAGCGTCAGCTTTCCAGATTATTTCACCAGATCCAGATATCGGTATTCTGACGGCAAAACCTTTTCTGGAACTGCCCAGTTTTGTAGAAGTAACGGCGTGTTTAGGCAAATGTTTTCCAGTAATCACAAAGTTGGCGACGAAAGTTATAAGATTGCAAGAGATGAATTCCAACAATTTTGAAAACATTGATGTCTTTGTTTCCACTGATGAACTGTATTGCAAGAAATTCACATCTAATCAAATGACTACAATTCATAGTTTGGGTAAATATTTTATACTTATTTAATGACTCAAAATTAATAAGAAAGTTAAATTTTAACTTTAAATACAACCATTCTCCATATTTCAGATATATTTTAAACTTAGACTAATACCAGTTTAATTATATGCATTTTATTATTCATGTAAATTGTGTGTGTTATGTTATGATAAAATATTATGTGTTGATTCATGGTCTGTTAACGCTTTTAATATACTTTGCAAATGAAACATTCGCTTATAGTGATGTTTTTTTTTTTACAGGAAATATCGTCGTATTTGAGATTCTTAGTAGCTACGATGAAATCCTGCTAAGTAATGAGCCTACCAGGTTCTAGTCCTCTTCAACCATGAATTTCGAATTGTTGGAATAATTGAATGTGCGGGGTCAAGCTCAACAAGAAGGGGTGAAGCGACATATCGCGCATTGTCGTACCGAGCAGATAACGTCTGGATTACGTTTAACGTTACAGAAGGAAAACAAAATACAGTATAAAAAATTACAAAGCTAACCCATAGCTTGTATTTTTCATTAAAAAGCAATAGTATCAACACTATAACTAAAATTGGTTTTTGTAATTTACGAATTTTGTTTCCTTTCTTGCAAGCCTATGACAATTATAATAAATTTAGTAGAATCCCATACAGGGGAAAGGTCTCTTCCAGATGGAGGATAGCTCATAAATTTTGTAATAACAAATTGATAGTAAACGAAGGAAAAACTGTTTCAATGCATTTCTGCATTTCAAGTAGGCAAGTGAAAGCTCCATTGAAAATGAACAATATGCAATTAAGCTGATGTTAAGGTAACAAAATTTCAAGGTCTCTCAATTCAGTCAAACCTCAAATGGAATGTACATATAACAGAATTAAACACTAAATTAAGTTCATTATGTTACACATTCAGAATTCTTTCAAATTCAGTTAGACTTCATGCAGCTTGTTGCGTGTGTTTTGCAAATGAACGTTCCCGCCTGAGATATGGCATAATATTCTGGGGAAGCTCATCCTTTAGCACCCAAACATTTAGATCGCAAAAGAAAATTATCCGAATAATAAATAATGCCATCCACGTGACCCCTGCAAGCCTCTTTTCACTGAGCTTGGAATCTTACCATTGCCTTGCCTATTTATTTACGATTTTAATTTTTCTCAAAACTGACTTACTTAACGGTGGGAACATATTTTCATGTAGTACTGACATTTATAATTACAACGCACGTCGTAGAAATCATATTCATCAAGATTCAGTGTCATCAGCTCACTACAAGAAATCGACATACATGTGCGTTACTTTGTACAGTATTTTACAGTACAGTATTTGTACTTACTTGACCCAGAAGACCCAGAAGCTGCGATACAATACTTGTTACATATTGTTTATAATTATACAGTACAATAGTAAATAATACATTAAATATTACTGTTAAAATTAATGTTGCATTCCTTGTGATGCTCACTAGAGTCTCTAATTGTATAGAAACAGTTATGCAGCAGAAACGATTTCACTTGGGATTTAAACTTTTCTATTGAATTTAATCGTTTAATGTCATCTGGCAAAGTGTTGTAAAATAATGTACATGTATTGCATTCGATTTTTTTGTAATGAGCTGTTGATACTGTCAACTGATGAATATGATTTCTACGTCGAGTGTTATAGTAATAGACTTCGGCATTTTCTGAAAATATATTCCCGCCCTTAAGCAAGTCATTTTTGACAAAAACCACGGATTTGTAAATAAACAGACAAGGAAATGGAAAAATTCCTAGATTAATGAAGAGTGACTTACATGAATCACGTGGGTGGGATTTGTTTGTTATTCGTAAAATTCTTTTTTGTAATCTAAAAGTCTGGGAGCTATAAGATGTATTTCCCCAGAATATTATGCCATATCTCAGGCGAAAATGAACATTCACGAAATATACACAACGAGCAGTATGAAGGCTGACTGAATTTGCAAGAATTCTGAACGCGTAGCATAATGAACTTAATTTTGTGTTCAATATATTTAAATGAACGTCTATTTAAGGTTTGACTGAATTGAGAGACCTAAAAATTTTGTTGCCTTAACATCAGTCAATAGTACACTGTTCATTTTCAATGGAGCACAGAATTGTTTATTTGAAATGGAAAACTGCATTAAAACCGTTTTCTTTTCGTTTACTATTAATTTGTTATTTCGGAACCAATTTGAAACATCTGATATTGTACTATTTACGGTTTCTTTATTGCAAAGGATGTTCGTATCATCCGCACAGAGAACCGTTCTTCCGTTTCGAATCGTCGAGGGCATATCGTTTACGTAAAGTAGGAACAGAATAGGGCCTAAAATCGATCCTTAAGGAACTCCACGTGCAATGGGCAAAGGTGCGTACGTAATATTTCATCAACCCATTAAGGTATTTCCACTCTCGGAGATCGTTGTTTAAGGCACGTACATAACCAATCTAGAGAAATACCACGGATTCCATATGAAGGTTATTTTGAAAGTAAAATGTCATGATCAATGACGTCAAAAGCATTTTCAAGATCTAAAAATAATCCAATAGGTGCCTCGTTTTGATTCAATGATGAGGCGACATCTTTAAGAAAAGAAAGTATATCTGTTTCAGTTGATTTTGATTTTCTAAATCTATGTTGGCAATCTGAATGCGCGTCACATTTATTCATAATTGAACTAAGTATAGTAGGAGGGAGGAACGGGATTCTGGAGCTCAGAAAAAGGTGCACAAATCATGCTTCTCCCCTCCACGTTACATACAATTGTAACTGTTGGTTGAAAATAAATAAATCATTACAAATGCCGAATTAGTAATCACTAAAAGTCAAATCAATAAACATTCAAAATGTAAGCTTTTTTTATTGGTCGTATTTGACCTTTTATCAAAGTAAACACCTTTTAGATGCAATTTTTCAGAAAAATCTATTCTGTAAAGCTATTTTAAAGAAATTAAATTTACCCGCAAATTAAACCCTCTTTAACAATATTGCTCAGATCTTTACAATAAACAAAATTAAAGCAAATCATTTCGGATCACTTTCCTTTATATTGTAATTATTATACTACTTGGGCAAAACAGTTTCCTTTTAACTTGTCTAATTAATATGTAATGATTTCAATTTTTTTAAATCGACTGGAAATTTTTTACTAAGCTGTTCTTTTTTTGAATTTACATTTTTTTTATTTTAAACAAAATATTTTTGTGAAAGTATTTAAAAAGAATGGCTGACATTTACAATGAAATTTTGATGAATTAAAACATTACTTTCGACAACTTAACTGCTGAGAAACTTAACTGCATGTTTACTGAGAAATGTTTCCATTCGTACGTAAAAAAGTCTCTCTAATATTTTTGAAAAAACTGATAGAAGAGAAATGGGCCGATAATTTTGAATTTCATTTTTGTTCACTGTTTTGAAGAGCAGCTTAATTTTAGCTGTTTTGAAAATATCTGGAAACGTTCCGGATCCGGAAATTCATCTAAACCGGACGAATATTTATTTTTTAGTTTACCGATTATTTTGAGAATTTCAGAGGAAGAAGTTTCGGAAACGAACATCGTGTCTAAAATTTTGGGTGAACTGTCTATTATTCAATTTTGTGGCTGAAGACCCTTAGTGAGATCGGCAGCAATTCTCGAAAAGTATTGGTTAAAGAGACTAGCCACTGTTGCCGGATCGTTCACATTTATATCGTTATATTTTAAAACAACATTCTCTACAGGTTTTCTAGTTGATTTGGTCTTATTTTTTATTATATTACACATTGCTTTTGTTTTGTTATTTGAGTTCAAAATATCCTGATCGTTTTTCTTGATTTTAGCCTGCCTTATGACTTTTCGTAACAATGTTTTCTATTTTTTAAAGTAGATAAGGAAATCTTGAGATACGTTATGATCTTTATTTTTTTAGAAATGAAAGAAAAAATTCGCTTGTTTTTACAAGATGTCCAAATCCCTTGTGTTATCCAAGAATTGCTTTTCCGAAATTATTCGGAAAATATTTAGTTTTCTTTTTTGAAGAGGAAAGCAAGTGTTAAAATGAAATGAAAGAGTTGAAAACAAAAGAATTATTTTTGTCGTTTGTATCAACAGTATTATAAACCGCTTCCCATGACTCTTGCATCAAGTAATCAATGAATAATTTTATTTTACTTTTTGTAAACAATCTAGTCATACGTGTATTATTTAATGTATCAGTGATCGCATTTCTTATAATGGAATTTGTGCATCGTGGTCACTGTATCCTAAATCTTTTGTTTCAACTTCATATCGACTAGTAGTTTTATGAATTGTAATTTGATCAATTGCCTTCATCGAATTTTGTGTGATCCGTGTAGATACATTAATTGTAATGTCTAAATCGAAGGAATTAATTAAATTGAGAAACTTTTCTTTCTCGCAAGATTCGACCAGAAATCAATGTTAAAATCTCCGCATACAACGTAATGGATTCAAAAGAGCGAATGCTGACTTTGTGTTATCTCCGGGTTTTCTAAGAACAAAATATAATCTGCAGCTCTCTTTGTTGGAGGTCTGTAGATGCAAAGTAATATCACTTTTAGTGAAGTAAGAGGTATAACAGAAATTTCGAAAACATTTTCAATGGAATACACATTTAATTCCGCCAAGGCGGTAGAATCATGCAATTCTCTCTCTCTGAAGAAATCCTGCGATGTAAAAGTTTAATTTGGAAAAAATTTTGGAATTAAATTTCAATAAACTCAGTTTTATTTGAAAGAGTTTGAACATTATGGTTCGTACACCATGATGTATATTCGTATAATACACGTACATTTCTTTTTGATGTTTTGTATGTATGTGCTTATTTTTATATATTTTTATGTTTATCTATGTACGACGTATGAAAATATGTATTTTGAATTTCATTTATATAATGTACTTAGTAAAAAAGTTTTAAAACTATACATATTGTTTCATGTTTTATGATATAAAGAGCAATAATTCTCATCAATGAAACTATGCGAGTGTTTATTTATCAACCTACATGACAAGTATATTAATGAATCAATTCAATTGAATTTAGATTTTTTTGAAATTGCTAATGAATTAATTAGTATTGTTTGAAAATAAATAGTGTATAGATTATACCTATAGCTATAGATAGCATTTTCTCTGCGATATGCATCTTAGCGGTAAAAAAGTTTGGTGCCGAGAACATAGGATAGGAAACATCCGAAAACGAGTTTCGAAAGGAAACTGTGGGGGAATTCTAGGCTCTTCACTCCATGTAAAAATGTAGAAAGTAACAATATCGTCTGTATCGCAATTTGTGGACCGAAAATCTATCGGTACATATCTCGGCAAATACTGACATCTAGTTGAAAGTGGCGTCGACGCTCTAAACCGTTTTAATGGTAATAAATACTTTTAAAGTGGTTTATACGTCGGCGATGCGTTGCATGCGACTGTTTTTATGTGTTGAAAATTCCTAAATGTTATGCATAGCTTTATTCTTACAGTTTGCGGCATTGGACACAGTTAATGAATCGTGGTGGCTAATAATGTTATGCTCTCATTCAAAAATTCCTAACAACCAATGGACTTATATATTATCTCCATGCGGGATATGAACTGGTAACATTGAACTAGCAAAATATCCGCTGCTGCACGGGCTTTCTTCATATTCAATCCTTGCAAATGAGGGAAAAGATCCATTTTATATGAATCATGGCGTTTAAGATTTTAACGTAATTGGTCCAAATATCAATAAAATACTAAAATTTTCTTTCATTTTATTTTACAACACATTGCCATTTGATACAATTTTTGTTGTCTTATGCACCGCTAGTAGCCTCGAGTGCAGGCTGTTGCAACTCAGCTGCCCGCGGGCCACCGCGGACACTGACAGAGACCGGCGGGCAAACATTGCTTATATTCTCTAATTATATCATTTTCTATTGATTCCGAAAATACTGTCGCAAAATCATCTACAACTTCATTTGATTCCGCATATTTGCTTAACACTTCCATAGTTTAGTTCCCAAATTTTTGAAGAGATTAAATTCAGCCCAATGTGTGCTCACTTCTACTACCGCAATTGCTCTATTAATCGTTTTGTAGGCGAATATATATCAATATTAATAGGCGACTGTTTTGTATGTTTATGTGAAAAAGGCGTTAGATAAATTTAATACGTTGTTCGTCACATTCATTTGATAATCGGTATTTACAAGTAAGAAAGTAAATGTGAGAAGTTGAACGTAAGAACCTAAATCTTTTAATATCCAATATTACACACTGTGTGGTTTTCTCTTGCAGTTAATCAAATTTAATAATTTTCAAGGAAAGACTATTCGTAGGAAATACAACAATAAGTGTTGCCATCTTCATGAAAGACAATTATGGCGTCGTGCAGCGGCCATATTGCCACTGTGAACAGGTGCTTCATCAACGCCTCGTACGTAGATTTAGATGGAGTTGTAGTATTTAGTATGAATTTAGTTCTAGTGTTTAGATGGAGTTGGTTTAATTCCCTATCTACGCACTAAGAGCGCAGCGCTAAAACATACAAAAGTACATTTTTGGAATTTTTTACAAGCTTTTATCTGGATCCGAAAACAAATTGTCAGTTTCTCATTCCCATTATCTTCCCCACATCCCCATCGAGACGCGTGGAATGACAAAATAATCATTGGTACACGGTAAGTGAGCATGACCGTGGGTGACGCACCTGCACACACATGCATATATGCACACTTGCAGTTACGGAAATACTGTTTGGGAATTATCGCCAAATAAAAATTCATTTTAGATGCAATGTCAGATATTTTTTTATTTCTGGCCCAAAATATAGTATTACTTTGAAAGCTAAGGTAAAATCTATTTGATGTTATTCCAGGCTATGAGCCTCAAGAGTGGACTAACCAACAAAATTGTTATTAACGTTTTCTTGACGAAGTGCAATCTTTAAAGCTTCACTTATCGACTGCACAGTGGAGTAAGCAAACATTTGCAATCTATCACAATATGTTAGTCCGCTTTGTAGATAGCAAGAGTACACGACATAATATAGCTGACGAAAACATTCCCGATATAGGTAATAATAACTCATATTTGTTTTATATGAGATGAAACAATCGCATCTAAAGGTCCTCAAGAGATAGAATCATGCCTTTTACTAAGAACTTAAAACCTCAAAGAAACTAATTATGTATTCTGGCCAACGCTGGAGCGAGAACCCCAATATTCAAATGTCGGTGATATGTTATTATATTTGTGAATTTCTGAATCTGAGTGTAAATAAAATAAGTCATTAATATCTCGTAAGTAGCCAGTTATTTCTTCCTTGCGGCCAAAAGTTTTGTCTAATAGGAGAGAAGAAAAAAATTATCTACACATACAGTATTTTAACATCCTTTTTTATTCAGTAATACAAATTCCACGGAAGAAAAATCCATTCACAGAGATTTAAATAATTCAAACAGACTTTGTTTCTTCCGAAGTATTTGATCGAAACATTACTAAATCGAAGTTTAAGGCAGAGTCACTGAATATCCACAGACGGCAATTTAGAAATGAAACTCCTAATAAAATTCAATATAAATATTCAAATAATAAAATGTCCGGCTAACACGACATCAAATTAGCGAAAATACACATTTTCGGCATTAATTTTAATTATTGTAAATTCTTATATATGTTTAAAACTTTGGTTTTCTTGCAATCGTCGCTTTCCCTGACATGAATTTGATGGACATTCACATTTCCGAAATTATTACACGATCGGCAAAATTTCATTTTCTGGAACACATGAGCAATAAAAAAACTACAAATTCTTATGTATTTATTACTTTCTCGTATACGCACGTATATACGAAGTAATATACGTAGTATAGAGAAAGTTACGTAATGCTGCGTGAAAAAACCGCCAATTTTCGGTGGAAAAAAATCATTGCTGCGCTCTGCTGACGAAGAAGCGAATGAAACAAGTTGCTAAATCAAGAGAGAAAAAACACGTGGTGTAGCCAGAATCCCCGTGTTGTGGATCCTTGTTGCCAAAAAACCAATTGGAAGCAAAACTTCCGTTCGTCTGTCCGTCCGTCCATCCATCCATCTGTGAACACTCCTACGGCCTAAACCACCTGTACGATATTCTCCAAATTACAGAAACCCCGGTCGATCTGCTTCTGGTTGAAGCTTTGAGATTTTTAACATTATTTAAAATTCGGGGGTACTTTTTCATGAAGCCTCCCGGACATTTTCAAAATTTTCTCAAAAACGGCGCCACTTTCTTTCTTTAAATTTTTTGTAAGAATAGAGTAAAATACACTTATAAAGGTGGCAGGTCCGATTTTTCCGGTTAACTCTGAATTTTCAGAAATTGTAAAGGTATGCATTTTTTTCGGCAACTTCTTACAACTACAATATTGAAGATACAGACTTTTCCTAGCAATAAAATTTGTTATTCATAAATAGGTCATTTATTAAGGTCATGTAGACTTTTTTGTAAATTTTAGTAGTTTTCGTGCAATATTGTGTGCAATATCTGCAATTTTAAAAACTACAGAAACAAGATTTTCTCGAAAACGGCTCCAAATTTTTTCTTTAAATTTCTGGTAGGGGTAGTACCAAATGCACCCTAATCCATGACATAAACGCCATATTGCTCTATTCTTTTGTTTTCTCAGAAATTACCAAAATGTAATTTTTTTTAATTGTCTCCTACGTCT
Source organism: Teleogryllus oceanicus (assembly GCA_964035755.1). Classification (NCBI taxonomy): domain Eukaryota; kingdom Metazoa; phylum Arthropoda; class Insecta; order Orthoptera; family Gryllidae; genus Teleogryllus; species Teleogryllus oceanicus. The sequence continues at coordinate 240,326,281 of CAXIVR010000001.1, forward strand.
GAAATACTTACTTAAGAGGTGATTTCTTCACATTATTATATTTATGAGTACATGTTCTTTAAATAATGTCAAACAAATTTCTCGGACACTCAACAATTTTCTGTAAAAATGAACTCAAAATTACGCATTTTCAGAAACGCATAACGCCATTTTCTCAAAAGTCTCCAAATTTTTCTTCACATTTTTCCAGTGTATAGTGCTAATTGCACTCTTTAATATAACGTGTAGTTCATTTTGGTATATTCTTTTTTTTTTTTCAAAAATTACAAAAAATGTTTGTTTTTTTTAAATTTCTCCCACGCCATTTATATGGACATTTCCATCGATTTGTATACATTTTTTATTTTGTTAGTGGAAATGCTTTAATTGACGTCAAATAAAGTTGTTCGAAAACTCAACAGATTCCTGTAAAGAGAAGCCTCTAATTTCGAATTTACAGTAATGCTTAGACGCCGTTTTGTTAAGAACGTCCTTCAAATCATTCAATGAAAATTTCTATTTAAAACGAGGTTTCAATCTTCTTTAATATTCTTGAAGTCATATTTCGGTGGTACTATTAGGAAAGCAAAAAGTTGAGAAAATGTCCAAAAATTTTAGTCGACGATAGATGGCCGCTGGCCAGAGAAAAGAGCAAGACATAAAAGCCAGAGCACACCAAGGAAATTAGAAAACTTTACTACGAGAAAGACTCTGCCATTCTGTAGCACCTCTAGTTGATTTATGTCTAATTTCTTTGTTTTTTGAGTTCGCGATGCAAACTTGATATCAAGTTGGCATCGCGTTTGCGAAAAAATTGCATTTTCGCTAATATTTGAAGAGCGACAAAAAAAGACAAATTCCTTTGTTGTTATTTTTTATTTATGTCTGTAATTAGATTTTTTTTTAAGTTTGCGATGCTAACTTGATATCAAGTTAGCCGAATCTTAATACCAGTGTCAAATGAAGAGCGACAATTTTTTTGCGTAACAAATTAGCGACAAAAAAGCGACCAATTTTGAGCCTAGTTTGAATAATTTTTGAAAACTTTGCGATTCTAACTTTACGGAGGTGCAACGCCCTTGTAGCGAACTTGATCGCGAGATTGAACAGACTGTGTCCATTCTTTAAGCAAGCAAATATACATTAGACTTACTAAAGAAACGTGTTTTGGGTATGTATAGTATATTTCGAAACGATGATGAAATGAGGTTATTAATACTCGATTGTTAGAAGATAATACGATACCAGCAAGTACAGTGAAGTTATTTTAGCGTGTCCGCTTAAGGTCGAGGGCTCAGAGCTGCCGGATGATTCCATTTCTCAAACTTACCGGTTTACGACATGGTGGAGATAACACCATCATGGGTTTAGAGAGAGTCTTCCTTAGGGCGTCTCTTCCCAGCACGTGAACGGCCCTACCCCAGTTGTGGAAGCATTGGCACGAGGTTTTTTTTCATGTTTCCCCTCCACAGTAACTCTGAGGAGGCAGGAATTTATTTAGTTACTGGTGTACAAATTATGCTGCTGCCTTGCGGCTTAAGCAGCTAAGGGAGAGGAAAAAAAGCTAATACTAACTACAGCTAACTTAATTCTAGCTTAAATCTAATTTAATAATTAAATCTAATTTAATAAATTATAATTAATAATGGCACGAGATGCAAGCCTTCAGTTGCGTTTCACTACTAGAGTGAAGCACTTGGACGCGATTTGTGTAAAGTTCTGTTTGTGATTATTGTAATGCGTCCGGTTCAGAGCAAATTGCATAAGGAAGTCCTTCACAGTCAGGTGCATAAAGTCGTTGCAAAAGTATTTTTAAATTATAAAATTTATTAATATACATAATTATTATATAAAATGTATTAATAATAATTAATATATATTAATTAAAATATTAGTAAATTTATAAAGAGAGAAGCAAAAGAAGGTATTAAAAACGTCAAAGCGGTTCTTAAGGGAGTGGCAGCTGCTACGGGTGTTTCGAGCATATTTATTTGCAGAATTAACAAGGAAATGCATTGTATGTTAATCAGGAGATGCGTGTTCATTTTCATCTCCTAACAAAGCGAGGAAGAGGAAGAACGTGGAATCTGTTCTCGACAGTTCCCATGAGAGTGTGATTCGGCGCACAATGATATAATGCGCCATATCAAGAAATCGTTATTTTTACCGGAAACAACAACAATGATAATGATAGTAATGCTAGTATTGATAACGAGGAAACGGGTACCAGTGACAGTGGAAAATAAGTGCACGTTGAAAGAGTCGGGCCCTCATGTGAATTTGAGGTTTCTCCGCTATCGAGCGAATTCTCGTTTCTCCACCAGCGCCCCCTCCCGGAAAGCGGTGGGGAGAGATCCTCACCACTTTCAGCTTCCCCCTCTACCCGCCAACCCCAGCGGCCACCCTAGAAAAAGTAAGCTGTTCATTACATCGAGTTTCATACAGTACTTTTTCTACCACTAATGATAGCTATCGTAAGTTAAAACTTTTCTCGGTCACACGAGTCTTCAACCCCTGTTATCACGCAATCCTATAGGATTGGTAAGTGCACTTCCAACTACTTCCATGTTAAGAAGTTAAAGTTAATTTAATGTCATTTGCAACTGGTTTTAACATCCTTAGCAATGTAGGGTAAATCGGGGAAATGACACATTAAGGCACATTTATTTTTAGCCATGGTAAATGGATTGTGAACAATATCACACTTGTACTGAAGTAATCCTTAGTCTTCCATAAAAAAAAGATCATAAATTTCAATTTAACGTATGTTTAAAAAATAATTTTTACAGTTGCGTAGTGGCGACATTACCCAGGATACCGGGGTAATTCCGCCGTGGCACTGAGGTTATTTCGCCATAGTGATAATACAAATAAAATGCGGTAGGTAAGAAATTATAAATGAGAATGCACTTAGTATGATAATTTAATTACATGAAGTAAAGTAAAGTATTGTTACATGTCCCCCTTATTACAATATAAATTTCACACAGAGAAAAAAATAAATTTTAAAGTTAATTACAATAATCACAAATATTGTTCTCAGCACTGTTTGCAACACTACATTCTCCATGAGCCCATTCTCCGAATGAGACGCACCTGTACCACAGCTCATTGGATTCGACATCACACAAGATGCATACCTCAACATTTTTATCAGTAATGTCGAAAATGTCATCATCCTCGTTATAATCGCAATGATTTTCTATATATATTTCATTATCAAATTAAGATGATTGTAAACTTATCTGGTGCTTGCATGTCATTTTCTTGGTTCTGAATTTCTTTGCCTGCGATTGCTCGGCATTGTAAAAGTTTTCTTCATCCTGCTTTTACTTTTCGTTAACTCCTTCGCCAATAGTTTCTCTGCTTGTTTTATTTTAGATATTTCCTTCTTTGCTACCTTTTCTCCTTTCTTTTGTCCTTTTCAAGAGCTGGTTTCATAAGGAATCCAGTCAGTACTGTAGAATGGCCTTTAGGCTCCGTGTTGCCCTTCATTTGATCAATCCCTACTTTCGGGATTGGCGACAATTCATCTAAAGGTGACAACACTATTTGTTTCTGCAGTTAAAAGAGAAGACGCCTTTCCCGTCAATACTTAAGGTCCAGGTATAGCTAGATCTCTTTCAGTTGATTCTTGGGTCAAATCTCTCGTTTCATAATGATATTTTTCGTGTTGAGGAACTTCATCACCATCCTGATCGTCAATAGCAAGAGACGAATATCTTGAACTGATATAAATGGGTGGTTCTTGAATTTATCACAATTAGGAACGAATGTACTTCTACTTTCAAATCTGGACACTCCTGTTTCTATAGTAGCGACACGAATATATCCCTGGTTAAATATATAGGCAATATCATAATGTGTGATTTTTCTGTACAAATTAGCTCTCGTGAACTTGCCGTATTCATTGTTAAAAGCCTATTTCATTGGGCCATAGAACGTCACATCAAGGGGCTGAATTTTATGTGGAGTGTGCGAAGGAATTGAAACCACATTAATGTGATTTTTGCGGCAAAAATTATAACTATCTAAAGAATAGGGCTTTCGTGATTATCTAGCACAAGCAGCACAGCGTTATCTTCACTAGGTTTTCAGAACGTTTTAAAATGTCCTAGCTACTCGTAGAAACGTTCTTCGTGAGACCACCCATAATTCGAGCATCAATAAAAGACACTTATGGGCCCTCCTCTCTACAGGAATGGAATAATTCTCTTTCTTGGATAGATGAGAATGGGTAGAACGTAGAGTCCAGACGCACTACGTCATAAATAATTGTTACGTTTCTCCCCCTCTTCTAGCTGACAACCACTTCCACTTGTTTTTGGCTTTTAGCTCCAAAATTTACCGTTGATATTCCAGTCTCGTCTATATTAAATACTCTACAGGCTGAAAATGTGTATTTATACATAATATGTTCCATATCAGCATAAAACCCTCTTCTCCGTTGAAGCCCAAAATCTGATTGATACTTGTAAGGGATTTCCTTCAACTGCTTTCATTTCGTTTGCGAAACCCTAGCGCCCAGTTCTTCTCTAGCCATTTGAGAAGCTCTGTTAAAGTTAGGTTTTATTTCAAACTCCTCAGCTACTTGAACTGCGTCGTAGTTCCTTCAAACGTCAATGTTATTCCATAAAATACATTACCCAGTTCAACAAATCTTTTGGCTACTTCCTTCTCTTGTTCTCACTAAAATTGTAGGTCTTCCCCTAGAAGGTTTGGACGTTTTGTTGAATTTAATTCTATCCGGTAGTGTTGATCTTATAATATTATATTATTTGAAATATTACTCTTCACTGATCTTCCTTCTCAAACCAGTAACCAGTAAGTTGTTACCCGCTCCAGTTCGGTTGTCCGCAGTCTTTTTTCTTACTCATGGTATCTAAAAAATTGAATTTGTGTAGTAGGCGGAGTAATACTGTTCATACGTTTTCTACGGGTTAACCGCCACAGTGGATAATTCTTGTTTTTTTAACGTGGCATCTGAGGGAATTATATTGAAGATGGAATAAGGCACGCCTTTTTGCGTCTTTCTTAGTCCTGCCGCAAGATGTCGCATGATAGCGACCGTATCAAGCAAAGGTGCAGATAAAGCGACTTTAGCGGAGGATCGAGAAAGGCGCAAAACGTCGTGCCTTATTTCATCTTCATGATAATACCCTCCGATGCCACATTAAAAAACACATGTATACTCCGTGTACGTTGGCGTCTTAATCACATATTTTCATCATGGTGGGCTTAATAGATATTGTCATGGCATCAATAGAGCTATAGGCCGTTTATGGCATCATATAGGGTACATTTGACAGTAACCCTATCAAAAATTTAAAGAAAAAATTTGGAGCCGTTTTTGTGAAAATCTTGTTTTCGTTATTTTTTAAAATTGCAAATATTGAACGCACTGTTGCACGAAACTCTAAAATTTTCAAAAAATCTACATGACCTTTATGAAAGAACTATTTATTTGCAACAAATTTCATTTGAAGGAAAAACCTCGGTCTTCAATTTTACAGTTGAAGACGCCGAAAATATGAAACTTTTGCAATTATCGAAAATTCAGGGTTAACCGTGAAAATCGGACCTATACCATCTTTATAAGTAAAATTTATTCTATTCGTACAAGAAGTTCAGAAAAAATTTGTAGCCGTTTTTGAGGAAAATTTGAAAACGTTCGGGGGGGTGTAAAGTACCCCAAATTTTGAAGAATATTTTTCAAAATTTCAAAGCTTTAACTATAGCCAGATGGACAGTTTCTTGAATTTGGAAAGGGTCTTACGCATGGTTTTGGCGTTAGTAGTGTTGACGGACGGACGGACGGACGGACGGACGGACGGACGGACGGACGGACGGACGGACGGACGGACGGACGGACGGACGGACGGACGGACGGACGGACGGACGGACGGACATTTTGAAAGAATCTCTTTCCGGTATCAGGGGACCCCAAAACGTGTATTTCCGTTGAAATCTCGAAATTGATTTTCCGCAACATTACATAACTGTTCTATACTACGTGTTAACTTATATACGTTTATGTATACAAGAAAGTAAATATGTATATTATGCAAGTTAACATCATTTTCCTGGAATTCCACTAAATGAAACTCTTCTCCGATAATGATATTTACTAAGAGTATGAATCTGCATCTCAGCACTGAATATTAAACCCATAATAAGGATGTCGTATGTGCCTGAGACTTTGTAAGACAAAACGTAAGAAAAAGGTTTGTCTTTATAAAAGGACGGACGGATAAGTGTACATTAACTTACCAAGTTCTTAAAATAAGCAAGCATTGCATCTCCTGTAATCTAGTCTCGTGAGTTTGCATTTGCCATGCTTTAAATTCCTGGTATGGCTTTTCATATCGTGCTTTTAATTTTTCTGTGATCAAATCCCGCGTGGATTCTGCAGATACATCTAAAATTTCTTTACCTACAGAAAAATTATTCGCGTCCATCTCTCCCGATCCGTGGTATAAGAGTATGATTTAAATAGGTACATCGCAAGCAACACTCCACAATATCGACGTGCCGCGACAACGGAATTGATTTGTTTTCTATCGCAGTAATGTAAATTTTCGCATAAATTGTGAGATTTGATGGTGACCAATATAACGCTGAACGAACCACGATGTGTTGCAATTATTACTGCCTTGTCTGAAAGCAGAGAAAATGTCGAAAAAATGTAATCAAAACTTGTTCGAATGAACAACTCAAGCTGCATAAGTTACTGATGTAATCGAGGCGCCTTGTACTCGTTCCAGTGCACTCAGCTTGCAAACTTTTGGTTTGGACAGTTCTTTACCGGGAGATCTGTCTTTATTTATCTGGAAATTGGCCGAACCGACAATGGCGCTGACAGGTGTTACAGGAACCGATTACATACTGACAACGAATGACATTATATTTTCTGAGCGAAGAAATAGAATAGGCTATTCGGGAATTCTCTGAAGAACATTTGTTGCATTTCATACATGTTATTTGAAGCAAGTACCGTTGAAAGGATATTAAAATTGAATGAATCAGCAAAAAAAGGATTGAAAATGCCGGAAAAATGACTTATTAGTCGAAATCGACGAAAAATGATAAAAAGACAAAAAATGGGTCGGCTTTGTTCTGAAAAACGGCATTGTTCTGAAGTGAAATAAAAAAAAGTACATTTTATTTAAGTCCACCCCTAATCAGTATTTGGTATCTTAATAGCTATTACATTAAACCATTCGAACGGTTGCAGCTGGCAACAGTGTTCAGCCAACGACACTATCGGACATTCACCGCCCCCCCTCCCAGGTGGAATTGGCTAAGTACAAACAGAAACACAGTCCGACTTCAAACGCAATGTAATATGAGAATAGAAAATTAAATTTTATTATTTCCGCAGATTTGAAGAATTTTTTTTAATTGATGGAGAAGTGCAATAATTATGAAGTGTTATAAACATTTTCTGTCTCGCGAATGCAAAACCCACCCACAATAACAACAATTTGTTACTCTCAACATAGATTTAATGTGTATTATCGAATTGTTTGCAATACGATAAAAAGGTCAACACATCCTAGCACACCGCACCAATCGTCACGCCGCTGAAATAAAAAGTCGACAAATTACGATTCCTGAAGCTGGTTGATACATGGAACGACGAGGAAACTCTCCGCGCACTGCTCGCTTCCTCGTCCTTGAAGGTCAACAAACCTCAACGCGTCACCCCTGACGCTGCATTCTCGGCGAGAGCAGCCAGCCGAGCAGACCGCTCGCGAGCTGATAGTCCCCCCCCCCCTTCACTCCCCCCCGGCGGCCTCAACTGAAGCGCCGCGTCGCGTTGCTCAGTGCCCGCCCACCTTCCCCCTCCCTTCTGGGGCCGTTTCAACATCTTCGGCGATAATTTGGGGGCCCCATATTCTTACTTTCACCCCCCCCCAATATAAAGACAAGTTTTGTTGAAAAAAATAAACTTCTCATCACTGAGTGACATTCGTGCACCAACCAGCAATATTCTATATTATTAATAGCATCCAATGACGCGCCACACATCACTCCGTTATGCCAATTCTTTTGCGTGTAGTTTAATCGTACATTACTTTTGAACATTTTTATTTTATTTTTTAAATGTATTGTTAAATCAGGTAAATTTCGTTGTGGGAAAAGCCTGGAGATCTCTACATTTCGTTATGCGGATCCTAAAGAAGAGTACAGTGAGAGGTAAAGAATTAGCTTATATGTCACTAGTCCGACCCGTATTAGAATATGGCGCGGTATGTTGGGACCCGTACAGAATATCGCAGCAAGGAAATCTAGAAAAAGGGCCAGCGCAGAGCATCGAAATTTACTTTCAGAGGATCAAAAAATAGAGGTGCATGGGAATCACTCGAAAAGAGGCGGATTAAGCTGCGACTCTATGCTATGTACAAAGCATACGCAGGCTATCCTGCTTGGAATGAAATACACCGTCGTTTAGAAAAACCTACATACTTCGGTAGAGCGGATCACGTGCATAAAATTAAGACAAGAATGCAGAAAACGGATGTCGGGAAATTTTCATTTACAAACCGAACTATTAGAGACTGGAACAGTTTGCCTGCGACAATCTTAGAACCCTTTCCCTCAAAGCTTGAGCAACTTTAAAAATAAATTTCCACTGTTAGATATTTTATACTTTAAGTTTTTTAATTGTTAGTAATAAATTAGTTTTCTAGTTAATTAATTAGATTATTGTATCAATGTTAATTTTCCACTGTTAGATTAGTAAGTTTCATACAATGTAAGTTGTTTAATTGTTAGTATAAATATCAGTTGTAGTAGTATTGTTATTATTATCTTTATTATTAATATTTTATTATTATTCATGTAGTACAGTGCAGTGTAGTGCAGTGCAGTGCAGTGTAGTGCAGTGTCGTGCAGCGCAGTGTAGTGTTATGAAGTGAAGTGGAGGGAAGGGAATGCGAGAAGAAGCGAGTGTGAAAGAAATGCGTCACAGTTAAGTGTTGTGCAGTGAAGTGAAGTGGAGTAAGGTTTGCGTGGTGATTTTAATGTACTATTTATTATTATTATTATTATTATTATTATTATTATTATAATTAACTCCTTTTTTGTAACTTTTTGTTAATGAATGTAAGTTTAATGTATGTAAGGTCACGATATTCTGCCACCAAGTTACTACACTTAATTGCAGAATTAACAATAAATCTAATCTAATCTAATCTAAAAATATTTTTTTAGGCACTATCTGGGGCCCTGGGCTGGGCCCGTGCATTATCACGGGCCTGCTCACTCCCTCATGCTCTTTGGCTAGTTCACAGGTTTGATCGTGAAACCATGTGCTCCCTGCGGCGCTCAAAATATTCCTTTGAATGCGTCATTTTCGTGTTTATTGTTTTTTCTTCGCGACCGTGGCTGGTGTTTTGTGTAAGTTACTGTGAAAATTTACAAAGGAAAAATAAAGATGCGGTCGTGTACTCATGAACTTCATGGCTATAAACGTAGTTGACAATTAATAAGACTCAGGTGACAGGAATAATAAATTGGTTTCGGCGGAATATATCAAGCATTAAAAAATTATAGTTTTTGGAATATTGATTTTTTTCTCTTGCGGTTCCTGAGGAGATCAACGTACATGCCATAAAAAAGCATGCCGTTAAGACACGACAATTAAAAACTTACGACACGTAAATCTCACACATTACCCATGCATGTTTGTTTGTATGTATGTATGTATGTATGTATGTATGTACTGTGCATGCAGTTATGTATTTATATTCTTTGCATTATGCAGCCAAGCAATTATTTATTTTATACATTTAAGCGCTATTTATTTATTTGTTTGACCACGGAATCAAGTTGATGGGATTTGGTATTAGTTAAATTCATTTCTGTAGTGTAAAAGTCTTGGAACTACAGTGTGTGGTTCCGTAGAATGTTACGCCTTATCTCAGGTGAGAATATACTACATTCGCGAAATAAACGCAAAGACCTGGACGAAGGCTGAAAAGTTGGAAAGAATTCTTGATGTATAGTAATATGTACTTCATTTTGTTTTGTATTAATTTAAATGGACGTTCTATTTAAGGTTTTATTGAAGTAAGAGACCCAAACATTTTACTGTTACATAAGTCAACTGCACATCGTTCATTTACCATGGACTATCCAATTGTTTATTTAAAATGGAAAACTTATTAAAACATTTTCATTGTTTACTGTTAATTTTTTGTAACGAAACCAATTTGGGATATCTGATATCATACATTGTGTCGTTTCGCAAAGGATATGCGTATCACCACGAATGAGTTCTTCAGCCTCTGATCGATGAGGACATATCATTTACGATCAGAAGAAAGAGAACAGAAACTAAAATCGAACCCCGTGGGACCCCATGTTCATCAGGCAGTGATCGGAAAAATAAGTGAATTACGGTCTTGATTCCAGTGTATTTTATATTACTAATTTTTAATGACGCAAATATCGAACAATATAGTCATGTAAAAGGTGTCTACGGTTTCATTTGATATTCAGAAATACGGGAAGGATTCAAAAACAAATAGTTTCGATGTTAGTTTGAGTGACAGTGACATAATCCTGAGTTCTCATCTACTTATTTATTCTCATATCTAGCACACACTTTGATGCGCATTCGCGACATGGCTACTGTTAACTATACTTTCTGTACTTCTCTTCACTATATGCTGTACACTTCCAAAGCCGACCTTTCGAAAGCCTTCACACACATAAACAATAATTTAGATGAACATATCCGAAAGCTTGAAGAAGTCGTTCAAAACACAGATGGTTGGACAACAATAGGTTACACCGCAGAAACTTCCAACCGCCCATTCGCGAAAACAAAAACACAATCACCACTACCAATCACATCTGAAAACAGATTTTCTGTGTTAGAGTATGAGAATGAGTTTCCTTGCCTTCCAAATCCTCACTACCTGCTCCCATCATAGACATGTCCATCCAAAAACCAACGCAAACAGGCTAGCAAGCACACGTAGAGTTGGCGGGGAGGAAGGGGAAACGTAAAGAGGCACTTTCCTCACTTTTTTGACGCAAAATCTTCAATCATATCTTCAAATCTTATTTCTCTCAGAATATCATGGAGATGTTGAGTCAGTGTCGTCGTAATCTGCTTTTGCTTTTTTGAATTCTGAAAACGATCTTTCAGCAGTACAATTAGTTATCAAAATAAGATAACTTTTCAAAATGATTTTCACATTAGGAAAATCCTGGACTTACTTTCGTATTACTAAACTGTACATGTGATGTTTCCGGCTGAAATATCCATTTTCTTATGTAAATCGTTTGTAAAATTTCCGCAATTTCAACACGCTCAATCGTAAGATATTTGTCGATATCGTTTATGTAAATTTGAGTTAACAGCTTTGCTTGTTTAATCAATTCTTCTTCAAGGCTCGAGTCTGGTCAAGAAACCACAACGTGGAAAGACCAAGTCACATACTTAAATCTATTTATCCAACAATGTTATTTACTGATCAATGACGGGGAGGTAATTTTTGATGTAAAATTTCGAGATGGTGACAGTTAATGTCTGGTGCATGTCCAGAGATGATTGGGGTTAAGCAAAGATTTTGGCGACGTCTCCTGGATATCGCGCAATGAAATCCACGTTTTTTTCCATTCCTGGCTTTTGGTATGGTGAGAATTTGTCACGCTCCTTTTCGGTGAAACTGTTAGTGACTTGAGAGCTGCAACTCCAGTATTAAAATCGAGCTTGCAGCTCTGATGTAGTTTATTTTGGCGATTACTCTATTAAGTATGCCATTCCAAAATCCTGCATGTATGCCGGTTTAAAAGTCGCACATTCGTTAATGCTAACCTTTATAACACAACATTCTGCGACAGCTTTGCTAACAATATTCAGCGAATGGGCAGCGTAAGGAATCCTCTCAGCTGATTCGTTGACCGACTTTGAGAGCTTGAAGATCACTGTATAGCATGGACATCACATGGCATGGCATCGCATGGCATCACATGGCAGAAGACTTGTTGTAAGACTGCCCTCAACAATGTTTAATATGCAAGTTATTATGTATTCAAACCGACGTAAATAACCTGTGCTTGGTGACCTTTATTAGGCAAGAACAATAGAAATCTCTCAACAGGAGTACACTCTTCCATGTTTCAAAAAATCACGGTGCTTTGGTGTACACGACCGTCATCTGGCGATAAATCTGTTGAAATGGAATTGTAACGAGACTTATTTATCCTTGTAATAATTGCTTCGCGCACTTTTCTTTCTTATCACTTGAATAATCTCATTGTAAACGGAAGATAAAAGCGAATCGACGTGGCCACTACCGCGATTGGCACTATCTGTTATGTGTTTCTTAAGGAAATTATTGCATTCCGCCAAATTCAAGCAAGCCGAGGTAATACCAACTATAGGGTGATCGAAGTGTTTCCATATCACGTAATGGGAACTCATATTCACACAGAAATCCCATAAATTTAACAAGATGGTGAAGAATATTTCGCCAAAATTTGTGAGACTTCCCCTTATTGAATAAGAACATTGTTGACACATCCAATTGCGCTTGAGTGTTGGCAAAATCCAACACAGCAACTATCAGTGGAATTTTTAAGACTAATGATCTTCAAACTGTTGTCCAGTATGTTTCCAAATGCAAAATCCACCTTAGGTGTATTGAATGCGTTTGTTACTCGTCCTCAAAAGTTGCATATTTTAATATCATAGTTTCGTATATTTAATTAAAAAAAATTAGTACGCTTGTAGTCGCCGTGTACGCTGTCGCCGTTTTCCTACGCACGATTACAATACGTTCTCTTCTTACGAGTAAGGACGAGAAATTAAACGAAATCTATGTTCAATATTGTAGTTGTAGAAAGACGAAGACAAAATCGAATATTTGGAATTTCCGAGAAAAAATAATCAGGGACATTAAGAAAAACTAGAACTGCGCCATTGTTTTAAGCGATCTTTACGTTACCTGAAGACTAAGTGTAATCACAAAAGGTTAAACCCCGAATAAGATGGTAAAAAAGTCACCTAAACTAAATGACATATGAGTAGTTACACTATGATTCTTAACATAAAAATAATCTTTTTGAATGATTTCTTAGCCCTCGTCCCACGTTTTTTTTTATTTAATTTGTTTTCGACAACTTAACTCTATTTTATCTGATACAGTTTTCGAAAATACGGAGAGTTCGCCGAAAATAGGATCTCCGCCACTCTTAACACAATCCATTTTTGCATAGGAGGAAAAATTAGAGAGAAAATTTGAAACCATTTTTGAGAAAAAAATGTTTAATCATTGCCCATATTTCACCCAAGATTAAGAGAAAACTACTCATATTTTCGAAAAACTGTACCTGACCTAGTTTTAAGATCTGTCCTTAAAGAACAGATTTCATTAGGAAAGAACGCTTTATCTTCAATATTGGAGTTGTAGGAAGACGACGAAAAATGTTTAAACTTAAGCAATTTTCTAAAAAGGAGGGATTTTTAAGGAAAAACAGGTATGCACCATTTTTTTAAAAAGTCCTGGACTCTATACGGGGTCAAAATTTTAATAAGAAAAGTTGGAGTAACGTTTCAGAAAATTTTGAAAACATTATTAAGACTTCATGTAAAGTACCCCTTAAAAATCAAAATATCCTTTTCAAACGCAGAGGCCCCGAGTTTTTTTATATGGATCAAGGAATATAACTTTTGGAGATTAATTAATTATTGATTACGCGCGCGTCAACTTCTACGGTTATAAGTTTCTTGCTTTACAGAACATTGATTATCTCCTAATAAACTTAACATTTTTCAAATTCCAAACTTTTACCTCGCAGGCTTTTATTGCAGAAAGAGAATCGCATAAAGGTCCTACATACGGGGGTACTTGTATTTACGTTAGAAATAATATTGATTCTATCTCCTTGACGGAATTAAATGTGTATTCCATTGAAAATATTTTCGACATTTCTGTTGTACATCTTACTTCGCTAAAAGTGATAGTACAGACCTCCAACAAAGAGAACTGCAAATTATATTTTGTTCTTAGAAAAACTGAAGATAACACTTAACAAAGTCAGCAATCGCTCTTTTGAATCCATTGTTGTATGCGGAGATTTTAACATTGATTTTCTGGTCGAATTTTGCGAGAAAGAATAGTTTCTCGATTTAATTAATTCCTTCAAATTAGACATTACAATTAATGTATCTACACAGATCACACAACATTCGATGAAGGCAATTGATCAAATTACAATTCACAAAACTACCACTCGATATGAAGTTGAAAAAAAAGATTTAGGATACAGTGACCACGATGCACAAATTCCATTATAAGAAATGCGATCACTGACACATTAAATAATACCCGTATGACTAGATTGTTTACAAAAATGTAAAATAAAATTATTCATTGATTACTTGATGCAAGAGTCATGGGAAGCGGTTTATAATACTGTTGATACAAACGACAAAAATAATTATTTTGTTTTCAACTCTTTCATTTCATTTTAACACTTGCTTTCCTCTTCAAAAAAGAAAATTAAATATTTTACGGAAAAGCAATTCTTGGATAACACAAGGGATTTGGACATCTTGTAAAAACAAGCGAATTCTTTCGTTCATTTCGTATCTCAAGGTTTCCTCATATACTTTAAAAAATACAAATCATTGTTAAGAAAAGTCATAAGGCAGGCTAAAATCATGAAAAACGATCAGAATATTTTGAACTCAAATAACAAAACGAAAGCAATGTGGAATATAATAAAAAATAAGACCAAATCAACCAGAAACCTTCAAGAGAATGTTGTTTTAAAATATAACGATATAAATGAGAACGATCCGGCGTCAGTGGCTAGTCTCTTTAACCAATACTTTTCGAGAATTGCTGTCGATCTCACTAAGGGTGTTCAGCCACAAAATTGAATAATAGTCGGTTCACCCAAAATTTTAGACACAATGTTCGTTTCCGAAACTTCTTCCTATGAAATTATCAAAATAATCGGTAAACTAAAAAAGAAATATTCATCGGATTTAGATGAATTCCCGGATTCTTTGTTAAAGACCTGTGCGTATGCCATTATACATCCGTTAACTCACATATTTAAGGCATCTTTATGCACTGGAACGTTTCCAGATATTTTCAAAACGGCTACGATTAAGCCGCTCTTCAAAAAAGGCAATAAAAATGAAATTGAAAATTACCGGCCCATTTCTCTTCTACCGGTTGTTTAAAAAATATTAGACTTTTCTACGTACGAATGGAAACCTTTTTCAGTATACACAACGAGCTTTCAGATTGCCAACATGGATTTAGAAAATCAAAATCTACAGAAACAGCTATATTTTCTTTTCTTAAAGATGTCGCCTCATCATTGGATCAAAACAAGGCACCTATTGGGTTATTTTTAGATATCTCAAAAGCTTTTGACGCCATTGATTGACATGATTGATTGATTTGACATTTTACTTTCAACATTACCTTCATATGGAATCCGTGGTATTGCTCTAGATTGGTTATGTTCGTGCCTCAAAGAGTGGAAATACCTTACTGGATTGATGGAACATTACGTACGCACCTTTCCGACTCTTTGCCCATTGCACGTGGAGTTACTCCAGGATCGAGTTTAGGCTCTATTCGGTTCCTACTTTACGTAAACGATATGCCCTCGACGATTCGAAACGGAAGAACGGTTCTCTTTGCGGATGATACAAACATCCTTTGCAATAAAGAACCGTAAATAGTACAATATCAAATGTTGCAAATTGGTTCCGAAATAACAAATTAATAGTAAACGAAAAGAAAACGGTTTTAATGCAGTTTTCCATTTCAGATAAACAATTTTGTGCTCCATTGAAAATGAACGGTGTACCATTGACTGATGTTAAGGCAACAAAATTTTTAGGTCTCTCAATTCAGTCAAACCTTAAATGGAACGTCCATTTAAATGAATTGAACACAAAATTATGTTCATTATGCTACGCGTTCAGAATTCTTTCAAATTCAGTCAGTCTTCATACTGCTCGTTGTGTATATTTCGCGAATGTTCATTCCCGGCTGAGATATGGCATATTCTGGGGAAATACATCTTATAGCTCCCAGACTTTTAGATTACAAAAACGAATTGTACGAATTATAACCAAATCCCACCCACGTGATTCTTGTACGCCTCTCTTCATTAATCTAGGAATTTTACCATTACCTTGTCTGTTGATTTACGAATCTGTGGTTTTTGTCAAAAATGACTTGCTTAAGGACGGGAATATATTTTCAGAGAATGCCGAAGTCTATACCTCGACGTAGAAATCATATTCATCAGGTGACAGTATCAACCGCCCATTACAAAAAATTCACATACAATACATGTACATTATTTTACAACACTTTGCCAGATGACATTAAACGAAAATTCGATAGAAAAGTTTAAATACAAAGTGATAAAAACGTTTCTGCTGCATAACTGTGTCTATACAATTAGAGACTATACTGAGCATCACAAGGAAAGTAACATTAATTTTAACAATGACTCTTAATGCATTATTTACCATTTGGACTGTATAAATGTGTATAAACAACCTGTAACAAGTATTGTACTGCACCTTCCGGGTCATTGACACCCATCTCTATCAGGTTTTTCGTTTCCCCGATCCATTGAGCAAATGCTGAGATGGCCCCTTGTTTTGCTTCTGGACATAAATGTAACTTCATTATCTATGTACGTCTTCTAGAATTCAGTGGGAAATTCATATTATCGTTTCCATGTTGTCGCGGCAGAATGTGTTATTCCTTGACGAAGGACATGATGTATAAGAGCCTAAATTTATTGCTGATTTATCCTTGAAAATAATTTTATTACATGAGAGTTTTTTTAAATTTAATTTTTAAAATTCATGTAGTATATGACTTAGTGTAGGGCTCACAGAATTTTGAAAATGTGCACAGAATTCACTTCACTTCTCCTGATAACACGTCATATGCAGTTTCAACTGGTTTTTGACGTAAAATAAATAAATAAATAAATAAAAAGTTCCTGAAGTGTAGTACATGTTTATCGCGGAAAGTGATGGTGATATTCCCCCGCTGGATGGTGAAAGCCGCCACCGATCTACAATCTACGTCGACTAGCGGGATTTTTATCAATCAGGTAGCTCCCACCAGCGGGAATCGCCCAAGTCGGAACACGCTCTAAGCTCCCGACATGTGTGATAGTGTAGTGCATGTAAGTGTGTGTGCATGAGGCGAGGATACGAGAGGGAAGGGGGAAAATATCGCGCGCGATCCGTGGCCCGTTTGTTAGGGAATTGCTCAGACATTCGCCTCGTGCTGTACGGTGAAACCAAGGAACACTACTATCAGAGTGGATGGACACTGTAATTCTGCTCCAGACAGGAGGTGAGTTCAACTGAGGTATTTAGCTATTGTTTATAATCCTGCCGTCGGAACGCAAACCCTTGGACCTCCCGGTCAGAGGCACTTCAGTGACATCAATTGGTTCCCTGAGCTAGATGGACCGGTACAATTGATGAAAATCACCTACATGGTTTAGGTAGCAGCGTTGACCCCATACCTACATAGAGAGTGGCAGACGGACAGGTGGACGAACACGGACAGACAGAGGTTTTGCTGGCTATTGATTTTTCGGTATCAAGAACTCACAAAACATGGATTCTGACTACACAACGCGTTAGACGAAGTAATTAGAAGTAATAGGAACAAGATCTATCTTCTTTTTTGTTTCGTGGGGCCGTACAATAAGAGTTATTCTGCTGAAAATTCGCCGTTTCCTGGCGCACGATGACAATACTTTCTTTTTCACGAAGTAAAGAAGAGAAACTAAAAATTGTAGTGATCAAAGAACGCGTTTTAAGTTCATTTTTAAAGAAAATATCAAATTTTGATACAATTTACCCCATTTTATGAGAGCGTTTGGTACTACAAATCAGTCTATAAATTTTTGGTGCGTGCAATCTCAGGCATTTCCACAAAATGTCACTTAATTTTACTCAGGGGGATCATAAATTCTCTTTCGACTAATGCCTTTCCAATGTAACAGCTAGGACTTCCTTTATAGCATAATGTAAAAATCTGTTTTATAGTATGCTTTCCGGATTTTCCTATGTTTTGCGAATGGCCGTTCTTTATTGTTTGTTCATTGTTTAGAGACTCTGTATAGAGTTAATCCCGCTTTGTGTATCTCCTGTGTTTTTGCCGTGCAAAGAATTTTTTATTCGCCCGCAGCGCAAAACTTGCAATCAATATATAGCCACAGCTTTGGGCCTCGGATTCTCGCTGAAATTTCACAACTATAATGTTGCCGTTTGGTGCTCGCGTTGTCTACGTATGTTTTTATGTCATACTCAAACCACTGTGCACCCTTTTACTCTCCTCTACTTATCGATTGACGACAAAACGTCCGTCTGTCTGTGCGTCTGTCTGTGCGTCTGTCTGTGCGTCTGTCTGTGCGTCTGTCTGTGCGTCTGTCTGTGCGTCTGTCTGTGCGTCTGTCTGTGCGTCTGTCTGTGCGTCTGTCTGTGCGTCTGTCTGTGCGTCTGTCTGTGCGTCTGTCTGTGCGTCTGTCTGTGCGTCTGTCTGTGCGTCTGTCTGTGCGTCTGTCTGTGCGTCTGTCTGTGCGTCTGTCTGTGCGTCTGTCTGTGCGTCTGTCTGTGCGTCTGTCTGTGCGTCTGTCTGTGCGTCTGTCTGTGCGTCCGTCAACAATGCCAATGCGTAAACCGTTCTGCAGATTCTCTCCAAAATTGAAATTCCCCAGTCGTTTTGATTGTCGTCGCGGCTCCTGGAATCTGAAACCAATATTTTAATTTCGGGGATAATTTACATGAAGCCCCTCGTACATTTTCAAAATTTTCGAAAAAATTACATCAAATTTTTGGGTTAAAATTTGTCCCCAATTTTTTTAAATCCCTAATTATTCGAAAATTACAAAAATTCAAATTTTTTTGAAAATAGAATTTTTTTCCTAAGTGAGATCATTCCTTAAAGACAGATCTTGAACTAATCACGTTCGACTTCTCGAAAATATAAGAAATTTTCGTGTAATTTTGTGAGAAATATAGGCAAAGTTTTAAATGTTTTTTTCTCAAAAACCGATCCAATTTTTTCTTCAAATTTCCTCCACATATATAATAAAGGACGGTAAAAAATATGGTGCTAGTCCCATTTTCGGGTATCGTTCAGTTTTTCAAAAATTAGTTAACATTAAGTTAACATTTTAAAACTACAAAATTGAAGATAAGAGGTTTTTGTTTCAGATAAAATCAGTTGAAAAAAGCAGCTCTTTAAAAAAAGAACATGTATAATTTTTTGAAAAAAATATTTTTTGCGAAATTAGCGCATGAAATTTACGCAATTTCTAAAAAAAATATTTTCTCAAAAAATGCTCAATTTTTTAAATTTTTTCGCGGATAGAAGAAGCGACGCTTAAAAGACACATTTTTGTTGAACTCTCCGTATTTTCGAAAATTCCAAAAACTTAACATTTGGAAGCTACAAAATGGAAGAGAGAGATTTTTATCTAATACATAACCTGTTCTAAAAATCAGCTCATTAAAAAATGTAATATGCATTTGCTTGAGAAACTAGCAGTTTTCACGAAATTTCTGCTTGAAATCAATGTAGGTCTCCACCTACATTGATTTCAATCAATATAGGTGCTCCACCACCTATGGACCATGAGAAGAAAATCCTCGGATAACTGGAATGGATCCAAAGGATATGAAAAATAATTAATTTAATTTTAATAATAATTTACTTTTGAAATTGCCAATATCAATTCTATTTTGACTCTATTCTACAATTGAAGATATTAACTCACTTTGTGCATGAAGGTGTTAACTCACTTTTTAGTTGTCGTCAAAACGATTTTTCTATGATGCTTAGGTGCTGTGTTACTTTGAATGAAAATCACAATATTTGTGATATAAAAAAAATAATTTTCAGTTATATTAAAAAAAAATTCCATGCCAGTTTACTAAATCTCAAATATCACTTTTGGACATTTTATGAGTTAACACCTTCTTGCATCAAGCTCTTTAATTTGTATTATCAATGTATCTAGGTATTTTCTTTCAAGCAATCCGAAAAGCTTAATTGAAATTTGCGCAACAATGCCGCGATGGATATTTGAGAAGGTCATTGTTGATGGTAGTTGCGATAAGATAAAGCAGTTTTATTTACATTCGAGCTTGTGTTATACGTTCACAAATTAGCCTTTTGCAAATGATTTTAAACCTATTTGATAATTCAGTTTTTTGTCCGTATTGCAAGGTATGGAAGAACATATTTTCACTTAACGAAATTTTCACTAAACGAAACCACTTATTTATGCATATTTCACCAGCAATACATTTCGTCTTTCAAAATTTCAATGAATATAAAGCAATATACTAGATCGCCGATTATCCTTTTTTTATAAAAATTAGGTTCGCTTTTTGGGTAAACATTTTGTGAGTTGAAAATCAACAAGGGTTTCCAAATCTTAAGGATTTATTTTAAATTTTTATATAATAATTACGTCGCTGATTTTCGGCTGTAGAACGTTGAAGGGTTCAATTTTAGCATTTCAAATGTGAATTATATATGGGAGGAGTTTGGCCACAGACACTAGTTTATAAAAATCTTTATAAAAAATACTGAATCACATTATTATAAACTTGAAAAGTTTTATTTTCCTGCATTTCGTTTGAGGCGGTATCAATAAGGCGGTAATAATTTACTTAATACTACAAATCGTAGAATATTAGTAATTTAAGTTTATTAGTATTAGAGCCTTGCCCAACGAGAGAATGAAGTAGATGTAAACAAATCGGACTACATTTCTCCGCCAAAGCGCGTGGTCCGAGGCCTCTGTCGTCATCTAAGGCCCGCAACAGACAACACTGAGGAATGCGTTGCGAGAAATGTGCGACGTGAAAAATGAAAAATCGAAACAAGGGACACTTACCGACCCTCACACACCAGAATGAGTTTTCTCGTTCGCCTTTGCGGAGGCGAAAGAGTTCCTCGCTCGAGTCGGTCGGCGAGCGAGTTTTCTCGAACACATTTCTACTCCTTCATTTGTTTTTACGACATTTAGGTCCTCGCTACAGTAGGAAAACACTAAACAGTGCGTAGAACTAGGAGGTTATAATATTTAGCAGTAAAAGAATATAAACAACCACTTTTTTAATTGTTTACTTGAATTTTCTCTTTAAACAGGAATGAACAAGAAAACACTTGTGTGAAAGATATTCCTACTTGAACGAAACACGTTCATAATGAGCAATATAAAAATACAAATTAGAAACAACTTGAAGCAAGAAACTTGAAGTGGTATTTTGAAATAATTTAATTTATTCATTATTTTCTTAATTCAAATTTATTATTTAGGAATTAATTTATTGATTGTGAATTTTATTCTGAATTAGTTGATCGTTCACAATTTATTCACAATTAAACCAATAAATACAGTAAAACAGAGTGGGGGAATTACGGAGCTCAAAAAAATATGCATATTGCACTCCACCCTCAAAAGTCATATACATTCCAGTTTAAATAATGATTTGTATGCAATGCAGTAATGTATTTCTCTTGAATTAATTTTCTCTTAATTTGAACTAGTGAAACAGATTGTTTACGATTATGGCAACAAAACATGGATTTCACGGGTTAAAGTTACACAAGAGCATTTAATAAAACAAGAAATGGGACTTGCAGATGATCTTATAGCTAACTGCTGTCCCACTCTTGGCTTGTAGCACATAACGGCATTTTAAGACCTCGAATAACCTATTTCTAGTGTGTTGACGCAGCCTCGGCGGCTTCTTTCCACATTTCTCGTCGCACATTTCTGACAACGCATCCCTAGGTGTATACTGCGATTTTTGCATAATTGAACTTGACGTTTCGTCAGCTGCTTGGCCAGCAGTGAAAGTTCTCCAATCGGGAGTACATATAGTGACGTGTAAGCTCCCGATTGGAGAACTTTCACAGCAAGTTCAATTGTGTAAAAACTGCAGTATAGTCTGTTGCGGGCCTAACAGATGTCAACGCTCCGCTGTCAGCGCCAGGCTCGCAGTGGCGAACTCAGAGTTCATCCACACGTTGCACAATAACCTGTCTATCGAAATCCGCAGCATGCGCGGAACAAACCGACGGTTGCAAGACCGGGAACGACATGGAAGCACGGAAAAGAATAATTCACTCAGCACATTATTTATTGTTATGAATGAATTATATTAAATTATTTTTAATATTAATAGTAATGTAATTTTATTGCCAATATGACTACGGGATACATGCACACAACGAAAATCGCTGGCTGTCCCGTGTAGTAAATATGAAACGCTGAGCTTTTGTTAATACTCGGAAAGCAAACATTTACGCAAAATTTATGTTTAATTGAACATGAAATTGAGACGTAACTTACTTGAAGAAAGAAGAAAAAGAAAAGATGGTGACTCTGAATCTGACAGTGGCTATATCGCTTCCAGGCTTGAATTTTCAAAGGAATTTGAGCCCTTTAAAGAATCCACAACAGTATCAGGAACACCTTCCAAGTCACACATTCTCTGTTCTTTCCGTATTACATATTCAGTACACTGACGCCACTTCTCCAATGTAACCGCGAAACTAATATTTCACTATGCGAAATACTCACGTGTTGTGCGGTCCGCCATTAGAAAACTACTTCCTGGCTTGATACGTCCCATCTGATTATTTTCGCTTGTCCTTACATTTCACGTATCATCTCATATAGTTTAAAGTAAATATGCACTTATGTATCTGCTTTCCACGTATAATTACGCGTGTTCCATTGTATATAACATACAGTTACTTGAATTTCACAAAACTATTTTCTTACGCGTATGCTTAAAAAAGTGCTAGGACGAGTGTGAGTCGTGGATGTGCGGCCAATCAGCGGTTGTATGCCCACGTGCATTTACATCCACTTCGTTCTCTCGTTGGACAAGGAATAGTTATTTATCAACTATGTGTGATGTACTATGACTAACCTATAAACAAGTTGAAAACTGAATACAGATGGAAATAAGCGATTTTGCCAAGAATTGATAAGAAAATATTCGCCAAGCATATATACAAAACGAATTGTAGTACATAGTTTTGACAACCCTGCGCTGGCAACAATGCTTGCTCGCTTATATGCAATTGTCTGCGAATACTGTAACAGACAAATTTATTCATGTTTGTTTCATTTGTAAAAATAAGAAATGATAGCTGCTTCTGACTATCGAAATGAATGCAAATATGCATCACAGGCGCTGTTTGAATTAATTGAATTGGATGTTTTCAAATAATAGCTGAGGTGTGTGCAGAAATTGATATATTTCAATATTACGTAGCTGTTTCCAATAATGCGAGAAAGTAGATTCTGTTGTGGCATCAGTAGATTTCATTCGAACTCTAAGAGAATTTCGGCAAAGCTCGAGTTCGTTATCTGTTAAACAGTATCAATAATCGTTTTCCATATTCTTGCGGTCGTCAGCCTCTTCCTTTACGAGGAGCACGCAAGTTTTTCGGAGTCTTCTTACAACTACAATATTCAAGACACAATTTTTCTTCATTAGTACCCATTTGTAAAAGAAACCACTGACTATTCCAAAGACAAAATGGAATGTGAGATCAGCCATGCGGTATTTAACTTTTAATTTTATTTAATTTTTAAAAAACTTTTTTTAAAGAAATTAGTCTTAGTTTCTTAATTGTCAGTTCATTTCTATCATAATTCACTGTTTTTAAATGTACCGAAAGGAGCAAATTATCACTGTCATTAATAAAATG
The DNA here is from genome assembly GCA_964035755.1 of Teleogryllus oceanicus. Lineage (NCBI taxonomy): Eukaryota > Metazoa > Arthropoda > Insecta > Orthoptera > Gryllidae > Teleogryllus > Teleogryllus oceanicus. Next base: position 240,350,034 of record CAXIVR010000001.1, read on the forward strand.
TTCTGAATACACTGGTCAACAGAGAAAGTCTTTCCGGTTTGAAAATGGCAATTTCCGATTCATTTGATAATGGAAGAAATGAAATTGGCATTTAAAACTTTCAATTAGCTCTTGGTTCTTAGATATAGCCCATGTAAGTTATAAGGTAAGGGTACCCCGACTAAAAAGTTCCCCTAAGCCAAATGGCATATGAGTGGTTACATTATAATTCTAACATAATATTTTTGAAAGGTTTCTTAGCCTCCGTCCCATCACCCATACCCCTGTACAACCGAAACCGTGTTTTTATTTTAATTTTTTTGTCACTATTTTATTTGACACTATGTTTTATCTTAACATTATTTCATCCATAATTTTGAGTGAAATGTAGGCAATTTTTTAATTTTGGTTTAAACAATTTTTTTCTCAAAAACAGCCCCAACGCTATTGATGAAATTTTGTTAGTGGATAGTCTGAAGGACGTTTAAGAGAATGGTGTAGGTCCCATGTTTGTTGAAAACCTTGATTTGTCGAAAATTGAAAAAAAAATTCGGTCTTCCTACAACTACAATTATGAAGGTACACTTTTTTTCGTAATGAAATGTGTTCATCAAAAACATCTTCAAATAAGGTCATGTTGAATTTTATGAAAATTTTATTGTCCTGCGTTTTTTTCGAGACGGTATCAATGTGTAAAAAGGCGATAATAAATTGACTTAACACTAGAACGACTATTTATGATGTAAACTATATGTGAAAATTTTGAAACGATTCATTCACTCGAAGTTTTTATTTTGATCAATTTATCTTAAACGCCCAATAGCTGTCAAACTGACTGCTTCCTAATAGCTGCTAAACTGTGTGCTTAATGTGTCGACTTGTTTTGTTTAGATCATCTTATCTCTCTTCCGAGAAACCGTGGACGCTCTCTGTTGAAAAACATTAGTGATCATCGTATCTGAAGTGTGGATGTTAGAAGTCGGTGATGAAATGAAAGGCTATTGGAACTATTATCTTACGGTGAATTTTCGTAATTATTTTGATGTCAATTGCATATATTCTAATTACTGTATTGATATTATTAGCCAAGCAAATGCACATAGTTTTGACAACGCTGCGCTGGCAACTGCGTTGCTCGCTTCTTGATTGAATTGGAAGTTTTCAAAATTATTGAGGCTTTAGTTGCTAGCTGAGGTTTTAGTAGAGCAGAAAATGCAATATTTCAATATTACGTTGCTGTTTCCAATAACGCGGGTAAGTATGTGCTGTTGTAGCTCCAATAGTTCCTTAATGAAATATGGTTTTCGAAGGCAGAAGTTGAAATCAGATCAAATACAATTGAAGGGTTTAAAAAAAAAACCTTTGTCCAAAAAGTGAGATTTTGTGATACTAGTACTGTTGCTAGAGCTTCATTGCCACCATTTGCTGTGTTGTTGTGAATAATATCATCCACTGTGCATATTATTAGCTCCGAAAATTTGAGTGATTTTGAAAAAAAAAACCATAGTCCAGAGGGTACTTTTTCATTGTAAAGAACTATAGTCCTTTAAATGTTTCCTCCGTGATTATTTCTCAAGCATAGTTTATCTCAATCTGCAACGAATGTTTAATAATAATATAATGTTTGTTTTGTGAATGTGGTTATTCTGTATAACCTGTATTTTTGTTCTGGAAATTTGGAAACCTCTGGAAACCTGTTATGGAAACCTGTTCTTGTGGCAGGGGCGGATTTAGTCAATCATTTTGGAGGGGTCAATATAGATTTTTGTTACATAATAATTTTTTATTGTATATTATATTTATAGTGTATATATGGTACTACACAGTACTATTATTTTTTTAAATAATTACATACTTCTAACAAAAATAAATATTTAAATTAATTTTGCCAATTAAAAAATAACAAACGAAAACTCTAAACTCTTTTGGGAAGGGCCATGTCTTTTGGCATACTCGTACTTTGTGTTGTGAGCAAGCAAGGAAGAAAGTAACAGCTAAGAAATGGATTCTACGTCATATGTAGAGAGAACAGTCGAAGAGACGTAAACCAAAGAAAAGAGACGAAAGGTGATTTTTTTTAATTTGTTGCGTCTACTTTGAGGCAATGCGTCTCCAAGTCCCTTGAGGGGGGCGGCGTTGAGCGCTTTGCGCTTCTCGGAGTAATCCTCCATTACTAACAGCGCTTTTTTGGAGTAATCCTCCGTTAATATTATGTCTGTCGCGTCTCGTCGCAGTCGGTTGTCAAGAGGACCGCCAGGTAGCATCTCCGCGTACGCGCCTCCCTCCGCGCGCTCCTGCGTCACTACCCAGCGGTCAGAATTAGGAAGGAATAAGGATAAGGATAGGGGTAGGGTTTAGGACACTTCACAGGGGTTGAACTAGTTGGACCTTGCGAAGCAGCCAAACTCGTTTTGTTGGAACAAATTTCACATGAGATTCGACGGGAATCTAACCCGGATCTCAGCGGTGAAAGGCCAGCGACTTTGCAATGAGCCACGAGTTCAGCTTTTTAGTAAGAGCAAAGGAAGTTAAAAGAAAAGCTCATTTTATTTACAAAGGAATCTTCAGAAGTTGTCTAAATATTTACAGTCGCCTACCAGCTGAGATTTGTATCTAAATTTGTCATCAGTGACATATGCTAATGTGGAAAAGAAAAACACTAATAATAACGATAACAGCAATGGTGAAGATCAAAAAGTTGGTCAATAATATTCCAAATTGATTCAGTGCATTAACTTCTTGCATTATTCCTTCAAATATTGTAATATTACTACCCCAAATAAATAATTTTGATATACAAATTTCTCAATTTTTTTTAAAACACCGTAGTTCACACACGCCCCACTTTATCCAATAATTTGCAAAATACAGTTCAAGCTTGAACTACACTCAAGCGTTCATCAGTATTTACAATAGCTTGAGAAAGTGTACAACAATTTTCATGCTTCTAATGTCTACCAATTTCGTCATGGAAAGTTGTTTTTGATCTCTGAAAAATTGTGTTTTGGGGCTATGGTTGTTTTAAAAAAAAACCTTCAATTTTTCGAAAATGAGTTTTCATCTAATTTTACGTGACATTTAGACAATTTAAAAAAAAAAAATCTCAGAAACGACTCCACATGATCTTTAATTTTTGTCTCGTATGTATTCGAAGGTCGTGTGATGTGAGAACACAGCAGCAATCACAGACACGAGCTCAGATATTTTCTATTAGTAATTAAATATTTACAAATAAATAGTTTAAACAATTATTACAGCTCTGATAGACCCTCTCCCCTGATCGCAGGAGCGATCCTTAAACGATTTAAGATCTGCGTGACTCGTGGCCCTCACCACTCCTTAGCGAGCTTACGAACACTACGTAGAGCTCCGTGACCGCAGTCACCCGTGGAAATGATCCACCGCGGCATCCCAACACCCGGGTTGCCCTACGAGCATTGCTCGTCTCCGCACCGCCCTGGGCGCAAGTTTTGTTCATTCGCACGAGGTTTTCTCACAGCTCAAAACTCACCCCCGCGATTTGTGCTCTCGCTTACATACCTTCAAATCACATGACGCGCAACGTCGTCTTGCGTTCGCGCGGCGATTCACACTACGTGACTGCCACGCCGCCACGCATTTTGGGCATCCCTTTCCATGGATTTTTGGAAGTTTCCAAAATACGTCGGGGTGCCTCTGCCCCCTAGCTACCGTCTCCTTACTTTCTCCTACCGGCCTCTCACGTGCCTGCACTAATCCTGCCACGCGGCGCCTGCATGGCCCCGGCCTTCCTGCCCACGAGGTTCTATGGTAATACAATACTCAACAGTCGTAAAGAAATTGGCGCTGGTCTCATTTTCGGCGGATGATCTGTATTTTCAAAAATTGCAACAAAAAAACAATAAAATAGTACCCAAAATTACATTGACGATAGAGATTTTTCTTAAATTAAATCTTCTAAAAAATCAAATCTTTAAAAAAAATCTTGCACTTTTGTTTTTAAAAGAACGAGTTGTTTTTCCGCAGCTTATGTTTGAATTTAATGCAATTATAAAATAATTAGCGGACGTGGATGGCCAAGGTGGCTAAGAGAGTGTACCGATTTAGCACTTCGGTCCAAAGGGTCGCGGGTTCCAGTCCCGCCTTAGGCACGGTTGTTTGTCCCTTGTCTCTCATGTATGTATTTTCGCGGAGGGCCTCAGATCAGGAAAGTTTGCAAAGTGTGTTGGTGTCTTGTATATCGTCGATTACACGTTCCGTCGGGACGTAGCCGGCTAACCGGCTGTCGGCTGGAAAACGTCATAGAAAAAAAATTAAAGAAAGGCTCCAAATGGTTTCTTTATTTTTTCCTGAATTTCCTCAATTCCTTTAATCAAATTAGAAGTATAAAGTCGTACAATTCATTATTACGTTAAGTCCGGTATACACGGTACAGTTTTCGTGCAGATTGGACGTACAAAAAAACGTGCAGTCCAGACTGAACGTTTTATATATGAACATGTTTATTGTTAATGCAGAAAGCCTACAGTTTGACTCAAGAGCCTCTAGCGGCAGAATAATTCACTAACGGTGATCGGCCATTGCGATTTTGTGGTTAGGTGTGTCAAAGTGCGATTGTGTGAAGTGATATATTGTGATAAACTTCCTTTTTCCCAATTTTTGACTTCCTATTTTTATTCTCTATGGTCGTCATGGTTAATTAATACCAAATAAATATCATAATCAGAACGCGCACACGCAAATACCTCCACTGACAGTACTCGGACGGCGCAATTCAGTTGTTTCTCTTTAGACCCCCCTAGCGGCGGCCTGTGGCCAATTCGTGCAGAAAATGTATAGACCGTGTATGCGCGACTTTTGGCTTTTGTACTTCTAGTTTGGGACCTTGAAGTTTCTGTATAGAAACTGTATGAGAATCTGCACGAAAACTCTACCGTGTATACCGGGCTTAATAAAGGGCGCAGGTTTCATTTTTGTTGAATTTTCAAAAATTGGAAAATAATGCGAGTGAGTATGTGCTGCTGTAGCTCTACTGGTTTCACTTTCGCTTCTGACCTACTTAGTATGCCCACTACTTCATGATGAGGCAGCCGTCGCATCGTGATCTGAGATATCGGAAACCAAAACAATGTTCTTTTTAAAAAAAAAAAATATTGCATCCGAGCAATGAATAAACTACTTTACAGGACTGAAATTGTATACAAACACTAAACAAATAATACAATATTAACTGAAAATACCGAGATACTTGCAAAATATGTGCGTACACTCACCAGTGTTACTACTACGAACTACTACCCGTAGTTATATTCTTTAGCATTTGTGTTTGAGTTTGTATTACATGCTCCTTTACGGCATAGGTCGAGAAATTTATTGACCTAGGCGAATCTTTTCATGTTATAGATTGCCCGTGAAATTCAACTTTTAGAGGTGAATTTGCAAAAAAAATGTATTTTAGATAAAAATATTATTAATAATCATATTATGAGAGTCTGTAATCAGTGATTATTATTAAGTATTGTTAATCCACAGAATAACATTTGCTTTTGACGTCAGCCTAAAAATAACTAAATAAGACTTGGGTTAAATTCTGTAAAATTCAGACACTCTTGAAGCACGTAACCGCCTGCGTGTATTCAGCCGTGCGCATGTTGTATAGTTGTGCCATAAGTAGTGAGAAGAAACAACATTTGCGAAGGAAAACAGTCTATTTAATACACCGCGGTTCACAAACTTCGTATTCTGTTCCGGTACAGTTACGTGGGTCAACAGACGTAGTCAGGACACCTGTGTCTAGATATACACCACGTAATCAATACACGCAAAACAAACGTGAAGCGCTCATACACAAGATGAAGCCGACTGAATCTTGCGTACGCAGCGAATTTTTCCGAGGGTTAAATCTCGAGAATACTTGAAAAACATGAGCATCGACGACTTGGAAAGTAGATACTAAACGATGCTAATATGCTAAGAAATATTCTTAAGGTCAATATCGCACAGAAATGTTCTTTCTACCTGCCATTGAAATATAGGCACTCGTAATCATAGCTCATTAAATTTCATCATTTTTATTCTTAGGAATTATTTAATTTTTTGTCTAGGAATTTTGAGCACTTTGTTTTCCACAGATTTGTGTAAACCATCACATACAATATTAGTGACATCTCGGGTGTTGTCTAGAAACAGAAGCCGTAAAGAGCCCAATGTATAAATGAATGTACCAGGAAATGGAGTTGGCGCACTCTGCAAAAATGACTCGTGCTATCTCATAATACGTGCTCCGAGCGTCGACCCAAATACAAAACATTGCTGCAAAGACTTCGTCGTGGGTTGAACTTGATATTCGCTTCAGTTTGAACTACACCGAGGCATATTAGTTTAACCCTAACTTGACAATCAAATTTGCTATAGTTAAATTACAGGTACATTCTTTCTAAGATCACTATAGTAAATAAATAATAATGATAATATACTTTTTGTGTTGCAGTTCTAAGTTCAAGAATTTGTATGTAGTATCTCATATGTTGATAAGTTCCCATAATAATGAAAATGTTTCTTGGGAAACACATTGCCAATATGTATAAAGTTTGTTAACATACTTTGTTATATTGTTAATATTAATATATTAATATATATATATATATATATATATATATATATATATATATATAATATATATATATAATATATATATATATATATATATAATATATATAATTATATAATATATATAATATATATAATATATATAATATAATATATATATATATATATATAATATATATATATATATATATATATATATATATTAAATAAAAAAGAGTTTTATTTTTAATGTATATATATTTTCGTGCCCAAACATTTCTTACATTACTTATCAAAGCTTAATATTACACAGATTTATTATATTGTTTATTATTATGATATGTTTTATTTAAGGTCAAAAACCGTTTAAATTGTGTGCGACATGCTATGGGGAGAAGTGTATTCTGTGCACGTTTTCTTAAATATTGAGAACTGTACCATAAACCGAAAAAAAGTTCAAATATGAATATAGGCAGAGACAAGTGTTTATGCCACGAACTGATAAAACAATATTAGCTTCCGTGTAATGAAAACTATTGGTAGAGGCAAATCAACTACAGATTTAGGCAATTATCCCTCAGCGTGCCCTTCGTGAAAGAATCGATTTACTGCTGCAAGAACATCGAGAATGTTAATTTGAATTTGTTGCGTCTACTCCTTGACGCAACGCGTCTCCAAGCCCCTTAAGGGGCGTTGAGCGCTTTGCACTTGGGAGGAAACCTTCATTCATGTGCTTTATTATTTTTAATATTAGTCAAGTCTCGTCACGTCGCAGTCAGTCAGTGCCTTTTATCCCTTCGGCCAGGGGCTCGACGCCGTTAGATCGCGGGGTTCCTGGCCGGTCACCCAGCCACGAACCCGCGAGTCTCGAATTCGCTTAACCTTCGTGACTTCAGGGAGCGTAGTAAACGAATTCGGCTAGCGCCGCCGGCCAGAATGACTGTATTCCCCACTGAACTGTATAGAAAAAGGCGCAGATGGTGAAGTTCAGCGACGGCTCGTGAACAAATGTGCAGGGTAGGCAAAACTGATTACTGAACAGATAACTTCGTTAATTAGTTTTTGAGAATTTTTTTTCAAAGCTGGTGTCAACTGTCAAGCCATAAGTGAGTGAACTATATGCATTTCCCCGAATTGGAAATTTTCAGCACAGTCATGCATGTCAAACATCATAAATCATAAACTATTAAAGATAATTATTAATCAAACAGTTCCACTTATTTTTGACATTCAAGAATAAATGTATTTTGCGTATATTATTACATATAGTATTTTCTGATGACGTTTCAGCTACGCATTTTAGCCATCGTCAGACCTGTTTTTTAATTGTACATTTTAACAATTTTAGTACATAATTTTTAATACATTTTACAATAAAAATCAGTTCACAGAAGCTTACCTTATAAATTACAGTTGGAATCTTCCTTACTAACGCATTTACATTATACATTATTATTACTATTGTAAGCGTGCGTACTTCCGCTCACTGTTACTTCATTTCTGTTTACCGTCTCTTTAAATACTGGAGACCGTTACATGACGAAACATGTAATATTCAACGGTCAAGGAAAGGGGGAGGAAACAATGAGGAAGAATTAATTTTGATTCTTATAGTTAAGTTGGAAAAGCAAGTTGTCGTAAATTCCAGTGAAGATTCTACCATAGTATTTAAAGTTGGATTCATTTTTATGAGTAACGCCTCTGATACTAATCTCGCGGCTTTTCGCGGTTCATGGTCCAAAATTTTAACTGGTCCGAAATCCATTTTATGTCCTGTTTCAATTTGATGTCTCAGAGACCGAGTTTACGTTTTGAAAAGGTTCTTTGATGTTTCTCTGATGTTCTGATATTCTTTGCTAAGTTTTCTTAATGTCTGGCCAATATAAGTTTTGGGGCATTGGGTACAATTAATTTTATAAACGACATCTTGTTTTTCAATTTTTTCAATCCTATCTTTCTTCTTCTTCTGCTTCTTCTTCTTCTTCTTCTTCTTCTTCTTCTTCTTCTTCTTCTTCTTCTTCTTCTTCTGCTTCTGCTTCTTCTTCTTCTCTGCTTTCTGCTTCTTCTGTTCTTCTGCTTCTTCTGCTTCTTCTTCTTCTTCTTCTTCTTCTTCTTTGCTTCTTCTTCTGCTTCTTTCTTCTTCTGTCTTCTTCTTCTTCTGCTTCTTCTTCTTCTTCTGCTTCTTCTTCTTCTTCTGCTGCTTCTTCTTCTTCTTCTTCTTCTTCTTCTTCTTCTTCTTTCTTCTTCTTCTTCTTCTTTGCTTCTTCTTCTTCTTCTTCTTCTTCTTCTTCTTCTGCTTCTTCTTCTCTTCTTCTTCTTCTGCTTCTTCTTCTGCTGCTGCTTCTTCTTCTTCTTCTGCTTCTTCTTCTTCTTCTGCTCTTCTTCTTCTTCATGCTCTTCTTCTTCTTCTCTTCTGTTCTAAGCTTAGCTTCTTAATAGGCCATAGGCCTGTTCCATTCTTTGGATTTAAAAGCATTCGTGCCATCGTGGGCCTCGGTCTTCCGGGATATCTTCTTCCGACAGGTCTATTGTCTCACGAGACCCTTACAATTGTGTCTTCATTCATACTGTGAATGTGTTGATTACATTATCTTCTATCTTTGTTATTCTTAATAACGTTTTTTTGTTTAGAATTTTTTTGTACAAATTTATAATTTTGTCCTAGGGAAGTTGTTTTATGAATGTATGGGTAAATTATTAAATATAAGGACTAACAATGTTTTTATAATCTGCAGATTTTGAAATTCTAGAGTTTTGTACCATAAGAAAAGAGAGCCTTCTTTTAACAAATTTTTCAATAATTTTTGGAGGATAATCATTACTCTTAATGATTATTAACTCTTATTACTCTTAATACTCTTAACTCTAGTATGGATTTCACAATGTGAATATTTTGGTAATGGTATTTTCATTTTGTCAATTATTTATAAACAAATAGAAAAGATTTTTTAAAAATTATTTGATCGCTAAAAGCATAAAGAAATCAAATGTACAAGGGAAAACAAAATAGACTCAAAATTCTAGACTTTTTTTCTCAGACAGACAACTACCTTAATGGTATTTGCTTCAAATAAATTTAAGAGATGCAACAAATGTTCTCCACAGAATTCCTGAGTAGACTATTCGATTTCTTCGCTCAGAAATTGTAATGTCAGCCATTGTGAGTATGTAATTTAAGGTTCCTTTGACGTTTATCAGCGCCAGTGTCAGTTTGGCCGATTTCGAGATAACTAAAGACAGAGATTTCCTGGTAAAGAACAGTCCAAACCAAAAGTTTGCAAGTTGAGTTCACTTGAACGAAAGGAAGAAGTCTCGATTACATCAGTAATATATCCAACAGCTTGAGTTGTTCTCCTGAAGTAGTTTTGATCAAATATTTTACGTCATTTTTCTTTGCTTTTCTGGCATTTTTAAAATATGTTTCAGGTCATCAGAATCCGCCCACTAATTATGAATATTGTTATTATAAGTTATTAATTGTATTATAATTTATACTTCAGAATTTATAGCCGCGCCCATTCCTTGGCGCAGTCTGTGTATCCGTAAATCTACGAGTGTGTTCCTGACGCCAAACCACAACAAAAAGGTCCTATGTTTATGGGTCCGTAAATCATTGGTCAGGGACTTATGAGTTATGAAAGTGATCAACCTCAATCTTGCATTCATCCCAATTTCTTCATTACAGGTCATCATGAGATGACATTTGTTTTGTTTTGTCTGATTACCTTTTGCTTTGTTTTGACTCTGTTCTGTCTTTTCTTCTGTTTTGTTTTATTCGCAGTAACATTCATCAAACAACAAGATGTATTCGGTGAGAAATATGATAGAGATACTTTACGTTTATGGCCTAATAGCTGGGAATTCGGTAACAGCATGTCAGCTTTATGCGGAAAGGTAAGGCAAGTCCCTGGTGTAAAAACGTTTACACACATATTTTTATTATATTTATTTTTATTTTATTTTACGTCAAAAACAATTAACATTCATCATCGCTTGTAGAGACTAAATCATTTCAAATGTTGGGAGGCCACGAGAGGTACGAACCTGTGCGATTGACTAACGAGCTCTTCGTAGTATGGATGAAGCTCCAACAACTAGAACAAGCGAAAAAGGAAGGTGTTGGTCGGATGGCCGTCTGGAAAATTCTTCATGTAGACTTTCTGTTTCTCTACCATAGCCAACATGTCAAAGCATGAAGGATCAACCTGCCTCCCAATTTAAATTTATACGTTAAGATGAAGTGCTACTACCAAATTCCAATTCGTTTGGCCACAAATGTAGTGTATTTCCTTAATTTCTCTCGCAGAATACATCTTGTACTATGATGACCTTTCCTGTGAATAAAACAAAATAGAATAAAAGATAAAGCAAACAGAACAAAAGCAAATCAGAGAAAGGAAACAAATGTCATGATCACCTGTAACGAAGAAAGTGGGGAAAAAAGATTGAAGTTAATTACTTTCATAACTCATAATTCCCTAACAAAGGATTTGCAGTCTCGTGTTCATATAAAACCTTTTTATTATTTTTTGGTGTTAGTAGCATGCTTGCACCTTTATGGACACCCATTAAGACACACCCTAATTTTACATTACAATTTTTTTTGTATTCCAGCATTATAAATGACCTTTTGGGTTACAATGAATTGTTCATAATCGGGCATATTACGGCACGAATGATTCCATCATCACACATTCAGCCAATCATAGCCAGAGAATCTGGAGGAGGTGGAGGTAAACGGAATAGCCGACCACAGTTTTCTCGCACAAATGTCAAATACTCGAGATGTCACAAAAGTTTCGCAAAATTAAGGGGACACATCTCCGAAGATAATGAATATTCTTCTTACTGAGATAGAGAGTTGAAATGTTTGCCATATCATAAGTAAAAAAAATTACATTTTGACACAGTTTTATTAAAAAATATAAATTTTAATTTTTTTTCAAAAATCATTTATTGAGGCGTTATATTTCTAAAATGTTCCAGAAGGTGAATCTTTTTTGTTTCTGTTGGAGATGGTTAATTTTTCACCTGGTTACTCCTTGAACCTGTAAGAATGGAAGTTACTTTTATTGGTTTCAAAGCATTGTTAGTTGTTTTTTTTAAATTGTGAATCTCTAAGAAATTTTTTTAAAATTTATTTATCTAATATTGTTCAAGACTATTATGCCATAAGAAAGACTATTTTCGGCCGTATAAGCAAATATTATTCCTATACATTAATAAAAGCTTTTTTAAAGTTTCAAGGAGTTATTAAAAAAATTATGACTAAAGGAACATTTGAATATTGACTGTGCGACGAAAACTGCTTTCCGGATATATGAAGTCAATGCCAAAAAACGGACGGAAATATAGCGTACATGGACCTTTAAACCTTCATTTCGGATATTTGAATCTCTCGCAAGAGAGAAATTAAAATTCGGCACATACATCTCCAAGGTCTGATTGTATTTATGAAAATAAAACAAAAAATCAACTTTTTAAGATTTGGTCTAATTTCACAGCTGTGTCCCCTTAAGTCTGATTCTCTTATAAATTTATAATGCTGCTACACAAAAAATTGCGTATGCAACTCGTTTATGATGTTGCTTTGTTGCATTCCTACAAATTTGAAAACTCGCTGCTAACGTCGCTCGTTTTCAAAACAATTACTCGTGCTATAAATCTTAACATTATAATCTAATGGTATAAACTACTGTTATGGCATTTATTAGAGGATTATTTTAGTATTGATTTTTTCATTGTTGATATAATTTAGTTATTATAAGAACTTTTCATAAATTAACAGTCACTAAATACTACAAATTTTCAGAAAATTCCATATAATGAAATTAAAGACAATATTGTATCACACTACTTTGACTAATTTCTGGTAATATATCACCTAAGGTAACTGACATTTCCATTCGTTCTAGAATTAATATAATTGATTTTTTAATACAGTTTAATTGCACAATACTCAACTAACATATAAGCATACAAATGCATAACAAACTAGTGATGATACAACAGAACATTTTGCGTAGTATTTCAAACTTTTGCAAGTTTCAATAATTCAGAGCGACCAAAGAAAATTAGACCTGTGCCACTTACAAGCATCCCTTGTTCTATCCGTGGAAAAATTTGAAGAGAAAATTTGGAGCGTTTCTTGTGATTTTCTTTCCACAATTTGTATTCAAGCATTAATTACACAAAAAATACTCGTTTTTTTAATAATTAAAGGGCTGATTCAGTAGAACATATTTCATTTCAAACAAAAATCTCTATTTTCAATATTGTAGGTTTGGAGTGTTAACTGTTTGCAGTATTTCGAAAATACAGAATTCGCCAAAACTTAGACCAGTATCATTTTATGTCCTTTCGTACACACGGGAAGAAAATTAAAATTAATTTAAATATTAAAATTTTAATTTTAATTCATATTTTCATGAGTTTCAATTTAAAATTTTACATGAGGTTAATTGAATATCTGTCAGTGAAGAACAAATTTCATTCAAGGAATAATCTCTAACTTCAATATTGGGGATTCAATATTGTAGGAAGACAGCAAAATTTTGAGCTTTGAGCTATCATATGACACAGTTCATTAAAAAAATTTGGAGCCGTTTTTGAAAATATTTTTAAAATGTTGTTGAAGCTTCATCTAAAGAATTCTCAAAAATCAAAATATCAGTTTCAACCTAGGAAGGCCTTGATGAAATACCAATTTTGAAGAAAATCGGCTGAACGGGTTTCGTGCCAGCGTTGACGACGGACGGACGGACGGACGGACGGACGGACGGACGGACGGACGGACGGACGGACGGACGGACGGACGTTTTGCTATCAATAGATTTTTAGTTATCAGGGTCCAACAAAACATGAATTCTGTCTAAACAGCGTGTTAGATGAAGTAATTAACTATATACAAGAACGAGATGAATACGCTTTTTCGTTCCCAGGTCCCGGCAGTAAGTTCTTCTACCCCAAAATCGCCGATTCCCGATGCACGATTACACGTCTGTCTCATCACGATACTGTCTCTTCTTACGAAATGAAGTGAGAACGTGAAATTATGTTTGCATGAAGTTTGGTAAAAATTACTCCTATTGTCCTACCCTACAGATTGGACTAAATTCTAAGTACCCACTCTTTGATTCGTTGCCAATGATTGATTAGTGTTCCCGGGCTCGTGAACTGCTAAGATCATTAGTCACGCAAGTGTGGACCAAGTTTTTATCGCGTTAGATGGCGGTTAACTTCCCCCGCTGAATGGCGAAATCCAGTGCCGACCTACACGTCGGCTTGCTGTGTTTTCCCCCCAAGTAGGAAAGCTAACGGATAACCGCCCCAACCGGAACACACTTTAAGCTCCCGACTGGTCATGAGTGGTAGTGTAGTGCATGCAAGTGTAAATGTAAGTAAGGAATGGGGATAGGACAAAGAAGAGGAATGAAAGATCGCGCGCGGTCCGCGGCCCGTTTGTTAGGGTTTTTCTTCGGCATTGATCGTAAAAACCTCCCTGGCGTTGATCGCAAAAAACACAGAAAATACCGATCAAGGTAGCTAGAATTCTTCTCCAGTCAATGGCTGAATTCGTCCTATCTATCTAGCTAGTGTCGAAACTCCTGACACCGTTGGGACTGGAACCCTAGGGCCTCTCGGTCAGAGGCACTGCAGTGACATCAGTTGATGCCCTCGTCACCTAAGCCGGTGGCTCAGGGTTTATGGGCAAGACGTAGAAACTTTCGTACTAACTCATTCTCACAGTGCCATTGCTAGACATCGGATGTTTAGGGAAATGCCTATTTTATTCTAGCGAACGTATTTAAAGGCCGATAATCGATGTGCACGAATCATGACAATGATGACATATGACGAAGTTTTATTATGCCTACTTTTGCTTGTTTGGTTTAAATGCCTTTTTTGCATGAATGATTTTTTGCCTTTTAGGACTTTTTTGCCTTTTATGTATTATTTTTATATACAATGTAAAGATATCGAAAAATCGGCCATGGTCCAACGTGACCATTGATTACGAAATCAATTCACGTCTTGGTATTTTAAAATACAAGAGATTCCTCAAAGTATACCAAAAGTTTTTCCCTATTTCCCTACTTCATAAATACCAGACATGTTCTGAGAACATGGTCGACACACCGAGGGTACCGAAATTTTAAGTGGAACTAAATGTAAATTCCTAGAAGGTTTCAGTGTTGCTAGCGTTGGACTTCTAAAATATATGCTAGTCATATCATTAGATGTTGAGAGATCCTTCACCGCATTCAAACTGATTTTGTCTCCTGATCGTCGCAAATCTGAAATCGTGATTCTTCAAAAGTTGCTGGTAATATGTAAATATTACTGGTTAATGCAAACTATTAGGAATAAAATGTATAAGAGTTGTAAATATGTAAATCTAGTTTTACATTAAAATATACGAACTTGTTTTTTGGCATTTAAGTTTACAAAATAATATAGTAAAAAATTACAAACATTCTTTAAAATTTTATTGTGTATATAACCTATGACAGTGCCTTCTTTCTCCTTATTCTTGGATTTTTTAGTGCCTTTTTAAGTGCCTAAAGACGAATTTTTAATGTCTAAATATCCGATGTCTAGCCATTACACTTCGAGTAATTGAGGTCAAAATCGTTACCAGGGCTTTGCCAATGAGAATACATATGTTTACCATGCCGATATCAATAATGCCCATATAATATGTGCCTCGGTGGGTGAGGGGTTAGCTTACTGGCCTCAGAACTTCCAGTGTGCGGGTTCGATCCAGGCCGAGGTGCGCGAATTTTCGAAGGGTGGAAAAATCAATTACTCTTGTGGCATGTAAAAGAGCCTTTCTGCCTAGCGGATGCCCGGCAAAATTAAATCCCTCCGACAACATCCCGCCCACACGAGCTTCATTCCGCTCTTCTCCCAACCAGGCCGCTTTAATAGTTAACTGAGACCGACATCTGGTAGAGAAAGTGAGAGTCAAATCCCAGGCGCATTTGGGGGCCTATCCGCGAGGTTGCGCCTGCTTCGTAAAGGTTCCCAGACCCGCGTCGGGGGTAAGCTTCCAAGGAAGCCTGAAATGTGCGTTAATGTATACATGAAGATAGACTATAGTACTGACTTACAGCCACCAAATGGTGTTGCTGCTGTCCCATAGGTAGCTCATTCCCGCAGCAAGTTAGCTAATGACTGTGCCTTACTTTTGGCGATACTCGGGCCATCAGACCCGCTCTTCCGTCAGACCACGCTACGCTCCTTTCACCATCTATCGGAGGTATTACTCGGTCGACGAAACAGACGATTTTGAATGAAGCTCAGAGGCTTCTTTTAGGCTTGAGGTTCTTTTAAATGCAGTAAATCTGCAATAAGAACAATCGGCTTTACTTTCCATTCGAAGGAAGGCGTACAATGATAATTTCGCCTTTAAAAATCCAGGGCTTCGATCGAGTTTGAATCTGCAAAATTGCGTACACCATCCCGAAATGCTAACCGTTAAAGCACCTAACTTGCTAAACATGCGCCCGTAATTGTTCCGGTATATAACCCGCAATTGTTCCGGTTTGCCAGTATGCTGGTCGATATCAATAAGACAACGTGGAAGCAGAAATGGTCAACGATGGACAATGTAGTTTCTGTGGAGGGAAGAAATTACTGCTTCTGATATCCACAAGAAGTGCCATATGTGGGGAGTCATCACAAGGTTGTTGATCCATGTTTCGTCGGGTATCAGAGTTAAGGACGGCTCTGCTAAAAAAACGTAAAAGCAGTGGGCGTCCAGCAACTGCATGCCAACCAAACAATGCCTAGCGCGTCAATGACTTAATAATGACGAACAGGTGAATCACGTTTGGTGAATCAGAGAAGACAACGGGTCTATCACGGGGACCCTTCACAACATCATCCATGAGGATTTGAAGATGGTGTGTGCACAAAGAGTGCCCATACCCGCACCATTGTGCAGAAACTGAAGTGTGTGGAGATGTACCAACAGTTGGTTAAATAGAACTCTGTAGATCAAGCTGAGTTTTTCGGAGTCTCGTTACCGTCGACGAGTCATGCTTCTTCCACGAGACTCCAGATTCTCCATATTCGCCGGGTCTGGCTCCCAGCGACTATGCCGTATTCGACGCAATGAAAAAGGTTACGCGGGGTAAGAAGTTCACCACCAATGACGAGCTTCATGCAGTTATCCAACAGTGGCGCCGGTATACACCCAAAGAAAGGCTTGCTAAACTAATACGGAAGCTGCCAGAATGACGGCAAAAGTGCATAGACATTGATGGGGAACATATGTAATATAAACTGTATTCGTTCATTTAGTACAGTGTTTCTCTTAATACAAATTAAATGGTGTGACAATCATTTATGAACGACCCAAGTTTGATGGAGCAGAACGGAGAGAGGTGGATGAGAGGAGTGCATTGATTGATAGATTGGTAATGACGCGTCAAAAGCAAGGTCAATGGTCCAGTAAGTGTAGTACATTTTTTATCTAGGAGGTGGCGGTGATCTTCCCCCCTCTCGGAAGTGAGATCTGGCGCCGACCTAGGTTGGCTTGCAGGAATTTTCCCCAATCAGGTATCTCCCACAAGCGTGACACCGCCCCAGCCGGAACAAGCTCAAAGCTCCTGACTGGTCTCCCGCCAAGTGTGGTAGTGTAGAGCATGTGAATGTAAGTGTGTGCATTGGACTGATTTCCCTTCGCAGGATGATGAGATCCACCGGTCGACCTACCGGTCGGCTACCGGGGATTTCCACAACCGGGTATCTACCACCAGCTGAGCACACCAGCCGGGACAAGCTCTCGGCCGGTCTCCTGGCATGTGTGATAGAGGAATGCATGTAAGTGTAAGTATAAGTGTGTATACTTGAGGGGCGTGGATTGGGCAAGGAAGAGGAAGAAAATATCGCGCACGTTCATGGCCCGTTTGTGAACATTTATTTTTAATTTTCACCTTTGTTGTAAACATTTTAATAACCGAGACTTAAATGTATATTGTACATTCAAATTATTGGACTTTTATGAACAGACGTTTCGCAACGAAGCTTGAGACGGAGATCAAAATAAGATATTACCATCATATGAGATATACTTTTCTCATTCTCATTCTCACTGGCTGTATCTTCTAAACTATTTGCTCCACGACGTTGAAATCCGCACGTTAGTTGGAGAGTACTCTTCTCTATGTATTTCTTTTAACGACTGGTACATGAGAATAGGGAAACGTAAAAAGAACGGCGACAATATAGGTGGCATTTTGGTTGAAAATGGCGTATTTTATGAATGTTTTCGCGAATTGCAAGAAAACGAAGCCTTAAACAGAAAAATGACCTGCACCGTTGAAATCGCCGCTAAATTTCGAGTCAGGATACTGGCTTTCAGAAGAATCCGTGTCCGGGTGAAATTTGAAAAATTCAAGGGGGGGAAATTTGAAAAATTCAACTACTTATTATGAACTTTCCCGCTTTTGCCAAGAAAAACACGATCGGATTTAAACGATGATATCTCCTAAAATAATGCAAACTTTTGCATTGTGAAGCCACTGGCGTGTTCAGGAGAATCTTGGCTTTCAGAATAAAATATCATGTGTTTAATTCGGACGAAAAATACGGTTTCCAGAGGTTTTTTCCTCATTTTCATGTTTTTTTAATATTTCCAAAATATGTCATCTTTGACTGGCTGTATCCTCTAAACTATTTGCTCCACGACGTTGAAATCCGCACGTAAGTTGAATAGTACTCTTCTCTCTGTATTTCTTTTAACGACTGGTACATGAGAATAGGGAGTCGTAAAAAGAACGGCGACAATATAGGTGGCATTTTGGTTGAAAATGGCGTATTTATGAACGTTTTCGCGAATTGCAAGAAAACGAAGCCAGTGTCAAAAATCCTGCCACCAATCGGCCTGCAACCAAGAGACCGGCCTCAGTATTTAGGAAAACTAATGGTGCTTCATCAGCACATGCTTTCTCTCATTATTTTTACATTTTCTAAATGTAAAGTATGTAATGTAACGAATGTAACGAAAATAATTACGAATGTAGTTAACGAAATAGTTACGAATGTTACTTAATGTAACGAAAATTGCTAAATTTTCGAAAATTCAGAGAGTTCAATAGAAATGAGACCCGCGCAATTTTAAGTGTCATTTCTTCTATTTATTAAAAAAATTGAAAGAAAAATTTTTGAGCAATTTTTGATTTTGAGTTCAGAACTTCGTTTTCCGCCCAGCAGCTGCAAGCTCTGACGATGATCGCTACGCGATCGAAAAGATCTTTAGAAGAAATATAGATTTGATACCAGACAACCTCTGTTTATTTACTGTGAATTAATAAGGTATCTATGTCACCAACAGTCTAATTAATTAATAGCACCATATATTTTGTTCCTTGATACATACGAGGAGAAAATTTAAAGAAGAAACTTAGGGCCAATTTAGGGGGAAAGTGGTTAAAAAATATTAAAAATTACCTTATTTGGCACAAAATTACGCCAACACTACTCATATTGTCAAAAAATTGTACATGACCTCATTAAAAGATGTCTTTAAAGAACGGATTTCATTAAGGAACAAATTTCAATATTCTCAAGCACAATCTTCAATATTATTGTTGTAAGAAGATGCCCCCCCCAAAAAAATGCACTTTTTCAGTTTTCAAAAACCTACTAAAATTCTCTTAAACGTTCTTTACGCTATCCGAAAACATAGTTTGATCAAAAAATTGGTGCAATTTTTTAGACAATTTTGAAAATGTTTTTGAGGCTTCTTGTAAAGTACCCTCAATATCAAAATATCCGTTGAAAAATCCCAAAGCCTCGAGTTTATTCAGATCGATTGGGAATATCAATTTTGAAGAAAATCGACTGAACGGTTTAGGCGCCAACGTTGACCACATTCAGACAGACGTTTGCCGTCAATCTGTTTTTCGGAATCAAGGACCCACAAACCATGAATTCTGGCTAAACCACGTGATAGAGGATTTTTTTCCATATTTGGCAAAAGGATTTATCCAATTTTTCGTTACCAAGGCCCGGCAATAAGTTTTTTTCTGCTGAAAATTCGCCTTTTTTCAGCGCATGATTACATAACTTTCTCGTCTTACAATGTAAGTGCGAGAAAGTAAAAACGAAACTTTTTCTTTCTTTCTTTCTTTTCCCTTGCAGCGAAATTCTTTCTCGGGTTCTGCAATGTTAGTCAATTAGCTAGTTGTATATTTTTAGTTCATATTAGAAAAACGTAGATTCCGGTATTGGCACCAGGGTGAATTTAATACTTACAAAATGGTTTGTGACTGTTACCTCTTTGTTCTTTAGAAAGTCAATAATAGGAAGTAAATCACTAAACTTTTATCCTATTGAACTGAGTACAAATTCCTGGATCTGTGCCTTTCAAAAGATTATAAAATATGACAAAGGTCATACATATTAAAATTTTGAACAGTATGCATTCATTTCACATCTCTTTTAAGAATATTCTCATTTCTCCTTGATATTATTGTGAGATCTATAAAAGTCTTGAATATTTATTACAGGTAAATAATTTGAATTTACAATTTTCAAAGAGGCACTGTCTTTAAACTAGAGATAAACATAATATTCTAATAATTTATGTGTTCTTTTACATTTATTTAGGAACTCAAAGAAGCACATGATATATGTAAAAAAATTTAAAAAAGACTTGGATAAAAAGTACCTAGATGGCAAAGAGGAAATTATGGCTCTATTCCTTGTTTAATAAAAAACGGTAAAGAAAGATCAACATTTGAAAAGCTTTCATTGTTTTTAGGGAGAGCTGAAAAAATTGTTAATATAACATTTTCATTTTCTAATAAAATTTGCCTGTCAATTTATTTCAGTTATTGTTTTTTTTTTTTTTTTTAAGAACAATGATTTTCCAAAGAAAGGATCTAACAAGAGTGAGGATAGTCATTGAAGGGGAAATCATAGAGCAAGTATCAAAATTCAAATATTTAGGCAATGTCATTGGACAAAACTCCCAGGACCTCCAACACAAAATTTAAAATATACAGAAATAATTAAAAGACTTTTGGGAAGGAAATGACACAAGGAACCAAATTAAGAATACACCATATGACAGCTAAACCAATGCTATTATATGGATCATAAACCAGGATCCTAAAACAAAGAGACAACCAAAGTCTTGAAGCAGCTCAAATGAGGGTCCTAAGACACCTCCTTGGCTACACTAGACTGGATTGACAGAGAAATAAAGACATAAGGAAAAGATTGAAGACAAACAAGCATAACAGAGGAAGTTAAAAAGAAACAGAAAAAATGGCTGGAACATATTAAAAGAATGAAAGAATAAAGATTCCCAAAGGGTGCCCTAAAATGTAAGCCACTTGAACAGAGAAACCTAGGAAGACCAAGAAAGAAGTGGATCATGCAGGAACACCTGGAAGACTGAAACATTTCAGGTCTATTGCTTAACCAGGAACAACCAACACACACCCTCCCTCGGCCTTTCATCCTGCAGTTCATGATGATGATGATGATGATGATGATATAATTTTATTTAAAATTAGCAAAATAACTTTAGAAATATGGCTTAAGATTATAATCTGAAAATTTCTCAGAAAATATGCTGACTTCAATTTTGAAACTTAACTTTGAATTTCTTTGAATATCTATCATTTTTTAAAATATTTATCTTAACAAATCATGATAATAATAGGAAAAAATAATAAAAATAAATATATAAGTACTTGTATATATGAAATTCGAAAATTAGAATTGTTTACAATTACATTGTGGGTGCTGGTTTTTTCATTCAAACAAATCAATATCATTATTTCACTTATAAAAAAGATAAATATAAATTTTATTTGAAAATTGAATTGAAGAGGTGAGAGTAATATAATCATAAACCTCGTTTAGCCCATCCAAAATAAAGGTCTTAGAATTTTTTAATTATTATTCCTACTGATTGTCTCAATATTTTGAAATGAGGATTGGATTCCATTGGGATAATAGACAATCAAATATCTTAATATTTTCACATTAAATAGCCAATTTAATATGGAATATAGGTGGCTACAACATTTTGTGGCCCAGTTGTGACTACATCATCTGGCAGAAACTCAAAAATCATAAAATTATAAAATTTCAACTGATAGAATTACTCTTACAATTTCCCTCAAAAATTAACTATTTTGATCTAAATGCTGTATTACATGCGAACGTTTTCTTGAGCCCCGGAATACCTAGCCCCATTCCTTTGCAAACTTAAGTTGAATTAACAATAAATTATAGCAACGAGCATTGTGAACAAACTCTGATAACCAGAAATATTCGCTCCCATGTAATGGAAACTCGAAAAACGAACTACACATTTAATATAAAATTCCTTGTCAAAATAACCAAACTCCCCACTCGCGCAACGAGAGAAGCGAGGGCTCAAGAAACGTGCGCGGATAATACAAACATGTTCATAGAAATACAATATACCAAGACAAGCAGTAAAAAGTGGGTAGGGAATTTGTGAAATGTCTGGATTTACACAAACTTTGTTTTTCTCTGTTTTACAAAACTTATGTTGCCCTAATCTCTTTATCATAGTAAATAGTGACTTTCCTATATCATTGTTCTTACTATGAAAAAACAATATTCCTGAAAAATATAGTGTTTATAAAAATCATGTAATCTAAATATTGTTTATGACTTGCATCAACCAAGAAACGTATTAAAGTACAAATAAACATTTATTTAAATAATGATTTCTATTGAAATTTGGAAATACATATGGATGTTTTTTCGTATTAACAAGTAAAAAAATAGTTCAAAATGTTTGAGACTGTAAAACTAAATTACTCCTTTCCCACCCCTGAAATACTTTCTGGGTCCACCACTGATGAATGATCTGTTATCAGGCCTTCAAGCGTAAAATTATGAAACACACACACATACAGCAAACTAAGACACCCACGGCCACGCTGACGTAAGAGTCATTCTATATCAAATATTTTCTGTCCTCGAAACGTTTCCTTCTGAGAACTGCAATGTGAATTAATATGTATTTATTACTATTGTACGTGTGGAAGACGAGCTCAAAAATAGAACTGAATGCTGCGCACCTGCACGCAACGCGTTTGCTGATTCTTTGACCTTGAGTCAGCGATCAAAATCCAGTACATTGTACTTGAATCGTATTCTCCGCCACAAGTATCATTGCGCGTTGAGTACAACAAAAGACTGCAAGCATTTTGTCTCAGATTTTATATGTATTTTAGACGGAAAACTTTTCTTGCCTTAGTCAAGAAGGATCGAATTCAACGAAAAATTCTTGGCTTCAAGTTACACGCCCGTTGCAGACAAACAATAAAAATTATATTACAATTTGAAAGAGTGTAACTGCACATAATGAAATGCTAGGTATTGTATAATTTTACTATTTTCATTTAAAGAATATTCTTCCGAATTTGCGTTGCTTGTCAATAAGTATGTTTTCCTCGCGCTTTTCAAGGACTGACATTAAAAATAAAAGAAATAAAAAATTATGAGAAATCTTGAAACATGACAAATAGAAGCTCTCGACATTCACATGCCACTGTTTCAACAAAGTTCTCGTTAACAGTATTGTCGAGTGTCGCCGTCTCCTTAAATCGAGGACCCGAATGTGCACGACGAATAGGATCGGAAGTGACCGGACAGACCGCGTACTTGCTCGGCAGACGCTGCCCGCAACTGCTGTGTGCTGTCCTGCCACTCCTGCCACCACCCGCAACATTGTAAAGCGGGACTCGCTGCCAAGGGCGTATAAGTGTATTTTCTCAATTTTACACACCAATTATATCGCATGGCAAATACTGAACAGTAATTAAATAATCGAGTGTTATTTAGAAGTGTACAAATCATGGAACTGCCTCAGAAGCTAACAACAGATTTAAAGATCGTTCAACATCAAATGAAACTCGAGATACAAACTCACCAGGTAAGTTTATTATAATAAATAAATGTGTTAACTTAATGTTATAAGTTCTCTAAAAATGTGCAAATAATAAACACAATTTTCGTATCGGTACTAAATATAATTAACACAGTTGCTTTTTATGTGCGCATGTTTTATGTGACGTTTTAGAAGACTGCGCTCGGGCAAGGTATCGCATGCCTGTTCCGGTGCATTACATGTAAGAAAGCAATATAATACAAATTTCTTGATTATTAGGGCGCATCTGAATTTGTCTGTCGCTACCGTGTGTCGGCGTGATTTTTTTGATCGACTTGTTACAGTTTATGTATGTGGACAATTCGTAAAAATTAAATTTTATCCGGGCGACTTGTTTTTCGTTATTGTGTGCCATGCCGTTCTGTTTTCTCTCGAACCTAACCATAAAAGTCAGCGGTGCAGTAATATTGAAGTCCTGGAAAAGTTAACAAAAGACTACATTAGTTCGCCCATATCCTTTTTACTTCTTCGCATCAATATTGATTGAGCCAACTTCATGATAATGCCAACAAGTTTGCCGGTCTTCAAGGTCGTTTGAAGCCATCTGTGGGAACGTCGTCGAACTTGCCAAATGAAGTTTGCGTGTTACTATGATTTACCCCAATAATAAAGTTTATGAAAGGATGAACGACTTGTTTATAAAACCCACTTTCTCTGTTTTCAAAGATAGCGCACTGTCCTTTAGATAAACTGTTCAATGTTGTCAGTTGCGTACTTGCCTACATATCTTAAATTAGTTACGGCCATGTGCGATTGTTTTCTTGTTATTAGCGAAGGCTAGGTAATGAAAACGACTTCCATGATATTTATTCCAACATTGAAGTTGATTAAAAATTCACATGGCACACTTCCAAAAACTTTATTTTCCGCACGATATTAATCGTGTTCTTATTAAGTATGTTTCATTAAGTTTTTATGATTGCTATTCACCTGTAATTTTTCGTACTGTTTAAACACGGTAATTATTGCTGTTTGTCGTTATTAGAAAATTAATAAGATACTGAAATTATTTAAGACATTTAAGTTTTTATATTAATCCTATTTGGGACCGGGACAATAGTTTTACATTAAAATTATTCCGAAATTATGAAATCTCTTCTTTTACTTGAATTGTTTATTACTAGGATTTATGTACTCAGAAATTTTTATTGTTATTAATTATTTTATTATTTTATTATTATTATTATTATTGTGTATTAAAAATTGTAAGATAATGTTTAATTTCACGGACAATTTTATTCTTTTTAGTTTTCAGTATTAAATAGTAATGGTCATATTAACTTTGTTGTAAAATGTAATGCTTTTTAAATTGGTAATGCAACAGGATTTAGTATTTTTATGTGATAATTATATTTTTTCTGATATTTAACTTTATATTATTTAATTCATTATATATTTGGTTATATTTAGAGGGTTTTCAATAGGTTCAGAGTTCACTACAATCTAAATTAAAATTAATTGTGGAGTTATTGTTTCGATAAATTGCTTCCAATCAGAAAGATTTCTTGCACCAAATGGAAATATTAATGTTTATTTGTTTTCAGATAATGAGGATAAAGCAAGCTAAGGATCCTAATGTAAGTTCGATTAACTGGTTTTGCATTAAATTGGCACAAATAAATTAAATATTCTGTTATATATTCATTTATGAATTTTTTGAAAATTATGAACATGGGTTTTTCAGAACTACAAACTTCATGATGATTTACGGGAAATTGAGAAACGTATATCAAGTCTGGGGGAGAAACAGGTAAAAAGCCAATATAGTGCAATTAGAATAGGTTATAATGATTATCATGCTCTTCTGCAAATGTCTACTTATCTGTACATTAACTTTAGTTATCTTCAGTTGTACTTATATATTTGGCCAAAGAATGTTTCTGTAATTTTTTTAAAATGATGGAATCCTTTCGAAATTTTTATTTTTTGAAACTTATTAAAGAAGTTTCTGTTGTAGTCAGTCTTTTGCTACTGTATAAAGTCTTAGTTTAGTAATAAGAAAGTTTAGAAAATAGTTTCTATTTAGTTTTAGTTTTCTGTTTAGTCTCTGTTTAGTTTTAAAAATATATATTTAATATAAATATTGATACATTGCTGACCTCTTGAAACCTTATTTACATGAACCGATGTATCACTTTCTTGTACAATTTTCCCTTTGAATTTTTTGTCTAAGATTTTATTTTTTTTTCCCTGGCATATTGTAAAAAAAGTGGTATTAAAAAAAGTGGTATTGTGATGTTTGACTTGATTCATTATGAAAGGACAGCATTGCACAAATAAATTGCATTTTAAGACTTTGTATCGAAAATATATAAAATCCTATGTTATGGGTTTGAGGTACTGTGAAAAGAAATAATTATGAAAAACATGATGTAGAAGGAGAATGCCAAACCCAAATTCTATTTCCTTCATCCTGAATTTGCTAAATGCACTAGGCAACATTAATATCGTTAAATCATTTCTGAATGAATAGTATTTTATTATTAGTATTGTTACTATTATAATTGATATTACTATTATTAGAATTGTTGTTATTATTATTATTATTATTATTATTATTATTATTATTATTATTATTGAGTATTGTAAGATCAATGACCAACTTGATCAGGGTTTTTTGTCCAGTTTCCCTTGATCCTTTGAGCAAATGCTGAGATGGTCCCCATTGTTTTGATTTCTGGACAGTAAATGTAACTTCACTCTGCCATATCTGACTCGTCATACACGATTGAAATTATATTTGTGACTCAATAAATATTATTATTATTATTATTTAGGGAGATTTACCAGTCAAAATATTATGACTAATAATAACAATCTAGAATGTGCAATCAAGGGATGTGGGGTTGAATTCAATGTAACACATGAATTTCAAGAATTTTTATTTCATGTTAATAATGTTAAAGGTCAGGGTAAATTACTATTTCCCATAGTATAATCCACAAGATCATTTGTTAATTCATAATTTCCTAGAAATTCTGTATATCTGGCCTCTGATTTATGGCCACTAAGATTCTATCTGGAATATAGTATGGAGTAATAACTATTTATATTAATAATGGTTTTAGCACTTTTTTTATTCTTTCTTTTCATTGTTCTCTTTGTATGCCAATCCAGATGTGTCGGGTTGTTTATTTCTGCAGTTCAAATGATTTGGTCTCGGCAAAAATTTTTATGACTGAATTTTTGTTAAGAGTTTGTGGAGATCAATGATTTGATTTCTTTTTTTTTTTCCCCTTTTATAGAACCAGCTAATGAGATGGCTGAGGAAGCTCATCACTTCCATTCCTTCTAATAGTGCTTTAATGGCAAAAACTATTGCAACAGCTTTGGGAATTTCTGTAAATGGGACTCATCCATATTCAGGCTTTAATCCTAACAATGTATCTTCCATTAACAGTTGTATATCAATATCCAAAAAGAATAATGTTCATAGTCCCACAAAAGATCAAATTCAAAGCAATGGACTGCCAACTACTCCTGTAAATCTTAAAAATGAAACTGATGAATTATCAGATGAAGTATCTATTAAAGTGGAATCCAAAGAAAAGTTTCAGTAAGTAGTACTTTTCTTATAATAGCAAGTACAGGATAGAATAGTGGTTAAAATTGGAATCGCAAAATAATCTAGCTCAATAATAAGTATTAATAAAAAAATCTGACTTGATACTTGCATTAAAAATTCTTAATTAAAGTTATTGAAAGTGGAATGTTTTTTGCCAAAAATAGATATTTAAGAAGATTCAAGGGATATAACATGCAGGGTACTAGAAGAACAACGTACCATTGGTGAATTATTTTAGATCTCTGAATAAAGTAATATTTCAGTCCTGGAGCGTGTGTGGACGTAAATTGGCTGTTTATCTTTCACCATAAGCACATCTCTTTTTTTCTCTTTAATTGAATTGTATGTATTTTCCTTGGATGCTTACTATGGCTTACCTTTTTTACCCTTTAGTTAAGAGAAATCATTTTATTCTTTAATCTCTTTTAAGAATGCTACTACTGTCTTTGTATATTTGTTTTTTTTCTTTCTTCATATGTATTTTTCCTGTATTACATTTTCCAGTCTCTCCACTCTCCAAATTTCTTGAGCAGCTTTTGATAAATCCCTTATTTATTTATTTATTCCTATGTAGTTTCTTTTTCTCTCTCTGCCCTACCTGCTGCTTACTAACATTTTATTCTGTCTTTGTTCAAGATTTTGAGTCCTTATATTACTGACAATTAAATTTATTGTTTATTCCTACATTTCAGTGAAAGAGAAACAAAGCCTATATACAAAATTGTACCTGAGAATTATTCATCTCAAGGTAAAACCAGCAAATATCAGGCATCTCAAAATGCCAATGAAATGTGTCAGAAACAAATATCAACAGAAAACAAAGATAGTTCCTTGGAACCTTTAACTGTTGAAAAGGAAAAATTTCTTTCAGCTATTGGTACGCTTACAAATTCTTTATAATATGTTTCTATTAAACTATTTTGTGTGGTTGGAGTGAATAATATTTGTTTTATATGCAGGTTTAGTGACAAGAGAAATTCTGAAGGATCTTCAAAATAGGAGAGTAGAGAGGAAAAGGCGAAGTACAGCTAATCATACACAGTTTGTTTATGGAAGCAATTGGGATATTTCTTCTAAGGTATGTTGATTGTAATTAAAACTTGTTCCTGTAGAAAATAATGTAGCAATTTGAATGTGATTTTGCACTGTTGAGAAGAAATGGTGTATGTCACTCTTCAGAGAAATTTAGAAAAAGTATTGAATATTCCTTTCTGATTTAATTTTTGTCCCACAGAAACGAAAGAAGAGCAATTATCTCACTTCATCTGGAAAACAACAGGTTACAAGGCAAGGAACAAAAGTTCAGAGTCCTCGTACTGAAACGCCAACTATATCTTCCAAGCTCAATCCAACTGTGTCAATATTCAAAACTCCACTACCTATTTCTAATCAGAATCAAAACTGCTCTACTGATAACATCGTAAATAACAGTATTTCCTCGCAAAAGCCAGTTGTCAAGT
The DNA here is from genome assembly GCA_964035755.1 of Teleogryllus oceanicus. Lineage (NCBI taxonomy): Eukaryota > Metazoa > Arthropoda > Insecta > Orthoptera > Gryllidae > Teleogryllus > Teleogryllus oceanicus. Next base: position 240,378,559 of record CAXIVR010000001.1, read on the forward strand.
CCCTGCCTGTTATTTCAAGCGTGGATAATGAACCAGATTCTGTTAGTTCTTCAGATACGACTACATCTGTAGTGATCTACAAATGTAAAGAAGGAGGATCATGCTTTGTGTGTCAGAAGCCAGGTAAGCAGAATTACTTTCATCATAAAAGGTTGTTTTTCACACTCTTAACAAAAAAATATTTCTACTCTAATTAGCCTTCCTTCTATAATCTGACCAATTGAAATGTGGAATGCCTGCACAGTAGAGTAATTTAATGGTCATTGAAAGCTTCACACTAGTATAAAGATAAACATTTCCACTTTTCTTTTTGAAATTGTAAGTGAAAATGCTTCATGGTGAGTAATGCTTCAAAGTGTAGCAATTGGCATAACTAAACAAATTTTCATTTATTTACATTGTTCTAGAGTACATGTTTGATATATTCAAATTGTATTCAGTTTCAGTTTATTAGTTCCCTTTCTTGACAAAATTATTTTGGAATTTTCTCACTTTCCATGGTTGCTGTGCTGGAAATAATGATTTTTCATGGTATTTGTTTCAGTATGTTTCACGGATTCTCACGCATTTTTTTAATAATATACAGCAAACTACATGGCATAAAAAAGGACAGATAAATTTATACAAAGAACATAAACAATTATTAGAATTATGTTTTAAGTTCTTTATGCTATTATCATTTCTAATTTTACTAATATAAAAAAGTTCAGACGTAAAATCACAGATTGTAATTTCACAAAAGTTCAATTGTCATTGACATGGATGATATTGAATTCCCAAAGAGGAACAAATTTAAACTCAATTATTTGATGAAAACCTAAGAGAAACATATTAAAAATCAGAAAACAAATAAATATCAACTTGATTAATATTTCTTCTAATCAATATTAATTGATTTAGTTTGATTATACCACTCGGTCCCAAGTACACATTTAGCTCTTGACTTCCAAATGAATCTTTGATCATCATTGGCCCCTTGTGGGTTGATCCTGACCCTGTTGGGAACCCCTGACCTAAAGAAACATAGATGACTTGGGGCCTACAGCAGCAAAAACCACTTATATTACTTTTCCACTCACTGGAATCATTGTTAACTCTGGATCTTCACCATTTATTTCTCTTAGTAAATAAAGGCAGTTGCTGGAATAATTGGTGTTTCACCAAGGATGATATATTCATGTAAAAGCTTAGCTCCTCCACAGTTAGGAAATAGAACTTTTATCATAAATCAGCCACATGTGAATCATCCATTTCATCATACTGAGGTACAGTTACAGGATTACATGTTTGTTACAATGTTTCAATCACTGGATTACACTGCACTTAATCAGGGTATTTATTCATCAAATGAATAACAGTAGATACACAGCATTATCATGGGATATAGCAAATCTCATGCTGAAGAGCTTGATGATAGGATACCTTGCACATTTTGTGATAGCGTTGGCTTCCGCAGCCTGAGTCAGTATGTACATGGCTGTCCAGGAGAGACAGGTGCTGACCGTTGCAGGTTTTGGCCGCCATTGGGCAACCTTCCTACACATTACAATGTTTGTAATCATTCTGCGACCTTCCTACACATTATGTCCTGAGGAAGGTCACAGAATGGGGGCCAGAACGTTGGCACCTGTGCCTTGGACAAGTCTCCACAGCCAAGTACATAATGTTTTGAGGTGATCATATACCTTACAATTCTTGCTTCTTTTCAGATTCAAATACCTTCGCTTGTGCCTGCAGTATTAACTATCACCAATCATGTGCTGAAATTGTAGAAAATTGTGTGGGGTGTGGCGGCCAGCTAATAAAAGGCAACATTACAGGTAAAAACTCTTTCAAAACTGCAGCAATATTTCTCTCCTTAAAAAGGAATAGATGACCTACTATTTTATATTGATGTATAAAAAAATTATTGGCAAAAAATAAAGAAAACTTCATATTCAGAGATGAAGGAAATATTTTTAATGGAATTGCAAAAAGGAGTATGTATGTGTGGAAATGTTCTTATGGTGAAGAAAGAACTAATGGTATTTTATGAAATGGAATTCAGTATATGTTAAGGTGAACGTTAATAATTGGCAACCTAATACTTAATTGATCTACTAGTATTCAAAATAAATTTTCATTTTGTGTTGAATGAATTATTCCAGAGTTAATTTTTACTTTATGTACTGGAAAGAGTGGATTTTCTTGTTGTACATATTGGTATTGAACTAAATCGGAGATTTATTGAAGAATGTTCTAAAAATTGAAACTTGAATAAATCTTGTAACCATATTTCTTAAATTTATAATTTGAATATAAAATCTAATTGCATTAAAAACTAATGGAATTGTACTTCGATTGTTAGAATTTGGAAATTTACACTCGTGCTTTTAAAACTTTCTTAACTTGAAAAATAAAAATCCTCAGCCATTGTTAATAAATCTTATTAATTGTACATAATAGTTTGTTTATAATAAATGTATCCCTATTTCTTGAAATAATTCTTGAATATCATGGTGATAGTTGTGATCCTCTCAAAGAAACCTAAACAAAAGGACTAATTTATTTTTGAACAATGTTTAAATAACTATGCTGTAGGTTTAAAGAATACTCAATGATGTCTAATTTACTCGCAGCAGAAAACACAAGATCAACAATATTAAATTTTTCTGATAGTTAACTGGCTACAAAGAACTGAAAAACCAGCAGTAAGAAGTGAAATGAAATAGTTACCTAGAATACTAAAAAATTCACCAATTGTGGATTTGTAAAATTGCTGATTAGTTACACGAAGGTGTGTTAACTTCCAATACATTCGCAATCAAAACTTAGAAACCTATAAATTATATACTTTCACCTTAACATACTTATAAGATGCACAAATGATTTGAGATAAGCTGATGAATTAACCATTGATAATCAAATTAGTTTTCTCTACTTAATATATTGTATTACATGATCATTCATTATTTTGTCATAATTTGTTTCAGTCTATTTTTATGCCATCCTAAATGTTGTTGAATTAAAACATTATGATGGTAATTTCAGTGCTGTTTACTAAATCTATCCAGTTTTTTTCACCCGATTTTAACGTTTATTGGAAGAAGAACATTTCTTGCATTGTTTTTGTGCAAGAACATAATAACTCCTATGTAAAAGTAAAATTGTTATTGGTCATGAGTTAACAGAAACTGTTTGAAATTTACACTATTTTAGAACTCGAAGTAATGTAAAATCAGGAATAATTCATTTCAGTGATAAGACTTGGAGAATTTTTAAATTGGATTGTTCAGCTAAGACATGCAAACGTTCCCTATTCTTTAGGATATGGTACCTCAGTAAAGTAATGACATTCTGGTAATCTGGGCCAAAGATATAATAAAAAATGGAAGTGGTTCAACTAACTGTGCAAACTCCGCTAGTACCTAAACTATATGCAGAATTTTTCCAAAATTGATATTCTCCAAAGGATCTGACTTAACTGTTGAACCTGTGAATTTGAAACAGGGCTTATAATTGTTGGAGGGACTTGATATGTGAAGCTCGTACCATAGAGCAGGGTAACCAATCTTGATTGACTGAAGCCACATTGTTCAAGTAGGAAAAAGGTGCAGGTGATCTAACAATTATAAACTAAAAACCGATATCATAATTTCCAGTTTTTACAAGCAACAGGAATGTAATTTGAGAATGTTTTTGGTTGGTTTCATAAACAGTTTTAAAATTCAGTATCATAATGTTAACCAATAGACCAGATGTAATCTGTTTTCAAATTGGACAGTTTTTTTTTAATCCTTAATATGCACAACAGTCAGTAACTGAAACATAGGTTACAAATTAGAATTCTTTGTTGTTCATTGTTTCTTTTAGATAAAGTACAAATTTAATTCTGATCAGTAGTAGACTTACAGTGCTCATTTGACACTGAAGTGCAATATTTAGTTGTTACATATTTTGACCATTACATACAGTGAAACTTGGATTTTACGTTTCGGTGATTTTACATTTTCCTCGATTTTGCGTCAGAGTTGTGAAGTCCTACTGTGCATTGAAACCCCGATATTATGAATCTTGCACGGCAGGACTCTTAATTTAGATGGACCTTCTGAAAGAAAATGGCGGCAACGATGGTGTCAGTTTCGGGAAGGGTAGTGGGGATGCATATAAATGTTATGTGATTTGCTATTTACAAATAAGATATATCTAAGTGAATGTTCTGAATTGGTTGTTTGAGTAATTTTCCGGAACTAAGCCCATGTGTTTCGTTTCCAGTGTGTGTGTTAAGTTAGTTTGTTGCCAGTGGTAAGTCAGTTGCTGGATTTTACTTTCTTGCTACTGCTTACCCAGTACAAAGAAAATTAAGTAATGTTCAGAAAAAGTGGCAATTGAATCAAACTTTTTTCGGCATGTTCTTACAACTACAATTATGAAGATAGAGATTTGTTACCTTCATGAAATTTGTTCCTTAAAAAGAGATTTTGAAATGTCGTGTACAATTTTTTGAAAAGTTTAGTACTTGTGTAATTTTGCGTGAAATTGCGGGTGAAAAAGAACGTGCTATTTTATCACCACTAGTTGCTATTCATTTCTTTTCAATTGAAGTTTTAATTTATTATTTTTAAAATTATGAGTTTTAGAACAAAATCTATGCAAAAAAATAATTTCCTCGATTTTACACTTTTTCTGACCAGTCCGTAGAATGGTGTAAAATAATGGGGTTCACTGTATTTGGAATGTTTTTTTCAGACAGTTATATTGACCTCCAAAACAGAAAAAACTTGTTGAAAAAGCTACTAATTGTTCTTTCAATTGTTGTCTGATATTCCCAATATTTTTGAGAAACCACATCATATATTGACAAACTTGTTACACTAAGATCATTTGTTTTAGATTTTCTTCATTGATGCTCTAAAGAATCTTCTTTATGTAAACTCATCTAACCACCAAAGCTAAATGATATTCAATATTTATATAATTTTATATTTATTTATTTATTTAGAATTTGTGCATGGAGAGTATCTAAAACTTTGAATTTGTTTATTGGGCCAGTTTTAATTGCTATGTGGGCTGGATATAGCTTGCAGGCCATAGGTTTGGAAGCCTTGCCCTAGAAGAGTCTCACTGCTCACACTAGGTTTTTAAAATTTTCTCAAACACGATTTCAAATTTCTTCTTTAAATTTCTTGCTACAGTCAATAAAACTACGAAGAATTGTTAATTGTAAAAATAAGGAACAGAATATTACAAAATTAAGATGTAAAATTCATGTTCTTAATTGTAAAGAGGAGGTAGGAACCATTTTAAAACAAAAAATATAATTTTAGGTTGGAATCATTGTTCAAACCTGTTATTTTATTGGACGTTTTTACAATCTTATCCTGCCTGCTGGAGCCTGTTTGTAAGATCAAAAACCTTGAATAAATAATGAAAATTGTATGGTGTGGATTTAAATAAAGATTGCACTTCCCTGTCATATGACCCAGTTTTGAAATGTTTCTTGATGTTAAATAAATAAATAGAATATATTTATAATTTAATTAATTTCTCTTTATGATATTGCAACACATTTCCTGGAAACAATTCCCAGCTTTCTCTTGAAGTTTGTCAAGTCTTACTTCCTTCTCTGAGAACTGGTAATTAGAGTGCAGAGCAGAGACGATTTCTCATGCACACCCACTTGGTTTGCATTAGTGCATTATTGCCTAATACTTTGTTTGTGATAACCTTCAGCTTAATTCTGGAATTGCTGATCTCCCCTACAGGGCACAGAAATTTAAAGCCTTAATGTAAACACCTGTAGAATTATTGATAGCAAATTTCTCTTATCTATTGTTATTTATTCTTGGTCAGTAATTTAGACTGCTTATTGTGGGAAATGTAGAGATAGATTTTTTGAAAATGACCATGATTACTGGAGACAGTTCATGAATTTCTGTTTTTGACTCTGTTTCATAACTAATAAAACAAATACGAAACTAAAGGAATTATATTATGGTATCACTTCATCTCTGAACTGTAATAATTATGCCCTATTTTTAATTTTTATGGAAGTGTTTTTTTTATTCAAATTGAGGTGTTGCCTTCAGGTGACACAGCAGTGACCCACATGGATAATGCCTTGTAAGTCAATGAGTAAACTTCAGACTGTTGTTTATAGTTTTTATACTAATGATTTGTTTGAAATTCTGCAAATTGAAAGTTTGCTATAAAAAATTGTTAACATATTATGTTTTTATGTATAAGTAATTCCTTGCTTGACTAAAGTGATGGGTTATATTTTGAATACTAAATGAGAAATTGATTCAGTCCTTTCTAGCTTTCGTAAACAAACAATATGTTACTACCATTTGGAGGGTAGTAGTACTAATCAGTAATAATTGAAAATTATTTGTATATTTGATATTAATTATTTGTAATTATTTTGTGTTTGTAGTATAGTTCTCATTAATTATATACTAATTTATCTCAAATTTTGAGCCATGAGTTGAAATGAAATCTTCCAGCTTTTCATGTCATGAGTTGTGAGGAAATTTTTGATTTAAAGCTAATCTTTCCAACAAAGCGGGAGCCATTGTATTAAAAAAAGAAGAAAAGAAAGGGAAAAAAAAACCTACACTCTAAAAATACATAATTAACCTAAAATGGTAATTAAGTTTGTTAGTAAACTTATAGTTGGCATGCAACAAGTTACCAAACCCGTGCATGGACTATAACTGTTGAGAATACATAAAAAGCTGTCAAATGTTTTACAACTAGGTTACTACTAATGATGTAATGCGTGTGTCATTAGCAGTGAAGGAAATGGATACAAATTGACATCCATTCAACGTGATCATTTTTGGTTAATTTTTAGCTTTCCGTATGATATTTGTGAATTTGAGAGAAATAGGTGATTTTTAATGTGTGATGAAGAGACTACTTATTCTTTCACCAAATAATCAAAAAGCTTTCTAGATTACATTCTGAATTAATGGATTGTGTTGAAAGACATGTCTCTTGGTGTTTTCTTGTATCTTAGAGAAATTACATACTTATACATTTTATTTAATATTGAATGACTTGAAAAATGGGTACAAGTCATGTCTGATGAGCAGTGTTGATTTTCTGCGGTTTTTGATCTTTTGTAAGAGACACAATTATTCTGAATCGTGATTGTTAATATTAATTTACTCAAAAGATTTTGCATACAATTGGGTATCATTCATTTAAAAGTTTCCATTTTTTAGTGCTCTCAATTGAATTGCATTATGTTTCAAAGGATAAAATTTTTGCCTTTATGCTCTGTGTGTGTGTGTGCATGCACACAAGATATATTATTATTATTATTATTATTATTATTATTATTATTATTTCAAGTTTTTGTCATCAATACCTAGTACGACTTGCACGTAAGACTTTCTAAATCACTGTTCTGTCAAAACTGGACTGAACTGTAGGCATGAAGATAAAATAGGACAGTCAAGAAACAAATGTTTTTAAATTATCAGATTTAGTCAATGAAATCAGTTGTTTTGAGCATTGGCAAAGACCATAACTACAATTATGCCATTGTTCCCTTAAGTGCTAATGTGATCTGGTTGTATGTTTGCAATGATATCCGTTTTATACAATTTTGCAGTTATGTGTGTCTGGAAATTTGAGAGGTATACATAGTATAGTAAAATAATTGCTCTAGAGAAAATGTTGCTAATGATTTTTACTTTACTACCAATGATTTTCTCTTTACTTTGTACTTCGAACTCTTCTTCCTTTGATCAACAACACAAATGAAGGAAAATAGAGGGTAGAACAAAACTATTAATGATTAAAAACTATATTAGTACCTCTAGTAGTGCTGATGAACTTAAGCTGAAATTTCAAAAGGTAGCCTATATTTTAGGAAATAAATACATAATGTATTATGGTTTTAAAAGCCTTGAATCTCAAAATTTAATGACCCCTGAAATAGTAGCTTCTAAAAACTTGATTCATTTGAGAGAAATTTGATGGTTTTGTATTTTTAAACTAATTATTAATTATTTGTGTTGTAGTAGATGCAACAATATTCTCAACTTAACTGTTTTCTGTAAATCAGCTTTATACGATATATTATCGACTTCATGAATATCAAAATGCAAATGCTATTCCTTATTGGTTATTGAATATTACATTACAAGAGAGTCTGCTGTGGTCATTATGTGAATTTTAAACATTTTTAATTCAATTAGCATTGTATGAAGTTATTTATCAGCTCAAGGTTTACAGACTAATTTAGGGTCAGTCATGGTAGTTTTATCATTGTTTACTATTGGCAAGTTCTCCAGGTAAAATTTTTAAGAAAGTATTGAATTGAATGATGTTATTGAATAATGTATGTAATTCAACTTACAACAGTCTCCTTTTACTGAATTTTGCTTCAGAAGAGTGAGTCTTGTTTTATTTTAAGAAAGAATGTTAGGATTTCTCCAGTTTTAAAGAATTTTGTATGCTATTAGCGCAACACATTTTGTTTAATACATATGACATAATTTTCTGAATTGTGAATATGATATTGACTTCCTAAAGCCTTCCATTAATGGTGTCTGTTTTGCCCAAAAAGTGTGATGGATGACTTTCTTCCTGCACAGTAAGAGGGCAACAAAATTTGATATTTTAATAAACATAATCCAAGATCATCCATAAATTGTTATGTAAATGAGAATGGAACTGTACAACATTAGTTTGTACAGTCAGAATTAGTTACACCTTTAAAGCTACAAAATTAATTTTTAAGAAACAAATTGTAATTGGCTGTTTCTGCTTTATTTTTTGCATTTGTTCTGCTTTTTCATTGTTGATGTGCTAGCTGAACTAAAAATTCAAAGTAAGGAGAATTTTCTCCAGTTCAACGAAATAAATTCTTACCAAATATAAATTCTGCCATAATTCTCAATTTAAAATAAAAATGCAGCATATGTTTGTCAACAAATTATTTCCATATGTTGCACTTTTGTTGTCATGGAATGTTGGGTACTGTCACATACATGTAGTTTTAATGGACGTTTTGGGGGTGTTTTGTCATCATAATTATTCTTGAGGGTATTTGTGCAGACTTTTTTTCTTTTTTCTTTAAGTGCAAGGGATTCACTTTTTAGAAACTTTGTAAAAAAGTATGGGAGGTGTGCATATAATAAAGAAAACACACTTTAAATGGGCAGTGTCTTTGGAGAATTAAATCTTAAAATGTGCAATAGATTACTTTGTGTGAAAATAAGCAGTTAACTGCATTATGTGCTTCTTTTTGCCCTTTTTCCTCTGTGAGCTGCATGTAATGTAGTAGCCCTGCCTTGAATTTTCTTATTTATTCAACTTATGGAAGCTTATTTGTGATGTGCATGGAAGTGAGTAGATTGTAGTAACTGTAGGCCAGTGATGTGGCAAGAGGAGAGGCAGTTTGTCCCCATAAACTGTTTTGAAGGCAGTACTTTGTACTTGGGGGGGGAACAAAACAACAACATATTATAAGTTTGCATAACTCCCTTATCCCATGTAGAATGGAATTGAGAAGTGATATTTTTCATTTTTAGGTTTAGAATGTGTTTTTTTTATTCTTTCTGTATTTCATTTTATTTTTTTAATAGGGGACAAACATCTTATTCAGAGACCACTCTTGACAAGAGCTATAAAATGATGAACTCTGTTGGGACTGTTTGCAGTCATCCGTTTCAATTGATTCTGACCAATTTCTGTTGATGTAAGAAAGTATTCTTTGGAAAACTATAGAAATAAAAAGCTCAACATGTTTTGGCAACATGAACACTTGTTCAACATGAATTTCACTGAAGTTGAAAACTTCCAATTTTATGGAATGCTGCTGGTTTTCGTGGGACATTAAGTAATTATTATAATATGAAGATCTCCCTCAAAGAATGTTTCTCATTTTTTATCATGTTGAGGTAGTTTGAGCCAAAAGAAAGTTGTACAATACTTCAGCAGTGGTATAATGTAATTGTAAACTGGGTATAATTCTTCTATAATGCATAATGTGTTGCATTACTTTCCACACATAGTAAATACATTGCCAAAGGCGTAAACACCTTTTTTTTGTGAATGAATTGAAGTTTTTATTTTATTTTTTTTATTTTATTTTATTTTTTTTTATTTTTTTTTTTTATTTTTTTTTTGGTGATGTTCTTTGAAGGGAGGTCTTTATATATTTCATACACATAAAGATAACAAACTATTAATTGTGTGTGAGCCTAGTAAGTAGGCCTAGCACTGATTCATTTTAATTACAAATATAGTAAGATGGTATCAACGCGTTGTAGTATCTATTCTGATATACTGGGAGTGTATTCCATGATACTGTGCTCCACTGCCTTGCTCATTTGTTGTTTTCTAATACTTTGAAGCTCTAAAGGCTGTTGTGTGTGTTTGTACTTGGGAACCATGCAATTTTTTCTCTGCTTGACCACAAAACTCATTACATAAGTTATCAATGTTATGTTAAAAAAATAATTCTAGATATTTTAACTTTCTCCTTACATTTTACCAGTCTGGTACAACATTGGGTGCTTGGTAGACATATTTTTATTTAAGCTACCAGTTTACATCATTTTATTGAAGACTTTAAATGAATAATTACATTATTTCTGGATAAACTTTCTAAATCACTGAATGTATACTTCCAAGAGATGAATTGACACATAGTCTCAGTCTGTACCGTAATCTTTAAAATTTACTTCACTTGCTTCTAGTTTCATATAGATAAAAACATTTGTTCTTCTGTAGGTCTCAATGACCATGTAAAATATTTAAATAAAAATATTAATTGTGCATTTTTATAGCTAGTTCTAGTTGACAAGCTTCAGAAATTGGGGGAAAAATATTGCAGAGTTTGTTATCTTTAATCTTCAGTTTCTCTCACATGTTTTGCATCCCTTTGGTACAAGGGCTTTGCATGATCTTGTGTTCAGTTTTACTGTTTATTCTTAAATTATATTATCAAGTGACTTCAGTTTTGTTCTTCATAATCTACTTTGTTATTTGTAATAGCCTCCATACATTTCACAAAGTAATAATTAGTGCCCTGCAATTTTAAAATTTTTAGACTTGTCATTTGCAAGCTTAACCTGCAAAATATTGGTCTTAAACCCAAGGACTTAGTCAAAAAGGTATGTGCAAAATTGTTACATGTTTCCTAGCAAAGCGAAATGATGAGAGAATTAAAAATATAAAGCAGTAGTTGGCAAAAAGAGGTATAGAATCTGCTGTAGAAGAAAATTGTCTGTACAGAAATTCATGTGTTGAAAATATGACTGAATGGAAAAATAAATAAATAAATTAAATATATATATATATATATATATATATATATATATATATATATATATATATATATATATATATATATATATGGGGATTTAGAGAATTACAGAATCATTGCTAGATGTATTAAACTCCTTTAACTTTTGCTTCTGAATGATCTTGACATTACTCGTGAGTCCTATTGGCATATAACCATTACAAGCATGTTATGCTTGCCATCCAAAATATGAATTTGAAATTCTTTTAATTAATAATTTCAGAAGACTTAAAATGATTTAAAGTAACGTGGAAGTTTGTGTAGTTTGATTGTTGTTGACATTTCATTTCAAAACTTTAATATTATTCCTGAAGAATATGCAGGGTCCTTTTCTTTATAACAATTCACTCTAGTAAATCTCGTGCACAATATAAGATTCCTGAATAATGTGTTAGTAGATGATGTAGATACCTTAAGACAAATAACATTTTAAGGTTTTCATTACAGAGCGCAGAGCCGAGAAACACCGTTTACAAGAAATGAATAATCGGTTGAACAATGAGAAACAGGAGTTGGAAACGCGCGCTGCTGAATTGAGTGTTACCCTTGCGGTGAGTTCCCAATCCCACTCCCAAACCTGATCTACTCACAGTGAAACCTCTATTTTAAATTTGGCATGAGACTATCGCGCACTTTGAGAAACATTGAGCACGTTCAGAAATATACATTGAAAATTAGTGTACACAGGTATTTGGTGTCCAGTAGTCTGAAAGTAGGTAAATGTAAAATGTAGGTAACTTTATTTCATATAAGGAAACCCAAAATTGGGGTTTCACTGTATTTGGTTGTAGTATTAGATGATTTTCTTCTAATTTCGCACTTGTTGGTACATTATTTTGCATGTAGGTAGGCAGGCAGGCAATGAACTTCGTGGGAGTGTAGGTTGGGCATGGATGAATGTTTCATTGTGGCCGAATGTAAAATATTTTATGCAGATCCTTATAGATAAGTTATTCAACCGTGAATGTATTCACATCAAAGTAATTCTTTACATCTTTTGGCAACATGAATGCAATGCAATAAATTAATAATTTCATGAATGCAATAGTTTGTTTTTTATAACAGTTGTCTAGAAATTGTAGGTGTGTAGAATGAATTGATAGATTTTTCCATCATTGCAAAAGGCATGGATGCATGACTTACGCCTTTCTGTGTAAAGAGTGCATGTGCACACTCGTACTCGACTGATAATAAATATTATTGCACCTTTTTTTGTATCATGCCTTATTGTTAGAAAGCCAAAAGGTCGATACATGCTTAAGAGTATAAATATACACCCTTACAGCACTGAATAAGCATCCATTAGGAACAATACTTTATTCTCCATAAACACATTTTTCCTTTTACCTTATGTCTGTGTGGAAAGTACACTTCATACTTCAGACTAACCATCTTATACTACTTGCGTACTACTCGTGTACTACTCATGTACTACTCGTGAAAATAATAGCAATGATTCCTTGTAAGTCTGCGGACAGTGTGTGAGAAAGTTGCTCTGTGATATATTATAGATTTAAAAAAATGAAATTTCCAGATGTTTATTCGAAAGAAATTACATATTAATGATTGGATCTTTTAGTTCTTCCTTTGATACTCTGCACGTTTTCATGTCTGGTTTATTTTATTACTTGGTTACGCTTTTACTTGATAACTGTGTACTATATGATATGTGTTTTGTGTGAATCGTAGGATAAGTAATTTCTATTCAAATAAATTGTTTCTGGAGAAATTTCTGTTATTTATTCACTGATGAGTGAAAATGAGAATGTGTGACTCAATGTAAAATCAATTCATCTCTGAAAGTATTTGACCTGCATATTTACTTTAGGCAAATGTCTCTTGTCCTTAATATTTGACATTAATATTTCACTTTCATTAAAGATCCATTTCATCCATTGTGTTGAAGAGGGGTTGATAGACTGCTAATGAATTCAGATACCCAATTATCAATACTGAATAGGCCAGTCAAAAAAGAGTATAGTTATTTATTTAAGATATCGACCTTGAGCTGATAAAAAAGTTGGAGTTCACAGTATTAAAAACAAGGTTATAGAAAAATTTATCTGAAAAAACAATATAGCGAGACTTTGAAAAAGTTGCATCAAGTGAATTGTTGGCCTTGTAAATAAAATTGGTGGCGACAGAAGTTCATATTATTGACCTATGGAAACTAAATTAAATCCTGTCGAAGTAGACTGGGAATTCTTGATTTGTGTGTGTACTCACGTATTCGTGTAGGTTGTTGGAGTTTTTGTTATAAATCTATCAACACCTGTTGCTAAGTTCCAAAAGTGAGGGTCAGATAAGATGCTTGCATATGTGCAGAAAATGTTTTAGATTGTGATTACCAGGTAGACTAGAGAGAAAAATTGAAGGTGTCGAATGACTAAGGCTTAAACTATAGTGCTTATAATACCATTGAATATTTGAGTTGAGTCCAGTTTAATGGGAATATTTTTTTCCTTAAAACATTGTGGGATTAAGCAGGCCTTTGGTGATGAAAAGTATACTGCTACACACAGAAATTATAAAATTGATATTAAATTAGGGATGTCCTTCTAGGCTCTTTCTTTCTTTTCTTTTCTTTTCTTTCTTTCTTTCTTCTTTTTTCTTTCTTCTTTTCTTTCTTTCTTCTTTTCTTTCTTTCTTCTTTTTCTTTCTTTCTTTCTTTTTTTTCTTTCTTCTTTTCTTTCTTTCTTCTTTTCTTTCTCTTTCTTTTTAGAACAATTTCTTTTTCTTTCTTCTTTTCTTTCTTTCTTCTTTCTTCTTTCTTCTTTCTTTTTCTTTCTTCTTTTCTTCTTTCTTCTTTTTTCTTTTCTTCTTTTTTTTCTTTTTCTTTCTTCTTTTCTTCTTTTTCTTTCTTCTTTTCTTCTTTTTCTTTCTTCTTTTCTTTCTTTCTTCTTTTCTTGCTCAGCATCCCTTAGAACAATAGATAATGAGAAACAATGGGAAAGCAATTTAAAAGAATTTTTGCAAGAGTTTTCCCATTGTTTTAACATTACCTAAAAGTGGTTTTCAGTTCAATTAATCATGATTTTTCTATAATTGTTTAGTGTGTAATTAATTAATATGATAACAGAATTTTCGTTTGCTTATTTATAAGATATTAAACTAAATTAATAAGATATGGGGATCCTAGAAAATTTTTATTACTTACCAACAGGAATATTTGCGTAGATCTGGTTTACTGGTGCAGGGCAATTAATTCCTGTTTGAAAGTAATCAAAAAATTATTATGGGTCATATATCTCAATAATTTCATATAAATCTGGGATCACTGGATAAACCAAACATTACACTGAAACAATGATTCCAGTCAATTAGTCAATTAATGTATATTTGCAGACATTTCGGCCTACATTGTGAGGGCCTCTTCAATTTCTGAAAGGTCAATTTATCAACCAATCAATTAAAATCATTTACAATCTATTAGATAGTATGTTAAATAATATTAATAGTTATAATATATAAACAGTGAGACAGGGACGTGTTACTGGAAAAATTGAGAGGTTAGGTATACATCTTGATATAAAAATATGTTTGAGATATAAACGTCAGCAAATGTATATTAATTTAATTTAAAAAAATTTCAATTTATCAAGTCTTACAAATAGTAAAAAATCTGTCATCATATTAATTAATTATTCAATAGAATTACAGGAAAATAGCAAACGCTAAGTGACATGCAGCAGCAAAAATTCTGTTCTAAAGCAGAGAGATAATACTGAAATTTCGTTCTTCCTATTGTATGATGTTAAATTGTGTTGTAAGCAATGGTGCGCAGTTTAAGAATATAGTTGTAACATCGGGTATGAGAAATTGCGGATTAATATAGTCAAATATTTGTATTTCTCAGTCAAAATCTAGAAGATTTAATTGTTTTTGTATATTCCCCATACTGGGTTCCTAATCATGGACACTTTTGCATGGTCAGAGGGTGCTTAATTTTCTGTCAATTTACGCAAATATTCGAAATTAGTAGTAGTGGATTGACAATGTCTACTTTGTATGTCCTTTTGGTATGGATCTACTTACTTCATTAAATCTATTGGGCAGAGGAATTGGTTTCCGAGTCTGCCTGGGACATTTTCTAATGTAAGTTAAGTATAATTCAAAGTGCACCATTTCTCAATATTAACAAGGTTTCAAGTACAAATGACAATTATTAACAAGTACAAATGACAATTATTTGCACCAAAAACCAGTTTTAGCAAGGTTAGACACTCAGAAATATTATTAAACAGTTTCCCATTGTATTTACATCATTATTGTTCTAATGCTGCTTTTTTCTTTTACCAATGGACAGCCTAACATGTATTCCCCCACGTGTCAAATTAGCAATCTTTGGATTGTTGTTTTCATGATGTGTCAGATGATATTATAGATTTTGATTCAGAAATATGCTTTTAACATCCTGTTATTTTTTGGTATTTTCTCTCTCCTTTTGGAATAGAATTAGAGATTATAAAGTTAAGACATATGGATAAATTTATAAAGTGTATATTATTACACACATATACAGATGTGTGTATATTAATACACACATATACAGATGCGTGTATATTAATACACACATATACAGATGCGTGTATATTAATACACACATATACAGATGCGTGTATATTAATACACACATATACAGATGCGTGTATATTAATACACACATATACAGATCGTGTATATTAATACACACATATACGATGCGTGTATATTAATACACACATATACAGATCGTGTGTATTAATACACACATATACAGATGCGTGTGTATTAATACACACATATACAGATGCGTGTATATTAATACACACATATACAGATGCGTGTGTATTAATACACACATATACAGATGCGTGTGTATTTATACACACACATATACAGATGCGTGTATATTAATACACACATATACAGATGCGTGTATATTAATACACACATATACAGATCGTGTATATTAATACACACATATACAGATGCGTGTGTATTAATACACACATATACAGATGCGTGTGTATTAATACACACATATACAGATGCGTGTGTATTAATACACACACATACAGATGCGTGGTACATATAAACCTCCTTAAAATTTGTGGGGGTGGGAAATGGCCCAAATTCAAATCCTTGTAACTTCTTTAAATTTTATCCAAAATGGAAATAGAAATTTTTCTTCTTGAAAGATTAAAATATCTTTTTTATAATGGTTTAGGTGAAAGTTGAATTCATACTCTCCACTTGCTTCTCTGCTGTCACAAGAACCAAACGATTTTATTTTAAATTAACAATTTTAACATTTTAATTTAAAAACTCATGATCTTCAATGCATACTATTGCCTTTAATTCCATAAAATTTGATAATGCTGTTAATAGGTTTTAAAAGCAAGGTGATTTCCTTCTAAAGAAAAGTCCTGAAACTCGAATGATTATTTTAATAGATACTTTTTAAATTGTATCTTTACATGTTTTTAGATCTATTTTGTATAGAGTCCAATTTTGTTCTGCCTAGTACTGGGTATCGTCTTTCAACTTATGACAGTGTGCAGCAGCAAAATTTCATGCATGTATCATTCCACTATGTTTTTGACCATGTTGTATTAACTAAGTCTCCAGAAAAATGCTATCTACCATGTTGGAGCATGGTAGCCATTATAACCAGTTTTTGGTACGGTAATTCACTCGGACAGTGAGAGGTTTCATTAGAAATAAAGTTGTTTTAACCTAACTTGGAAAGGCACATGAATGCATACATGCAGCTGTTTTTAAAATGTATTGGAGAATGGTCTCATCATTTTATTTTTAGAAAACGTTAAAAGTTCCATTTCATTCAGTTTCTTGATTCTTTTCAGCAAGACATTTTCCAACAATGTTATTAGTTTTAAAGAAAAATGTTCAATCCTATTAATTTTCATGGGAGAGTAATACTTCAATTAAGAGTAGTGATCAGCTGAGGTTGCTCGGTATCAATTGATGTCAATGCAGTGCCCCTGACGGGTAGGTCCTATAGGTTCAAGTGCTGGCGGTTTTTCTATACAAGCTATTTAGCTAGGTCGAATTCAGCCTCTGAAACCTCTTACAAGCACTGCACTATCATGCTTGGCGGAAGACCAGCCGGGAGCTTAGAGCATGTCATAGCTGGGATGGTGCCCCACTGGAGAGAGGTACCTAGTTGGGGAAAACCCCACCAGCTGATGTGGTCTCCACTGGATCTCACCATCCAGTGGGAGAAGATAACTGCCACAATTTGTTGTGTATAAATGTAGTTTTCAAATATTCCAGGATAAGGTTTTGTTTGCATTAAATTACTTACTTAAAACATGCAAATATGCATTTTACTTTCTCATATACTATGAACAGTTTTTTTTTTTTTTTTTTTTTCAAAATCAAAAACTTTTTTTAAAAAATTATCAGTTTTTGCATGATTTTGAGTTATAATTTCACCATTTATCATCTTCGGTGTTAAAATGCCTGCAACATAAAAATTAATTTTGACAGCTAAAATATATTAGATCTGTACCTGTATTACATGCTTGTTCAAATCCTAAACAGTGCAAATACTTTTTTCTTTTTTTAACTTTTTGCAAGGCCAGAGTGCAATGCTTAGATTACACCAGTGTACATAATTTTTTATTTGTTTCTTTATGCATTTTTCACCCTGATTTCAAATCTGCAATCAGTATTTCTGCATCAGTTACAGTTTTTCTCAATAAGCCAGTACAGTATATGTTTTTAACATTTGTGGTCTTTATTAGATGTTATTAATGTGAAATTGTTACTTTTTTTTATAGAGGGGTTGTTATAATTACTTGACTATAGTACATGTTAAGGTTCTAGTTGGTGCATGTTAAATTTCATCAATGAATATGAATAGAAAATGTATACATGACTCATATGTATTTGCTATGTATGTGGTAAAGTGACGTTGCCAGGGCAAAGATCAAACATTGTAAGTACAGCATTTGTAAAGGCCGGTTATCACACTTATTTTGATATGAATTTGAGAGATCAGGACTAGACCTTCCCTCTATAGCTATTGTGTCGAACATGTGTAGGCTTAGACAATGGAACAAGGGAATCATTAAGGCAATTTGGTATACCCTTTGGTATACATATGTTGTGGAGGGAAGGAAAGGAATATCGCTTCCTATAATTCAGTGGTATACATACTTTTGTGGCTCTCACACGTAACCAATCTTTATAAATCTCTTCTAAAGAAAGAGAATTTCATTTTGACTTCAAAAATATGTAGGATTTGTTTAAAAAATGCATCTAAATATCCATGTCAAATGTAACCTGCAGCACTCGGCCAGATTTTTGAATCTATATTGTTAAATAACTAAACTAAGTATTTTAGGGCCATAAAAACTAAAATTTTTAGGCCAAAGCCCTCAAAGAAACATTTCTCATACTGTTCTACAGGATGAGATCATTTTCCACATTCTGTTAAATTTTTTGCTGGTTCAATGCTTCTCGATTCCACCTCACCTATTCACAGCCTGTAGAATCTGCAACTGTATGTGAAATTAAACTAATTACTTGATATTCTGCACTATTGAATTACATGGGTGTACCTCTCTGCTCTGTAATAACGTTAAATAAGAATAGTTTGTATTGACAAGGGTGTATACTGTACTGTATTGTATTGTTATCATTACTAGGAAACCTACAGAACAAGTGACAGAGGATAACAGGATCTTGAAGAAAGATATATTACGGACTGAATATGGAAATGGAAAAATAGGGAAGAGGGTGGGGTTATAATGCAGAAGTTCTTGTAAGAGTATGCTAGTTTAACATATAGCTACATTTGCATGACGAAATGGCAAGGTAATTAATGTCGGAGAGACTTTATATTCCAGAAGTAAAGGGATATCGAGGCCACTGGGACATCAATACGATAACTGACTTTTGTTGATGTCTGGAAAGGGATGAACCTGGAGCCATTTCAATCATTCACATTTATTACTCACAGGGATGCTTATAGAAAGGAAATACAAGGGTACCAATTTTTTCCACTGTATTTGTTTGTTTGTTTTTTTAAAATAATTTTCTGTTAACAAAGGTTGCCATGAAACTATCTTATTTAATTCACTTAAATAGTTACCTTCATACAATCTGCTGTTGTTGTCATGTCTGTTATCAAGTTATTGGCAGAAAATGTATCAAGTTATATACAGAAAATGTCCTATGGTAAAAACATTATGTGTAGTAGTCATAGGATCCATATCACAAAAACTAAATGTGATTCAGGAAAAGTAATATTTTAAGAGTTCAGTGTAATCAATTCCTATAGAAATATTGAAAAAATTTAAATCTTATTAACTTTTTAAAAACCCAGGCTAGTGTTATAATGGTAGAAGCCTCATTTTCATTAAAACTTCAATTTTCCAAAATTAATGAAAAGTGTATTTTCCTCAATTTTCCATTTTTCATTCAGTGAAGTGTTTTTCAAGAGATGATGAGATACAAATTACAATATATTATGTAACCATTTCAATTAACACGAGAAAGATGTGGTCTGGCAGCACCATAGTTTTCTTTTATACTAAAATAATCCTTATTTTGACAAATCAATATTGGTTTTTAATTTGTGTGACATACATTTTCTTTAGTTCGTTAATATCATTTGTTATTTGCTTCTTTAGAAAAAATGGGAGATAGTCCTCTAAGACAATGGTTTACTACTTTAAAATCCATTCTCAACATTTCCCTGAATATCAGTGTTATTTTTACAGTAGTGATGATGGTGATGATTGATGATCGTAATCATAATGATAATTATAATTTTTAGAGGACAGGGAAGTTGCATAAAAATATTAATATAGTTATATAGAAAGAATGTTAAATAGCATGAAGTCTTGTTAATTTTATGAAATTAATTTCTGTGTTTGTTATGCACTTCAGACACAATCAGAAAGAAAGAAGAAGTTGCTGTCCCTGGAAGAAGACGTAAGAAGGAAGATTCAACATATTCATGAATTTGTTGCGATCATGAAAAATTCGCATTCAGTTCCTTCATCGTGAGATTTGCTTCGAGTCAAGACTCTGAGACCATCATAAATGTTTTTGTCACAGAGTCAAGACTCCAGAGATATATGTGACCTCGCAACTTCTGGGTAAACTTGCCAAATAATTTCAAACTCTTTTTTTTTTTTTTTCCAAGTACTGTGTAGTATCTGGAAGTACCAGGCAATCATTATTAATGAACAAAATTTCACATTTTTTATTAGTAAGAACCTGAATCAGGTTTTAAAAAAATTCCAGAAAAGCAACATTCTGTGTTCTGTAAAGTTATTTTGATTGTAGATACCAATTTTTCAAGCATTGAATGAAAGAATTAATGTTCTCATTTTTAATTAGGTTTTTGTGACATTTGTCATGCTAAGGGAGAAATTGGCCTTAAACTCATAGGAGATAAACCTAATTGATATTACTCACTGTAAAGATATTACTGCGAACAAATGTTATTTCAAATTTAAGATTGTTTTTATCATAAACTTTTAAAGTGATTTACAGAAAACTTTCTTTGTTTCCCCAAAACACCAGGAATTTCAGATACAGAAACAAATCTTTCATGTTTGGTCATATGTTTTGCAGGGTTTTATTTCTGGAACACAAATGAATACAGGGTTTCTAAACATCTCCATACATAAATCATGTGTAAATATGAGAGCGCAGAGGCAAAGTACAAAATCTCAGTATATTGCTTCAGCTAAGGTTTGATGTACAGTTGTTAAATGTTTTCTCTATGTATGTATATATTTAGTTTTTATAAGTCCTGTTATATCTTAAAAACTTGTCGAAAGTTCATCATGTTAGGAAAGATAGCGCTCTTGACAAAGAGGGAAATGTTAATTCATGCCAAATAATATTAATAATAATAAAAATAATAATAATATTAATAGAACTGACATAATCTAAAGTGAGACTGTCATTCACTAGCCCATTAGTTGATCATTATCACATTAAATGTGTGTAGAGATTTAATGCAATTTTATTCCGTAGATGTTTTTATTACATTTTATAATTTTATTGCTTGTTCTCATAGCATTTTCAATTTCACTGTAGTATTTGGCTAGAGGAAATAATTTATTAATATTGGCACATTTCGGTAAATAGGTTGAAACTAAGGAAGTTTTTATTGAGAGAATTCTAGATTCACAATGTCTTATATACAGTGAAAACTTGAAGAGACTGTGAACACGATTTTGATATAAGAATAATTTGTGATCCAGCATCTGGGTTACAAGTTATTTCAATTTGAATATCGGCATGTATACATATTCCAGCAAGTGTATCTTTACATGCTTGAAATTAAAACAAAATTTTACTGACAAAACATTCGTGAAATTTTCTTTGTACTTGTTGAAACTATACATTATATTAATATGTTCATTGATAATGCCCACTCTTTGAGAATAGAAAAGATTGCATAGTGATTTTATGTTTGTTTGTTTGTTTGTTTTTGCTTTTGTTTTTATAATACATTACTGAATGGAGAGGAGGTGCCTACTGATAAATAAATGATCAATTTTCAAATTTTTAAAATAATTTTGCATAAGATGCCTCCCTCTTCTGAATATTAAACATTTGTGAGATTTATAAATGAAATATTTTATACCTACAAAGTTGTAGATACTATGGTAGCATGGTCTTTAAAAATTCCAATGTGCCAAATAAGTGATTGGTAATTTTACAAAAAATAACAAATTTTAATAAAAGGGTATAAATGCATCAGTTAGGACCTATATATGAATAATAAACTGAATCAATTCATTTTATTTTTAAAAAGATGTATATAACAGTTAATTTGATTTCTAAAACTTCAGGGATTACACAGATTGTGTGATGAAAGATGTCTTTCTACAAAACATACTTTCTTTTTGCCCAATAGCTTGTTTGACTGTCACCTAATTTAGATTGTTCTCTATTCATCACAGATGAAGTAAGCAAGGAAGCAAACTCGGTTCTTCAGTAGTCTTCCATTTGTAATTTCTATCCAAAGAGAACTCCTTCATATGCTAAGCTTCATGTGCTGAAAATGTTTTCAGGTTGTTGGGCATGTTGGTGTTGTTGTTGGTGGTTTGTTGTTTTTGTGAATTTCCTTACCTTGAGTCCAGTCTCTTTAACACACCAGCCAAATGAGAAGGCTCACTTTGTACAGATATTGGTCCACTCCGAGACGAATTTGTAATGGACAAAATGAGCTCTTGGCAGACCATTTTTAAGTTCTCTCGTTTCCCCTGCTTGTCATTCCACATTTCTCCAACATTCACCTCAGCATCATTTTCACTATCATCTGTTCATTTCATCATTACTCACAGGCCTCTTTGACCTCAGATGCATGAGGTTAGTGAGGATTATCGTGTAACCTCTGCAACCAATATCTTTTTCCATTTCTTCATTTGTATGTTGGTTTTGTATATAGCTGATATTTCACACTAAATTTCCTGTCAAGACCATTATCAACATTAGATTGCACACAACTTCATTCTGCTGCTTGTATTTGCCTGCACGCTTGCAATAAAATGTTATCCCATTATTGCCCCATTTCTTATATCAAAATTCTAATGTTATTTTTTAATTGTTTTTTGCAAAGCAAGTGAACGGAGGTGTTGAAAATGAACAAAGAATAGTGCAAATGCAGCTATAAAGTGTCAGCCTATTCTATCACTTGGTTTGACAAAAAATATGTTCAATTTTTTTTCACTATTTCCCAAGCACCAATCCAGTTAAAAAAGTTTTTCCACCATTAAATATGTTAGTTCATTTTTAATGTATTCTACACTTAAATTCCTTATTTTAAGAACTTGCATCTGTAATTGGAGACAATCTTTCAGCATCTGTGTACATATCCCTAAAAATAACAAGTACTGATTATTTGCAAAATGTGTATGACATTATCCTTTAATGCATCTTTCCTAGGTTGAGAAATTCTCTAAGAGTTGGATTTTTATATATTATTGACCTAAAACTAATAGTGATGAGTTTATTGGCACATGGGTGCTGCAGGTGGGGGAGGAGAAGTTAAAGTGCAATTGCATCTCGGCAACTTACAAAGCGGGCGAGTAAAAAATAAAGGTCTGATTTGATACAATTTTACTGACATTTTACCACAACTGATCTGTTTTGATACAATTTTAAGTATCAATGATCCAAATAGATTTATTAAAGTTCAGTAAGAATGATTAATGGTACCAAAATTATTATTCTAACGAAAAAATTTTAGGGGGTGTTATTTTTAGGTGACATACCTAGCAGCACCTATGGTTGGAAATTAAAATGACAAGGAAGAGTTTTAAATGCAAGTACTGACGTGTGGTATGTTTCATTGCTGCTGATTTTCTAAGACCACAATGCATGCAATTAATTTTTAAAACTTTTTTGGTGCTCATCTCAGAAATGATCTCTTCATTGAGGTTTTAAGAGATTTTTAATAACTAAACTTTTTGTATTATCTGTAAGTAATAACTATTATAATTGTTTTTTGGTTCTTATCCATTTTATTAATGGTACTGATTTATTATCCGTGTTTGATCAGTCTGTCAACAAATGCATATTAATTTTTAACTTGCTTTTCCCTAGTATGTTCAGTGCTGTAGATCACCAGCCTTTGTAAATGTGCTTTGGCCCTTTTTGCTATTGAATATGAGGAAAAAGCTGTAATCTGTCTTGATACTGTTTCAGATTAATTGCCAGTATCTTAATTTGATTCAAAATTCATAATATTTTGAATATCTTAAACATGTCAGGGACGCTATCTTCAGTCTGAGAAAAGCTGAAATGAAATAAGAAATTTTGATATAACATCTTGTGTTTGCTTCAATACATGTTATTAATTTTTTATTAAAACTTGAAAAACTAGGTGTAAAAATACAAATTTGTGATTTATAAAAAAGAATGTAAAATTAATATGAAATAATTATGTATTATTTTTTAATATCGGCAATGCAAATATGTAAAATAAGTGTATGTATGTGTATGCATTTGTGTGCAGATGTATAATGAGTGTGTGTATGTGTATGCAGTTGTGTGCAGATGTTAGCAAGAGTGATTCATTGTTTTGTAATATTTTATTTTTATTTTAAAATTATGTATTGTATTTTCTGAGAATTGCTATAAAGTACTTTATTTTAACATGTTTTTCACAGAAGTCTTGTTTTCTTGAGAAAAAAATTTATTACTATTCCTCCATTTACTGTAAACCATTGACTTGAAATAAATTTTGGATTTTTCCTTTCGTAAAATTTTCTGTATCAATTTTTACTTTCTCGGGCTTACGACGGTAAAAGGGGAAAGTATTGTAATCGTGCTCCAGAAAACTGAATTTTGCGGAAAAACTTATTGCTGGGCTCTGGTACCGGAAAATGGATAGATCTTGTTGCTATAAATACCAAATTTTTAATGTGAATCCATGTTTTGTGAGTGCTTTATACAGAAAAATCAATTGACTTCAAAACGTCCATCTTTGTTCCTTATCACCCAAACGGTTTAGCCAATGTTATCCAAAATTGATATTCCCCGATCGATTTAAAAGAACTCGAGATCCTCTGAATTTAAAACAGCTGTTTTCATTTTTGGGCATACATTATGTGAAGCTTCAACATTTTATTCCTTGAAAGGACATCATGGATAAGAGCCCAAAATTTATTGCTTGTTTATCCTTGAAAATAGATTTTATTACACGGGAGTGTTTTTTTTTATTTATTCAAAATTCAAGTAGTATATGACTTAGTGTAGGGATCACAGAATTTTGAAAATGTTCACAGAATTCACTTCTCCCTATAGTACGTCATACAGTTTTAACGTTTTTTTGACGTAAAATAAATATTCAAAATTTTCTTAAAAATTGCCCTAAATTTGTGATTTAACTTTGTGCTTGGATAATGTGAAGAAATCTTGTGAGTGATGCGGGTTTCATTTTCGTTGAAATAAGATTTTATCGAAAATCGCGAAAGTTAACGTTTTTGCATCATCGTCCTACAACTACAATATTAAAGTTGTAGAATACTGAAGAGTGTAAACCCCCGTGAAGTTGGCCCGGAAAAAAAATGGATTTTCATGTGTAAACGTTTGTGCATTATTTGACCACGTATGCCCACCCATTAGAAAAAGTTTACCAGCCTCCGTTCAAAAATTAGAGCAAAAGCAATTTTTCGGACCAACTTCTCACTTTAACGAAATTATAATATTTTGCATAAAATATTAAAAAATACCAAAAGTTGAAGAGCGCTTTCGTTTGCCCACCTTTTTTAATCACTAACTAGATAGTTTTTACCAGGTTTCCTCTAGGAGGTATTGGCGAAAAACATTCCACTGTTCCCAAAACGTGTGAAGTCGGCCCGAAACAAATTCAAAGATGCATTTATTTATTTATTTATTTTTGTGGAAGCGTTTGACCATGTTTGCCCACCCTTTAGAAACTTTTTACCAGCTACGTTTCAAGGATTATTAACAAAAAACGTTTTTCTCACCATTTCTCCAAATCGTCAAAATAGCACTAAAGAAATAAAAAATTCGAAAATTTTCATTTGCGTTGGATACTTTACCTCCTAATAACCCCTTCTCCACCTTCAGACGATTTTTGTCACAAACGGAACAACCATAATCATTTATCAAATAGTGTAGTTGGCCCGAAAAAAAAATTGGAAAATGCAATTTTTGGTGGATTTGTTTGTCCATCGTTTGCCCACCCTTTAGAAAATTTTTACCTGGTCCGGTTCAAAAGTTGTAGGCAAAAAACGTCTTTCCCGCCATTTTAACAATCGAAAAGAAGACCAAGAAACACATTTCCATATTTTACTGTCCTCGTCGTATGTCCGTCTTTGGAAAACGGATATACATCACTTAGAAAAGGTACGTTACGTTTAGTTAAAACATTACAGGGGCGAAAGTTGTCCCGCCATTGTTTGTAAATTCGGCAAACAAACAAAATACATTGAAACTATGAAAATTATCATTTGCGTTCTTTTGTCCATGGTTAGCCCACTCATTAGAAAAATTTTACCAGATTCGGTTCACAAATTAGAGCAAAAACAAATTTTCAAATTTTACGAAATTTTATGATTTTGCATAAAATATTAAAAATACCAAAATTTGAAGTGCGCTTTCGTTTGCTCACTTTTAATCACGAACTAGATTATTTT
Source organism: Teleogryllus oceanicus (assembly GCA_964035755.1). Taxonomy (NCBI): domain Eukaryota; kingdom Metazoa; phylum Arthropoda; class Insecta; order Orthoptera; family Gryllidae; genus Teleogryllus; species Teleogryllus oceanicus. The sequence continues at coordinate 240,405,007 of CAXIVR010000001.1, forward strand.
TACCACGTTTCCTCTAGGAGGTACTGGCGAAAAATGTATTTCACTGCACCTAGGAGGAGTTAAGTTGGCCCGAAACAAATTGAAAAATGTTTTTTGTGTAGATTTGTTTGACCACGTTTGCTCATTTAGAATTTTTTTACCTGATTATTATTTGCAAATTAGCCATTTCTGACGACGCCACAAGTTCACTTCCTCATGGACATTCGTCTCTTTTTTGTTGCTAATTATTTTCCTCAAAACAAATTTCGTTGATATAAAACTATTACCGAAAATCTTCTATTTGTTCTGCGATTTTTACATTACATTGCTGCGTTTGACATTTGATCAGCTGTTACGATGCCGCCCAATCGAGACCGTACGTCACTACAGTGACGTCATAATTGTGGTGATCAGCCTTTCGATTGGATGACACCGTAACAGCTGATTTACTTTCAACGCAGCTCTGTAAAAAACGCAGTATGAAAATACAAAGACCGTCAACTTCTGAAATATTTAAAAAAAACGGAAGAATATGGCATTTTAGCGTTTATGTCATGTTAAATAATCAATTTTACGTTGTCCGTCCAGAAAAATTAAACAGAAAATTTCGGAGTCGTTTTTGAGAAAATGTTTGGTTGCTGAAAACTTGTAATTTCGAGCTAATTTTCACAGAAATCTTTTGAGTTTTCGATAATCATTGTAAGACATCATTTAAAGTACTTGTGCTCACATATGCAATAAGGAATAACAAATAGCCGGTACTCTCCGTATGGTAAGTACTGAAGAAAATAATATACGGTTGAAGTATTAGATTTCCATTCACAGTATCCCCGTTGTATCCCAGTACCACAATTTCATCATTGTTCACAAAGTAATATTTCACATTTTAGACCAATAACTAAACATCAAAACCGTAAATAATTTTAGATATACCAAACTCCTTTGCCGAATTAAAAGCAAAAATCAAATTAGAAGTTTTTTTAAGTCTTATAGAATATCGAAATAGGCTGTATGTTACTAATTATTGAATATAGAAAAGTTCCAAATTTTTGTTTAGAGACAGTCAAAAAGATACTATTTTATTTCATATTAAATTATATTATATTATTTGTAACAAACTAAACATTTTTTCAAGAACCATCCAGATTTAGTTGTAATTTCCACAGACAAAGGTGGCGCTGTCGCATTAATTGATAACTCCACTTATTACGCCAAGGTTGAAGAAAAGACCTCAGGAAAGAAGTCAGGTGATAACTTTAGACAAATTCTTAGAGATCCCTCGAGAATGTATCTCTCTAAAATTCAAACTGTCTTGAAGAGATGGCTGAATAAAAAGTACATTACCCTTTCTACCTATCGTTCGTTGTATACTTCTGTACCTGGCATTGCCAGAGTTGATTATTTTATTGCGTATTGTCGATTATTTTTAAAACTCCGTAAGTTACTCTCTTTTGCCGTTTCGCTTTTTGTGAGAAAATAGATGCTGCAGAATGCATCGTTCCATGTGTAAATCCCGTAAATCAGATGAATATAATGGTCGTACGGATACTACAAAGTTTAGGTTTGGTTTTGAAACTCTGTAAGTCGTTGACTTGCGGAGTATGTATGTAGTATACATGTATGTATACCGCTCGCGCAACTTTTCTTGAACGATGGATTGAAGAAAAGCAGACGGAGTGGGGGTATTAATTACAAAGTCGGCCACTAGAGTATTTACAGTAATGCTAACCTCTGAAAAATCTAAGTCAACCTGCTACACTGCTACGCTTGCGGCCAGGTCATCGCTCTGCGTAGACAACGGCAGGAAAGCACGTAGCCAGGGAAGGGGCTCGAGGGGCTGAAGCCCTCCCCGAAATTCTAATATTTTTTTTCTTTCATTCATTATTTATTGGTTTAAATTTATCCTAATACATCAACATGTATAAAAGCTGATTCAAACTCTGCTGATTAAAACACCGATGCTGCTTCATTTTTTAAGAGCATCTCTTTTAAACAAACCCGATAAAGATATAATAAATCTCGTACTATCCATTTTTTAAAATTTTGGAAGCCTCTCCCAAGAAATAATCCTGGATACGGCCCTGGGCAGGGTCACTAGATAGGAGTTTTAGGTGCCTCCCTTGAAGGGCCTGGGTATGCCTCAGCAATTTCTTTAGATAATGGTAATAAAGCTAAACAGAAGTTTTCGATTATGAAAGAAACTAGCTTTGACTAGGTTCTGTTTCGCGCCAACGAAATTTTAATGCTTGAAACGTCATCAGTGCTAGCTGCGAGCTTTTGCCTTCAACTGTTCATTGCTCAAGGGAGGGGGAAGCAAGGTCATCGTTCAAGAAAAGTCGCGCGAGTAGTACAGTGTGTATGACTGGGATACAACCTTTTACAACCTTGTACCTTTTTTTTTTTTTTTTTTTTTTTCACTGACAGATTGGTTAAAAGAGAAGTTCAATACGGAAATATTCCTATTACTTATCGTATTTTCTTATTAGTTTTTGAATCCTAATAAGGAAATCCTTTTTATAGAAACACTATTTCAGCAATTTTTTTTTAAAAAAACTGAATGTGCAATGTATATTTATTTACATGTTTTGGTAAAATTCCTGATTAGTTTTTGCAATCCCGTAGGTCAAAAATTTTAAGTAAGTCTAGCGATTATTGTACTATTGATACAAGGAAATTGCGCCTCACTGACATTCTTAATGAAGATGCATGCTTCTGAAAAATAATTTTGTACCATAATGTAAAAATGTATTACATTATATATAATTAAAAACATAAGCACAAGTAGGAGGCATCTGACATACAACCAGTAACCCTCATTTTCAGAAGTTGAAAAACAAATGCGCAATTATAGTGCATTAATTACGTACTAATTTTCTACCGATTTCTAAGTATTTTTTCTAAGTATTTTCTACTCAATTCGAAACAATTAAGAAAGTCGGAGTGCCAGATTGAGATACAGTAGAAACTCCACAAGTTAAAAGAAACAACAAAAAGCTATAACAATCCACTAATTACGCATTACCTTTCCACCAAAATAAAATAATTTGTAAACTGATATAAATAATTTTAAAAAAGTCTTGACTCAGCTGCGTTGGAGACAACATTGTGCGCAACATTGTGCGCTTCGTCAAAAAGGCGTCAACTATCTATGAAGTTATTTTTTATTTATCTCTGCAATAACTTGGTATACTTGTGATTTTGTGGCTTCCTAATATCAATTTGGAAAAATTTCGCGTTTCCCACAAGTTTTATAGCGACCAATATTTGTTTGGAGCAACTAATTCTTTTGGAGCATAAAAAAAGGAGACAATTTCCCATTTTTATTTAACTGTGTAATATCTTGGTTTTCTTAAAATTGTCGAGCTAACTTGACATCAAGTCAGCGGGATCTGTAGAGTGGGACACGATGAAGAGCAACAATTTTTTGGGGGGTAACAAATGAGAATAGAAAGGCGGCAACATTTGAGATAAATTTCGAATTTATTATGAAAACGTTATTATGCTAACTATATAGACCTTGCTCGTTGCTACCCAAGGAGGTTATAATATGATACATTATAACTAGGGCCCGTATAATTATGTACTAAAAATAGAGAAAATATGTACATACGTATGTGTTATAATATACTGAAATATGTACTAAAAAGTAAAAAATATGTAACATTCATTATTGTTATATCAATTTTATTTTATTAAAACACTTGTATCTTAGTGTATATTTTTCTGTTTCATTAACATAAAGACCAATATTAAACATTAATCTCCTCATAATGCTATTATTTACAGCGATCACCGTAACAATAATAATGTCGCCTCTTGAGCTGGTGTTTGTAGTTTCTGGTGAAGGGTATCAAGATCGAGGGAGACCCCTGAAAGATGCGAGGTGGCAACGCGATATCACCTGCAGAATGTATCATTTTTAGAAACCAAACTTTCTTTCTCTTCTCTGCGATACTCGCGCTGAAAACTAACACATCAGAAGCTATGGATTACGTCATCGCCTGGCGCTTTTATTTACAACGCCGTCGGTATTTATGGACTGACTTATTTCAACGCAACGCAATGCAATAGCGGTATTTTAGAGAAGAGGCACAGAAAATGTTTGACAATGCTGAATGTTTGTTGGAAGATTCCTTATCAAAACAACGGCAAAATGAAAATTAAATACAAAAAATGCAATAATATATACAAATATGTTCTTTTGGGTAAAATATGTAAATATATGTACTTTCGACTAAAATATGGAAAAATATGTACTAAAAAGTCCACGGTTTTTGGCACTAACCAATATGAAACGTGAATATATCGTTGATTCGATTTAGAGTTATGTTAGGAAAATATGTTATTACATAATTATCCTGACCCCAATTTTAACCTTATATTATAACCTCCTTGTTGCTACTAAACATACTGCTACTGTTCACACTTGACGTCTGGAAACAGGGCTCGCCAGCCTCCACCTCTTTCCCAACGCAACAAAAAAATAGAACCTGGTTCGAGGAAGGAAATCACGTGATCCCGGATATTTCATCATGATATCGCAACAAACATTATTGATTTCACAAAGTAGTACTTTTTTTTCGAAATTTGACTGAGGAAAAACATCGAAGTTTTTAATATTCTCATTTAGTTTAAAATAAGTAGAAAAACAAAAACAAAAAATGTTTGACATGTAATAGCATCTTCAAAAGAAATAATATATTTCAGTGTCCAAAAAAGGTTACCTAAATGTACTAAACTTAGTTATAAAAAGTAATAAATAGTTATAAAAAGTAATAGGGTAATTACTCGCAGTTAGAGAATTGTTTATATTTCATTGGCATCATCGTGCCCAATTCATAATTCAAGGTTTATCGACCTTGTCTTACAAAGTGATACAGTCGAACAATTGATCCCCAAAATGACTCACATTATACTCTCTCCAGATAGAATATAACAAGGCCTAGGAAGAAAACCAGTGACGTGGTCAGAAATGGCCGATTTGCAAATAATAATAATAATAATAATAATAATAATAATAATAATAATAATAATAAGCTGCTAAAAAATTTCTAAAGGATGGGCAAACGTGGTCAAAAGAGGGACAGACGAATCTACACAAAAAATTGAATTTTTCAATTGGTTTCGGGCCAGCTTCACACGTTCTGGGTGCAGTGGAATACGTTTCTCGCCAATATCACTTAGAGGAAACGTGGTAAAAATAATCTAGTTAGTGACTAAAGGTGAGCAAAAGAAAGCGCCCTTAAAATTTTGGTATTTTTAACATTGTTACGATGAATTAAAACTCAATTATTTTAACAAAAACGTTTATTTTGTTTCTTAACACAATCACTGAACTAGTCTTCGCTTGATTATTCTTTAAACGGCACACTTCTTTTGATTATTTATTTACACTACACTTCTCCTGATTATTTATTTACACTACACTTCTCTGGAGTATTCATTTTCACTGTTCACTTCTTTTGCACTGTCGCACAGTCCTAAGCACTGACCACTGTTCGATGCACTGGCCACAGTCCACTGCACTGAAAATAGTTCACGGAGCTGGCCACGGTTCATGTCACTGAGCACAATCACTGCACTGCTATTCACCTCGATGCACACACTTCACAGCTCAGCTTCCACTTCAAACTGACTGACTCGCGGTCGCCGATCGCCGCCGATCGCCACGCGGCGGGCGCCGTCGAGAATTTTCTAGACTTTACGATTCGCGCCGCGAACACTCTGGGACCATCTAGTTCAAGGGCTGCCGGTAGATGTCGCAATCCACGCATACAGGTAGTTCGTGGTGGTGCCGGCAGATGACGCAATATTCGTTACAATATTTTATGCAAAATCATATAATTTCGTAAAATTTGAAAATCTGTTTTTGCTCTAATTTGTGAAACGAGTCTGGTAATGTTTTTCTAAAGAGTGGGCAAACAATGGACAAAATAATGCAAATGATAATTTTCATAGTTTCAATGTATTTTTTGTTTGCCGAATTTACAAACAATGGCGGCAAAACTTGTTTTTTCCCTCGGTTTTCACTAAACGTAGTGTACCTTTTCTAAGTGATAGATATTCGTTTTCCAGTGATAGACAAACGAAGAGGACAGTAAAATACGGAAATTTTCGTTTGTTTCTAGGTCTTTTTTAATTGTTAAAATGGCGGGAAAGACGTTTTTTGCCTATAACTTTTGAACCGGACCAGGTAAAAATTTTCTAAAGGCTGGGCAAACGTCAAACGATGGAGAAACGAATCCACCACAAAATTGCATTTCCCAATTTTTATCGGGCCAACTACACACTATTTGTGAAATGATTCTGGTTGTTCCGTTTGTGATAAAAATCGACTGAAGGTGAATAAGGGGTAATTAGGAGGTAAAATATTGAATGCAAATGAAAAGTTTCGAAATGTTTATTTCTTTGTTATTATTTTTGACGATTTGGAGAAATGGCGTGAAAAACGTTTTTTGTTTATAATTCTTGAACCATAGCTGGTAAAAAGTTTCTAAAGGGTGGGCAAACGTGGTCAAAGGAATCCACAAAAAATGCATTTTTTAATTTGTTTCGGAACGACTTCACACGTTCTGGGAGCAGTGGAATACGTTTTTCGCCAATATCTCCTAGAGGAAACCAGGTAAAAATTATCTAGTTAGTGATTAAAGGTGGGCAAACGAAAGCGCACTAAAAATGTTGTAATTTTTAATATTTTAGGCAAAATCTGGTAATTTCCTAAAAGTGTGAAGTTGGTCCGAAAAAATTGTTTTTGCTCTAATTTTTGAACGGAGGCTTGTAAAATTTTTCTAAAGGGTGGACAATTGTGGTCAAATGATGGAAAACGTATACACATGAAAATTTTAAATTTTAAATGTTTTTCGTGCCAACTTCTCGGGGAGAGAGTGCAAGAGATTTTTTCCCTGAATGAAATCTGTTCTTTAAAGACAGAACCTGAAATAAGGTCATGTACAATTTTTCGAAAATTTTCGCGTAATTGTGTGTGAAATAATTTAAAAATTTTCTAAACAATGATTTTCTCAAAAACTGATCTAACTTACTTTCTCGCTACCGCTTACGCAGTAAAGAAAGTTCGCTAACGCAGTAAAGCGAAAGAAACGCGAATTTTCGGCAGAAAACATTATTCCAGGACCCTGATTACGAAAAAGTGTACAAATCGAGTTGCTAAATTTATAAAAAAGTCATCTAAGAGACGTAGCGAGAATCTATATTTTTTACCGAGAATACATATTACGTGGGTCCTTGAAACCGAAAAGTCGAAACGTGTCTCTCCGTCTGTGAACAACACTAGCTGCTAAGCCGTTCAGCCGATTTTCTCCAAAACATATATTCGATTTGGCTGATATCGTTTAATCTGAAACCGTTATTTTAATTTTAGTGGGGAACTTTTCATGAAGCCCCTGGGACATTAAAAAAATGGCTCCATCTTTTTTAATCCAAATTTTGTTTATAATGTGAAGAACGGTTTAGAGAATGGTGCAGATCTCATGTTCGTTGAAAATTCTGATTCGAAAATTGCACAAGTTCAAAATTTTTTCAGTCTTCCTACAACTAAAATATTAAAAGACACTTAAGGGAATGGTACAAGTCAAAAATTCGCAAAACAACATTACATTTTTTTCTTAATTTGTTTAACCTGCTTATTTTTCACTATCTTCTTTCTCTGTTATTCCAAATCCTTTACTGGATCTGATAGGCATGTGTCCTCGTGAGAACTGGAGTTGAATCAAGGCCCTCTTTTCTCTACATTTGTAACTTCATTTATCATAAAATCAGAATCTGCGAAAACATTCCTAGCGAAGGGGAAAATATCATGTTTCCTGAACCCAGCAATACTATTATAGGAGTTGAGACTTGAGAGCGCTTTCATGGGCGAACTTCACACACTCTGCACCACGGTAAATTGTGATAGGCCTTCCTTGAAGACTTAACATATATGATCCAAGCGCATCGTTATAAAATATTTATAAGAACCATAGCATAATACATGAAGTGGCTCCAAGTTACGACCGGGAGCGGTAGCTCAGTGCATCAACAGATGTCACTGCAGTGCCTCTGACCGGGAGGTCCTAGGTTCGAGTCCTGACGGCGGCAGGATTTTCGATACTAGCTTTACAACTAGGTCGAATTCGGTCGCTGTCTGGAGGAGAATTCTAGCGGCCGGCTGCTCTGATCGGTAGTTTTCCGTGGTTTCTCCGATCAACACCAGACAAATGCCGGAGCAGTACCCTACCAAACGGGCCACGGAGCGCGCGCGACTTTTCCTTCCTCTTCCTTGTCCTATCCTCTCCCCTTACACACACACACACACTTACACTAACATGCACTACACTACACTACACATATTCCGGGAGACCGGTCGGGAGCTTAGAGCTTGTCCCGGCTAGGGCGGTGCCCCGCTGGTGGGATAGTCCTGGTTAGGGGGAATCCCCACTACCCGACGGTAGGTCGGCGCCTGATCTCGCATCCAGCGGTGGATGATCGCCACCATCTCCCGAGAAGAAAACACGCACTACACTAGCGGGACTAATGACCAAAGTAGTTGACGCGCCCGGAAACACGAAAAGTTCAATCAACCCAACTTAGGTGAAATATATGAAGGAAGAGTCAAAATTGTCACTTCAGTTTCTTTCGCAATGTCTAAAGCTCTTATAGATGGCTCTTATAGTCTGCGCCAGTGGCTCTGGTTCACAGATCTCCATGGACACATTTCAATATGATTTTTAATTTTACTTAACCTTGAAAGAGGAAAATAATTGCAGTTGCTGCAATTGAAAAGTAGAGAACCATTTATTCTCTAGATTTTAACAAATTAACAGTTTTGCACAATGCAAAAAATTCATAGGTCTTTTTTCTCCTTCGTAAAAAACATGGAATTCGTACCTCATAGAGTAAAATCTAAGCTAGGAATCGATCGAGACACAAAAAAGTTCGGTTTAAGGAGGTTTCCGTTTCATGCAAGGTCTGATCTCATTTTATGACACTTGTAATATTGACGTCTCTGCTCTGAAAGTAGTAAATTACATGATTTTATTACAAAATACAACAGTGTGTATCCTGGGCAGCTATTTGCAGTCTTCACTAGAAAGCACGCAGGCAGTGATGCCAAACATTCTGCATTTTTAAATAAATTTTCCCTTCACAACAACAAAAAAATGCACCCAATGGTTTACAGTACCGTGTGGTTCACTATACCCCCTGCTCGCCTACTGACACGCCAACGTTAATCAATAGTGGTCGCTAATGGCCGCCTAGTTATGCGTCCTTAAATAATAATAATAATAATAATAATAATAATAATAATAATAATAATAATAATAATAATAATAATAATAATAATATATTGTTCCAATGAAAAAGCTACGCTAGTTCAAAAACAAAACTAGTGCTGCTACATCAGGACAAACTTTTTCGCTTTTTTCTAACTTTGCAATTTTTGAAAAATATGACAGTTCAACAAAGATGAGACACGGTGGTCACTTTCTGGAAAACCGAGAAAAATCAAGGAATTTTCTTTGTTCTGAAAAAGTCCGAGAAAAATCAAGAATTTATAGAAGAATCGTTAGAAGTCAGGGAAAATATTAAGACTGTTATATAACATGATATTTTCCTTAAAAAAACAACAGCGCAGCAAAAAACAGTGGTGAATTTTTATTTGTTCAAAATTAAAAAAATAATACTTGATCACGGAGAAATCAGAAATCAGACAAATTAATATCAGGCTTGGTCTTTTTAATTAAAAGTAGTGTGATATACTGTATAAATCTCATCACTGAGACAAAAAACACACTGGAAAATGAAAGGAAATTTGTTCCAGTAAATCAATAACCATCATTTGCTGTATCAGAGGAAAAAATCGAAGAACAAATTTCGTGTGGCTTTTGAGATTTTTTAAATAAATTCCATTAAATTCAAGCAAAAATTACGCGGAACTACTATTTTTTTTTAAAGTACATGACCTTATTTAAAGATTTCTTTAAAGAGCAATTTTATTAAAGAAAAATCGTTATCTTCAATATTGCAGTTGAAGGAAAACTTCGAAGAAATTAACTTTTGCAATTTTCAAAAATTCAGAAAGTTCAACGAAAATGGGACCTGCGCTCTTTATGAAACCGTTTTTGGTATATTCTAGGGAAAAGTATAATCAAAATTTGGAGAAATATTTGGAAAAATTTTGAAAATGTTAAGGCTTCATGTAATATACCCTCCAAAAATCAAAATATCTTTTTCAAAGGACTAGGTCGATTGGGGAATATCAATTTTGGAGAAAATCGTCTGAACGGTATACTCTAGCGTTAATAATAGAGACGTTTTAGCGCTCACTGATTTTTCGCAAACAAGGAATAAAACGTGAATTCTGACTACACGACGTATCAGAGAAAAGGCACTGGAACACGATTTATGAACTTTTTCGATATCACGGTCCCACAATACAAGTGTTTCCATCGAAAACCAACCGAATTTTACTGCATTATTACAATACTTTCTCTTTACTATGTAAATACTCACACATAGGATGGGGAGAAAAATAATGCTTGGGTAAGTAATATTATGAAGTTGCCTGAGAATTGGTGTGTAGATGTAGGAATCCTCCCGTCAGTCTACATTTTCATATTTAACCAAGAGGACCAGTAAGAACATTGTCCACCAAAACTTCTCTAATCGTCGTCGCCGCCTCTGACTTGATACCGTTGTTTTGTAAGCTAATTGTCAGAGTTTTATTATTGAACTAGTATTAATCCGTCAAAAATGACTATATATGTGTGTGTGTGTGTGTTATATATATATATATGTGTGTGTGTGTGTGTGTGTGTGTGTGTGTGTGTGTGTGTGTGTGTGTGTGTGTGTGTGTGTGTGTGTATGCGTGCGTGTGCATGTGTGTGAAGTTGGTTTGTGCTTCAAATGCTTCAAAAACTCAAAAAATTCTGCATCGAATGAACTCAAATTTTGACACGATATACAATCCACTTCAAAGATTGTTTTTATCTATTTTTCGCGTCAGTAACATACCCACGACCGCGAGAAAACATGTTTTTTAACGGTCAGTTGTCTACCATCAACAGCGCCGTATGCCGAAGGGAATACTCGGAAGCGAGGGGAACACTCGGCATACTAGCTAAGATAACCGCAGTCACATGTGAAACATTACCTGTTCTCATTTACATTGTTTATTAAAAAAAAACGTCAATACAACAAAATACAACCAACGTTGGAAAGCTAACTATTTTGCCATCTCAATAATTACTCCGATTTTTTAAATTTAACTTTGCCCTCGGATAGCATAATTTAGTTGTATTTCATTTGTCATAAAAATCATTATGTATTTGTAGTAAGTCATGTAATGACTTCTAAATATATAATTGCATGACATAAATATTTACATAATTAAAATATTATTATTTTAAATTTTAAATTTTTTGAATGTTATTGTAAATTAAATATTTTTTTAATTTTAATAGTAATAATGTAATAAGTAAATAATATATTGTTTAAATACATGTTTGACATAATTATAAATATTTAATTACATTACTTATATATATTTGTGCAGTTATGTTAGGTACAAACAACATTTGCAATGACACTGGACTGTATAAATCATCAGAATATTTATGTTTTTTCAATAATAGATAGACATAGGCCACCAAATATTACGTTATACTTTGCGTGGTACCTGGCAATGTATCTCTGCAGATACTTGTGATTTAAATCCGTTCTAGAATTAATTTCATTGACTTCTATAAATCAATTTTAGACGCACAATTTTTAAATAGTATGTAAAATACGGATTCGTAAGAATAAAAACAAAAAACTAACACTATCACGCGAAAATAATTATATTTACGGACGAAATGCTGGAGACATTCTCCAGTCAGCTATCTCGTGCCAAAATGGGTTTTGTTTCTTCTCTTGCAGTTAATCACTGCAGTAAATAATGTGCATCACATCATTATATACTTCAAAGACGTCGTGAATAAGACATAGGCCACCAAATCAAGCGATTTCCTTAATCTAATAATAAATATTTGGTCACAAAATCTATATATCTCACACGATACGTTGCCACATTAAGGGTTAAGAGAATGTGTAAGTCCCAGTTTCGTTGAAATCCCTGATTTCTTGAAAATTGCAAAAGTTATACATTTTTCGGCGTCTTCCTACAACTACAATACGAAGATGGAATTTCTTTTTCGTGAATAAAATCTATTCTTTAAAGATCGTTCTTGAATTAAGGTCATGTACAATTTCTCGAAAATAGGAGTAATTTTCGCGTAATTGTGCGCAAAATATAGAAAATTTTAAATGTTTAAACAATTTTTTCTCAAAAACGGCTCATTCTTTTTACATTTTCTCCTCTATTGTGTTAAACAACGGTCAAAAAGGGTGCTGGTCTCATTTTACGGCGAACTCTCCGTATTTTCGAAAATTACAAAAAGGTAACATTTCAAAACTATAAAATTGGATATAGAGATTTTTACCTTAAACAAAGTCTGTTCTAAAAAAACTCAGTTTTTTAAAAATGGTCATTTACATTCTTTTAAAAAACTAATAGTTTTTAAATATTTTCCTGTTGAAATTAATGCAAATTATGAAAAGAACATTTTCTCAAAAACGCTCCAATTTTTTTACACTTTTTCACGGATAAAACAAAGGGTGCTTAAAAAATGACGGTCTCATTGTCTTTACATCTGGGAAAATTTGCAAATTTAGAATTAGTGCGAGAAAATATGTGCTATTGTAGCACATCTAGTTTATATCATATTTCTTATAATAAAAACATTTATCAATATTGTACTTTTGTGATAATTTTTGGTCGCAATATTCAAAAATATATTGACGTAAAAGGAACCCGCACAAATTTCTTGATTGTTCTTTGCTACGTAGATTTTAAAATTGACGGATTTTTTTTTTTTTTTGGTAATTCTTGAACTAAACGTTTCATACTTTTTCTAAGTGACAGACAAATGTTTTCCAAAGATGGTCTAATGAAGAGAACTGAAAAATGTCGAAAATACTCTGCGTTTCTTGGAATTTCGGCGATTTTAGATATTGGGAGGAAAAATATTTCTTTGCCAATAACTTTTGAAATGTAGCTGGTAAAATAAACCGTTTATAAAGGGTACGAAAAAATAGTCAAACGATGGACAAAGGAATCCACATTATGAACACAATTTTCAATTTTTGGAGGCCAAGTTCACGTTGTTTGAGTTCAGTGGCATACGTGTTTTTGACTTTGTCTGATAGGGGAACTTGTTAAAAGTACCCACTTGTGATAAGAGGTGGTCGAACAACGGACAAACAAAAGCGCACTTCAAATTTTGATTTTTTATTTTAGGGAATATCTTGTTGTTTCGTAAAAGTGTGATGTTCACCCGAAAAAATTGTTTTTGCTTTAATTTGTGAACGGAAGCTGGTAAAACGTTTCTAAAAGTAGGACAAAAGATAGACCCGAACGATGGACAATCAAATGCACATGAAAAATTTTTAATTGAATTTTTTGGGGACCAAGTTCACAGGGGTCTGCCGTGCCGCGCTTTTGCAAACAGATCATTTGAGTGAGTGATTGGAACCAAATATTTAAATAAATATTTTCGCCCAAAAAAGAAACCACAAAAATAGTGGTTTAAATGTATGAAGGAAAATATAATATGAGGGGGTTACACAAGCGTTACGTAATTATTTAGAGGGAGTACAAGCTCATGTTACAAGGGTTTGGGGTATCGAAAATATATCAAATTTGCTTTACGTACTACTCTATGGACGACTCCCTACGAGAAAATAACAAACAGGACACAGTTAACTGCTGATCCCGCAGCTCGCTTGCACCCCCAAACTGGCCCTCTGGCTACTGGCTTTTGGCACGAAAACTTATGTTAGACATTTCGAAACATCGAATGGCCGCTATCCAATATGCGGGCGCCCTCATACCTGCCCATTTCCTACTGTGAAATTCTACAATTCTCGTAAAAACATTTCTGAGTGTAGTCTGCTGAAGGAAAATTTAACTTTCATAATCTTTATCATTATGCCATACTATCTGGACCTTTTGTTGTGTGCCCCGTTGAGTTTTTAATGCTCATTCTACAACGTCCCTTTTCTTACCCCGTGAAGTTGGCCCGAAAAAAACTTAAAATTTCCAATTTTTATATGCATACGTTTGTCCATCGTTTGACCACGTTTGCCCACCCTTCAGAAAAATTTTACCAGCCTCCGTTCAAAACTTAGAACAAAAACAATTTTTTCGGCCCAACTTCACACTTTTACGAAATAACAAGATTTTGCCTAAAATATTAAAAAATGCCAAAATTTGACGTGCGCTTTCGTTCGTCCATTGTTTGACCACCTTTGATTACGACACAATTATTTTTACCACGTTTCCTTGACTTAAACTGATAAAATGATGGGAAAAAAGTCTGTAACGTTTGAACCGGACCTGGTAAAAATTTTCTGAAGGGTGGAGAACAATGGACAAACGCATTCACGAAAAAATTTTCTAATTTTTCAATTTTCCAATGTTTTTCGGGCCATCTTCACGTTTAAAAAAATGTTTCGGTTGATTCGTTGATAATAAAGCTCGTCTGGAGGTGGATAAGGGGTCATTAGGAGGCAAAGTACTGAATGCAAATGAAAAGTTTCGAAATTTTTCTTTGTTTGTTGCTATTTCATCGATTTGGAGAAATTGCGGGAAAACGTTTTTTGTCAATCATTTCTGAACCGGGCCTGGTAAAAATTTCTAAAGGATGGGCAAACGTGGGCAAACGATGGACAAACGAATCCACCCCAAAAAAATGCATTTTTGAATTTGATTCGGGCTTTCTGGGTGCCGTGAAATACGTTTTTCGCCAATATCTGCTGAAGGAAACGTGATCAAAAGTGGTCAAACGATGGACAAATGAAAGCGCACCTCAAATTTTGTTGTTGTTTTTTTTTTTTTTAAATATTTTAGGCAAAATCTTGTAATTTCGTAAAAGTGTGAAGTTGGCCCGAAAAAAATATTTTTGCTCCAATTTTTGAACGGAGGCTGGTAAAAATTTTCTGAAGGGTGGGCAAAAGTGGTCAAACGATGGACAAACGTATGCATATGAAAATTGGAAATTTTAAGTGTTTTTTCGGGCCAACTTCACGGGGGTCATTTTCTTACCTTCAAGCTGTATTGCAACCCATGTTTCTGTTACATGTCTACATGGATAATAAGTAGGTTAATTATCATTGTTTTCTTACACTTTTTTCAGTCCAGATTTTCCTCTCATTTTTAATTATTTTATTTCTCTTAACAGCCATTTTTAAATGAATGTTTAGGGACACTATTGTCATAAACTTGGCACACTTGATATGGTTAAAGTTGAGAAGCCTGGTTCGTGGGAACGCATGCGCAGCTGGAGGAACGATGAAATTGCACTGGAGGAAATTGCTCGAAACATTGTCAAAGACTGTTCTATAAAGTACTCCTACCAACCTTGCGTGATATGTGCTGGATATTAGTGTTGGCAACGAGTGATTCATCCAATCAACGATTCTTTCCGCCTTTTCAACGATTGCAATCGTTGGGAATCGCTTCCAACGATTCCTCGCCTGTGGTTCCCCCTTCTCCCGTACAGGGAAAAAAGCGCTAATTTTAAATTTTTCGTGTTATTAATAATAAAGCATATATTTTATACTTCCGTTTTCACGTTTGTTCTTGCCCGGGGAAAAAATACATTTTAGTATTTTTTTTCGGGAAAACTGTTTTGGGGAGTTTTTGGGTTCCGGGAAATATTTAAATTGTTTTACGAAAAAATTTTGGTTGAATGGGAAAGGTATCTGCCTTTTTTTTTAAAATTTTTTTGGGGTTGGGGTTTGGGAAATATTCCGTTGTTGTTAATTTAACGCGTTTAAATTTGTATTTTTTAAAAGTAAAATTTTTTATTACAGTAAATTATTAAAATAGTTTTCCCCAAAATTTAAATGTGTTATTGTAATAGGGAACGGTTTAATAACCCCTTGTAGAAATAACAATTTTTTGGATATGGGTTTTTAATTGAGAGGTATACATTGCAAATGTTTAAGAAAAATGTTGCATTTTGGAAGGGGAGTATTGAAATTTTCAGAAAAGGGAAATGAAAAAAAAAAACTTTATTAGGTTTTTATTGCACCTATTCAAAAAATTAAATAATTCAATAGTAATCCCTTTTTTAAATTTTTTTGGGGAAAAATGGCCCTATAATTTTCCCCAAAAAAATATTATACTTTTTTTGTTTGTTAGATACATTACAAAAAAATTTTCCCAAAATGAAAACCCCATAACCCATTTCAAATTTTTTCCAATTACCTGAAACACAATCTAGTATCTTCATGTTAAAAAAGGCACCAAAAAATAAACATTGGGTTTTGAGTATTAGTAAAGTTTTAATATTTATTTTTTACTTGAAAAAGTAATCTTTATTATAATATTTATTATGATAGTTTTAAGTTTATTTAAAACACTAAAGATTGTTCAACAACACCCTTTCGAATAATGAGGCCCCAAAAAAAAAAAAGAGTTTTACATTATTTCATAAAAGAAATTTTAAAATAAAGAATACAAAAAATTGCAAAAGACAAAAAAAAACAAAACAAACTTGCATTATAAAAATTAAAAAGGCCCCAGCGATGCAAAAGGGGTTTGGAAACCCCTTATTGGTTTCATCCACAAAATTGCTTTTCCTACCCAAATTCTTCCGTGGAAGTAAAAAGTTATTTAAAATTTGACTCCAGTTCAGGGGGTTTTTATATTAAGAGAAAAAAAAAATTACCCCAAATTTAAAAAACAATAAAAGCAGAAAAAAATAAGTAATATTGTGCAGTTATCCCCAAGGGGGATTTCAACAAAACCCCCATGAATAATTGGTTTTGGGTCAGAGCAGAAAACCCAAACCATTTTTGCCCCCATCCCATCTGTTAAAAAAAAAAAAATTTTTTGTAATTTTTTTCCCCTTAAATTTTTTTTTTGTTATTTATTTTTTTTGGTAAATTTTGGTTGAAAATTTTAAGGAAAGTCAATTGTTTTAATTTATTAAGAGGAGTTTTGAATTTTAAAAATTTTGATTCATATTTTAAAAACCCAACTTTTAGATTATTTTTTAAAAAAGAAATCATTTACCTATGAAATTTTTTCATGATGAAAAAAGAGAACTTTCTGTAAAAAAGCAAGGTCAGAGTGTTTACACTCCTAAAAATTAACCCACACCGGGTAGAAGAAAAAAATTACATTATTTCAAAAAAAAATTTGGGGAAAATGAACAATACAAAAAATTCCAAAAATGACAAAAAATTTTAAAAAAGAAATAACTTCAGTTTAAAATTGGGGGTTGTCAGTGATGAAAAGGATTGGGACCCCCGGTCCCATTGGTTTTCATCCCCCAAATGCCTTCCCTCCAAATTCTTCCTGTATGAACAAAGTTATTAAAAAAATTTAATCATTAGGGGTTTTTATATTAAGAAAAAAATTTAAAATTATTTTTAAAATTTAAATTTAAAAAAAGAGAAAAAATAAAGTAAAGGCAGTTATCCCATAAGTGGTTTTAACAACCCCACATAAAGGTAATTTTTCAGCTGGCAGATGCAGAAAAGTGCTAAATCTTTCCCTTTGATGTTATCTGTTGCAAAAAAAAGAAAAAAATTTTTTTGTAATTTTTTTTCCCCCCCACTTTTATTTTTTACTATTTCTTTTAAAGTGAATTGGGTAAAAATTTTAAGGGAAAAACAATTGCTTTTTACTAAGAAAAATTAATTTTGTATTTGATTCATATGTTTAAAAATCCAACTCTTAGAATTTCAAAAAAAAAAAAAAAGTTTCTTTATGAAATTTTTAAAGGAGGAAAAAGCAGAATTTTCTCAAAAAAAAAAGAAAAATTGAGTGTTTGACACCCAAAAAAATTAATCCACACCGGGTAGAAAGAAAAGAATTTTTTTATTTCAAAAAAATTTAAGGGAAAAAAAATACAAAAAATTGCAAAATAATAAAATTTAAAAGAAAAAACCCTTAAAAAAATTTCGTTGTAAAGTGAGGGAAAAGATTGGATCATCCCATCCCCCAAGTTCCTTCCCCCTCAAATTCTTCCGTTTTTCCCCCCAAAAGATTAAAAAAATTTAGACTGTTCAGGGGTATTATATTAAGAGAAAAAAATTTAAACTTTTGTTTAAATTTTAAAAAAGCAAAAAAATAAGTAATATTTAGTTATAAATTGGGGGAATTTCCTAAACCCCCAAAGGAAGGAAATTTTGGTCAGCTGACATGGGAAAAGTGCTTTTTCATGTCCCAAAAGGAAAAAGGTTTTTTGGAAAGAAACCAGTGCAATAAAATTTAGTTCATACACCCAAAAATTTAAAAACTTTAAAAACCAAAAAAAAAGGGGAACATAATGGTTTATTTTTTTAGGGAATGAAATGGAATTTTATTTGGGATAAAAGCAATGGAGGTTTCAGAAAAACCCAAAAAACCCTTCATTTTTTATAAAAAGAGCAGAAGTTTTAATTGACAAGTTATTTCCCTTTTGTAATTATCAGTTCCCCTGGAGAAACCCTTTCACATGGACAGATGTAGTTTAAAAATTTTTAAGATCGAAGTTTAAAACCTTTCTTTTTTTCCCCCTCCCAAATTAATTGGGACCCATGGTGATGTTTACTGGGAAGTGCCACAAAATTTTTTTTAGCTGCAGTTGCACCCAGGCGGGAATTTGGTCCTCTTCTTAAACCAAAAACCATGAAACCCGGGCCCCCAGTGAAAAGTTGTGACTCCCCTGCGGGTAAGAGGCTTTTTTTTTGGTTTTCCCTTTTGGAAACCAAGCCCACCTAAGGTTTTAGAAATTAAAAAGTTTAATTTAAAAATTACAAATAATCTATATTAAATTTTGCAGGGTCCCTTGTTTCCAAATTGTAAATTAAAAAAGAAACCCGTTGGGGTGTTTTTCCCCACAGTAATATGCCCCTTTTCCCAAGGAAACTTTGGGCCCTCTGTAATGATATTAACAGGTGCTTTAATTAATAAATCAAAAAAATATTCTGGTTTCAAAATTAAAAAGGGTCCCAAATTTTTTTTATTCAAAATTTTTTGTTTTTTTTTTATTTCTTTATTTTTGAAAAAAATTTTAAAAAATGTTTATGATGTACAAAGGGGGAGAAGGGTTGTGCAATTTTAAAAATTCGGACCCTGCATAATCATATACTACTTGAATTTTGAAAAAAAAAATAACCCTGTAATAAAATGTATTTTAAGGATAAATAAAAAACGGGTTTATATCCATTTTTCCTTGAAAAATATTCCGGGGAAAAAGGGAAATGATACCCCAATCTTTATTTCTACTGAATTTAAAAAGGGGGCACAGATAATGAAGTCAAATGTCCAAAAAGAAAACGGGGGCCATCGCAGATTTGCTCAATGGATGAAAGGGATAAAAAACCCTGATGGAGAGGGGAAAAAACCTGATCAAATATTTTTTACATCAATGAAACTATCAAAATGTGACAAAATTATTTTTTGTTTTATGAGTTTCTGAGTTTTCAAGAGTAAAAAATTCCCCTTTACATCTGACAAAATGAAAGATAATACACTATTTTTAAAATGGAATTCTTTTAAAATGTGATCATTCCAAAATACAAAACCCCCTTTCCAATGAAAGAAAATTTTTTCCCCCCCGCAGGGATAGTGATATCGGGCCCCGACGTACACGTCGGCAAATACCCCAGCGCGACGGGTTTAGTCCCCGGGCCCTGTAGTGGTGTTACTTAAAGGTAAACGGAAATAGAAAAAGGAAAGGGGAAGGAAAAGATCACGCGCGGTCTGGTCTGGTTTTTTAAAAGGTAGTTCCCCGGGCATCTCCCTCAATCAGAAAAACCAGGGAAAAACGAACGATCAGAGCAGCGGCTATTCTAATTCTCCTCCAGACGGGCCCAACCCCCATCTGGGCTAGTAAAAGTTGGGTATCAAAGCTCCCCTTCGTGGGGATTCAACCCGTAGGGGCCCCGATCAGGTGGCGCAGGGGGGCGGAAAATTTTTCTGAGCCAGACTCAGCCGGTACGTTCAGGGGGAACCCCAATCCCGGGCCCCGGGGTGGCGGTTTTTGACCCACAGATCGGGGGGTGAAATTCAACCATTTGGGAGAATCCAGCGGCGGGCTGCTCAGGGCGGGTTTTTTCCCGTTTTCTCCGCCCAAACCCAGGGAGTATTGGAAAATCCCCAAAATTGATAAAAATTTATCCCCCCCCCTTTTTTTCGGGAAATGGATGTTTGGGCCCTTACGTGTTCTCCTAATTTAAAAATACGATAGTCGCAAGGGCCCCAAGTTTTAAAAGCGACAAAAATGCCGGGAGAACGGGGTTCCATTTTTTGGTCCCAGGGGAACCCCCGCAGGGTACTAACCAAAACCCAAATTCGGGGGGTTGGTTCCCCACTGAGAGCGGGAATAAATGGTATCGTGGGTAAAAACAGTTTGCTCATTTTTACGAAAAAACCCTTTCTGTTCTTCCTTGCTTTCAAGGGCCCTGTCCATCACCCAAAACCCGTCTGCTGCCCCGGAACCCCTTCTTCTTTTGGGGGTCCAGGAAAGTCGGAACTCCCAAACTCAATCGTGGATCAAATTGGGAACTAAACCCCGGACGATTCCTTTAAAAATGAGCCCCTTTGGGAGCCCTTTTTCACCATTCTGTCAAATGGGTGCCCCAAACCCCTTGGAAGGGTTGAGTGACGTTGTCACAACATTCTCCTGAAAAAGGGGGGTTGCCCAAAAGGGGCCCAAAATTTTGGTAAAAGTTCCAAAACCACCCAAATCCCCTTGAAACATAAGAATGAAAAAAAATTAATTAAAAAAAATATACGGGGATTACTTTTTTAAATGTTTTTGAATTTGGAATAACAATGAAAAAAAATATGACAAACCCATTTAGAGGGGGGGTTCCCAATTAAAAACGGGGCCATGATGAGATGATCCTTTTTTAAAGCAATCTTCTCCCCCCAAGCCAGTTTTTGTTCCGGGGGCCCGGAACCTGCGGGATTTTTGCAACTCGGGAAGCATGTGCCAAAGTGTTGCTTGCCCTTGGAGGCTTTCGGAACCCGGGGGTTTTCCTTTTTCCATGTACTTTTTAACCCCACAAATCTTCCATCCTTTGGTAAAAAAAGGCCCTTTAAAACTTACTTAAAAAACGGGACAATTTCCCCATTTTCGCTAGAACATCGACCAATCTCTGCACAGGGTTTACACAAAACCAAATGTAGTGTGGTTACACAGGGCATGGGGCCCAATGACCTGATGGCAGCCAATTTGACGATTGTCAACGGATACCCCCTAAAGCCATTAAAAAAAGGGAATCTGATCCCCCTTTGGGTTTTGTTTTCCCCAAAACAAAAAAATACCACATTATTTTTGGTTTGTTTTTGAAATAGTTTTTAAAATTAAATTTTTTTTAATAAATTTTAAATTTTAAACACCCCCATAATAAAAGATTTCAAAATTCTTGGGGGCGTCATTTGGCCACATCTTTTCCCAGACTATCATTTTAAAAAAGACTGAATGTTATGTTGCCCATGAACGGCGGACGTTTCCACATAAAACCATTTTTTCTCAAAACCCAACCATAAAATTCGGTTCTGAGCTCACTTTTGTACTACAGGAAGTAGATCCAATGGGGATTATAAAATTTTTGGGATTCACGGGCCACACTACGAGTGTCAAAAATCGCCCTTTTGCTGTTTAAAAAGCTTTTAAACACCTTTCATTTTTTACGAAGGGGAGAAAAAGAAAATTAAAGGAAGATTTTATCGTAGGCCCCTTTTACGGATGACGCCCCCTTATCGTGTCCAGAGCAGCCCGGAAAAGCCCCCGGGGGGCCAGTTTGATCTTTTAAAGGGGCGGTTCTGGGACAAACCTGTCAGCGAGGGCTGGCGGACACGCTGCCTGCTACGCGCGTATAAACATTTTAACCCCCCGGGGAACCGAGTCACCGGATGGGCCCCGGTTTTCCAAAACCAATGTTTCGACGTGGAAATTTTTTTTCCATAAAATTTTTCTTTTAAAAGGTCGGGTTCACACCTGGAACAAAATTTAAAAGGGGAGTTTTCAAATCTGTTCAAAAATGTGGAAAAATAAAATCAAAAAGAATACCCAAATAAACCCTGAATTTCCCATTGAAATTCCCTCATTTTCTTTTTCTGGTTGCGGGCCATCCTGCTTTTACGAATGTAATTACCTTCCCCAATCTCCCAAATGCATCCATCACCCTTTGAGGGGGGCCCGCTTTTCCCCCGCCGAGTGGCCCCCCGGAAACAACGCTGCGTCCAGGCACCGGACGTCAACCCAGCGTGTAAAAAAAATTACCACCCCCAAAAATTTTTTTTGGGGTTGACCCCCCAGGTTTTGGTGGTCGGCCCCCCAGGGGGCCCCCAGAAAAGTTTTCAATTTACCTTTGAGCCCGCCGGGAAAACCCCGGGATCAGATTCTGCAAAAAGCAAGACATAACAAAGCAAGAAATTTTCGTACTACAAAATTTTACACTATTTAAAAGAGGCCATCGTTCAGTTTCAACATCACTTCCAAAATTTAGAAAATGAAATATTTTGAAGACATTATTTTCTAAAAAAAATTTTTTAAAAACTCTAAAAACGCTAAACACACCCCCTTTACACTTATCAGCTTAACATTTTAATATAAATACTAAAATAAATCTATATATTAAAACCACTAACTGAATATATTTTTTAAAAAATTTTATTTACGTTTGAACTTTTCCCCCCCGAATGGGGTTGGTAAAGATTCGATGATGTAGCATTTTCCCCAGCCCCTAACCAACAATCCGGGAAAGGCGGGAAAATTTCGGGGATAAACCCCAAATATCTTCGATCGCCCGGGACTTGACGCCCTTGATAAGGGGACGCCGCCTTTCAAATTTTGTTACTCCTTTGTTCCATTTAGTGACGCCGGTTGGGGTCTGGGAGGTTAAAACCCCCCAGATGTAGAATATGGATGGTTACAATCACATCTGGCAAACCCCCACCTACCCCCCCGAACACCTTAAGGGGGAAAACATTCCCCTGAGGAATTCCGGGATGACACAGGGCGCGCGAGGACGAAGAAAGATTTCACCAAACCCCCAAAAGGTATCCCCCTCAAGACGGGGGGGGGCAGCGGGGGAAAGAAAAAATTTTTCGGGGGCAGCAACCCCTTTTTATAAACTCATCCACCGAAAACAAACCAAACCCTTTCAAAGTAAAAAAACGGGGGACCCAACAACGTGTACACTTGTACTACAACGTTAAAAGGGATTTACTCGGGATATCCTTTCAATTGATTTTCCCAGTTCCCAACACACCTTTAATCAAAAAAGTTACAAAAAGGGGAAATAAAGGATGGAGGTAATTCAGGTTTAATAATGTGAACGCGTAGTGGGTATTTTCTTATTAAAATACAATTTTAAAATTTAAAATTTGTGCTGGCATTCAATGATTTTCACACATCAAAGTTAAATTTTTAATTACTATTTTTTTTGTACCTCATAGTTTTTCCCCCAAAAATATAAGAAACCCTTTATTTTTTAAAAGGAAAAAGAAATTTAGAATCTAAAATAAATTATTTACCAAAAAAAAGTTTTTTAAAAAATGATTACATTTTAGTTAAAAAAATTTAAAATTTTCTAAAATGCAGACGGAAAATTTTTTTAAACACTTTTTTTTTTTCCCAAACGACAAAGAATCTTTTTTAAAAGGTTATTTTTCTGTGTTCTGAAAACGGGTGATACGTAGTTTAATATAACTTTCTTTAACATTTATTTCTTTAAACCGATTCCGCTTTTTCCTCGTTCCCCCCGGCGCGTCCCCGCCCCAAAGGGGGTGAAAAGGGCAGTCCCCGGGAAAACGCGTGGTCGGTCCCCCGGGCAGGCGCTGCAAATGTCGCGTTGAGGGGGGAATTTAAAAACACAATATCGCCAATGTGTGTTGGCGGATTTTTCTCGCTATCTCTAATGCGTTTCCCGCCCCTTGGATCGAAAATCCACGGGGGGTTTTTTCCCCCTCAAACGTACTAGCTCGCCCGAATTGGGGGGGAAGGGCCCAAATTGATTGGTAATTTTCTGTGGTGACCGATCAATATGGGGGAATCCCGGGGGTACCCGAAAAAGGGCCATGCCCGCCCGCGATCGAAACCTTCCTCCTGTCCTCATTTCCCCTTTTGTGGGTAAAAGGGGCCATTCGTCCTAGTACTCCTTGATTATTTGGGATTTGTCCAGCATGGGAGATGAAATCCGCTACTAAATTTTGGGCATAGGCTAAAAATGGGGAAAAAGCTTTTTTCCCGAAACAAGTTACAGAAATTTTTGTAATTTTTAGTAAAAAATGTTTTTTTGGTTTTTGTTCTCAGTTTTAAAAGAAATGAAAACGCTGTGGGCCGTTTTTTCCTCAAAGACGCTTTTCCCCTGTGTTTTTTCCGCGGGGAATTTGAATCCCAGCCAGAACCCACAAATGAAAAGCAAAAATAAAACAGGGTTCGGTACAAAAAATATATCAAATTTCAACAATTTTTCTGTCATGTGCTGATGATGCAATTAAGTTTAAAAAAAATTAAAACTAAAGGGGAAAATTTTTAGAAAAGGAAACCCCAGACGCAGGATAAGAAATGGGATAATTGTTCTAAACCCTTTGGAAGTGTTAGAGATTAAAAACCGATTTTTTCCCTCTGAAAAAGCCCCCCCCCCGCCCTAGTATACCCGGGGTGCTCTAAAAGCCCATGTAAATTTTAAAAACCCATTGCAAAGGGGAAAAAAACAAAATAAATTTAAAATATTTGAATTTTTGGGCAAAAAAAATAGAGCATCACTACAGAAAAATAAAATAAAGAATTCCAGGTTCCCTTGAAATTTTGAACCCCACTAAAATGTCATCCTTTTCCGGATTTTCCCCACAACATGGAAAAAAGTTTTTGGAAATGTGAGGAGAGGACCCCGGGTTAAATTTTCCGGGGCATTTACCCGGGGTTGTTTACTTTTTTAAGTAAAACTTTGGCGGAGATTACCCCTTTCGAAAACCCCGGCATCCAGCTGGGGTTGAACATGCGCTCGGGATTTAAAAGGCCCCAAAACCAATCAGCCCACTGATAGAAAATGAAAAAACAATTAAAATTATAAAATTAATAATTTTCCGTATTTAATAAATTATTTTCCAACATATTTTCCATCGTACAACTCCCATACAAAAAGCATTAGGTTTTTTGAGTAAGGCTTCTACATCTCAACTAATCGTAAGAGGAAAATTTTTTTTAAAGGAAAAAAGAATTGAAGGGAAAAATATGAATAACTTGGGATTGATTGTTTGTTTGGACAACTGACACCGGGCGTAAAAATAATAGTCCCGAAAATTGTAGTGCATTTTTCCCCGGGGGGGTGAGGTGGCTTCCACCTTTGGGTTTTAGATCCGGCGCCGACCCGTCGGCTGGGGGGGTTTTCCCAACAAAAGGACTCCCCCATCAGGGGGGACCCCCCCAAACGGACAAGTTTGAGCCCGACCGGTCTCTGGAATATGTGGTGGTGTGGGAATTTAGTGTAAGTGGGGTGAAGGGGGAAAGGGAAAAGGGGAAGAGGAAGGACAGATCGCGCGGGTCCCCCGTTTTTTAAAGGGTACCCCGGGTCTCCCAGGGGGTTGATCTAAAAACCAAAAGGTTCCGATCAAGCCCCGGAATTCCCCTTTTCTGATGCACTGAATTCGCCCCGGAAAGCCCAAAGCTGGGGCCCTCATGCCTCGCCCGGGCCCTAACCCTTCGCCTCCCGGTCAGGGGGCCGCGGGACATCAGTTGTTTCCCCTTGCCCCCTTCAAGGTTGTAGTTCTGTATTTTGTTTGATTCCAGAAGGAGTACAAAAAACTGCTTTATGTATTTTTTATGTTTCACGGGTAGTGTAGGGAAAAATTGTTTTTAAAAATTTTTGGGAGCTGTGCATGTTCCCCCCCCCCAAGCATCTTTTAATTGTGACTTATTTTTTAAGGGAAAGATTCGGGAATTTTAAACCACCTTTTTTTTTTCCTACCCACCAGAGAGAAAGTTTTGTAATGCTGCAAAAAAACTAATTTTTTAGATAAAAAAGCTGTTGGGGCCCCTGAAAAAAAAAAGTAGATAAATATTGTTTTTGTATAGTGGATTACCCCCCAAAAACAAAAGGTTCTCAAACTTTTTTTCCCCGCCCCTTTGAGAATCAAAATTTAAAATTTTTTTAATTTAAAACATCTTAAAATCAAACGAAATCATCTTTTCATTATAGCGTCCCTTTTGAGTCTTTTTTTTTTCAGAGTTCTAAATTATTTTGGGAAGAGATTTCTAACAAAAGGGAAGGTATAACGCTAATTTATAATATAAAAACTTTCATTCAAATTAAAACAAACATTTTTTTTTAAAACATCTAATGAATCTAGTGTTTTTTCAAGTTTTTAATATCAGTTTCAATTTTCTAAAAATGGACGCCGAAAAGGTTCGGAACATGCAAACGATTCTTTTTTAGTTGGTTTTTGTAGCCAAAATTTTTATTATTTTGATTTGATTGGGTTCCCCCCAATCGTTGCGTTTTTGTCGCCTAGCAGTTTCTTTTCCAGCGGATGATCCTTCTGTGTAGAAATTGAAAATACATCTAACCCCCAGCCCGGTATTTCCACTTTTAAAATGCCCTGCCGTTTTTTTTGGAAACCACTGTAGGGGTTCCCCAAATGTTGGCAGTAAAAAGCGCCGTCGTTGATAAATCCCAAAAAACGGGGGAAGGGGGGAACTAAGTCCCGATAGTTTTCTTGTGTAAAACGGTTTCTAAGGAAAGCAGAACGATGTTTTTTACGTTTATCTTGAAGATTGATATCTTTAAAACAATTTATCATTTTTTGATGTGATGATGTTGTTGGGAAATATATCCCTTTTTTTTTCCGACCTCTATCACTTTTAAAAAGATTATGAAATCGAGTCGAAAAGCCCCTTTGATACCCAAAAGCACTTCTTTTAAAAAAGGCAATCGGTTGAAATTTCTTTAGAAACCAAAGCTGTTTTAAATAATAGGTCAAAAAAGGGCTTTTTCCCGGATATTATTGACGTTAGGGATGAATTTTCAGGGGACTGGCCTTCCCTTATTTTTTGGGCCAAATGTAAATAATGACGAATGCATATCGGGAATATACTTTTTAGGGCACTAAAAAACCTTTTGTAAGTCATGACAGCCGGGGCGCCACCCGTAGAATGATAAACTTTCATTGGGATATTTTTCTCATCTCGTAATTTTTCCAGGTTTTAAAATGGTTTCCCCTTTTTGCCTGTTCAATTTTTTTATTTGATCGATTGGGGGGGTCAACGGGCAAGCAAAATTCCAAGGGTAGTACGTTTTTTCGCGAGGGGCGGGATCTTCCCCTGCTATATGGCAAATCCGGCGCAAACCTACCGTCGGCTTGGGGGATTTTCCCCAATCAGGTATCTTCAACGGGGCACCCCCACCCCGGAGACCAAGGCCCCGACGGGCCCCCTAAATTGAGTAGATGGGGATTGAAGGTGGAAGGGGAATGGGAAAAAGGGGCAAGGAAAGATCGCGCGTGGCCCGTGGCCTGTTTGTTAGGGCACTGCCCCAGCAATTGCCGGGAGATCGGGAACACCGATCAAAACCGGGCCGTTAAATTTTCCCCCAGTAAAGACGGGAACTCAACCTAAAATATCTGGCTATTTGGGAAATCCTAAAAGGGGGGTTTAAATTTTTAAGGCCCTAAAGGAAAATTGCAGGAACTTCCCCTAAATGGGACCTTTATTTTTTTTTTGGTTTACCTTCTTGGGGGGTTCCAAATTCAGAAATTTTAATTACCCCTTGGAAAATGCGTGCATAAAACTCCTGAGTTTAATAAATTAGTTTGGGGAAGAATCAAAATCGTTGAATTAAGACAAAATTAAAAAAGGGAAGGTATTAAAGTCGGCCATAAAACAGAACATAAATTTTAATTTAAACAAATACCAACATCAACTACATGTAAACAAAATGAATATAACTAAATTGGTGAAGAAACTTTAAAAGGAGTGACTAAGGGAACAACAAAAAATTTTCAAATGAGAAAAGAAATGTTTTACATAAAAACTTTTATTCAGTTCCTGTAAAAAAAAGGAATGTCAGGTTTTACCGTTCAAAAAAGTACGCCAGCACAACTGAAACCCAAGGACCCCCATTTTCCCTTTTCCCAAATTTCATACTTTTTACCTTCAAAACCCCTTCTTAATTTTTCCGGGGAAGAATTTTTTTATTTTTGCCAGTTTCTAATTTTGTCCGGGAGTTCAAGTTTTCCCCTTTAAACCCCTTTTTTAAACCCTTTCAAAACCACAATAGTGATCCTGTGAAACACAATGCACCCCACAAAAATGGGCCCTTTTAAAAACAAAAAAAATTGTGCCTAAATCAAAAAGATTTTTTAAATTTTTTAAAAATTTTAAATTATTTTAAATGTAAACAAAAAATTTTGGGCAAAAAAAAACATGATTTAAAGAATTTAACTGTACTTTTTGTAGAAGATTTCGACCTATTTTTTTTATTTAGTCAAAAAAAAAAAACTGTATGTGACGTATGGGAAAAATCTGCACGTTTTTTGATTTTAAAGAACCCTTTCCCCAACAATTTAACTATTAATGGTTAAAAGGTAAAAAATATAGTAAAATAAAAAAAATTTAAAAAAAAGGTTTTAAACATTTAAAAAACTGATATTTTTGGAAAAATTTAAAAAACTTTTTTTAAAGAAAGGAACAAAAAATTTTGGTTTTTTCTGTTTTGTTAAAAAAATAGAAACCCAAGCTCTACTACCATAAAGAAAAAGGAAAGTTTAAAAAAACGTATAGTGAAGCTACATTTACGTCCAAAAGCAAAGAAAGGGGAAATCTAGCATTTGATCAATGGATCGGGAAAAACGGGAAAAAAACCCGTTTTGAGATGGGGAAACCCCCGGGCTTTATTTTTACAGGCATATTGAGTTTTTTTTAATTATATAATGCAAATGAACAATTGTTATTTTAATCTTGTTTTTTTAAAGTTTTTTTTTTCTTTGAGATCGTATAGTCCCATTATAGAAAAGTTTTGCAGCAAAAAAAGTTTTTTTTTTTTCCCTTTTTAAATTTGTGTACCAATTTTTTTATTTCACCTGGCAATGAGTTGTGAACGTACATGTTTTAAACGCTGTTGATTGACTTCAAACAGTTTCCCCGTCATTTTAACTATAAATATCAGTATTAAAGGAAAAAAGTTCCACCGTTAAGTAAGTCGTTTGAAAATACTAAAATCAAAAAAATACGGGAAAAAATTCCCAAGCTCAATAAAAGTTTGGGGCCCGGATCACGTGGATGGGGGTTTTGACATTGGGATAATTTTCTTTGCAATCAAAATTTTGGGAACAAAAGGAAAAAAATTTCCCAAAAAAATTATGTTATATCTCGGGGGAATTAAAAAATACATGCAACGGGGCTGCATAAAGGGCCCTAAAGGAATTAGAAAAAAATTTTGAATGAAAACAAATGACCCAATTTTGGGTTTAAATTATTTTTTGTACATTCCATTTATTTGATTGAATTGAAAACCTAGAATTTTTTTCCTTAGCATCACAATTCATTTGTTCATTTTCAATGGAAAGACCCCGTTTTAAGCGAAAAATTGAATTGAGACATTTTTCCCTTTGTTAATTATTAATTTTTTTTTACAAAACCAATTTAAAATTTTAAAAATTAAAAGGGTCTAAATTATGGCCCTTTTAGTGTCTGGGTAAACATCAAAATCAGTTACAAGCTTTAAATTATTTTTTCATGAGGTTAATAGTATAAAAAACCCTGAAGAGGCCCTTTAAATTTAGATCAAAACTTCATCAAAAAAGATTTAAAATTTGACTGGAATCATTTTTTTTGTAATGTTTGGTTTATTCAGTGAACCTTTATTTATTTAAACAAAAATATTAAATGTAACATGTTTTTAAAAGGGGTAAAATTTGTACTGTAAAAAAAAAAATTTTGCTCTACCATCGCTCGCTTTTTTGAACCTATACTTATGTTTTATCCCCTTCATCCACTGTTTTTTAATTACTATAACCCAATGCCTATAAATAACTATAATATTTCCATTTTTTTCCCTTTTTTCCCCCCATTTTCTTCTGGCCCCGATCCGATCAAACCATACCAAAATTTTTGGGACAAAAGGGGAAGGTATTGTCGGTTATGTCTTTCTCGGCTGTGGGTGCAGACCCTAAAAAAACCCCCAAATGAGAATGAAGTTGATACCAGTTAAGATTGCTGTTGTTTTTCATCAAGGACGACTTTTTTCTTTCACGAGCCCCGTTCTACTATTGATTTTCCTGACCCCTTTTTGAGGACAAAGCTCTGTTTTATATGAATTACGAGGGCCCCCATCTCATTGCGGGGATTACAAGGCGCAATGAAGAAATTAAACTTTTTTTTCACTGATTCCAAGATTGAAAGGAGTTAAAAGGGGTTTTTTCCGAGATAGCGTTGGAGAAAAAAAATTATTAATCATATGGGGTTTCGTGAAACCAAGATTAGAACGAAGAAGATTTTTCCCCATGTAAGTGAAAATTTTTTACTTGTTGGAATAAAATTTTAAAAACATTTATTTAGTGGGTTTTAAAATTATCCCTTTTTAATTAGTGTTTTTTCACTGTTTAATCCCTTTTTCCCAATTTAGTCACTAAAACGCCTTTTTACTTACCCTTTTCGGAAAAAAAATCCTTCCAGCTTATTGTAGGTGAAATAAATATGGGAACCCTTGAGCCCCTAGTTAGAGGAATGTTGTCGCCCCTTTACTCCGATTTGGGGACAGTGGTGGTGAAAAATTTTCTTGGGAATTTTTTCCGGAGGATTTCAAGGAAGCACCCGATGCCCCTAAAAAATTAATTGTGATGGAAATAAACTTTTTGAGAATTACTGCTTGGGCGGGATGTCATTATGGGTTTTTCTACATCTGCACTTGTTGATGTTTTCATTCATAATTTTTAGAAATTGAAAGACCAAGGTCGCCCCGGGGGATTGCCCCTTGAATTTTAAAACAGCGAAAAAACGATAAATTTATGTGAAAATTTGGGAAAGAGACACAAAATTTATGTTACCCCGAGACGAGGGGGTTAAAACGTTAAAATGGGCATTTTGGGCCCTGTAAAAACTGTTCGTAATTTGTGGTTTTGGATTTAAAATATATAATGAATTTTAAGAATCTATTCCAAAAAGAAAAGGGAATTTTCCAAAAAATTTTTTGTCTGTGTAAAGACTTTCTCCTGAATCAGGATTTATTTTGGGCTTTGGGGTTTTGCAAAAAAGCAACAAGTAATAAGGGAGTTTTTCATTATTTTAAATTTTTCCCCAAACCAAAAGGCAGATTTTTTTCACACCAACAGAGTGCAGGTTTAAAGAAAAGATTAAGGGGGAATGAAGGCGGAAAGAAAATTTTTTTTGTTTAAAAACCCTTTTCCAGTCTTTGAAGAACAAATTTTTAAATCGCTTTTAAAAAAATCCGGGGCCTTTTTTTTTTGAAAGATGGATGGGAGAATGAAAATTTTTTGGAAAATATCCCAGGTAAATTTGATCCGGGGCTTTCCCCCACGACGGCCCGTCGGGAATAAGTTTTAAAAACGACTCACTTATTGTGTGTGTGTGTGTGTGTGGGGGGGATATATATATATATATATATATATATATATAAAAACTAAAAAAGGGATTTGTTTTTTTGGGGTAAAAAAGAAAAGACCCGGTCCCTTTAAATAATTTTTAAATTTTTCCAAAAAAATTAATAATTATTTCAATTTAAAATTGGAATTTAAGGGGTTCGGACCAAAAATTTTTATCAAACACTCAAAAAAAACAAAGGATCCCAAAACATTTAAAAAACTTAACAATCCCTTTTCTCTGTTTTTCCCCAAGATAACGGAAAAGTAAAATTTGGTTCATCAGAGGCTCCAGGGGGCGAGGGAACGGGCAAAAGGGGAATGAAGCAACCTACCCCTGGGGGGGGCGGGCCCGAAAACCCTCCCCTAAGTGATCCCATTTTCCCCGGTCCCAAAGCTGTGCAAATGCCAAACCCAAAATTCCAACTCCCTGGAAATACTGTTCTAAATTGTTTTTAGATTTCTTTTTGTTTCTATTTTTTTTTTGGGGCGGAATACGAATCTGAATTTTTCCCAAACCAATTTTTCCTTTAAAAATTTTTAAAAATAAGAAAAAAAAAAAGGAAAATTTTTTTTTGTATTTTTTTTTCTTCCCAAAAAAAAACATCGAGTTTACGAAAAAAATTACTTTCAAAAAAATTTTTCTAAGGGTCCTGTTTGTCTTTTTCTGGGGTTTTTTTTAAATAAAACCTCCAGCAGGAAACTTAAAAAAGGCCGGGCCCACGCGGATTTTTCTTCCGGCCCTAACCTGTCCCAAAATTTACTTACAACATACCAAAATGTCGGCGATTTCTAAAAATTTGGGGGCCGGGGGGGTCCCCCTTCCCAAGAGGTACCTGGGGGGGGCCCCCGCATGACCCCAAGGCCTGGCGCCGGACCCTCCCCATCCAGTCGTGAAGGCACCTGCCAGCCCCCTGAAAAAAATATTACTCCCACAAGGGGGGCCAATTTTTAAACGGTTAAAAAATCGATCAGCTAGGACTATAAAAGAGCCCACAATTTTGGCTGATTGTCTACATCAAAAAAACCCCCAAGTTTAGGAAATTTAAAATTTTTCCCATGCATATTTCAATAAATGAAGTGGATGTTACCATTCCCCCCAATTTTTTACTTTCAGGCCCGGATTTGGATATTATGGTGAAGGAGGAAAAGGTTAATGCTGTAAAAAAAAAACAGAAATTTTTTGTCGGAAAATTTTTTAAAATAAACCCCTATGGGTATCTTACCGAAAAGGGGAAATAAAAATTTTTCCAGTTTATATTTTTTAAATTCCCCCAAAACAATTTTTAAATTTATGTTTTTTTTCCCCTTTTAAGCCCAAAAAATTGGTTTAAAATTGCAATTTTGAAATACATTACACATAGGGTACAATTGTTTAAAAACCCTTTTGAAGTTTGTCGAAAACTCAAATTTTTTAAAATAAAAATGAGTTTAAAATTGCCCCTTTTCCAAAATTCTCAAACGTTATTTTCACCCCTCAAAATTTTCAATGAAATTTTAATATATCCCAGGGCCTTCAAAATTTTTAAACCATTTAAATTAAATTTTTTTTAACCTTCAAAGGCAACGTTTGGGATAATATACGTAGTGTTGGGGAAGTTATGTAACGCTCCCAAAAAAAAAACGGAAAATTTTTTGGCAAAAAAAAAGTCATTCCCGGTCCGGGTAACGAAATCCAATAAAACCAGTTGCTAAATTAAAAAAAAAAATCATCAACCGTGGTGAAACCCGGGAATGCCCAGTTTTTGGTGTTAAAATACCAATTGAAAGAAAAACATCCTCGTCCTTTAGTTCGCCCGTGGGCCCGGAAAAATTTACTAGGCCAAACTTTGGGTGGGTTTTGGCCAAATTGAAAAAACCCTTTGCCCACCTGTCTCTAGTTGAAGTTTTAAAAATTTTAAAAAAAATTTTTTAAAATTTGGGGCTACCCATGCAGCCCCGGGAAAAAAAATTTTTTTTAAAAAATACCCCACGTTTAAATGCACTTTAAAACGATTTGGTTAATTTATTGCAGGAGTAAAGTGTTCAAGACTTCAAATAATTTTTTCAAAAACCCAAAGATTCCGGGGAAAAAAACCCAAATTTTGGTTTACAGGACGCGGGCCAAATTTCTTAAAAGGTTCCAAATTTTGAAAATGAATCTTGCCTTTTTATGACGGGGTTTCATTTTTCTTTAATATTTTAAAATAATGTTGGTTCTAGTATTGGAAAGGGAAAAAATTTGGAAATTTGAAATAATGTATTTTGGGCTCTTTGGGCCCGGGAGAAGCCCCATCAAGAAAGGGGGAAAAGACCAGTCCAACCAAGAGATGGGGATTCAAAAAATTAGAAAACGGCTGGAAATTTCCCACCCATTCTTTTCCCCACGATTAGTTTAAATTAGGGATCCAAAATTGAAAAAAGATGAAAAATCATTTAAGAGGGGGAAATTAGATTGGGGGAAAGGGGGTGAGAAAAAACCCGAAAGGGGGTTACACACGGAAAAAGGGAAAACCTAAAGGGGAAAGACTGCCCCTTTTTTATCCACGGCCATCTTATAGAATAATGAGGACCGAATCCGGACAACCAAGGTCATTATTCCGTAAGGGGGTCCATGGCCCATCGGGGATGTGGCAGTGATCTTGATGGGTCCCCGGGCTCGTTGGATGGTGTCCAGCCCCAACCCTTTTGGGGTTTGGGGGATTTTTCAACCTACCAATGTCGGCTGGGGGTTTTCCCCTCACGGTATCTCCCAAGCGTAAGCCCCAACCCGGGACAATTTAAATTTGACCAGTCCCCGGTATGTTTTAAAGTAGATTATGAAACCAAAGGTTGCATAAAATGTGTGTGTGTGGGGGAGAGAGAGAGAGAGAAAGGGGGAAAAAGGATAGAAAGGAAAGGGGAAAAAAATCCCCGGGATCCGTCCGTTGTTAGGGTACTGAAACCCCTTGTTGATGGGAGAAACCGGGGAAAACTCCCGATCACAGCAGACGAAACCCCCCGGGCCAGAAAACCTAAATTCCACCTAGCTAGTGGGGAAAACCTGTTCAACGGACTGAACCCCCAGTATTTCCGGGCAGAGGCACAATGGGAATTTTCCCTTTCTAATTTAATGCAAAAAATCCCCTTTTAAAAAAGGAGAATATTTGTGTTTTGTGGATCTGTTACCCCTAAGCTATGTTGTGAAATTGTGAAGATTTTTGCATTGAAAACTGATTTCCATCATTAAACCCTTTTCCAAAATTTTTGAAAACCTAAAACAGGGAGATTTTCCATTTTCCTTTGGGATCACAATTTCCCCCTTTTAAAAATTTTTTAATTTTTCCATTTAAAACCCATCGGGGAAAAATGCCCTTTTTTGGGGAAGAATTGAAATATGAAAGTGAATTGCACTATAAAAAAACCCCGTGTTTTTTTAAAAATTGAATGTTGTCCAGGCTTACGGGGGATTTATTCCCCATTTGTGCCTGTTTTTAAAATTTAGGGGTTTTCTTTAAAAATAAATTGATGTTTTTGGAGTACTTTAGTGTTGGGTTGGGTGCTTTTTATTGTTTAGGGGGTTGGAGGATTAATTTTCACGAATTTTTAAAAAATTGGCCATTGAATATGTCATCTATTTCGGAGGCGGTTTTTTTTTTGTAGTGATATTTTTTTCCCCTTTTACCACTTATGCAGTTAGCTTTCCTTGGGAAAAAAACCTTAATTTTTGCAAAAAAACTCTTACAGGGACCTGTTAAGGGTGGTAATTCTCTTTTTAAAACAAAAAAAATCGAAAAATGGTGGCCAGAACCGTGTTGGGGTTTTTTGATTCCAAAAATCAAACGAAAAACGTCTGTCTGCAACAACGCATGCGTTTCCGTTTAGTAAATTTTCCCAAAAATTATTTTCCCCGAATGATGTGGTTGATCCCCGGGCCCCCTTTATTTATTTAGTTAAGAAGAAGAAGGGGAAGAAAAAATTTACGACGTTGGGGAAAATCATCTTTTTACGTTTTTCAAAAAGAAAAGCAGAAACATCTCAAAATCTTGATATTTTCGTTACCGAAATAGAAAACTTTTTTGAACGGAAAACCGGCAAGTTTAATTTTTTTATTGCAACAAATGAAACCCCCCAAGCTCTCCTCCCAAATTTTTTAGGGAATGCTCAACAAACCTTGCGCATAGTGAAGCTACTTTTTACGTCCGGGAGCAAATAAAGGGGAAACGGGACTTAATTAAAAACGGGCCCCTGAATTTGAAAATTTTTTAAATTTTTGGGAGGTGTTTTATTGAAGGTTTTTGGGACATTTCAAATTTTTAAGAACGTTAGGGGCATGTCCCATGTTGTTTAAAAACCCTAATTTTTGGGAAATTTCAAAATTAAAAAACTTTTTGTGTTTTCCCACAAACTAAAATTTAAAGGAAGAGGGAAATTTTTTAAATGAATCTGTCCCTAAAGATAGATTTTGAAATAAAGTCAATAAAATTTCTTTGAAAATTTGAGTTTTTTTTGCGAAATTTTTCTGGAAATATAAACATTTTTATTTTTTTAAACCCTTTTTTCTTGAAAAGACAAAAATTTTTAAAAGGGAATTGGCCCTCCGTTGAAATGCCTGTTTTTTCAAAAAATTAAAAAAAATTCAGGTTCCTAAACCAAATTGAAAAAGATGTTTTTTTTGATAAAAAGCTTTTTAATGGAAAAAAGCTTTTTTCAAAAATTTATCTTCAAATAAGGTCATGTTGAATTTTTTAAAAAGAGAATTTTTGTAATTTTTGGGAAAAAAAATCCGTCCGAATTTTCTGCGCTTTGAAAATTTTAACCAGTTGGATGTTTTTAAAGGGTTTGAATTTTTATATTATTTCATATTTTTTAATCATTTCAATTTTTAAAAATTTATACATTTTTCAAATTAATTTTTTTATTTTTAAAAATCTATTTAAAATGCGTCCATTGAGTTAAATTTAAAAGGAAAGATAATTTTCTTTTTTAAAAAGGGGGATGAAAAGGGAATGATTTCAAACCCGTAATTTGAAAATATAAAAAAATCAATTTAAATTATTTTTTTTATCCATTTAGGTTTTTTGCTAGCGGTATCCCAAAATGCTAATTGGAAAATTTTATCCATATAATTAAGGGGAATTTTTGCTTTTAAAACCCCTTGTTGAAACGCCGACTGATAAAAGAAGGGGGATTATGAAGACTGCCCTTTTTTCCGGGTTTTTATAAAAATTTTATTTACCCCAAATTTTCATCGTTGGGAACATATGTAGAAGTGAATAATTGGGGCAATAGCAAAAATTGTTTTGGAAATTTTTAAAAAAAAAAGGGATATTTTTTACTTTTAATTATTTAAAATTTTTTAAATGATAGGAAAGGGATGATAAAATTACTATTTAATAATTTTAATATAGCCATTTAAAAATATTATAAGCACATGCCGGAACCCCCTAGTTTCCCAAATTAAAAAGGGGTTTTTAAAAAATTTTATAAGGTCCCATTTTTTATTCATTTTGCAATTTAATTTTCATTAAAAATTTTTTGGTTTGATTACTTTTGAAGGTTTAATGGGTCTGTTTTGTTGTAGATAATGGTTGTAATAATTTAATTTTTTTTATTTTTAATATTTTATACATGTTAATTTTTTTTTAGACACTTTGGTCCTTCTTTATCCATTATTTGGTTTTTTAATTTTGGGTGTTTTTTTCAAAAAAAGGGGGATTATTTGGTATTAAGATTTTTTTGGGAAAGAGTTAAACTTTTGTTTGTAAATTTGGTTTCCTTTACCCATTTGTAATCTGAGGAACTTTTAAGTTTCAGTTATGGGGTTTTTTGGAAATTTCTGTTCTGAATTTTTTTATTCTGTTTTAAGTGTTGGGAACTAAAAATGGGCACTGAAATCTTGGTAATTTTAACAAAAAAAATACCAAATTAATTTTAATTCCAATTTAGGGGGCCAGGAAACCAAAAGCCATGGGGCAATTGATTATGAACCCCCTTTCAAAATAAAAAATTCCTTTTTATGAAATAATTCATTTTTCAACATTTAGAAATAACTCATATCATTTAATTTAGTTAGAGATTAAAAATTTTTTTTTTCTTTTTGAAAAAAAAAAACAAGAACCCAATTTAAAAAAGGGGCCTTGGAAAGGCCCCGCCAACCCTCCAAGGGCATCCCCCTAGTAACAATTGATCTCAACTGTTCTACTATTTTTTATACTGGGTTGGTTTTATTTATGGTTGTTTATAGATAGATAATTTTGTAGGTTTTAAAAGATTTCATTACTAAATTGTGTGAGGGAAATATTGGGAAATCACTTCAAAAAAAATTTTTTTAATTTTCTAAGTTTTTTGGGTTTTTTTGGAAAAATTTTTAGACATTTTAAAAATTTTCAATTCCCTTAAATAATAAATTTTATTGATATTTGTTTTTTTTGTAATTTTAATTAGTAATGCAAATAAAACTTTTCTTTTTGAGATGAGAGTGATTATTTAGGGCAAAAATTTGCCCTTTATTTTAAAAAGATGGCCCAGCACGTACATTTTAATATTTTGAAAAACTCACAAAGACACCCTGAAATGTGTAATTTTTCTAATTGTTTTGTTCATACAGATTTTCTAGACAATATTGGAAAAGTGGGTTTACTTCTTAATAATACTTCTTTAAACAGTGAGTTTGTATTTCAGTGTGTGGAATATCCATTTTTAGATTTTACTTGGGAAAAGTTTGAATATTTACAACAAAAATTTTGCCTGTCTGTCTGTCATTTCCCCTTTGTCAGTTCATATGTGTTCTACACAAACTGAGGATTTCGGGGTTAATTTTAAAAAAGAAATTCCCCCCTTAAGGGGGCTAAAAACCCCAAGGGTTTTTAGAAAATTTTAAAATTTTTGGGGGGCTTTTTAAAAAGCCCCCACATTTTAAACTTTTTTAAAAGGGCCATTTTTTTTTTAAATTTTTTTAAAAGGGGAAAGTGAAAAAATGTTTAAAAAATTTAATTTATTTGATTTTCATGGGTACACCCAACCTTTAAAAAATTTGGGAAAAATTTTAAACTTTTTTTGGCCTTCCACAAATACAAAATTTAAAATATTTTATTTTTTTTAGATACAATTTTTTTTTTCCCAAATTAATTTTTTTAAAAAATCTTTATAAAATTTTAAAAAAAATTAATTTTTATTTTGTAATTTTCAGGAAAAATAGGCAAAATCAAAAATAATTAGAAAATGATTTTCCAAAAAGGCCCCATTTTTTCTTCAAACTGTTTGTACAAAATTAAAGCTAAATTTTCATAAGATGACATAAAAAACCATTTTTTTATTTTTTGTTTTTTCAAAAAATTTAAAAAAATGTATTTTTTTTTTATGATTATTGTATTTTTTTAAAATCTCTCAAGTTAATATTTAAATTTTTACATCTTTTGTAGACATTATTGTATTTTAGAGTACAAGTACTTCACGTGATGTCAAAAAAAGGTTTCAAAAAAGGTTTTGCTGTGGGAAAAAAACTCAAAAAATTTGATTTTTAGAAATGCTGGAAAAGAATTTTCTCTAAAAACCTTTAAATTTTTTTTTTAAAAATTTTTTGGATAGTACTATAACACTTCCTTTGAATATATTTTGGAAAAAAACAACTTATTTGGTAATGGAGGACTGAATTATGTAGCCTGAATATTATTTATGCAATGAATGATATTGAGGTCATTAGATTTTATATTTAAAATTGGTAGGCATTATTGATTATGTGTAAAAAACCAAAAATTTTTAGATAAGGGGGGTTTGGGTGAAAGGAATTTTTTAGTTATATCTGAAATATTAAAAGGGAGGCCTTTTAAAGATTAGAATATCTCACAAATTTAAAACCATTGTAATTTTAAACCCCGGGCATTTTTTTGATTTTCTGTTTGTTATACTGATAGCTATACAGGTTTAATTGTCAATAAAAACAAAAACTTGTAATTTTTTTAATTGTAATTTAAACTGAATATTGTAAGTACGTGTTTCATAACAATACACTGGGTTTTTTTCGTTCCCCGTGGGAAAATATTTTAATTTTTTCCGCCTGTTCCCGGGGCCTCCAAGCCCCGCCCACATTTATGGTTTTTCCCCGGTTTTCAATTGCCGGGTTTACAGTTGCACTGTTGGGCCCGGGTGACCGGTCCCGTCCCTGTGTTCTTTATGGTACGTTTCCCATTTGGGGTAGTGGAAAAGGGAAAGACTTTGACCACGAAAAGTGAGAGGAACCCCAGGCTTCAGAAGCAACGTAAATTTCCAGTGTTGTATATTAAAGAATTCATTTTAAAACAATGGTTCATTTTTTAATGTACAAAACCAATAAACTACAAATAACTGGGAAACCCTGTAAAAAACCTTACTTATAAAAATTCCGGGAATTATACTTCTTCCATGATTTTTTAAATTTTAAATTTATTTAAAAAGACTTTGGGTTAATTCCAATTGAAAAAAGATGATATCATTGATTATTAAAAGATTTAACGTTCGTTCTTCAAGATGTAAAACATTTTTTTTGGGTTTTTGAAATAAATAATTAAATTTTTCATGAATATCCATTTTTTTCGATTTTGAAAAAAGCCCCCAATTTAAATGTTTATCCCAATCACAGACAGATACCGTCACAAGGGGAAAGATATGAAGTTTCAAAAGATTCAACGAATCGTTGGAAAAGAATCGAACAAAGGGTTTTAATCAACGGGTTGGGGGCCGGGCCCAACACTACTGGGTATGCGAAAAGGGGTTTGGTTGATTCCCGAAAAAAGAAAAATAAGGGAAAGGGACAGCCTGTTTGATTGTTTTAAATTTCCAAAAACGGTTTGATTGTGAAAATCCCCGGTGGGTTAAATGATGGTTAAAATATGATTGAAACGCTTTCTTTAGTTTTTTAATTTTGTATTTTTATTGGGAAAGGGCATACAAAAATGTTTAATGGTGTGTTGGGAAAATTAAGGGGGTTTTCCTTTTTTTTTAACTGACATCACTTCCTTTAACTATATCTGTCGAACGCCACCGAAAAAGAACGAAAATTTAGAAGAACCTGAAGAAGGGGAAATTCGGGTGACGGGACTTTTAAGACGTTGGTTTTGATGAAGGGGTTAAAAATCCCAAGCGGGGAAAGTTTCACTTTAAAGGCTTCAAAAGGGGGACAATTTGTTAAAACAGAGAAAAAACAGTTAATCCGTTCACCCAGGCGTGAAATGAGGCTCTGCCCGGAAAGATCGGACGTGAATTTAAAGAAATGCCAAAATAGAGTAAAATCTCGTCCGGAAATGGGTTACAGATAGTTAATAAAAAAGTGTTCTAAGGATAAGTCTTTAAAAAAACATTTTCCCGAAAGGTGTTTTTTAAGGGAAAAATTTCATTTTTTTTTTTATAACTTTAAATTTTTGATTTTTAAAAATTTGGATGTTGGGTACAAAATTTTTTTTAAAAATTTGTTTAAAAGTTTTTAGGGAAAAAGCATGAAAAGAATAAAACCAAAAAAATCAAAGAAAGGCAGCGGCCAATTTGTTTTTAATTTGTGGGAAATGATCTGAGAAAATGCATTTCCAGAAATTGGGGAAACGTGTTTATCTACCATCCAAAATAATTAAAAGGTGATCAAAGTTGGGGGTAAAAGAAAAAAAAGCAGCAAAACCAAAAAGTAATTCCCCCTAGGGTTTCCAAGTCAAAAGGGAAAACTGAGAATATTTTAAATTTTAAATTTATTGGAAAAAAGGGAAAAGCAAAGAGGGTTACACAGACAATGCCTGAAAAAAAACCTGAAGCTGAGGAAATGCCTGAATTGTCTTCTCCTTCTTCACCGTCGTCTGATATTCAAATATTAGAAGTTCCTGTTATAGTACCAGAAATAATTACAATTTGTGATAGTGATGATGAGGTGTTGAAGAATGGTAATGGAAAGGTTTTTAATTCTTTTTCACCCGGGGGAGGAAATATATTTATATTTCAATTGCCCCCCGATCCCACAAGTCCCCCAAAAAAAGTTGTGGGAAAAAAGCCAAGACCCAGATGATAATTTGAAATTTTCCCCCGAAGCTGTTTAACCCCGGGGAAACCCGATGCATGTTTTTAATTTAAAAATTGTGATGATGAAGTGTTAAATTTCGGGTTAGGGATTTGGGGTCTGCCATTTTCGAAAGGGGAAGAAAGAAAAAGGGATTTTCCCAAGACAAAGGGAAAAAAGGGTGGGTAAACAGGGGATGTCAAAAATCCCCGGGGTTTACCCAACTGCAGGGTGAAATGACGGGTTTAAGTTTCCTTTTTAATTTAAAATGTTAATAACTTATGCCAGAACCTGCAAATGATAGTGAAGTAGATAAAATTACAACTATTGATATGGAACTGGCAGATAGTGATGAAGAGAAAGAAAAGGAAAAAAATCAGGGTATCCCAATTGTGAAATTTTTTGGGGTCAAAAATTTAAA
The DNA here is from genome assembly GCA_964035755.1 of Teleogryllus oceanicus. Classification (NCBI taxonomy): domain Eukaryota; kingdom Metazoa; phylum Arthropoda; class Insecta; order Orthoptera; family Gryllidae; genus Teleogryllus; species Teleogryllus oceanicus. Next base: position 240,447,028 of record CAXIVR010000001.1, read on the forward strand.
AAATTTTGGGAACTTTTGTGTGGCAGATGGGGGAAACCCCCTTTTTTCACTTAGGGGGGTGATGAAAAATATATTTATTCTTTAGTCAGTGGTCCTTGCCCCCAAGACTGTCCTCCCTCACTACTTTACTAAAATGCCCCCAAGGCTTCCCGAGGTTATTAAAAGGGGATCAAAAAACTAGAAAACCCCTTTAAATTGAAATTTCCAGTATTCAACAACCCTTTTGATAGGGTCAAAACCCCAGCGAAGGGGAAAACAAAATTTGGGTTGAAAGAAAATCAAAGTCCCCCCTCAGACCAATTTTAAATTTAATCAGAAAATGTTCATGATAAAACCCTGAAAATTTAAAAGGTTGTTTGTCGAGGGAAATTTTGGGAAAATCCCACCTTTGAAAATACTGAAATTGTGGAGCTTGGAGGTCGTTTTGAAAATACCCTTTAGATAATTTCAAGTAAAAGATTGCAGTTTTTTTCTCCCTTGTAGGGAATTGGAGGTTAATGATAGTCCCAGATGGGAAATTTAAAAAGTTTTGATGAAGCAAGATCAGAAAGTTCCATGAAGAGGTGTCTGTTTTGGAAAAAACAACCCCCTTTTCGAAGAAAGAGAAAATATTTTTAGGGGAAAAAGTTACAGATCTGTTTAAAGAAAATTCCGGTTTAACCCCTTTTAATTTTGGGAAAAAGTTTTTAGTGAAAAAGTTTTCCATTTATTCTACAATTTTGAAAAATCAGAAATGTTTGAAAAAATTTAAAAGTTCATTTTAGGGCAGGGAAGTTTTGAATCTCCCCAATGGGTTTCTCAAATTTAAAAAATTTTTTTTTTATTGGGAGGACTTAGTACATTGGGGGGGGCTTTGATTTTTTATTACAAATTGCTTCATCCCAAATCTAAGGGCCATGGGGTTACTGCCCCAAGGGAAAATTAACAAGATTTAAACTTTGAGGTATGTGCTAAAGGTTATAAGAAAAAACCAAAGGGGAGTTATCAAATTTATTTTTCTTGTTGGGAAAGACACAGAAATGGGGAAAAGTTCCTGAATCAAAGGCATTACTGGAAAAAAAGATAACTCTCAAAATTTCTCAAAATTTTTTAAAGAAGGTAAAGGGGGTTTTAGACTTTTTGGGAAAAGGGTTGCTGTAAAACACTTTGAAACCAAATTTTCTCCGTTTTTAAGAAAAAATGTTGATTTTCCAAAAGATAGAGATCTTTTTCTGAAAGGGGTCCTTAATCAATTTCTTCTGGGGCGTTAAAAACGGGTAAAAAATTTTAAAATACGAAAAGGGGGGGAAAAAAGTAAAAAAAAAACTTTTCAAAGATGAAACTTTTTAAAAAAGGTTCACTATGTTGAAGCAAAAAACAAAGGAACAAAAAGTAAAATTCCCCCAAACTGATGTTCCATTAATAATGAAAAGGGGAATTTAAATTTTAAATAATAAAAAGAAAAAAAATTTTTCCCCTCCCACTGGGGAAAAATTTGTAAAAGAAAAGGGGGGAACAATGGGAAAAGTAAAAATGACAGTAAAAATGATGATTCTTTACTGAGAAGGGGACTGTTTTTGTTTTATTAAAAACTTCACCGTTTTTGGAAAAACATTCCCAAAAAAATTTTTTTTTCCCTTTTTTTAAGTCCAACCCCTTTAATAAACCCGGGGGAAAGGGAAAAAACGGCCCGTGAAGTTGTTCCCCCAAAACCCCCATTTAATGTCAATTTCCTAAATTGTAACCCTCTTGGGGAAGACTCTTAGTAATGGGTGAAATGAACTAAAGGTAAGTAACCCAAATGGAAGTGGGCCTGAAGAGCCAAAAAATAAAACTTTGGCCAAGGGGTGAAACCCGATTTAAAAAGGTTGGGGTTTTTTGAAAAGGGAAGATTCCAAGAAACAAGTACAAAAAATGAAGGGAAATTTTGTGAAAAACCAAATTTACCTGCTACCCATGAATAAAATAATTACACAACCAGTTCAAATGCAGATGAGAAAAATAGTAAAAGATTTTTACTTTAATGGTAAAATTCCCCAAACCCCTTTTTTAACCAGTAAAGTACCCCCTTTGTGTTCAGGGATAATAATCCCGGGAAAAAAAGGTAACAACAGGAAAAGGGCAAACGGGGCCAAGTGGTAAATTGTAAATTTACTAGAAATCTGGGGGTAGAGCAAAGGAGGCCCCGCAAAAAAAATTTATGGTAGAATAAAAACACCCTGCTAATTTTAACTCAAGTTCATCTATTTCTTCAGTTTGGGAAGGGAATTAAAAATTTTACTTTTAAAAGAATGTTTTTTACTATTTTTTCATGTTTAAAAGATTTGTTTTCTTTATTTGCATTCAAACCAAAAAAACCAAAGGTAAAGGGGTTTTTTCTCAAATAACTTTTCAATTTTTTTTTTATCGGAAATGGGAAAATATTTGTATATTTATCAACATGGTTTTTAAATTTTTGAAGTTTAAAATTAATATTTTTAAAAAAAATTAAATTTAAAGCAACTATTTTTTTTTTTCCCTAAGAACCAGGGAAAATGTTGGAAAAATTCTTTTAAATATGAAAAATCTTAGTGAACTAAATCGGGGAAAAAAAAAAGGTTTTTTTAAAAATTTTTTTTAATTAAAGGACATTTTTTAACCCTTTTCAGTTTCTTTTTAATTAATTTTTAATTTTTTGACTGCAAGGGAAAGGATGCCAGAAATATTCAAATACTAAAAAGGTTTTAGGACATAGGGTTATTCCCCCTAAAAGAAAAAGGGGTATATCCAAAATTTTAAAAAAGTTAGCAAGCTTGTCGAGGGAAAAGTGAAAGCAAAAATTTAAAAACCAATGCTATTAGATTACCTGTCAGTAAAGATGGAAAAAGAAAATAAAAAATTTACAAATAAGATGTTAGAAAACTTAAAAAAATAGGAGGGAAATTGGGTTTTGAAAGGTCACCATTTACTCGGAAATTTGTGAGAAGGGGACAAGGTGGGACCATTATAACAAGGACTGACTTTGGGAAAAGGGGGGAATAAAAATTATTAATAAATACTTATGGTTCCTATGCCCCAAAAAAGACTGTGACCACCAAAAGAGTAGCAATTTTTTCTGTGATGGGTCCTCTATGTTAGGGAAAGGGGTTTTTTCCCCAGAAGAGAATTGCAATTTACTAAAATTTAAGAAGGCATCCTGGGTTTAAAATATTCCCCCGTTTTTCCTAATTTCCATTAGAGGACTTAGCAAATGTATTTTAAATCATCTGAGGCATGTTAAACTACAGATGGACCAATTTTTCAAGGGAGGTGTTTTGGGGACCCCGTAAAAAAGGAAAAGAAACAAAAAGGGAAAGCAGTGTTTTGAGTAAATTATAAAAAGTTCAAAAGTAAAGTCAAAAAGGGAAAGGGAAAGGTTTTTAAAAAATGGAGGTTTAAAAACTTTAGTGAACATCCATCTTCAAGAGAAGAAAAAGAAAGTGAATACCCTTAGCAAATTACTTTGAAACAAAAAGAGGAAAAAGCGAGTGTTTTACAAGACTTGGGGGAAATTTCAAATTTGGGGAAAATTTCCTTTTTTTTAAAAACGGGACTCAACAAAGTGTTTGGGCCTTTCAAAAGGGCACCTGTAGAAGGAATCTACTGAAAGGGATACAGTTTCTAAATTTTTCAAAATTTTCAGGGTCCCCAAAAACCCTTTTCCCGAAAGGACCTTTCAGATGGCCTGTGGGGTTTGAGAACAAATTTAAAACCGGAAAGGGGTGTTTTAATCCTAAAAATTTAGAGTTTAATTTAAAAATGTGTTTTTTCATAATTTTTTAAAATTTAGGTTTGAATTTTGATTTGGAGTATTTAAAAATTTTTTAAAAAATTTATGAAATGGGTTTTTGGACTTTTTAACAAAAAAATTGGTTTTTTAAGGGATTTTCATTTCATTTATCTTTTCAAATTTAAAAAGTTGTACATTTAGGGGGAAAAATTTTTTTATTTTTGCTTGTTTTTTTTTTTGTTTTTGGGATCAAGTATTAGAGGATTTCATCCAGTTGAATTTTCATGGGTTGAAAAAGTTACTGGGCTAAGGGGAAAAAAAGTTAGAGAATTAAAGATTCAAAGAGATGAATTTTCAAAAGCCCAGCTTTTTGAAAAAGGAACCAAAGTTTTTTTCGGGGTTTAAATTTCCAAACAAAACATAATGGGGGAAAACAGAAACTTTATTTTTTGTCTGTGGGAAAGTGAGGAAAAAAAGTTTATGGTTCAATTAAGGGGTTTTTTAACAAAATATGGAGAAAAAATTTTGGTTTAAATTTTTTTACAAGGAAATTTCAGGGAAAAATGAAAAGGGAAGGAAGGGAATCAAGGAAAAATTTGGTTGATAGGGAAGACTCAATAGGAGAAAAATAAAAAGAGGGGGGAGGAGGGAAAATATCTCAAAAATTTCTTCCATTAAAATGCCTATGATTTAAAATTTGAAAAAACTGTTTGTTTATTGAGGGGTTTGTTCTTAATTAAAAAAAAAAAATTTTGTTAGCTCTTTTTTTTTTTAAAGAAAGAATAATTGTGTAGCAAGGGGAATAATTTCTTCTGCTAATTTCTTCTGCAAAGGATAAGGTCCAGGACACTAGGATAACTGGATTGGATAGATGGTCACCTAAATTATACACATATCACCTAAAATAATAAAATTTATCAGTGTTTTGTATTTAAATATATTTGTTTTAATATTATTTAGTATAAATTTTAAAACTATTTTAAAAATTTAAATTTTAAAAAAGGGTTTTTTATCGTTTTTGTTATTTAAAAATGTATTTTGTTTTCTTTTTTGTTTAATTGGGAGAACCTTTCAAAAAAGGGATTTTTCTGTAAATTTAAAATTTTTGTTCAATTTAATTTTTTATTTCCCCTTGAGACAAAAAGAAGCCTTTTCATCCCATTCTCAAACTTTCTATGTATTGAATTATGTTTTGTTAAGTTAATTGCTAAATTTGAATGATTTTGCTTCTAAACACATTCAAAGTGTTGGTCTCAAAAACCTTTTAAGGGAAAAGGGGAATTTAGTTTATGGTGTGTTCTGCCGTCATTTAAACATCATGAAAGGAATTTTTGGAATCTATAGAAAAAGTAGCTGCTTGTAAAAGGAACGGGGATTTAAAAATTTTTTGTAAAAAAATTAAAAAAGAAGATTGAAAAGTTTTCAGAAAAAAGTTTACCAATAAATTTAGTCTCCCGCATGATTTTTTAATTTTCATAAGTTGGCCATTCTTCATATAGGTTGACTTTGGTGCCCACACTTTCCATCTTCAAGAGTTGAATATTAGACCATATTTTTACGTATTTTAATTATAAAATGTTTTGCTTTGTATACAAAATTTTTAAATGAGGGCAGTTTTTTTCCCGATTCAAAAGAAAAAAAGCAAAAAGCATGATTTGTGCAAGAACTCCACAAATATCTGATTCCAAAAAAACCCGTACATATTGAAAAAAAAAAATTTGGGATAATAACCTTCAATAGCTTAAAAAAAATAAAGATGGTTCAGGACCCGCATTGTCTAATTTTGAAAAATTCTTATAACCGGGAGTATTCCAATTTAGCCTAAATGTAAATCATTCAATCTTTATCTTTTTTGTTTGTTGAGATTCATTAAAGAAAAAATTCAAAGATGTTTCGAACAACAAATATTTTATAATTTTTTTAATTTTTTATTTTTTAAATTTTGCAATTTGTAAAAAAATTTTACACATAGTTTTCCTTTTTTCAAAATTTTGATAAAAAAATTTTTCACATGTAAAATTTTTAAATTACAAAAATAACATCTTCCCCAAAGCAGAAAAAGAGGTTTGGAAAAAGATAAAATTTTTCCCAAATTTTTGAAACAATTAAACCTATTCAAAAACTGTCATTAAAAGGATATTTTTAAAAATTTTTGAACCTTTTTTAAAAAATTTTTAAAATAAGGGCTCAATGAGGGGAAAATAAAAAAAACCGTTTTGACAGATATTTTAAAAAAAGAAGCCTTTTTTAAATATTTTTAACCTTTTTATTGATGAGCAAAACATTTTTTCCCTTGTTAATTTAATTTAAAATTTTTTGAAAATGTGAAAATTTTCCAAAAAAAATGCTTAATCACAAAACCCTGGTTTTGATATTCCCGGAAAAAATTTTATTTTTTTTTGTTAAAAAATTTTTTTTCCCCTTGAAAAATCCACCTTTTTCTTGAAACTCTTCCCCAAACTTAACAAAAAGGGGTTTTTTTTTGATATATCTTTTAACTGGTATTTAGTTCTTCAAGGAGTCCAATAAATTGTGTTTTAATTCTTTTGATAGAAGGAAATTCACTAATTTCACGAAAAATTATTTTTAAATTTGTTGAGAAAAATTTCTTTTGCATAATGCATGTTAATGAATAATGCAGTGTATGGGTAATTATTTATGATTTGGATTAAAAAAATTTGTCTTAAATCAAAGTATGTTCCACACGGGGAAAAAAGGGGGGTTCATGTATCTTCAAAAAAGGGATTATTTGGGAGAAAATTAAAAACCAATTTGGATTTTCACCATGGGAAAAAATAATGGAAAGAATAATAGTTCAGAGACACCAAGACACGTCGTCTTGGGATCTCTGAACTATTATTCTAATCCCTGTTGAAAAACATGGATTTGTCCTTGGAAGATAAGCTATCACTAGTTTGATTAGCTCACATGATGCATATTACAACAATGGAAAACTTGTCAAAAAAATATCCAAACATCAAAAATCAAATTCCCCCCCATTTTGGGGAAAAAAAAACCCCAAACTCTTTTACAACCATGTTTTTAATTCCGGGGGCCCCAAGGGGGCCCTTTTAATTTTTGGGGTCCAATTGGGGATACACCCAATATTTTGGTTGAAAAACATTTTTTTAAACCCCTTGGGAAAAATCTTTTCCCCCGTTATGTCTTTAGGGAAATTTTTACAAAAAGTTCTTTTTAATTTTAAAATGGACCTTTGATAAAAATTATTAACTGAGAAGATCCTTTTTATCCCATCATCCCAAAAGCTTTTTTAAAACAATTTATTGATTCTAAAATTTAATTTAAATGATCATTTTACATCCATACTTTTTTTTCTTTGGGCAAGGTTCCAAGAAAAGGCCTTTTTTTATTTTTTTTTTTAAAATTAGAAAGATTAATACACAACACCTAACATGCCCCCTTTTTTGAAATTTTTCAAATGGTTTTCCCATCAAAAACGGTCCTGTTATGAAACTTTTCTAATGGCAGAGGTTTTTAAATGTAAATTTTACGTTTTCAATTTTTCTCCCCAAAACTGCAGCTTGAAGACTTTCCGTTTTAAATTTTGTTCATAAAAGTATTTTTTTTCAAAATAACGTATTTTCTTCAAATTTCTTCTTGTTGTATTTTTTAAAAAAAAACCCAAAATCAAAATTTAAAAAATACCCGCGCCTTTTATTGTATAAGATAAAAAAATTTTACTTCTTTCACTTTAAAAATAAGCATTCAAATCAAATTTTTTTTTGGAAGCCCCCTTTGAGTGAAAAAAGATGTTATTTTAATATCAAGGGGCTTTTGGGAGGAAATTAAAAAAATTGGGGAAAAAAGTTCTTGAGAAAGAAGGTTGAAATTATAAAATTGGGAACTCGTTTTTTACCTTTACAGAAATGGAAAAAAAGTTTAAATTTGATCTCTTTTAGTACTTTAAAAAAGGATTGGCACTGAAGGCCCAAAATTTAAAGGTTTTTTTAATAAAATATCTATTGAAAACTGCCAAACTTATTTGCCCGTTTAAAATATTTTTTTTGTAGCTTTTTTGATTCATTCCTTTTTTTTGGGAAAAAAACCCTTTTTTACAGGCTAAATTTTTAAACCTCTTAACATGTGATAAAAAGAACCATTTTTTTGTCCCTTTTCAAAAATCAATCCGGGAAAAAGTCTGTCTGACGTCCTCTCGGGAAAACGCTAGCAAAAATCCTTCGCTTTTTCCAAAATTGATATTTTTAATTGATTTATTTATGTCCGGGGCCTTTAATTTGAAACCATATTTAATTTTTTGGGTTTTCTTAACCCGGGGGTTTTCAAAATTTAAAAAAAAACTGTTGTTTTTTTTTAAATTTTTTCCAATTGGGGTGAAGGATGTTTAAGGGAAAGGTAATTTTTTTTGGTTTTAACTCTGATTTTTTTAAAATTTCAAAAAATTAAATTTTTTAGATCATCTTTCAAATACAGTTCCAAAAATAGAGATTTTTAATTAAATTGTCCCCCAAAATACATTATGAAATATGGTTGTAAATTTTTAAAAATTTATGATTTTCCCTAATTTTGAAATGGTGAAAGTACTGTTTTAACCATTTTCATTTTTTAAAAACCCATTTTTTAATGTTCAAAAGTATTTTATTGTAGCCCGAAAATGGAGGAAAAATTCCCTGTCCTCAAACGTGAAAAACAAACTTTTACTACCCAAAAGAAAAAAAAAAACTTTTTTAAAAATTCCATTCCCGAGTTATTTTCCAAAATTTTTTAAAATACTGTCTATCAGAAAATCTGGCCCAAACCCCCCAAAAAATAATTTGATTTAATTTGTGAAGTCAATTTTTGTTTTTTTTAAAAAATAAACCTATTCCTTTTTGGGGGGATAGTAAATTTAAAACCTTTCAGAAAAATGGTTTTGGGGCACATAAAAAGATAGTACCCTTCAAAATTAAGGGGGTTTTAAGATCATCGATACTTTGGTTTTTTATGAAAAAAAAATTTAGACCAAATTTTATCCACAAAATACAATAAGAAAGATTTTTATCTCCCAATTTTTTCAAAAATCCGATAGTACCCATAATTCTCAACCCTTCAATTTTAAGATACTTTGGGTTAATTAATACTTTATTTTGAACTATTTCAAAAGCACTCAAAAAGGGGGTTTTAAAAAAGCTTGAGGCAAAAAATTTTCATTGGAAGTGTAAAAAAAAAAGAAAAGTGTAAATTGTTTTTTTTTTACAAAAAAAATTAATAATTTTTTTTAGAAAGAAAAAAAACCCCCAAATAAAAACACCCAGTTTCACAATTTGACTGCTTCAAATTTATTTTAAAAATTGAGGGTCCTTCTCATGTTTTTTAGTGCCAAGTTCAAACTGTAGCCTGGACAAATATATTTGTTTTTCCTTCAAACTTTTGTAAGGATGCACTGTATTCAATGGCAGAAAGCCATTTTCATTTAAACTTTTGAAGTTTCATAAAATTAAAGATGTGTATTTTCTTTATTTCAAATCTGTCTTTGTTTGGTAAGCAGTTTATCAAGTGATGGTGGAAGAAATTTTTAAAATTTTGCAAATTTTTCTATTGTAACTTACCAATTGAAGAAAGTACCAAAAATCATTAGTTATGAATGTATTTGTTTCCCGTTTTCCAACAATGCAAGAGATTTCAAAAGGTTTTTTACAAATCAAAAAATTTTAAAAGGAAAATAAAACTTTCACTTAATTTTAATTTAAAAAACTTCCAAAGGGTTGGATCCTCCCTTTTTTGTTTTATTTTGGGTCCAATTTTTTATTCAAATCATGGCCTTTTTTTTTGTCCTAAAATTTTTTTGTATTTATTTTTTATGGGTAATTTGATGAAGGGGGATTGAGGGCCCCTTTCATCTCCCGAGCATTCCAAGAGAAAGAATTTCACTATTTTGAGAAAACAAAAACTTGTGTTTAAAAAACCAATTTTTAAAATGGGTTTTCAAACCAAAATTTAGCTAAATTTATTGAGTAAAAAAAATCCATTTTCTCAAAAATAAAGTAAAATTTAGAACAATTTTAATGATCAAACCCCAAATTTTGAAGCTGAATTTGGGGCAGGTTTAACCCAAAATTTTGATAAAAACACAAATAGTTACTTTATTTTACTTTGAATTCAGACCTGCATTTGTGAAATATTTAAAAAAAATATATATAAAAAATAAAAAATAGAAAGTTAAAAAACAGACTTTTTAAAAAACTACGAAAACTATTTTCTATTAGAATGGAGGTGGATTTACTTATAAGCTTACTATGCCCTTGTGTATAATACATACATTACTAAGTCTGTTCATTTAAATAAAATGAATAAACATAATTTTAAAAATTTATCCATTTTTTCCATTGGGAAAGGGAAAAAAAATTAAAGGGGTTTTACTTAACCCCGGCCAAAACCCGGGGGGCTTTTGTCAAAAGGCTGGGGCCCCCTCCACCTCTAAAGGGCCTGGGTTGATCCCACCCCAACCAATTGGAACCTGAAGGGGCCCAGCAGCTTGTTTTTTTTTTCCTTGGGTTTTCCCGGGTTTTCAAAACCCCCATTGCTCCATTTTTCACTTTATCCTTATTTTGCCCACCATTTGGGCATCATCATTTGCCCCAAAAAGAACCCCTGCAATTAAAGGGGCCCAAAAACCCCCAAATTTAAAGTAATTTATTAATGTAGTAATTTAAATTATTAAACCACTTTTAATTATTTTTATTTCCTTAATTTAAATTCCCTAATTAAAAAATTTTTTTGAAAATCCCTTTAAAAATTTTCTTTTTAAATTTTTCAAATTCAAAACATTATTTTTCAAATTTTGTTAAAAATTTTTTTAGTTTTTAAATTTGAAATTCCTTTCCCCCCTTTTTAATTTAAAATTTTCCCCTAGCCCAGTTTTTAAAAAAAATTTCAAAAAAAATTTTGTTTTTTTAAATAAAATAATTCAAATTATTTTTTTGTTTTGCTGCCCCTTTTCCCCCGGAAAGTTTTTTTAAAAAAGTTTTTAAAAAAATTTAAAGGTTTTTTAGAAAAAATTTTTATTTTTAATTTTTTTTTAATTTTTTTTTTAAATTTTTTTCACAGGGCAAGGGAAAAATTTGGTTTTTTAAAACAAACACAAAGTAGTGCAGTCAATTTAAAGCCCCCCAGTTCAATACATTTACCCCAAAACCCGAATGTAATCCTCCCCATACTGCAACATGGGGTGTTTTCTGCAACCCAAAATTTCTTTAAAAAATAACAATTAAAGTGGCCCGGGGCTTAGCTCTTTTTTTCCTAAAGGAGATTCACCTTTTTAAGGGCCCCCCTTGACAAAAACCACCTTTACTTTTTTTGGGCATAAAACCCCTTTTTACGTTTCAAACACACTGATTACCATTATTTTGGGAATTTTTTTTTCTTGAATTTATAAAATTTTTTGCGAGAATTAAAAACTTTTAATTTTTTTGAGGTGGAAACTTACTTTAAATTTTGCCTTTTGACTGATTTCACCCCATTTAAAATTAATCAAAAGGTCTTGGTTTTACAAAACTTTTTGGGCCTTTTTTTTTTTTTTATTTTTTCCCCGTCTATACGGTATGTATATATGAAGTAATATATAGTAATAATACTTCAAGAAAAATACACGTTTTGAGGTCCACTGATACCAAAAAAGTAGATTTTTTAAAAAAATGTCCGTTAGTCCGTCTGTCTAATGGGAGGAAAAATTATTTAAACGTGTAGGATTTTAGACAAATTCAAAAAAAACTCTGTTTTCCCCCAACTCTTGGGTTTTTAAAAAAATTAATTAATTTTGGGGAAAGGGTTTATATGAAGGTCTTGGAACATTTTCAAAATTTTCTCAGAAATGGCTCCAAATTTTTTCTCTTAAGAAAAGAGTAAAATACACTTACAAAGGTGGCATAGTGCTAATTGCACTGTTTAATATACCATAAAGTTTATTTTTAAAATTTTATTTTAAAACACTCAAAAAATTCTGTTATAAAAAATTTTTCTTATTTTTGAAATAATTAATGGGTTTAAAATGCACATTTCCCGTGATTTGTAAAAACATTGTTTATCAGAAAAATTTTAAACGACTTTTATGTAGGTTTTTTTGAAAATAAAAATTTTCGGAAAAGGCCTTAAATTTTAAATTTTTAAATAACAGTTGAATTCATTTTCTTTAGAACGGGTCAAAATTTTTTTAAAAGTAATTTGCCATTTTTAAAAGAAATTTTTAAATTTAAAATTCTTAAAAAATATTTGGGTCTACTTAAATTTGGGAAAAAAAAATTGAGTAAAAATTTAAAAAGACTTTGGGTGGGGTGGGGGGGCCTTTAAGTGTATGTGGGTCTGAATAAACGACCAGAACAAAGAAAAAAAGTTTGGGCCCCGTGGCTGAGATCCAAAAATAGTGTTGTAGTGATCTCCAACCGGGGGGTCAAGGGGTTGAAACCCGGCCCTTTGGCATGGTTGTATTTTGGGTTTTTCCCTTTTACCCCTTTTCACCACCATCGTTTTATCTTTATAGTTACCATACCGTTAAAAAAATAGTGGCTAAACCTAGGGTGGATCCCACCTTAATTTAAAAAATTTAAAAAAAAAAAACCAAATTTTTAAAATTTGTCCCTTCTATAGCACCCCTAGTTTTTAAAATTTATTAAAATTTTTAAAATTTATTATGGAAAGTTTTTTGTGACTTCCCGTTACTTTTCCCGAGTCCCTGAAAATCAAGCTAAATTTTTTTAGAATTTTTAAAAAACACATTTTTTTTATTAATCAAAAGAATCCGTTCCTTAACTTAAATCTCCCCCGCACTCATGCACACATACCCTTTTAAAAGGGGTTTTATGAATAATAAATAAATAAGAATTATAAATTAAAAAAAATTTAAAAATTAGAAAAGTTTGGAAAAGTATTAAAAATTTGGGGTTTTTAATTTTTGTTTTTTTAAGAAGAATTTAAAAACTAACTCCAGTTACAGTGAGCCTCTAGGGGTCAAAATTTTTAGTTCAGAACAGGATGAAAAATTCTCAGCTTCACAGTGAAAAAAAATCTTTTTTATTTAAAATTGCACTTATTTTTCTATGTAATCCTCTAAGGTCAACACACTTTGTCCAAATTTTTCCCGCAAGTAAAACTATCCCCCAAAATGTGGAACTGAAAGGTGTAAAAAAGTCTACTATGATTTAAAGATGCAAAAAAATTTTAGATGGTTTTTTTTTTAGTTGTGGGGGTAGGTGGATGCGAGGTTTCCCAAAACTGGGAATTTAAGGGGTATGCCTATAATTCATAGAAAATCCCCCAATTTTCCCATTCCCAAAACACTTTTTTGACAGGTATTTTCCTAGAAAAAAGTTTTTTTTTCTTTTTTAATACAGGTCTAGTCTCAAATTATTTCATCCAATTTGCCCAGAGGTCTTGCATAATATTCCCAATTAAAGCTTTTGCCTTCTTGCAAGATAATTTATGAAAATTTTCCTTTGGCATCTCGGGAAACATTAGCAAATTTAAACTTTCTAGAGATGGGTAGTTTTTATCTTTTGATGCATGGCCACTACCACCCCCTCCTTAATTGTTTTTCCCTTATATTTGTGGGGAAAAAGTTTTATCCAAAATAAATCCAAAGAAAAATCCCGTTGGATTATTTGAAACAGTCCAAAAATTGCTAGTTGTTTTCCCCTTTTTCTTTGGTCACGGTGCTGCACCCATCTTGCACGAAGCTTGCTTACACTTAATTCTTCTTGTAAAATGTACTGTTCTTCGAGATATGTATGGGATCAGCTATTTCATGCATCATTCATTCACCCCAGTACCAAAGGGAATTTTTCCCGATTTTCCCCTTTGCAGTTTTTGGGGCATCTTTCATTTGGGTCATTTTAAAAGAAGTTTTAAACCCTGTTTAAATTAGCAGCCCCTTTTATATTGATAAGGAAACAAAAAAGACTCCTTTTCAAACTCTCACCCAAAATTGGGTGAATTTTGTTTTAAAAAAAACTGTGCAAAGAATTTTTTTTGATGAAATAGTATTTTAATTTTTCCATTTGGGAAAGAAAAAAGACACCCATACCAGTGAACGAACAAAACTAATAACGGGAAAAAGTTCACTTGAAAAAAATTCAATTTTCAACCCTTTTTGCAAGACAGAACTTTTTACCTTTCCGCCAAATTAGAGGTTCACCATATCCAGGATTCCCAAAAAATATTTTTTTTTCTCCTTCGATTGGTTTTTTATTTTTAATACCCAAAAATCCAATCATGGTGAATCTGAAATTCCAAAACTTTTTGTTTTTTACACTTTATTCTATTTGTCCCCTTAAAAATCTTAGTGCAGTTTACCCAATTTGGGCCTTTTCCATTTTGAATTACCCTCTTCATTTTTCGTGTCTTCTCCATCACTTGTTTTCTTCTGTTCTAGAAAACCCTTTCACCACATTCATGATGTCTTAGCGAGATTGAATTTCACCAGTTTTCAACTTGAGATCTGCATCCGTGAAGTCTTCAGGGTGGATGCAACTGCCATTGATGAACTCAAACAATACTGTCAGTTCCATTGTTCCCTCAATCCCTTTCATTCACCATAAATGTTGCAAAAATAACCCATGAAACCTGTTCACTGTAACCAAATATTCTATTGCTTATTATGTCTATGTATGTTGATCAGGACCAGTGGCTTCAGTTCACTTTAACCTAAAGGGGGTAGCGGATTAAAATAGGCAAAACTGCCCCAGGGATAAAAAAATTTTTTTTTTTTAAAAACGAATTGGAAAAAAAGGGTTTTGAGAAAGGGAATTTACAGGGGACCATTACTTTTTTGTCCTTTTTTTGGGTCTTTTAAACATGAGATATTTTAAAAACGAAGGAAAAAATAATTTTTCGTATTTTTCCCTTTTTATTGTTGATTTTGGGCAAAATGGGGTATAAAATTTGAAAAAAAATTCTGGAAATATCTTTATCATGTAAAGTTTGTATTTGAGTGTAAAAAAAATTAAAACCTATATGAGGAGTTAAAAAACAATATTCTTTCGTATTTATGAAGTACTCTGGATAAATTGGGTTAAAATCCAAAAAAAACTTATTTTTTTTTACTTTTTTAAATAAGGTTTTCCCTAAAAAATTTTTATCCCCGGGGGGTTTTTTCCATTTACTTTCCCCTACCCCCCAAACACTATATCCTGAATCAGTGGTGGGTAAATTTGTTTTAAATTTTTTAACATTTGGGTTTGCCCAAAAAAGGGGGTTTTAATTTTGGCATAGTTAAATAAAGGGGAACCATGTTTGGCAAATACCTTCTTTTATCATTGTGTTTGGATTTTTTAGGTGAAAATGTCCTTAAAAAATGGGTGCAAGGGGCAAAAAATGAAATTAAAAGAAAAGAAATACAAAAAACAAAATTGAGGTTCCCCGCAAACAAAACGGGGTTTTATATTTATTCCACTGGGTGAATGAGAACTACAACGAGGGAGTATTTTCTATGTTAGAAGTGAATATAATTAATTTTGGGTAAAAAAGGTTTTTTTGCAAATTTTTATTAAATTGTTGATTTTGATGAATAAAAATAAATTATTAATACCTAATTAAGTTGATAAACACTATTAATAATTATAAATAGAATTTTAAAATTTTTTTTATTATAAATAGAGATGTGTAAAAGTTAAGACATTTTTTGTAATAGAGACTTGTGAATATGTGAGTCATCTTCACGAATTAATTAGGCACATTTAAAGATTTTTCTCTTATAACATATGACCTCAAATGTACTATATTTCAAATTATTTCAATACACACATATATTTTTAGGAAGTTGCTAGAAAGCTATAATTAAGCATGGTAAAAACTTGGGGTGAAGTGTTGAGACCTCAGATCCTGTCTTCAGGCCTTGGGTTCTTTCCTCTTCACAGGATAGGATCTCCAAACAACATGCAATTGTAACCTGCATTTACAGTCTACTATTCTTTCCTTCCTTCCTTCCTTCCAGCGCAGCCATACATACGAGGAGCAGGGTAAACAGAGCTGCCTACCCGCTGCCATAAAACTTAAATCTTTCACTATTAGAGCTGCAAATTGCCATTAAATGCATTCCAGGCACTGTGCAGAAGGGTTAAAATATGTAAATCCATAGTGTAGAGTCTGAGAAAGGTCAGTAAGCTTCAATAACTGCAACTTGGATTTCTCCCATCACTTCAGAGAAATTCTCTCTCAAAAGATGTCAATAATTTGCAGTCATAATGTCAGGCAGTGTGTAAAATTGTTGTTGTTGTTGTTTTTTTGTATTATCATACCTCAAACACTTGAAATTTGGATAGTGTCTTCTTTCTTTTGCACCTTTAGAGCCATTTTCACCGATCTCACAGTATAATTGCGTTTACTTGTACATCTGTTTCACCGTGGAATTTATGAATTCAATTAAGTTAACTGAGTTTTCGTGCTAAAATTATGAGGTTGGTACTACCCATGGAGCATTGTGGGCCTAAAATTTTCTGTTGTATACTCTTTGCAAGTGCAAAATTGATATTCTAAGCAAGGAGTTTCGAAGGTTATATTTTAACCTCCTTGCTTCTCTCAACTCCTAACTTGCTGAAGTAAAATATTGCAACGAAGTCGACAGCTAAATTATTTTTTGATAATTTATATCTGTAATTTAAAAAAAAAAAAAAAAAAATTATAGCATTTGCTAGTATAAAAATTCTATAAATATATTAATATTAATATTTAAATCAAAAGTAATAATTTCCTATTTTAATTTTCAACAAGTGAAATAAATATGCCATTCACGTCTCCCTAAACTATCTATAAAGTATTTATTTGTGAAACAAATATTATTTTGAATTCAAAAAAATATTGTTTTAAATTCAAGCTTCTTATCAAGTCAACTTTCCCCCAAAGAGTTTTGTTTAAACACAGGTAGTTCTTATGACCATGAATGTAATAATGAAAGCAGCTTCTTTCGTAGGACTAGGTTAAGTTATAATCATTTTTACAATAATATCTATTTATTTATTTCCCTTGATACAGGCAATTGCCTAATTACAAATAAATTACAAAAAAATTTTAATGGAGTTTATACAATCATGAGAAATCATTAAAAATGAAAGTTTTTGCAGCATTTTTTAATATGCCCGTGGGGGCAGAATTATCTAAATTACTACAATTTAGTTTGACATATCTTCCAAAGCAGTGCATAAAAATACATATTTGTTCTAGCGAATGGAAATCAAACAGTTCAGATGTGTATCTCGTATAAGTGCAGACCAAGGAATCTTAGAATATAGCTCTATCGAAAAAAGTTGATTAACAAATTGTGAATAATAAGTAAAAATAATCTCTATAAGAGCTCAAGGAGCTAAAATTTAAAATAACAGCAATTTCATTACAACCATGAGTTAATTTGGTGATGGTAAATTTAGTTTCCAAGCAGCAAAATTGAGGAGCCGATATTGAACAGCTTCAAGATCAGAAATATGAATTTTATAAAATGGGGACCAAACTTAAGATGCATAAAGCAATATTAGTCTCACTAATGCAATGCATAGGATTTTAATGGTCTGTGTAGTAGAAAAGTCAGTGGATATGTATCTGACGAAACCCAACATATGATGGGATTTATTAATAACATAATTAAATTGCAAATCAGAAATTACACCCAGATCTTTAAACTGCGAAACAAACACATTCACCAATTCTGTAACCAAAATAACTGGGTTTCTTGACAATGTAAATAATATAGACTAAAATTTATTTTCACACAGTTTAAGATGTTTCGAAGCACCTATGTTGATAAAGAATGAAGATCAAATTGTAAATTAACTCAATCTTGTGAAGATTTAATAACCTGATACAGTTTAAATTCGTTGCCATATAATAGAAATCTCATGTTTAGGAGCACTTTTTTAATATCATTTATAAAAATTATGAAAAGCAATGGCCCTAAATAAGATCCTAGCAGAACTCCAAATGAGACTTGAAGGGTCCTAGATATGTAGAATTTATATTTTACTCTCTGTATTCTTTCAGTCAAGTAATTTCCTATCCAATTTAAGAAGGAACCATGAAATCCTAAATTTACTAAGATCTAGATCAAGATACAATGGTTTACAGCATTAACGGGTTTAGAAAAATTGGTATATATGCAACATCTATCGGTTTTTTTCTGATTCAGAGTTTCAAGCAAGTAATGTTGAAATGTTTGTGAGTTAATGACAATAAATCTCATTTTCCTAAAGCCATGTTGTTCTTCAATTAAAATCAGATATAATTTCTCCACCTATTTAATCATGATTCTAGCTTCCATCAATTTAGGTATATCACACTAATTAGAAATAGATCTGTAGTTTGTGTTGGAGCATTTAACATTTTTAAAAATTAAAGTAATAAAACTAGTCTTCCAAATCTGCTTGTAAGGATTTTGTAAACAAAAAGTGCAAGATCAATATGAGGTTTGCTTTACAATTGTTCAATAATAAGACTGGAATACCGTCGGGACCTGGTGCATTGTTTACCTTGAGCTTTTCCATAGAATTATAAACCTTTGATAGTGTAATTACCATATGATCAATATCAGTCCATCTGTCGTTTAAGTCTAAATCATTGGTTGCCATATTATCATCAAGAACGTAGACATTTTCAAAATATAAAGCAAATAAATTGTCAATCTATTGTGAATCAGCAGGATAGTCTTCAAACTACATTGTGCTTATTCAGCTATATTCCTCTTTGCATTTGCATATTTCCAGAAAGATCTTATATCATAACCAATAGAAGATTGGATTTTTTACAAGCAATTTGCATAGTCCTCAATTTGTTTAGTTTTACTTTTTTCCGAAGAGTAGAGATGATAATCTTCATTGTTCTGTGTCATTTTGAACTTGGGATTGAATAAGTGCTTTCATCTCTAGCAAGCACTTTATTTGTGCAGCATATCAAATAGGAAAAGAAGAGGATGATAAAGTAAGAGTGTGTGCCTGTGTGTGTTGGTACACATCAAAACCTGAGCGAAACATGATTGTCAATGATTCCCCGACTGTATGTATAAGAGGAATAATTTGTTATCCACTCTATTTTCTCAGGACATTACCCTTCTCACTATGCCTTTCCAAATATAGTCTCAGTAATTTAAAAATAAATTTCCCTTTTAGCCAATAATCTTTTTAAGTTCTCTACAAACCACTCCGTTTCCAGCTTACAGCAGTCATTTCCATGTATAAAATCATTTCATTCTGAGATTTTTGTTCAAGATGGCTGGTTTCTGTGTTACAGAGTTTCCACCTTAGACAAGTTTCACTATACACATACATTTACATGCACCCATGCACATGCGTGTGTGTGCGCGCACACACACACATACACACACACAAATGCAAAAAAAAGACATAAAAATGGGTAATTTCCTTTTGTCATAACATAAAAGTAATTTCTATACTAAACGGCATTGTTCTAAAATTAAACGAAAAAAAGAAGAAGAAAAAAAGACATTTCTTTAAAATTCGCTCCCTAGTAATAACAAGATTAGAAGCAATGAGTTAGCCAACATTGTATTCAATAATCACCATCGTACTTTCAATTTTTATTTATTTTTTAACCAAAACTGAGCATTGTTTTTTCACCTTTGGAATAAACTTTGTGACCAGAAGTATATTTTGTTTCAAATAGTACATGCTTGGCAAATTTCCATTTCTTCTCAACACTGGTAATCACAAACACAATACAGAAGAGCCACAAATTACTTCTGGTTACCAATAAGTGTGTGTGTTAAGCTCCATTATTTGTTGTGTGTATGATCCATGTTTATAATATTATATATTAATATTTATAACAATTTTTTTTTAAAATTCTGTTAGTTGTTTTTATGTATGTTGTTTGTACATGTGTGAATAAAACTGACTTGTTTTTAAAAACATTGTTTTCTGATTTTGTGTTCTGTATGTGCAATGATGGAAATACAGTTTCAGAAATGTTTGCAGATGAGTATTTAGCACTATATTCTATTAATCAAGATGCATGAACTTGTTGCTACTGTACCATTATAAAACTGCATTTAAATAACCACAAACGCCATACTTATTCATCAAAACAATCAGGTCTAGCACACCTTTGTGCCCACAAATGTTCACCCAATGGTCAGATTTTGCTCAATATCGTTCTCATTCAACGTTTTGCATTTGAGAGTATTTAAACATTTTATCATAATTAAACAAGGCCACAATTGTTGAAACAATGTTGGGTAGCAGTGATTACATGCACTTTAATAGTTGATCTCGTGCATTTAACTATGCTTGAGTTTAACTTTCAGTAACTGCATTTAATTAATGTGGTGAAACTCGTTAGCAAATTAAACACAACAAACCTCCAAGATAAATTACGTTAAATGCATAATCAAAGGTGATAAAATTGACCTTTAATGATGTATTTGCTTATTTCCCCTAAAATTGGTTACTGTGCGTTTGTTTACTGGAGAAGTCCAAAATAGTTGTTCTCTTAAAAACTTGGTTTAATAATTTATTCAAGGGAACTATTTGGTGATGCATTTCATTTGATAGATTTTCTTCATGAAATAAGAGAAAAAATTGGATACTAAGAACATATTGTAACAATCCACTAATTTTGTGTAAATTGCTAAATTTACATTACAATCCACTTCTGGTTTCATTATAGATTCCTTTTAGTCGAATTAAGATTTGTTTGAAAATTGTGAAGAAATTTTTTTTTAAGGTTTAGGCACTAGCATTGACGACAGGTGGATAGTCAGAAGGACATATTATCGTCACTCGATTTTTTTGTTGTCAAGATCACACAACATGAATTCTAACTACATGACATAGATAATTCATTTAACTTGCCTTGGGCATTAAGCCCGGTGGCAAATTCTTCACACTTATTATACATCTGATACCATAATATAATAATGAATACTATAATACATGCAATTCAATACACTGTACAAAATTATTCCGTTTAAGGCAGGCCTACCAAATGCAGAGGCCCTTCACAGACTTAATCTTAACCTAAAAGTGTTGATGTTTGTGGGAAAAGTCTCCATTAGTGCAAGCTATTCCATGACTTGATAGTCCTATTTACTAAAGAGTATTATCCAACATCAGTTCTGTTTCCATGGACATATTTTTCTAATAGTATGGTTGTGACATGCTAAGTTGATGGGTTCATGCATTCTTTCCTGAATTTCCTTCCATGCCGGATTTTTCCCTAACACTTCGTAAAATAAATCTATTGTTTGACTTTCGCGTGAGTACACCTTTCTGAACCCATGCTACCCCCCAAATAGCCAATTTTCTCTACTCCTAATGTTTCTAATGTATTAAGTGATTAGGTGCTCCATATGCTTACAGACAACTGATGTTAGGCTAACAGGCTGATCGTTTTTAACTTCTGATCGAGACCCACCCTTATAAATGGGAATTACAAATGCTTCTTTCCAATCCTGAGGAATACTTGAATTATTTAAGGTAATATCAAAAAGTCGTTACAGATATGGAATCGTGACTTCACCTCCTGCTTTTAATAAGTGTCTCTCAATGTTATCCGGGCCCACTGATTTCTTTTTTCTAATTCTCTCTATTCTCTTTCGAAGATCACGTGGTCTAGTAACCATTCTTTCTCCTGACCTGTTCAACCTGCAGATACGTCATTTTTTGCTGCAAATACCAAACCCAAAAACGAATTAAAAAGTTCCGCTTTGGCTTTGCTCTCTGTAATTTTGTTTTTATTTGCATCTCTTAACACAGGAACGTCCTCCCTATTTCCCTTTTGTCTTTTTACGTATTTGAAAAACTGATTTACCTCCTGCTTATTCGGATAATATACATTGTAAAAAATTTTCTTCTGTAGACAGTTTCTCTTGGAGAAGCACCCTAGAGAGAATCTTGAATTTTTCCCTATTTTCTGTACTTCTCCTGCGCTTTCCGTAAGTTTTTCTAACTTTTGATTTCAGTTTTCTTATCTTTTCATTATATACTCAGGATCTGTGTCTTTCTTTCAAGATGCTCTGTTCCCTAATCACTTTTTTTATTGTTCTCCCAGATTTCCTCTACGCTGCTTCCCTTACTACACCAGTCTGAGTAATATGCTCTCAGAAATTCCTGAAAACCTTTTGCATTTGCCTTATGATAGTGATAGGCCTTTGTAGGCTTTGAATCTTCAACGTGAGAAATATTTACTGCTATTTCTAAAAGAACCGCAGAATGGTCACTAATCCCCTGTACTACTTTACCGTTAACGAGCAAGTCCTCTGGTTGGATTGGAAAGACGTCCAGCAGTGCCCTTCCCTTGTAGGTTCCGCACAACCTGGGTGAATCCGTTTTCCCAAACCAACTCATTGACACTGACTTTTGCCCATTTCCTATGAGTGACCTCGCCCGCTCAGTTTACAAGGAATATTTGAGTCTCCCCCAATTATGCAATGTGTATTCTTATCATTCTCTATACGCCTTAGCTCACTAGGTTTATTAAGCATTTCTCAATTTTCATTTGGAGATCTGTATGCACCTATTATTTTCAATGTTCTATTATAATGTTTGCATTTGAGTTTGATGCTTAACATCTCGAATTCCATGTCTTTCCAGATGTCTTCTGCATTCAAACTAGATTTAACACAAATAAATGTCCCACCCCTGTGTCCATCTCTATCTCTCCTAAAAACAGCATAATCATCATGAAATATTTCTGCATTAGTCATTTACTACATTTAAGAATAAGATTTATCTGCTTTGTCATTACCAGAGCTTGGTAATAAGAGTTTTTCTGTTGAAAAATCGCCATTTTCCAGTGCATGATTACATTGCTCTCTCTTCTTATGAAGGAAGATGAGAAAGCAAAAATTGATTTGGTGTCTTCCTTCAACTACAATATTGAAAATTGGGATATTTTCTTAATGGAATGTGTTCAGTGGAAATAGATCTTGAAATAATGATGTAAAAATCTCTTAATTTACCTAAATTGCAAATGCAAATGTTCAACATTGAGAAGGTTTTTATCTCGGAGGCTGGTGGTGTTGGGGTAACGTGAATGACATGCTAATTCTAAGGACCAGAGTTCAAATCCCAGCATGGAAAAAAAAATTGCTGGTTGGAAACACTTTTGCAGGTTCAAGAAATGTTCTAATATTGTGTATTCATTACAAGTAATACCAGAAAGTTGTAAACTTTGGGGTCTGTTGTAGGACCTTTAGTTTCAGATTGAGTTTATAAACCTTTTTAGTTGTGCTTTTGCAACACTACTTTATGAATTTCAAGCAATTTGTTAATTAAAGTGACAATTTTTATATCAGACAGTGGATGTCTGAAATTTAAAAAAAATCCCATTCAAACCCAGTTTTGTGTAATAGTTATTTAGGAATTTGTGTAGTTTTATTCACAATAGTGTGAGAGGTATATAATTCATGAGTAAATAATGTTTTATCCCTACAAGCTTTAATTTTGAAAAAATATTGTTTTATTTCTTTGATTACTTGACTTATGTAAAGAACAACATGCAGATTGTTGACCATAACTTCTCGACATATGAGGAGCAAACATTCAAAACGTGACACGTCCACTTCATTCTTTTTGAATAAAAATGAAAAATATAGCACACATTTTACACTTTTCAACACCATCTTTAAGTCAACAGATAAAGTACTACTTTCTGTATTGTAAGATATCTCACTTTTTTTCCTGGAAATAAAATTCTAGGTAAAAACAGCAGAAGAACTCAATTTTTGTCGAATGGAAATGTCACCTTTAGAATGTTTGCTCCTCATATGTCTTTAGAGGTGGAATTATTGCTACAAGAAGGTTGGAGATTTCAAACAAAGCATATTTGATGGTCTGTGTTGATTGGGTGGAAGATGTA
Organism: Teleogryllus oceanicus; assembly: GCA_964035755.1. Taxonomy (NCBI): domain Eukaryota; kingdom Metazoa; phylum Arthropoda; class Insecta; order Orthoptera; family Gryllidae; genus Teleogryllus; species Teleogryllus oceanicus. The sequence goes on from CAXIVR010000001.1 coordinate 240,470,561, forward strand.
TGCTTGTTGTTTGGGTGGATGATGTTCCTTCTAATATTTTAAAAGGAGAATTTGCAATATCAAAATTGTTCCCTCAGAAATCAAAACACTTTTTTGAAGATGAATATGAATTTCTGCAAACAAAAGAATGAACAGATAGTGAAAGCTGTTTCAGACGATATTTTATTTCCAAATTTCAAAAATAAATGAAAATCTTATGAGTAAAAAAAATGCTGATATTGTCAACCAAGCAAATATGTATTTTTCTAAAGAACATTGTTGACAATGACAAAAACTAACTACAGCAGAAAGGGGTAAATAATCCGGTACATCAGCCAAAGACGGTGTGATCAATGTTTCATTTTAATAAAGATTAAAAATATATTATCATTCAGCAAAGTTGATAAGTCTGTCTTGTAATGACATATATTATCTTATAAAACAGTCTCTTCAGAAAACATTTATTGTTGTTTGCTTTGTTTCTTGCAGCATATATTAAAAATTCAGTATATCACAAATGTGGAACAAAATAGGTAAAAGTGCCCTGAGGGATAAAAATTTTCTATGATGAAAATCGTATTCACTGTATTAAAATCAATTTACACTGAGTACTGTGCACAAAAAAAATATTTTTTTTTTTACCTTTTTATATCAGTTTAAATTTTTTAAATACATTGGGCCTTTGAATATTGACTTCAATCATTCTTGCAATTTTCTGTAGATAATAAAGATGTTTTGAGAATTTATTCAGGCGTTTATGTCAGATTTAGATACTTATAATCAACAAAAAAGAAGGGGAGAAAAGAAAGGGGAAAAAAACTAACCTTTTCTTTCTTCTTTTAATTTTATTTTATTATATTTTTTTTATAAGAATATCTCATATTCTGATACAGATTATAACAAAAGGGCTTAATGCAAATTGTAGCCCTGTAAATTCTGTAGTTTTCCAAAAATTTCAACCTTGTATCTTCTAATTTGCCCTTGACAGCTCAATGTAAATAAAACTGTAATTTAATAATTTCTTATTAATTTTTTTTAAAATTAGATTTTGTTTTATTAGTTGCCCTAGTTTTTCTATTTTGTTTTTATTTTATTTTTATTTGAAAAGTCAATCCATAGTATGTAACCATTTGAGAGAGAAAAAAAATCGTAGATTGCCACAATACTATTAATATTGTTTGTGAGGTGAAAAGGATGGAAATGTTGTTATTTTTTATATTAATTTTCAGCTATCAGAAGTGACATTAGTGAATATCAGAACTACAGATATGAATAAATAAACTACATGCCAAACCCAAATACTCTACATAAAAACTTTTAAATTGATAAGCATGCTCAAAATAAGTACTACAACAATAATATAGTAGTAGAGTAGAAACCTTAATTAATTAAAGTAGATATAATATAGAGTAGAAACCTTCATCTTCTACTGTGATGCACATATAGCTATTTGTCAGAGTTCTAGCCAAATTTCATTTACAGTGGAACTGAAACTCGTTCACATATTTGACCAGAAATACCGTTAACATACGTGGTAAGCACTTTAGTTTTGTGTAAAGCATCCTGTTTTAGGTACATACAACGTGGCAGCATTTGCCACTATATTTAGCATTTATTTTTGGCAGAAAACTTTCCTAAGCTGCACATCTTCCTTTTTTCATTGGCCATTAGCCCTTAACCTGGGCCATTCCTGAAAGACATTTGTCTTGGCCATTGGTGCATCAGTGCCCCAGGTAAATTCATGCTACATTTTTGAATAAATAAACTAAATATATTGGATTGTTGTGCACTTTATTTAAAAGAAGGAAAAAAGGTCTCTGTGGTTTTAGAGCAGCTTCTTTCTAGCAGAACTCGTTTAGAAATAATAAATTTTTGTATTTCTGTTAAAATTTGAATGAAAATTGAGCTACATTGCAGGGTCAATAAATCACATAAAAGCATAACTCGGACAATAGTAAAAAATACATTATAAAATATTACGTTCAAAGAGAAATTCTAGCCAAGAAGACAAGAAATTTGTAAGTAATTCTTCTAATAAAAAATTGTAATTTAAATGATGGTAAATATTTGGTTTGTTATCTTGAAAAAACTCTGATTTATTGTTATAAAAATTGGTGGGGTTTTTGTCAGTATGACTGCAGGTGAATATATTGTTTGGTAATTTGTTGAGCGATATTTAGGGTCACATTTGCATAGATAAGGTGAATTTAGGTGTGATGAAGTAACATCTTTGATTTGCATTTGGTGGAATTCAGATTACTAATGCTAGATTCTCATTGCAAAATGACAAGTCTGGAAGTTCGTTCTCTAATATTAATTCCATTACTGTGACTTCTTTAATGGAATAAAATTTAGTAATCTTTAAATTGAGGTATTCGAATTATTTTTTTGTAGTTTCCCCCATTAAATGTTATTAGTTGAATTGAATTGATAATCTCTTTTTCAGGCCAAATAATGACAACCAGGCTGTTTTATGCCCATATCATATAATGGGGTCTTGCAAGGACAAGGAATGCTCGTACCTGCATTGACTAAGAAGAAAGAAATATGTAAAATGTGAAACTGGCTGTTAATTAGTCTGCATCCACTGCCATTGACTTTCTTTTTTCATTTTGTTTTGTGATATGCAGAGTGATTTCTCTTCTAGGAAACTTCAGACTTGTCAGTAACATTATATTGTGTGTCAATGGATCATACATGTGTAATCACTGTATTTTTTTCTCTGAAAGAGATCCACATTGAATTCAAAGAATTTTGTGTTCAGGGAAACAAGTTTGTTTTGTAAGTGTACTAAAATGACTCTTGCAACAATAAGACCAACAGTGACAAGGATTATAGATAATTATTATAAACCTACTATAAACTTGTTGATGTGTCCGAAATTTTGTACATTAACATACTAAATAATGAGTTCCTCTGCAGGTCAGGATAAATTGCAAAAAGATTTAGTTAGTGCGCCAGGAATTCGAGATTTTGTATCGTATTGATGATCACAATGCAAATAATTTTTCTATTAACAGAAGACTGATGCATCTGGTGAGGTAATGACTGTGTATTTTCCATTTTATTTCATTTATCTAGTGTTGAAGAAAAATGTGTTAATTTTTTTCTGTTTTGTGAAAAATTGAAATTTGTAATTTAGACAGGTTTGTATGTCTAAATTTGCTTTTTGATTTTGGATTAAATGATCTTAAATTGAGTTACCATATTTGACTGATATTTGTTGTTCCTGTCAGCTCACATTCTTAAAAAAAAAATGTATTTATTATTTTGAGTTTTTTATTTTCTTAATATTCAATACACCAATGTACCTGAATTAATTATTCATAGGATTAACAGTATTGGGGAACAAATATTTGTAAAAAAATGAATTCTACTTAATTTTTAAGTATTAATGATTTATTTTAAGAATTAGTTTTTATCAATATTGATACATCAGTAAATGTGCATAGGGCTTCTTAGATATGTATGCCGCATCCATACACACATTATCATACAGCTAAATAGACACACTAGAAAATCTATATTTTGTGTTTATTTTGCAGCAACTAGGACAAAGAATAGGAGAACACCTATGAGCAAGTTTCCAAATAGCATGTGTTTGGTTGGGTTTGCAGCCGATGTAAACAAAATGCTTACTTTGGATGGCATGTCTTTTGCCTTTCCAGATCATTATAAAAGCTGTGAATATTTTATTTGTTCATAAAATTTATGGTCAATGATTTGTATTAACTTTTGTTTCAACTTGGTGATTGTTCATCATATTGTCGTTGTTTCTAAAGATTTCACTTCAGTTCCTCAGCTTATTGCTTTTGTGTAATTTTAATTTTAAATTTCTGACAATTCGGAAGGCAACTTAAGTTTGCTGACGGGAGTGTATTTGTTTTTGTTTTAGTGCATGAGGTATTTTAACCTTTACATTTCATGAAAATTTATGATAGATCATGTGGTTTTATGCCTCTTGTGAAGGGATATACACTGGGAATTTCCAGTGACTGGAATGTAAACATCAACTGTGAGTTTTCATAGCTATATTGCTCCTCACCACTAGCGATTCTTCTGTTAGCCAAAACCAAAACCAATGGAGGCATTTCAAATCTTGTTAAAAGAAATTTTTTTCTTTGTCTTTTCGTATTTTATCTTTTTTTTTGTTGTTCTTTTTTCTTCTTTTCTTCATTTTTCTACTCGTTTTCTTTGTCTTCTCTTTTTCTTCTTTTAAAATATTGTTTCCTTTTTACATTATATTTATATTTCAAGTACAGGTGAAATATTTATTTTATAATTTCTTTTTACGATTTTAATTTTACAGATTTAAACATTATGAATGGCATGTCTGGTATTGAAACTTCTTGAACATAAGTTGAAAAATGATTGAAATTGGTACTTAGTACTTGTGTATTAATGTTGTATTTCTTTTTATACAAAAATTGTTGTATTTTACTGCAAAAATATTTTACATGCTAATCTTGTGTGTAAAATGATCATTGATGGTTGTGGAAGATTATTCTTTCTGGGTTCTGCAGTGTCAGGAACATTGAAAATCTGTTGTACCTAGGGTAACATCTATAGAAATTGTCAACAATTGATTATTTACTTATCTTTGCCCTAAACACAGATATTAGAAAACATTTTTTACTTTCCTTTCTCTTAGAAAATTACGTGTAGGGATATTTTGGTTAAAGTGTCTAATTCTTTCAGATTACTTATACAAAGGAGGAGTTGGTCATTTTTTGCATTGTATAGGAAGCACAATAATTTATATTTTATTTTCTTTGGCCAATCAGGATCAATCTCAAAATGTTCTGTGATAAGAAGGTAAAGGAATATATCATTGCCAAAAGCTTAATACAAAGAATTTTTCAGGTATCAATGTTGTCAGTATTGAAAAATTTTGGAGGTAAATGGAACGATTCCTTGGGTAAACTGTGAACAGCCCTCCCACTCTCTCTCCCTCTCCCTCACTCTCTCCTCTCTCTTTCCTCTCTCTTTCCTCTCTCTCTCTCTCTTTCCTCTCTCTCTCTCTTTCCTCTCTCTCTACTCTTTCCTCTCTCTCTCTTTCCTCTCTCTCTCTCTTTCCTCTCTCTCTCTCTCTTTCCTCTCTCCTCTCTCTTCTCTCTCTTCTTTCTCTCTCTCTCTCTCTCTTTCCTCTCTCTCTCTCTCTCTCTCTCCTCTCTCTCTCTACTCTCTCTTCCTCTCTCCTCTACTCTCTTTCCTCTCTCTCTCTACTCTCTTCCTCTCTCTCTTCTCTCTCTCTTTCCTCTCTCTCTCCTCTCTCTTTCCTCTCACTCTATGTCTGTTTGTCTGTCTCAACAATGTGATGTTCATATGAAGACAATGAGAAAATATATATTGGATGAATGTAATAATTATGTTTGATTACAATATTACTTAAGTTATATGTATGTTGTAGAAGGCCTACCACATTCATTCTGTTTATTGTAAGTCAAGGAAACCATTTTATTTATTATAAAAATGCATGTTATCACATTAGTAGTGCCAAAAAATGTTTATTTGGTGTTTTCTAAAGCATCAAATAAATCTTTTAAAAAGAGATAATACACAGAATGTTCGTGAACTTATGCACTTCTATGCCACCGCATATATTAGTTTTGCAATTGGGAATGAAAAAGTGATGTTAATTTGCTCTGAAGAATATTACATTTTACAATTTGGCAATTTGATGTGATTAACATTGCCCCTTGCCTACATCCAAATATGTTGTATACACTTTGATATCCCTGTAGTGTAATGGATAGTCAGTCAAGCTTTTCTTTTGCAGAAATGCCGACACCATTTGAGGGGCTCAAAATAAAAATCAAGTAAGTGACTAAGTCACAAAATGGAGAAATGGTGCTCTAAAGTTAATATATGAATTGAAAATTATGGAGTTTCCACTGACAAAAAAAGTGAATTTTACCTATTCTTACAAGGTAGTACTAAATATGCATGACACATGCAAAGTCAAAATACTTACTTAACATTTTCTTTGAGAAATACTTACCTGTTCTCATCTTCAAAAATTTCTAAAATGAAAATTGTGTAATTTTGCATGAAATATAGGCATTTTTTAAACCATTTCTTTTCTCAGAATGCACCAATTTTTTTCCTCATATATATCAAGGGATGGTAAAAAATATGGTGCTTGGCCCTATTTCGGCAAACTCCCTTTTTCCGAAAATTGCAACAAAAAAGTGGTTTTTTGAAAAATGTAGTAGATTTCACATAAATTGTCTCAAATTTATGCAATAAAGAAAGAAAAAAAATCCATATTTTCTCTTCAATAGGATAGAAGGAATGCTTAAAAGAAAGGAATGGGTCTCATTTTTATTGAACTCCCTGAATTTTAAAAAAATTGGAAATTTAGAAATAATGGGAGAAAGTATGTCCCGTTGTAGGACCACTAATTCAAGTTTGGACCCACACAGCAATCACTGTATGTAATCATGGGATGTGAAATACAGCTAAGACTTTCACAGTATCTTTTTAATCAAGACCTAATCTTGTGAGACCCTCTTGAAGTTGTATTTTCCCCAAAAAAACAAAGTTGATTTTTTCACACTTTTAGTCTTTTGCTTTCGTAAATACTGACTGAATAAAACGAAAACAAAATAAAAATGTGTCATCATATTCTTCTAGGAGTAGTTATATTCTCTGAACACCAGAATCATTCATGATGATCACATGAAATACTCACAACCAAGGAAACAAAATTAATCTGCTTGCTTCTTCTTCTTAATCTAAATTGCTTGCATGATTTTACTTCTCAGCAACATCGCAAAACTTTTGGGCATATAAATTTTGATTACACAGATGGTTGCAGAAAACATAGGGGAAAATAATAAGTATACACTCGTGAAACACTCGCAAATTAACTCAGATTTCACCAAACTGACACTTACCTGATTGTTCTGAGCCCCTCATTTATCACAGTCTCGAACATTAGGCTTAATGTAGTGGCATTTTCTAAACATTTAATGTATTGGCTACATGATCAGGCAACATTAATTGCCTAATTCTGTTGTCTCCTGCAATCATGAGCAATTCAAATTTGAATGGCTTTTGGGGGTCAGCTTTGTCACAGTATATTTCTAGCTGTCACACATTACGCATAATGTAACATTGAATTATGGAACGTTCTGTTGAATTATGGAACGTTTTGGAACATTCTGTTTGTAGGTGTGTGACTTATGTTATTGTTGGAAGGGCACTGATAAATATATTGATACAATATGATAATGAGATACAAGTTCTTGTTGCAGGCTGAGTTGTGATTTTGTGACTGTCTTGAACTCCATCTCTTGGGGAAGGTATGTGATTTGCAAAAGAAGCTTAGTCAACTCTAGAAATGCATTTAATAATAGAAGTTATTTTGGATAACTAATGTTTGTTGATATTGATCAAAGTTCTTCTTGTGAACATTTAAATTGTGTAATGGGTTTTACACATGTGAATTTTCGTGTTTTGAAGCTATCGAAATGGAATTTAACCAGTCATTGCGGAGCCTAGGTTGGGGATGGTAGCATTCCAACACGAGTGTAGAGAAAGGGACTGTGTGTCAGCATGGTAGCAGGTAGCCAGCTTAGTACATCGCTGTGGCGACCTCCTGTCTCACATGGCATCTTGCTGTTCAGAGGAAAATCTCTGACATCTAGGTATGGCTCCCTTGTGAATAGAGGTGGAACAAAAGTGTCATCAGAAAATTGCATTCTGCGTTGAAAGGTTCAAAAAGAAATTTAATATTTTCAAGGATGATATTGCTGCTAATGAAATCAATGTTTTCATTCTAAATTCTCAGTTCTCACATTGTTATAGCTGGGAAGCACGCACATTCTTTAATCATTCTACATTTTTATCGTTCAGTTCTTGTTGTAGTGTAGTTAATAAAATACAGTGGATATAAATATGAATATAGAAATTGACTGAAATTTATAAAATTACTTACATAAGTCTTTTCTTCATAAACTTCTAAACGAGTTTATGGCATTCACAAAATTGGTAACATATGGCATGTAATATTGGATTATTTTATTTTTAAATTTAGAGCTGAATGATGTCAGTAAAATTTATTCTTTGTTATGAGATAATGCATGAACTTTGAGATTACAAGACTTTTCATTTTAAAGATGAAATAAATTTATTTCTCCTGCTCTGAACCAATATAATTTTAAAAATTCTACATTTCTTTGGATTTTATTTTGAAATGAGTATCTTCTAATGCCTTTACCTTTTTCATTTGCTTGATAGAAAACTTATTTGCACCAGATACCAATCTTAAATTTACTGAGAGCATTGCGTGTTAAGAGGATACAGCATAAAAATAGTTTAAGAGAGTCTATTGAATTTTAACATCAAATTTTTATTTTGTTGTAATTATAAATAATCAGATACTGAAACTGTTGTGAAAGTATGTATGGGAATATTTTGGTGTTTCAGAGTAGGTGGTGATAACCTCCGTCAAGTACCAGTTAAATTTTGTTCTAATGGTAAGTTATGCAATTTATTGTGGTGTGGTGATAGTTTGAATTTAATATTTTCCATTTTTCTAAATATCCACAATATCTGTATATTCTCGTTTTGACACTTCTTGCTTTTGCTGAGATCTATACTAGTTCCATATTTTTTCTTTATTTTTCCTTCCTGTGTGCTTTTTATTCTTTGTTACCAATGAAGTTACAACAGGGTGTGCAACTAGTTTTTGGTTTCAGTAGGAATTTTCAAATTCCTGTGTTTGAAAAGCTTTGTATACTTGATTAAATCCTGAGAAAATTTGTAAATGTTTAGTAAACTTAATTACATTATTGCTTTATTTCCAGTGGACACAGGTGTGTTGTATGTGTGTTTTTCTGCATTAAGTAGATGCAAAATTGTTGTTTTACATTTTTATGAATGACATTAGTGAGCACTACTATTAAGCACAGTTCTTTGGGCATGGATTCATACAAAATTATTTTGTGGTATTGTTTGAGATGCAGAAACTTGTAATATTGTGTCATGCATGAAGACTAGCATGACTGTTTTAATAAATTTTGGTTAAGAGGATGAAGACTCCTTTTTTATTTTAGTGCAATCCAATTCAGTATAGGCAATGCATTATAACACTATTTGCATTTGACAGTAATTGTTTTGATGTTCTTTGAGGTGCCCAATATTTTGGCAAAGTGTACCTCCTTTACTATCTTGACAAAATTTTATACATTACCATCAAAATGCTAATAAACTTAATTTAGCAGAAATAGAGTTCGTGTGCATTACAAAATCCTGCATTTAGTGTTAAAATTTTAAACTTATAAAAAAAAACTAATGCATTATTTGTCGCTAGATTTGAATTTTCTGACCTGTAAGTTGTAACCAAAAATGTACAGAGGTTATAGTATATTAAAATAAAAGATTTCAACTGGATGTCAAAATGTTCATGACTTACTGTCAGTGAAATGGATTGGTGAAAATTAATATGTTTTTAGAAATAGAAGAGATGAAATTATGAAAGTATTTAATTTAAAACTAAAAAGATAGCTAAAGAAGCTCTTGTACTATTTTTCACACCAAATTGATAGAAAACAAAGCCCAACAATCCCATGAGGAGTGTAAAGCAGCATGCTAAAAGGCCAAAGGTTCAGTAGTAATACAGTGTGTTAATGTGGCATTGTGGTTTCTAATCACCTTCTAATATTGACATTATTCCATGAATTTAATGCCCTGGAACCCATTCAAAATTCTTGTTGAATCATTAAATCCTATGCATGCAGGAGTTTATGTTCCATTGAAAATCATGTGTTGTTCAGTGCACACTAAGAGACATCAAGCGCACTTTTAACAATTCCAAAAGTTACAAGTGGATGCTTTGGAATTTTGCATGTCATGTAATGAATTATTGGTAGATTTCTTAGACTTATTGCTTTGTATATACATTTTGTTAGAATTTTTCTTTGTATATACATTTTGTTAGAAAAGGTATGTGGCAGTCAAGATTTTCATTAGTAATAAATACATGCAGTGTCCTCAAAGTGTGTTTCTTCTACCAGTCACTGCTTCTTAAGGTTTATTATTTTTATTTGCTGTTAGGTAGATCTGGTTAATTTAGTGTTTATAGATGAGGCCTTGTGTGAAATTATTTCAAGTTAATGATTAGAAGTTGTCATTGTGATGAGATTAGTTAGGAATTGTTATGGTTTCATATCTATCATTAGTAGCAGTAAGTTTGGTTGCTGCTTCTACTGATATGGCTAGCCATGCTGTGTCTTGCATTCAACAATCTTGCAGCTGATTTGCCAGCAACTAATCAGTTTTTCAATATCCTGTGAAATAAATGTGGAACATGGAAACAGAAAATGAGGAAGAGAATGTTAGAAGATATAATTTAAAATGTAAAATGAATTGAGGAACTTTGTGGAGATTATTTGGTACATGCTTTAAAAAATGCTGTGAATTTTCTGAAATAACAATTAATTTTGGAGACAATAAATTTATGATGTCTAAAATTCAAATTAGAAATTCTAACATTTGTTACTGAAATGTGAGTTGATCATCTGTAAAAAATTTGTTCCATGTAGTGTGTTCTCCTGAGAAAAGGGAACTATGACCAAGCAAAGAAGAAGCCATTGGTCTCTAAATTTAATTGGCTGATTTCTATCAAATCATATTCATTTGATGTCTTTGAATTAATCTGATTTGTGAATTAGGCTCTTCTCATTGTGTTTTCTCATTAGCGTGATTATGTTGGGATTTTCCTTTGGCAAAAATAATTGAATTTTTGTCTGTGAACTTGGTATTTTTGATTTTTTATTGTAGTGAAAATATTTGCTTTTTTATTTTAGTGAAAACATTCATTACTAGAACTTACATTATTTCCTCCTCTCTTTATATCTTCATACAATGTTCATATAGAATTAATTACTCATTCTTCATCATTTGCAATGCTCTTCACCCAGAATGAGTAGGCCTATGATCATTGTCATTGAGGCCGAGATTGTTAATGCTGTGATTTTTACTTGCATGATAGTTGTTTTGGTTCTATAAAATCTTTGCATTGCTTCTTTATTTTTAAGTTTTTTGTAAGAGGTATTTGGTAAGCTTTGAAACAATTCAGTGCTTCTTAAAACTGATTTTCTGTCTTGAAACGAGTTTCTGTATTAACAAACTCAGTAAAAATCTAAAGTTCAATATAAGTAACCTTTGAGATTTTATTAAACAGCATTTGTTGCTTAAGTGCAAAAATGAAGTGTCATTCGTCTGGCTGGACATTTTTAAGTTCAGTGTTTATGTTCCAAGGGAGCTAAAAACAAGGTGCCTGATGTTGAGACTGCTCCAGTGGACATTTATGTTACAACTGCTGAACTCCAGAAGGATATACACCGGAATTAATCATTGATAGTGTGTGGAGCCAAATTATGTTGGCATAGTGACAAACAAGATATCTGAGTACCTATTTTTAAAAGTACAAAGTTAATCATTGAAGTGTTCAGTTTTCTTCTAAGGAGCCCACCTGAAATAAGTTTTTGTTCATGATGTGTGACAGTTAATGAAAGTCTTTATGACTTTTGAAGAGATGGCAAAAAGGGAACACTTGTGATGGAACATTACCATGAATCATCTGTCAATTTTTAGAAGAGGAACGTACACAGACGTGAGTTGGTGCTGAGGATTATTTGTATATAACATATAGATCTGAATTTATTTATTTGTTTAATGTGTAACATGTATTTAGTTAATATGTATTTTTCAATAAAACAGAAAAAATATCTTTTTGTGTTGATTCTGGTAAAATCCTTGCCTTATCACATTTAATACCTAATCATTCTTCATTTTGGAAGAAATATAAAAGTTGTGACAAAGATTTCCTGCATGCCATTACAGACTTGTTTGCAGTTGTTTCATTTTTTCTATTCATAAAAATTATGACTTTTTATGGAGATTATGAAAGATTGATGTGCAATGATTTGTCCTTAAGTTGGGAACTTCTGATGATGTAATGCTAAATTCTTCTATTGGGGACCTCCATCTTGATATTGTCCATTCCAAAGGCCTTTCACACCAACTTTATTAAGATATTTAAAACTGATAAATTTGTACATCAGAAGCCAATTCAGGGAAAGTGAATTATACTTAAGGCTAAGAATTTTTGTACTAATAGTTTTGGATGCAGGGTGAATATCTAGTAACAGCATATTGCTGTGATTAATTAAATAATCACAAAGTCAGCAGTGCAAGGGAAAAAAACAACTAAAAACATAGTGTAAAACAGTTCACATTTGCATGGATCATATCATAAAACTGAATAAATACTAGAGCTCTACATTCTGTGGAAAAACACTTGATCTGGCACTTAATAAGCAACTCTTGGTGAAAAGATGTGAACGAGCTAGACCGGGCATCGATTTTACTTTCTCAGTAGTATACTTATGTAGTATATACGGAGTAAAATACGTAGTGTAGAGAAAGTTATGTGATGTGGAAAATCGATTTCGAGATTTCAACGGAAATACATGTTCTGTGGTTCCCTGATACCAAACTGAATAAACTCGTCGATCTGTCCCGAGTCGAAGCTCTGCCATATTGAGAAACATTCATTAATTTTTGGGGATGCTGTACATGAAGCCCTTTGGACATTTTCAAAATTTTCTCAAAAGACTGCATATTTTTTCTTTACATTTCTTGTAAGAATAGAGTAAAAAATACACTTTAAAGATGACTATGTCCAATTTTCACGGTTAACTCTGAAATTTCGAAAATTGCAAAAGAATTTTTGTCGGGGTCTTCCTACACTTACAAAATTAAAGATAGAGATTTTTCCTTCAAATAAAATTTATTGTACATAATTAATTCTTTCGTTAAGTTTATGTACATCATTTTGAAAATGTTAGTAGTTTTCGCTCAATATTGCATGCAATTTAAAAGATATAACAAAGCAGATTTACTCTAAAACCACTCCAATTTTTTCTTTAAACTTTTCGTAGGGACGGTGCTAAATGTACCCTATTATTATGACAAACGCCATTTTGCCCTATTTTGTTTTTCCAAAAATCACAAAAATTTAATTTCTTTGACTAGACTCTCAAGTCACTTATATTTATATTATCAAAGACTCTCCACATTATTGCATGTATAAGTACATGTGGATTAAATAATATTGAATAAAGTCTCTTGAAAACGAGCTCAAAATTCAGCATTTTTAACTGTTTTTCAATCATTTTTTTTTAAATGCTTCAAATAACTTCGAAGTTTTTTGAAAGCTCAATTGATTCCTGTGAAAAGAGCTTCAAATTTTGCATTTACAATAACACTTAAATGCCAATTTTTTAAAAACGGCTCTAAATTTTTTAATTAAAATTTCTATTTATGACGAGACTACTCTTCTTTAATATTCTTGAAGTAATATTTAGGTTCTACAATTAGGAGACAAAAAGTTGAGAAAATGTTTTAAAAAGTACTTTGGGTGGCGATAGATGGCAGCTCGCGAGAGGATGGGACAATACTGTAAAGCCAGTCCACACCAAGGAAATTAGAAAACTTTAGTACAAGAAAGTCTGTGCCATTCTGTAGCACCACTAGTTTGCTGGTTCTATTAATGAACTTCGCATTTTCCAAATTCCAAACTTTTATTTCGCAGGCTTTTATTGTGGAGAGAGCGAATCGCATAAAAGTCCTATATATGGGGGTTCTTGTATTTACATTAGAAATAATATTGATTCTGTCCCCTAGACGGAATTAAATGTGTATTCCGTTGAAAATGTTTTCGAAATTCCTATTGTACATCTTACTTCACTAAAAGTGATATTACTTTGCATCTTGAGACCTCCCACAAAGAGAGCTGCAGATTATATTTTGTTCTTAGAAAAACTGGAAATAACACTTAACACAGTCAGCAATCGCTCTTTTGAATCCATTGTTTTACGCCGAGATTTTAACATTGATTTTCTGGTCGAATCTTTCGAGAAAGAAAAGTTTCTCAATTTAATTAATTCCTTCAATTTCGATATTACAATTAATGTACCTACACGGATCACACTAAAATCGATCAAGGCAATTGATCAAATTATAATTAACAAAACTACTACTCGATATGAAGTTCAAACAAAAGATTTAGGATACGGTGACCACAATGCACAAATTCTTACCATTATAAGAAATGCGAACACTGACACAATAAATAGTACATGTATGACTAGATTGTTTACAAAAAGTAAAATAAAATTATTCATTGATTACTTGATGCAGGAGTCAGGGGAAGTGGTTTACAATACTCTTGATACAAACAACATATATAATTCCTCTTTTTTTTTTCCCCCAACGCTTTCATTTCATTTTAACAATTGTTTTCCTCTTCAGAAAATTAAATATTTCACAGAAAAGCAATTATTGGATAACACAAGGGATTAGGACATCTTGTAAAAACAAGCGAATTCTTTCTTTCATTTCTAAACATCATAACATATCACAAGATTTCATAAGGCAGGCTAAAATCATGAAACACGATCAGGATATTTTGAACTCAAATAACAAAACAAAAGTAATGCGGAATATAATAAAAAATACGACCAAATCAACTAAAAACCTTGTAGATAATGTATTTTTAAAATATAACGATATAAATGTGAACGATCCGGAAACAGTGGCTGGTCTCTTTAACCAATACTTTTCTAGAATTGCTGCCGATCTCACCAAGCCACAAAATTCAATATCAGACATTTTCCCAAAAATTTTAGACACGATGTTAGTTTCCGAAACTTCTTCCTATGAAATTCTCAAAATAATCGGTAAACTAAAAAATAAATATTCGTCCGGTTTAGATGAATTCCCGGATTCTTTGTTAAAGACCTGTGCGTTTGCCATCACACACCCGTTAACGCACATTTAATGCATCCTTATGCACCGGAGCGTTTCCAGATATTTTCAAAACAGCTAAAATTAAGCCGCTCCTCAAAAAAGGCAACAAAAATGAAATTCAAAATTATCGGCCCATTTCTCTTCTATCAGTTTTTTCAAAAATATTAGAGAGACTTTTTTACGTATGAATGGAAACCTTTCTCAGTGACGCGCTTTCAGATTGCCAATATAGATTTAGAAAATCAACAGAAACAGCCATATTTTCTTTTCTTAAAGATGTCGCCTCATCATTGGATCAAAACGAAGCACCTATTGGATTATTTTTAGATCTCTGAAAAGCTTTTGACGTCATTGATCATGACATTTTACTTTCAAAATTATCTTCATATGGAATCCGTGGTATAGCTCTAGATTGGTTATGTTCGTACCTTAACGAACGGTCAGAGCAGAAGAAAGAGCTTGCTCGGCATATGCTGGCGCATAGCAAAGTTGCTACCCTTTCACCAATTAGGTCCGGGTTCGATTGCCGTTGAATCTCATGTGAAATTTGTTCTAACAAAACGAGTTTGGCTGCTTCACAAAAGGGCTAGTCCAACCCATGTGAAGTGTCCTAAACCGTACCCCTATCAATTCTGGTCGCTGGGTAGTGACGCAGGAGCGCGTAGTTGGAGGCGCGTACGCGGAAATGCTACTTGTCGGTCCTCTTGACAACTGATTGCTTCGTGACGTAAAACAAATAAAGTGGATAATGGGGGATTACTCCAAAAATGCGCAAAAAGATAATGGAGGATTACTCCCCCAGCGCAAAAAGCGCTCTACGCCCCCAAGGGGCTTGGAGACGCGTTGCGTCAACTTGGAGTTCTCAAGGATCGGTTTCAGGCCCTATTCTGTTCCTACTTTACGTAAACGATATGCCCTCGACGATTCGAAACGGAAGATCAGTTCTCTTCGCAGATGATACGAACATTCTTTGCAATAAAGAAACCGTAAATAGTACAATATCAGATGTTTGAAATTGGTTCCAAAATACAAATTAATAGTAAATGAAGAGAAAACGGTTTTAATGCAGTTTTCCATTTCAAATAAACCATTCTTTGCTCCACTGAAAATGAACAGTATACCATTGACTGATGTTAAGGCAACAACATTTTTAGGTCTCTCAATTCAGTCTAACCTTAAATGGAACGTCCATTTAAATGAATTGAACACAAAATTAAATTCATTATGCTACGCGTTCAGAATTCTTTCAAATTCAGTCAGCCTTCATACTGCTCGTTGTGTATATTTCGCGAATGTTTATTCCCGCCTAGATATGGCATAATATTCTGGGGAAATACATCTTATATGCTCCCAGACTTTTAGATAACAAAAAAGAATTGTACGAATAATAACCAAATCCCACCCACGTGATTCTTGTAAGCCTCTGTTCATTAATCTAGGAATTTTACCATTACCTTGTCTATTGATTTACGAATCAGTGGTTTTTGTAAAAAATGACGTGCTTAAGGGCGGGAATATATTTTCAGAAAATGTCGATGTCTATTACTATAACACTCGACGTAGAAATCATATTCATCAGGTGACAGTATCAACAGCTCATTACAAAACGTTAACATACAATACATGTACATTATTTTACATCACTTTGCCAGATGACATTAAACGATTAAATTCAATAGAAAAATTAAAATCCAAAGTGAAATCGTTTCTGTTGCATAACTGTTTTTAAACAATTAGAGGCCATACTGAGCACCACAAGGAAAGTAACATTAATTCCAACAGTAATATCTACTGTATTATTTACCATTTGGAGTGTATAATTCTGAACAATATGTAACAAATATTGTATCGCAGCTTCTGGGTCAATGACCCCCATTTCGATCAGGTTTTTCGTCCATTTTCCCTGACCCATTGAGCAAATGATGAGATGGCCCCTTGTTTTGCTTCTGGACATAAATGTAACTTCATTATCTGTGCACGACTTCCAGAATTCAGTGGGAAATATAGTTATTCAAATTATCGTTTCCATGTTGTCGCGGCAGGAAGTATTATTCCTTGACAAAGGACATAACTGATAAGAACCCAACATTTATTGCTTATTTATTCTTCAAAATAGATTTTATTACATGGGAGCATTTTTTTGTTTTTCTTCAAATTCAGAATTCAAGTGGTATATGACTAAGTTTAGGGATCACAGAATTTTGAAAACGTGCACAGAATTCACTTCTCCCCATAGCACGTCATACACAGTTTTAACAGTTTTTTTGACGTAAAATAAATAAAATAATAAAATAAAATCCTCAGATATTAAGGTTGGTTCCACATCGAATCTTTCCGGTTTCAAGTATTTATCCATACCGCTTACATTCTTCTAATTTTTGTTTGTTAAATTGTGAAAAATCATTACCTTTTATTCAAGGTTTTAACAAACAAAAATCTAGGCACAAAAACAAACTTGAATTCGACAACACATCCATATTCTGACCCATCCACATTCACATCCATATTCTGACTACCTGGCACGCGACCATCAAAACACTAGCAAAATAATATTCACAGTAACCAGGGCTGCTAACGCAAAAGTTCAAATATTACTACATGCTGTATCATATACTACGCACTTTGGCAAAGTGTAGGTCATTTCTATTTACGGAATGTAAACGTACGCTTACGTTAGTTCTATCCTCACAATTTTTCCACAATTTAAAATGATCTGAAAATTTGGATTGTTGAACTCTTGTGTCGTTAATATTTTCTAGTTTGGACGCCATGGCGTGTTGCGAGCTTTCTCCATTTCTAATTTTTTACGTTTACAAGTAGTTTCAGAACACATGAGTATTTCCAAAGTTCAAAAATAATATGACTTACATTCGTAGAAGTGTTGACGCCTTTAGTGGTTGACATTATACCATTTTGTAGCCCTTGTTCCTGATTCGACTCCTGGGTAAGACTGAACTGTATAGTGTAACAATAATTTATATTTCATGCGCTTTAAAATCAAGTTAGATCCTACAAAGAGAGAGCTACACGTCATAACCCGAGAACCACAGCAGTAGCATTCTATCTTAAACATCTGATAATGTTTGTACCATATGTGAATTTAGGCAGGTATTAGTCGCTTTAAGATACAATTATGATGAAGTTTACTGTAATACCAAATACTATAGAGTTACTATAGTATTTGGTAACACTCACGAGCTAACTTTAAAATTTTAGTTTGTAGGTACCTATCAATTTGTGGGATAAGTATCTAAAAATATATGAAAAATCAAATTCATAAAAACAAAAATAGTGAATATAAGAGCAATACTGATTTACAATAACAATATTAAATGAAGATGTTGGTAATGTGACCATCCGTTTTCCCCCCAATCAGGCAAAACGTGTCACATCCTTCGCCTGTGTCCTGAGGGGTGTTTAAACGAGTTTAAACGCGCGCAGAAAAACAAAAGAGGTAGTGCAAAAATGTAAGGGGAGAGATCGCTAATGTGGCAGAAAGGAAGTCGGTCTAATGAATTGCAAGTCTTTTGGAAGCGAGCCGTCGATTGGAGAAGACGTATGGTGAGATCGCACTACGAGAGTACCATTACGAGCATTCATTTCTATTTAGCGCCAGAAAAAACTCTTCGGAGAAGACAATAGAAGAGGTAAACTCTTTCTTTTAAATGCAATACGACTAATTGTGAATATAATCAAGAGTAACATTTGCATAAATAATTGAAGGCAGAGAAGTGAGGAGCTTGTACGAGTTTTACAGGCGATAGCTAATACTCGAATGTTTCTTTATCTTTTCCAGTTTTTTAATCTCTTTGTCTTGACGTTCTGTTCCGTTACTGCGTTGCTGTTACATGGGATTTCATTGCATCTGTGTTAAATTCTTGGACGAATCTCTACGCTAGCCAACGCGCGACCGCCCGGTTACACATTTTATAACGGACACGAGCCGGCCTTTCAAGGTCAAAAGACACCGTGGGGCTGCTGGGAGACGACGCGAGACCGTTTCAACCAGACGCCCCCGAAGGCAAAATATGTATATTGTCAAGTAAGAACGTTGGAGATGGAATAATTTTATTTTGGACTTTTGATCAGAGTTTCTGTAGGTCAGGAAAAAGTAGGAAAATTCGATATCACGTGTGGAGAGTTAAACTTGTTTTGAATCAAGAATCATTCTTAAATCTTAATTTTTGAAAAATTAGACCGAAACATTCAATGTGTGTAAAGTAAAAAGAAGTTCATAAGTGTATTTGGAAATCTATGTAAATGTGTTCAGAGGAGAGTAACTAGTATACAAGGATTTGTTTGAAACTTTTGTAACACAAACTTGTATATAGCAAAAGTGTATTAGTTTTAAGACTGCTATTTTCAGGATGTTTATTCTTTTATGTATTTAACGTATGTGCGGGATTGCAGATTATAGTATTATGTTCAAAGTGATTCAAATTTGAGTGATTTCGTGAACACCCAAGTGGAGAGTATCCATGATCCTGATTCCTGTTTTTTAATATATAATTAACTGTCGTACGACTGAGCTGACATTTCACCAGGTGAATAACTTCACCTCTCCCTGAAAGGACGGTTAAGATTACAGCAACAAGTTTAACATTTATCAAAGTACAGAGCTCAGCCAAATCAATGTTCTTCATAAACGTAAATACTGTAACGAATATTGCGTCATCTGCCGGTACCACCACAAACTACCTGTATGCGCGGATTGCGACATCTGCCGGTAGCCCTCGAACTAGCTAGTCCCAGAGTGTTCTTGGCGCTAATCGCAAAGTTCAGAAAATTCTCGACGGCGCCCGCCGACTATACGCGGCGGCCGGCGACCGCGAGTCAGTCTTAAGTCTGAAGTGGAAGCTGAGTTGTGAAGTGTGCGCATTGCGGTGAATAGCAATGCAGTGATTGTGCTCAGTGCCGTGAACCGTGGCCGGTGCCGTGAACTGTGGTCAGGGCAGTGGACTGTGGCCAGTGCATCGAACTGTGGTCAGTGTTTAGGACTGTGCGACAGTGTAAGAGAAGTGAACAGCGTAAATAAATAATCAAGAGAAGAGTGACGTGTAAAGAATAATCAAGTGAAGACTATCTGTACATAAATCAAATGTTTTCAGTCATTGTGTTAAGAAACAAAATAATCGTTTTTGTTAAAATAATACCAGAGTTTTAATTCTCCATCTAGAATCGTAACAATTGGTGTCAGGTGTGGGGTCAGAATAGCATATCGTGAGGTGAATTAAAACTTCAATCAAGATGAGTTTCGGAGAAACCTTACGGGATCTGAAAGTGACCCAGTTGAAGAGAGAGTTAGAAGAGAGGGATCAGGACACAACTGGCACGAAACGATATTACCAGAACGTCTTGCTAATGCGATGATGACAGCGGGAGAGAATCCAGAGAATTTTCTCTTCGAGGACTTGTCCACAAAATTAGAAGAAAAACTAAAACAAAAAATAACGTATAATAAATTGGCGCGAGAAGAAATTGAGGGGATAATTTTTAGGAACGAAGAGGAAATTGAGAAGATGGATGAGAAAATTTTGAAGAACGAAGAAAAAATTGAAAAGAAAATTGAGAAGATAGATGAGAAAATTTTGAAGAATGAGGAAAAATTACTATATAGCTGAAGGTTTTTACTCAACCTCCCCCCCCAAACAGAAAAATCAAATATAAACATCGTACAGGTGCCACTGGAAAGGGCACGAGCGGCCACCGTACGGTAACTACTGGGAAAAGCACGAGTAAAACCACCTACCTTTGATGGCACTTCTTCATGGTCGAATTATTTGAAAAAATTCAAGGCTGCTGCATGTCAAATAATGGAAATAAATACATACTCGTGGCCATGGATTATTTCAGCAAGTGAGGAGAAGCATATCCCCTACCTAACCGAGAGGCCACTGCCATCTCCGAAGTACTGGTTAAGGAATGGGTGAGCAGATTTGGTGTACAACTGGAATTACATTCAGATCAGGGACGGAACTTCGAATCTGCAGCGTTTCAAAGAGTGTGTGAACTTCTTGGAATAAGAAAAACAAGAACAACAGCCCTACATCCGCAGTCAGACGGAATGGTGGAACGCATGAACAGAACAAAACAGAATTAAACACTAAATTAAGCTCATTATGTTATGCATTCAGAATTCTTTTTAATTCTGTCATGCAGCTCGTTGCGTGTATTTTGCAAGTGCACATTCCCGCCTGAAATATGGTATAATATTCTGGGGAAGCTCATTCTTTAGACATTTAGATTTAGACATTTAGATTACAAAAGAAAATTATCCGAATAATGAAAAATCCCATCCACGTGATCCGTGCAAGCCTCTTTTCATTGAGCTTGGAATCTTACCATTGCCTTGCCTATTTATTTATGAGTCTGTAGTATTTGTCAAAACTGACTTACTAAACGGTGGGAACTTCATTTTCATGTAATACTGATGTTTATAGTTACAACACTCGACGTAGAAATCATGTTCATCAAGTATCAGTATCAACAGCTCACTACAAGAAATCCACATACAATACATGTACGTTACTTTACAACGCATTGCCAGATGAAATTAAACCATTAAAATTGGTACACAAATTTAAGTTTAAAGTAAAATCTTTCCTGCAGCAAAACTGTTTCTATACAGTTAGAGACTATACTGATCGTCAAAAAGAAAAATAATGTTGACTTTAACTAAACAATATAGTATAATAAATTAGTTTACATTTACATTGTATAATTTAAAAAAATACTCAATATGCCTGTAACAAATAATGTAATTCAGCTTCCGGGTCAATGACCCCCATCTCGATCGTTTTTTTAAATTTTTTTTATTTAGTTTCCCTGATCCATTGAGCAAATGCTGAGATGGCCCCTTGATTTGCTTCTGGACGTAAATGTACTATGCGCACGTTTGTTGAACTTTCCTTTTGCTTGTAATGGTAGTAGAGCTTAGAGTGAGTTTCTATTTTGTTAGCAATACAGAAAAATCAAATCTGTTCGTTCCTTTACGAATAAAAATAAGTTTTCTATAATTTGGCAACGAAAATATCTAGTTTTTGAAATGTTAATCTCTCGCTTTTTAGAATTTATTATTATTACTATTATTTTTCATCTTTCAACTATTAATAGTTAAATTGTTGGGAAGGGATTCTGAAACTCAAGAAAGCGTGCGCAGATGATTTTCTCCCCCATACGTCACATACAGTTTTTGACTGTTTTTGACCAAATAAATAAATAAAATAAAAACAATGGGAAAATATTTAGCGATGGTCGTGTCAGATCACCAACCCGACTGGGACCAATACATACATCTTTTTCTTCTAGCCTACCACTTATCTGTTTATGAGACAACTGGACAAACACCCGCTAATATCCTCTTCGGCCGGGAACTACGTCAACCATGTTATCTACAGTTTGGTTGTAAAACTAATGAACAAATAGCCGCCGAAGACCTTGTAAATGACCTAAGACAGAAAATGGACGTAATTCATAACCCAGGTGCGTGAAAGAATTCAAATCGCAAGTGACAGGATGAAAGATCGGTATGACATCAAAGCTGAAGGAGGAGGTTATCAACCTGGAGATCATGTTTGGCTGTTTAACCCTCAACGACACCGCGGTTTGTGTCCAAATTTACGACAGTGGGAAGGACCGTACGAGGTAGTGAAGAGGATAAATGATGTTGTCTACCGAATTAAAAAATTGCCGAATGGAAAATCACGAGTCGTACGTACGTTGGTGTGTTCCAACATTATCATCTGTGAAATTATTTGGAAGTTTAAGAATTAATAGATGGAAGAAAATAAGAGGCTCGCTCGTGGCACATAGCGAAGTCACTAGCCTTTTACCACTGAGGTCCGGGTTCGATTCCCGTCGAATCTCATGTGAAATTTGTTCCAACAAAATGAGTTAGGCCGCTTCACTAGGGCTAGTCCAACCCCTGTGAAGTGTCCTAAACCCTAACCCTTTCCTAACTCCTTCCCAATTCTGGCCGTTGGATAGTGACGCAGGGGCGCGTGAAGTAAGAGGCGCGCGGATATGCTACCTGGCGGTCCTCTTTGACAACTGACGAGACGAGACATATAAAAATACAGCGTCCATTGGAATAGAAGTATAAATAATGGAGGATTTCCCCGCGCTCAACGCTCGACCAGGGGCGAAGAGACGCGTTGCATCGATAAGTTGAATTAAGGGCGCAACGAATTAAAAAAAATAATTAAAAAAATACATATTTAACTCATGAGAATGAGTGAAATGACTAACCATGATTACGGAGATTAAATTTGCGAAATAATGCTTCTCTTACAAATAACCTCCTCAAACTATTACTAGTCTGCTGCCTTCCCGTAGGTTAGGATAACACGTTTCCCGCCGTTTTCAACAATGCCAGTTGGATCCCATTGTCGGTGATACTACATGGTTTTAAAAGAAATGATGCTCACGACAACACTTTGTCCAAAGATCCTATTTCTTTGAACTTAAAAATATGATACCCCAAAGAATTAATTGAAGCAGCTGCAACACTTTACTCAGGGCAGTAAGTGATAGAACTGCAGTCATAGACTAACACATCCATGCTGCAATGCTTATGACCGGTTCAAGCACAGATATATAGAACTAGATTAGTAATGCTGTCCCTACAAATGAAGCCAAGCGGGAGAAGGTAAGATGGCGGCGTGCGCAACTCGCGATTTCACTTATATGAGTATTAATAACAATGGAAATATAGTTTTATAGTACTTATAAGCATATTACTTATAATTATATATGCTTATACGTACATTTTTATACTTATAAGTAGGCAACGGATTTTATTGTAATAAAAAATGCAAAATATGTACATATACATGTGCTTATTTCTTTCAAAACATGTAAGAAAAATAGTAAATATGTAAAATAAAAATTCTTTATTGTGTTTAAAATTCCCTCCAAATCGAATAACGCGATAAGACAATTTACTGTACAAATATTTGTTAGTTTTCGAATGAGTAACGAATGTGACGTTTGAAACGTAAGCAAGAACGTAGTTGAAATTAATTTTGTTCACAAAACTCCACCATCCTTTACTCCGAGTAACAGTAAGTGGGGGAGGGGAGGTATGTTTGACAATTTATAGTGAAGATATGGTGGTCATAGAACTGGTGGTCATAGTAGCATTACATTTGATGTCTAAGAAAGATGATTCCGCAACATATATTGCAAACGAGTATCTGAAACGTTCCGTTTCGACGTATAAATATATTAAAATGACGAAAATGTCGTAATTGTAAAAAGTAATTATACCAAAATATGTAAAAATTGTAAAATAAAAATGTTCTAATTCATTCAAATGTCTTGTTTGTTCGTGTAAAAATATGTAATAACATGGAAATCCTTTCCGTACTAATAAGTATATATTTTGCTTGAACATAATTTGTTTGCCAACTGCAATCTTTATTTTACAAAATGAAAAGATCAATAAATGACCATTTATTATCGTAATAATTACTGTAAATTATGTTTTAGCAGGTAGAAAATTACGAACTAGTTTAATCGTGTCACCAAGCAACCATGAGTAGAAGCTATATTTTTTCATTCCACGTACGGAGATGAGAAAATTGAAGTTATCAATGCCACTTATTTATTAACTTTGCTCCTAAGGAATTCGCCTTATTTTGCATCGAATCATCAACTGTTAGAGAGAGAATACGTATAATTTTGATCATTCAACTATTTAATGATTGAATTAAATAAGGTAGCTCCAGTTGTTTTCTTCACTGCTCAGAAATGTGTAATACGTCAGGTATGATAAAGAATGCAATTGGGGTTATGGAAGTGCAGTGCTTGCGAATACAGAGAAAGGTTTCAAGTGTCTACCCCTACAGGAAATCTTGAAATGTTTAAAATTATACCTCTATATCAGACAGTGGTTCACTTTGTTTCAAATATTACTCGTCTCAAAAAATCATCTCAAAAAATTTATGAGAATGCAACTCATCTGCCGTATACTTATGTACAGTGCTTGATTTCTAAAATTTGAGGTCCAGGAATGCTCGCCAAGTTACTTAATTTAATGGAAATAGTTATATATTTATTATCTAATTTAATAATTATTCCCGAGATACCGGAACGCCGTTCCGTTGCGTTCCACCAGAAATCAAGCCCTGCTTATGTACAACACCACAGTGATCAATTCTGCATCGCTAGGAGGGCAAAAATCATTTCTCGTAATTGCGGGTACAGAAATGCGAAATTTCGCTCAGACACTCAGGACATCTATCAAAATGAACTGAATGAAGTATGCACAATTATCATTCTGACTGATTGTAACAATATTTAGCGAGAAAAGTTTCAGTGGAGAATATTTTTTTGTCACAACTCTAAACGACAGTTACTTTTTGAAGACGTATCCAAAAAATCTTAATACCGCGAATGAAATTGACAATGAAATAGAAAAATTCTCTAAAGCGATAATCGCGTCTTTCAAACAAGCGACAAGACCTTATCGAATTCCAAAAGAGAAAGCAATACCCACAAATATAATTAACCTAATTAAAACAAAAAAATAATCTGAGTCGGTTCTGGCAACACACAAGGCGACTATATATTAAGAAAAAAGTTAATCAGATAACGCGTAAGATAAAAACCCTCCTCGATAAATTAAGACTACAGAACTACAATAATTTTATTGCGGAAATTCACCCTAGCTCAAGGCACCTTTGGTCAACCGTTAAAAGACTTACTAAAGAAAAAGTTCCTCCGTTACGACAAGGCTCGGAAACAATTTATTCTGACAAGGAAAAATCAGAAATATTTGCTGTACATCTAGAGAACACCTTCAAACCGCATCCCGTTTCCGATGTACAATTTAATACGGAAATAGTAAATTACCCTAGTACTAATATCCCCACTGCGACACTTCCCATAAAATTCATTTCCCCATCGGAAACCATCTCAGTCATTAAACTTCTAAAATTAAGAAAATCCCCAGGAATCGACGATATTAACTATGTCTGCATCAAAATGCTGAGCAAACTGACTATAGCGGCTTTAACTGCAATATTTAATGCATCATTACGATGCAATTATTTTCCTACCGCTTGGAAAAGAGCTGTCATTTTACCAGTCTGCAAACAGGGGAAAAACCCAAGGTTAGCTGAAAACCTTAGACCCATCAGTCTGCTTCCAATATAATCAAAAATCTACGAACGTCTAATCCATACAAGACTAATAAAACTCCTCAACAATATAAAAGCAATCCCATCGGAACAATTCGGATTCAAACCAAATCATTCCACCACCCATCAACTATTGCGTATCACTGAAGCCATAGCTAACGGTTTTCATCAAAAGAAACACACAGTGACAGTTTTCCTTGACGTAAGTCAGGCATATGACCAAGTTTGGCATCAATGCCTTCTATACAAATTGCGCAGTTTAGGCATACCCGAATACCTACTAAAGATCACGGAATGTTTCCTCACGAACAGATCGTTTGTAATCAAAGTCAACACAGATATCTATCCTTCATACTATTGCCGTAGGAGTACCACAGGGTTCAGTCCTCTCTCCCCTATTATTTAACATTTTCAGTCACGACATTCCAATCCAAGCACACTGCAAGGTTGCTTTATACGCTGATGATATATCACTATTCACCTCTAATAGCGATATTATAATAGCGAAGCAGAATATTCAAAACGATCTAAACAGCTATATTAAATGGACTCAGAAATGGAGAATAAAACTAAATCACACCAAATGCCAAGCAAAATATTTACTTTACGCCGACCGAAAAATCCCCCCGAACTTAGCATCAAGGGAAATCTCATTCCGTGGACCTCTTCACCGGTGAAGTACTTAGGAGTATTATTTGACAAAAGACTAACGTGAAAACCCCACATCCAGGCAACCGCTAATAAAGCCTTGGCCAAAACATAAAAAATGTTCCCCTTAACTAACTCTCGATCTGCCACTAGTATCGAAAGCCGAATATTACATACAAATCAATCATTCAACCCACTCTAACCTATGCATGTCCAGTATGGGGTGGCGTAGCACCCAGTAACCTCCAAAAGTTAGTTACATTCCAAAATAAGTTCCTAAGAAAGATCCTCAAGGCATCATGGTTTATTCCAAACTCCCAAATTCATCGCGAGCTCAATATATTGCCACTAAACGAACACATAAGTAAGATAGCCGACCATTTCTTTAAAAATCTTTACTCTTCTCCCTGTTCCACAATATTTAATCTGGGTCGTCGTGCTTCATGGCTCCGTATCGAATCAAGGTTCCCTAAGGATAGACTCAGACCACCGTAACTTGTACTTTCTACACCTTCCTAGCACTACCCTAACTTTCAACATGACACCTCAGACAAAACCTTAAAGCCTGAACACCCTTCAAAAATAGATTATGTTCAGGAGTAGGAATGAATACTCCTTGCTATGGATGGCCATATCCAAAATGTTATAGGTATATGTACTATTATCAAACTCCTCGAGAGACAGAAATGTCGAACGAGAAGAAATAAATTTAAAAAAATAAATTATATTTTAGTTCTCTCTCCGAGAAATGTTCATTGTAGATGTTACGGCCTTCACTTACACCACAACCCCATTTTCAAATCTTATGCTCTCCAAGTCTTTCCTTTTTTTTTCCATCACAAAGTTTCAAAATATTTGAAATGATTTCCATTTTGCGTAAACACGTTAAAGTGAGGCCTAGAACGTTCTGGATATGAAACAAAGTATCAGTCGTCGAAACAGCCGATTTATCCGGATAACACTGAATATATGATTCCAGGATTTGTAATAAGGAGGACAGAGAGTACATTTTTTTTTCTGAGCAAAGACTCTCAGAGGTATGTACGCGTTACGAGTCATTATCACGTCCAATCTCAAACCTAATGCTACCTCAGGGGAATAGCAATCCGGCTGTGCTACATTGGAATCTTCTGCGTGCTTCATTCTACCCAATATTCTATGAGTACTAGTTGAGGTCTGTTCTATGACATCGGCAGATCTTTCTTTGGCCACTTAATCGGAAACTACGCTGAACGTCATTTGACAGCTCAGAAGTTCTGATTGATACTATGTCAATGACCTTTCACCTGTTTTCAATTTGTCTGCTTTCGTGAAAGAGCTTTTTAGGCCTGCGTCGTCTCGCAGTGGGGTGTTTAAAACGTTTCGATACACAAAACTTTTCACTAGGCATGTAGAGAATATAGTACTTGACAGCTTTGCATCTGTACGGTGATATTCCAACGCTTGTGATATTGTAACAATGTCTAGATTGTCGTGTGAATTTCCTGCTTAGTTTACCTCAAAATTTCAAGTTCCACGGGCGGCATTACGTATTTAAATACATTATTTTTATTTTGTACTATCAAGACATTCTAACTACCAAATCTACATACGAACTCAAACAATTGTCACCAGATAACGCCGCGCGAGAGTGCAGTTCAAAAGAAGAACATAATATAATATCACAAAATTAATAATAAGCGAATAATTGCACGAAATACTGTACCAGCGCAGGGAGGAGATATGTAGTAATGAGTCAGTACAATTTTGAAAGCAAAAATAAGTGAATTTTTGTGGTGGAGGTACACAAACTTTGTATCATGCAAAATCCGTCTGTGATGCATAGTGTTAAAATAATTGTTTTTCTCAGTACAATATTCGGATACATCTTCAAGAATGTGTGTTACCAGAGAGCGACATGCTTGCATCAGTGTTTCATGTCGACACAGTTCTCCCGAATGAGACGATATCTGGGACTGGGGTAACCCCGCTAGTTGACGTGTAGGTCTTCGCCGGATCTCGGCATCCATCTGGGGAGATCACCGCCACCATCCACAGTAAAACATGCACTACATTTATGGGAGTAATGACTTCAGCAGTCGACGCGCCCTAAAACACTAATCAGTCTATCAACAACAGCTGACATTTACCTGCGCACGTACCACCCTTTCGTCCGTGATATTTACAGTTAGCTTCGTATACAGCGGGCGGGACAGGTAACAGTCAGACGGACAACACACATAGGGATTTTTATCGTAATAGGGTTGTTTACCATTTTTTGAAAATATCGTAAATGTCTAGCCGAACTAGAGGTTCTGTGAAAACAGTTTTTAATTGATTTTTTTGGTTTATAGGAACAAGACTTTAAAATAAGAAATTTGAAATTCCTTGGATTGATTGATTAGTAATTTCTGGAGCGTCAACGGCTAAGGTCATTAGTCACCTACGTGTAGTGTATGATGTTCCAGCCGGGACAAGCTCTGATCTCCCTTACACGGTACTGCGTATAAGTGTAACTGTGTATAATATGGAAGGAGAATAGGGGAAGGAAAGATTGCGCGCGGTCCATGGCCCGATTGTTAAGGTACTTCTCCGGCATTTGCCTGGTGTTGATCGGAGAAACCACGGAAAACTACCGATCAGCCGGCCGCTAGAATTCTCATTCATCACTCTTATACATAGTTTTATTTTTTGGTCGCGAATTGGCCATCTACGGACCGCGCTAACGTGCAGTCGTACCCACCGAGGCAAGTCATAATTTTTCTAGGGGTATGTACGTGACTTTAGAGCGGGGATCAGCATTTCTATGCTGAGTCCATATTTACACCCCAGGGTTGTTATCCCTGGGGGATGAGGCGTGGAAATGATGATAATGATATTGAAATGGACACGCACAAATACACAAAGCCACACACAAGTACAACCATACACGAGGCTGGACTCGAAACCGCGATCCATCGGCCCAAGACCGACATGGCACTAATGCCTTAGCAATCTCGGTTACCCAGATCGGCACTATACATAGTTATTATTGTTATTTTATCTGCTAGGAGGGGCAGCTCCCCATCGCTACCAACAACGATAACAAAAAACACAGTGCAAGTGCCAGTGTCAGTGATAATGACAAAAGTTATTCACCAGCGTTAATTACTGTACCACCCACTGACGGTTCCGAAGTTCCAATGGCTTCGTAGCCCAAAACTTCAATAACGAAAATGAGGCCTCAGACTTGCAATCCTCTTACAATATCCAAATAGGCAATAGATGCTCAGAATTAGCCTTCAAGGAAACCGATTCTCCTCTCCCAGATAAGAGTTTCAAATATCTAAATTCTGATCAATCTTCACAGTCTGTTATAACCTCCAAATACCCGCAATTTTCATTGCCGAGATAACAAATATCAACTCTTTTGTTAATGAAATTAGAATGAACGTATCTAAAAACTTCATAGTTAAACCAAAAATAACAAGGTGAAAATAAATCCCGGCACAGCTGAAGAGTTTTGCAAAATCATTTAATAAACACTTCTTCAAGATCCAGCAAACAAAACTTTTCGGTAGTATTCAAAATGTTGATCTCTCTATAACTGATAGAGAAATCATGCAAGATTTAAAACAAAGACGTCCATCCATTGTTAAAAACACACGTCTCCAGGACAGACATCTCATTCCTGTAATAGCGGCCGAGTTCAACGGCAATGAACCACTGGAAACAAGTCTCAATATAAATTTGAAACTTAGTCACCGCCAAAAGAAGAAAAAGTCCAAAAGACCCACAAGAGCGTTATAGATGTTTGGACTTTGGAAACTCTAGAAACAATTGCAACCACAAAATTAATTGTGCAATATATTCTGATAATCACTATACGGTAACTTGTCTTCAAAGTAAAGCAACCCTCACCTGCATTTTCTGCAAAGGCAATCACCGCGCAGATGTAAAAAATGAGAACTGTTTATACTATAAGTAAATCGTATAATCGTATAAGGAAAAGAAAATCACCCCACCTCATAGCACAAGAAATCCATCCCAAAGAACACAATCCCTATACATCAGTAACCAACACCATGAACAGTTTCCATCACTACCCTCTACCCAACCAATCCGAAACTTCACTGGGAACAACAAAGCTGTAATTCAATCAAGCTTTGTTAACAATAACAGATCACGGAGTAACCCCACACAACAAAACCAACAAAATGATATTAATCCTCTTTTAAATTCAATAATTAATTCTACAAAGTTCTGCACAATTAACTTCAACTCCCTCATACCATCAATTCAGAATATAGTAACAGCTTATTTTAATAACAATAATGTCAATACGAGCCCTTAGAAATTTACCATTCACAAATTGGAATGCAAAAGGGACTGACACATCAAGAAATATAATCCTCCAACATTAAAATACTACCTCCAAATATACTTAATCTATTCATCTCCAAATAAAAATACATTGATACTAGGCGATCTAAACGCCAAACACACCAGCTGGAGTTGTCGTACAAGCAACCAAACAGGAAAAACACTATCGCAAATTTTAACCAATACCACTATCAATATACGATCCCCTCCAGAACCAACATACTATCCAAGAGACGTAACTAAAATACGAGACGTCCTAGACATCGGTCTGACGGACGGAAATATCAATTTTTACTCAATCCCATATCATGGGCTCGACTCTGACCACATTCCGGTAAACATACACAACAAATCCCACCCCCGCGATCCCAATCCACAAAATAAACACACTTAAATGAAACTGAATTAAATCCTAAAACAAGCAATTTAATACCTAAAATAAAAATCCTAAATAATTCTACGGAAATTGAGAACGCCGTAATATTACTAAACACCGTAACACATACAACAATAACAGAAACGCAGCCCATAAATACACAAACTCGTAACAAAATTAGACATTCACTTCTACCGACAGAAATTAGAAACATAATAATTATAAAAAGCAAGACTGGAAGACTATGGAACGAAAAATCCACTAATAAAAACAGAACTTAACATATTAACTAATATAGTTAGGAAATTAACAAAAAAATCATATAAATCTCTAATTCCGAAACAAGATACAATCTTTAACAACACAAAACAACTATATATGGAACTTTACAAAACAAATACTAAAAAAGAAATGAATTATTCCACCAATCAACCCACCAAAAGGTAAGTTATTCACCCCAACCGACAAGGCTGAGGAAATAGCCAATAACTTTGAGTCGATTTTCACCCTCAACCAAACAAAACTTCACCCGGAACACAACACAATAATTCAATCAATAAACCTCCCAAACTATGGCCCTCATCCCAAATTTCAGTTTACAAACCCTAAAGAAATAAAACAAATCATTAGCTATCTCCCGATAAAAAAATGCGCCAGGTTACGATAACATTAATAATTCAATACTAAAACCCTTACCAGCCCCCGCAATTGCATACATAACACACACACACGCACACACACACACACACGCACGCACACGCACACGCACGCACACACACATACACACACGCACGCACACACACACACGCATATATATATATATATATATATATATATATATATATATATATATATATATATATATATATATATATATATATATATATATATAACCAAATAAAAATGCAGCGAACACCGATAGCTATCGCCCAATAAGCCTTCTACTATCTCAGTTGAAAAATTTCGAAGAAGAAAACATACTTTAATGACAAAAAACATATACAATTAACAAAAGCTATCCCGAGAGCAATTTGGATTTACTGAACATATGTTCACACAATACCAACACATTAGAATTACAGGACATCGCAACACAGCATTTCAGAAGAAATATCACTCAATACTCATATCACTTGACATATCACAGGCACCCGATAGAGTATGGCATCAGGCACTAATTTACAAATTAATGAAAATTCACACTCCACTGTACATCACCTCAATAATCCAACAGAACCTTTTCAGAAACAATCAACAATCATCTCTCAAATCACAGGTTAATCAAAGCAGGATTACCACAAGGATCCCTCTTTTTATCCACACTGTTCAATCTGTATGTAACAGACATCCCCAGACATCCAACAGTAAAAACAGCGCAGTTTGCAGTCGATACACTTATTTCCGCCTCCAGTTATTCTCTAATTAACATTAAAAACAACATACAATTATATCTAAACCAAATAGACAGTTGGTCATCTAAATCAAAAATAAAATGAAACCCAAACAAAACAGAAGCAACAATTTTTCTTCAATGCCATACACTCCACCATGGTATCCCCCCAAATAAATATTTAGGACTACCCTGTGTGATGTCAGGGGTTGTATACTTGTTTTTTTCTAACATGGCATCTGAGGGTAGTATCGCCAAGATGGAATATGGCACGACTATTTACGTCTTTCTTGATCATGTCGCATGATCGCGACCGTATCAAACAGTGCTGCAGATCAAGTGACTAGCGGCACGACCGAGAAAGACGCGAAAAGCCATGCCATATTCCATCTTGGAGATACTACCCTCAGATGCCTCGTTAGAAAAACCCAAGTATAGTAGAATAACATCCCGGGATCTCCTCCTGTCGTAACTAATCGACGCAGCTGACCGCTGTCCTTTACCTAGTAATCCATTTTCGTCACTCCTGCATTTTTTCCTTCTCACCCGGATCTCGACAGGTGGATCGAGTATTGACGTGTCTCTGGTGACTGATTTGTCACATCATTTCTTATAGACTGAAGACATAATCTAATTTCATTATATCTTTCACACAAAGCATTTACTGCATCTGCCTGCGCAGACCATCTAGTGTATGAAAGTTGTTTCACCACTTTACGACGAGGACCTAAATATGAACAAAGTATCTCCCAGCGGCGTGTTGACGATGAAAAGGTGTAAAGATTTTGTACCAAATCAAAATAAATGGTCACTGTTTTTTACGTAAAAAAAAACAGTTAAAAACTGCGTATCACGTGCTATGGGGAAAAGTGAATTGTGTGCACATTTTCAAAATTCTGTGATCCCTACACTAAGTCATATACTACTTAAATTTTGAATTTTGAAAGGGAAAAAAACTCCCATGTAATAAAATCTATTTTCAAGGATAAATAAGCAATAATTTTGAATTTTGAAAGGGAGAAAAAACTCCATTAATAAAATCTTTTATAAATTTTGAATTTTGAAAGGGAGAAAAAACTCCCATGTAATAAACTCTATTTTCAAGGATAAATAAGCAATAAATTTTGGCTCTTATTACTTCCTGCCGCGACAACATGGAAACGATAATTTGAATAATTGTATTTCCCACTGAATTCTAGAAGACGTGCACAGAAAATGAAGTTACTTTATGTCCAGAAGCAAAACAAGGGGCCATCTCAGCATTTGCTCAATGGATCAGGGAAACTGGACGAAAAACCTGATCGAGATGGGTTAGTTAAAACACACTTGACAGCATGTACCCCTACTAAATTGAGTGAGTGTCCAGCACATGCACAGCATACACAGCATACTTATTTAGTTCTTTTATCTTCGCTTGTAAGCCTGAACATCGCCCTGACATGTTTGCTACATTGTCATAAGACTGGCCCCTACAATTCAGGATATCTATGTTATTGGTTTTTAATAAGTGTGTCACAACTTCTGTAAGATGTTCTGCATTATGACCATGAATGGGAATAAACTGCAAAAATCGCTCTTTTGGAACAGCATCTAACACATATCTTACTATAAAAGTAAGCTGATCAATATGAGTCACATCCGGAGTGGAATCTACAGAAATAGCATAGTATTTTGCTTTTCGAATTTCCGAAATGATTACTGAAAGAACTTTAGTACCCATTATTTCCAAGAACTCTTCACAAATGGTGGTTGACAAGTATGATGGCATCCCTTTCCCTGAATTACCATATTTCCTTATGTGTTCGTGTAAGAATGGATCAAACTGACTTATAAGTTCCAAAATACCCAAATAATTTCCATTTGTTACTGAACCAAGTCTTTGGTCAGAACCTCTTAAAGGGAGTCCTCTCGATGCTAAGAATTTAATTACTGCAGTAACTCTTTTCAACACCTCTTTCCAATATTGTCGCTCATTATTATATTGGACGATCAATTGTGTATCTACTCGCCCGAGTGTTTTTGATCGACTACAATAAGCTACCATGCAATTTCTATGTTCTTGACTATTTTCATGTTCTGATGCAGCTTTCAGAGCATGTTTCCAGTCATTAAAACCATCTCCGCTGAATGGAAATTTGGAGTGTGAAAATAATTTGCACGCAAAACAAACTTTTCCCTTCGCAGGTGAATATATGAGCCATTACCTTTGTACAATTTCTTTGTTTGGCAATTTTCGCGAGAACATTGCTTGAGTAAGTCGTCTTTCTTCCATATTATCACCAGTTTTATATATGCGGGCCGATTTATCAAAATTATTTTCTTTATTTTGACAACCAGAAGATCTTTTTCTACCCAATAATAACGTAAGATGTCATCAGTATGTGGCCAAAGACCGGGGTCTGATGTTGTATAGTGACTATTTTCTGAATTAATGGTACTTACATAGTTTCCTGAAGCACAATCCTGGTCTTCTGTGTTGATTATCTTCACCTGTTCCTCATTATCTTCTTCATTGTACGTCATAAAATTTTACTCTCTAGCACACTATTTGTTACTTCTGCTTGGTTCTGTAATTTTTTTGTGTGAACTCGATGTTGATAGGCCAGGAATGTGTCAAGGATTAGAGAAAAAGACTTGATAAACGTGAAACAGTTTTTTTTAACAATATTGTGGAATTAAATCCTCAGTAGATTTAACGCAGCGAGTAAACTGCTGTAAAGTGAAAAAGTTAATTTGTCGGCAGCAGTTAAAATGCTGAAGTCATTAACAGTATTTATTAGGGAGAAGAGAGATGATTTTGACGATTATGAGTCCAAATCGAAAGCCAAATCAGTTGTGAAAGAATATCATGATACACAAAGGCGTCAAATAAAACGTAGCTCCATTCTTGCATTTGCGGATAGTGGATGAAGTAATGAGAAACTTCTGGGAAGAGAAAAGTTCAGAGTAGAGACATTCCTACCAATAATAGACACTCTGGTTTCTAGTCTAGAACTCCGAAGTAAAGCATATGTAGACATTGTTGATAGGTTTGTTTTTTTGGAATGTCTGCATGAGTTAGAGAATTCAGAAATTTCAAAATATTGCGAAAACCTTGCAATTTTTTATTGTGAAGACTTGGTAACTTCAGAGCTAATATCTGAATGTCACCATTTTGCTGCATATCTTAAAACAAATATAGAATATTTTCAAGAATATGCTGGAGATAATGAAAAAAAGATCAATATTCAAAACCTGCACAGTTACATGTATAATGAGAATATATTATCAGCATTCCCCAATATGGAAATTGCTATGAGAATTTACCTCACTTTATTTGTAACCAATGCATCTGGAGAACGTTCATTTTCTAAGCTGAAAATAATAAAAGACGAGTTACGAAATAGCATGGCACAACCACGATTAAATAATTTAAGTTTGATGAGTATTGAACATGACATTTTGGCAGAAATTGATTTTGAAGACACAATTCACGATTTTGCCACCTCGAAGTTCAGAAAAGTTATTCTCTAAAGACGACTAATAATAATTAATAAAGGAAGAGTGGAGTGTTAACTGTCAAGACGTCACATAGGTGAGTTTATATTATTATTATTATTATTATTATTATTATTATTATTATTATTATTATTATTATTATTATTATTATTATTATTATTATTATTATATTATTATTATTATTATTATATAATTAATAATAATATAATAATAATATTATTACATTGAAGTCCCTTATTTATGGTAGTAATGCAGCTATAACTTCTGGAGGTGCGCGTGTGTTCATGTGTTTATCGAATCCGCCGGGGGCCTCAGAGGTTCAAGAAGCGGCCCTGCTATCATATGATACATCATTTTATTTCAATGTTCATGATCTATCCATTGCTGATGAAAAAATACATAATTCCATTTAAAAAATCAAAGATGATTAAATTTATCGAAAACTAAAACTATTATAGACAATTTCTCGACGGCATGTTACATGCCCCATGATTCTGCATTGTTATGCGAAATCTGCAACTCGATACCCTGAACCGTTTAGACCTCATGATGTGATGACCTCAAACAATCCACTTAGATTCGGAGGGTAGTGTCAAAAAGCATTGTCGTGTTAATGTCGAATGGAAAAGAATGCTTCTAGGAATTGTTCTGAACTTGGAAACATTGAATTTTAAAAACATGTTTATTTGCAAACTTCGCACCTTCATTGAAATTTACTTCACTGCATACGTAAATTCACATTCCTTCAATTACAAATGTCCATAAATAAACTCAATACTTTATTATAACAGTATTATTACTTATTCCATGCTGATGCTATCTGCTTCTAAAGGCAGCAGACTTACTGGTTAGAATGAATTTGTGAATGTTATAACAATGTATTTCGTATTTGGAACGTGTGAATTCTGTGGATCCGGAAGCTTTAATGTCTATATTTATACGTGAATAACAATTAATGCAAAATTATTGTTTTCTTGTATATTTAATTTGAAAAATT
Organism: Teleogryllus oceanicus; assembly: GCA_964035755.1. Classification (NCBI taxonomy): domain Eukaryota; kingdom Metazoa; phylum Arthropoda; class Insecta; order Orthoptera; family Gryllidae; genus Teleogryllus; species Teleogryllus oceanicus. The sequence continues at coordinate 240,507,754 of CAXIVR010000001.1, forward strand.
TCCACAATTTTATACGTAAAGAATTGGCTTCGTAAGAAGGTAGATAAAGGCTTTGTCCATCGGAAAGCGAGTGTTACGATTTATGCTTACAAGCTTTCCCTATTTCGCCTTGAAACGTATGGAGGAAGGACGCAATTTTCACCGGGAGGTATTTCTGGAAGCCAATTGATGACTCTTTCTTGCATCCAGGTTGAAGATTGTTCGGTAGCCGACTCGAGTAGTATTTTAAAATTCATGCAGTAATTGTTAAACAAATGAAACCTAAAGTATTTAGAATAAAATGAAAAATTAGAGAGCTGAAAACCAGGAATATCTAACCAGCAACAATTTTCGTGGCAATATATACAAGCGTTGTCCCCTCCAGCCCCGTCAGGTGTACTTCAAATGTATTTGCCGGAGAAACTAAGCGAACCGTTGCAAACCGGTTTGTAGAAAAGCCTTGCGTGGGAACTGCGTAAGGAAAAGCCTTACGTGGGAACTGCCAAAAAAATAGTTGTCATGACATGCTAATTTCTTATGAACAATTACGTATCTCGAAAACGAAAGACGATAGCGCCAATCGGATTGCGGAATTTTGCATCTCGTTGAAAGGAAATTTGAAAAAAGCAATACATCTTGTTTGAAAAATATTAAAATTTATAAACAATTTCCAAATTTTGCAATTCTAAAGTGGGATGGGTTCTCTGATGTCCCAGAACCGAAAACTGCGAATTAACAATTTTGCAATAATTAAACATTTTATATACAATTCTGAAACGTGCGCTATTCCTGCCTGGGATTTTTTGAATTAATTTTTTTTTAAACCTCTAACGATTCGAGAAAGACAGTATTTTGCATTTTTGCAAATTTAATATACATATGAACAATTTAAAATATGCAATTATTATCGCTTTTCTTATCGCAAAATTCTGTAGTAAATTAGTCGTTTGATAAAATTCATAAATTCTGTATGGACAATATTGCAATTAAAATGTGTGTAAGAAATTAATTGGTCTAACATCAGTGTTATTTTATCTGATATCAATGTAATTTCTTCAAAAAGAATTGTGTTAACAGAAGTTAAGTGCTATGTGTTCATATATATTTCAATAAATTTACTTTCATGTTCATACAAGTGTTTCTTCCACGTATTTTTTAATTTGAAAATACTTCCCCTCTGAACTAGCGACGCCCGCCATTTTCTACAACGTAATTTTGTTACGGCACTCCCTCCTGCGTTGAGATTGGCTACGATGGTTTGTGAGGCTCCGCTAGCGACGTTTCGTCATGACAAGGGCTGCCCAAGCCGTGCAAAAGCTGAACTTAGTCGCAGACGGCCCCGATCAATTTATGTTTTCAGTACTGTATCAGTCCGCACCAGGGAAATTAGAAAACTTTACTACGAGAAAGTCTGTGCCATTCTGTAGCACCTCTATTTATAATATAATTATTTTATTATGATGCATATTGTTATTGTATCAATCTTATATATGTACTAACCTTTACGTTATTAAATGATGATGTGTTGGTATAGTTGCTAATAATCTCGTACTGAGCTGGTTATATTTTTCCGGCTCCAAGATTGATTTTGAAGCGAAAAACTGTTAATTTGAAATTTAAAATACTATTTCAGAATTATAAGAAATAGATCAGAGACATTTCATATAAATCGAACTTAAAATACCAAGTAAAAGTACACGGAGAAAAATGTTATGGTACAGTGAACAATACATTTTTAGTAAGCATTCATACAGTAAATACAATTATTCGTGAGGTCAAATTTACTCAACAGGCTTTGGTTTCGTTTAGTACATCAGACAATTCAAAATCGTAAGTGAATGTACAAATTGAATGTTCACTTTTACTATGCGTGTTTCGTAGATAAAACTATTCTGTGATTTTTACATCTCGTGTCGTCACAGTCACTAAACGCTGTTTAGTAAATTCGAAGTACAGGAGGCGTTAGCGTCGAGGCTGCGCAGCTCTCTCAGCTTTCCCACGTTTTCATAAATCTGACCAATTGGAATGGTTGGACATACAGCACGTTTAGCGGAAGAATCTTTAGAGCCTCGTTTCTTTCTCATCGTTTCATTCATTACTCTTCCCGGTGGAGATCAGCTGGTGTGAACGGTGAGGATTCTATCTTTGTGTTATATTATAGTTTTACTTTAACATAATGGCACACATAATAAATAGTGTCTCGGATCTACTTAAGATTTGGGGATTCTCTGAATATATTGCAGCTTTCGAAGGTAACTCGAAATTATAAAGTCATCAAATATTAGCTGTGTAGTTTATAGGTTAAGATTATAAGTACTAATACTAGATGAGCAACCCAAACCAGTGATGTGTTTTCATTTGTACTTGGTTCTTAGAGCAGAACCCAGCAAATATAGTAGTTTCCTTATTCAAGTAAAACAAAATTCTCATTTAATATTAAAATTAATATTTACGTGACCCGTGTACTGAATATTACTATATATGCATCAGTTTACAGTACGAATGGTTTAGTAACGCGCACTGCGACCTGTTTAGTAAATATTACTACATGCAGTCGTAAACGCTACGGTTTTTAGTAATGCTATTGCGACCTTTTAGATATGAAATACAAGGCATTCGTCAACGGAACTGTCTGTTTAGTGGTGCCCATTGTGATCTGTTTAGTAAATACGACTACACGCGGTCGTCAACGCTATGATTCGTTTAGTACAGTCCACCAAACGCAGTTCGTTTTTGAGACCATACAGGCTTAGTTGAGCGAAACGGCCATTTCGTAAAAGCGACTAAGCACTTTGTTCTACGAAAATTTACTAAACCGTTTAGTTCGATATACTACGTGATCAATAGCATGGATTAAACATTTCTCTCCGTGTACAGTATAGTATTTCTTTCAATAAATTATATTGTTCCTAATTTGCGATAAAATGTTTCAAATCAACCATTACTTCAATTTTTTTATTGTTAAGATTATACAATTATTTGCCAGCGTGTACCAATGATTTTATGAAATGTTTTAACAAAAATGTTTTTCCACCATGGCGACCATTTAATGACTATTTATTAGTACGTCATTGCGTCAATTTATCAAACTGGATTACGGGGGATCCTAAAATTTACCGCCATACTTGTACTACCTACGATGCGTGCGTACACGGCCTAAATTTGACATCTTTGAATCAGTATGGCGGCTATTTAGAGACGCCAAAATAGTAAGGCAGAGTCATGATCCGCAATGAAAAATAATTTTCTACCATTACACCAAAAAGTTATCTTTGAGCTCATAATACAAGAGGGCATTAAAAAAATGACACTTCGAATTCAATATGGCTTACAGTTTGAGACGCCACATCAGTATGGCAAACATTTCCTTCACACTTTGGCTATCTAACAAACAACGGGCGCGGCGCGGCGCGGCGAGTGGCCTTGCGAGGGGTTGACGTTGTATGTTTTGCGATCGGTGGAATATATTTCTGAAGGTTTTCAATCTGTGATAAATGCGAAATTATCCGCAAAATGCGAAATGGACGTGAATCTGCGACACTAAATTGCATTTCATTATTTTCTTCGTGGTCTCTCTCTAACTAGGGATACGACTTCGACAACACATCGACGTTTGAAAACATTTAATTTTGACATAACATTTAATTACTTAATCTTAACCTTAAATATTCGTTCACTAATGGTGAAATGTTAAATTAGTATCGCTTATTTCCTCATTTTCATAGAAAAATCTAAAAAATACCAGAATATTTTTTATTTCGAAGAGACCTCCCGTAATAATAATTTTCTCAAAAACTGCTACAAAATGCTAAATCTTAATTTTTATAATGCAATAAAATGCTATAGTCTTCTTTTTTAAACGAGATGTTTTTAAATTTAAAGAGCTAAATTCTACCATGACTACAAATACTTAATGATTCATAATGAATATCAGTAGGGAGATAATTTTTTTAAGGTATACGCATTTTTTTTCTTCCAATATTCAGGAAATGTATAATACAAGTTCATAGGCATACAATAATTGATATGTATATCCCCTTGCACAGAATATGGGTGATGCCCTGTGCGGCCAAATCTGGCTTTTCCACAGCTTGGACAACCATCGCTGGACACTTGACCAATCCTGGCGTCTACGCCTAGCCGCTCTTATCATTGGCTTTTGCTCCAAGTTTCAGACACGTCCCCCATCATCTCCTCGAAGATTTTCCTCCTAGTTATCTCAAAGGGGCGGAGCAATTTCTGAGGTCAGTGACGCTGCCTCGCTAACGTGAGCAGGGGGTAACAGGAGAGGGAGGGATGAGAAGAAGTAAGAGGAGGTAACAGGAGAGGGCACGGAAACGAAACGGATTGGTGCGCGCGGGCGCGAAGATCACCCGGCCAATTGCACTAGACGTTGGCTCTGAACCCCGTGGACGCTGACGAACCAAGGGGCAGAGGGTCACGGGAAGGGGCTGTGACATTTTTTATCGAGTTCTTTACCATGAAAATTAACTCTAATTTATGGTATCTAATATTGTGAGAAATTTGTGTCAGATTAAATTAATAGTATTGAAAGTTTTGTTTCTTACAAACTATTTTAAAATGCTAATGGTTCTGAAGCAAGGAACACTAATTATTACATAATCGTTTTCGGGAAACACACAATATCTACATAATATAGACATTTCCTATCAAGCAAATTGAAATTCATGTTCACGTATTTAAAATTTGTATTTTGACATTATTACTCCTTGATTAAGGAAATGCAAGCAATACACACATTTTAATACGCATTATGAAAATGTAATCGCCCATTTTTTCTATATGAGCAGGTGCATGCAAACAGTGATTTCGTTAATCAATTAAAAATCACTGCCGGATGTTCCAAGTAAATTATCATTGCAAAATTGCTATTGTTAATATTGTTTAGACTATTTGTAAAATTGATGCAATTTTATAGTGATAATCGGTGAAAAAGATCTAGGGAACCTCTCATGAGAAATATTGCGAAAACATAATTGTCTTATTCCTTAAATATTTTCAAAAGTTGCTATTTTTCTGTTACACTGCTGAGAAGATTATATCTATCCCTTCGCAGTGATATTAATAGCAAAATTGTAATAATTGATATCGTTAATAAACAGCTAATAATATAAACAGCAAATTTTTAATTCTTTTAATTTGGGGAAATCTACACTGAAGTTAAATATTTTATTAAATATTTTTCAATAACCACATAGTAAAAAAAGAATAAATTTGAAAACCTTACAATGTTACCAATCAATGTAATTTTCTTAAAACGAGCTGTTAAAAAAGAAACAAAAACTTGTTTGAATAAACTTTAAAGAGATTGAGTATTTAGTTAAAAAATTTCAATTCCGGGACAATTTTCCATTTAAAATATTTAAGCGGAACACAGTGTCTCCGAATCGTATTATATTTCCAATTCATGTTAGATTTTTGTATGACCCCCAGAAACAGTTTCTGGGGTGTTTAGTTCGATTCAAGACGCTCTCTCGCAATTCAAACATCCGGAAACCTTGACACGGTTTTCGATATTGAAGTAAGAAACGGTTTTTATTCACAGGAAACACACCGTCCTTGTTTTCTAATGATTAATTGTGAAATAATTTTAGCCATTGTAAGATATACGCATGACAAATATTTTGTGCTAATAAGATCCCAATACTTGAATGCACATAGAACCTGAAAATACATTTGGTTTTAGATGAACACGGAAAACAAAGAGTTTCAATGAGATCACAAGTCCTCAAATCTGAAAACTAAACTACTGTCTTTATCATTTACACGAAATGAAACTTCATACCTTCTTTAATAATCTAAAAGAACTGTGATTGTGCTTAAATATCTTGACAATTACATAGTGCAATATTATTCGCAAAATTTTCTGAAAATTAGTATAGAAGTCAGTTAATATAATTTTTATTTATTACAACATTAAAAGAGTAAAAACATAGTAAAAAATGACTAATTTTAAAATGAAATAAATGACTGGTAGTAGAGCTTAGGGTGAGTTTCTATTTGTTAACAATACAGAAAAATCAAATCTGTTTGTTCCATTACTGTTAAAAATAAGTTTTCTGCAATTTGGCAACGAAAATATCTAGTTTTTGAAATGTTAATCCCTCGCTTTTTTAAATTTATTATTATTATTACTATGATTTTTCATCTTTCAACTATTAATAGTTAAATTGTTGGGAAGGGATTCTGAAACTCAAGAAAGCGTGCGCAGATGATTTTCTCCCCCATACGTCACATACAGATTTTGACTAAATAAATAAATATATAAATAATAAATAAATAAATAAATAAATGACAAAGACAGTGGAACATCAACAACGCAAAATTAGTGTATAAAAGGCATGTTAAAAATCATCCTCTTCACGCATATTAGATTTATAAATCCATATTCTCTAAGAAAGTTTAAAGAGTTTGCGGAGGACAGTAGCCAGCATCTCCTGTATAGTCGACAAGCTATGCCTTCTTCGGCTCTTTCATTATCGTAGTGCATGCTTTACAGTAAGGTGTTCTTCATTTCTGGGGGATAGGGGGTGGGTAACTGCGCGAGATGTCCGTGCGAGAAGTGGCAGTGCCCGATCCGAAGGTGAATAACAATTCTCGCCTCGGGCTTAGAGCCACGGGATGACCACGACAAGGGTCTTATGATCCTTGTGAGTTTGAAAAGAGTTCTGCCACTCTGTTTGCACTCAAAATGCAACGTTGGATCAAAATCTTGGTTGTAAGAGCAGATATTACCATAAAGATGTCTTTCTTGCTTCCTCGAGGCCAACTTTACTACCTAGTCAGCGGTTTTTTTTCTACTTATCTCCACGTCGCCAGGGACACAGGAAAAAACGCAATTCAAATGATAGAGAATTAAGCGATATCTTCCATGTATTTGATGTTGGATATATGATGTCAAAGGTTTACAAGGAGAGAAAGAGGAAATGGACGACAAGGCCGTAGCTTCCTGGGTTCGAAGGGCCGCGGGTTCCGCCTCGGACATAAATGTGTGTATTCGTGATGTCCTTACGTATTCTCCCTACAGAAAACCCCAAAATAAAAAAATGGTCCCTATTATAAAAAGAGACATTAAAAATATATAAAAAAACAACAACTTCCAATTGTCAAAGAAAATTTCACATATTTGAGTTCGGACTTTCAAAAATCGTTGCCTAATAAAACCTAAGGACTTTATTTCTCTGGGCAAAATAGTATTATAAAACGGAAATTTATTTAATCCAAAATTAAATTTTCATATACTGTCAGCTAATTCGATTATTATTTATAACTTAATATTTCAACTCTCTCAAAGATTTCCTACAATATTGCAATGATATTCATTGTAGCCAATACCTATTTTATTCACACTTTCTCTATTTCGTTGGTGAAATGAACATATTTATTTTAAACTGAGTACCACTGAATTTATGAATGTTCTTTCATTCTAATATTTCCATAGTTTTAAAGCTGAGGAATAGTGACGGAAAATAATTGGCCTAATATTGAGTTAAGACTTCATTAAATATTTCACTGTATTTTACATTCTCGAATGCGCAGCATACTACAGAAACAATGATATCAAGTAAAAATGGTATTTAGGGGTTTTGAAGGAAAATTCGGCTTTTGAAGGAAAATTCGGCTTCACGAACTCCTAAAAATATTTTTCCAAAAAGACTTTGCGAACATGTATTTATTTTTAGATTGGTTGTAGGAAAAGGACCTGTGTACGCATGGTACCGCAAAAAATTAAAACATTACTGACTTCTAAATCTATGTATTATTTTTCAAAATTGATATTATTCTAGCAAGTTGACTGGGATTCTGAATTCAATAAGAATCCAATATTTCTGGAGGGTATGTTACATTATGCTCATATTGCATTATTGAAACTTTCTGAAAACGAACTCTTTTTTACGTTACGTACACTCTTTATTCGAATACACTATACCGTTATTACAAATACTGTAGTAAATGTCACCTTTTATTAATATCTCTGGGATTTTTCAACATTACAATTACTAATTTGTTTCAAATTTCTCATGAACTCTTGACTCTTCTTCTCGGTATAACTAATTCGACAAATTAAGTTATAAAAAATTGTATAAATGTTTTCCAAAATTGGAAAATTGCTTTGCAGTGAAAGCATAAAAATTTTCCGTGAACCCATAATCTAAATTTTCTCATATATTGATCAATTGCACTTTCTCCCTAAGGAGTAGAGAAAGTTACGTAATGCTGCGCGAAAAAACCGCGAATTTTCTGCAGAAAACGCATATTACAAGGCTCTTGTGAAGAAAACGGATAAATCCACTTGCTAAATTTAGAAAACAAAATCCTCCAAATCGTGGTGTAGCCAGAATATATGTTTTGTGGGTGGTTGATAGCGAAAAATCGACTGACGGCAAAATGTCCGTCCGTCCGTCCGTCTCTGAACAACGCTAGCGGCTAAACCGTTCAGCCGATTTTCACCAAAATTGATACTCCCCAATCGATCTGGCTGATGTCGTAGCCCCTTGAATTTGAAACCGATATTCAATTAGGGGGGAGGGTAATTTACATGAAGCCCCTGGAACATTTTTCAAATGTTCAAACAAATGGCTCCATAATTTTTTATTACATTTTATTGTTGGATAGTGGGAAGTGCGTTTAAGAGAAGAGTGCAGGTCTCGTGTTCGTTGAAAACTGATTTTTCGAAAGTCTTCCTACAAGTAGAATATTGAAATTTAAGATTTTTTCCATTGATGAAACCTATTCTTTAAAGATAAGATTTTTAAATAGATCATGTGCAATTTTTCGAAAATTTTAGTATTTTCCGCATAAGTTTCCGTGAAAATACGGGTGAGAAAGTACATCACTAGTATTCTTTAAAAATGTCCTACTTCTAGACATTAGGCTCTTCTCGAATAATTGCAAGTCCCTTTCCAGTTTTATTATGACAATGTGGTACTGAAGTACACATGAGGAAAAGTAAAAATATTGTACTTTCTTTGTATAGAGAAAAGTTCGCATTCTATTAAAATATAATTGTATTATATTGTTCCCTATATTATACATTTTTATATTATATTATATATTACAATATATTTAAACTTAAAAAGGATCGACCTCTGAAAACGAAAAAAATATATCGAAACGATTATGTTCCATTTAGCATAGGTTTTATTATATTTAACTACTTTTCTAAGTGGTAACTGAAACAGAAACCTCTTTAGCCGAATGGTTAACGTCATAGGTATCCTGTCGGCTTGCTAACGTTGTGAGTTCGAATCCAGAAGGTGATTTTTTCTTCTGTTATGATGTGATTTCAGTACTATTATGTCCAATATTTTGTAATTAATATTAATTTCTGAAAAGACTTAGTGGCCCTAAAAAGGGCCAGTTTTGTCGTCCATCAGTACGACGACCAGAAACCTCCGTTCTGTACTATCTGACCGAGGCGCTGGTGGTCCTATTTTCGACGAACTCTATATATTTTTGAAAATTAAAAAAGTTAACTTTTCAAAACTACAAAATTGAAAATAGAGATCTTACTGGTTGAAAACTCTTTTCCCAATTCATGTAATAGTATAATATTGCAGAGCAGTGACAAATTAGAGAAGAAAGTATGTGCTGTTTTAGTACAACTACTTCGTTGTTTACATTATAAGCATTATAATTTCTTTAAGAAGCAATCAATCAACTATTTGCAGGTAATTAAAATATTGTTAGTATTATATCATTCAATTTTAGGTTACAAGTTTTCATGAATAACGAATGCAAATTTGACCGGCAATTCTCTTAGTTGTGTTAATTGGTTTTAAAAATCACATAGTTACTTGCTTAATACTACGCGGTTCTGTATTTCAGACTGGCGTTTCACGATGTGTTACAGTTCAGTCTTATCGCGGAATGTGGAGATCACCTTGAAGACCGAGCCGTCCACTACAACCTGGCCACTATAATTGACTTCCCTACTAGAATTAAGAATAGATTTCCTTTCGAAGGCTAAAATCTTGTCCTAAATAGCTATTTTCATTGAAAAATGTGGAGCCATTGTTAAAAAATGGCGTTAAGCGTTAGTGTAAATGCGAAATTTGAAGCTCTTTTTCAGAGGAATCTATTGAGTTTTTGAAAAACTTCCTCTAAATTCATTTGAAGCACTTCCACTCAAGTTAAATAATGTATACAAATCTATTCAAATGGGCATATTAACGGCGTGAGAGATATTTCAAGAAATTACATCTGTGTAATTTTTGGAAAAACAAAAGAATACAACAAAATGAACTTTACGTCATATTAAACAGTGCAATTAGCACTATCAATTGGAATAGTTTGAAGAACAAATTTGGAGCCATTTTTGAGAAAATGGCGTTTGAGCGTTTCTGAAATTGCGGAATTTTTAGGTAATTTTACAAAAAACTATTGAGATTTCGATAAACTTTATTTGACATTTTTTAAAACACATGTACTCATAAATGCAATTATGTGAAGAAGTTGCCTCTAATGTAAATATTACCAACGTGAGAGACAAGGAAAAAAAATTAAATTTTTGTAATTTTTGAAAAACCAAAAGAATAGAGCAACATCTCGTTTATGTCATCGGATAGGGTGCATTTGGCATTACACCAACCAAAAATTTAAAGAAAAAATTTTGAGCACTTTTTGAGAAAATCTTGTTTATGTAGATTTTCAATATTGCAAATATTGCACGCCATATTATGCAAAATCAACTAAAACTTTCAAAGAAAATTGCATGACCTTATTAAAAGAACTAATTATGAACAACAAATTTCATTTGAAGCAAAAATCTCTATCATTAATTTTGTAGTTGTAATAAGACGCCGCAAAATATTCAAATTTTCGCAATTTTTGAAAATTTGGAGTTAACCGTGAAAATTGGACCTATTCTACCTTTGTGTATTTTACTCTATTCTTACAAGAAATTTAAAGAAAAAATTTGGAGCTGTTTTTGAGAAAATTTTGAAAATGTCCGGAAGGCTTCAAATAAAGCCCCCTCAAAAATTAATGAATGTTTTTCAAAATCGCATAGCTTCAGCTCAGGCGAAAACGACAGGGGTTTCTTCAATTTGGAAAATATCGTATGCATGGTTTTCCAGACGGACAGACGGACGTTTTGCTTCCAATTTGTTTTTCGGCATCAGGAATCCACAAAACTGGGATTCTGGCTACACCACGTGTTAGAGGATTTTTTTCTCTTAATTTAGCAATTTGTTTGATTCAGTTTTTCGTCACCAGAGCGCGGCAATGATTTTTTTCCGCCGAAAATGCGCCGTTTTTTCGCGCAGCATTACATAACATTCTTTATACTACGTATATTCTTTATACTCCGTATATACGTAAGTATACGAGAAAGTGATATGTAAAGTGTTTGTTAACATGTGTTACGCAGATACATTTTAAGGAATGAGTTAGTGATTAAGTTGAAAAAAATAATTCTTGGATTTTAAAACCATGTATTTATATAATAAATATTCGATTATTAGTCGAAATAAATGTGTTTATCATACCCATTTGCGAAAATTCTAAAAGGCTACATTGTTGCGAATGATATTGATTAATAAAGAAGCCTATTATTAAATATTGTTCTCAATCATTCATTCGAGAGTTTGCTATAGCAAAGCAAGTAAAATAGTTATAACTATTTTACTAAACTATCCCAACCGCGGATCCAATAGAAAAGACTCAGGGTCACGTGACCCTCTCTTGATCCTAGAAAATATTCATTTCTCTCTCCTAATGAACTAATGGTAAACTAGTAATGAAGATGAAGATCTTTTATTTATATAATATTATTTCATCAGAAACAGTTCTTTAACCCTTAACTTGACGTTAAAATATTTGTTACATTATTTTAGGAGACGCCCAATAAGCCATGCAAGACTGGTAAAACAGAAAGTTGAAAGGTTTGTTTAGTGCATAATCCAAATAACTAAAAATTGTTGGTGGATATCGTTTAACACTTCGAGAACGGCTGGAGAACCTTTTGAATTCATACATAAGCGATTTCCCGCTTTTTGGAGTCAGCGTATCACTTGAAAAATAGGTAGAAAAATAATATTTTTTTGTATCTGTAACATTTAATCCAGAAATTAATAAAAACATAAAAAATGGAGACTCAAAATAAATAATGAAAAGTCGAGACACATGGTTGTAGGGAAATCTCGATATGATCTAGAACAGAAATAGGTATATTTCGAGTAGTAAAGAATTTTAATATCTCGAAGTGACATTTAGAGCAGGGGAATCTAATAATAACTTTAATAAAAAATAAGCAAGGGAAGGCCAATTATTAGTAGACTTCATAATTGTCGCGGCTGTGAAACTCTTTTAAAGAGCGCGCCTAAGAAGCAGCGCTCAGCGTCGGTCAGAGAAGGCAGCGGAGGCGGCGGAGCGAGAAGACGCCGCCCAATCCCGGAAAGCGAGCTGGTCGAGAGCCCGAGCTCCAGCGCCGCCCGCTTTAAGAGCGAGCGCCGCCAGCCGAGAAGTACGACAGTGATTGGCAATTGAGTTGTGAGGAGAGCGTTAGTGACCGTGCGCCCAGTTGAATTCCGCGAGGAGATTGTACAGTATGATTTCTGGTTTCGACATAGCTTGTTCTTGGTACATCTCCCGGACTTTTGGTTTCTTGATTTTGGTTTGTGACTCGGTACGCTCTTTGGACTTTGGAATTGTAACCTTTGTACTTTCGGCAGTTAATTACAATACATGTTTGTGTATGTAAAGCGTGCAATTATTCTGAACATAACAATAATATTTTATAAAACAAGAATTTTTGAAAGAAAACTAAGAGACAATTTACAAGACAATGGTGGAGAGCTGTGTTACGTTTGGATAAGAAATTTGGATTAAAAATGATGCAATAAACTCTCGGTTAAATGCTATGACAATGAATTTTTGGAGACGATGTTGTCAGTATACTGTTTGATAGAATCCCAACGGAAGAGATTACACAGATAATAATGATTGAGAGACAAGTGATCGAAAATGTAGAATCCAAACAACTCCAATGGTATGCTGCAGAATGCATGCTGACAGAATATCAAAAATTATCTTTGAGTGAATCCCTTTCGAAAAAAGAAAACGAGGAAGGCCAAGGAAATCTTGTAAGTACGTCATCGATTCGACAATGAAGAGCAGAAGAATAGAGGAAGATGCCTGACGGAATAAAAAACTTTGGCGTGTAGATTGTGAAAAACTGTCATTAGAACTGTAAAATACGCGCTTAAGAATTAATAATAATTACCTTAAACCTGAAGTGGAAGGTACCGGATGAAGAAGCCTTGTTATTATGTGCTGGCACAAGTAAGCGGGGCTAACAGATCTTGCTGGACTACCAAACCAAAAGAAAAGTAACGTTCTTATTTGAAAAGATTAAATGAAAACAAAGAAAATTTGATTATTTTCTAGAGGGGAGTCCTTTAGATAACAAAAATCAGATATTACTCTCTTTGCTATTTATAATATTTGTAAAATTGTCCATTTATCGCCATGATCGCTTTTTCAATGGGGACAACTATTCTTCGGAATTTACAGGTCGAAAAGTAGATATAGTATTAAGGTTAAAAAAAAAAGATTGAATTATGTTTTCGAAAAATTTACGGGACTGAAGTAAAAAGAGAAAACTATCACAAATAGTAAATTCACATTTCTTGTATGTTGCACCAATGAACAATGTCAATTCCGTAATTAAAATCTATTTTCGATCCACCAATAACATACGTTGGTCTCTTTAACCTGGAAATCTTTCGCTTTAGCGGCGATAATATAATTCACCGGAAAGTGTACGGCATTTTATCGACGATGACAGAAAATATCATTACAATAGCCAGTAGGACTTCTGATGCAGTATTCCAAGGCAGATATTTTTTTTTTAAACTCCAGACATTTGTTCATCATTTCTCTCTCATGGTATGCAACATGTATTCTCAAGTTAATGTTGAAATATTTAATATCACTTTCGGAATCCTAAGTCTTAAGTAAAAGGAACGCAATGGTGACCCTGAAGATTTGGTTACGAACCCAACAGCGAAAATGCAGATTTCTCCTTCTTCCCGACCTTGCATTAAAGTGGTCGCCGAAAAGTACGACCAAATGTGAATGAATTATGAATTTGAGGTCATTTCGTTATTTAGATTTTCTTTGCAAAATCGTCTCTGCGTGAGATATACTATATACGAACACAAACTATCAATCAATGGGCAGTTCATTTTAAAGCGTTACATTGTAATATAGTATAGCAGTGCGTTTCAACAATAATAAATATTTTAGTTATAATTTTAAAATTCAACCTTAATTTACAATATTTATTAACAATTCATTAAAAATTTAAATATGCGTGCAATATTACTGAAGATTCGTTAGTGAACACATATCCAATAAATTGGCAATTTTGTAAAAAATGTATGAAAATAGACCAAATTCGATTTTTAACTATTTTACAGAAGAGGATCCCTATTCATTTTCTAACGATTATCGTGATACAGATTTCCAAAGTTTTACAAAATTTTGAAACAATATTAACAATTACAACTTTGAAATAATTTATGACAGGAGAATCTCTAATGGATTAGCGAAAACAATGTTTGCTTATGTCTGCTTCTCTAGAAGAAGTGGGTGTAACATTCCGATGACGTGTAAAAAAACTTTGTGTGCATTGCTCGTCTCTCGAAAATAAAAATATCGTAACGTAAAAATACACTTGCTATAATAATGTAAATATATTAATTTCATTGCGTTGGATTGGAAATCATACATAAATTACGTGTAAGTAATATATTGATATGAGTGTGTGTGTGTGAGTTCCTCCAAAGTTCACGCAATAGACAAAAGCTGGTGTTTCTACCTTTGCAAACATTAAGATACAAAATTGTTATACGAGTCATATTTTTTTTTATTCTCACGCAAAAATCCTCAAAGACTAGGTATCACATATGATTTTTAATAGTTGCGGTAAAGAACTCCATGTAAAATGCAATCACCCTAACGTTATATTGAAGAAGTAATTAATTGTGATCCCCAAAACAAAAGATGAAACATCATTCATTTGCTTACAGCTGCACTTACCAATCATAATGTCTGCAGTAGGAAACTTTCATTGTGACTAAATGAACTTTAAATCCTTTTAGTTTATTTAGTATTTTACATATCAAAACTATTTTATTAAAATATTAATATCCGTGACCATACAGTATTTTTTAATTCGGTCATCCGAGAAATTGATGATGAAGTATTTCACAACTGAAAGCTGCTCTCTCGGAGACGTGTTTGTGCAACTGACTCTAAAACGTATTTCTTTAAGTTATTAATTTTTCTAATAAAATAACTACGATAGACAATGCAAATTATTTGCATTTTATATTAAATATTACAATAATAAACGACGAAATGTAGACATGAAGCTTAATACTCCAGTTGTCCAGTGTTATTTTTGGCAAAAAACACGTTTAATAACTGTTTTAAAATGTTTTTACTGGGATTTTGTATGACTTTATTTATATAATTAAATGTATATACAACAATTTATGTAAAACTCTTGGTTGATTTAATATTTATATTCAAATATTTACTATAATATAACTCGCGATCACCACCATTTTGTAATGTTCAAGATGAATAGTCCCGCCTCCCTGAAATGAAGCTAAAGCGGATTGGTCAGCACGATCCCGCTGGGCGTGGCAGGGGTCGGAAAACTCTGGTAAAGTTCGGCTCAGGACATCGCCCATTTTTTGTGCAAGCGACGGTACAAGCAGATGTCTTACGTTAAATGTGATGTAATTAATTTAGTTTGGTATGAGCTTTTGATAAAGTACCCCTAAAATATTTTAGAAAAAAAATCCTTTAAAACCGTGGGGCCTGAAGTTGAGCAAAATCAAATAGATGTTATACTGGTTTTGGAAAAGATCCTGACGGTTTCGGACTAATATTTTTTACAGCATTTGTTTCCGCTGAGTACATTGTCCTCCTTGCTCCCGCCCTTCTTCCTCAGCAGCTAATATCATAAATTCCTCCATCGAAAGTATTAAACTCTTCATCGCTACTGGAACAAGTGGCGCCCCGTGCAGTTCCGATCCGTGCCGGGCCGTCCATAACTGGTGACTGGCAGGCCGAGCCGAGCGGCACCGTGCCTTGCCGGGCTGTGCCGAGCGGAGCCGGGAGCTCCTAATGGTTTTTCGCTTTACACTCCCTTCCCGCATTCGTTCGTTTGCAGTTGGCTAACTTAAAAATGGCTTCGACTCTTCCTTTTGTGGTGTCCTTGTCCGACAAAAATATAGTGCGCCGCGAGAAATAATTGATATTAGGAAGTGCAGTGTAATGTGCTCTTCTGTTAACATTCTCTTTTTCTTTATATATTACATTGGATTTACTTTTTGTGATAAATATTACGTTTATTTTAAAACTGAGACTTGAATGCGAGATGCGTACCGGTGCACGTGTTTTCGGCTTAAAATATTTTTTCTTTCTATTTACATTCGTGGCACTTTTCTTTTACTGATTGTGATAGCATGTTAAGAGATTTTCCACATACGTAATTAAATTTAAATATTTCCCGAACTCGCGTATGTGCATATACCTCAGCGAAACTCTTAAGACTTCTTCATAGGGATGTTTTCACAGAAGCCATTAGCACTTTACGAAGGGACGTGACTGAACAGCTGTCGCGGCGGAGGGATACTTCTCTGAAATACACGTGATGTTCACTTGTTTCTGCGAACTGTCACTTTGACTTATCCTTACGAAAATTTCCAATTTTTCTTTCTATCGCATGCTACGTTGCCAATTCATGAAGAAGCTCGGAGTACGACTCGGTCATCCTGTTTCTAACGTAAATATTCAGCATGTTTACTCAACGATAGCTTCAATTCTGTTGATCTTAGACAAATGAGTTTTCTAGCAGATATTTCCAGAATTTCTATGAATGTGATGGTTATTTTGTAATTGAGTTTCATGGTTTAATTACGAAGAAATTAATTATAAATGATTGCCGTGTGTTTACTTCTACGTCCTTAAATTTTCACCATGCGACAAGCTTTTCTATTATTGAAGAAAAGCACAAACATCCAGCGGATGAAATGACAAGGGAAGTTTACATTTTGATATGAGACCAACCACAAAGGTGATTTCTTCCATAAATACGCTGTATGTTAATTTTATTTTGATAATTGAGGAGTTCTATATAAAATGGGCGGATACTTGTATACGCCCTTTTTAGGGAGAATGCATTTTTGATTTCTCCATGGTTTTCTCTACATGCCTGCAAAATTTCATTACAATATCTTAGAATTTGAATTGTACAGGACGAAATAAAGAAGGTGTGAGCATGCTTGTTAGGTTAGTTTATTGGATGGTTGTACGGTATTATTTTATTTATTTATTTTATTTATTTATTTATTTATTTATTTATTTATTTATTTATTTATTTATTTATTTATTTATTTATTTATTTATTTATTTATTTATTTATTTATTTATTTATTTATTTATTTATTTATTTATTTATTTATTTATTTATTTATTTATTTATTTATTTATTTATTTATTTATTTATTTATTTATTTATTTATTTATTTATTTATTTATTTATTTATTTATTTATTTATTTATTTATTTATTTATTTATTTATTTATTTATTTATTTATTTATTTATTTATTTATTTATTTATTTATTTATTTATTTATTTATTTATTTATTTATTTATTTATTTATTTATTTATTTATTTATTTAAAGTCAAAAACAGTTAAAACTGCGTATCACGTGCTATGGGGAAAAGTGAATTGTGTGCACATTTTCAAAATTCTGTGATCCCTACTCTAAGTCATATACTACTTAAATTTTGAATTTTGAAAGGGAGAAAATAAAACTCCCATGTAGTAAAATCTATTTTCAAGGAGAAATAAGCAATAAATTTTGAATTTTGAAAGGGAGAAAAAAAACAAAAAAACTCCCATGTAATAAAATCTATTTTCAAGGATAAATAAGCAATAAATTTTGGCTCTTATTACTTCCTGCCGCGACAACATGGAAACGATAATTTGAATAATTGTATTTCCCACTGAATTCTAGAAGACGTGCAAAGAAAATGATGTTACATTTATGTCCAGAAGCAAAACAAGGGGCCATCTCAGCATTTGCTCAATGGATCAGGGAAACTGGACAAAAAAACCTAATCGAGATGGGGCTACAGTGCTATTGACGTGTTATTTACTACAGCTTCTACAGCTACAGTTACTACAGCTTCTACAGTACTATTGACGTGTTATTTGCATTTTTGTGTGTTCTAGTATGAATAATGAATCAGATTTAAATCACAGCGTGATGTACGAATTGTTAGTAAAAGTTGTAGGAAGAAACAATCTTTGAAAGAACGTTGTGAAAACAAAAAACAGAGATATTCAGGTGAACCTTATACATCTAGTTCTGGTGAGGAGAAGTCAGGCAAACCATTCTCCATAGTTTTAAAATGCTGTAAAGATAATGTAAGAAGATACCCATCGAATCCCAAGAGATGCTACACAATCAATTTTTTTGTGAAAGTTCGAAAGTTCAGCAAGATGTTCTTCTTTCTGGATTCATGCAGTACAAAAGTGCATCCACTCATCACGTAGATGTTCAGGTTCAAAGAAAGAATATATGGAGATACAGGGTTAAAATAAATGGCTCTGAAACTGATGTTTGTCAGAAATTTCTCCGAGGTCTTTATCAAATTTCAGAAAAAGAGTGCGCGTTATCCAACAAAAGCTATTACGTGGTGAACAATTTGGAGAAAAACGTGGCACTCACAACAATCGACCTCGCTCTATAGACCAAAGCGTTTGGGATTTGATGAAAGAACACTTAAGTCTTATTCCCAGCAGAGATTCCCATTACTCCAGGAATAAATCATGTAAGCGATATTTTGAAAACCCAAACTTGAACTGTAAACATTTGTACGAGATGTTCAAAGAACATTATAAACATAAAACTAACCAAGTATTGATAAATACAGCCTACAAGACCTACCATAAATATTTCAAGGCAGAATTAACTATGGATTTGCATTACCTAAAACAGATTTATGTGACTATTGTTCTGAATGTAAAGTTAAATTGGTTAGCAACCCTAACGATCCTTGTAAAGTCCAATATGAAATACATTTAAGAAGATATAATGCTTACAAGAAAATAAAGAATGATTTGCTAAATGAGTGTAAGAATAAAAACAGTCGAAAACTTGTACTTCAATTTGACTATGCTCAAAACTTAGCTTTGCCCAAGACCAATGAAACATCTCAGTTTTATAAAAGACTAATGTGAATTTACTTATTTAATGCTCATTCCCACAATGATGACAGCAGTTACATGTACTATTTTCTAGAAACTGAATCAAAAAAGAACCCAGATACCGTGAAACAATTTTAGGTCCTGATTTAAAATTAAGGTACCTATGAGGAAATTCACTTTCTTTCGGATGCAGCTGGGGGACAAAACGAGAATCTCCTGGTTGCGTCATTTTGTAGTTGGTTGTGAATGAGACTTAACGTCAAGGTAATGCATTTATTTCCAGTGAAGGGACATTCGTTTTGCCAGTGTGACCGTAACTTTGGTCTTTGTGGTGCAAAAATAAAAAAAGATGAAAAAATACATAATCTTCAGAAATATGTGGAACTGCTTGGTAATGCTCGAAAAAACCCTACTCCCTTCAATGTAAAATATGGTGCACCGATAATAAGGAAATGGTCTGATGGTTTCAAAAATGTAATGTCAAGGAAACCAAGAGGAAGTAATTATTACAGCTTCAAAATACAATCATATCCAAGGCTGCATTTTGTACCCTCGGGTGGACTATCGACATCAACAACTTATACAGGATTTTTTATGAATTAGTTTTAGTTATTCCCTTTAGTTATTTCAAGAAGGACATTTCCATGGAATTAGAGCAACTGTTGCCTGTGGCAGAACGTACTCTCATAAACCCACTAAAAAAAGAGATTAGAAGTATTTTCAAGTTTTTAGATACTGATTCTGTAAATTGGTTCCAAGAAGTGCTCACTCATGAAAACCCTGGGAAAAGAGACTGGAAGTGAGTGTTCAGAGGACTCTAGTGCTTAATTTTGTTAGATCAATGTACTTTATAAAAAACACTAAAATATTCTGAAATAGATATCAGTATATTTTCTATTACAATATTTTTTCAGAAAACCTTTCATTTTAGTAGGATACTGTATTTCTTTTCGTGATGACAGCGAAGCAAGACAATCTACGTAAAAGGGGCGTAAAGCAAACATGGCCGACTATTGTCTCCGTAAAAATGGCCGACTATTGTCTCCGTAAAAATGGCCGACTATTGTCTCCGTAAAGGGCGTATACTTGTAAAATTTATTTAGCATGTATCTTATTAATTTGAAAAAATAAGCTTTATTCAGTATCATATTTCAAATATTTGGCTAATTTTCCAAAATATTTAGTAGGGGCTCGAATTCGTAATATTGTACCGAATAAAAGTGATAGGTATGGAAACATTTTAAATATATTGATTCAGTGGTGAGGTGTAGTTGACATTTACATAATTGAAATGATTGAAGGTGTTGCCATTGTCAACAATAGTTGTTGTTGACAACTACTGTTGACAATGACATCTGCAATCATTTCAATTATGGAAACATTTTAAACTTCTTTTTCTCAAAATACGAAAATCGAGTATACGCCCTTCTTCCATAGAACTCCTCAATTATAATAGTCATGCAATTTACTACTCGTTACAAAATTGAAGCCTTTTTGGTAAGTGAAAATTTCATTACTTGATAACAATTTTTTTACTGAAACATATAACATTTGAAAGTGATTCAAAAGTACATTAGCATTCATTATAGGAAACCGTAAAAATCTTACAATGTAAAGGATAGTTTCTAATTTTTAATTAAGGAATACCGTATAAGAATGTCAAAAATGTTTTGAAACTTGTATATTACAATAATTAATTGTATTCGGATTATTCATAGATGTATTCGACCTTATCATCAGCACAGGCAATGCGTGGAGAATTGTGCGCTTTGACAAGCAGCACGTAATGAAACGTCTGAATTCTAATTGTCGGAAAAACACTATTTGTAATGGTTCATATCAAATTTACATTTATTTTTATGGATTTTGAAAAGTGTTAAACACGCTGGTAAAATTTAATGTCAATCGGAGTATCAGCATGGCGAGGGTTACGCATAAGCGCTGTGTGAGAAGTGGCAACGCTGTCCTCTATAAGCGCTGTACAGCAATCAAATGCTTAAACGCTCTATAGCTGTCTGCAGGCTTCTCTCGCTATTTCAATAAAATGTATTTTATTTTATTTTATTTTATTTTATTTTATTTTATTATAATATGCCTTAATAGTTTTAAATTTATCTAAGTGTGATTTTAATGTCTCTTTTATTTGTCTCGTGTAAGACTTGTGCTTCGTACTTATTCTAAATTTTAAAATTAAAAAAAAAAATTATACCATGAGAGTTTTTGTTACACATTACTTCTTGTTTTCTCTCCTTTGATTAATTCTACTTAATTCTAAAACAGTGTTATTCTAAATTTCATATTTTAAGATGAAAGAAACATTTGTAATTTTAAAAAATCTGTATTACAGTACACCTGGAGATGCAACCAATTGGGTCGCGAAATGTATATACAAATAAAAAAAGAAGTAACTTAAAAATGAATTGTTTGATTGCTTGGAATATGAGAAAGATACTACTGCATGTAGTGATACTGAATTAGATTGACAATCATTATTGGTATCTCTTTTTAACAACAATGGAGTCCATCTTGTAGTTCCTACCAGGTGCATTGGTAGAGCGCGCCACTATCAAGTGTTGCCTCCAACGAACACGAGTTTGAATGGCAGTGAGTTGCCTACGTTGTTTGATAAGTGGAAATGTGCTCAATTTAGTTGGCCGCCGCGAAGAAATTGGTAGGTTAGTACAGATATCATTAAAATGTGGCATGATGAATGTACAGGGTTTGTAGTTATATTGTAAATGGTGGTAGTTGTACTGAAAAGAGTTCGATTTTTTTTTTTTTTTTTTTTTGTTAAAATGGTCGACACCCGTTTTTCTGTTTCTTTGTTGAAGTGAAGATTGCAATAACTAGCAATATTTAGGTTAAAGTACTTTACTTATAAGATTACAGGTCAGACTTTTAATGAAACGGGAGTTGTTATAAATGTAGAAGATGAAACTTAAATTTGTGTTCACTGGTTTTTGCTGCTAGTTCAGGAACGTAAATTTAATATGAAATAGATGTGACTCTCTGCTTACTTTGACCACTATAGCGCAATAAATTTTTTGTATTAACCCGGCAGAGCTTGCGCCGAATTTCCGAACGTGAATAATCGCACTGTGTGTATGAGGTCCAGTAATTTCTTTTTATTTCTGTGGAAAACCACGGGAATTGTATATACTGTAAATTAATACATATATAAATAATATTATTTATACCGTGTTTAGAGTGCATTTATTACAATAAACACGGAGAAAATTTGTCTAAATTGAAGATAATTTCTGTGCATGTATTGGTGTGTAAAATTAGTAGTTAAGTTTAGTTTGCGAGTGTGTGTGTGTGTAGAGACATGGCTTGAGCTCCGTTGAGTAAAGTTTTCTGAAGTTTGTGAACGTAATGTTCGAAAAAGTTATTTCCCTATAATATCTCGTCAGTTTTTCATGCTCATTATTAATTATAAGTGACGGGGGTCGGGATGTTTCTCATTCTGATTGACCTGAATACTTCTGAAAACAAAAGTGTGATGCAAAACAATAAATTAAGTAAATCCCATTACATGTAATTTATGTTTTCTTATGTTCCAGAAAAAAATATGGGATCCAAAACTCCTGTGACTGTTCTTCAGGAACTCATGACTCAAATGGGAACTGCACCCATATACGAGTTATTGTACGATGGTACGGGATCACAAACTCCAGTATTTATATACAGAGTGTATGCAAAAAATGTTTCAGGTAAGTGTAAATAATTGTCTAAGTGTTGATTCGCTTTTTCCACAAATATATATTACTTTTTTTAATATATGAATGTAAATATTTCTTGTCAAGATGTTCATAATACGACTTCCTAGGACATCAAACAATTCACTCTGGACAAATGTCATATCAACCCATTCACAGGATGATTACATGTCCACAAATTTTTAATTTTAGTTTGAAATGTACATAGATCTATCTTGACATGTACAGTGCAAATTCTTGAGGACAAAAAAAGACTATAAAAATGTCATTTTGGCTCTGGTTTCAATAGAACATTCAATAATTAGGTCCGCAATCAAACAATATATCTGATATGTGCTCTATTAGTGTAAGATCACTACCTTGACTAAACTTGCTTCAATTTTGGTTTCCTCATGTAATTGTATTTTAGTTAAGAGAATTCCTGGTGACCAAATAAAATAGTCACCGAGCATATGTTTACTTTATATTCATTAATAATATTTTTCGTGAGTCAAAAGTAATGTTTTTTATGAGTCTTTTGTTGATTAAAGTGTTCACCAAATTTATTACTCACAACTCCATCATTTTTAAAAAAGTTAAGATGGGAATAATTTCCGTGGTGATAGCAGATATCTTGTGGTAAACCACAATGTGAGTTAGCGAATTATCAACCACAACAATCAGTTATAATATTTATTACAATATATCTGAAGTTAACTTTTGAGTAACATTTTTTCCAATTTTAGTGGGTCTATAACATGGAGAAGGAAAAAATGAGAAAATAACATAGTTTGGGAGCAAAAAGAAATATAACAAAAATAGAAGATAAAAATTACAAATAATTAATAATAAATCACATTGACATTTGCTAACTTACATTAAGATTGGAATCTAAAATGCGTAATTTGTGACGCGAATTCACAAATGAAACAACAGCTTTGTGGAAGTTCAGTATTAATATATCAATCACTTTTAATTTTCCTTATATTTGCCAATTGCATTACTTCCTTCACTGATGAAGAATGGTTTCAGCTTGAAGTATGATACTTTCCTGAGGGCTGCAGTACAAATTGGAATGAAAGTTTACTGGTTGCCATTGTGGAGTAAGACAGCTTTAGAACTTTATTTAAAACAATGAAAGGAAAAATTTCTGTTCCTTGTTGCAAATTCTTCACCTCTAGCAAGTCATATACCCAATTCCTTAATTCATTGAGAAATATTTCACAAATTGATTCTAACTGTTGTGAAGAATGATACTTCTGTGCAATAGTTTCACTCTGAAGATTGGGGGCTAACAGATCTAACCGGATACTGGATTAAACAGGTTTTACTGGTTAAGAAATTCCATAACTGAATTGCATACTTGAACAATAGCCCTTTTTCAGCGAACTATCCCATCGTTCTTCAAGAAGATGATCAATTTAACTGACAACTGGCAATGGAAAGCTGCAGAAAAAATCTGCAACAAAAAAACGTGTTTCCTGTTTTTCATTGTATGTCAAGTTTATTAGGAGAGAAAAATTTTAAAATGTTGAATTTTTTTCCTTATCATAAATGATGAAGAATATTGAAATTAACATTCCAAAAATGTTACTGATGAGAAAAAGAACCAATTTAGTGATGTGGTAAAGTAAAGGGAAATCATATTTGTAAAAAATGTAGTTTGAGATGATTATAAAACTACCTAATAATACTGCTTGATTGTTGTGGAAAAATACTTTAATATACTACTATAATTTAAAAGGATAAAAACATCAGTGTGTGTATTTCACTTGAGTAACCAAGAGAAGCAAAAGTATTGATTTTCGTTAACTCTAATTAACATATTTTTCTGAATGTGTACCTGCATCTATTCTTCAAATGAAGAAGTAGAAGATGATGTTCTTTAAAAAGACATTTGTGGATTGTAACATAATAAAATTTGTTAATTGAATAGTATAATTGAATTAATGTGTAATTAAATAGGAAAGGAATAAAATTTGTTAATCAATATTTCCTGTTTCAGCGACTGGGTCTGGACGAACTAAAAAAGAAGCAAAACATGAAGCAGCACTTGCAGCTCTTCAACACTTTTCACTAAATAAAATTCAGGATTCACAACCTCCAGGAGAACCTGTGGAAACGTAAGTTCTGGATATTGTGTGTTAAATGTTATTTTTTATAGTCCAGCATTATAAACTACCTTTTTTGTTAAATGAAAATGTTCATAAAATTACATCTAATGCCACAGATTATACATATTTGTCATTTATGACACAAATAATGGGAACATAATATATTCAGCCAATTGCAGCAAGAGAATCATGGGGTGGTAGCAGTAAACCAAACAGCCGATTACCGTTTTTTCACACAGATGTCAAATACCCCTGACATCACAAACTTGTTTCCAAAAATTAACTTTGATTCTCTTATAAATTTATAATGCTGTTAATAAAAAATAGTATATGTAACTCATTTATAATGTTGCTTTACTGCATTCATACAAATTTGAAAACTCACTCCCATCATTGCTTGATTTCAAAATGTGTACTCGTGCAATAAACTTAACATTATAATGTTAACAAGTTGCATAGTATACTATTATTGTTTTGTCACACGAAAAATTGTATGATGGTCAGGATTGATTTTACCATCCTAATCTTCTATTTTTTTTTTTTTTATTTCCACTGAAACACACTTGTCAATCATAAGGTAGTTCTAATTTTAAAATCAAGCCACAGTTTAGCTCTTTCACCTGGTTGACATGATTGAAGATTAATAAAAATTTATGCACTTTCTTTCCATTTCTTATGTAACTATTGTGTTCTTCATTTCTTGAATATTGACAAATTACAAGCTTCATGACATATTCTAAATTCAAAATTCAATGTAATGAATTAACAAAAGAAACATGGCATTTACAGGCCTAAATGGTAATTAAGACAAAGAATTCCATTTGTAACAAACCTAAGTTCTGACTGATAATGTAGCTATAATTGTGTTTTATTTTTCATAACCTCTGGTACCTTTTGGTACTCATTTATAGCAAGCAAAAAGGCTTTTATAAACTTGGGATCGATCCTGATATGAAAGTGCTGTAAGAAAATGCATTGAAATTAGAGGTCCTAGATAGCATATATTTACTGCATTAGTTGTAATAATTGTTACATAATATTATAAAATTACTTGAATCAACAAAAGTTTTTCCAACCCATGAAAATATTTGGCAAAAATGGAATGATTACCTAGGTTTCATGGGTGGTATTTTAATTGACTGAGCCACTCAACCTGCTTGGCACTGCTGTCTAAATACTTTATTTACTGTTACATTTAAGATAATTCTCTAAAAAAAATCATTAAGACAACTCATATTTTGAAAAAATTGGTCATGGAATGACCTCAAGAGCTATTGATGAGAAATACATTGGTTTGGTTTGTTTTTTTCGTGTTTCCGGGCGCGTCAACTGCTTTAGTCATTAGTCCCGTTAGTGTAGTGCGTGTTTCTTCTCGGGAGATGGTGATCTTCCCCCGCTGGATGGCGAAATCCGGCGCCGACCTACCGTCGGCTAGTGGGGTTTCCCCCTAACTAGGACTCTCTCACCAGCGAGGCACCGACCTAGCCGGGACAAGCTCTAAGCTCCCGACCGGTCTCCCTGAATATGTGGCAGTGTAGTGCATGTTAGTGTAAGTGTGTGTGTAAGGGGAGAGGATAGGACAGGGAAGAGGAAGGACAGATCGCGCGCGGTCCGTGGCCCGTTTGGTAGGGTACTGCTCCGGCATTCGCCTGGTGTTCATCGGAGAAACCACGGAAAACTACCGATCAGAGCAGCCGGCCTCTAGAATTCTCCTCCAGGCAGCGACTGAATTCGACCTAGCTGAAAAGCTAGTGTCGAAAATCCTGCCGCCGTTTGGACCTCCCGGTCAGAGGCGCTGCAGTGGCATCAGTTGATGCACTGAGCTACCGCTCCCGGTGAGAAATAGATTGCATTAAGAAAGAAATCACTAGTTTCAATATTACAAGGGAAGGCTAGGATTGGAAATAATGATAATGATAACGATAACGATAATAATATTGTGACGTCGTCGTGATGTGAAGAACAACGTTCTTTGTACAGGTTTATTTAATATTTCTGTATATTACAATATGTACATCATCCTTCGGAAACTATCGCTGCACTCTACATCACTACCATTCCTGAGGCAAGCCGCCTCAGCCTGACCCAGCGTGCCCCAGCGTGCTAACCTGTAGCACCGCTCCCGGCATCTCCTGCAGCCAGCCTCGCAAACCTGCGAGCACCCCTCACGGATCAACAAAGTGCCTCCGCACCGCAATTCGGTCCAAACTCGAATGCCAATCGCCGACCTCCACCGGCGTCTCTAGCGAGGAGTCACGTGACAGACCTCCCACGCTGAAGACCCGCGGACCGCGTCACCTCATTACAGAGTTTTGGGCCGGGCGCACAAAGGGGCCCGCTGACCGCCGGATGTGCCCAGACACGCCCCCGCCGGCTTGCACCCTCGAAGCGACCGCCTCGGTTGCACCGCCAGCCCGACGCCTGGCCCACCCCCTCCCACGCCCCGGCCCGCGCCTTGTGCGGTCCGACTAGTGCAATGCTATGACGTTACAATATAATATAATATAATATAATATAATATATAATATAATATAATATATACATAATAATATATAATATTAAAATTTTTTCAATTAATAATACCGCCTCCTTACGGAATTTAATAAACATGCTTTTATAACAAAAATATGCGTTCTGACATGCTGAAAGCTATAATACTAAGCAAATTGATTTTACATAATTTTCTTAAAAAAATCACGATATCGTTCATTGCTAGCCAGCTGTCCGGGCACAAGTACCCTTGTTGAATAAGCACGGGCAATTCATTCCTGTGTATAAATAATTTTTCGAATAAAAAAAACTTTCGGATTACAGAAAATTTGCCACCCAGCGGCTAGTGCTCACAGTACCCATGCCTGCCACCACTGACTATTACAATAAAAAAAATCCGGAGATTTCAATGAGAATTCAGATGATTCTAGATATAGTGGACTTGGGCATAGTGATTTTTTGGCTACAGTGAACCAAAGTAACTGGAAAATCAACTTTCAGTAAAAAAAACAACTTTGAATGAATTGTCGTAACTAAGTATTTGCGGTTATTGTGAGTTATTTTTGTAGAATTTATGGCAAATGAAAGGGACTGAGGGTCGATTTCACAAACAAACTTTTTTCAGCACATCTACAATTCTGTTTTAGTTGAGCCTAAAAACTTAGTTGGTGTGCTGTGCAAATGAAAACACATGAAATACCATCTGACTAAAACAACATAAATGCTGTGAAAGGGACTTTCAGGACAAAAGAAAGTGAGTGAGATAAACAAACTGGTTGATAATGAAGAAAAGTGGAAGAACAGTGCACGAATTATTCAAGGGTATCAAGATTGTGGTAAAATATTTTAAATATCCATATATTTAAGTAGTAAACAGTAATAAACACTGTAGAATCAAGCGTGGAGAAAAGGATTTGGAAAACATTATTAATTGGAAACTGTGCACACAAGATAAGAGTAACAACGGTAATTTTAAGGCTAAGTAAATATAGGGTTGCGCAGAAAGAGTAGTCCGATTTGAGTCACTTAGTACAGAGGTACTGCACGCGGAAGCGCGTTTTGAGTATGTGGAATAAAGTGGGGAAGGGCCGTCATTAGCAATTATGGCCTTGTGGACTCCAGAGCACTGCTCTTTCTCTGTGGAAACTTACTTTAAAAATAACGAGTCTCCCATTACTGTTCAAAGAATATTTCTTCGCCATTTGAGGCTGAGGAACGACAAAGTTCTTGATTACCGAACAATTGTAAGGTGAGTGAACAAATTTCCTATCAATGCTTCAAATCTTAAGTCGAAAAGTACAGAAAGTCCTAGGTCACAACGGACCCCTGAACGGATAGAGGAAGCCCGTAAAGTACTAATCCGAATTCCTCGGCGTTCCGTTGCCAGACATGCTTTAGCGCTAAGAATGTCACCTCATTCCTTGCAACGTATCATCCAGGATGATCTACAGTTCTCCCCTTATAAGATGTAGGTTGTGCAACAGTTGAAAGACAAAGATAAAGTTGCCCGAAGGACGTTTACTATGGATTTCCTTGGTCACAGAGTAGCCGAACCGCAGATCTTGAACAACTTCGTGATATCTGATGGGGTTCATTTTCAACTTTGCGGAGGCGTGATCAAGTCGCATTTTCGGTACTATGCATCAGAGAACTCACATGAGCTGCATGAGAAACCGCTTCTTACTGAACGTGTGGTATTATGGTGTGCCGTTGCTTCGTTTGGTATCTTAGGCTCTTATTTTCTTTAAGACACAATGTCCATGATGTTACAGTTACTAGTGATCGATATTGAATATGGTAAATACCGTTCTTCCAGCGCAGGCCAATCGCAATCTCTCAGGAATGGTTCCAACAAGATGGGGGCAACGTCTCAAACTGCTCGACAAACCACGGTCATATTGCGGCCTGCTTTACAAGGCCGATTAATTTCCAGATTTGCAGACATCAACTGGCCAGCGCGGTCGCCAGATTTGACCACCCCTAATTTCTTCTTATGGGGATATCTGAAAATCAAACCTACACTACACCCACACACGCTGGCAGATCTTAAGCGACAAATACTGTAAGCCATTCAGAAAATCCCCTTGGACATTCTACATAGTGTGATGCAGGCTTTCGTTCGCCGCTTGGAGGAATGTCTTCAATGTAATTGTGGTCACTTGCCCGGTGCAATATTCAAGAGGCAGTGACTATTGTCATAATGACTAAACGGTATACCTTTATCTATGTTCCGATGGTATTTTCAAATAAATGATTGTACTACTTATTGCATTTATTTATTTATTTATTTTACGTCAAAAAACAGTTAAAAACTGCGTATGACGTGCTATGGGGAAAAGTGAATTAGTGAATTGTGTGCACATTTTCAAAATTCTGTGATCCCTACACTAAGTCATATACTACTTAAATTTTGAATTTTTGAAAGGGAGAAAAAAAACTCCCATGTAATAAAATCTATTTTCAAGGATAAACAAGCAATAAATTTTTAATTTTAAAGGGAAAAAAAAACTCCCATGTAATAAAATCTATTTTCAAAAATTTTGGCTCTTATTACTTCCTGTCGCGACAACATGGAAACGATAATTTGAATAATTGTATTTCCCACTGAATTCTAGAAGACGTGCACAGAAAATGAAGTTACATTTATGTCCAGAAGCAAAACAAGGGTCATCTCAGCATTTGCTCAATGGATCAGGGAAACTGGAAGAAAAACCTGATCGAGATGGGGGTCATTGACCCGGAAGCTGTAGTACAATAGTTGTTACAGGTTGTTTATACTCATTTATACAGTCCAAATGGTAAATAATGCATTATGTATCATTGTTAAAATTAAATGTTACTTTTCTTGTGATGCTCAGTATAGTCTCTAATTGTATAGAAACAGTTATGCAGCAGAAACGATTTCACTTGGGATTTAAACTTTTCTATTGAATTTAATCGTTTAATGTCATCTGGCAAAGTGTTGTAAACCAGCATGAACACAATATGCTGGTTTGATGTAATCTTACTATTCTTTCTGCTCAACCATATATATTGCAATTTTGAATTCACTGTTTGGATATGTTACTGCGCCTCTGAAATCACAAAATCAATCATTAAGGGAAAAAATAGCTTACAGTTCACTCTGGATTTAGTGAACTAGGATGAAGTATATTGAAGTCACTGGTCATGATCTGCAAATACAACTCACTGGAATTAGAAGTTTTAGTAATAGTGAACTTACATCCAGGGATAATAAATTGAATGAATGAATGAATAAAAAATACAAAAACCTTTTGCTTTAGTATAATTCCTCATATAATTCTAGGATTTATGGTGAATGAAAGGGATTGAGGGTACCATGTTACTGAAGAAAGTGATTCAGCTTATCAACGGCAGTTCTGTCCAGCATGAAATTTTCGTATACCTGGACCTCATGTTGAAAACTATGTGGACAAATCGTATCTACCTAGGACATTAAAAAAATTGTTAAAATAGCACATTTTATGGCATTATTTGCAATGGTTTCGTAATATTAAACTTCTACATAAACTTGAAAAGGTGTTTCGAACCAGCAAAAATGTTTTCTCCGCACACAACATCCTCCATAGATAAACACAACCGAAGTGGATCATTTGCACATAGTTTCAAAAATTCGGAAATTTTCATTTACATTATTTGAAGATCTAGTATTAAGAAATAGATTTCATTAAGGAAAAAACTCTAATATCAATATTGCAGTTTTGCAAAGTTTTTGCTAATTTTGTGTTCAAAATTTTCGAAAACTGGACCTGCGACATCTTTTAGCGCCATTTGCGCTACTTGAGGAAATACATTTAGAGCCAATACTGAGAATTATTTTATAAATTTCATTAACATCAAGGAAAACTTGCATGAAAACTGGACATTTTTGAATTTTTTTTTTCAAAAACGTCTCAAATAAAAAAACTTTTTCTTCGTATGAATCAAAGGGAAAATGAAATGGTGCTAGCCTCTTTCCAGCAAACTCTGTATTTTATAAAATTGCAAAAAGTTAACAATTCAAAACTACAAAATAGAAGATTGAGATTTCTGCCATCAACAAAATCTGTTCTAAAACAAGAAGATCTTTAAAGAAGGTCCAGCACATTTTTTGAGAGATCGATTAGTTTTCGTGTAATTTCTGCTTCAAATTAATGCAATTTTTTTTAAAATCTCAAAAACCGCTTACAATTTTTTAAGTTTTTTTCTACGGACAAAAGAAAGGACGCTTAAAAAATGGCGCAAGTCATATTTTCGTTGAACTATTTGAATTTTCGAAAATTGCGTGTTGGAAATAATTGGAGAGAAAATTAGATTTTGAAGCCTCTGACCAAGTGAGTATGGAGGTGCTGCTGTGTGGTATAGCGGATAAGCTCTCGTAGTACACTGGAAGGTTTTGAGTTTGAGTCTCAGTGCGGAGAAAAAAACAACAGCTGGTTGGACACTCTTTTATGGGTTCATGTAGTATAATATTGCGGAGCCATTACAAATAATTCGAGAAAGTATATGCTAATGTAGCACCACACCTTGAAACATATATACTTTACCTCTTCGAAAGTTCTAAAGGAAAAATGAACTTCTGCAATTTTCGAAAAATCAGAGATTTCAACGAAAATAAGACCCGAGCCATTTTTTAAGAGTTCTATACTCCATCCCAGAACAAAGTGTAATAAATAAATGGCGCCGAAGAAAATTTTGAAAACATTTTAAGGCTAAAACGTACGCCCCAAAATCAAAGCATCCCTTTCAAACTCTTAGGCTTAAGGGTTCGTTTGGATCGATCGGGGAATATCATTTTCGGAGAAAATCGTCTGAACGCTTTAGGCCAGCGTTTGCCATCTGGAGAACAAAATGACGTGAGGGCAGCCTTCCCCTCCGTGAGCAGGCGCTCGGAGAAGCAGAGCGAACAAAGGGGGCCATCGACAGAGCGCGGTCGCCGCTCACGAAAATCTCGACTGTGGGCCACTGCCGGTGTTTCACGTAACATGAGTGGGAGGCCATCTACACCTGTTAATTTTCTTTCCGTTTGGGAAGAAATTTTTCTTTTTATAGATACTGGAACAATAGCGAAATGTTTAGTGTGTTCGAATGAATCATGTTATGATAAAAAGTTCAACTACAGAGGCATTACGCAGCTTTGCGACCCACAGAAACCCGCGATATAAAGATACATGCTTGAGAATTTATAGATAGCCTACAATCATGAGATGAGTAAAGGATTTTGCAGAGAGAAGATTATGGAAAAGGTACTAAAAATCACGAGGATTTACATTTTATAACAAAATTGGGCATGAAATAATCAAGCTTGGGGTCCCAATTCTCCCACGTGACCCCTCCAGAGTACCTATTTGTTAACATTAATTATAGTTTCGGGGAAACTAAATTCTTTCTATTACATAACACTGTATAAATTATCCTAAAATATTAAATCTGTCTCCAAAAATGTTATGTAAAGAACGGAAGTGAAGTTATTGTACTGGTTATGATAAAGAGTCGGATATTGCTTTGAGTTATGTAATGATTTTGTTCTATTATTTAATTTTTCATATTGTTATTGAATGATTAACATTCTAAATAACAATTACTATTTAAAAAGGGTTAATTATCGATTTTGCAAACGAACCTTTCCCCTCCACTTCCGTACATCATTGCGACACTACGCCGGCTGCCGCGAGGGGCACTTCCTTTGTTCCGTGGCTCGGTTCGGAGCAGGAGAGCAGATTTCTGTGACGTCACAGAGCATTAAGTTGGCAAGCACTGGTTTAGGCGCTTGCGTTGACCAAGAACAGAGAAACAGCCGTCAATCGATTTTTCGGTGTCACTCACAAAATATGAATTCTGACTACAGAACGTGATAGACTATTTTACTACATTGACATGGTGGAAAAACATAGAGGAACACTATTAATCCGAGTCTTCGTTACTAGGGCCTGGCAATTAGAGATGTTTTGTCGAAAAATCGCCGAAATACAGGGCATGATTACAACACTTCTCTTCTTAGGCGAGAATGTAAAATGAGACATGGCACAATTTTTTTATAGCCCATCATTCAGTGGCGGATCCACGGGGAGGGGAAGCATAGGGACTACCTATCTTTATTTGGCAAAATTGATGTAAATGTTTATGATGAAATTATGTACTTATTTAAAAAAAAATATTGTAAAGTATCATATATACACTACAAAAATAATGTCCAAAATAATAACAATTATGTTTATTATTTCACAAAAATCTATGATGCTCTCCTTCCACAAATGATTGGCTGGATCCGCCCCTGACCTCATTTAAATAGGTATATGCCTTTTTGACAAAACATCTATGTATAAACAACTAGCAAGAGTTTGGATGTTTTTGAATTTCTGATTAATTTAATTAATTAATTAATTAATTTTATTAATAAATAATTTTATTAATTGATAATAAATTAATATTTTCATAATTAATTTTTTATTTATAGACCGACTTCACACGAATATAAAATGGAGAAGAATGCTATTGCGGAACATCACAAAATGAGTTCTACAACCATCACGAAATGTGTCATCCCAGTGCCTGAAAAAAAAAAGGATGAGGAAAATGAAGCCCGAATGGAAAAAATACATTCATTTGTGAGCTCAGTCAACAAAAAAGAAATAGGTAAGTAGAATTAATTATCTCTTTTTTTTCACTACAATTCAATATTTTCATTTGATTATTTCGGTAGAGCAAGCAACGTTTCACAGGCATATTTCTGACGTTTGGGAAATGTGACAAAAATCAGAATATGCTACAGCTTTTTAGGCTGGTAATTCAGGTTCTTAGGCACTCCATTCTTATTCGTACTTTTACGGCTCAATACAGATACATAAAAAATAAAAATAAAATAAAAATAGGGGTGCTACAACAGCACATGCTTTCTTGCATTGTTGGAAATAGTTACGTAGTATTGAAATATTGTAATTTCTGCCATACTTTACAACGCATTGCCAGATGAAATTAAACAATTAAAATTGGTACACAAATTTAAGTTAAAAGTAAAATCATTTCTGCTGCAAAACTGTTTCTATACAATTAGAGACTATACTGATCGTCAAAAAGAAAAATAATGTTTACTTTAACAAAAACAAGATATTAGTACCACCACTACATTTGCATTATATAATTAAAAAAGAAAGACTCAATATGCCTGTAACAAATAATGTACTTCCGGGTCAATGACCCCCATCTCGATCGGGTTTTTGTCCAGTGTCCCTGATCCATTGAGCAAATGCTGAGATGGCCCCTTGATTTGCTTCTGGACGTAAACGTAGCTTCACTATGCGCACGTTTTGTTGAACTTTCCTTTTGCTTGTAGGGGTAGTAGAGCTTAGGGCGAGTTTCTATTTTGTTAAAAATACAGAAAAATCAAATTTGTGTGTTCCTTTACCGTTAAAAATAAGTTTTCTATAATTTGGCAACGTAAATATCTAGTTATTGAAATGTTAATCCCTCGCTTTTTTAAATTTGTTGTTATTATTATTATTATTATTATTATTATTCATCTTTCAACTATTGATAGTTAAATAGTTGGGAAGGGATTCTGAAACTCAAGAAAGCGTGCGCAGATGATTTTCTCCCCCATACGTCACATACAGTTTTTGACTGTTTTTGACTAAATAAATAAATAAATAGATTCTAAAAAACTCAATTATAACTTGAAAAAGTTCAATTCAAGCGAACCGTCGGCGTCAGGAATAGTAGTAATTTTTAACTTTTACAAATGCAACAAACGTGATTTTATTTTACTTTTACATTATTTTTACAGAACATGCAGAAAATAAAGAAAAATATTTCCACAAGTTTGCCTTTTTTACATCAAAGTGAGCTGGCAATTTCTGAATACCATAATCAGCGATCAAAACTTCTTAAGTAAAATAACTGTATTTGTTAGTTCTACATTTAATCCGCCGTGTGGTCATTTTGCGAACCACATTTTTGACAATGCCTCAAACGTTGTGCGGGAAATTTGAATTTTCCATTTCGAATTTTTTTTGCCAATTTTCGAAAATACAGTGTGTGCCGAAAATAGGACCAACCCCACTACCGTTATTTCCTACATACGGAACACAATTTTTTTTATTAGAGCCTTTTCTGAGAAAATAATTGTTTACAATTTAAAAATTGCCTATGAGGCAAACTTACCCAAAAAATTCTCATATTTTCGAAACATTGAACATGATCTTGTGTGTCTGATGTGTTTCTGATGAACATATTTCATTAAGAACAAAATAGAGCTACATAATTGTAGTTGTAGGAAGACGCCGAACAAAATTTGAATTTTTGCAATTTTCTAAAAATTGGGAATTTCTACAAAACAGATCTGCACCGTTCTCTGAAGCGTGCTATTGAGGACAAAATTGTATAAAAAAAAGTGTAAAAATGTTACAGGAGCTTCATTTAAAGTACCCCCAAAATACAAATATCGGTTTCAAATTCAAGGGGCCATGACATCAGGTAGATCGATTGGGGAATATAAATTTTCGTCAAAATCCTGCTTACGGTTTAGATCCTAGCGTTGTTCACGGGCAGACGGACGGACGGATAGATAGACACAGACTGACAGACGTGTTGCCGTCAATCGATTTTTCGGTGTCAAGGACCCACGAATCATGGATTCTGACTATACAAGCTGTTAGAAGTTGATCCGGTGGCCTAGATCGCTAAGGCACTTGTGTCGTAGCGATCTCGGACGAAAGGATCGCGGGGTCGAGTGCTGCCTCGGGCAAGGTTGCATTTGTGTTCGTCCTTTCACCACTTATCACCACATATCGTTTCATCTTTATAGTTACTATAACGTTAACTCCAATAGTGGTCGCTAATGATCTAGATTTTGATGCGACCTTATAATAATAATAATAATAATAATAATAATAATAATAATAATAATAATAATAGTGTTAAAAGTAATTTACTATATATGGGGACGAGATTTATTCACTTTTTCGTTACCAGGGCGCGGTAATAAGAGTTCTGTCGAAAATTCCCTGTTTTTTTTCCGGCAGCATTACAATGCTAATTGTATACTGCGTCAGCAATAATGAGAAAGTAAAGAAGTAATGCCTACCCAGAGTTAAAATTGAAATAATATTAAGGTATTGTATAATTTTTTTATAACAAAGAATTGAATGTATAATACTTGTAACAAGTGGTCTAAAAAAGTTGTACAAAAGTGAGTAATCTGTTTTCATCTCATTTTAGTTTTTTTCCAACACGCACGTGGGATTAAGTAAGAGGTTACGTCTACTGTTTTTTAGATCTCATCGGAATTACAAAACTAATAATAATAATAATAATAATAATAATAATAATAATAATAATAATAATAATAATAATAATAATAACACTAATAATACTACTATTACTAATAACAATAATAATAGAAATTTAGCATTTAAACGTTTGTTTTAATTTCCTGTTCTTAATTATTGTTACACATTTTTGTAGTATGGATAAGGGCTGCAAATTAGCAGACGAAACGTTCGAATTTATCTCATATTTTTGTTAAAAAATTTGACTCGCTTGAACGTAAATGAAAACTGATGATGCTACAACAGCACACACCTTCTTGCATCATTTTTAACGGGAAGGTACGCCACTTGAATAATGCCACTTGAACCTGTATAAATCTTTCCAAGCAAAAAATAATTATTTTTTCTTCCTGGGATACCAACTCAGGCTCTTACAGTTTATATGCTATTAAAGGAACCTCTAACCCACCAGAGTCACAGCTAAACTCAACCATTCCGACGCTTTGAAAACAAAGTTGGACATTTACAATTGGAATTTGCAAAAATTCAGAGATTTTAATTGACATTATTCCATGATTTAGCTTTAAGGAAAAAATCATTAAGAAAAATATTCAAAACAACACAATTGAAGCCGTTTTTTTAAAAATTGCTTTCACTTCAAGCAACTTGCATTATTTGTTAATTTTTAATTTTCGAAAATTCGGAGAGTTCAACGGAAAAGACGCCTGGGTCTTTTTTTAACTCTTTGTCTCCCTCTTGAAAAAAAGACCCGATTTTAATTCATTTTAAGATTTTTTATAACTTACATTAATTTGAAGCAAAAATTACACGGAACCTACTACTTTTTTTACAAAATCGTGCTATAGCTATTTTAAAGATGTTTTTTAAGAACATATTTATTTAAGGAAAAAATCCCTATCTTCAATATTGGACTTAGCAATGTTATTTTTTACTATTTCACATTCTTGACGAACTCTGTATTGTCGAAAATTGCAAAAAGTAATAGTGCAAATATACAATATTGAAGGTAGATATTTTTGTCGTAAGTGAAATTGTTCTAAAAGTTACGGCTAGAGTGTTTTTTAAAATCTAGTAATTTTGGCGTATTTAAGATAATGCACAATACAATTTTTTCTCAAAAAACGGATCCAACTTTTATTAGTGGTGCTAGAAAATCACATTCTTTCTCGCATTATTTCTAACTGATCCGCTATTTTATACTATTACATTAACTTAAAAGAGTGTTTTCAAGAAACAAAAATTTATTTCCTCAGAGTTAACCTACTGATACCCATATCACTACGCCACAGAAGCGCCTTATGACAGCAACTTTCATGAGAGTGAGCCGTAATAATATTAGGAACCGTTAAGGATATCACGGTAAAAGAAAAACTAAGTTGGTCCCATGGGTGGTGTCTAATATATTTGAATTTCATGTTGATAGATTAAGTAGTATTTACTAAAATAGGTTCATACAGATGGATAGTCAGATAACAATAGATTTGACGTGACATACGTTGAAAAAACAATATGAGAGTTGAAGAATTGTTTAAAAGTTGCAAATTCGAAAATCACATACAGGCACTTCCGATTTAATTATCAGCATTGGTTGTATTTGCGAGTAGATGTGCTTCAAATGATTTTCAATAAAGTTTCTCAAATTCCCAATAGTTTTCTTCAAACAACACAATTATGAAAATACAATTCTGCGCGTGAATCCAACCCGTGTTCTTTTGTACCGAAGCGTTGAATCCGTACACACCATTTAACCATGTGGGTCATTCGGGTCGGACACGGGCTCTAAACTTGTTTAAATGTGTTCAAGGCCTGATTATTTCAGTTGTTTATTAGGGAGTAGAAAAATTAAGAAAATGTGAAAAAATGTCCTTTGGACAGTAAAAGATGGCAGCTAGGAAGAGAGTAAGGCTCAAACACTAGTCAAGACTAAAGAGATTAGAAAACTAACGAGTGCGAGAAAATTCTACAGTACCACTGGTTCATTTATGTACCATACGTGGTTGCATACGAGGAGAAACATTAATGAAAAAAAGTTCGTGCAGGTTTTGAGAAAATGTTTTTTTAAAAATTGCATAAATTTCAGACACTAATTAAGCGAAATCAGCTCGCTTTTTCAAATACTTGTACATGATCATTTTTAAAGGGCTGATTTTTTACAGCAGACTTTCTTTAAAGCAAAATCGCTATTTCCAGCGGAACAAGCCACCATCAGGCAACTCCTGTTTTGACTGCGAAAACATGACGGCCCATACTTCGGCCAGCGTCCACGATGAGCGGCGAAACCACAGGGGGTCAGCCACTCTTGTGTAGTATATTCTACTTCGTTGGGCAAACGACATACTTGTTTACAGCGCATGATACGTTCAGCACGGTGCGAACTAGTCGACATGTTTCCAAGATGACACATTTTTGCGTTTTAAGGACTATTGCATTCGTGTTTAATTGTAATTTTTGGATATACTTTTTCAAGTTTTCATTTACCACACGAGTTGCTGTGATAACAAATGGTATAATTTCAAAAGAATTAAGGCAATATATTTCTCGGTATTCTATGACCAAGGGGGCATATTTGGTAATTTTTTTCTCTTTCTGTCTTGTCAATATTGTGATCTGATGGATGCATGATATCAATGAAGACCTTTTTCTCTGAGAAGTTTTGTAGTGCAGTATCTGGCCTATTTGCTGCAATGGCTTCTGACCTGTGTATTTGGATATCGTAATATATTATATATACATATAATATGACGTCGGGCGTTATTAACCACATTTTACTGCAAGGGCTTGATGGGTGATGTTTCTTGTTATTATGTGGTCTGTTGTTTCTGGTGCTTGATGGCATACTCTGCGTTGATCTCGGACGTCTGTTTTTTCAATATAATTTTTATAATTGTTGTTAGCAATCATTTGTTGTTGTTGTTGTTGTTGTTGTTGTGGTGGTGGTGGTGGTGGTGGTGGGGTGGTGGTGGTGGTGGTGAGTAAATCACATGATGTATAATGTATAATTCCTCGTTCCAGAAAACAAAGTGGGAATCAAAACACCTGTGACTATACTCCAAGAACTAATGCTTCAAATGGGTACTGTACCCAAATATGATTTAGAATATGATGGTACTGGATCACATATTCCGGTATTTACATACAGAGTGCATGCAAACAATGTTTCAGGTGAGTGTAAATAATTATCTAAGTTTTGCTTCGCTTGTACCACCAAAACATTACTTTCTCTCTCTATCTCTCTCTCTCTCTCTCTCTCTCTCTATATATATATATATATATATATATATATATATATATATATATATATATATAGTGACGTCACGGGATTAGACAACCCCATAACGCCACCATCAGCTATGAAAAGAAGCCCACGAACAGAGAGGACTAGGGTACGCGGCGGAGCGATGGCTGGTAAACGCGCCATCTGCCCTCAGCTTTTCGAACTGACGCCCGAACTAGTGAACAATGTTTTTTTCTGAGAGGTCACGAAAGGAGGAGAGTATTCACCCCTCCAAAATTTCCCCAGGCGCGAGTACCATAAGTATCGCGGCGCGCCTCGGAGGAGCTTTCTATGATTGCAGCAGCGACGGCGACTAGACTGAGTTCCGAAGGCGATTGTAACTTGATAGCACAGGAGTTTATTTTAACTTGGTAGTTAAAAGTTAGCTTTAGAAGCGTATCAACGAAAGTGATGTAATTGAGAAGTGGAGTGCACGAACATTCTTCGCAATAACATTCACAATATTTGAGAGAGCAAGTGAAGTGATTGTTTGACTTCGAAATAATTTCAAATTTGTAGAATTCGCGCAGAAGGATATTAACTAATTCCAGCATCTCATATTGCACGCTGAGACCACACAC
This sequence comes from Teleogryllus oceanicus, assembly GCA_964035755.1. NCBI lineage: Eukaryota > Metazoa > Arthropoda > Insecta > Orthoptera > Gryllidae > Teleogryllus > Teleogryllus oceanicus. Next base: position 240,548,439 of record CAXIVR010000001.1, read on the forward strand.
GCCCAAAGTGTGGTAGGCAGGCCGAGCATTTAAAGCATAACTTCAGCAACATTAATTATTCGAGTCTGGAAGCACGAACAAACTTGTACGAGGCGCGGCAGAAGAAGGACGACTCCGGGAAGAGAGAAGCGTAGGTGAGGAAGATTTGGGCAACAAAATTTGGGAACGAGAATCGTACGAGTCCGGAGAACGGAAGAAGGGTGTGGAAATTGGAGGCGTGGCGGAGTCCAGAGCTCGAGGGAAGGAAACTGGTAGCATCGTGGGACTGCGAGCGAAGACGGGTTGCAACACGAGGCTGCGAGGGGCAGAAAATCCACTAGGTCACCTACAGGCGAGCGATGCGGAGCTGTTGAGGCAAAAGAACTGGCAACTTTTATATGGCGATCAGTTGGGGAAAGAGAATAGCAGTAAATACACAACAATTCGTGTTAAAAGTGGGTGAAAGGTCAGAATAGGTGGGAGAAGTATTCCGAACGATGTGAGTGGCAGTTTCAAGTTCATTTACTGCACGTGTTATTGAATTCATTCAAAGAGGCCATACATTGTACAATATTACTTAAATAATTCATGATTTTCATATGTTGTGATGTTATCTGGAAAAGTCATAGTTTATTGTATTGTGTTAAAAGTAATTGCTTTTTGTGATATGTAAAGGGGTCAGATTTAAGTAAAGTGTATGTTACGTTTTCGTGTTTTTTCTCTCTTTAAAGTTCACAATGTTATAGTGAGTGCGAAGCTCAAGACTTGCACCTGTGAACGGGATACCTTAGAACAAGTGTAAAACTCATTTTAAAAGCCGTGCACGGAAAAACTAGAGAGTGTAGAGTAAAATAATGTGGTAGATAAAAATTCAGAAAGAGGAATGAGCAAATTGTGAATTGTAATTGAAGAAAGTGTGTTCAGGCAGTCGAGGTGACGACAATATCAAGTTTTTCGTTACATGTATTTAATATTATAATACATATTTTACATGTTTTGCCATTTTCACAAAATATTTTTTATTCAATTTTATTACATATTTTTTATTAAAAGTATTTTTTGTCTGAATTCTTTCCTGCGTAATGCATTGCAGCGTGCGAGCTTCCCTACCTGAAGACGTGATCGGATGTTCGCACAGTCTCGCGCGTCTGCTTCAGTTATCTCAGTGCGCGTCAGCGACTAAGATCATAGGTTCCAGGTCGCTGAGTGTCATTTTTAGTTGTGAAAAGTATCACTGAGAGCGCTCTTTGTGATCTTTAACCCCAATTTCCGAGAAACATTGGCGACCGCAGACGATCGCGTTGGATGAGAATGCTACACGCTGCAGTGATTGTTTGCTGGTGGTAGAGATCGGCAGTTTTACGATGGCTCCTATTGCGAGTAGTCTGTCTGGTAAACTACGGTCGTGGATAGCAATAGATGAAGCGTTTACTACTGACGGGAAAGTTATGTGAAGCAATAAAATCTTTGGATGCTCCATGAAGTCACAACTTCAGCAACATGCTTTAAGTGCACTTCACGCTAAAAACAAATAGCTGAACAATTCAAAGAAGCAAGTGGTGTTGACACAAACGAAACCAGGAAGCAGAGAAAATGATTTTTTCAAGAACATGTGCCGGGCTATGGTAATTGCCAATATTCCGTTGAATAAATTGCAAGTTCCTGCTTAAGATGTTTCTTGAAAAATACTGTGGGCGTGCTGTTCCGATGAATCATCCTCCCAAGAAATATTAGAATATCTGCTATCAAGAAACGCTTCAAAACATTAGAGCTGATGTTGGCGATTCATTTGGGTACATTCCTTGATGAAACAACCGATGTTATGGGTCTCTACATAGCAAATTTGGCAACGGGGAAACTGTTCCAAGAACGCTTCTAAGCCACACATTTTAAGCAAAGTTCAAGAACGTACAAATTTGGCAACAATTGCGAGATTTGTGAGTGATGGGTTAAAGTGATTGTGGAGTGAGGGAGTGCAGGAAGAAAGGGTACTTGTAATGTATTCAGATGCTGCAGCATACATGAAGAAAGCCGCTGTTTCGCTAAAAGGATTTTATCCTAATTTAGTTCAAGCACTTTTTAGCACAAGGTTTTAAATATGAGCTAATTTTCCTAAAGTGAACATCGTTATTTCAAGCACGAAGAAATTGTTTGAGAAAGCTCCATTGCGCGTACTGACTTACAGAGAACTATTATCTGGTGTGGTTCTTCCTCCTGAGCCTGTACTAACACGATGGACATGGTTGCAAGCTGTGCACTTTTATAATGCACTTCTACACTATGCACACTGGCTGAATCGGGCCAACAACCTGGCCATAATGGGGAAAATTCAAAGGGCGCGTTCGGAATTCTGACCTATCAAATCTCGTTTGGAAGACATTGGAGCACACTACTTTAGCTCCAGAACATTATTTCAATCATTTTTGTCGTCCTTACGGTCTTGTAAAGTTACCGTTGCTCGAAACACGGGAATTCATTGCTTCTTGTCGACTACTTTTGTTAAATTAAAAAAAAGTGTTAAAATTATTTTTCTATGGATTCTTTTCGTGTTTCCGAATAGATGACACTTTTGACTATAAGTTAAGTATATTTTTAAGAAAAAAATGTCTAATTATTTTTTTATAATACGGCTGAATTCTAACCTGTGTAGCGTAACAATTTTAGTAATGTATATTGTAGATTATATTTTTTGTCCTGCGTATTATGCCTCAATCGATTTTTATTTATTAAGTAGAATGCCCTTAATCAGAATAACACACATTTAGTTGCACATATATGCAACTTTTTATTTTATAGCCCCTTTACTGCAATGCTACATAGCAAGATTTAACACTAGATATCCCGGAACTGTCTTCGACGTCACGGGGATTTATTTTCTCGGTATATTTTTTCGATTTCGTCTTCTGAAAAATTTACAAAAATTTCTACAAAATTAAAGATAGAGGTTTTCCTTCAAATGAAATTTTTGTCCTTAATGAGTTTCTTTCATTAAGGTCATGTACCTTTTTTTTAATACTAGTTGTTTTCGCGCAATCTTGCGAGAAGTATGTGCAATTTAAACGATAGTCTTCTTTTAACTTTTGTTATGTATAGTGTGACATGTACTCTACGGGATGAAATACAAAATTCTTTTGCTTTTTTTAAAATTAATTTTGTCTCCTTGTCTCTCTCGACGATAGTATTTGCATTAGGGCTACTTGCTCGTATCATTGCATTTATGGCCACATGTGCATTAAATGATGTCATTTAAATATTCTCGACCACTCAAGTTTCCTGTGAAAATGGGCTTAAATTTCCCCATTTTCAGAAGCGCTCAAACGCCATTTTCTCAAAAACATCTAATTTTTTGTTCAAACGTTTCGCACCAATAGTGCTAATTGCACTGATTAAGATGACATAAAAAAATTGTGTAATTAAAAAAAAGAATATAGCAAAATGACTTTAACATCACTCACGCCTTTAATGTGCATATTTCCAGCGATTTGTATATATTATTTCATTTGGGTATGGAAGAGCTACAAACGACTTCCAATGAAGTTTTTCGAAAACTCAAAAGATTCATGTGAAAAAGATTCAAATTTCGCATTTACAGTAACTCTTAAACGCAATTTTCTTAAAAACGACTCTAAAGTTTACGACGAAAATTTCTTATAGAACGAGATTTTACTATTCTTTAATATTCGTAATATTTCGGTTGTACCATTAGGAAACAGAAAAATTGAGAAATGTTTGAAAAAATTAACTTATCGACGATCGTTGGCAACTGGAAAGAGGATAGGGCAAGATTGTAAAGCTCACCCAGACGAAAGAAATTAGAAAACTAACTAGTACAATAAAGTCCCTGCCATTCTGTAGCACTAGTTTCGATTGTTGAGCTGTAGTTAAAAAAAAAAAGAAAAGCCAACCATTTTTACAATTTCCCTGTCTTTAAATCACATTGACTTTAAATACACTTTGAAAATGGCTGCAACAGTTCTGTGCATTTATTTCAGTATTATAAATTTATAATGAAAATCGTTCTAGTGTCAAAAAGAACAATGTAACTTTTTTGTTATAATAATGAAACCGACATTATTATTAAAACAAGAAGATTAATAACATTGAGTAAAATAGAAAATATTCAGTTGAGATAGGTTCCATTTTTTCTTAGTGTACACTTTTCTTTAAACAAATATCAAGTATTAGTTACATTATATCTTACATTATAATGGAAAAACATACAATATATAATATAATAAACCGTATTACACGTCATTAGTATATTTCCACTTTCTCACTTTTTCAAAAATTGTAAATGCGCAGTTTTTGGTGTCTAACACCTGTATTTTCACACTAGAACTGCCGGATCACAGAAAAGATAGTCAGTCGGTACCTTTTTCGAATCCGTACTTTTCGCAGCGAGGACAAATTTCTTCTTTTTTGGAAGATCTGTTAAAGAAAATAGTTTTTCTACATGGACAATTCCTAAAGTAATCAGTTTGCCGACTACGCGTCCACAGATTACAAGGAATGCTGAAAAAAAAAAACGCGCACCGCGTTGTTTCGTGAAAAGCACCTATTTCTGGCATTTGAAATATTTAAGAACGCTAGGAAATTCGTAATGGAAAGAATTTATTTCATCATAATATACGTTAACTCGAGTGTTATGACTCCGAATTTGAGGCACGAAACTATTAAATTTCTAAATAAATAACATTTAAAAGCAGTATAATTGAAAAATAAATTAATAGGGGATATTCACAATAACGCTGAGTATTATCCCGCACGTTTTATAGTACGGAACTAAAGTTCATCAATTTATTAATAATATCGTATTAGCTCAACTTAATTAAATTATTGTTCGCTTAATTATTATAAAATTTTTTCTCAAAATACAGAAAAAAGTAAATCATTTATGATACAAATTTGAAGATCCGCGAAATGAAATGTTTTTAAAAACGTGACCCAATGTTGGGGGTCAGTTGCCCCCTCTTGCCCCCCATCCCAGAATCCCGCCTCTGTATTTGAGAGACTGCAAATTGTTATAGCGTTCTTCATTCCTCATATTACGATAATGGAAAAACACTGATCATAGCCCAGCAAAATAATTTATTAAGTTTCCTATTAACCAACAGGTGTTTTCATATTTTGAGGTGTTAAAGTAGCGAAAATGCTCCCTTCCATTTTCTTTGTGCTAACACCTGAAGATATGAAATTCTGGAACAGACCTCCCCTATACAAATAATTTTCTTCACAAAAGTACAATTGAATATATTCTTTTAACATCCTCAATTATAAATGTATTATCTGCCGTATCACATAAATTCACAAGTAAAAGACCGTGGAGTAACGTGGCAGGCGGCGCTTATACCAGTGTGTCGTCTCGTATGCATGCGAACATATCTACAGCTCAATATAGAGCCACCCTGGCGGCGCTTACCAGGGTGCTGCATACAACGTCACGAGCGCATGCGCGAACTGCCTAACGTATTTAGATGGAGAACAACGGCATGATCAGTTCGGGCCGGGTTGCGGCACGTACTATAAAATTACCTCCGTCACTTTAAACCGCTTTCTGTCTTTGTCAGCAACAGCGGTGTATGCTCAATGCAGTGCCGCGCGCCTACGCGACCCAGTGTACCCTTACTTGGCAGAATGTTAAAAATGAAGCTTAGTCCTCGATGGCGAGAGTGGTGATTTCAAAATATGAAATTACATTTAACTGTCTTTTCTCCACGGTAAGCGCAGTATATCTTACCTGGAATGCACGCCACTGGTTTATACATACAGGTACGCCTGATCCCAGTTATTGAAGAAGACAGTGCCTATGATTGTCTAATTGTCAATAATTAATTAATCTACAACTGAGTATTTTAATTTATATTATAAACATAAATTATTAATATGCCTAAAGCCGTGTAATTTGAATTATATTAAAAAATACATAAATCTAAAAGGAAAAAGGGTTCGATGATTTTATTTCAATAATATAAATACTTTCCACATAAAGACAAACATTTTTCAGCAAAAAGTTGTAAATCAGACTTTCGGCTGTGAAACATTTCAATAATTTAAATATAAATTGTTCATTTCAACATTGGTGAAAAAAATTATGAAATTTTGGTGCGAATTTCAAATTTTTCAACTGATAAAATTGGTTTTAATTTTCTTTTACTATCGTCCACATTGTTTAAAAATCTGAAACTAATGTGTTGTAGAATGTTATAAGATACATTCTAGGGGGGAGAACTGAGACAGTACTCCAATGTCATCACGTCGAAAATTCATTTCAAAAATTAATTTTTTTCTATTTGAATTTGGTGTCAGATTTGGTTGACAAAAATACCTTAAAATTTAACTATTTTCCCCCGCCGCTCCAATTTTTTTCCTAGCCTGATTCATGCAACAGAAACTGAAAAAAAATAAAACATGAAAAACACGTTTATCGTATCGCTGCAACATATTGCCCTAGGTGGCTGATTTTCTGTAAATCTACGGCATTTTTTATTCTCTTTAATATGAGTATCATGATTATAGAATTGGTTTGGGGGTAATTTTCACTACCTTATTCGGCTATACCCTTTAAGCTAATTATTAAAAACCTCCTTTTTATGGAACATTGGTATTTGATAAAAAAGGCGAATTTTCGACAGAAAAACTCTTATTGCCGTCTCCTGGTAACGAAAAAGTAGATAAATTTTGCCCCTTAATGTAACTTCACTACTGTGTGCACGTCTTTTAGAGTTCTGTGGGTAATATAGTTATTCAAATTATTGTTCTTCATGTTCTCAGGGCAGGATGTCCTCCACGGGTCCGGGCAAGAAGAGGGATAATAGCCAAACTCTGTAGATGATTTGCCTTTGCAAATAGTTTTTATTACACTGGAGGGAACTATTCGTATCAATTCTAGCCAAAAATACTCATTTTATCTGTATCCAGAATTCAACTTGCATATGGATTTTGGTAGGGATCCTTGAATTGCAGAATACGTGCACAGAATACACATCTCCTCATAGCACGTCACACACAGTTTTTAACTGTTTTTGATGTTAAATAAATACATAAATACATGTAATAAAGTACTTCCTCTAACCGCAGTCTGTCGGTCCGTATGTCCATCCCTCCGTTTCTCTGTGAGCATTACGGTTACACCGTAAGCAGGATTGTCACCAAAATCGATATTCCTCAATCGATTTAATTGGTGACCAGGTCCCTTGAATTTGAAACATATTTTAATTTTTGGGGTACTTTACGTGAAACCGCTGGGAACTTTTCAAAATTTTCAAAGATATGGCATCAAATTAAATTAAATTTTGACCTCCGATACCGTAAAGAACATTTAATAGAATGGTGAACGTTTCGTTGAAATCCCTAATTTTTCGAAAATTGCTAAGGGTCACATTTTTTTGACGTCTTCCTACAACTACAATTATGAAGATAAAATTTTGTTTCCTAAATGAAATGTGTTCATCAGAAACAGATCTTGAAATTAGGTTATACTCAATTTTTCGAAGATATGAGTATTTTTGCGTAATTTTGCGTGAAACATACGCAACTTTTAAATGTTCAACAATACTTTTTTGGAAACAGTTCCAAATGCTTTCCTCGTATGTAGCAAAAAACTGTAAAGGTAGTGATGGTTCCCTTTTTCGGTCCATACTCCTTATTTTCGAAAATTTCAAATAAATTCGGAATTGTCAAATCGAATTTCGCGCGCTTCCTTTGAAGCGCTGTCATTTCGCAAAATGGCAACAAGTGGTTTCAAAATTCTTCGAATTCATCCCATTGTTGCTGGCCGTGATGATTGTATGAAGTACATAACATTCTTATGAAAGGTAATAGATTGAATGTAGTAATTTTAACTTTGAACTAACAAACAGACTTTTCTTTAAGAAACATTGATCGCTGATTATGGTATTCAAAAATTGAAATCTCACTTCAATGTAATCAAGGCAGGCTAGTGTGAAATTCTTTTTGCTTTTCTGTGTTATCTGTCACAAATTCTGTAAAAGTTCAATTTATTCATGTTTTTTTCATGTGTAAAAGTTCGAAATTATAACTATTCCTAACTGATCGAAATAAATGAAGATGATCACCAGAGGCGCTTTCTTTGAATGTGTTGAATTGGATTTTTCAAGTTATAATTAAGTGTTAGTAGGACAGAAATAATAATATTTCCATATTACATAGTTAGAGAAAGTATGTGCTGCTGGAGCTCTGCTAATTTCTTACAGGTCTCTCACAACGTTGAAATTCCTGTTACAATCGAGGTAACTGTGTTATCTGATGGGAAAATATTGATCGATTGAATCAAATCGTCCTTTCGCTACCAATGCCAGCATAAGCCGGATAACAATGATTTTTGTTCTAGTCGGTGCAACCATCCAAGAAAAGAAATAATTGTTTAATGCATAGGTTAACATATTCTTTAATGTAACTCAGGATGAGAGAATTATCTTCATTGGGACTCTATTTAGCTACGGTTTCTTCATATGCAAAGAATACTGCCTTATCAGATTTTAAATTATGAATAATGAAAACATTGAAAGTGAGTTGACGCGGATAGAATCCCTCTTGAATGGGGATAACTGAAAATGAGAATTTTCATGAAATAAATGCAAATTCCGGCAACATCTTACCTCTCTTCCGCTGGCACTACCAAAATAGGTTACCACAAAACCACATATACCACCATTTAGAACTATTTAATTGCTAATTAATTACGCAAAAATTAATTTTTTTGCTCTTCAACTTTTTGCGTAATGAATGGTGAGCTAGCGGAAGATTCCGCTGGATCTATCACAATTAGTTACCACAAAACCAAATATGCCAACTTGTAGAGCGATTTAATTGCTAATTAATTACGCAAAAATTAATTTAATTGCTCTTCAAACATCCGAATAATTGTAAATTGCCGGGAACACGCAGCCGGCCCAACGGTTGGCGTCGTGACATCACGGGTGAGGGGTAGCCATGAAGGTGCATTCCAGACCGCAGCATACCACAGAAGCTAACGCACCACGACAGAATCTAGTCTTTTCCAACTTACCGTAGATTAGGACACCCTTACGGTCATTCAGCGAACAATAACAAAGTACTTGGAAGGCCTTTATGAACATAACAAAGTACTGGCATAATTTTCAATATCGAAGTCAGTTCACGGCCAGTTCGTGTATTCATTTAAATTTGCCAGTCAGTCGGGCGGGCAGCGGCGCCGGTGCGACGGCTGCGGCCTGGCATGCCCCTCCATGGCTACCCCTCACCCGTGACAGTCACGAGGCCAGCCGTTCGCCGGCCGGCTGCGTGCGCCCGGCAATTGACAATTATTTACTCGGAAATTTGAGAGCAAAAAAAATAATTTTGCGTAATTAATTAGCAATTAAATCCCTACAAGTGGCTATTTGGTTTTGTGTAATAATTGTGGTTGATCCAGCGGAATCTTCCGCAGCTCACCATTCATTACGCGAAAATTTGAAGAGTAATTAAATTAATTTTTGCGTAATTAATTAGCAATTAAATCGCTCTACAAGTTGGCGTATTTGGTTTTGTGGTAACTAATTGTGGTTGATCCAGCGGAATCTTCCGCTAGCTCACCATGCATTACGCAAAAGTGTGAAGAGCAAAAAAATTAAGTTTTGAATTAATAAGCAATTAAATAGTTATAAATGGTGGTATATGTAGTTTTGTGGTAACCGATTTTGGTAGTGCCAGCGGAAGAGAGGTCAACACCTTCGCGTTCTTAGCATATCTTTTCACTTGATCTAATTAGATATTAGATAATAATTTTGTGAAAAACAGTAAAACTGTATGTGATGTATGGTGGAGGAAATCATTCGCGCTCGCTTTTTTGAGTTTCAGGATCCCTTCCCAACAATTTAACTATTAATAGTTTAAAGATGAAAAACTAGTAATAATAATAATAATAATAATAATAATAATAATAATAATAATAATAATAGAACGCCTCTACATTCCTAGGAAAACTGGTGGTCGTGGTCTACTTGATCTGAAAGCATTATGCAACCGCCAGGTAACAAGACTAAAAAACTACTTCAACTCCCAATCCGAACTGTCGCCTCTACATAAAGCAGTAGTAGTATGTGACAAAGGCTATACTCCCTTAAATCTGAGCAACAATGCAGACTACCCTGATATCACGTCAGTCAAGGAAAGATTACAGGTATGGAAGTCCAAACCTCTCCATGGTAGATTTCCCCATGCTCTAGAAAATGCCGACTACGACGCCTCAGTGCGATGGCTCAGAGATGGGGCTCTATTTGGAGAGACTGAGGGTTTCATTCAAGCAATTCAGGACCAAGTTATTTCAACAAATAACTACAAAATATTTATTGAAAAACTTGAAGTTCATCGATCATCAGAGACAATAGACCATCTCATCACTGGGTGCACAAACCTCGCCAACACGGAGTACCTACATCGGCACAACCTAACTGCAAATATTGTACACCAAGCACTGGCAACCAAACACGCTCTACTGGCAGAAGAGGAAATCATACCTCATTATAAATACAAAGCCAAATCCGTCATAGAAAGTAAACAGTTCAAAATGTATTACGACCTTCCAATACATACTGATAAAACGATCCCGGCAAATAAACCAGACATTCTACTACATAACATACAGGAAAAGAAAGCATTCATTATTGATGTTACACACCCTGCAGATCACAACATCAATAAGGCAGAAACAGAAAAATCTCAAAATACATTCCCTACAATAGAATATAAAGAAATATACAAACTTGAGTCTGTTGAAATTATACCAATTGTAATAACAGCTACAGGTTTGATTAACAAAAATCTAAAGAATTATTTAGAAAAAATAGGTCTTCATCCTCATAAAATTATCCCAAAAGCTCAAAAGTCAGTCATTCTTGAAACCTGCCGGATTGTTCGCACAGTCCTCAATATGCAAAGCTAGGAATGTGGTATGCCTAGAGGCCCCTCAAACCATGAACCCCGGGTGAGAAACCCCCGAGATAAAAATGAAATAATAATAATAATAATAATAATAATAATAATAATAATAATAATAATAATAATAATAATAAATTTATAAAATCGAGAGGTTAACATTTCAAAAACTAGATTTTTGTTTCTGAGTTATAGAACGCTTATTTGTAACTGTAAACGAACTGCAGATTTGATTTTTCAGTATTGCTAACAAAATAGAAACTCACTCTAACCTCTATTACATCTACAAGCAAAAGGAAAACTCAATAAAACGTGCGCATAGTGAAGCTACCTTTACGTCCAGAAGCAAATCAAGGGGCCATCTCAGCGTTTGCCTAATGGATGAGGAAAACTGGACAAAAACCCAATCGAGATGGGGCATTTACCCAGAAGCTGAAGTACATTACTTGTTACAGGCATATTAAGTCTTTTTTAAAATTATACATTACGAATGTAAACTAATTCATTATACTATATCATTGTTTTGTTAAAGTAAACATTATTTTTTCTTTTTGACGATCAGTATTCTCTCTAATTGTATAGAAAAAGGTATGCAGCAGAAGAGATTTTACTTTTAACTTAAATTTGTGTACCAATTTTAATTGTTTAATTTCATCTGGCAAGGCGTACTTGTATGCGGAACTTGTGGTGAGCTGTTGTTACTGACACTTGATGAACATGATTTCTACGTTGTGTGTTGTAACTATAAATATCACTATTACATGAAAATATGTTCCCACCGTTAAGCAAGTCAGTTTTGACAAATAAAATTAGTAAATAAATAGCAAGTAAGATTCCAAGCTCAAAGAAAAGAGGCTTGCAGGGATCACGTGGATGGCATATTTTCGTTATTCGGATATTTTTCTTTTGGAATCGAAATGTCTGGGCACTAAAGGATGCGCTTCCCCAGAATATTATGCCATATCTCAGGCGGGAATGTACATTTGCAAAATACACGCAACGAGCTACATGAAGGCTGACAGAATTTGTAAGAATTCTGAACGCGCAACATAATGAGCTTAATTTAGTTGTTTAATTATGTTATATGTACATTCCATTTGAGGTTTGATTGAATTGAGAGACCTAGAAATTGTTACCTTAACATCAGCTAATTGCTTATTGTTCATTTTCAATGGAGCATACGATTGCCGATTTGAAACGCAAAATTGCATTGAGACAGTTTTTCCCTCCTTAACTATTAATGTGTTATCAGAAAACCAATTTGAACCTTCTGAAATTGTACTATTTATAGTTTCTTTTTTGCAAATAACATTCGTGTAATTAGCAAACAGAACTGTTCTTCCATTTTTAATAGATGAGGGTATATCTTTTACGTACAACAGAAAGAGGATAGGACCAAAAATCGAACCTTGTGGGACCCATGTTCAATTGGCCAAGATTTGGAAAGATAAGTAAATAATGTCCAGTACGGTATTTCGTTTCGTGCCTGTACAGTATTTCTACTTTTGAGATCGATGTTTAAGGTACGAGGTTATCCAATCTAGGGCAGTCCCGCGAATTCCAAAAGAAGGTAATTTTGAGAGCAAGAGGTTATGGTTAATAACGTCAAAAGCTTTTGAAAGATCTAAAAATATCCCAAGGAGTTCATCATTTTGGTAAATTGATGAAGCAACATATTTAATAAAATAAAAAATGCCAGTTTCCGTAGATTTTGATTTTCTAAAGACGTGTTGTGAGTGAAAACGCTTCGTTTTTTCCTGAGAAAAAGTTTCCATTAGAGTGTAGAAAATCCTCTCCAATGTTTTTGAGAAAACTGGCAAAAGAGAAATTGGCTGGTAATTTTTAATTTCGTTTTTGTTCCCTTTTTTAAAAAGTGGACAGGAAAAAATGTTTGCTGTTTTGAAAATATCTGGAAATCTTCCTGGCACAAGAAAGCACGGAAAATGTGAGTTAATGGGTGGTGCACACGTTTTTAATAATCAATCCAGAAATTCATCTAAACCAGATGAAAATTTATTTTTTAGTTTACTGACTATTCTGAGGATTACTTGGAAGAAGTTTTGGAAATAAACATCGTGCCGAAACTTATTTGAGAAGCATATGATGTTGAATTTTGTGACTTTAATCCCTTCGTAACATCAACCGCATTTCTAGAAAAGCGTTGGTTGAAGAGATTCACTACGTTTATCAGTCAATTTCTTGAGACACTTAACGGCACGTCTTATGTGAACCATATGCTCTGCTACTGCCACACATTTAGCGTTGACATTGAAGCTATACCGCTTTTCTGCTTCTGAAGGCGCGATAAGTCTTATGGTCCGCGAGTTGTTGCCGACGAGACGCGTTCGCTTATCCGGTCGGTCAAGAATCGTCAAAATCACGGCTGCCTTTGTGAATGACATATCCAATTTTTCAATAATTCAAAATCGGTTCATTTTTTCAATTTTCTCCTCGTATGCATCAAAGGACGGTATAACGTTGGTGCTAATCTCATTTCCGGCGAACTCTCTTATTTCGAAAACTGGAAAAAGATAACATTGCAAAAGTACAAATTTGAAGATAGAAATTTTGTTTCAATCAAAACTTGTTACGTACTTGATCATTAAAAAGGAAAATACATTTGGTGAAAATTTTTGAAAAAAAAACAGTGTTTGCTCATTTTCTTTGAAATTAAAGTAAATTATTTAAAACATAGTTTTTCAGCATTACGTAACAAATTAAATAAGTATTCTCTGGCTCTTTGCCTCTGTCTCTCTGCCTGTCTGTCTGCCTGTCTGTCTCTCTCTGTGCCTGTCTGTCTCTCTCTGTGCCTGTCTGTCTGTCTGTCCTGTCTGTCTGTCTGTCCTGTCTGGTCTGTTCTCTCTCTGTGCCTGTCTGTCTGTCTCTCTCTGTGCTGTCTGTCTCTCTCTCTGTGCCTGTCTGTCTCTCTCTGTGACTGCCTGTCTGTCTCTCTCTGTGACTGTCTGTCTGTCTCTTCTCTGTGCTGCTGTCTGTCTCTCTCTGTGACTGTCTTCTGTCTCTCTCGTGACTGTCTGTCTGCTCTCTGTGCTGTCTGTCTGTGTCTGTCTGTCTGTGCCTGTCCTGTTGTCTGTCTGTGCCTGTCTGTCTGTCTGTCGTCTGTCTGTGTCTGTCCTGTCTGTGCCGTCTCTCTCTGTGTCCTGTCGTCTCTGTGTGCCTGTCGTCTCTCTGTGTTCCTGTCTCCGTTCCTGTGCGCTCTGTGCGTGCTCTCTGTGTGCCTGTGCGTCTCTCTGTGTGCCTGTGCGTCTCTCTGTGTTCCTGTGCGTCTCTCTGTGTGCCTGTGCGTCTCTCTGTGTGCCTGTCCGTCTCTCTGTGTGCCTGTCCGTCTCTCTGTGTGCCTGTCGTCTCTCTGTGTGCCTGTCCGTCTCTCTGTGTGCCTGTCCGTCTCTCTGTGTGCCTGTCTGTCTCTCTGTGCCTGTGCGTCTTCTGTGTGCCTGTGGTCTCTCTGTGTGCCTGTCCGTCTGTCTGTGTGCCTGTCCGTCTCTCTGTGCCTGCTGTCTTCGTTGTGCCTGTCTTCTGTGTCCTGTCCGTCCTGTGTGCCTGTCTGTCTTCTGTGTGCCTGTGTCTCTGTTGTGCTGTCCGTCTCTTGTGCCTGTCGTCTCTCTGTGTGCCTGTCTGTCTTCGTGTGCCTGTCTGTCTCTCTGTGTGCCTGTCTGTCTCTCTGTGTGCCTGTCCGTCTCTCTGTGTGCCTGTCGTCTCTCTGTGTGCCTGTCGTCTCTCTGTGTGCCTGTCGTCTCTCTGTGTGCCTGTCGTCTCTTGTGCCTGTCGCTCTCTGTGCCTGTCCTCTCTGTGTGCCTGTCGTCTCTCTGTGTGCCTGTCGTCTCTCTGTGTGCTCTGTGCTCTCTCTGTGTGCCTGTCGTCTCTCTGTGTGCCTGTCGTCTCTCTGTGTGCCTGTCCGTCTCTCTGTGTGCCTGTCCGTCTCTCTGTGTGCCTGTCCGTCTCTCTGTGTGCCTGTCCGTCTCTCTGTGTGCCTGTCCGTCTCTCTGTGTGCCTGTCCGTCTCTCTGTGTGCCTGTCCGTCTCTCTGTGTGCCTGTCCGTCTCTCTGTGTGCCTGTCCGTCTCTCTGTGTGCCTGTCTGTCTTCTGTGCCTGTCGTCTCTGTGTGCCGTCTGTCTTCTGTGTGCCTGTCCGTCTGTCTGTGTGCCTGTCCGTCTGTCTGTGTGCCTGTCGTCTCTCTGTGTGCCTGTCCGTCTCTCTGTGCGCCTGTCCGTCTCTCTGTGTGCCTGTCCGTCTCTCTGTGCCTGTGCGTCTCTCTGTGTGCCTGTCCGTCTCTCTGTGTGCCTGTGCGTCTCTCTGTGTGCCTGTCCGTCTCTCTGTGTGCCTGTGCGTCTCTCTGTGTGCCTGTCCGTCTCTCTGTGTGCCTGTGCGTCTCTCTGTGTGCCTGTGCGTCTCTCTGTGGCCTGTCCGTCTCTTGTGCGCCTGTCCGTCTCTCTGTGCGCCTGTGCGTCTCTCTGTGTGCCTGTGCGTCTCTCTTGTGCCTGTCCGTCTCTCTGTGTGCCTGTCCGTCTCTCTGTGCCTGTCCGTCTCTCTGTGTGCCTGTCGTCTCTCTGTGTGCCTGTCCGTCTCTCTGTGTGCCTGTGCGTCTCTCTGTGTGCCTGTCCGTCTCTCTGTGCGCCTGTCCGTCTGTTCTGTGTGCCTGTCGTCTCTCTGTGTGCTGTCGTCTCTCTGTGCCTGTCGTCTCTCTGTGTGCCTGTCCGTCTCTCTGTGTGCCTGTCCGTCTCTCTGTGTGCCTGTCGTCTCTCTGTGTGTGTCTGTCTGTGTGTCTGTCTGTCTCTCTGCCTGGTCTGTCTGTCTGTCTGTATGTCTGTCTGTCTTGTCTGTCTGTGTGTCTTCTGTCTGTCTGTGCTGTGTGCTGTCTGTCTGTCTGCTGTGCTGTCTGTCTGTCTGTGTGTCTGTCTGTCTGTCTGTGTCTGTCTGTCTGTCTGTGTGTCTGTCTGTCTGTTCTGTCGTCTGTGTGTCTGTCTGTGTCTGTCTTCTGTGTCCTGTCTGTCTTGTCTGTCTGCTGTCGTGTCTGTCTCTGTTTTGCTGTGTCTGTGTCGTCTGTCTGTGTGTCTGTCCTGTCTGTGTTCTGTCTGCTCTGTGTCTGTCGTCTGTCTGTGTGTCTCTGTCGTCTGTCTCTGTGTGTCTGTCTGTTCTGTCGTCTGTGTGTCTGTCTGTCTGTCGTCTGTGTGCCTTCTGTCTCGTCTGTGTGCTCTGTCTGTCTGTCTGTTGTCTGTGCTGTCTGTGTGTCTGTTGGGTCTGTCTGTGTCTGTCTGTCTGTCTGTCTGTCTGTCTGCTGTTGTCTGTCTGTCTGTGTCGTCTGTGCTGTCTCTCTGTGTGCTGTCGTCTGTCTCTGTTGTGTCCTGTCGTCTGTCTGTGTGCTGTCTGTCTGTCTGTGTGTCTGTCTGTCTGTCTGTGCTGTCTGTCTGTCTGTGTGTCCTGTCTGTCTCTCTGTGTGCTCTGTCGTCTTCTGTGTCGTCTGTCTTCTGTGTGTCTGTCTGTCTGTCTGTGTCTCTGTCTGTCTGTCTGTGTGCCTGTCTCGTCTCTGTGTCTGTCTGTCTCGTTGTTGCTCTGTCTGTCTTCTCGTCTGTGCTGCTGTCTGTCTCTCTGTGTGTCTGTGTCTCTCGTGTGCTGTCTGTCTTCTGTGCTGTCTGTTCGTCTGTCCTGTCTGTCTGCTCTGTGTGTCTGTCGTTGTCTGTGTGTCGTCTTCTGTCTGTCTGTTCTGTGCCTGTCTTCTGTCTGTCTGTCTGTCTTGCTGTCGTCTGTCTGTGTGCTGTCTGTCTCTGTGTGCCTGTCTGCTCTGTCCTGTCGTTCTGTCTGTTGCTGTCTGTCTGTGTCTGTCTGTCTTCGTTCTGTCTGTCTCTGTGTCTGTCTGTTTCTGTCTGTCGTCTCTGTGTGCTCTTGTCTGTGGTGTCTGTCTGTGTCTGTCGTCTTCTGTGTGCTCTGCCTCTTTGTCGCTTCTGCTTCTCTTTTTCTTGCCTCTCTTTCTCTGCTCTCTTTCCTCTCTCTGTCCTGTCTGTCTATTTTCTACTTAAATCTGCTAGACCCGTAATAGAAAATTGATCAAACATCTTTGGTCTTAAGATGTTTAAGATGAAAGTCTATTCATTGCGTAATGTCGTAAATAGAAGAGCCAAACTTTTTTGTGAGTCTCTGGATAAATTTATTTAACCTGCGAAATACTTGTTGTTGTTCACATAATCGAATTTGAATAATCCCATGGCCTATTGCCTATCTTATTCTGCTACTCCCTTTGAAAATAATAGGATAATGATTTTTTGGATGGCATTACCGAAGAACTGCATACATGCATAACGCGATACGCATTGCCATTCAAACGAAATTATAGCTGAGGAGTAAGGAACATTCAGTGACTCATCCTTCTCTCAGTACTCTGCTCCATCTTCAATTATAGTTACAACCTTAAACATGCTATTCTAATTAGATAATTGCCTTAAGAAAACTTTGTAATGCATATTGTTTATTCCTTTCTCCTCATGCTCATCGGAACACCGTTCTGTACAAGTACTAGTACCAGATGTTCGTTAAAAACATTTATGGACCGAATAGTTATGGAATAAAATTAGTGAATGATTTTTATTTTGTGTCAGCAACTGTGTCTCTGTGCCTGAAGCAAACAACGACTTGCACTCTTGAATGCTGTCGCTAAATCAAATCTGGATTCGTCCACCAAAAGCTCATGAAAGTAAGTGTTGGTACTTGTGTAAATGTTTTTGTTTTCTGCATAATGTGTGTTGTCAGCTCTTCATCTTCATCTATGCTTTTTATTCTTGAACACACATTAGTCATAAGGTATTGATTACAGAATTAATTAATTCCTTATTCCTTAAAACATCCTAGCTGGTTGTCATGATTGAAGATTTTACGAACATTTGAGGGTGTTCTTTGTATTCCCTATGTGAAAAATCTTTTTTATTTATTAAATATTTATAAATGAATTACCTTTTGGAAGAAAAATACTGGTATATGAGCTACATGACCTAGATTAAATGAAAACTTCAGTGTGATGAATTCAACCTGCAAAACTGCATACGAATGTTCGAGGGGAGCGGAAATAACTTACTGTAGAAGAGTAACGCGGTGAAAGTAAAAAATTATAAGCTTTATCTTTCAAATCGCATTTGCGTATGTCACTGCTCAGGGATACATTGAACTCGCTTCTTCCATGAGAGGTTTGTTTCTAGCCGTCAGAGAACACTCAAGGAAGATGCAGGACCTGCTACCTATTAGTACGTGTGAGAAATATCAATTTCGTCATCCTACACGCTTCGCCATTTTACCTCCCCTTCCCATAAAACAACACAGCAGGTAAGAACAGTAAATTTTCGAAAAATGAAAAAACGTTAGAAACAATACAAGAAAGTACATGACATTATAGCATAAAAAAACTCCATATCAAGGACCCACAAACCGTGGATTCTCACTACACAACGTTAGAGAGAGTAATTTACTACAAATAGGTAGAAGATTTATCCGGTTTTCTTACGAATATTTCTGTCGAAAAATCACCACGTTTTGCTGCGGGATCTTCTTTTATATTACTTCAGTAGTATGCATGACTTTTGCAGCTCTCACACGCAACCAATCTTTATAAGTGAAGCCTCTAAAGAAAGAGAATTTCACGGAGACGTGATGAATTGCACTTGGCCTTCAAAAATATGAAGAATTGAAAAAAAAAAAAAAACCGCACCTAAATATTAATGTCAAATGCAACCCACAACACACGTCGGCATTCTTTTTTTGAACCTATATAGTTAAATAACTTAAACGAAGAGTTCCCTAGCACGCTTCGTTTATGAGTCTTAAAAACCTAAAACATTAAACGGGCCTTAAAAACTAAAACGTATCGTAAACTTCGTTTTTCAAACTAACGTTTCTCGTCTCGTAATTTTTCAAAGTAACGTCTTAATTTTTTAAAGTAATCTCTAGGATGAGATAGTTCTGGACATTCAATTAAATTTTTGCCAGGTCGGCGCTTATCGATTCTACAAAGAACTATGTTTCTGTCTTTGTTGTTGGTGGTCATCCTTGTGATGACACCCTTAGGCTTAGATTCCTCCTCCTCCTTATAATTACGCTTTCTGTACACCTGATTTGCACAGACTGACGAGGTTTATTTGCATAATCATTAATTCAAGATTTTCTCTCGCGGCAACCACTAGAAGTACTATTAACAGTTGCTTGATACCGATGGAGATTTTCTTATGCGTGGAGTGAAAACATTAATTTGACGTTTTGTCGAGGTCTACAAGTGCCTAATTGTGGAGGGATGTGGGTGTACAGTATAGAGTGAAGATGTGTCTTGATGTGTTTGGTTTGTGTTTTACCTGTACCAGTATTTTAGCTATCAACAGTGATTCGATGAAATTTTCAAGTCAGCGTTCATCACGTAGCTTTCTCGAGAGTTTAAAGTTTTTTTAATATTTTTGTGATTATCACGAAAAGCGAAAGGCTAACTGTAAAATAATATTGAATAATTACTTCAAATGCTTTTAAGGAAGTGTTGTGAATTCTTCCAAGAAATCTCTTGATAACACGGAATAAATTTTTAATTGTAAGTTTCTTTTAAACATAAAGTGCATTGTTTTGTATTTTTATTTAATATTGTGTTAGTACATTGGAAGTTACCTTTATATATTTTTAAACAAATAAACGTTTCCTTAACAACTTCCTTTCTTGGAAAGGAAATAAGATAGGGAAGGGTGTGGGGTTTAACATGCGAGAGTTCTCACAAGAGTACGCGGAGCTAGTAGGGGAAAACTTGTGCTGTGGCACAAACTTCTTAAATTAGCTAAAGTAAAATAGCTTGAAATAAATGAACAACAAAAACCATAACGCGCTATCCTACAATACTACGTGAATTAATTTAAAAAAGCAACCAAATTTAAAATTATGGGAAGAATATATCAAGTCAGTCGACAACTGCCAACTCTCACAATTTAGGCGTATGATTTAATTGTTTGGGGGTAAATGGAAGTCTTCACATCAATACCCAGATGTAACTCATATTGTAAATAATACACCGTTTGATATTCAATTTTAGGTGACGTTTCGCTAAGATATTCAATATGTAAACATGGTTTGAGCAACATTCCCATGTACCGAAGTGAAGTCTTAGCCTACGAAATGTTTCTAATGGTAACTAATGGTATTTATTACACAAATATGAAAATGTTAGTTGTATTGGATCACCTGGCGGTTCTCTTTACAACTGACCGCGAAGAGACTAGACAATAGACAAATATAATAAATGTTAACGGTGGATTACTTCTTAGGAAACTAGTGGTGCTAAAGTTTCACGTACTTCTCGCCCGTATTTTCATGTAAAAATATGGGAAAAGTGCTCAAATTTTCGACAAATTGTACATGACCTTATTTCAAAATCTATCATTAAGGAACAGATTTTATTAAGAGGAAAAATCTCCATCTTCATAATTGTAGTTGTAGGAGGGCGCCGAAAAAATTGTGAACTTTTGCAATTTTCGAAAAATCAGGATTTTCATAGAACATCAGACCTGCAACATTCTCATTAACGTTATTCACACCATCCAACAAAATGTAATAAAAAACAATGGAGCCATTTTTTAAAAAAATTGTGGATATGTCCCATGGGCTTCATGTAAAGTACCCCTCAAAATTAAAACACCGGTTTCAATTTCAATGGGTCGCTACATCAGCCAGATCTATTTGGGAATATCAATTTTGAAGAAAATCGGCTTAACGGTTTAGCGGTCTAGCGCTGTTCACGGACGGACGGACGGACGGACTTTTGCCATCATTCGATTTTTCTATATTAAGGACCCACAAAACATGGATTCTGACTACACAAAGTGATAGAGGTTTTTTTCTAAATTTACCACTTCGATTTATCCACTTATTTGTTACCTGGGCCATGCAATAAGAGCTTTTCTGCCGAAAACTCGCAAATTTTTCGCGTAGCGTTACATAACTTTCTCTTTACTCTGTAGGGCGAAAGTAAAAGCAAGGGATCATTGCCTCCCTACGGGCTTGGAGACGCGTTGCATCAATGTAGACGGAACAAATAAAAAAGTATTGTAGAACTATCACAGTTAGTCGCATCAACATCCTAAACGATTTTGTTTTATTAATTGAAACATTGATTTTCAATTGACGTCCATTACAGTTACAGATAGGTTTGTATTGTGTCCAATATATAATTTGTAAACGATTTAAACAATAATAATAATAAAATAATAATAATAACAATAATAATAATAAATAATTACTTTTATTGTAGGGTTTTAATAAACTCGATAACATTTCTCAGTTACCTGTAACTGTCTCCCCAAACATTCGTACATCTCAAATGAGTAAAATGGAGGCACGTTAGCGATAAAGCACGATTTCCTGTCATCACTACAATCTAAGGTCCGAACGTGGCGTTCGAGGATGACAAGTACACGAGTTATTGAGTAATATTGATATTTTGAATGGTTCGTATCTTATTATCGCGTTCGCCACGAGTACTAAAATTTTGTACAATGTCTTTGTATTTTTTTGAGAATACAATGTCGTTGGTCTCGATTATGTTTAATTTAACACAAGAGAACGTTTGCTTTTGAGAGTGAGGGAGATTCCTCGTTCTCATTTTTTTTACCATAATGTCTATGTTTGAACAACTAGCAAGGGATTGGATGTTAAAATTTGTTGATAAATGTATAATAAATTAATACTTCATTTTCATAATTATGTTTTATTTATAGAGTGACTTCATCTGAATATAAAATTGCTGAGAATGCGACTGCCGAACTTCACTGTGCTACAAATTACAATCCAATGCCAGAAAAGGAATTACTAGACGAAAATAGTGCCCGATTGGAAAAAATATTTAATTTTGTGAGCTCAGTTAATAAAACGAGAGAAATAGGTAAGTAGTTGACTATACTATTTGAGTTGTCACGTTTTTCATTGATTGATATTTTAAAATTTACTGTTATCATGTGTACATTTGTATGTATGTAACGTAATTATAATTTTTGGTGAAACTTAAAATACCGAAAAATGATTGTATGCAGAGTCACAAATAGCTAAACGAGTCAGATCTGTACGTATGCTTACATATTAGTATTGAAATGTTACAGTGACATGAGTGGTTTAATGGCATTCTTGCTCACCATTAATGACCAGATCAATTCAGAACTTGTATCGAAACATAAATGTTGCCACTGCAACGTCTCTGATTACGAGGTCCTAGGGTTCGAATCCGGAAGTCTCGATGGATTTTCAACGTTAGCGATCAGGGTTAGATTTCCTTTTGCAGGGACCTCGGGGTCTTCCTGTGAGGGCTCTTGTAACTTTTCATTGAATCGGTAAGCCTGACAAAAGAACCACATGTTCTGTTTGTATGCATGGGTGCGTCGCTCTTTGTTCTCGTGACTTAAAGCTGCTCCGATGTAACTTCCCCTTGACATAAGCTTCGAAAAATCCTTCATCAGAGTCGAAATCAATCCTAAGATATTTTCAGGAACTTGTGAGCATGTGTGTTTTGATAAGCAAAACGCTCGTTCCAACTTTGCACACTTTTTGCTTCGCCACAAGAATTGCCTCAGGAATACTCCGGTTTCACATCACAAATATCCATCTTGAACAGCTGTAAATCACGTAGACGGCAGGAAGGACTGCTGTAGTATCCGTTGCTACTAATGATGATCATGCGAAACAACAGGCGTTGTGTAGCCTTGAGAAGAATGTAACCGAGCTTCTCAATTTTGTTAAGACTCGTCATAATGTTCATGGTGAGATAAAAAAATTGGCGTATTCGATCCAGACGCACGTTAACGAGGTGGTAGCACTGCAAAAAGGAGGATCACCCAGACCAGACCCTCAGTGCAACAAACCTACTGGGAAAGAAGAGTGCACTCAGACGTCCCCTGAGAAGGTGGCTGCGGGAGTACTCGTAACGAGAAGCGATCCTTCGCGAAACCGGAAGTCCCAGGTGCCCAAGGTAAGGAAGGAGACTGCAAAAAACGCAGATAAAATCCGGGCAGAAATACCCTCTCCGAAAATACCACGAGAAGAGCCCGAGTGGCTAGTGGTCACTCGTAAGAGAACACGTAAGCGTTCTAAAATGCGGAAAAGGTACACCCAGACCAGATGCCCTGATGATCAAGAAGAAGGACGACCCTGAAGCTGACCTGAACCCTGAAAACTGACCCTAAGCTTCAGGATCTGGGCGAGAATGTCACGCACATCCGGAAGACAGCTGGCGGCGATCTCCTTCTGCAACTGAAGCGGTCTGCCGGAGGCCAAACAACAGATTTTCAGTTCTCTGTAAAGAAGGTGTTTGGATCGGACGCTGGTGTGAGGGCTCTCACTCACACCGTGACAATTCAGGTGAAGGACCTGGATGAGGTCACAACTAAAGAGGAAGTGCATAGGGCTCTGGTGGACAAACTTCCCGAAGCCAGAGATCTCCCAGCTACTGTGGTCAAATCCCTAAGACCATCCTATGGTGGAACACAGGTAGCAATAATCAGCGTTCCTGTTGCGGTGGCTAACAAATTGTTGGCCATCGGTAAAATAAGAATAGGATGGGTGTACTGCACTCTGCGTGAGAAGAAGGTCCCCCTGAAGTGTTACAGATGTTTGGATTTTGGACACCTCAGAAAAGCATGTAAAAACACACATGACCGGTCCAACTTGTGCATGAATTGTGGTGGTGATGATCACCTTGCTAAGTCATGCACAAATGACGCAAAGTGCTTGCTTTGTGAAGAAAAGGGGAAACAAGGCAGACATGCTACTGGGTGCAGCAGGTGTCCATCGTACCAAAAAGCGCAGAAAGCAATAACGGATAGAAAATGCGCAATGGTTGAGATTGAGTTGTATAATTCTCAGTCGCCCAGGATATCCTGGCACCGTCGGTTAGAGAATGGGAGGCTGATTTAGCAATAGTATGCGAGCAGTATACTAACCGTGAAGATACAACGTGGGTATCTGACCTCCACAACCAGGCGGCAATCTGGGCCTGTGGAAAACACACATTCCAGCAAGTTATGACGAGACCCGGAGCTGGATTTGTCTGGGTAAAAATCAACGGCGTTTACATCTACAGCTGTTATGCCTCACCAAACGCGACAATGGACGAGTTTGAGCAGTTCCTTGGCCGCTTAGGGTACGACGCAAGAGGACGAAGCCCCTTGGTGATAGCTGGAGACTTGAACGCCTGGGCGGTTGAGTGGGGTAGTTCGTCCACTAATGAGCAAGGTCGAGCAGTTCTGGCATCCCTCTCCCTTCTGTGTTGGCGAGCTCTACATTCAGGAGACATACACACCTTCCGCAGAGGGGGCGTGGGATCTGTTGTGGATCTGTCGTTCATGTCAGATAATCTTTTGAGAATGGGAGTGTTCTGGAGAGTTAGTGAACACTATACCCATAGTGACCACCAGGCACTTTTGTACGAGGTGAAAAATCAGCGGAGGGATAATTTTGTGCCGAAATACCAGCCAGCTGGGTGGAATGCAAAAACGTTCGACGAAGAAGTTTTCCGACAATGTTTGGAGACGATAGTGCCAACAGGTACCGCAGATGACAAAGCTGGGCAGGTGATGAAATGGATAACCAAAGCCTGTGATGCGGCTATGTCTAGACGGGGCGCAATCTCTCGACGTTCACCAGTTTACTGGTGGACTGAGGAAATCGCCCAATTACGACGGAGGTGCCTTCGAGCCAGAAGACAGTACCAGAGAGCTCGTGGCAGAGACAACTTTCCTCAATTGCAAGAGCAATACAAACTCGCTCGAAGCCAGTTGAAGATAGAGATCCGCAAGAGCAAACGCTTATGCTCCAAAAGCCTGTGTGACGAGGTGGAAAAGGATCCATGGGGTAGGCCGTACAAGACGGTCATGTGTAGGTTAAGACAGCGGCACCTACGTTCTCCAACTTGCCCCAGTATGCTGCTCAGAATTGTGACAGCCCTATTCCCGAGCCACCCCGGTGACTCAGTTAATATAGCGTTATCTGAGCTAGAAATAATTCTTCCAGTCACGCAAGAAGAAAGTCTGCACGCAATCAGCAGAATCGGCAACACAAAGGCTCCCGGACCGGATAACATTCCCAATATTGCCCTCAAGACTGCAATACTCGCTCACACCGACATCTTTGTGGATCTTTATTATTCGTGCTTGAGGGAAGGGCTGTATCCAGAAAGATAGAAAAAAACAGCGCTTGGTGCTCCTCCCTAAGGGGAATAAATCACCCGAAGATCCATCATCATACCGGCCATTGTGTATGCTTGACACAGCTGGCAAGGTTCTGGAGAGAATTATTAGTACCAGACTAGAAAAAGCTGTGGAGGAGGGAGGAGGCCTTTCAGAAAATCAGTATGGTTTCCGCAGAGCCCGCTCGACTGTTGACGCAGTCCAGCTTGTCATTAACACCGCCCGACAAGCAATTGGAGGAAGTAGATGGAAGAGAGGCCCAAAACAGTACTGTGCTGTCGTTACGTTAGATATTAAAAATGCATTCAACTCGGCCAGGTGGAGTAATATTCACCAAGCTCTCCGCAGATTTAATGTGCCAACGTACCTGAGGAAGATTGTGGCAGAGTATCTGAGTAATAGAGCCCTGATTTACAATACAAATAATGGGCCGAAGGTACATAATATCACGGCTGGTGTCCCGCAAGGGTCGGTATTGGGTCCACCATTATGGAATGTGATGTATGACGAGGTTCTTCGGCTTCCCCTCCCAGAAGGAACCAGTATTATTGGTTTCGCGGACGACATTGCTATCGTCGCCGTTGCAAAGTACATTGAGGAAATTGTGTATATTTGCAACGAAGCGATCGCTATTGTTAGTCAGTGGTTGAAGTCCTCAGGGCTGCAGTTAGCTGAGCACAAGACTGAGCTTATCCTAGTTACTAGCAGGAAAAAAAGAGAAACCATCACTCTCAAAGTCGGAGACCACCATATTGCATCGCAGCCGTCGATCAAATATCTTGGTCTCATGATTGACGCCCGTCTGACATTTGCTGACCACCTGAAGTACGCCAGCAATAAAGCTGCGGTAATTAATGCAGCATTGTCGAGACTAATGCCCAATATAGGGCCCTGTCAGGAGAAACGGAAGCTTCTGGCCTTGGTTGTGAGGTCCGTCTTGCTCTATGGAGCCCCAGTATGGGCCAACTCCATGTCGATAAATAGTTACATCCGAGGGATGACGTCAGTGTACAGGTTATCAGCATTGCGGGTAGCTTGTGCATTCCGCACTGTGTCAAACGATGCAGTGTGCGTCATCGCGGGGATGCCTCCTGTAGATATCTTGGCGCAGGAAAGACGGAAGCGATATCACAAAGAAGAGGAAAATCCAGACTGCTCGACAACACTGCTCGAATGGCAGGATCGATGGGACAAGTCCATTAAAGGAAGATGGACATACCGCATGATTCCCTCCATTGTACCGTGGATCAACCGTAAACACGGCGAAGTAAATTTCTTCATGACACAGCTGTTGTCTGGACACGGATGCTTTCTGGCATATCTCCACAGGTTCAAGCTGCAGGATACCCCATTCTGTCCATTATGTGAACCTGCTGTCGAAGACGCCGAGCATGTGTTCTTCCAGTGCCCGCGATACCATCTGCTGCGACGGCACGTTATGAGTATACTCGGGGTCGACCCGCTGACACCCGAAGCAATGGTTGGGTGCATGCACGCCTCAGAAACCAACTGGGATGCGGTGAGCTCATATGCGCAGACCATAATAGCTGAGCTCAGGAGAATAGAAAGGGCAAGAAGGGAAGTCGATTGATCCTCGTTTGATCCTTCCTACGTTTTGACGAAGAGAAGTGGCTTGTGACTAAGCCACTCTAATCCACTCCCCGTGATGTAATGCCTAACGGCGGTTCCGAGGGGAGGATGGAGGAGACGGGAGGTTGGTTTTAGTGGGTAAAAATCTCACACTATCATGTGGTACGGGCCGCATGGTGTCTTTTGAAGATTTCCACCTACCCTCGTAAAAAAAACACACACACAGAGGGTGACACACACACACAGAGGGTGACACACACACACAGAGGGTGACACACACACACAGAGGGTGACACACACACACAGAGGGGACACACACACACAGAGGGTGACACACACACACACACAGAGGGTGACACACACACACACAGAGGGTGACACACACACACACAGAGGGTGACACACACACACACAGAGGGTGACACACACACAGAGAGCGACACACACACACAGAGGGTGACACACACACAGAGGGTGACACACACACACACACAGAGGGTGACACACACACACAGAGGGTGACACAACACACAGAGGGTGACACACACACACAGAGGGTGACACACACACACAGAGGGTGACACACACACAGAGGGTGACACACACACAGAGGGTGACACACACACACAGAGGGTGACACACACACACAGAGGGTGACACACACACTCAGAGGGTGACACACACACACACAGAGGGTGACACACCACACAGAGGGTGACACACACACACAGAGGGTGTTACACACACACAGAGGGTGTCACACACACACAGAGGTGTCACACACACACACAGAGGGTGACACACACACACACACAGAGGGTGACACACACACACACAGAGGGTGACACACACACACAGACGGTGACACACACACACACAGAGGGTGACACACACACACAGAGGGTGACACACACAACACACACAGAGGTGACACACACACACAGAGGGTGACACACACAACACACAGAGGGTGCACACACACACACAGAGGGTGACACACACACACACACAGAGGGTGACACAACACACACAAGAGGGTGACACACCACACAGAGGGTGACACACACACACACAGAGGGTGAAAACACACACACACACAGAGGGTGACCACACACACACACACAAGGGTGACACACACAACACACAGAGGGTGCAACAAAGAGTGCAAACAAAACAGAGTGACGAGAGAGAGAGAGAGAGAGAGAGAGAGAGAGAGAGAGAGAGAGAGAGAGAGACCCAGGCAGACGTCCCACATACAATTTTTCGCTTTGAAGGACCCACAAAACATTGATTTTGACTATACAGCGAGTTAGAGATTGTAATTTATTGTGTATAGAAACAAAATGTATCCCGTTTTCATGGCCAGGACTTGTCAATAAGAGTTTTTCGGTAAACAAAATCGCCGTTTTCCGTCGCACGTTCATAAGACTTTCTTCTTCAAGTGCGAGAAATTAAACATTTTAAAGTTGACGGTGTTTCCTGGGAGGTATGAAATTGTTTTTTCTACCCACATTTACAAAAAAGTACTTCATGGAATGATTTAAATCATACCTCGTTAGGAACTGTGCATTTTAAAGTCTCTAAAATGGTGGATTTATTTATAAATGCTGTCTTAGATGGGGCGATACTTGATGTCGGCTTTTGGATGTGCAAGACAAAAATTGAAGTGAATTTTTGAAGAGAAAGATTTGTTTCAAAGTGCATATACTATTTGTTGTTATTGTTGTTATTATTATTGTTATTATTATTGTTATTATTATTGTTATTATTATTGTTATTATTGTTGTTATTATTATTGTTTTATTATTGTTATTATTGTTATTATTGTTGTTATTATTTCAGAATAAATCCCTAGACTTGTACGTTTTCTCGTTCCAGAAATGACGCAACCCAAAACGCCGGTGTCTGTTCTACAGGAATTGATGATTCAAAAGGGTACTCCACCCAAATACGATTTAGAATATGATGGTACTGGATCACACATCCCGGAATTTAGATACAGAGTGTATGCAAACAATTTTTCAGGTAAGTGTAAATAATTGTCGTACGTTTTGATTCACTTGCACCACAAAAAGTTAACTTTCTTTAATGTATATGTGTAGTAAACCCTATTCTGCACTAACTCGCTTAACACGGACAGTACTTTGGTCCCGGCGTGGAATTACGGTAATACGAACATTTATAATGCTCGGGTAACATGATTTTTTGTGACATGAACTCCTATTATTTCGGGCCCTTAGAATTCGTGTTGTAGTGGGTTGACCATAATTATATATATATATATATATATATATATATATATATATATATATATATAGAGAGAGAGAGAGAGAGAGAGAGAGAGAGAGAGAGAGGGAGGGAGGATCGGTTAGAGTATAAAAGGAGGTGTGCTATCGCGAAGACAGAAATTAGCAAAGTAAAAAAGTAAAATTGTGATGAGTACATCTCCTACATAAAACACGCTGAACACGGTGAACAAAATATGGCCTTCAAAATAATGAAGGATTTAAATGAACAAGAAAGCTGCATCGCTAGAATCTGTCATAAGTGAAAAGAATGGTAAAAAGGGTTTAGAACCGAACTTACAGTCAAGGGTGCCGAACCAAGAACAACAAGCGCCCGATATAAAATTGAATAAAACTTTTTAAATATTCACCAATAGAAATGAAAGAAAGATTTCTCTATCTTTTAAATGTATGCTGGACTTCATGTAAAGTACCAGAAGAATGGAACGTGGGCATGATATTCTCCATTTTCAAGAAAGGTAAAAGAGAAAATTGCAACAACTACAGGGCAATCAGTCTTCTGAACAGCCTACAAAATTTACCGTAAAATTATAACGCGAAGGATGAATGTCATTAATGAATTTATTCTTGGAGAAGAACAATGTGACTTCCGGGAAGGGGGGCGAACATGTGTAGACTGTGTCTTTGTAATGGAGCAGTTTATTTATTTATTTATTTATTTTACGTCAAAAACAGTTAAAAACTGCGTATGACGTGCTATGGGGAAAAGTTAATTGTGTGCACATTTTCAAAATTCTGTGATCCCTACACTAAGTCATATACTACTTAAATTTTGAATTTTGAAAGGGAGAAAAAAACTCCCATGTAGTAAAATCTATTTTAAAAATAAATAAGCAATAAATTTTGAATTTTGAAATACAGTTAATACAGAAGCATAGGAAATTCAACCTCTCTACCTGCATTCTCTTCGAAGACTTTGTAATAGCTTTTGACTTAGTGTCCAGGAAAAAGTTGTGGGAAATTATTGAGGTTCAGGGAATTCCAAACCAACTGATAAGTTATGAAAAGCTTATACAGTAATAATAAAATATGTATTGACATTGAAATAAGAATTGGGAGAAAACAAGAGATAATAAACAGAGGAGTAAAACAAGGATGTCCACTGTTCCCTGCACTTTTTAGGTTATAAACTGACAATGCCATAAAGGAATGGCAGAGAGCTTTACCGACAGAAAGCACTATAGTTTCTGGAACAGGCTTAAGAACAATTTTATTTTTGACGATTAGATTATTTTGGAAAACTTGGAGGATAGATTGCAGAATGACATCTATACCTTGCAAAATATACTACAGAATTAGGAGTTGCGGATATCTACTCAAAAATCTAAAGTAATGCCTTTTGCGAGCAAGCATCATGTGGGGAGCAAAATAGTTGTCGAAAACATCATACTAGAACAAGTGTCAGAATTTAACTACCTCGGTCTTAACATCTCCTATTGCGACAAGAATGACATCCAGAAAAATCTAAATAAATTTCGGGCAATATGTGTAACAATTCAAAGAAATCTTAAGAACAAAATAAGAAAAGGCACACAAATGAAATTTTTCAAGGTGATGGAGGTTCCTGTACTTGAATATGATTGCGAAAATTGCATGAATCGCTCAGACAGAAGAAAAATTGAGGCTGCTGAAATGCGATTTCTAGGATCTGTTGCAGGATATACGCTTCTAGACAACACAAGCATCGAAGACAACAGAAGCGAACTAAAAATATTCAACCTCAATATGAGAATCCAAGAGCCAAAACAGAAATAGTTACATCATACGGATAACTGATGTGAGACTACCGAATAAGGACCTCCACTACGCACCCCAAGGATCTCAAGATCCAAGTAGACCAAGAAGAAAATGAATAGACGATCTTCTTGGCGACGGAACAGGCTATTCGTCCTAGTCCGTGATGATGATGATGATGATGATTATTTATAGTCAGAATCCTGGTTTTGCGTGTCCGTGATACCTAAAAGTTAATTAACGACAAAACGACTCTGTCCGCCTCGAGTTCGGCCAGATCAATTGGGAATATCAGTGTTGAAAATAATCCTGTGTACGGTTTAGTTGTTACTGTTGTCCACAGATGGACATGGAGACAGACAAACGTTTTGCCGCCAACGAATCGTTAGGCATGAAGGACCCACAAAACGTGGATTCTCATTACACAACTTATTAAAACAATCGTTTCATTAGTTTAGTTCAATTTATTGGAAAATACACTAATGGATACTGTTTCTGTAAAGCACTGTTTTTGTGATGGTTGTGAAAATTTATTAAATTTACTGCTTGATATTTGTGAAAATATAAGGGTCTATTATTTAAAAGGACTATTCCACTCATGAAATTTCAGCCAATAGCGTGCAAGAACTACCAGTTCAGGGACCTTACCAGCCAATTCGAGACGACTTCACCGTGCATATTTATCACTTATTGATTATCACCTCCTAGGAAGTGATAAATTTTGCGCCTTGTTTTGTCTACAGATAGACGTTATGTGATTTTGCTATTATTTTTATTCCATGGTCGGGTGTATATCTTTTGTTTGAAATTGTTTGAGCGCAAAATGTTGTAGCAAAGATTTGGTTTGACGTCGAATGACGAAATAGAGGAAATTATTTGTAAATCCAAACCAAATAACACACTGAACAACAGGAAATATATTTGCAGTCAGTTTGAGAAATTTTGTGAGGAAAGGAAATATAAATTAACTGCAGTAAACAAATCAGGAAATACAAATATCTTAAAAGATTACAGCATGAATATGAGAAAAGTGAATGGTGAAGAATATAAAGAATATTCCGTGAAAACGATATGGAACGTGACTGCGAAAATGATAAAAGAGAAAATTTTCAAAGAGTTCAATTGAAATATTAACCCCTTTACAGATATGGAATTTCAAGTCGCTAGTGAGGCTAGAAATGCGAAGAGAAAGTTACTACAAAACATTCCGGAGAAACGAAAAGTTAGTGCAGTAGCTCTTAAATCTCAAGAATAAAAATTAATGATTGATACGTGTGAAGAAAATACGCCAGAAGGGTTGCAAATAAAGTTCTTTCTTGCCGCCTCACTAGAATTAGCGTGGCGTGGTGGAGAAGCGGCAAAATGTTTAGTCTATTATGTCCAAACGGAATTAGGTCCTGATGGTAAAGAAATCGGTAGAATAGCCTATAATCCCGTATTTTCAAAGACTTGTCTAGGAGGCGTTGTAAGGCTTACAGAGACGAAATGGTTGACACCAAATGAAGAGTCACTTTCTAGATGTCCGGTAAGATTATACAAACTTTTGGCAGAAAAACGCACAGGTAACATTAAAACTGATCGATTTTTTGTCACACCTAACCCTTCCTACCAAAAGTCAGGTATTTGGTACAAGAACTGCCTTGTTGGGGAAAATCAGTTGCCTACGTGGACGAGAACGTATGAGCTAAAGTTGGATTTGACACAAAAAAAACAACAGAAAATAACTAATCATTCTTGTTTCAACTGCAGTTTCTGAAATGCTCCAAGTTGGCATACAAGAGCAAAAATAATAAAAATTACAGGACACTCCAACACATCGTCACTCAAGACATATCTCCAATAATAGGAACCCATTCTTCAATTATTAATAAATTAAGACATAGTAGCACTTCAAATTGAACATCTTCCTTAAAAATAAGCGAACAAAACACGTTTCCTTCGAATTAAAACTTTAAAGATTCTCGCTTCGCGAGGCGGGGATTTATCGACAATTTCCAAACCACTCGTGCAATTACCTTTGATAAATATATGTGTTCGGGCCCACACGCAAAAGCAGAAAAGGACGTATAAAAATAAAGCACTTCCTACGCCCTAGGCGGCAACACCGGAAGCGCGGCATGCAAGGTTCCATAAGCCGAGCGGCACCACCGCGCCGCGTGACCCAAACCTTCTAAAACGTTCTAGAACATATTCGAATTCTAGCAGTTGCCTATTGGACTGTTCAAATTCACCCCTCCTCGCCATACTGCAACCGCTGGAAAAGCAGTCGCTAATTGGCCAGTTCAAATCCCCGCTTCGCGTGCCCGCAAACCGAAAAGTATAAGTCAGTCTCTGAAAAGCACCCTTGCTAGAAGCATGTCTCGGGCTCCGTGTTAAAAGATCACGTAAATTCTTATACAGAAAGTAATATTCTGTACTTATGTTGTGGCCAAGTGAAAAGCCACATTGTTTTAATTTGTTGTAGTTCAGCATTGTGTATAAATCAGTCGCTGAGAAGAAGCCAGTGCGAGAAGTATATCTCGGGCTCCGTGTTTAAAACATCACGTAAATTCTTATGCAGAAAGTAATATTCTGTGCTTGTTGTGGTCAAGTGAAAGCCACATTGTTTCAATTTGTTATAGTTCAGCATTGTGTATGTATTGAACTAATTAATGTATTTCACACGAAGTTGCAAGTAAGTTGCCAGGCGAGCACATGTTCTCGCGCTTCGTGATTCAAGATGGAAAATTCCTGTATTCTCACATTGAGAACAATAACTTAAGCGTATTTTTATTGTAAAGAACAATTGTGATAACTCAAAGGTAATTAAACATCATTCTGCAAGGTGAGAAGTGTGTTCCCATGATAATCCACATTATTACAAAATTCCTAACGAGCGTCGAAAGGGACTGAGTGGATTGCCTACCTACTTTCAACAACCAATAATACAGTCCACTACAAGCAAAGGTAACCCGCCACGTCCATGGTCCTTCGAGCTTCGGATATCGAACTAGTGACCTGTGGAAAGCAACCCGCTCCGTCCAATATGATAGTGTGTAAATCACTTTATTTCACTTGGGTATCCAAGGAAACCAAACTATTGGTTTTCGATAGCTTTATCTTAGCATACTAACATCTGTTAATTGTATGAAATAGTACAAGAACATGTTCGCTAAAAGCACATTTGTGGGTAAAACGGTAATGGAATAAAATTTGTGAATAGATTCTTTTGTTTCAGCAACTGGATCTGGACGAACTAAAAAAGTAGCAAAACAAGAAGCAGCACTCGCAGTTCTAGAATGCATGCGGCTAAGTCAAATTCGGGGTTCACAGCCACCACAAGAACCTGCTGGAATGTAAGTTTGTCGTACTGTTTGTTAACTATTATTGTTGGTTTGTTGCACAAAAATGATATGATTGTCAGAACAGTTTGAACCCTCCCTCTCATCTTCTATTCTTTTTTTTTTCACTGAAACGCTATCATAAGATGGGCTAGAATAGTTATATAATAACATTTTTCTATTACATTTAAATATGTGCATATTGTAATATATCCAGCGAACAATATTTCTCCAGTGAGAGATGCAATTTTTATCCTGCATGTTTTTGCATATTTTGGGTGTCTTTATCATAGCATAATATTTAGAGCATATCGTTAAAATGATATATATTTTGCTATTTTGACAGGAAAAGTCAACAAATGCAATTATTAATTACTTTATTGATGTAATTACTACATTTTACTAGTAATACCATTAATAATAATAATAATAATGACAATAACAACAACCCACCTGGGGAGTACATGACCTTGATGTTGGTGGTGGAGCTTGTGTGCCCAGCTAGTGTGCCCGTGTAAACCTGAAACCTATGCCGGCGGTAGCGTAGCTACTGGTAGGGCCTCCCTTGCCGGACAGGTCGAAGGAGAGGGGTCAGACGAAGAAGTACTCCAGAAGAGGACCTCGGCACCAAGAAGAAGATCCCGAGAAGGAAGCTCCGGAAGAGGACCTTACTGAGAAGACCTTCGATGTAGTGAAGAGGGTTTGTAGGGCAGACAGGGCTCTTTAAGCGGAAGGGGAGCCAGCCTGTCTAGGGGAAGGTGCCCGAATAAGAAACCAAGCAAATGGACACGACAGTTCCCCATGTTAGGGGCGGTACTCCGACAGCGTCTGTTTCCCATGTTAGGGGCGGCTGTAAAAATGCAGTAGCTCTAAAATGCAACAGCCCGAAATGAGTAGACGAATATTGAGAAATAAAGTCGCGGGCGATCGGTCTTTGCAGGACCGCGCAGGAGGTTCTGACACCGGGCCTTCTGTGTCAAATGTGTTACCTGTGTCAGTGGGTAGCGGTGGACCTGGTACTGATGCCAGGAGCGGCGCCGCACCACATGGTGACCGCAGAAAATTCGCCATCTGTTTCTAGACGAAGTGGCTTGAGGGCAGATGCATGTGCTACGTCTTCCGCCACTTCAAGTCTGATAGGTCAACGCATGAAATGGTCTAAAGAGATGAATATCTCTGTAATGCATGCGTACTATCGAAGTACCAGAGTGGAGACAGAAAGTGAAGGATACAGAGTGAGGATGCACGCTGAGTGGAAAACAATGTATTCCAATAGTACCCTGGATGAACAACGAATTTGTAGTAAACTCAATTCCATCCAAAGAAGAAATGCATTGTCGTCTGCTGAATTGGATCAAATAAAACAAGAAGTACATATGGAATTACGACAAAATATGATACAGCAAGCTCAGACACAGGCAGGTGAACTGGAGAGAGAACATTAGAGGAAGAAACAGTAGCTGAAATTCAGGAACCAGTATTGAGAAAGAGAAATTTATTTGTAATCTGAAAGACAACTACGAAAAGTGAAGACAACTACAAAATATGATTATTTTGTATACAGGTATACCACTTCAATATCGTCCTCGTATACCAAAAATCACTGGTAATAAGGAATTTTACGATGTCTGTAAAGAGATGAATCTCATCTTCAAAGATTTGTGTCTTACACCCAGTACTCTGGAAGAGCTAGCTGGACAAGTGCATTGTGCTGCCCTGGCTGTTTGTGTGTGTGTGTGTGTGTGTGTGTGTGTGTGTGTGTGTGTGAAGAGAAATAGTAAATAACAATAAACGAACGTCTTGTTTCAACCCCGGAATTGGAGGGTTAAAACACCTTATGGAAGAGGAATGTCCAGGAAAAAATCAATAAAGCTAGGAAAGATATTGGCCATTTGACACAGTATTTTGCCAAGAGAGGAGATATCTTCAAAAGAGTGAAAACAGGAATAAGATCTATAGCTAGGAGGTTAAAAATCAGAATGAATTCTAAGAACCTGGATCAAAAGTTGGAAGCACAGGAAGACAGACTCAAACAAAGAATTACAGCGCTGGAGGCTAGAATCAGACGATACAGCGAATCTTCCGAGAAAAGGCAGCAGGGATCGACTTTTTCTACCGATCAGAAGAATTTTACAGACAACTGGCCATGAGAGATAGCAGCGAAGTGAGCCTTCGAGTGAGGATTCTGTGTTTAATTTCTGGTCTAAAATCTGGGATGCACCTCAACACAATGAGCAAACTTATTGGATCCGCCAAGAAATAGAAGCTTGCCGAGATATAGATGAAATGCATTCAGTTACGATTACTGAAGCTGATATTACAGCAGCCACCAGAAAGACACAGAACTGGAAGGCACCTGGTTCTGATGGCATTCATAATGTATGGTGGAAATACTTTCCTGCTCTCCACCCTCACCTAGCTAATTTCTTTAACGCTGCTCTGCAAGATCCAGTCACTTTACCTACATACTTGTTGGCGGGGGAAACAATTATGTTGGCTAAACAAGGTGACAATAGTAAACCAGAGAATTTTCGGCCAATCACATGTCTGTCAACTTTATACAAAATATTGACATCAGTTAAAGTTTCCAAAATTAATGATCTGAAAGTGCATTATCCTGTTATAAAATTGCGTCATTGTAAGTGTTTTTCATTGAATATATGCTCATTTTTATTCGTATTTTATCTGATTCATTGTGTCAAGGGTTCAGACCTTTCTCATACCCAATAGATCCTGCTTCGTGAGAATTTTAATCTCGCTTCACGAGCATACATTCTATGACGCCCACACCACGTGTGTAAGGTACTAGGTAGGGTGTTATATATAACACACTCCTAGTATGCTTTATCATGCTATCATTTCATTCCTAGTATGCTTCATCAAAAAAGGTGTATACAGGAAATGAAATATTGTTAATTTGAATTGCCTATTAAGGTGCATATTTAAGAATTATTATACATTTTTCATAAAAGCTACTTAATATCGATAATTTCAAATTTTGATCTTTTTTGTTGATGTCGCAGGAGCACTGCCCGAATGCAAACAGCCGGGGGGTCAGGTGCAGGCATGCACTTGACCAGCCCCAGCAAGGCGCCTTATGAGACCGACGGCATCTTGTCAGCGCCCAACCCGCTTTTGGTGAAAGACTCACTTTTGGGGTAAGTGATCGCTTCCCGAGCCCTCGGTGAAAGTCCTAGTCGAAAATGCATTGAATCATATTGACGAATTTGACAAATGAGAATTAAGAAATCTTTTGTAGATTCTGGAGAGCCGAGGTTTCAGTTTTACAGCATTATTTATCATTAACTTGTTCAACACAGATTTCACAGATTTCATGGTCAATCTTTATGGTTTCAACAGTTTCAGT
The DNA here is from genome assembly GCA_964035755.1 of Teleogryllus oceanicus. Taxonomy (NCBI): domain Eukaryota; kingdom Metazoa; phylum Arthropoda; class Insecta; order Orthoptera; family Gryllidae; genus Teleogryllus; species Teleogryllus oceanicus. The sequence continues at coordinate 240,585,846 of CAXIVR010000001.1, forward strand.
CGTTTCAATTTTTTCAGTCGTTTTAATTTTTTCAATCGTTTCAATTGTTTCATCGGTTTCAATTGTTTATTGTTTTATTGTTTTATCCTTGAAAATAGATTTTATTACATTGGAGCGTTTTTTTTTTCTTATTTCAAAATTCAAGTAGTATATGACCGCCATCTCGATCAGGTTTTTCGTCCATTTTTTCTGATCCATTGAGCAAATGCTGAGATGGCCCCTTGTTTTGCTTCTGGACATAAATGTAACGTCATTACCTGTGCACGACTTCTAGAATTCAGTGGGGAAAATAGTTATTCAAATTATCGTTTCCATGTCGCAGCAGGAAGATTCCTAACGAAGGACATAACTGATAAGAGCCCAAAATTTATGACCTATTTATTCTTCAAAATAGATTTTATTACATGGGAGCGTTTTTTTTAATTCAAAATTCAAGTGGTATATGACTTAGCTTAGGGGTCGCAGAATTTTGAAAAGGTGCACAGAATTCACTTCTCCCCATAGCACGTCATATGCAGTTTTAACTGTTTTTTGACATAAAATAAATAAATACATAAATAAAAAACAGGTTTTGAATATATTCGTAATGTAAATGACTAGATAAGAAAATGCATACCATTTATCACAGTTAACAATGGTACCTACTTCAGAAATATCTCGTCGTTATACACTTCACCATTCTTTTACTTTCACGCCTTACGACGTTCTTCGTAAGAAGATTAAGATATGTAATCGTGCGCCGAAAGGCAGCGGCCAGAAAAACTCTTATTGCCGGGCTTTGGTAACAAAAAGTGGATAAATCCTGTACCTAAATTTAGAAAAATCCTCTAACACGTGGTGTAGTCAGAATCCATATTTTGTTGGCTCTTGATACCGAAAAATCGATTGACAACAAAACGTCTGTCAGTCTGTGGTCAACGCTAGCGCTTAAACCGTTCTGCCGATTTTCATCAAAATTGATATTCCCTAATCGATCTGAATGAATTCGTGACTTTGGAGGTTTCAAACGGATATTTTGATTTTTGAGGGTTTTTCACATGAAGCCTCAAAACATATTCAAAATTTTCTAAAAAAAACAGCAGAATTTTTGGTAATCAAACTTTGTTCGGATGGCGTAAAGGGGCATAGAAAAGGGACCCATGAAAAGTCACTTCCAAGAGAAGCAGAATTTGGAAATAATTGCACAAAATCTTTTATTAATTTCTCGATGTCTTTTTTGTACATCATGCCATGATACGCCTCATTATTCTGAGAACTTAAATAGGAAAATGTTTAAATTATTTTGTTTTAATTGCAAACTCCACAACTGCAATTTTCTCAAGAACACTTCGATACGATCAAACAAATTTGTAAAATGTTCATTTCATCCTTGCAATTGAGAATGTAAATTATTATAATGAGAAAATATATCACTCATGAAAACTAAAAGACCAATAAAGTTGGTGTCGTTCAACCCAGGCACAGTATTATAATTTTTTCTTCTTCTTCCTTAATGTCGCTTTTTTACTTCTAGGTCATGTAGCGACCACATTGTTTAAATTGGGGTACATGTAGAGGAACACGACACATAAGGACAACACAAGCACACACAAACATCCATGCCCGAGGCGGGATTCGAACCTGCGACCATTTCGAGCCAAGGGAACTACGGCCCTACAGCCTGAGCGGTCTCGGCTATCCAGACTGGAGTAGTAGTATTTTTTTCTCTTTGAAGAACCTCCATTACTCATTTTGAAGTTCAAACAATTGTTTCAGAACTGTTCTACGTACCAGCCTTCAAACGTCTGTGAAGTATGTTAATGTTTTGAATCATCATATGTATTCGAAAGTTCAAAATATTCTCATTTGTTTAGATTGCGGCTTTCTATAAAATTTACACATTTGATAATAATCTGCATTAAATTCCGTAAATTTAATGTTTTTATACAGTGTGAGTTCAAATGCAATATACTTACAATGAATGAATAGAACGGAACTACAACCCTTAAACAACGTTATTATCCAAGATAAATGTAACTTCATTACCTGTGCACGTCTTCTAGAATTCAGTGGGAAATGTAGTTGTTATTCAAATCATCGTTTCCATGTTGTTGCGGCAGGAAGTATTATTCCGAAGGACAACATGGATAAGAGCCCAAAATTTATTGCTTCTTTGCCTTTGAAAATAGATTTTTATTACATAGGAGCCTTTTTTCCCTCTTCATTAATTCAAAATTCAAGAAGTATATGACTTAGTGTAGGGATCACAGAATTTTGAAAATGTGCACACAATTCCCTTCTTCCCATAGCACGTCATACGCAGTTTTAACTGTTTTTTTACGTAAAATAAATAAATAAGATGGTGTTTTTTTCGATGTCGATAATTTCAAAATTGCACTTTCTTGGTAATGCCGTAGGAGCGCTGCTCGCATGCGCACACCCGGGAGGCCTAGTCCAGGCTTGCGCCCGGACCCCAGCGCCGCCCCTCACGCGGCTGATAGCTGGTCGCCGGCGTCTCAAGAGGCTGGTGGCGCCACGTCCGCGCCTCACCCGGTCCTGGTGAAAGACTCGCTTTTGCAGTAAGTGACCACTCCCGGAGCTGTCGGTGAAAAGAAAGTCCTGTAGTTTTAAGTTGGAAATTGTTAAATGTGGGAAAGGAAAATAATTTTTTTTATAATTTTTAATAAAGATAAATACCGTTTATGCGGTCGCCAATCGCAATCCCTAACTTGAATCCTATTACTTTACTAAGATGGAAAGGAATTTGGTTGATATTCCTAACGAAGACGTGAACCTAAAGAAATGGTCGACGCCATCAATAAAAACCTCTGACATCAGAAACGTCGCAAGGAAAACGATATAGCAGGTTACAAGGATGACTCAATTCAACACTTAAGGAATTACCCTTCAAAGTGATACAACGAATTCCACAGAAATTTAAACAATCAAAATACAATTTATTGATAAATTTAGAGGGACAAGCCCTTTAACATACTTTTCCAGTAGGCCGAAGTCTGTTTACAATTTGCTAAATTGCGAACTATACAGAATTACATACATATAGCAAAACTGACAGGCTGCTGCCTCTAACAAAAAAATCTGGATATTTAAACAGAATTACAACAAAGTAAGATAAATTTGTCAGGCTGTTGCCTCAATACAAAAACCAGGAACAATTATAGAGAATTTTTACATAATACACAAATGTGGCAAGCTGTTGCCTCTGTACAAAAAGAAGTGATTAATAACAGTAAGTTGATGCAGAAATTACACTAGAAGTACAGACGTTTTTGCCATCAGACAGTTCGTTTTAGGACATCATAAGAACCCTGTACATTTATACATTTGACAATTCACAAGCCTCCCTCTAAGTGAGCTTTCTTTAAACAAATAACATAATTAAATGCTACACCGAAAATATTTTGTGCTCATGGATCAGTCACATTTGCAAGTTTTGTGCATAATCCTTAATGAATTTCTATCATACACTGGTTTCACTTCAACAAACTTGGTTCACCTAGCTTATAATTCATATTAATTGAGAGCAAGCGGGCAGAATTTCCGACAGCGGCAAATGTCGGTGCCCTTGCTCAAAATCGACCCAGTCGGCCCTGTAAGCCGCCTACGGGGTCCGATGCGGCGCATCCGTAATTGAACCACCGAGTGTTGTTCTCGGTACGGGTTCGTTGCACCGCCAAGATAGCTTTCTCCGCTAAGACAGCATTACATTCTATAACAATCATTGTAGTGTAACGTATTGTACGCTCCACTCCAAATGGCGGCGCCAAGGGATTAGACGCAAGGGCCAGGCAGGATGTGAGAACAATGCGGTATTGGGAGAATTCCGAGAGCTAGGCAAAGGGGTGCCCAAAATGTGGGACAGCGCATTTTGCCGCGTGCCGCGTGCAAAATTCTTAGAATCCAGGGCAATGGATGCCCAAAATGCCTGGCAAGGCGACTAGCGCGAGCCGTGTGAAAAACCCAGTGACGTTTCAGGTCACGTGGGTGGGAGCTATATAAGAGCGAACGCAGAGCGCGGGGGTGGGATTTGTCGAGCTGAGTGGAACCCTCGTGCGAACGCACAAAACGTGCGCCAAGGGCGGTGCGGAGCCGGGCGAGGCTCGTACCCATGTGTTGGGACGCCGGTGTGGATATTTCCACGGGTGACATACGTCGCCGGAGCCACGTGCTGTGTGCATAAGGTTCGCTGAGGAGTGGCGCGGGCCACGAGTCAGATTACATTTTTAAAGATCGCTCCTGCGATCAGGGGAGTAAACGTCTAACCAAGAGCTAAGAGTAACTTAAATATTTATTGTACATATTGTGAATAAACCTGTACATATTTATCACTGAAGCTCGTGTCTGTGTTATTGTGTATTCCCACGATGTCACAGTAGGATGTTACCAAAACAAACCCGCATCCTTCAACACACAGGTACCTCATACAATTGCGCCTCAAAGGCAGGCGCCTGAAAAACAACAAACAGCAAGGTAAACACAACTTCCATTATGTTGAAACCAACAAACAAACATCAAATATACATTAGCTTAGGCTATACACAAAACATTTAGAAATGACGTGACTGTGACGATCCATGAGATATCAGACCTGAACAGCAATAAAGCCGCTTCCAGCTTCTAATGCTGATTACACGTTATATAGCCATGTTCAACAAACCAACAATAGCATAATACAATTATGTCTGGCATAACGAAAGAAAACAATCACCAAAAATTAAACATGTATTGACCCGACAGGCGGGGCGCACTTCTTCATTTAGGGGATATAATTTCCAAGTTACATCAAAACTATCAAACTCAAGAGGTGGCTAGAAGTGGCACTTAACAATGGGCTGCGAGCCCTTTTTACGGAATATGGAAAGTATCACGCCGCAGGGATTATTTTTCTGCGATCGCAGCGTGAAAAGCAGTGAACAATGTAAGCTATAGCGCACAAAAGCGCCCCTAGCGACAGAGGGCGGAACCTGGAGCTCAAAATGCCCTTTTGTTCTAAAGAAGTAGATAAGAATAATGGACCATAGATTTCATACAGTGACTACATCTAGTAACAATGTCAAGAGCCATGTTGGGCTACATAGAGTTTACACAGATGTACATACATATAACAAGGTTTTTTTAAATTTTATGGCGTTTTTACCATTACAGAACATTGGTTGGAGTCTTCTCATTAATTACAAAAAAGAATACCTTGAACAAATATAATTAATTGCAAGAAATGCAAGAAGAGTATAAAAAAACAAATATTTTTAAGTATTGTCTGGGAACGGTAGCCCAGTGCATCATCTGATGTCACATCCCTCTGACCGGGAGATCCTAGGTTCGAGTCCTGATGGGGGCAGGATTTTCGACACTAGCTTTTCAGCTAGGTCAAATTCAGTGCTGTCTGGAGAGAAATCTAGCGGCCGGCTGCTCTGATCGGTAGTTTTCCGTGGATTCTCCGATCAACACCAGGCTAATGCCGGAGCAGTACCCTACCAAACGGGCCACGGACCGCGCGCATCTTCCCTTCGTCTTCCTTGTCCTATCCTCCCCCTTACACACACACACACACACACACACACTTATACTAACATGCACTACACTACCACATATTCCAGGAAACCGGTCGGCAGCTTAGAGGTAGTCCTGACTGGGTCGGTGCCCCGCTGGTGGGAGAGTCCTGGTTAGGGAGAAACCCCACTAGCCGACGGTAGGTCGGCGCCGGATCTCGCCATCCAGCTGGGGAAGATCAACATCTCCCGAGAAAAGTCATGCACTACACTTACGGGACTAATGACCAACTCCGTTGACGCGCCCGGAAACACGAAAAAATTAATCAAATATTGTATTAAATGTAATTAAATAATATAAATTAATGATGCTTGCTTAATTTTACAATATTTAAAGATCATGGCCATGACTGAACATTTTTATATGAAACATAACAGAAATGCGGAGAATGATGGTGAAAATTTTGACAAATGAGAGACAAATAATTGTTGAGGATCTGGGAAGTTGTAGTTTGATTTAGGCGTGAATTATGTTACATTTAATTGTTCAACATTTTCCACAGATTTCGTCGCGAACATGTATTGTTTCAACAGCTTTTAAAAATACTTGAAATGTAAATTACTAGATAGGAAAATTCATACCATTTATCACCAAAGAAACCACAAAAGAAACACAATCATATTGAATATATTGGCAAAGCATATCAGATTTCACATTTTTTAAAGAAATAATGGAATCTATGTTATGATCATTTGTGCCACAACCCGTCGCATTGTCGACATCAAATGTTACGACTGTCATTCACCCTCTGACCTTAGTCATTTGTAAATTCATGCACAGGATAAACTTCTCACAAATATAGAGGCGAACAATTCGTGCAGCTGCGGCACGAACTTTGGGATACGTTTCTTTACTAATTCCAGAGTAAATTTTTTTTCTTACTTCTTCTATCGAGCAAGTGTATCAGAGATGAATCACATTGAAATTCCATTTGCAATTCATCCGACACCCCAACATGCACAGAAAAAAGGACTGTTAAAATTCGAAAAACACACATGAGAGAAGCTAAATTAGCAAATCCTTGCACGAAATCTCTTAATTTCTTCATTTCTTCTTTGTACATCTTCTTGCCATGCTAGGCTTCATTCTTCTGAGAACTTAAACTAGGAAAATGTTTAAATTATGTAGTATTAATTGGAAACTCCACTACTGCAATTTTCTCAAAAACATTTCGATACGATCAAATAAATTTGTAAAATGTTCATTTCATCCTTTCAATTGAGAATCCAAATTATTCAGCTGAGGAAAATGCATCACTCATGAAAACTAAAACGCCCAAAGAGGTAACTCAGGCACAGAAATATTTTTCTTTCAAGATTCTCGAAAACTCCTTTCAAAGTTCAAACACTACTTTCAGAATTTTCGTGTCTTAGTCTTCAAACGTCTGTGTGATTTGGCAAGGCTTTATAGGAAGCATCACAAGCATCCAAAAATTCGGAATATACTCTATGGTTAAGATTTCAGCTTATAAAATTTACACATTTGACCAAAACCTACATTACATTTCGTTAATTCAATGTTTTTACACAGTGTGACTTTAAATGCAATATACAACATTTGAATAGAATATACCTACAACCCGTAAACATTATTCGAGATGCTGTTCTTTCTGATTGAAGTGTATTCTTCTGATGTCAAATTAAGAAACTACGTGTAAGTCGTTCGCGCATAACTTTCAGCGAAGATAGTAACAATTAAAACAAAATATCTCAAAACAATGGAAATTATTCTTTAATTTTGTTACTCGAATCGGACGAATGTTCGCCTGATAATATGACAGTTCTGATTTTCAATAAAACCTACTTAATAACAATTTTTTGACGCCACAGGAGCGCTGGTCGCATGGAAGCAGCCGGGCGGTCTAGTGCAAGCTTGCGCATGGGCCCCAGCGACGCCCCTCACGCGGCTGATGGGAGTCCAGCCGCGACCCAAGGGGCTGGTAGCATCACTTCCGCACCTCACCCAGTCCTAGTGAAGGACTCACTTGTGTGGTAAGTGATTGCTGCTGGAGCCCTCAGTGGGTGGAATGTCCTGCGACTCCAAGTCGGTAATGCGTAGAATCATGTTGAAGAATTTGACAAATGAGTTTTACGAATAACAGATGTTCTGGAGATGGAGTTTTGACAACATGCCTAGTTACGATTAAATTATGGCTTAGTTGCATTATTAAAACTAGTGATGGGTCGATACCGGAATTTCTCGACACTCGATACTCGATACCGTTACCTGTCTGTGAGAGCTTCGATACTGGATACCAAACTACTACTTTAAAGGCTCAGCAGCAAAAGTGGTTCAATCAGAATTGGAAGGATGTATTTTATTCTTCACACATGAATACACACTATCCTAATATTTAAAAATTGTTGAGATGAACATACATATTTTAAAGATTATAAAGATTCTTATTCAGAAAAACTAAATTCTAACTCTTTCTGAGTCCATTCTTTTTCTTTTTTTGTCACATATCAATCTAGCTGTACTGAAAAGTCTCTCCGTAAATACTGTAGCTGATGGAATGTACAGGTATCGAACAGTACTTTTTCTTAAATTGGGAAGAGTCACCTTGTTTTTCCGCGAAGATAGTAGATTTGCATCAGGAGGAAGAAAGTCCGCACATTTAATTCTTTTTGTGCTGTGGTTTCGTATTCACACCGTGATATATCCTCGTCACTCTTCAGAATATTTCCATAAAAAGACCACGTGTCAATGCATTTTCGGGGGTTCAGTAGTTGAGGATGCCGAAAAAATAAATTAAGTGAATTAAAAATTTGAACAATAAATACTTGTCTAATTTGAAATGTCTAATGTAGATAATGAAATATGTTATTCGGAATCATATAGAGTGATTTAATTTTTTAACTACGGAAATATCGTAAAATCGAAATCGTAATTAAAGTTATTTTCTTGTGGGCATGGTGTATCTAGGTTCAAGATGTTTAATAAACTCCTTGAATCTATTGTTCTGAATAATACTGATCGATTGATTTTCTTTGCTTATCATAAAAGCAAACTTTCTTGTTATTGATTTTGAACGGTTGTCTCCTGATTTAAATTTGTGTTTTGTGGTCAAAAACTCATTGAGTGTTGGTTGAATTGTGTTGAAACTTGATGATCTTGACAGGACTGGCCATGGGTTATTAACTTCTACCACTTCACTTGTACGATCTGCGACGATTCATATGTCCAGTGCAACATTAGTTGGCTTGGCTCACTTGTGTTAGGTGGATCTGAATACTACCTGGTATATTGATGTAACATTTTTTTAAAAAATTACTAGTATTGTGTGATTTTTCACCAGGCGAAAACGTTTTTTTTACATATTGTACAATTATCACGATTGTCATCTTTTGAGTCCTCTTCAAAATAATTCCACACTTCACTCTCTTTGTTTATGAAATGCACTAATCTAGTCGTCTTTCGGTCATTTTAAAATGCAGAACTGAACTCAAGAGCTCCGTCAGATGCCTCCGCAGTGGGCTAAGGAGGGGAGTATCCCGGAAAGAAACGCTGTCATCCAGCATTGCTTATCGTGCCTGTCGTCACTAGATTGCCGGGATCTCAAAGGAAGGGTTTCCCAAAGCTGAATTTGTCGCGAATTGCGTGCTATCTCAAGAGATGGTGACAGGCGCGAGTGGGATAAAGAGCGGGGCACGGCGATCGGACGTTGCAGCGTTGGGTAATTTCAACGACTGTAAGTGAATCCGAACAGACGGACATTTCCTTGTTGCTAACAGAAGAAAAATAGGAGAAAGAGGAATGTAAAGAAGACAATTCTTCCGTAAAATTAGAAGAGATGGGTAATGGCATAAATAATTGAAAGTATCGAAAAAGTATGGAGTCATTTTCCGAAAGTATCGATCACTATCGATACCACCCGAGCATCGAGGGTATCGAGGTATCAAAAGTATCGAGGACCCATCCCTAATTAAAACCTATTGAATGGTGAAATTTAGAGACAAAAAAGGTTTTTTTGCTTTTTGATTCCGCAGGAGCACTGCTCACATGGAAGAAGCCGGGTGGTCTAGTGCACGCTTGCGCATGGGGCCCAGTGACGCCCCTCACGCGGCTGATGGGAGTCCGACCGCGACCCAAGGGGCCGGTAGCATCACTTCCGCATCTCACCCAGTCCTAGTGAAGGACTCACTTGTGTGGTAAGTGATTGCTGCTGGAGCCCTCAGTGTCCTGCGACTCCAAGTCGGTAATGCGTAGAATCATGTTGAAGAATTTGACAAACGAGTTTTACGAATAACAGATGTAGTTTCTGGAGACTGGAGTTTTGACAAAAGGGCCTAGTTCCGATTAAATTATGGCATAGTTCCATTATTAAAACCTATTGAATGGTGAAATTTAGAGACAAAAAAGGTTTTTTTGCTTGTTGATTCCGCAGGAGCACTGCTCGCATGGAAGCAGCCGGGTGGTCTAGTGCAAGCTTGCGCATGGGGCCCAGCGACGCCCCTCACGCAGCTGATGGGAGTCCGACCGCGACCCAAGGGGCTGGTAGCATCACTTCCGCACCTCACCCAGTCCTAGTGAAGGACTCACTTGTGTGGTAAGTGATTGCTGCTGGAGCCCTCAGTGGGAGGAACGTCCTGCGGCTCTTAAGTCGGTAATGCGTAGAATCATGTTGAAGAATTTGACAAATGAGTTTTACAAATAACTGATGTAGTTTCTGGAGACTGGAGTTTTGACAAAAGGGCCTAGTTCCGATTAAATTATGGCATAGTTCTATTTTTACGTATTGTTTATAATTTTAATTATTACTTAATGTTGATAATTTTTAAAAAATGTTTTTCTCGTCTTACGAATACTTTATAAGAAGAGAAAGTTATGTAATCGTACACCAGAAAACGACGAATTTTCGCAAGAAAAACTTATTGCCGGGATCTCGTAACGAAAATGTGGATCAATCCTGTCGCTAAATTTTCTCAAAAACACTTCGATACCATGAAAGAAATTTGTCATTACCTAATGTCATCTTTGCGATTGAGAATTCAAATTATTCTAATTAGAAAATATCATATATTAGACTCATGGAAGCTGAAATCCACACCCAGTTGTATCGTTCAGTTCAGGCACACTTTTTCTTTCATGAGAACCTCGATAACTGGTTTCGAAGTTCAAACAATTCATTGAGAACTTTTCTCCGACTCAGCCTTGAAACGTGTGTGTGTGATACGGCAAGTCTTTGTATGCAGAATCACAAGTGTCCAAAAACTCGGAATATTGTTGGTGATTTAGATTGCGTATGCTTATAAAATTTACTGATTTGACCACCACATGTATGAGATTTCTTAAAAATACTTTTACGTTGAGTGATTTCAAATGCATGATATGTTTTATGCAAGAGAACTATAACCCTTACACAAGTCATTATTCAAGATAGAGTTTATTTTTTGAAGTGTGTTCTTCAAATGTCTAAGTATAAATAGAAGACTAAATGAAAGTCTTTACAAGTCATATTGTGCAAGATAGTGACAATTAAAGAATCGTAAACAAAAATGTCCTAAAAAAGATATCAACTTTTTTCTTTAATTTTGTAACTCCAATTGAATAATGTTCGCTTGACAATATTACGTAGTTTCCATTTTCATTAAACCTATTTAATGTCAATAATTTTAAAAATTGTATGTTTTTGATGCCGCAGTAGTTCTGCTCGTATGCAAGCACACGGATGGTCTAGTGCAATTTTTGAATTGGACCCCAGCGACAACCATCCCCAGGCTGATGGCAGCCCGTCCGCGAATCAAGAAGAAGCTGGAGGCATCCAGTCCGCGCCTCATCCAGCCCTAGTGAGAGACTCACTTATCCGGTAAGCGGTGGTAGGAACTGGTTAAGAATATTTTTGATTATTTTTACATCACTTTTTGGAGCTTCTTGTACCAGTTCGTGCATACCAGTCCGTGTGTGTGTGTGTGTATATATATGTATATATGTATGTATATGTATATATATAGTTTAATTGATATACTTTCATTATTACATTTTTCGTCGAGATTATTTTTTGGAAATAAGGATATAAGTAAAATTGCGTTGAAACAGGATGAAAAATTTGGCAAATCAGGATTGCAAATAATTTATGTATATTCTCAAGAGGAGAGTTTTAATTTTTACTTTCTCTTCTTACGCCTCACTGTACTTCGTAAGAAGAAAAAGTACCCTTTTAAAAAAAATTTTGGGAAAAAACCAAAAAAAAAACCTTTACATAAAAGGTTTGCCCGTCCTTTTTCCGTCCATCGATCCGTCCGCCCGTCTGTCCGCCCGCCCCTCCGTCCGTCTGTCCGACCTCCTGTCCGTCCGTCCGCCCGTCTGTAGGTCGTTTGTCTGTCCGTCCGTCTCTCTGTCCGTCCGTCTGCCCGTTCGTCTGTCCGTCTGTCGACCCGTCCGTCGTCCGCCCGTCTGTCCCCTATCCGTCCGTCTGTCCGTCTGCCAATTAGTGTATCCGTCCGTCCGTCTCTCCGTTCATCCGTCTGTCGACCCGTCCGTCTGTCCGTCCGTCAGTCCTCTTTTCTCCGTCCGTCTAACCGTCTGCCAATATGTGTATCCGTCCGTTCGTTTTTCCGTTCGTCCGTTTGTCGACCCGTCCGTCCGTCTGTCTGTGCGTCCGTCTGTGCATCCGTCTGTCTGTCCGTGTGTCTGCCCGTCTGTCTGTCTGTTCGTCTGTCTGCCCGTCCGTCTGTCTGTCTGTTCGTCTGTCGGACCATCTGTCCGACAGACGCACAGACAAACGGACAAAATGAACTTTACGTAATATTAAACAGTGCCATTACCAGTATCCGTTGCAAAAGTTTCCAGAAGAAATCTGGTGCCATGTTTTAGAAAATGGGTTTTGAACGTTTCTGAAATGCGGAATTTTGAGCTCTTTTCCGCAGAAAACTCTTGAGTTTTCCAGAAACTTTATCTGACGTTATTTAGAGCACATGTACTTATAAATATAATAATGTGAAGAAATTGCCTCTAAGGGAAATATTACCAACGTGAGAGACAAATAAAAAAAATTAATTTTTTGTAACTTTTTGGAAAACAAAAGAATTGAGCAATATGTCGTTTACGTCATCGTATAGAGTACATTTGACACTACCGCTAGAAAAAAATTACAGAAAAAGTTTGGAGCGGTTTTGAGAAAATCGTGTTTTTGTGATCTTTTAAAATTTCGAATGTTGCACACACTATCGCACGGAAACTACCAAAATTTTCGAAGAAATGCATATGACTTCAATAAAAGAACTATTTATGGACACCAAATTTCATTTGAAGGAAAAATGTGTATCTTCAATTTTGTAGTTGTAGAAAGACGCCGGAAAAAATAAAACTTTTGCAATATTTGAAAATGTCCGAGGGGCGTCATGTAAAGTACCCCCAAATTTTGAAGAATGTTTTTCAAAATTTCAAAGCTTCAACTAGAGCCAGATCAACAGGGGATTCTTCAATTCGGCAAAGATCGTAAGGATGGTTTAGGCGCTAGTAGTGTTCACAGATGGAGGGACAGACGGACGGACAGACGGACGGACTTTTGAAAAAACACTGTTTTGGTATCGTGTATTTCCGTTGAAAATCTCGAAATCAATTTACAGCATTACATAACTTTCTCTATACTACATATACGAATATCGTATAACTCGCGTATATACGTATGTTAACGAGAAAGTAAAAATGTGTCACAGGTCCAATTTTCACAGTTAACTCTGAATTTTAGAAAATTGAAAAAGCTTGAAATTTTCGGATTCTTCGTACAACTACAAAATTGATGATAGCCATATTTCGTTCAAATGAAATTTGTTGAACATAATTAGTTCTTTCATGAAGGTCAGGAACATTTTTTCGAAACGTTTAGTAGTTTCGCGCAGTTTTGCGTGCAAGATTTGCAATTTTAAAAAAATACAAAACAAAAATTTCTCAAAAACGGCTTCAAATTTTTTCTTAAATTTTTTGTAAGGGATAATGCCATATGCACTCTATAAAATGACGTAAAGGCCAAATTGCTCTATTTTTTCAAAACTTATATTTATATATTTTTTTGGCTTACTCTCACGTTGTTAATATTTACATTGGCTGCAATTCGTTCACATTACTGTATTTATGAGAACATGTGTTTTAAATAATGTCAAGTTTCTCGAAAACTCAACAGTTTTCTGTTAAATGAGCTCAAAATTCAAAATTCAAAATTCATTTTCAAAACCGTTCAAACGCCATTTTCTTAAAAATGGCTCCAAACTTTTTGTTCCAAATTACAAAGATCATATTGATGTATTGTTTTTTCAAAAATCACACACACACACACACACACACACACACACACACACACACACACACATATATATATATATATATATATATATATATATATATATATATATATATGTATATATATTAAATACCTCTCACTCCGTTAATATGCACAGTTCCAGCTATTTGCAAACACAGTTGCATTTGTAAGGTTAAGACCTCAAATGACTTTAAATTACGTTAATTTTTCATTGAATATGGTAAATTTTGACGAGATATAACTCTTCTTTAATATTCTTCAAATAATGTTTCGGTTCTACTATTACAAAACTGAAAATTTGAGAAAATGTCAGAAGAAGGTACTTCGGGGGCGATTGATGGCAGCTCCAAGAGGATGGAGCAAGACCGTAAAACCAGTCCACACCAAAGAAATGAGAAAACTTTACTACGTGAAAGCCTTTGGCATTCTATAGTACCACTAAATTCCCTAATAAAATATGTTCCATAAAGACAAATCTTCAAATAAGTTCATGTTAAACTTTTCTAAAATATTCAGTAGTTTTAGTGTAATTTTGCACTAAATGATAGTATCATTGTTGAATGGTGATAGCATGATGTAGTTGATTGATGGTAGGAGGATGGTAGCAGGATATCATCAATGATAGTATCATTGTTTTAGGATATAGCAGATGAAGTTGATGATAGTGGGAGGGTGGACGCCCTAATAATAGATTTTGCGACGACTTTTGATGTTGTCCCACAAGATAAACTGGTTCATAAATTAATGCAATCGGATATTGACACCAGAGTTGTGGCGTAGGTCGGTGGAAGATGAGCTTCTTCGAGTTGGACAACAATTTTCAACCCTTGCAAAAGTAACTTCAGGGATACCTCAAGGAAGCGTTATTGGATCTCTCTTGCTTCTCGCGTTTGTGAATGACCTACCTGACAATTTATATTCAAAGGTACGGCTATTTGAAAATAACTGTATAATAAATTGAGTTATTCAATCAAAAGTAGACGAGGATATTTTGCAGGGTGGTCTAGATAGATTACATTTATGGGCGGAAAAAAATAGCATGATACATGTTTCGAAAAGCAAAACCATCGCGTTTGGTAGGGGCCGCAAATTTAGTGAAACTCAATATCGTTTAGGTAACGAAAATATTCCAAGAGCCTTGTCCTGGGAATAATTTTTGATAGCAAATTGAGTTGGGAAAATCAGGTAAACTGTGTTGTAAGGAATGCCTGGAGGTCCTTGCATATTACTATGTGAATATTAAAAAAGAGTACTGCGAAAGCGTGAGAATTAGCTTACATACCTCTAGTTCGTCCATTAATGGAATACGGGGCGGTTTGTTGGGACCGTTATAGAAATTCACTAAAGGAATGTTTGCATAGAGTACAGAGAAGAGCGTATAAATTTACTTTCCGAAGCAATAGAAAGAATGTAGAATGGGAGTCTTTAGAAATCAGGTGGGTTAAGTTAAGACTCTGCCCTGTACAAAGCATATGCAGGTTATCCAGCTTGGAAAGATATCTACATAGGACTCAATAGACCTTCGTACTTAAGTAGAAGGGATCATAAGCACAAAATTTAGTTTAGGCCACAGAGAACAGATGTTGGAAAAATTTCCTTTACAAATAGAACTGTAAGGGACAGGAATAAGTTGCAGTCTTGGAACCCTTTCCTCCAGGTTTCAAAGTTTTAAAAGTAAATTAACTAATGATATTTGTAAACTTTATTAATTTAGTAAGTTAGGCTTATTATAACAGGTATTTTATTATTATTGTTATTTTTATTGCTATTTTTATTATTAGTATTGTAATTTAATAATACAATAGTAAAAATGTAATTTAATAAGAAAATTAGTACTTAATTTGCTTATTAAATAAATAATTATATTTAAAGTAGTATTGTTTTGAAATGTAGTGACGTATTGTGAAGTGTTGTGCAATAGAGAAGTAGAAAGAGAAGTGACGCGCAAATGTAAAGTGAAGTGCAGTGCAGTGTAATTAAAAAATCGTGTATTTAATAGTTTAAAATAATTGTGCTGGTCAACCTTAAAATGTACAGTTTTCTTATTACTGTTATTATTAATTGTATTCCTATTCTATTATTGATTTTATTGTTTATTTATTATTGTAATTTTTTCCTTAAAAACAATCAAACATAGCTCAATATATTTAAAAAAATCTTCTCGTATATAATGAGGGATGGTATGGTGCTAGTCCTATTTTCGGCTGTCTTTCGTTTTTTTCGAAAATTGCAAAACGTGTCGGTCCGTCCGTCATTCGGTCCGTCGATCCGTCCGTCTGTGCGTCCGTCCGTTGCTAGCGCCTACACAGTTTAGCCGATTTTCTCCAAAGTTGATATTCCCCGATCGATCTGTACGAACTCAAAAGTTTGGGAGTTTCAAACGGATATTTTCATTTTTGAGTGTTTTTTTTTACACGAAGTGAGCATTTACATTTTTATGCGTCTGCTAGAGTTTGACCCATACGGCGCTTCTGTGAGGTAGTGTTATGAGTGACGGTAACTTAGCTGTGATGATATGTGTTCGGGTCTCGGGCGGGAAAATTGTTTTGCTTGTTGAGAACTCTTTTGCGGGTTATTGTATTAGTATAATAGAGTGGAGCAGTTAGAAATAATGCAAGGAGTATGTGCTTTTGTAGCTTTTGTAGCAATTGTCAGTAGTATTTTACATATTTCAATGTTTTTCACATATTTCATGTTCAATGTTTATTATAGTAAACCCTCATTAACACGAATTCCTAGAGACCGACAAAATCGGATTTTGTGAAATAAAAAATTGTGTTATCCTAGTATTATAAATGTCAGTATTACCGTAATCCCTTGCCTGGACCCAAGTTTTGTTCCTGTTACTCCGTTATTCGTGATAAGCTTGTTCGTGTTAACGATGGTTTACTATTTGTCAACAGTTTTTAAAATATTCGTAATTTAAATTACTAGATGCGAAGATACAAACTATTTATCACTGTTAATAATGATAATGGCTCTGGATATTTAATTCAGAAATACCTCCTCATAATACTCTTAACCACAGGTTTTAGAGATGTTTATATTTATATCTTTTATATAAGAAAGAAATTGTAAACATTCTGTGGGATAATAATTAAGAGAACAATACTTTGTGAAACGCAATCATATTGTATTTATTCAACAGAAATACCCAGATTCAATTTTTTTGAGAGAAGTGGGGGAATTCATGTTGTGAATTTTTATGCCACTGTCATTCGCATTGTGTTCTGCAAAGGCTCAAGTTCCGTTTGCTCCACGTCGCTCTTTTGTAAATTCAGAGAGAAAAAACTGCTGACAAGTATAAATAGCTGAACACCGACAATAACCGTGTATTTCGAAAGAATTTTGGTACTCATTTGTGCATTGATTTCAGGTTAAAATTGTTCTTTTTTTCTATCGAAGAAGTCCCTAGGAGCTCAATCGCATTAAAGATCTATGAGTTCTATTTGAAATTCATGCTATTCTTCAAGAGGTACTGAAAAAGGCCCCTGATAAGTCCGAAATCACAACTGAGAAATAAGAAATCAGCAAATCGTTGCGCGAAATCTCTTAATTTCTTGATTTCCACTGTGTACATCACATGCGATGCTATGCCCTATTTTTCAATGAATTTTAAGAAGAATGAATTATTTTTGTTTCAATTGCAAACTCCACAGCTGCAAGTTTTTCAATAACAATTTGATTCCATTAAATACATTAATAATTAGCTCATAGCATCCTTGAAATTGAGAATTCAAATTATTCAAATGACAAAATATATCACTCATGAAAGCTAAGACTCACACAGAGTTGGTAGCGTTTGGCTTAGGAACGGGATTATTTTTCTCTTTCATGTACATTGAAAATTTGTTTCGAAGTTCAAACACTACTATTCTTCGACTCAACAATCGAACATGCGTATGATATGGCAAGTCTGTTGGAAGCATCCAAAAATAGCGTCCAATAATTTCGGAAAATTGCCGGTGGTTTATATTGCGTCTTATAAAAGTTATATATTTTACCACTATCTCCATTACATTTCCTAAATTTAACGTTTTCCCATGGAGTCACTCCAAATGCAATGTATGGATGGAAGAGAAGTACAGCCCTTTAATAACGTAATTATTTAACGTCGTGTTTTTTTATTAAAGGGTGTTCTTCAGATGTCAATGTATAGATCAGAAACTAAATGAAAGTCGTTTTCGCGTAATTTGCGCGAGATACACATGTAACATGTGCAAGGTATTGTCAATAAAAAATATGCAAACAAAAATGTTCTCGAAAACGACGTGACATTCTTTCATTAATTTTGTAAGGAATAGAATAGAATAGAATAGAGTAGAATATAATAGAATAGAATAAAGTTCGCCTCGCAACAACGTTTTTTTAAATTGTTGCGTCTACTTTGATGCAACGCGTCTCCAAGTCCCGTGGGGAGTGGTGAGCGCTTAGCTCTAGGGAGTAATCCTCCGTTAATTAAAGCGCTTGGGGAGTACTCCTCCATTAGTGTTGTCAAAGTATGTCACGTCTCGTCGCAGTCAGTTGTCAAGAAGACCGCCAGGTAGCATCTCCGCGTACGGGCGTCCTACTACGTGCTCCTGGGGCCAGAATTGGGAAGGAATAAGGATAGGGGTAGGGTTTAGGACACTTCCCAGGGGTTGGACCAGCCCTTGTGAACCTGCCAAACTCATTTTGTTGGAACAAATTCCACATGGAATTCGACGGGAATCGACCCCGGACCTCAGTGGTGAAAGACAAGCGACTTCGCCATGAGCCACGAGCGAGCCAGCTACGTTTCTTCTTTTATAAAAACCTACTCAATGCCGATACTTAAAAAATTGAACTCTCTTATTAATGCCGCAGGTGCGCTCCTCGTATGCAAACACCCGGGTGGTCTAGTGCAAGCTTGATAGGCCACAGCAACGCTCCTCACAAGACAGATGGCAGCCCGTCTGCGACTCCAGAGGCTGAAGGCATCACGTCCGTGCCTCACCCAGTTTACTTGAAAGATTCACTTCTTCGGTAAGTGACCGACAGCTAACGGAGCCCTCGCTGGGAGTAAAGCCCTGCAGTTCCAAGTCGGAAATGTGTAGAATCAGGTTGGAGAATTTGACAAATGATTACGAATACTTATGTTGGTTCTTGAAATGTATCATATAAGAAACACATCAAGTAACAATAACAGCAGTTTATTGTGAACTTTATTACAATGTTTCCCAACGCCACACTCGAACCAAATTCGTGCCATGAGTCGTGGGAGCGCCGTTATAGAAAAGGCAACTCCACTACCAGCAACCGTTATCCAGTATAATTCCCAAACCGTAGCGTGGTCACGATTATTCTAACGGAGCACATGACAGATGTATTCTCGGTCGGCGTAACAGTACAAAATCTACTAAATGCTCAACGACTCACTCACAGCTCGGAACACTAGACTGTCCTCCCGTGGCGCCTGCTGGCCCATTGTAAAGCAGCCGGCGCAGTGCGTCGAGGCCGCAGCTCTCTCGGCGTTGCTGAAGCGGGTCCAGCGCTGGCGGCCCCTACAGCCGCACCAACCGAGTGCATGTCCGCCAACTCGGCCGCGCGCGCCAACTTAAATGTTCGCCACAAACATCACAGTTTTCGACAGGCGAGGTTGCATTTTTTACAGCATAATTTCACATTGAATTGTTCAACTTCCACAAATTTATTGGTCAATCTTTACTGTTTCAAGAGCTTTTCAAAATATTCGTAAATTAAACCGTAATTAAACCGTAAGTAATTCGTAATTTTTAATTTTAGCTGTTTTGAAAATATCTGGACACGTTCAGGTGCATAACGATGAATTAAATATGTGAGTTAACGGGTGTATAATGGCATACGCACAGGTCTTTAACAAAGAATCCGGGAATTCATCTAAACCGGACGAATATTTATTTTTTAGTTTACCGATTATTTTGAGAATTTCATAGGAAGACGTTTCGGAAACGAACATCGTGTCTAAAATTTTGGGTGGACTGTCTGTTTTTGAATTTTGTGGCTGACGACCCTTAGTGAGATCGGCAGCAATTCTCGAAAAGTATTGGTTAGAGAGACTAGCCACTGTTGCCGAAATGTGGACGATCCGGCAACAGTGCGGGACAAATTTTGAGATAAATTTCTTTACTGATTCCGGCGTACAATTGTTTCTTCTTTCTTCTATCGAACAAGTTTCTAGAACTGAATCGAATTGACATTTATAAGTTCCATTTTAACTTCATCCGTCACCTCAACAAACACAGAAAAAGGACCGGAGAAAAGTCGACAAACATTCTGAGAGGATCAAAATCAGCAAAATGCATGAAATCTCTTAATTTTTCGACTCTTCTTTGTACATCTGCAGGCGATATTATGTCTCATTCTGCAGAGTTTTAAGTGTAGGAAAACCTTTAAATTCTTTTGGTTTCAATTGCAATCTGCACAGCTGCAATTTTCTCAAAAACACATCGATACGATGAAACTAATTTGTAATTCATCTTTGCAATTGCGAATGTAAATTATTCAAATGATAAAATATATCACTCATGAAATCTAAGTCGCACACCTAGTTGTAGTTGGTTTTTTCACGTGGCATCTCAATGCGTGAAAGAGGAAGAGGGATAGCAAACTGCAATAGGGAGCTGTAAAATTCGGAGCTGTAGTGATGTTGCGGCTCCTCATTGGACCCTGTCTTCCCTCTCCCTCTTTCGCGCGTAACTTTGAGATGCCACGTTAAAAAACAAGTATAGTATGCATTAGCTAAGGCACTGGATTATTTTTCTCTTTCCAGAATCTCGATAACACGTTTCGATGTCCAAACGCTATCAGAACATTCCTCTGGATCTGACGTCTCTGTTGTACGGTGTCTTTGTATGTATCATCATCAGAAACGTTCAAAAGTTCGGAAAATTGCCGGTGGTTTAAATTGAAAATTCTTATAAAAATTTCTCATTTTACCACAACCACTATTAGACTTCCTAAATTTAACGTTTTTATACGGAGTGGCTCCACATGTAAGATGCAATATATGAATGAAACATAACTGCAGCCCTTGAACATCGTAATTATTCAAGATAATGTTTTTCTTTCTCGCCTTACAAAGTACTTCGTTAGAACAGAATGTTGGTTGAACGGTTTAGGCGCTAACGTTGACCACAGACGGACAGGCAGACACGTTTGCCTTGCACGTTTTTCGGTGTGGGACCCACAAAACATGGATTCTGTCTAGTCCACGTGTTAGAGGATTATTTCGGCAGAAAGACTTAGATAACGATTAACGAAGCATTAGATAAATCGTGTTACTAAATATAGAAAATAATCCTCTAACACGTGGTGTAGCCACAATCCACGTTTCATGGTTACTTGATACCGATAAATCGAATGACGGCAAAATGTGTGTCTGTCCGTGTGTGGTCAACGCTAGCGCCTAAACCAATCAGCCAATGTTCTTCAAAATTGATATTCCCCGATCGATCTGAATAAACTAGAGATTTTGGGAGTTTCAAATGTATATTTTGATTTTTGAGAGTACTTCACATAAAGCCTCAAAATCATTTTCAAACTTTTCTCAAAAGTGGCTCGTGATTTTTTTATCAAATTTTGTCCTTAACGCAAAGGACTCTTAAGAAAATGGAGTAAGTTTCCTGTTCGCTGAAATCACAATTGTTTTTTTAAATATTGCAAAAGTTCAATATTTTGAGGTATCTTCATAAAACTATAATATTGAAGATAAATACTTTTTCCTCAGTGAAATTTGTTTCTGCAAGACGGAATTTTATAATGTTCAATTATTCGAAAATATGTGTAGTTTTCGTGAAATTTGGCACGAAATACGGCAATTTTTAAAAAATTAACATTTTTCTACTCTAAAATCTCTCAAATTTTTCTTTAATTTTTTCCACGGATGGAGAAGGGAAGCTTAAAAGAATGGCGCGGGTTTCATGTTCGTTGAACTCTTTGAATTTTCGAAAATTGCAAATCTAGAAATAATGCGAGAACGTATGTGCTGTTGTAGGACAACTAAGGTTCCTTAATTTGGGAACTCGATCAAAGCTTATAATATGGCATATTTCGGATTTTCATAAAACTTACTTAATTTCAATAATTTTAAAAATTGAACTTTCCTGTTCATGCTTCAGGAGCGCTGCTCATGTGCAAACAGCCGGGCGGTCGAGTGAAGGCTTGCCCATGTGCCCCAGAGACGCCCCTCACGAGGCTGATGGCTGCCCATCCGCATCTCAAGACGCTGGTGGCATCACGTCCGCGGCCCAGCCAGTCCTAGTGAAAGACTCACTTTTGGGGTAAGTGACTGTTGCCGGAGTCCTTAGCAGGAATGTCCTGCGGCTATAAGTCGGAAATGCGTTGGCTCATGTTGAAAAAATTGACAAATGAAGATCGCATAATTCTGTACTTTGCAGAGACACGAAGATTTATTTTTTACAGTATTTCAGATTAAATTGTTTATTAACTTCCACAAATTTCATGATGTAACACTACTGTTTCCAAAGATTTTTGAAATATTCTTAATAAATGAGAACATTCATACAATTTATCACGGTTATTTCTGATACGCACATCAGAAATTTAATTGAGAATTATCTTGTCCTAATACACTTAACCATTTTTAAAATTTGTTTATATGCTCTTAATTTTATTTGTATAAGGAAGAGATTGAAAAAACGTGTGGAATAATAATAAAGACAACATAATACAGTAAAATCTGCCTAATCCGGAATCGTTTGGTACACAAAAGAATTCCGGTTTATGGAGCTTTCAGTTTTATGCAAGGTTGACCATTTTATGACCTGATATTGATGTTGTTGTATTTGCTGGACGCAAGGTAAATTAAACATTCAATGTTTAAAAGCCATTTACTTTCACCATAACCAATACACAGCCAATAACGTAACAAATAACTGTACAAATTTCCTAACGGCGTTCTTGCCGTTTCGGGTCTTATCGCCAGCAGTGGCGATAAGTGTCGTTATGCGATAGCTGGAGGCAGTAGCCTCGAGTCTCCTAGTAGCGCGCAGCTGATTAGCCGCGTTGGGGTGTAGCGAGTGGCGGCGGTAGCCACCCGAGGTCCGCGCTGATCGCCTGGCTGATACGCCACGACTTGTGACGGTAGCAAGCGCCAGCAGCCTGGAGTCCCAGCGCGCAGCAGATTACGCCGCGATAGGGCGTGTAGCGAGCGGCGGCGGTGGTAGCTTAGCGAAGTTATCACTGAACTAGCGGCTCCTGCTCCCGGCCATGCCTTTATACTCCACCGCCCGGTGAAGGGGGAGGGGAGGGGCTGTGCCCTTCCGCTAGCGGCGCGGCGGAGCGTAACTCCGTCTCGTCCTCTGATTGGGGGGATACCACAGATGTTTCTGCCCTGAAAGCAGTATAATAAGTGACTATTATAATTATCAAAATCTATTAACATACAGCGTATTTATGGAAGAAATGGTCAATAAATGAATATTAAATACTCTTCATTGAGAGCTTCTTATTTTTGTTGAAAATTATACACCTTTCTTGCTGTATTCGGACTGTTTGCTGACACAACGCACAATGCGTCACAACCCAGCACTATGATTTCGTATTACACTCGCATAGCCTGGAGCATATCTGGTCGAGGGGTTGTGCTTTTCAACGCGGAGCAGGGAGATGCGCGAATAGAAGCAATGCCCTACACCTTCCCACGCTCAGAGAGTCTGGAGGAGGGAATTCCCGTAAGTCCTACGCCTTGAGAGACAAGCGACCTAAGGACGAATTCTACGCTGACAGCTGAAGCTCGTCTCCTTCAATATCCGACAGCCACGGCTAAATCGCGTGTCACAGGGATAGAGAATTTAAAACAAGTTTGCAGATGCATTCATTTTATTAAGAACATCTCGCGCCTCTCTGCCAGTTGCATTAAATTCACAGGAATTCCGTTTTTTTAATAATTTTCCCCCTACAGAACATGAAAAACCCTTCCGATTCCGAGTTGAAGAGATTGCGTTTTATGCTGTGTAAAATGCCATTTAACTTCATGGGGCGGAGAAATTTTCGGTCGAGTGTGCTGTATTCGAAACTTGTCCGAAGTCCTATTGGCGTACAGTGATGAGAGAGTAAAGGGAAAAATATGATAGAAAACAGACTTCCCAGCAGTGAATACAAGCTAAAGAAAAAAGATGCGAGAAGTGAACTTTGGAAACAAATTTTATTAGTCATTATTGTATTATATATTTGATCTATTAGTTATTTACACTAGTTATTATTTTATGTTATTATTTTATTAGTTATTATTTTTATTAGACAAGACAAGAGACACAAGAGAAACTCATTCACTCCCTAGCCATTGTGTGATATTTTATTGATCCAGAACGCCAAAGTGTGTATGAATCCTTAAGTATGAAATGTTGTAAAATGTTATTGGCATGCAGCTACTTCCTATACATTTTTAGACCAAGAGTCTTTGTATTTTTATACATTTTAGTATTTGCGCAGGCAGTGAGCGCGGCACGAAATGTGAATTAGTCATTGTCATAATAGTGAAAAGCGGAAATTTGTACATCCTTTCGCAAGGTCTTGGTCCACGCCTTGCGAAGCGACGCTCATCTTTCGATTAGTGACCTGTGCGTTATCTTGTTTCCGGTGTATCTGCAAAACTGCATCCCTCGTACGCGTCGCGTCTTGCACGCCAAAGTTTTGTAATTCCCTTCTAAAGTTGTTTTGAAGAATGGTAAAACATTTACAAAATATTAACATATTTTTTTCGTAGATTAAGTACTATTTAGAAGTATGTCATTGTCATGTTTATTGATAATTTTCGAAGGTCTTGCGAATATCAGGATTAAAATATTAATAAATATTACGTACATATTGAATTATTCAAAAATTCTTAAAATTCAATGAAACTTCTTTGTATTAGCGCTACGTAAGATAAATTTTAATAATATCGAAATAAATAAAATAGCCATTTGCATTTAACGATCCATTTCCCAGACATAACTTTTGCTATCTTTCTTGGAAAATTCAATTATACACCGCGCCATTCTTGTATCTTTCTACTGCCAACATCTGTTTGTGACCGTAGTGTTCTTTTAATACGTTCGAAGATACAGGAGTTCAGTTTTTAACTTTAGTATTGGTTTTGAAAAAAATATAGTATGTAAACTACATTTGTATATTATTGTAATATGTCCTCTAGGTGCACTTTGCACAATAACCTCTATCGCTCAAAATGAAACACGTCCGATGGAAGTTTTATCGTCGATGTCTCAAAGCGTTACGAGAACGGCTTCCAGCCACGCTAGTAAGGGTCACTCGAGTATGCGGGACTCGAATATTGTGTACTCGGGGCGGGATGTCGAACGAGTACGAGCGAGTAATATCGCGAAGATACAATGCTCTGGTCCTTACGAAGGCATTTCGTAAGAAGAGAAAGTGATGTGCGTCGGAAAACGCGTGCGAGTCATCGTGGGTCGGAAAACAGTGAATTTTTGGGAGAAAAACTCTTCTTCCCAGGCCCTGGTAACGAAAAAGTACATAAATCCTGTTGCTAAAAATAGAAAAAATTCCTCTAACACGTGGTGTTGCCGGCGTCGTTAGCCGAATTCATTTACTACGCTCCCTGAAGTCACGGAGATTAAACGAATTCGAGACTTGCGGGTTTCTGGTTGGGTGACCAGCTAGGAACCCCGAGATCTAACCGCGTCGAGTCAATGGCTGAAGGGATAAAAGTCACTGACTGACTGCGACGTGACAAGACTTGACTAATATACAGTAATTGCTTCCCATTAGTAACGGAGGATTACTCCAGGGAAAGCGCTCAACTCCCAAGAAGGGTTAAAGAGACGCGTTGCATCAACGACGACACAACAAATTTAAAAAAAAAAGAATGTTTTGTGGGTCCTTGATAGCGAAAAATCGATTTACCGCAAAACGTCTGTCCATCCGTGTGTCAACGCTAGCGCCCAAACTGTTCAGTCGATTTTCTTCAAAATTAATATTCCCCGATCGATATAAAGGAACTCGAGGCGAGGAGTTAGAGACGGATATTTTGATTTTTGAGGGTACTTCACATAAAGCCACAAAAACATTTTCAATATTTTCTCAAAAAAAAAGCACCAATTTTTTTAGCCACACGTCTTCCGAGTAGAGTAAAGGACGCTAGTGTAAAGAGAATACTTCAGGTCTCATGATTGTTGAAATTCCTTTTTTATTTTTTTTTTATTTTTTTACAAAAGTGGAATTTATTCTGGGTGTCTTTCTACAATTATAATATTTAACATAGATTTTTTCCTTAATGAAATCTGTTCTAAAAGGAAGGATCTTTAAATAAGTTCATGTTCAATTTTTCGAAAATATGAGTGTAATTTTGCGCGAAATATAAGCAAGTTAAACAATTTTATTAATTTTTTTTCCCAAAACCGCTTCAAATTTTGTTAAAATAAATTTTCTTCTAATATATAATAAGTAACGGTAAAAATATATGGCTAGTCCCATTTAGGGCTCCGTTTTTTCGAAAATTGCAAAAAGTTAACTTTTCAAATCTACAAAATTAGAGATAGCGATTTCCAACAAAATCTACTGTAAAAAACTCTGCTCTAACGAAGTATCTTGTAAGGGCGAAGAAGTAAAAATGTGCTTTCGAAAAAAATATTTTCTCGAAAGCCGCTCTAACTTTTTTCTTAAAATATTTTCTTCGTATGTAATAAGGGACGGTAAAAAATAGCGTACTAGTCCCTTTTTCGGCTATCGATTCGATCGATTCTACCGATCTACTTTTTCGAAAATTGCCAAAAGTTAACATTTCAAATCTACAAAATTAGCGATTTTGCTTCAAACAGTCTGTTGTAAAAATCAGCTCTTTAAAAAAGGTCATGAACAATTTTTTGAAAAAATGAGTAGTGTTTGCATAATTTGTGCTTGAAATTTATGCAATTTCTGAAGAAATTTTCTCAAAAACTGCTTCAATTTTTTTCATTGAAGTTTCTCCTCATATGTAACAACGCATAGTAAAAAACGAATGGTGATAAAACAGCACATACTGTCTCGCATTATTTCTAACTGTTCAGCTATATTTAGCTACATGAACATGCGAAAGTGTTTTCAACCTGCAAAAATGATTTGACACGCCGAGACTCGAACTCAGGTCCTTCGAGTTAACTCGCCAACCCCACTTCGCTACAAAAGAAACGTAAAGATCCAACTTCGGCCGACGCTTAAAAATGTAATCGTGTCAACGCAACATTTTCCCAACACGTAATTTGTGCAATTTTCGCAAATACGTAGATTGCCAAAAATGGAACTAGCACATCTTTACTTCTTCGCCCTTACAAGGTACTTCGTAAAAGTGAAAATTATGTAATCGTGGGCCGAAAAACGGCGAGTTTTAGACAGAAAAGCTCTTATTGTCGGTTTTCAAGTATTTCCTTCAAATTGTTTTCGACGAAGAGAAGAAGGGACGTTTAAAAGAAAAAAGCGGGTCTCATTTTTCGTAGAACTCTCTATATTTTCGAAAATAGCAAATTTAGGATTAATGCGAGAAAACATGTGCTGCTGTAGTTCCATTAGTTTTCTTTATTTTTGTAACTCGAATAAAGCAATATTTGCCTGAGGACATGGCATAGTTCCGATTTTCATTAAAACCTGCTTAATGTCAAAAATTTCTTTTGATGCCACAGGAGCGCTGCGCGTATGCAAACAACCTGGCGGTCTGGAGCAGGCTTGCGCATGGACCAGGGCGGCGCGCCTCACGAGGCCGACAGCCCGTCTGCGACTAACGAAGCTGCAGCCTTCGAGTTCGCGCCGCAGCCAGTCCTCGTAAAAGACTCATTTATTCGGTAAGTGTCTGCTGTCTGAGCTCTGGGTGGGAAGAATACCCTGCAGCTTTAACTCAAGGCGCAATGTATGAATAGATCAGAATTGCAACCTTGGAATAACTTCATTATTCAAGGAAGTGTTCTTCTACTTTCTCGCACTCACTTCGTAAAAACAAAGTTATGTAATCGTGCGCCAGATAACGGCTAAATTTCTGCAGAAAAAACTCTTATTGCCGGATCCTGGTAAAGAAAAAGTATAATTCATGTTGCTATATATAGTAAATTACTTCTTCTAACACATAGTGTATCAGGAATATGTTTTGTGGGTCTTTGATGCCAAAAAATTGATTGACAGCATAACGAAATGTCTTTCCGTGTGTGGTCAATGCTAGCGCCTAAACAGTTCAGTCGATTTTCTCCATAATTGATATTCCTCAATCGATCGGAACGAACTCAAGGCTTTGTGAGTTTCAAAAGGATATTTGGATTTTTTATGGTACTTTACTTAAAGTCTCAGAAACAGTTTCAAAATTTTCTCAAAAATGGCACCAAAGTTTTCGATTAAATTGCGTCCGTGAATAGCGCATAGGGCGTTTAAGACATTGGTGCAGATCTCATGATCGTTGAAATCTCAGATTTTTCGAGAATTTCAAAAGTGCAATTTTTTAGGCGTCTTCCTGCAACTACAATATTGGTCATTCCATGCAAAAAAGGAGATTGTATGACATGCGTCCTTCAAACTTGAAAATATTTTGGGATATTGTTGTCCATGATGATCGTCAAGGTACAATATTAAAATTTTCTGATTGTTCGACAACAATGCACTCTTAAAATCTAAGACTTCTTGTGAACGCCCCTATATTCTTTAATTTTTTGGCCCTTATATAAACGTTTTTACAAATTCTAAAATTTTGCGAGTATATATAAGATACGTAGTACAATTATTCATTAAATATTAATTTTATATCGAGTTATTCTGGGCATACATAAATAAAAAAACTTTTCTAAAACACAATTACACGCAAGACAACCTTTTTAAATTTATGAAAATCTGCAATAATATTGTACTCAGGATGTTCTAGGAGCTAATAAATTTCCTTGATGATATCTTAAAAGGAACAAATATTATCATTAAAAATGCTCATCTGAGCTGAAATGGGCAGTATGCAACCCGCCACAACTATTGTTGCTGCAGCTCTGCTCGCGTGGCGACTGACTCTGTTATAGGTGCCTTTTGGAGAACGCCTTGCCTAAGCATTTCAGTTGGATTTGATACAGGCTTTACTGAAAGTTTGTTCTCACTGACGGGAATGGCACAGATTTTATGAAAATTAAAAAGCGCGAAATTTTTGTGGCGTCATCCTACAACTTTAATATTGATGACAGAGATTGTTCCCTTAATGAAATCTGTTTCTTTAAGACGAATCTTAAATAAGTTCCTGTTCAACTTTTCGAAAATGTGGATAGTTTTAGTGTAATTTTGCGCTAAATATAGGCCATTTATTTCTCAAAAACCGTTCCAATTTTTCTTTAAATTTTAACCCGTATGTAATAACGGACGGTAAAAAATATGGTGTAAATCCCATTTTCGGCTAGGGTTACGTAAAATCCAAAATTTATGCAACTTATAAAAAAAGAAAATTTGGCTGAAAAACCGCTCCAAATTTTTTCATTAAATTTTCTCCTCATATGTAATAAGTAGAGCTCGAAAGTTGAGGCATTTATTTTACCTAAAAGGGGTAGGCAAAAAGGCATTTATTTTACTTATATAGGCAGGGTTGGGCAAAATGCTTTAAATTTATTATTTAAATACTTTGCCAAAATACTTCGTAAATAAGTATTTAAATACATACTTAAAATTCATTAGGTTTGCAGTAGCAAACTATATACATTTTTAAAATACTTCAAATACTGAAAATACAGTAAAAACAATATGTTTATTACTTTTTTATTGCAATAAATTATTGTAATTGCAATTACAATAAATTACTAATTGACAGTCATAAATTTCTAAACAGTAACTTATAAGTTAACAGTAACTTAACTAACTCAAATAAGTGGACTTTCCTTTTAAAGTGACCAGTTTTTCAAACAAATCATCAGTCAATTAACCACTATTAGGGAAATGTATAAAACCCAAAGGAAAACGGTCGTTAACTTGGCACAGATTAAGGGTGACAATAGGCAGGCACTTAGGAAGTAAAAACTTAAAAGTAAGGCAGGGGAATGGGCATTCTGGTTGAATAATATTAAAATGTATACGTAATACATACTACATAAAGGATGAACACAATTCTCTAAAAACAAAGTGAATTTCTTCGATTGTCAAAACATATTGCGGAGTTAGATAATATTTCCTAAGGATGGACTCTTGTGGAATTACCATTATCTATTTTTTTAAAGAACTGGTGAAATGTTGGATTTTAAAGTTTTCAGAAGGGAATGTTTGTAGCATGGCAAAGGCAGTGTTACATTCTTTCTTGTCTTCATCTTTAGACCGCACTTGCTGTAGAAGGGTTGAATATTTTTTCTCACTTTTTTCACATTTTTTGCATGAATTGCAGTGTTTTTATGTTGTAAGAATTATTTTTTACACAGTTTACCACCTTTTCACATTGGCAAAAAAACAACACATTTTCAGTTCGCCGTGAATCTTCTCCATGAATCCACTCTTTTAGCAATGCACTTCTTGAAGCTTTCTCTTTTGGCAACGATCATACGCAAATTTGCAACTGATGTTATTGCGAGTGAACTACAATGAACACAATTGGCAAGTTTGTGGATATTTTCAAGTTCTTACTATGCTGCAGGGTCAACTATCTGGTTTTACCAAATTCCCATACTTTGTATGGGGGATAGCAGGGTACGAGTTAATCACTGGACGAAGAAAGATTGTCCATCTTGAGAAAATTTGGAACTCTGTTCTAAGAATGTTGTGTGCCAAAGCCTTTTGAGTCCTTCGAAAGTTTTGCTGTCACCTCTCCACATTAAGCTTGGCTTAGGGAAACAATTCGTGAAGTCTTTAAATGAGGAAGGAGACTGCTTCAAGTACATATGTGAAAAATTCCCAATACTATCTGAAGCAAAATTAAAAGAAGTTATATTTAATGGTCCTGATATAAAAAAATTGTGATCAGAGCAGCATTTAAAAACAGGATGAAAAGGAGAAAGCAGCAAGGATATCTTTCCATGAATTTGTTACAAAATTTCTTGGTAATAAAAAGGATCCCAATTACCGAAACATTGTGACTGACACGCTTGAAGAATACAAGGAACGTACATGTAACATAAGTATGAAAATTCATATCCTGTTTTCTCACCTAAATTATTTCCCTGAAAATTAGATTTTTGAGCGAAAAACAAGGGAAACAATTTCACAAGATGTGCTGGAGTTCGAATGGAAGTAGATACTCTGGCGCATCAGTATGCTTGAAGATTATTGTTGGATGTTAAAGCGTGAAATGCCTGATGACAAACATAAATGAACAAGGAAAGAATTGACTTTTTCAAGTAAGAAGCAACGAGTGTAAAATTTGTGTGAAACTTTTCAATAGTGAAGTAAAGAAGACAAAATGAAGCAAAAACACTAGTGACATGTATTAACAACCAAACATATTCATATATTACATATATATATTAATTCCAACAAGTGAATATTAAATATTGCTCTTTCTTTAAAATATAAAAGAATTATAAAAATGTTTGTGATGAAATTCGCATAGTTATGCAATACATGTAAAGTGATTTCGCAAGAAAACCTTACGTGATAGAAATAAAACAAATTGAAAACTCAGATTCAGCACATCGACATTATATAAAATCACGTTTTTTTATTTTGGCCACAAGCAAAAATTTTAAATTCACAGGCTAGAGTAATTTTTGGTCCATTTAAGTTATCATCAAGGAAATTTAATAGCTCCTAGAATATCCTGAATATAATATTATTGCAGATTTTCATAAATTTAAAGAGGTTGTCTTGCAAATAATTGTTTAAAAAAGTGTTTTATTGTTGTATGCCAAAAATAACAATATAAAATTGATATTTATTGAATAATTGTACTACGTATCTTATATATACTCACAAATTTTTAGAATTTGTAGAAACGTTTATATATGGGCAAAAAATTAAAGAATATAGGAGTGTTCACAAGAAGTCTTAGGTATTAAGTGTTTTGTAGTTTTCAAATGTAAACTTTTTGCAATAAAAAAATTAATTTTCTTTTTTGATGATACAGGAGCGATGCTCGCAAGCAAACACCTGGTTGGTCTCGTGCAGGCTTGGAAATGGGTCCCAGCAACAGCCCTCGCGTGGCTGATGGCACTCCGTCTGCGACTCTAGAGGCCTGTGGCATCCCGTCCGCACCTCACCCAGTCCTAGTGAAGGAGTACCTTGCCCGGTAAGTCACAGCAGGTAGAGCCCTCAGGAGGAGGAAAGCCCTGCGACTCTTAAGTCTGTAATGAGTAGAATCATGTTGCAGAATTTGACAAATGAGCTTTTCAAATAACTGCTGTTGGTTCTAGAGATTCAAGATTACACAAAATGGCATATTTTCGATTAAATTATTGCATAGTTCCATCATAAAAACCTACTTAATGTTGATAATATTAAAAAAGTGTTGCTTTTTTTTTCCTTTTCGATGCCGCAGGAGCATTGCTCTTATGCAAACACGCAGCTGGTCTAGTGCAGGCTTGAGCATGGGTCCCAGTGACACCCCTCATGAGGCTGATGGCAGCCTGTCCACGACTCAAGAGGCTGGTGGCATCACGTCTGCGCTTCACCCAGTCCTAGTGAAAGACTCGCTTATCCGGTAAGTGACCTCTGCTGGAGCCCTCAGTGGGAGGTAAGCTCTGCACCTCTAAGTGGGAAATGCGTTGAAACATGTTGAAGAATTTCACAAATGAAGATTATTAATAACTGATGTTGATTCTGGGGAAGCAAGGATTGATTTTTACTATCACCCCTTACTTTGAGGGATGAGAAAGTATTACAATTACCTGCTGCAATATGGCAAATATTTGGCAGGGAAACTCTTCTTACCAGGCACTGTTCAAGAAAAATGGATAAATCTTGTTCTTATAATTGGTAAATTACTTTCTCTAACATGTTGTGTGGTCAGAATCAGTGTCTTGAGAGTCTTTGATATCGAAAAATCTATTGACAGCAAAACATGTCTGTCCGTCCGTCCATCTGTCTCAGGTATCACGTCCGTGCTTTTTGAGAGGAGCCTCAGTGGGTGAGGGGTTAGCTTACTGGCGTCTGAACCCCCAGTGCGCAGGCTCAATCCCTGCCGAGGTGCTTGGATTCTTGAAAGGGGGAAAATCATGTCTCGCTTGTGGCATAGCTGTGAGAACCCTGGCAGATTCCCAGTGAAATGAAATCCCTCCTACAGCATCCCTCATAACATTCCACCATAACGGGATCTCACTTTCTCCCAACCAGACAATTCGGACATAGTTACTGAGACCGACATCTGGTGGAGAAAATGAGAGACAAATTCCAGGTGCATATAGGGGACTGGGTTTTGAGAGTACTTAATATGAAGCCTCAAAATATTTTCAAAATTTTCTCAAAAATGGCAAGAAATGTTCTTGATGAATTTTGTCCTTGGATAGCATAAAGGATGCCTAGGAGAATGGTGCTGGAACTGCAGGTCTCATATTATTTGAAAGCCCTGATTTTTTTGGAATTGCAAAAGTACAATTTTTTGGGAGCGTCTTGCTACAACTGCAATATTGAAGATTGAATTTTTTTCTTAATGAAATATATTCTTTAAATACAGATCTTGAAATATGGTCCTGTTCAATTTTTTGAAAATGTGTATAGTTTACGGGTAATTTTGCGTGAAATATAGGCAATTATAATATTTTTTAATTCAATTGGTTTTCAATGGATAGAAGGGATGATTAAAGGAACGGTGCAGATTTCATTATCATTGAACTCTCCAAATTTTCGAAAGTTGCAAATCTAGAATGAATGGGAGAAAGTATGTGCTGCTGAGCACTGCTAGTTCTTCTTCTTCTTCTTCTGAGCCAATTTCTGAGCCTCTGAAAACTTTAACATCTTTTACTAGACTCTTCATTTTTTATTATCATATAATAATATCTCATATAATTTACTAAAATATAGTCAATGAGTGATCATTGTCCTCTAGCTTTCCATGTTTACTTGCATATATCTCCCTTTCTAAAAAAAGGTGTTAATTATTTTCAATTCATTAAAAGATGTAAACTGACATAGTTCATGTCCATTTGTGTGTAATATGAATTCACCAAAGGTATGTACAATTCCTACAATAGGTATATTCCCCACCCTGGCAAATCCCCTATAAGGCACACATAATCAGAGTTTGTGATTTTAAACAATACTTTCTGGAAAGTGTCGTATAGTCCTAATGTCTTTTCAATTTTTCCCTCTTCTGGAGCCTGATAACAGTTAGGTGGCCTCTATTGATTTTCAGTCTTACATTTACAATTCTTTCAGATATGTGGGAATTACTATTTGGTGTTTCCAGCAATTGCTTAGCATAGTTGCTACTCCATTTGCAGTTCTTCAATTTTGTGGTACATTTCTATAAATCATTACATAGTCTTTAAGTTCTATCGTACTTTTCAGTTTTTTCATTCTCTGTGATCATTGCCACATTGATTTGTTTTAATTTCAAATCTTCATTAAATTGCTCTTCTTTACTTAGACCCCTTATATTCCATGTTCCTATTGAATTGGTGATTTCACAAAGAACATGAGTTACTAAAACAGAATTTTTCAGGAGAGAAAAAACATTTTTATTCCATATAGGAGGTCTTTCAAAATTTGGAAAAAATACTACTGTAATGCCCTAATTTAGATACATACTAAAAATATGTAAATTTCTATTTTTGTGCAACAACATCGCTGAAAATAAATTATATTGTTTTATGACTTATACCCTTTATGCAATCAACTGTCTTGCACTTTTCTTATATGTGGAAATCATATACTGAATTGTAAACAAACATACTTTTATTTTCCAATTCATCAAATTTAATACATGTTACCATGTATGTTTTTTGAGTCAGCTTCATCCCAGTTTTCAGCAGAAATATCTTGACTGTTAACTTCTTCCACATGGGTTGGCCATTCTATCAGTTCATTATAAAAAGACGTGTGCTGTTGGTATGTACTGAAGTGCCTTCTTGATGTCATTAATTCTTTCCACTTGAAGAGGAATCTTTCCTTCATAGGCTTTTGCAGGATCTGGAAGAGATACAGAACTCCAGTACTCTCTTGCAAGTTCAAAGGAATGTTCAGTTATCCCATCAATAAATTCCATTGTTTTTACTTCACCATGATGTTCATTTGAGTTCACAAATATTCTAAACAATGTTGGTTGAAAGCTCGGATTTTGATCACGTGGAATCTTTTTCCCTGAATTTTCACTGGAGAGACAATTTTTTTTTAAATAGGTAGGCTACCAGCTTCTGAAATTAGGAATTATTTGTGTTTTTGCATGTTTTATATTGAAATGAATCCCTGCCTGTTGCATAACAGAAGAAATTTCATGTGGAGTATATAATATATCAAGCCTCCATAACTTTCTTTTCAGTACTCCAAAATCCTGATCACAGGGCAAAAATGTGTGTCCCTGCATTTGAAAAAAGTGATCAATTTTCTCAAATTTATTTTTCTTAATAAGACTCAATACCATACAAATAACCATGTGGTTTTTGTTTTGGCCTGGCCAGCCAAATGGTCTGGAATGAACAAACCTCTTTGATGGATTTGCTAGCCAGTCCTTCATGATACTGATATTGGTTTACATTGCCAGTGGCCAAATTGTGAATGCAGAAATTATTAACACCTAATTATCTATAGTAAAATATTTCCTGCCTAGGGATGCATGGTAAATTAAATACTCACATGTAATTGAAAGCAAACCCAAATACATAATCTTTCTCCTTGCACATTTTTTGACATCTTCCATAGTATGTAGACATACACATTAGTCTGTACATTAATAATTTTGACTTACCCAGGTAACTAAACACAATATTAAACTCAAACAAAATCAGCAAAATAAACATGACTCATAGCCTCTACCACAAAAAGAACCAACAACTGATTTTGTGCAGTGAATAAGAGAATATTCTCTTATCAATTCAAGGAGCTACCAACTGTTGAGAGCAGAAAGGGCATGAGTCAGTGACTCAGACCCTCCGACCCTTTGAACTGCCAATGAGAATTTGACATGTCTGTAACTGAGATTGGGTTAATGGAACTCATGTTCATTGTACACCCAACGATGTATCAACCTTCAAGAAGATAGATAATGTTCGTAACTCAATTTGTGAAAAAAGGTGACTCTCGCCTTTTATGAAATCACTGATTCTATTTTAATGTGTTTTATGAATAGTTTTTTGATAAATTTTATGCAAATTATGATATTTTTTTCAAAAAGAGTGCAAATAAGAAGTTCTCAAAAGCTACTCCAATTTGTTCGTTTTTGGCACACATACACAAAAATTTGTCAATTACAATTCTGTCACATTTTTACAATTTTATTGACAAATTTGGATATCTTCTAACTCAAATTGTTTGAATGACATCTCGTGTATATTACTGTTGTAGTGAAATGGACTTCTTAAATTATTTTATTCTTAGATGAGTGATATATCTGTCATTACAAGAAGGAAAAGATACCAAAGATGAAAACAAAGGAAAATCTATATATTTATACTGATCATTATTTACAAACTCCAAAACAAACAAGTAAATTAATATCCAAACAAGTACCTTATGAAAACATTAAGAAGGGAAACTTAGTTTCTTATGATAATTTTATTTCTCAGGTGAGCATACTGGACCCGCTCTGATAGCTGTGATCATTACAGCAACATGACAGTTGAGTGTGCTGATGACTTTTAGATTGTGAGTTGGATTCTTGTTGGGTGTTCAATGTGTTTGCTGGATGTGTTGAACATCTGCTAGTTTCTGACCACCTAATATCACTCTCATAGGCTATGATTACGTAGGCTTCCGCGGCCGGAGTATGTCTCTTGGCTATCCGGGACAAGCCGCGTCGATCTGCTCGTAGCTGACGTTTCGTCCAACATATTGTGGCCTTCTTTAGAGCGTACTGCTGTCAAATTACTCGCGTGACCGCCTTATAAGGAAGAGAAGGGGATGACCCTCGACACGGCCACGGAAGCTGTTCTATCCCGAGGGCTAAATTTCGCTATCGCCCCCAAGCGCATCCCCACCGATGACGTCATCGCCGCGGTGGAAACAGCTGTACGTAGTCTGCCCGAAGACACAGCCGAAGACATCAGAAGGGATACAAGTGCCATCTTAGCCCGAGCAATTCCCCCAAAATGCAATATATCCCGTGAAGAGAGATTAGCTATAAGACAGCTAAAACAGCGCGATGACATCGTCATTCTTCCCGCCGGTAAAGGCAACGCCACGGTGGTTATGGAGAGTTCCGACTACCACATTAAGATGTCCGACATTCTTAGTGACAGCGATACGTACCGGAAACTGGACAAGAATCCTCTTCCGAAAGTGAAGCAAAGAGTTATGGTCATCATCGGTGAAACGTCGTCCATTAATGAGGAAGACAGAAAACGCCTTAAGCTCGCCAACAACAATCGCACTCCTCGGATCTATGGTCTCCATAAAATTCATAAACCTGGCGTGCCTCTCCGCCCTATAGTGAGTGCCATTAACTCACCTTCTCAGCACTTAGCCCGTTTCCTTGCCAACAAACTGAAACCCCTCACCAACAACCTGCCTTTCGTCGTCCGTAATTCCGAACATTTCATTGAGCTTATTCGCTTTATTAGAAGCAGTCCTGGAGATATCCTGGTAAGCTTTGATGTCACTTCTCTTTTTACGATGGTCCCTGTCAACGACGCACTCAAAATAGTGGAAGATAACCTCGGGAAACACCAGCTGCCGGCGGAGTGGGCGAAACTGGCGGAGGTATGCGTGTCTACAACGTTCTTCCAGTACCAGCAGGAATTTTACGCACAGACGGAAGGCATTGCCATGGGCTCTCCGCTCTCGCCTATGGTGGCGAATCTCTTCATGGGAGCCTTTGAAGAACAGGCCCTGGATAACGCGCCTCTAAAACCGATGCTCTGGCTCCGCTATGTCGATGACACCTTTGTCATCTGGCCCCACGGCTCCGAGTCACTACCTAATTTCCTTGTGCACCTCAACAGCTTTCATCCTCGCATCCATTTCACTATGGAAACAGAACTACACGGCCAGCTGCATTTCCTCGACGTCTTAGTTTCTAGACATCCCGATGGTACCCTCGGTCACTCCGTGTACCGAAAGTCTACCCACACGAACCGCTATTTACACGCGGATTCACACCATCACCCTGCTACAAAACAGGGAGTCCTCACGACCCTGACTCACCGGGCCGCCCTCATCAGCAACAGCAACGGCCTAAAAGAGGAAAAAGAGGTACTGATGAAGACATTCCTGGCCAATGGCTACAGCAGGAACGCTGTACAACGCGCCTTGAGGAAACTCGACGCACGAGATGACGATGCAGCACCTAGCGCCACCAACGAGACATCCAGCCCACCTCGAAAGACAGCTCAACTCCCGTACATTCAAGGTGTCACGGACAGAATCGGAAGGCTGCTTCGTAGAGCCGACATCCGCCCGGTGTTCGACGCTCACAACAAGATCGGGAGGAGCCTGGTCAAGGTAAAAGACCGCCTTGACCCACGGGATAACGCCGGTGTATACGAAATCCCTTGCAGCTGCGGGCTAGTATACATCGGCCAAACGGGTCGATCGGTAGATGAACGCATGCGCGAACACATGCGCCATGACCGACTAAAGAACACCCAAAAGTCGGCCTTAGCTCTACACGCCGCCGAAACCAGTCACCTCATTGAGTTCAACAAGACCTGGACAATTAGCTGCGAAGACTGTTGGTGGTCACGAGTCATTAAAGAGGTCCTAGAAATATCAAGGAGGACCATTAACCTACATCGGGACGATGGTCTGCGCCTCAGCTCCACCTGGAAACGGGCTTTCACGACCCGCCAATCCGCTACCTCTCCAAGGGGACACACCCCCACGGTCGACCAGTGACGGTCGCCGATTGGCTGTTTTGTCCTTTGCCTCTCAGACGGCTCTACACAACTAATTTTCGGCTCTTTTTATGTTAATCCGCTTCGAAATGTCTCCCTCATTCTGTTGCCACCCTCCCCACGCCTCCACCTGCCCCCCCCCTTTCCCGCTACAGCTCGGTTCTTCCTCTGCCAATCCCATACCATCTGCCGGCTTCCTATTGATAGCTAAGAGACACTCTGATGGGTTGGCTGCTCTGAACTGTGGTTTCCCTGATTGCTTCCAGGCAAATGCTGGAGCAGCACCCTCTGCAACAGCAACCATACACACTATTCCTTTCATATCCTTTCCCCACTCATAGCTTGGGGGTTGAGAAATGGCAGATTCCCCACCCTCATTTAAAAAAAGTGTTTTATTGTTTTTTGACAAAGAAAAGTTTGTACATAAACAACTAGCAAGAGCTTGGATATTAACGTTTGCTGATTAATTTATAATAAATTAATACTTCATTTTCAGAGTAAATACACATATAATGTTTTATTTACAGAGAGACTCCATACAAAACTGCAATTGCAGAGATTGCGATTGAGGAGCATCATCATGTCTGTGCCGCAAATGTTATCCCAAAGCCTGAAAATGAATTGGTGGAGGGAAGGGAAGCTCGATTAGAAAAAATCCTAACTTTTGTGAGCTCCATTAATAAGAAACAAGAAATGGGTAAGTAATTGACTAGACTATTTGAGACTAGATTACTATGGTATATCTACTTCACATGTTACATATCATATTCTACATTGATTAATATTTAAAAATTTACTGATATTGTATGTGCTTTTGTTAGTAGTACGTAACGTAATTATAATTTTTGGTGAAAATTCAGGTACACAGCAATGACTTATGCAATGGAGTCACATAGAGCTGAATGAATCACATCAATTTGTAGGCTAACACATTACATCTTGAAAAGGCATTACAGAGACATGGCAAGTTTAAGGACACTCTTGATTAATATCAGAACAATTCAGAACTTGTATTGAGGCAAATTGTTTTCACTGCTGCACCTCTCAATGGGAGGTCATAGGGTTTGAATTCCAATGATTTTTGGCACTAACTATCAGAGCCAGATTGACCCTTGCAGGATCTCCAGAGCAGACTTTGTGTGGGGCTCTTATAATATATTTCACTCCATTATTCAATCCTGATTTTTGCTTAGGGCTGGGAAAAAATTAAATTTTTATATTTTACTGAGATAGCCAAACAATATTCATTCAGAAAAGCTAGTGGTGCTACAGCAGCACATACTTTGTCACATTATTTCTAAATTTGAAATTTTCAAAAATTCAAAGAGTCCAATGAAATGAGACAGCTGAAGAAAAAATTACTACTGGTTGAAAACATTTTTGTAGGTTCATATAGTAGTACAAATAGAGGAGTCCTTACAAATAATGCAGGTAAATATGTGCTGTTGGAGCACCATTACGTTTTTCGTTGTTGTTTTTTTCTTCTTTTTTGAAATAAGGGACAACTACGACTCATTCTATAATTATTATTTCTCTTGAAACATACGTTTATGCCAAACTTAGCAAGAAAATTCCTCCCCATAAAAATCACTCGGTCTAAACAGCACACTTGCCTGGAACATGCTCTAAATTTTAAGAGATAGGGATAGAGAGATAGGGGGCCGTCGTTCTGTCTGCTCAAGCACACAGCGAAGGCATGGCCCCCAAACACGCAAGACTAATTCTTTAGCCCGGCAGAAGTGTATCACAGCCGGAGGCGTATCTGGTATTCAGGTGCCCCTAGCAAGCAGAGATTTGGCGACCCTCTCAAGAAACTTCATATTAGGCTTATTATTTTTTTAGCGGATATACTCTACTATGAATAAATTCGATTATTTTTAAAAAATGTTCATAAAAATCTATATCGAAAAAAAGTTAACTGTTTTCGAAATTCATGAATTAAGATAATAAAGAGAAAATAATTCATGTTTAATAATTTTTTTTACTTTTTTAAAACTTAATGACATTGTTACTATTTAAAAAATATATTATTATGACTCAGATTTAATAACATAACAATTTTTAGTAGTCTAGAAGTGCACTTTTTTTGATTTTACTGATGCGAATCAAAGTCAATTTTCTCCGTTTCTTCTCTTTCAACACTCAACAGAGCAAGATCACACAATCGTTCTTGCCGCATTGAAGCTCTTAAATACGATAGTATCAATTTTAACTTACTGAATGATCTCTCACAGCTTGCAGTAGAGACAGAAATAGTCAATATAATTTGAAGAGAAATACGTACATTCGGAAAAACGCTCTCGTCGCCATATTCAACAATGAATTGTAAAAGTTCTTCAGGTCTGGATATTTTAATATGAGATCGAACTGAGAGTAGCATTTGGCAATCTATAATTTGTTCGTATAGCTGTTCTCCATCAATATCGCTGCTGTAGAACGTGGCGAAGTTTGTACACTTTGTATTGATTATTTTTGTATCCCCATTATAACACAGACCCTCAATGTCGAGCAAGAAGCCAAATTTTTCGTCAGTATCTTGTAAGCGGGTAAATCTTCCATTCATTTCGCTATAAAGATGGTCAACCGTTGCCTTCATGACTCTTTCAATTTCCTGTTGGCTGTTAAAGTAACGTCATCGATGATTCTCCAGCCATTTTTTCTTTCGTCTTAATCGTCGTTCAATTGGTACATCCCATTCTTGACAGAGATTAAGTCCTTTTTCCAGTGATTCAGTTATCAATACTTCCCTTTCATCAAGAAAATAATTTTGAAGAGCTTTTAAATCTAGAGCGGCATCGTGAAAATTTTTGGATCCTGAAGTCTTTTTTGAACACGATCAATTTTAATAAGTAATTTATTCCAAAATCCTAGTAAAATCAGAAAATCGTAAGTTAACAACATTCGAGTGTACAATTGTCGGGAATCACTCCTTGTGTCACTGGTCTCGTTTGAGTTATCAGTAATGTTTTGGAGAACTTCAAGGATTCTGTCAAGGAAATTGTTTATTGGTTTCACAGCTTCTAGCCGTGTACTCCATCTGGTTAAAGAATCCGACTTAAGAACCACATGCACGGCATTTTTCAATTTTTCCCAGCGTGTTGTAGATGCTGAAAAGAACACATACAGAGCTTCAACAGTTCCGAAAAATGTGACCATTGATACTTCTTGCTTTGCTGCGTGTGCGCCCACCAATTTGATTTTATTTTTAGTTTTTTTTTTTGGCCTTCATAACATTGTGACCGACAATCTTTTAATTCCATTTTATCTTTTACCAATTGTTGGACGATGATTTCAGCTAAGCCTTCAGCATTTTTTAAACTTATTTGGAGGAAGCCAAGGAAAGATTCCCGAACACGAACAGTCTTTTTCTCAAAATCAACGTCCACATACCTAACTATTTTTGACAATTGCTCACGGTGTCCTCTGTCAGGAGTTCAATCAAACACGAGACCGAAGTATTTTGCTTTTCGAATTCGTTCCAGCAAACTGGCGAACGGTAGATGCCATCAAATGAATAAATTCATTTTGAACATTAGGAGAAATATATGTTGTGGATCCAGGATGTTTCGCATCAACTGATGTCACTGCAGCGCCTCTGACCGGGAGGTCCTAGGTTCGAGTCCTGACGGCGGCAGGAATTTCGACAGTAGCTTTTCAGCTAGGTCGAATTCAGTCGCTGCTTGGAGGAGAATTCTAGCGGCCAGCTGCTCTGATCGGTAGTTTTCCGTGGTT
The DNA here is from genome assembly GCA_964035755.1 of Teleogryllus oceanicus. Lineage (NCBI taxonomy): Eukaryota > Metazoa > Arthropoda > Insecta > Orthoptera > Gryllidae > Teleogryllus > Teleogryllus oceanicus. The sequence goes on from CAXIVR010000001.1 coordinate 240,628,254, forward strand.
TCTCCGATCAACACCAGGAGAATGCCGGAACAGTACCCTACGAAACGGGCCACAGATCGCGCGCGATCTGTCCTTTCTCTTCCCTGTCCTATCCTCTCCCCTTACACACACACTTACACTAACATACACTACACTACCACATATTCCGGAAGACCGGTCGGGAGCTTAGAGCTTGTCCCGGCTGGGGCGGTGCCCCGCTGGTGGGAGAGTCCTGGTTAGGGGGAAACCCCACTAGCCGACGGTAGGTCGGTGCCGGATCTCGCCATCCAGCTGGGGAAGACCACCACCATATCCCGAGAAACAAACATGCACTACACTAACGGGACTAATGACCAAATCAGTTGACGCGCCCGGAAACACGAAGAAACCAAACCAAACCAAACCAATCCAGGATGTTTCTCTGCGGTAGCGATGTGTTCTGCCATAACAGGGTCTTAAAGGGCGAGTAATTTCACTAATTTTTGAATGTTACCTGTGTTAGAATCATCGTCTGATTGAAGCGATTCTTTGTGTCCACGTAAAGCCAGATTCTGTGCAGCAAGGTATTTGATGCAGTGTAGTATTCTTTTCAATACATCGCGCCATTTTTGTTTTTCTCTTTCAATCTGCGATTGAAGTTCTGCATTTATTATACCATCTTTTGCTGCAAAATTTCTCTCCATTTCTTTCCACTTTGTAAAACATTCACGATAGTTTTTAGCATTTTCATGGACTCTTATTCTTTCAAATTACTTCCTCTGAGAAAATCCACTTTCCTGTTCTAATCTTGACTGGTGATCGGAGTGAGAAAAAAGTAGACAACATAAACAAAATGCAGACGTTTTAGAGGGCGAATAGGCGAATCATGAGCGTGTTACTACTTCTCCAAGCCCATTTCCCAGTGTTCCCTTGAACCAAGATTTATTCAATGAATGGTTGTTTGTTGGTAAAAAAGGCCCTTCACTGTTTTGAAAATACTTTCAAGAAAGCTTAATTATCTGTATTCTCAGCGAATCTGAAAGAATTGGTTTTCCAGTATCATTATCAAACTGTAAAAGACCAATATCATGTTGCTTAATGCATCGGTGGTATAACAGATTGAGACTTTTTAATAACATCTAGTTCCCCAAATGGTATAGTGCTAAGTACTTCACTACTATTTAGAGGCTCATCGACAGTTTCATCTTGTACTGTAGATTTCGCGTTTTCTGCGACAGTAGGGCGTATAGTCTCAGATTCATCGAGTTTGTTTGGCACTGACTTGCCCTTTTCATCACTTTCTGATACATTTGAACTGAATTCATCTTCAGATTCTGACAAATTGAGACATGACACACAGGATTGTGTCATCGCCGAATCCTAATAGAAACTGCACAATTTGTTTTTGATTTGTCAAGAAATGTCATCAAAAATTTGCTAGATTTCTTATCTTCTTGTTCTTCTAACTCTCGTCTTTTTCGTCCAACAGCACCAGATTCTTTTTTATTTGTGATGTAGCGCTTCATTGTGTATGTACTAAAATCGCAGGACGTGTAAGTAAACTAAACTAAATATACATTATAATTTGCTTATATTTTAAATCGAAACTTATTTTACTAGATTTAACTTTACCTTTAGCTTTTTAACTATTCTTGACAACACATTCAGAATTTTATATCACACTTTTTGATATAGCACTAGTTGTAACGTCTAAGTTCAATTATGTCGTAACACTTGGAAAAAGGATTTTTGGTGGTCTTATAGCGAAGAACTCAAAAATATTAGAATGTCGTAAAAACAATTGTTAGATTCACAAAAGTTAGCACTGGGTGGAAGTAAATCAACAATTAGTCTGATTCCACTTTCCATCGCCTTGGTTTTCGGTCGAAGTGCTTCCTCGGAAAAGCCAATATGAGAGGTGTCGCGTTTCCTTCGGGGTATACTTGAGTTTATTACGCTTTCACAATAAAGAAAACCTTCATTAACAGTCGTGGAGAATATTTGACTTGTCAAAAAATGCGATTAATTTTATGCCATGAAATCTGTAGTCAAAATACGGCTATTTTAAAAAAGCTGCTCTCAATAATAGTATATTTCTCGCGAGGGCGCCACCGGCGCCCGAGCCTTTGTAAGTTAGTTTTCATGGCGCGGAGAGGGGCGAAAAGGGGACGAATAGTTCCACTTTTTGCCGCGCTCCTAGCTGTGAAAAAGAAATTGTATGCGTTCTATAGAAAAATTTATTTTATTTTATCATTTGTGTAAAACTTTAATTCTCTAATTGAATTTTTTTCTTTTTTAAATTAATTTTTAACTTTTTTCCTTCAATGCCGAATGCTAAATTGCGCCCTTTGTGAGTGGCGCCCATGGCACATGCCATGTCTGCCATACCGTAGATACGCCTCTGACCACACCGGCCTGTGTGAGTGCGTGTATGTGTGTGTGTTTTTACGAGGGTAGGTGGAAATCTTCAAAAGACACCATGTGGCTCGTACCACATGGTAGTGTGAGATTCTTACCCGCTAAAACCACCTCCCTAGGCTTCTTCACCGCCACGGAACCGCCGTTAGATATTACTTCGCGGGGGTGAATAGGACATGCGCCCCTAGCCTTTTGGCATCATTCTAGGACGCCATTCTCTCACGCTCTTCGATTTTTAATTTCTTTATTATTTGGGCCGCGGAGACCGTCACTACTTTGTTGTCCGAGTTGCCGGCAGAGATGTGTCCTTAGATGTGCGGGCAAGGAAACCGTGTTCTGCATCCTTCGCTACTGAGGAGCAGTGACCGTACGCTGTCTTCAGTCCGGTGAAAGCGAAAGGGATATCCTCGGAAACAGCCGTGTCCAGTCAAAAGCTGCTGTTGAAATGGAAGTCCACCTCGCCATAGCTTCGCCGTTCCCGTAATTCTATATTTTGGATGAGTCGGTGGGCCCATCTCCCCTTTTGCGAGATGTCTCATAGTCTCTGCCAACGACTTCAATGGGCCAAGTTGCATCAAGGATGGACAACGCAGCAATGGTAGAAGGTATGTAGGCCATTTTATATAATTCATAAATAAAATTTCATTCTTTTCCTAATTTTAGAAAGTTTGTTATGGAAATAAGAAAGTACGTCTACTGTTTGAATTGTCAGATGAATAATGTTTCACTAAATGTGTTTCAGGTTGTATTTAGCGATGAAACCATCATCTGAGCTACAGATGACAGCCCCCAATATGTTAGAAGACGGCTAAGGAACGCCATCAAGAAAGAATGTGTGGTGCAGCAGTGGCGGCTCCTGCTTTGTTTGCACGGTTGCACAACCGCCAGAAAATCGAAAATCATCTCATATCTTAGGAATATACGTTCTCCTTTTAATGACATTCAATATTGAAGATATTGCAGCACCATCGATGTATATGAAATCATTTTGAAACCAAAGAACGTCCAACTGACGCTCTCTCCGGTGTCTGGTGCCGTGCCAGGAATTGCACCACGCTCTTGGCTGTATTACTGGGTTTACTGTTTTATTCTTTGGCTCTTCGATTAAACACGGGGGATATGCAGCCTTTTGGTTGGGCAACCAGATAGTGGCGCTGTCTAGCGCTGTAGGGCGACGGAGGGAGTCTCTGGGGAATACCCATATTCTGTGTTCGTCTGACTCGCTGCAACGTAGTTTTATGAATTTCGCTTGTTATTGAAAGTACACATGTTCAGTCAATTATTGACGATATTCAATGCATTGTTTATGGTATTTGGAGACATGTTTTTCATTTGATATTTGGTCTGTTGTTTCAAAACTTACATTTGATGAGTTCTTTATGTAAATGTGGCCGTTCTGGTTGGATGTCCCTTAGTGTCTCGCGGAAGCCAGTGTGGCTGCAGCTGGCCAGCGGTTTGCGAACGTTCTTGTGAAAAATAATGTGTGTCAAAGATCTTTTATTATTGTCAAATATACCAGGGTAGTGAAGTTTTCGAATTAAAATAATTTTATTTGTGTGAAACGTGTCGAAGCAATAGTGCTGGAGTCGAACATTAGTGCCCAGTGGAAATCAAAGCCGAAACCACGGGCGCGGGACGCCTTGCGCGGGCAGGATACATAAAATTATGTAAGAAGTGTTTCAAATATACTTTTATTTAACTTAGTTTTAATTTGAATTGCGTACATTTTTATTATGTATTCGTATTTTGAATTTAGGAAGTTACATTTCCGTCATTCGATGTAGGCGCAACCTCCAGTCTGTTGGGTTACCAGCCGCCACTGGGTGAAACTAGTGAAGTTCTCCACTAAAGTGATGATTTATGTTTTTTTAGTGTATGGATCGCGCAAAATTCACATTGTAAAAGGCAATACGGATAGCGCACAATATAAATAGGTCATCAGGGATGCCTTGTTCTAGCAGTGAGTTTCCAACTGGGGATGGAATATTCATGCACGATGGTGCTCCCTGCCGCCGATCTGTTGCGGATGTACCCATGGGTGGGGGACTGAGCACCACGCCGCGCCGCCCTTTTTACTTTCTCGCTACCGCTTACGCAGTGGAGAGAATGTTATGTAATGCTCCGGGTGGAAAGGCGAATTTTCGACAAAAACTCTTATTGCCGAGCTCTGGCAAAGAAAAACAAATAAATCCAGTTCCTAAATTTAGGGGAGGGGATGTCTAACACGTGGTGTAGCCAGAATCCATGTTTTGTAGCGCTTGATAGCGAAAAATCGATTGACGGCAAAACGTGTCCGCCAGCCCGTCCGTCCGTCTGTCTATCTGTCTGTGATCAATGCTGGCGGCTAAACCGATCAGCCGATTTTCTTAAAAATTGATATTCCTCAATCGTTCTGGCTGATGTCGCGGCCCCTTGAATTTAAAACCGACTAAATTTTGACCTCGGAGAGCGTGTAGGACGCATTAGCGAATGATGATCTCATGTTCGTTGAAAATTCTGATTTTTTAAAAATTGTAAAAATAAAATCAATTTTTTTTCGGCGACTCCCTACATCTACAATTATGAAGATTTTCTTCGTAGTGAAGTGTGTTCATCAAAAACATATCTTCAAGTAATGTTATGTTCAATTTTTGCATAATTTTGTGTCAAACATAAGCAATTGTATTTTCTTTAAACCAATTTTTCTTAAAAACATCACATTGTTGTGTATATTTTGACCTCGGATAGCGTAAAGGACGCTTAATAGAATGGTGGGACTCTCATGTTCGTTGAAGTTCCTAATATTTCGAAAATTGAATTTTTTTTTTCGTGTCTTCCTACAACTACGATTGTGAAAATATTTTTTCTTAATGAAATGTGTTCATCAAAAACAGATCTTCAAATACGTTGTTGTTCAAATACCATGTTGATTTTTCGAAAATGTATAATTTGGCGTCAAACATAGTCGGCCACTTCGAATTTCCCGCGCTTGATGAACATGATTTGAGGTTTTTTTGGAGGCAGATGGATGGTACCTAAGTCAGAATTTGTGTATTATTGCATATTTCTTTGTTCATTTCTTACATTCGAGCTTTTGTTATATATTTACATATTAAGTTTTTAGAAATTCTTTAAAATTTATTTGATAATCCATATTTTTTGTCCGTGTTGCGAGAAATGTATTTGGTTTCTCAGTGTATTGAGTATTTTCTTTCAAACAATCCGCAAACCTTAATTGAAATTAGCTTAATTAGATTATCTCTCATAAAATTCGATTTATATTTAACATGAAAGAAAAATTGAAATAATTGAGTAATAATTTAGTATGAACCTTTATTTAACATTAATTAGATTTTACCATCGTACGCTGCCTTGGGCAATAGTGCAGCAATGGATATTTGAGAAGTTCATTGTTGAACGGCGACAAGATAAGAAAATTAAGTTTTATTTACTTCTGTGAATTCCGTCTCATTGTTGGGACATCATTTATTTGTATGAAGCTCCGTTTTAATTATCGAATTTGTGTTGATATTTTCTTGAAAATAATATTTAGTTTTTGTACCTATAGGTACATTATAATGTTCTACGATTTGTAACGAGTTTTACAAAAACTTATAACTGGGATGTTTTAATTCAGACAGAAATTGCGGTAAAAAAAATAGTATTACGTAACCGTTACTGAGGGCGAGAAAGTATGTGCTGTTTTAGCCCCACGTGTTTCTATTCTTTAATTTTCAATAAAGGCAATATAATTTCAATAATTTCTAAAACATTTATTCAATTAATAATAATACAACATTCGTATGGTAATTTAGTAAACATGTCTATATAACTAAAATGATGCATTTTAACATGCTGAAAGCTATAGTATTTTAAAAAATGATTATGCGCAACTTGGTGAAAAAGCTCTACAATATTGCTCTTTGCTGGCCACCTGTCCGAGAGCAAGTGCCCTTGTTGAATAAACACGAACAATTCATTTCTAACAATAAATAATTTTTCGAATAAAAAACTTTTTTATTAAAGAAAATTTGTCGCCCCTAAAAATTTGTCGCCTAGGGGTCAGTGCTCACAGTGCCCATGCCTAAATCCACCACAGCCACCGATCAAAAACTGTGAAGAGTTAATTGGATTCTAGTGATATTCGTGTGCTCGACCGACCAGGAAATAGCCCGAATATAATTCCAATGGAATCACTATGGGTGTGAACACAGAAGTGAAAGTAAAACATCATACTACAACAAGGGAACAAGTCAGGGAGTACTCACTACCATTTAGAATGAAGATGACGAAATTGCCGAAAAATTCGCCAGTGAAGTGTACGTCGGCGCTGGATCGCACGTTACAACGGATGGGGACATTGTCACCTCCCGGCCACCAGCCGACCACACTCTACCCTCGTGGAACTAATGACAAAAATAGTTGATGCATCTGGAGACACGAAATACACACTCACCCGAGAGGTCGATCACGAAAGAGTGGAATTGTTGTCGTGCGGTATTGGTGATGTTACATCTCTTGTAATTGCGTTCGTTGCCCAGTAAATATAGGTTTCCGAAATTTGGTGAGCCAGCGTGAAGAAATGTAAAGTTTAGAACCAAGGAGATCTGTCGGGAGCGTAGAGCTTATCCCGGCTGAGGGGGGGGGGAGATGCGGCCGACGTGTAAGTCGGCGCAGGATCTCGCGTTTCAGTTGATTGGGAACCCTGCCTGATCAGCCTGATACCTCCCCTGCACCCTCCGGTCATGCACCACTTGCACGACCAATGTCCTAAGTAGTTGACGCGCCTAGAAACATGACTCTCACTCACCAGGAAATATCATTCTCACTCCACTCTTGAGAGGTTGATCGGGAAAGAGTGTGGTCATGTGTGGTGTTGGTAGTGTTGTTACATATGTTGTAGTTGCCTACGTTGCCTCGTTGGTGTAGGTTAGCGAATTTGGGCGGTCCGGCGTGGACCGGCGTGAAGGCATTTGAAGGTTAGTACTGGTGATCACTGATCATTGTCTTCGAAACGTGGTATGATGAATGCACAGGTTTTGTAGTGATTGTGCGTGGAGGTGCTTTTGTTGCGAAGATCACCATTTTTAATCATAATGGTTATTGACAGCTGTTTCCGTTTGTTCGTTGAAGTGAAGGTTGCAAAAGTATGTGGTGGCAAACTTTCTTCATTTTATGAAGAAAGATCAGTTTTTTGTTGTTGTTTTTTTTTATTTAACAAGTGTGTTAGATTAACAAAATAATCATGTTACAAGTTAAACAAATATGTTAAAGGTGAAACTGAAATGTATTGTTCTCAGTGGTTTTTGCAATTAGTTTAGAGACGTAAACTGTATAACGAAACAGACAAGAGACTGTTTAGCTTGACCATTGTACCTCAATACAGTTTTCGTATTACGATTTCCAAAGCTTGAGGAAGTAAATATGTGTATCCTAGTTATTCCCCTATCAGTTGTTATAGCTCATCATTATGTACAAATCATGGGGCCGGGTATTTTTCTCATTTTGACCGACCAGAAAAAGTCTGAAAATGTATGTATGTATGTCGAAAAGCAATAAATCGAATAAAACGCGTGGCATGTAGTGTATGTTTTCTCATATTTCAGAAGACGAAATGGGATCCAAAACACCTGTTTCCATTCTTCAGGAAATGATGACTCGAATGGGTACTGCACCCAAGTATGATTTAATATTTGATGGTAGTGGAACACACACAGCAGAATTCAGATATAAAGTGTATGCTAATAATGTTTCAGGTGAGTGTAAAGGTTTAAATGTTGATTTGTTTGTGTCCCCAAGAATTACTTTCTTTAATATATCTGTAAAAATATTTCTTGACAAAGCGTACCGTGTCAACCTATGTATAGGTTGATAACACAACAATTTTAACTTTTACTTTGCAACGTGTATGACCCTGTCTTGACTTTTACAGTGGACATTGCTGACCCCAAATGTAAGAACAAACTTGTCATTGTGGTCCTCATTTCAATAGAAAGTACAATAGTAATGTTCACAAAAAGGTTATTTCTATTGGGTACTGAAATAATAAATGATCACGACCCTGACTACCTGTGCTTCAATTTTGGTTTCGTCTTATAATTGTACTCTTAGTTTAGGAGCATTTCTGGCAGTAGCATAAACTAGCAGTAGTCGGCAAGCAAACTGAAACTTACCTTCCCTTCATAATGTTTTCTGTGAGTCAAAATTTATTGATGAAAATGTTAGCAGAATTGTTTGTTCATTCTCCACCATATTTTAGGAAAGAATTTAAGATTAATATAAAATGCGTAATTTAACCCCTTAACTTACCAATTATGAAATGAAAGGCAGTCCAAAAATTTCCATTTTTTTATTATTATTGATATTAAGGACATGAGTATACTTGGGCTTTTAAATTTTTGAAAAAATTAAAACACAGAGTATACTCAAGCTTTTATTTTAAGTAATTAAAGCTCTTATTCACAGACGAAACAGGAGCTTTTAGTATAACCATGTTGGATTTCAGTTAACCCTTATTCGGGCAACCAGGGTCCATTTGACCCAGAATCAAAATTTTCAGTATTTTACATGAAAACTATCAAAGATGTTTGGATAGTTTCTTGTGTCTTTGTTTGGTGTTTTTTAAATGTACCCACAACCATTTTATGAAAGCGTTACAAGATAATAAATTAAAAAAATCTTTATCTTTTTTCAGCCACAACTGGGCAAGTGGGGTCCATTGGACCCAGGTCTCTATATCTGCTTGTAATATTGCATTTTCATATTTGTCGATTATTTGAGGGCTGCTTCGTGTGCATGGGTCAGACTGAATTCAAATTATGTACAATAAATAATTTTGTAATTATGTATTGTACAAATTTCGTAATTATGTACAAAACTAAATGTAGAGTCAATGCTTTGGATCAACTCGTACATACATATATACATACTCACGTAAAAGATGTAGCAATCGCTGGCCATTTACATGTTTTATGAACACACTGGATGTGTGTGTGGTGTAGCAGCAAATGTGATTTAGAAAAATTTCAACCCTGATTGGAATGTTAGAAAACATGAAACCAGATGATTATTGTTCATAATGCAGAGGATTTGATTCATCCACAAATTGTAAGGAGACAGTGAAATAGTATTGAATAACAAGTGTTGCTTGTCAATCACACACATTATCGAGGAAGAAGCAGCTTCCACATCTTGAAAAATTGGGGATGATGTCGAAAAGATGTCACTTGTGCCCTTGGGGGAAAAGTAGAAACAAAAAAATGTCTAATGAACACCAGCCAGGTAAACAGTGTGTGTACGATCTGTAATAAAGGTCAAAATGTTTAAAAAACAAATTCAAAATATTTTGAATTGTTTTGTTAAATTAAACAATTATATCAGCGTGTTCGGTTTCATTATTCATGTTCACAAAGTATACGTGTAATATAATTCCGTGGTAGACACTCCTGGGTCCGCTGGACACTGCCTGCCCGATTGTGCCATCAAAATTGGTTGCCCAGAATAAGGTTACTGCATCTGTTGCCACATATTTATCATTTGTTTTGGTTATAATTCAATGAAATGAAGAGTGGTGGTAGTTTAGTGTATTATTTTGTCACATGAACTGCAAAAGAAATGGGAATCGAAGATGGTATGTTGTTATGGAGTAACACAGCTTTTAGATTTTATTTCAGTAAAGTAATGAAAATCTCTAATCTGTAGATATGTTTTGCAAATTCTTCACCTCTAACAACCCATATATACAATTGTGAAACTAAATACCAATATTTATTCAGAAATATTTCTCAAACTGCTTCTAACTGTAATGAAGAATGATATTTTCATATGTTCTGTGAGAAGGTTTCGCTGTTGGAGCCTGGAGGCCTACAGCTCTGACATTTCTTTTAGAATTTCTAAATCACTCACTTAGCCATTTAGCACATTCTTCCTGATCTTGTGTTGTTTAGATGATGTAACATTTGGTGTAAATTCAAGATATGCATTTCTGGAGGGTTGAGAATCACAAACTATGTTTTCTGAATCTATGGAATTTGATAAAGGAGGAGTAGGGATGAGTCACTGATCACTTGGAACCATTGATATGAATCATGGTAAATTAGAATAGGAAAGAATCTTGTTTTTCTTGTTTAGCATGTCCTGGATTGGTGGGATATTCTGAATGATTCATTTACTTATGCTTTACAATAGGGATGGCAAATGGGTCAAAGATGTACAATTCAACCAATCAAGGCCATCATAGCAAAGTTTGCAAACAATATGTGTTGTTCACACCTTAATTTTGATATCCAAGTGTGGGAAATATTTGAAGATATATTTCTTTGTTCTTATTTATTGTTTGTTTTTTGATTGGCTGGTAATGTAATAAAAAATCTACAGACTGTTTACACATTCAGTACACTGCATTATTAATAACTGTCAAACAGATATGACCAACTTTTACACTGCAAAAAATTTTAACAAATTACACATTCACATCAACTTGATTTTAAAGTGTAAATGTATAAATGTATTACCCCTTGTGAGTCACTGGATAAACTGACTTATTGATTCCCTGCTTACTGACTTGTTGGCATGAAGCACCTTTTTGGAGATACCATAAAGGAGATACCACCCATAAAAAGCTCAGGGGAATGCAAAGGTCTCAACTTGCCCTTATAAATAATCAGCCCTTGCATGGCAATAAGAAGTGACAGACAATTTTTAACATAATTTTTGTTGACATATGAACCAAAAAAAATAAAATTCTTAGGTCCTGAATTTTCTGTTGAATAGTTGAAGTAACAAGAAAAATCAGAATTTCAATTCATTATTGGACTAATCATTCTTAAACACTAAATAAGCCTGTAACATGTATTGTACCTCAGTTTCTGGGTCATTGACCACTATCACGATTAGGTTTTTCATGCAGTTTCCTTGTGATTTTTTTGGTGAATGCTGAGATGGCGTGTTACCTTGCATCTGGATATAAATGTAACTTCACTGTCTGTGCTTATTTTCTAGGTCTCAGAGGGAAATAAAGTTATTCAAATTATCATTCTCCATGTTCTCATAGCAGTCCTATTCCTTCACAAAGAGCACAATGGATAATAACCAAAACCTGTACTTGGTTTGCATTTGCAAGTAGTTTTATTACACAGGAATGAATATTTTATCAACCTGTCATAAATGCTAGTTAACTAGGAATTAGAACTGAATTATTTGGAATTCAACTTGTATATGAGTTAGGGTAGGGATCCCAGAATTTTAAAAAAATGTACCGAGGATACACTTCTCCCATAGTATGTCACACACAGTTTTGACATAAGTAAATAAATGAATAAATTTGTGAAAATGGAATTTTTACAGTTTAATTAAGTCATGAGTTTTCTAATTATTTTCATAGAGTGGTTGATAATGCATGTGTTTGTCCTAGTGGAGCTACAACAGCACATACTTTGTCACATTATTTCTTACTTTCTCAATTTTTGAAAATTCGGAGAATACATTGAAATTGAGAAAAGTGCCTTTCTTTTAAGTGTCCCTTGTTTTATCTGTGGAAAAATATTAAAGAAATTTTTGAGCAGTTTTTGAGAAAAGGCTTTTTTATGGATTGCGTTAATTTCAAGCACAAATTGTGCAAAAAATACACATTTTTCAAAAAATTGTTCATGACATATATTAAAGAGCTATTTTTTTTAGAACCGATTTTGTTGCAGGCAAAAATCTGTATCTTCAACTTTGTAGTTTTGAAACGTCAACTTTTTGCAATTTTCGTAAATATAATTCACCAAAAATGAGACGTGCACCAGTTTTTTATTGTCCTTGGGTACATACGAAGAGAAATTTTAAAGAAAAAAGTTTGAGCCGTTTTTGAGAAAATAATTGTAACAATTTTTTATTGTCTCATTTCAAACAAAATTACTCATGTTTTCGAAAAATTGTACATGATCTTATTTCAGGACCTGTGTTTAAAGAACAGGTTTCATTAGGGACATAAGCTGTATCTTCAAGATTATAGTTGCAGGAAGACGCCGAAAAAATAATTAACTTTTGTAATTTTCGAAAAATCAGGGACTTCAACGAAAATGAAACCTGCTCGATTTCCTTAGGCGTTCTTCGCGCTGTCCGAGGACAAAGCTTAATAAAAATAATTCAGACAATTTTCTCCAAAACTGATATTCCTCAATCAATTTAAAGGAATGCAAGGCCGTCTGCTGAACAGTTAAAGTGGCAATGAAAAGTTCCTCCGAGCTTGAAACGGATATTTTGATTTTTGAGGTAAAGGCACCCCTCTGCAATTGCACACAGGCCGACGTGGCCTACAGGGGAGGTGAAGGTAGGGCTCCACCTACTCGTCGCCGTCGGCTCAAGGAGAAGGTTGTGCGGCGTGCACAACGCTCCGACTTCCTTTACCTCAGGAAAGATCCTGGTATTCACTTGAAGTCGACCTCAGAGCAGCCTTCAATGGAAATCAGATAAAAATCCCAGCCTGGATCCTTCAGCTCAGGAAGCCAGTGCCCTACTATTGAACCACCATGGTTCCTGATATTTTAGGTACTTTACTTTAAACCTCAAAATCTACTTAAAAATGACGCCAAATACACTTTGTTCTCGGATAGCGTAAAGGACTTTTGAGAGAATGGTTTAGATCTCATTTTCGTTGAAATCCTTGATTTTTCGAAAATTGCAAAAGTTATTTTTTTCGGCATCTTCCTACAACTTCAATAATGAAGGCACAGATCCCCCCCCCCCAATGAAATCTGTTCTGTTAAGACATCTTGAAATAAGGTTATGTACAATTTTTCGAAACTACGAGTAGTTTTCGCGTAATTTTGCGTCAAACGTAGACAATTTTTAATTTTTTAAACGTTTTTTCTCAAAAACGACTTCAAGTGGGTCAGGGCATCAATTGATGTCACTGTAGTGCCTCTGGCCGGGAGGTCCGAGTCCCGACGGTGAAAGGATTTTCGACACTACCTACAGAGCTAGGTCGATTTCAGACGGTCTGAAGGAGAATTTTAGCGGCCGGCTTCTCTGATTGGTAGTAGTTTTTCGTGGTTTCTCCGATCAGTACCGCGCGCGAACTTCCCTTCCCCTACCTTGTCCTATCCTCACCTTACACACAAATGCACTATCCTATTACACGTCCCGGGAAACCGGTCGGGAGCTTAGAGCTTGTCCCGGCAGGGGCGGTGGGAGATACTGCCCCCGCTGGTGGGAGATACCTGTTTGGGAAAACTCTGCTAGCTGGCTGGTGGGTGGGCGCCGGATGTCACTATTCGGCAGGGGAAGATCACGGTCAACTTTTGAGGAAAAACATGCGCTACACTTACGAGACTAATGACCTTAGCTGTTGATGCGCCCGGAATGGCTAGTCAATCTCAAAAACGCTCCATTTTTTCTTTAAATTTTCTCGTATGTATCAAAGAACGGTAAAAAATATGCCGCAAGACATTGCCGGCGAACGTTTGTTTTCGAAAAGTGTTAACATTTCAAAACTTCAAAATTGAAGATAAAGGCTTTTGCCTGAAACAAAATATGTTCTAAAAAGCAGCTCTTATACAATAATTAAAAAACGAGTAGTCAGATAATTTCTGCTTGAAATTCGTGAAAATTGTAAAAATAACCTTTTCTCAAAAACCACGTCAATTTTTTCTTGAAAATTTTCCATGTTTAAAATACGGACCCATAAAAGAATGGTGTAGGTCTCATTTTCGTTGATCTCTGTAATTTTTCGAAAATTACATGTTCGAAATATAGGGTTGAGCCAAATTACATTTTTAAGCGCCGGCCGGAGCTCCAAGACACGCCGTTTCTATGGCGTAGAAAGTAAGGCGCATGGCGAATAAACTCGGAGGACCTGAGCAAAAAGAAGCTTCTGCGCAGAAAAAGTCTTTCGCTAGTTGAAATCTTTTGCGTAAGGAAACATTTTCAAGTAGCGCTTTTTCAGTGTCTCTTTTAAACTCGAATTTACAATTTATTGGATTCGCGGTTCGAAGAGCCAAATATTCCGGGATATCATCCACTCGAGACAACGGCGAGATGGGTTGCATCTCCCCGACGATTTCGTGAGTTGTAGGATCTTCTCGTCGAATGAGGAGCCGACACTAGATTTGCTCAGAAATTTTCGAAACTAGGACGCAAGGAAGTCATCAATTCAAATAACTTGAGTGGGAATGGAACACGTGGAGGAAAGGTAGAGGCTTGATGTCGCGGAAAGCGTTTAAAATTACACCACGAACGCGACTGTTGAAGAACGTACTCCGACCATTGGGAGCGTTTGCAGTGACAGAATCTGTTGATCTATGCGAGAGTGCCGATATGGATATATATATATATATATATATATATATATATATATATATATATATATATAATCATTTTCAGTAAGGAAACAAATAATAGAAAGTAATAACTTATTCACATATTTGCATTGCAAGGTGAAATTTCATTGATAATTAACCCTCACATTTTAACACCCCGTAATACTCTGTACCGAGAACTGAAACCAGTAATCTAGTCATGTGTATTGTACAATCCATTCACCTCTTCCTTTGAATTTGCCCTTCTAGCCATTAAAGGACAAAAGGGTGATTATTCTTACACTCCCTTTCTGACGTCTGGGGGTTGCGGGAAGGAACAAGGTGTAATAATTACATGAACAGTAAAAACATTTACGATCTTCGGATTCATGATAATATACTTAGATGGATTGTATAGCCACTGCGCGGCTCTCCGAGCAATGAACTAATGCTATCATTTATACTCGCTGCCTCTTGATCCATTGCCAGTCTCATGGTCAATGTTTGTTGGTGTGTCTCACGCTCGTATAGTGTCCTGCATAGCGGACAGGAATGGCCCTGAGCCCAAGCATACTAGTTTTTATTGTAACCTGGCAAATGACAGTTCATGACTGTTACGGTGTCATCCAATCGAGAGCTAAAATTTCACGGTGACGTTTAAGCTCCTCATTGGACGAAACCGTAACAGCTGTTGAACTGTCATCCACGAGGTTACAGAAACCTAAGTATAGACGACTCGCAGCGAGCCAGTTGTGGCGGCGAAGGCGGCAGCATTAGTGCCGGCGAGCGACCCGTGCGGTCGGGTAATGACCCAACGCAGCGCCCTCAGCAGCTTCCGAACAATGCGGCTCGCAAGCACCCATCACACCATACCGTGTACAATTCGCAGGTTGGAGTAAGTTGCAGAATTCGAATATGAGCACCACTTAAAATAATACATTATGTTTATCAATAATGACTTGCGAGTGATCTCGCCTTCCTTTGGTTCCAGACTGAATCCGAACAAATAATGGTGATGGTAGTAGTGATATCATTACCTTCATTGTCATTTTTTTTCTTCAAATTTTGGATATTTAATATAGACTTGGAAACTGTCACAATTAAAAATTTTTTTAAAAAAAAAAAATTCCAAACGTGTTCTGTTAATCATTTCAGTATTTTTTCAGCATTAAGACATCGCCTTTTTTTGTATATTGTATAATCTAATAAATATCAATGTAAAGAATTGATTGTTTTATTTCACCCCTTAAATTGCACTCTTTCGAAATATCCTTGATGAGAGGATCTTACTTGGTTACAGGATATGGATAATTGAAAACTAGTGGTGCTACAGAATGGCACAGACTTTCTCGTAGTAAAGTTCTCTAATTTCCTTGGTGTGAGCTGGCTTTACGGTCTTGCCCATCGTCTTGCCAGCTGCTATCTATCGCCGCCCAAAGTACATTTTTTCACATTTTCTCAAGTTTTCGGCTTCCGACTTCCACTATTGTGGAACCGAAATATGAATATTAAAGAAGAATAAAACCGTCATAATTGACCATTTTCATTGAAAAATTGGGTGCCGTTTTTTAAGAAAATTGCGTTTAAGCATTGTTGTAAACGCGACATTTGAAGCTTTTTCACAGGAATCAATTGAGTTTTCGAAAAACTTCATTTGAAGCACGAATCAATCATAAATGCAATAATGTATACAAATCGTTGGAAATGAACATGTTAACGACGTGAGGGATATTAAAAAATACAGTGGTGTAATTTTTTGAAAAACAAAAACAAAAAACGAATACAACGAAATGAACTTTATGCCATATTAAACAGTGCAATTAGCACTATCCGTACGAAAAGTTTGTAAAAAAAAAAATGGAGCTCACTTTTACAGAAAACTGTTGAGTTTTCGAGAAAATTTATAATACTTTAAAGTTTATGCACTCATAAATACAATAATGTGATCAAATTACCGCTAATGTAAATATTAACGATGCGCGAGAAAAAAATCATTTTTATAATTTTTGGAAAAAATAACAGCAATATGGGGTGAATGTCATTTTATAGACTGAATTTAGCACTAACCCTACCAAACCTTTAAAAAAATGTTGAAACAATTTTTCTCAGTTTTGAAGAAAATATTATTTTTGTAATTTTTTAAAGTTGCAAATATTTATCGTTACACGAAAACTACTGAAATTTTCAAAAGAGTCTAAATTACCTTAACGAAAGAATTGTTTATGGCCAAATTTCATTTCAAGGAAAAATCTGTTACTTCATTTTATAGTTGTAGGAAAGCGCCCAAAAATTCAAACCGTGCCATTTTCGAAAATTCAGGTTTAACCGTGAAAATCGGACCTACGCCACATTTAAAAGTGTATTTTATTCTATTAACACAAGAAATTTAAAGAAAAAATTTGTAGTCGATTTTGAGAAATTTTTGAAAATGTCCTGGGGGCTCATGTAATTGCCCCCAAATTTTAAAGAGTTTTTTTTTTCAATTTCAAAGCTTCAACTGGAGCTTAATGACTAGCGGTTTCTTCAGTTTGGAAAAGATCGTGCGGATGGTGTAGGCGCTAGCGGTGTTCACTGACGGGTGATTTGAAAAAATCTTTTTTGGAATCTGGGGACCGTAAAACGCATATTTCCGTTCAAATCGATTTTCCGCAACATTATACAACTTTCTCTACACTATGTGTTTTACTCCGTGTATACGTGCATATACGAGAAAGTAAAATAAATTATAATTTCAAAAATTAAATGTTATTACGTTAATAAATAAAAAAACAGTGTAACTGTTGAAGAGGACAGCAACTGCTGAAGCTACATTCACAACGAAAAAGGAAAAAATACAACAGCATTCTTTCTCGCATTATTTATAACTTTTCAACTTTTGAAAATTCATAGTTCAAAAACGAGATCTGTACCATTCTTAACGGTCTTAGCTTTCCGAAAAAAATAAAAAAAATTGAGAGGTTTTTGAGAAAATATTTTTAAAATCACTTTTCATGCAAAATTACGTGAAAATTACTCATATTTTGAAAAATTATACTAAAGATTCAATTTTGACGAACACATTTCAGAAAGAAAAAATCTCAATCGTTAATATTGTAGCTGAAAAATGTTGAAAGGTATTTGAACTTTTGCAACTTCCGAAAATTCATAGAATTCTACGAAAATCGGACCTCCGCTAATTTTGTAAGCGTACTCTGCTTTATCCAATAAATTTAATCCATAAATTTGGAGCGATTTTGAGAAAAAATCTAATAGCCTTGAGGATTCATCTAAAGTATCCCCCAAAATTAAAATCCGTTTCGATTTTAAGGGGCTGCGACATCAGCCAGATCGTTGGAGGAGTATTAATTTTGGTGAAAATCCTGCTTAGAGTTTAGCTTTAGCCGCTAGCACAGACGAACATGTTTTGCCATAAAACAATTTTCCGGTATCAAGGACCCACAAGATGTGAATTCTGTGTATGCAAGGTGTTAGATTGATTAGTGACTCCGGGCGCGTCGACTGCTAAGATCATTAGACCCGTATGTCGTACGTGTTTTTCGCGAGAGGTGGCGCTGATTCTGCCCCGCTGGATGGCGAGTGTCGATCTATGTCGGCTTGCGGGGATTTTCCCCAATCTGGTATCTCCCACCGAGACAAGCTAAGCTCCCGACAAGTGTGGCAGTGTAGTGCATTTGAGCGTAAGCACAAGGTGTTAGGAAGTGATTTACTACATTTAGTAAGAAGAATTATCCACTTTTGGTATTAGGGATCTACAATATGCATTTTTCTCTCAGAAAAACGCCATTTTCTCTGTGCCATTACATTACTCCATATGTAGTATGTGAGGAAGTAAAAAATAATTTAGAGTTATAAAACTTAATATGAACAAATGGACTGAAACAATTCAAATATATTTGTCAATGACGTTCACAGGTACTTGCCAGCGTCGGGGCGAGCAATAAATGCCTGCTCCAGAAACTGCCACTGCTTTATTTGTGCCATAACACTTCAAAACACACACATCCACGCGGGAACAACCTTACAGGCCACAGAAGAGCACTGAAGACTATACTTATTTTTTTTAACCTGGCCGATAATACTTGTGGAGCTCTTACGGTGTCATCCAATCGAGAGCTAAAACATCACGGTGACGTTTAAGCTCCCGATTGGACGAAACCGTAACAGCTGTCATCAACCAGGTTACAGAAACCCAAGTATAAGATGGCGGCCCAGGGATGTAGGACATTCTCGTACGAGGCGCCCGTAGAAACAATGCGTGGTTAGGAGGTTCGCGGTCGCCGCTGATACACCGACCGAGTGAAAGTTGCACGCCTTTCAAGAAGCTGATTGTATTTAACTTTAAAACATAAAAGAAGAAGTTTTTAAATTATACTGTGACTTCGGATAGCGCAAAGGACAATTAAAATAATGGTGCATGTTTCATTTTCGTTGAAACCTGTATTTTTCGAAAAGTGCGAAAGTTCAAATTATTTTTCTGCATCTTCCTACAGCTACAATATTGAAGATATATAGTTTTTTTATTGAATAGAATCTGTTCAAACACATTTTGAAGTAAGGTAATATACAATTTTTCGAAAATATGATTCGTTTTCGCGTAATGTTTCGTGAAATTTAGACAATTTTTAAAACTTATTTTCTCAAAAAGTGTCTCAGTGTTTCTTTAACTTTTTCTTCATAAAGGACAGAAATTAAGTAGCGCTGGTCTAATTTTCGGCGAAATGTATTTTCGAAAATTGCAAAAAATTCACATTGCATAAATACAGTGATGATAGATTTGTTCCTTAATGAAATTGTTCTAAAACATAAACCTTTAGCGTGTCTCGTCAACTCCTTTCTCGATTTTTAGTCGCCTTCAAAACCATAATCGTTTACCTACCTCACCGACTCGCTGCCCTCGTTTTCTTATTTGTACGTTTCAATCCAATTATTTCTATTACATTGGTAATCCTACCATCAACATAATGTGTCGGAACAGCGTGGTTAGCTCCTCCAGATGTACGATTTCAGTGACCGTTTACCATTCAAGGCCAAACCGCCCTTCGAGCAGTGCAATACGCGGCTCGTCGGACGATTTCTTGTGAGTGACGGTCAGTCCGAAAATATGTATCTTTCGACACTGAACACTGCTGTCTTCGGTCTTATGTGTGTGTGTGTGTGTGTGTGTGTGTATATATATATATATATATATATATATATATATATATATATATACATACATACTACGCGCTCTGACGTAGCATCTATCCCAGTACATCTCGCCTCTTCCAGCGTTCCAATATCAAGTTACTATTGTGAACGTTGTACAACAACTGCCGAGGCTGCCTGTTTCTGTTTGTGAGTGTCGAGTTGTTGACCGCGATTTGGTCCGCCCGACTGGGTAAGAGTCGATACGGAGACTTTTTACCCGACAGCGTTGGCGCGCTCATCGTGAAACTGTCGGGATGTGGGAAGACAAAGATTGGCATCATTCTCCTTACCACATGGAACGATTTCAAATTCCCAAACTTATAGATGTATTCGCCCACTGGTAAGGTCCCAGAGATGTGCTTTTTTTTAAAAAATGCGGTGAACGATATTTGTCATTCAACTTATCGTTCACTCAACGATATCGTTCCCCCTTCCGATGCACATCGAAATAGCATCTCTATTTTCGACGATATCGCGGCCGACGGGCAACACTATAAAAGCTTACTTCGCCACCGGTCGTCATAAATATACGAAGGTTCTTTACCTGCCAAATGTACAGCGAAATACCAAAACTCTTTCGAAACAACAATATGACGATCTCCAACCAAGACGACAAGAATTTGAAATATATTTACGAGGAACATATCGGAAACGACTTCAAATCTTTTCATGATTTTAAATCGATGTGCTCACGTATGCAACAAACTTTTTATGTTTGTGTCATCGATAAGACGCGCCCGTAAACAAGGAGCGTTTTCGCATTGGATTTTATCGTTTTATTGCGCTTTCCTGGTTTGACCATCGCCATCTTCCAATATATCTTTATTTTTGGGCAGATCATTTATAAAATGGTGAGAAGGCGAAATGGTATCAAAAGGGGAAGGGTTGCCAGGGGATTTATCCATCGAGTGACAGATGCGCTTCCGTTCGAGTTACATTTCTCCCGAGGATATCAGTTGAGTGGACCATTCGTTTATTTGAGAAGCTCTTTGATTTGTTATGGAACAGATGATCGTCCTTGATTGCAGTTTCTCGAATATTTTAAAGTAATCTTATTTATTAATTAACGTCTAAAATAAAACTGTGACGTACCATGTGAAGAAGTGTATTCTGTGCATGTTTTCTAAAATTCTGGTATTTCTACCCTAACCCATATGCAAGTTGAATTGTGAATACAGGTGGAAACGAGCATTTTCCGCAAGAATTGATAACATTTTATATCCCGTGTGATAAATATTATTTCGAAAGGCAAAGATTTTGGCTATTATTCCTCATTGTGCCTGTCGGGTACAAATCGACTTCTTACCGCGTTGTGGGGTGTTATCCCTAATCGAGCCCTTCGTGAAGGAATCCACTTGACGCGTGAACGTGGAGAACGTAAAGTTGAAATTCTACACAACTCTAGAAAACGTGCACAGAGTGAGTTGCATTATGTCCAGAAACAAAGCAGGGACCATTTCAGCATTCGCTCAAATGAACAGGGAACTGGACGAGAAGTCTGATCGAGATGGGGTCATTGGCCCAAACACTGAGGTGCATTACATGTTACAGGTGGTTTAGAATACAGTCTTAATGATAATTAATTAAATATTGTTAAACTCATATTACTTTCCTTCTTGATGCTTGGTATAGTATAATTGTATAGAACAGTTATGCAGCAGCAGAAATGATTTTATTTTGCACTTAAAATTATGTATCGATTTTAATCGTTATATGTCGTCTGACAATGTGTTGTAAAATAATAAGCGTGTATTGAATGTAATATTTTGTAATAAGCTGTTAATCCTATTACCTGATAATTATGATTACTTGGTCGAGGGATATAGCATCATCCTTCTCATCCATTGTATGTCATTTTTTAAGAAGAGAAAAAAACACTTATTCGTAAATTAAGAGACAATGCAATGGTAGAATTAATAGCTTAATAAAGAGAGATTTACTTATTCGTTTAATACATTTCCGTAATCTAAATCTTGGAGCAAAATGATGTTGTCCGAAATTAGTATGTCATGTATGACATATCGGGCTGGAATGAACATTTGCCAAATATACGAGTACAGGAGGAAGGCTAACTGAATTTGAAAGAATTTGAATGCGTAGCATAATGAACTTAATATTGTATTGAGCTTAAATAGACGTACTGTTTCAGTTGAGACACCCAAACATTTTGTTACCTCAACATCAGTCTACGGCTCTTTTCAATAATTTATTTGATATGGAAAATTGCATTGATTCGATTACTGTTAAGGTGTTATTACGAAACCAATTTGAAAATTAATATTATTCATTTGTTTCTCTTTCTTTATTGGAAAGAATTTTGTATCATTGACAGAGAACTGTTCTTCCGTTTCGAATTGTCGAATGTATATAGTTTACGTATAGTAGGAAGAGAATAGGGCCTAAAATCGAATGGCAATGAATCGGAAAGATGGAATAATGTCCATCATTCTAATACGGTATTTCTACTCTGAGACGGTTGTTCAAGATACAAACGTTACCAATACCACACATTTTGAAAGTAAAATGTGATGATTGTCATCAGATTTTGAAATATATTTTGATACGTGGATGAAGTGACATTGTGGAAGAATGAATGTGATTGACATGAGTGACATGGATGAAGTGACATGAAAGAAAATATGGCTGTTTCCGTAGATTATGATTTTCTAAATTCATTTTTACAATCTGAAAAAGGCTTCGTTTTTACTGAAATGTTTCCATTATATGTAAAATGTCTAATATGTTTTTAAAACTGACGAAAAAGAAACTGGCCGATTATTTTGAATTTCATTTGTGTTGCCCTTTTTGAAGACTGGCTTAATTTTAGCTGTTTTTAAAATATCTGGTTCTGAATGCATTAAATGTGGGTTTAATGTGTACGGGTATTGTCGGAGATAGCCTCTACACATATGTAATTAAATTTGTATATTTCCACATGCCTCTTCTCTCTCTCTTTTTTATATATATATATATATATATATATATATTATATAATATTATAAGCTCTCTCTATCTATATATAGCTCTTTCTCTCTATCTCTCTCTATCTCTATATATAGCTCTTTCTCTCTAGCTCTCTCTATCTCTATATATATCTCTATCTATCTCTAGCTCTCTCTCTCTCTCTCTCTCTCTCTGTGTGTCTCTCTCTCTCCTCAGCTTGCTGGCGTTCCAAGAGTCAGCTCACGCCACGGTGCACAGCCACCCGTTACATTATTCCTGGAACACTGACGCAGTGCGAAAGCCAAATATAGAAGGGCATTCAAGATGTTCTCGGAATTGCCTTGTCGCCAAACTAGTGATAAGACATGATTCAGTACTGGACGTGATTCGGTACGCAATGGTGTCACTCCGTATCACATGGAGGTGAGTGGTAATCCGTCGGCGTAAAGTCGCAGTCCGAACAGCGTGCGTACCTGAAGTTCATGTGCAAACTGGGAAAATCGACTTCATAGACATCGGTCTTGCTGCAACGTGGTCTGTACTGTACTTATAACTGAAAAAAATCTATATGCAAGTTTTGGAGAGTTTGCGTGATGCGGTTCACAGGACGCGACGGGCCAAGTGGCAAGGAAAGGGGCGGGCAAGTGTCTGCATCTAGATAACGCGCCAAACCAAACATCACTTGTGCAGAAATTCCTTGCCGAGAACATTCCTGTCTTCCCTCAACCACCGTTTTCTTCGGATATCGTTCCCAGAGGCTATTAGCTATTCCTTACTCTAAAAATGGGACTCTTCAACCGGGGATATATTGAAATCGAATGTGACGGCTCAGCTCCGATAGTTTGCAAAAGAAGCCTACCGCTGATTCAAACAACGGCTGGAACCATGGAGCAACTGTAAGGGTGCGAAAGGGTCCTACTTCGAAGGTGATTAGGTTCCCATTTCTGTATGTTATAACATTAACAAGTTGAAACCGGGGGCGGTAGCTCAGTGCATCAACTGATGTCACTGCCGCGCCTCTGACCGGGAGGTCCTAGGTTCGAGTCTGGCTTTTCCGCTAGTTCGAATTCAGCCGCTGTCTGGGGGAGAATTATAGCGGCCGGCTGATCTGATCGGTAGTTTTCCGTGGTTTCTCCAGTCAACACCAGGCGAATGCCGGAGCAGTACCCTAGCAAACGAGCCACGGAACGCGCGCGATCTTTCCTTCCTCTTCCTTGTATCCTCTCCCCTTACACACACTTGCACTAACATGCATTACACCACCATGTATTCCGGGAGACCGGTCGGGAGCTTACAGCTTGTCCCGGCTGGGGCGATGCCCCGCTGGTGGGAGAGTCCTGCTTAGGGGGAAACCCATTAGGCGACGGTAGGTCGGCGCCGGATTTCACCATCCAGTGGAAGATCATCGCAATCTCCCGATAAAAAAGCATGCAATACACTAACGGGACTAATGACCTAAGCTGTTGACGCGCCCGGAATCACTAACCAACCAACAAGTTGAAGCACCATTCCGGGAACTTTTCGAACGTCCCTTGTATATTACCGTCGCAAACCTCACCAAAATCCTCAATTTTAAATTACCATATACTCACGCTTGTTTTATAATTATGAAACAGTAGTTTCATTCTTCCAAATTATAATCAGTGAAAGCCGATCTCCCATTGATTCCCGTTGACCGGGAGCGCGTAATACTCGCTGCCCCCATCCTCCACGCAATCGACTCGTCAGTCGGGCACTGACCTCACAGAACGGACATATGTGCATCCACCTCGCATTTACATAACATTTATGCTATTTTCACCCAGCAAGTTACAAAGTGCGTGTGAATAGTATATTTATAACATGTGATTAGTGCAGTATTCGCTTACAGCGAAAGCTGCAGTGAATTATCTGTAAAAAAAACTTTAACATTATTTACACGTATCGGATAATTGCTCTTCATTCAACTACTCAATCTTATAAACTGTACAGTGTTCGTGTAATAGACAGTATAATTCGCAGTCATATCACCTGAACTCAGTACATGCGTGTAATGCAGCATTACGCAATGTTAACACTAATGCAATTCTTGCTAATTACTTTCGTAAAAGTCAAGTTGCTAACTGTTGCAATTGACGAACATTGCTCACCACAATGACTGCCTCAACGAGAACATTGCGAAGTTATGCGCTTCGTAGCGAAATCCTGATTATTCACGCTGCTCCCTGTCGTCTATGCCGTTCACCAGATGTGTTTCCGTTCGTGCGACCTCCAAGGTCAACTCGAGGAGCCGTGAATTAGCGCGTCTGCACGTCACACGCCTCCACCTCTAAAGGCGAAGTTATCTTGAGGCATGTGGGATGCAGCCTATATTCCACTATTATTTTCTTTTCGCAATTATCCTGTGCTTCAATGTGTATTAACTCATAGCACATTAAATTCATTCTTAATTTAATAACACCTACAGTGTGTTTCACCTTGCATAAGGCATTCACCTCAGTAATCAGGCCAACAGTTGTTTCTAAATCAGCTGATTCTATTTCAATCGCCTAAGGTAATTTCAACTTAATTAACAATCAATCATTGAAAGTTATGTAATCATTTATACAGTTTCAATTATACTCATTAAATGAATTCTACATTTTCTGAATCTCACTATACGATAGCTCCCTTCCATTAGAAGCATGATAACAATGCATGATAATGTATTGTTATTTCAGATGCATCAGAGCTTTCATGTGCGTTACAAACATGGTGGTCCTTCGAATCTAGTAAGTTATTGAAGTAAGTGGCGGAATGGGCACAAAATCACCAACCCTCCAACAGTTCACTGCTCAAAAGCTGCTTGCTCCAGGTATAATGGCAAACGCACAAGTCCGTAACAAAGAATCGGGAAATTGGTCTAAACCCGACGAATAATTATTATTTAGTTAGAGAAAGTGCATTCGATTATTCAAGGTAAAATCTAAGCGTTGGGAAATTTCGAAGCATCACACGATAACTTCCTCAAAACTTATTTCTCGATATCGATCAAGGAGCGAAAAATAAAAATGTAAAACTTCAATTTTCAGAGTTGGCCCGCCGCCGGCTTCCAGTTAGGTGGAAGAGGAGGTTTTCGACCCCCGAACGCATTCTCACCGCACTCTTTTGTTGATGTTTCCTTGGATGAGGAACACCCGTCACCGGGTGTTTTCATCGCGTAGAAGCAACGATTCCACTATCGGTTCCGAAACCGATTTATTAAGGCTACGTCAACTCCATTCAATTTTTCAAGAAGGGAAGTTAAGGGTCCCTATTTCGTCGATGATACATCGGACGAGAAAACAGTATTGGATTTCTAAGAAGGAATTAAACCGGGAAGCTTCTCCTTCGACAAAAACCGGTACGATGCGAGGCCCGGTGCTTTGAAATTTATTTTCAAAGAGATGACCAATCACAGCGACACTGACTGGAATGACTACAAGATAGTTCTCCGTCAATCAGGCCTTTAGAGAACGCCCAATGGAGAAATCAACGCCAGGAACTCGGGGAAGTATAATCACGTTTTCGAAAAATTATTTCCTCCGCCTCCGATCAACAATCACTTAAGATTGAGAACAGGACAACGGCCGTCACGCCTACAAACGATGGTGAAAAAATTGGTGTATGTTTCGTGACCGCCTCATATTACAAATACTGGGTCGATCTCAACCAACTCGTGAATAGAATACGTCCTTGCCGACAAAGCTCACGGCGGATAAATAATAGATATAGTGAACGAATTGCGCGATGATGGTATTCGAATGTGACCAACGCTGTGTGATGTCAGCGGCGCAGCCGCTCACAGCTTTCGCCAGGTGAGGTGGTGTGTGTGGCGTCATAGAAGTAAGCACACAAACAAAAAAATATATACAAGTTGTATTTACAAAATGTACAAATAATTTAATGAAACTGCTCCGTACACTTTCCGATATTTTCCGACCGCCGGCGGCGATCGTGCTGTACACCACATGTACTAGAGAGGCCCGGCCTCGAGTGCAAGCTCTTACCTCGTCACTCCTGTGACTTTGGTCACCCGTGCAATGCAATAATACGCTTCAGCCTGGGTGTAAATTTTGCGCAAAGTACTAGGTATTCAATAACAAAACCCGCCGACCGTTTAGCGTAATTTTTTCAGTTTTTTGAACTCTCGGAAAGTGCAATGCACGTTCACCCCACTACGGTGCGACCAATTGTACCCTTACGAGCATCTATGGCGAATCCTGCAACATAAAGAGAAAACAAGTCAGAATGACTTTAGCCAACTGGCGCGCGCATCGCGTGTCCAGAAATGCAGAGTTTATGTTGCAATTCTCATTGCACTGTTTCAGGTTTCTTACTCCAGCAAGTGCGTGGGTCGCTTGTACTTCATCGAGGTCGTATAAGCAACCTCGGAAATGAGAATGTTTTCCGAGTCAGCTGCTTTTTTCAAAAAAATTAAAAGTAATGTTTTTAAAGTTATCAGTCAGCAGTGGCATTGAAAAATTGCTCTAAATCTGCTATAGGAATGAACCTAGGAGCGTGAAGGGCGGCCCTGAGGCATTTAGTTTGAACTACTCGCAATTGTTTCAAGTGCCAATTTGCTGCAATTGCTCGACTTGGGCATGCGTAATCCATTTGCGGTCTAGTGGTTGCAGCGGCAGTTTGCCAATGATATTTTACTCTGCTTGTGATTCTGCCTCTGGTCTGCCGCGGTTTCTTTTGCACGCTTTCTATGTGCAGTTTAAAGGTAAGTAAGGTATCTAATGTGACTCCTAGATATTTTACATTTTTTGCCTAATTAACTGCGTCTCTGCATAGCACTACCGGCCTCCGGTTTGTGAATCGCTCTTGTCGTGGGAAGTGTTCAGCTACACTTTTACTCACATTGACTTTGACCCACCATAGCTTCAGCCAAGTAATAAATGCTGATCCAAATACTTCTGGAGAAGCTCGATCGATTTCGACGTGGCTATTACAGCCGTATCGTCGGCGTACAAGGCGAGCTTCTTTTGTGTGTGCGAGGGAATGTCACGTATATAGAGGCTGAAGCCTCTACTACGTACTATCACGCTCGCTTGCGGCACTCCTGCCCGTATGACGCGGCGGGTAGATTTAGCATTCTGAAGCGTCATTTGGAACGTTTGGTTTGCTACGGAAGAGTGGAGAAGCTTCACAAGGTACATAGGAAAATTTATGGTATGGAGTTTATAAAGGATACCGACGTGGCAAACCCTATCAAAGACGCTACCAACGTCGAGGAACACTCCACTTGTGAATTGACGCTCGTTGAAGTTCCCTCCTATGCGGTCCGTAATCCGTTGAAGTTGATGCGTTGTGCTATGTTTCACAGGAAAGCCAAACTGCCTCTTATTTATTAGAGCATTTTCTTAAACAAATTTCAGAATTCCGTTGAAAATTAGTTTTTCACAAATTTTCGAGAGTGCAGGCTGACTGACGACTCGGGCATTTTCGGTTTTTTCCCTGCGTGCTTCCATTGACTCGGAAAGTGCTGAAACATGAATATTGCATTAAACAAAGCGACTAAAAATACTGTAGCTTGCTGCGGCAGCTTCTTCAGGACGTCGTTAGAGAAGCCGTCTGGGCCGGGAGCTTTTTTAGCTTTCAGCTCCGCGATGGCCGTTTTGACTTCTGTTTCTGTAGTGAATTTTGGCTCGTCGGCGGGTGCGTGCAGTGCCGCCATTATAGTTTGTTGCACTTCGACAACGTGCGGTATTAGCGGCGCTTCCTCGACTGGCTGAAACTGAGATTCTAAAACGTTAGCAAGGAGTTCCGCTTTCGTCTCTCTCGATTCTATAGAGAGTTCATCATTACTGTTGTTCCCCCACATCCCCACTAACGCAAACGAAACCGATGACTTCACGATTCACCATGTGAATTCCTCGAGCGCGATCGACAAACAAAAGTGGATCGAGAGACATCCCATGCTGGGGAATGTTTTTTTGGTTCGACTACAAAAGATATGGACGGAGACCTATCGTCAGAATAAGAAAGATTTACGTGAAAGGTAAAACAGCGAATGGTTGAGATCATACGTGAACTCTTGTAATTGATTTATATGTGTTCAATTGCCCTCCGCTCTATCAATGCCAATCTACCCAAATCTACACAGCGAAAACGTGACGTGGACTATCTCCATATTTCTCATCTATTAAAAAGACATACACGTTCTCGCCATCATGCATTGGATTTTGCTTCATCTACCTGACATTAAACTCGGTATTTTTCGCAAGACATTGCGTGTGCACGGCGAATTGCAATTCTCCAGCAGAAAGCGACGCTGCGTCCGCGCAATATCAATTCCTCTTTCAATTACACTCTTCGACAAGGGTCAATTTTCTTATCTCTCGTTATGTGTTCCTGATCTAAAATTAGAAATATGCTTTCGGGCAATTTTTGAGTTATTCAAAAAAGTGTTTTAATTTTACTTTCTTCTATATGTACGTACTCACGTAATATTCGCATACAGAATGCTATGTAATTCTGGATTTCTACAGAAATACTTGTTTTGAGGTGCATGGCTAGATTGTGCTGTGATTGACAGCGTTGCTATTGAATGAAATCTTGCTACTGTCGTATGTTTTATTTTGTGAGTCCCAACACGAGATGTGATCAATAGTCGTCGGCAGCGAGCATCCGACATGGACCAACCATCATTTCACCTATCAAATAACCATTTCACTATGGTTAGTTATATGCATCAATCTTCCGTCTCCTATTCCAGCTGCTTCATCTGTCATAGTGATGACATGGGCACAACGGTTTTGCAGTTACGTTTTCTGTAAAGGCTTTTGAACAAAATTTGCTACGTCATCCAATATGTCCATTATGTAGATACGTCTTGATCAGCAAGAAAATAAAGGGAGGCGAGAAGAAGCGGACAAAGTCACCGTGCTTCATAGAGTGGTTCAGTCATGTCCAACGCTGTTTTTTCGGCGGGTGATGGGTTAGCTTACTGGGCTTGAACTCCAACAACACGGGATCGATCCCGGCCGAGGTGCGTGGATTTTCGAAGGGCAGAAAATCTACAGTAGCCATGCCGCTCTTGTGGCATGTACAAGAACCCTGGCAGACGCCCGTCGAAATGAAATTCATCCGACAATATCCCGCTGAAACGCGATCTCACTTTCTCCCAACCAGATAGTGCGAATATAGTTAACTAAGATCGACATCTGGCGGAGAAAGTGAGTCACGTCCCAAGCGCATCAGGGGACCACCCGCGAGACGCACCTGCTCGATAAGGTCCCGAGACCCGCGTCAGAGATCGGCTTCCAAGGAGCCTTAAGTTAAAAATTCTTCTGAGGAACACTGCCCAAAGGCAGTCTCCGCGCTAGCAATTTCGTACGCCAAAAAACGCTGTTTTAGGAAGATAAGGAACTAGCTTATAAGCTTGGTCTAGAGCTAACTGACGCATAGTTGAGATTGACAAGACGTCATATATAAAGAATTATTTTCAGCTTTTATCCGCACCCCGTCAAGCGGCACAGCGGCACCTTCAGTTTGAAAGCCGGATCTCGTCGGCACGCAGTGTTTTGAGCCTTCACACTGAAGCCTGGCTGGGACCTCCCTACTAGCTAAGGGCTACTAGTTGTCCAGACGAGAACGGATCGGATTTAAGTGCCGCATGCGTACACCGAGATAAAGCTGTACATAATTCCCATGTGTATCGGGCACTGCCACGGCGAATCCAGTCCGAGCACCTTGGGGTCCACTTCCCATCTCCTCGATGCATCGTTATGCTATCGACGAGAGTGCCGCTGAGTGCCGGATGACAGTCGGAAGTTCCGTTCTCCGATTGGATTGCAAAGTGATGATCGGTTGCCGAGGCACTATAACTTCGACCCATCCTCTTGCCGGTGGCAGACTACCTCGTCAACCGAAGGCGTGCGACGCAAGTACACCGAAGCGAAGTTCTCATCTCCGCCTGGGACCGAAGTCCTTCACTCTCGGTTTTGTTTGAACAAGGCTCGGACAAAATTTCATCCCCTTCCAGACTCCTGTCCAGTATATCAACCACAGGCGCAATCGCAGCCGCCGTCTCCGCCACCCCCGCAGTCGCCAGCACAGTTGCGGCGGAAGCCACATCCGCGCCGGAAGTCGCGAGCGCAGTTTCAGCAGCAGGCTCTTCCGCAGCCCTGGACGGGCCCAAGATGTCCAAAATGCTTTGATAACATTTGTTAAACAATCTGTGAAAAACAGAATTTTAAAAACATATACACAAATTATCTTCATAGATAATTCAAAAGATGTTTTCATTATAAGCAGAAAAACACTAACATATTACATCATAAACTGCTACTACAACACCTGATTTCGCTTATTAGAAATAAAACAAGGATTTACTCTGTTCTCAATGCTGCTTAATTAACTAGTGCCCATATCTTATTATGACAATAGAGTAGAGAAAGCACTATTTGAATTCCTGAATGTAACTGAGGTGTGTAACCTGTGCAATGTCCTCTACAAAAACAAAAGCCGTGGCTTTGAATCATGGCATTAGATCTAAAGTTGTTGGATACACTTCACCTACTGACGAAGACAAATATATACACTGTACCAAGTCTCAAATGTTTATACTTTAATAGTGTAGACTATTTAAATTTATTTGAATTTCTTTAAAGGGTAAATGCATCATATTGTGTAATACATTTTAATTTAAGCAAACAAAGTACGCTAAAGTATTGATTTTCTAGGGCTGTATCTTAATATATTTTTCTGAATATGTTCTTGCATCTATTAAGAATACAAGAAAGTGCTCATATGAAATTACATTTGCGGATATACTAATAATAGAATAATTTGAAAATCGATTATTTTGTTTTAGCGATCGGGTCTGGACGTTCTAAAAAAGAAGCCAAACATGAAGCAGCTCGCATTGCACTTGAGCGTCTATCGCTCAATCAAATTGAGGATTCACGGCCACAAGAAGAGCCAGTTGAAATGTAAGTTCTGGATAGTGTGTTAAATATTTTTTGTTTTGATATCTGAACAATTTTGATTGTAAAAACTGTTTTCATTCTTCTCCCAGTATATCACTCACACTCTTTTTCTGATCGCTACCACATGCAGTTTAACCCTTCAGTAGTCACAGGAATCCACGTGACAACTCACGATTGAGAATTGACAAACGTTTGGCGTGGACTTTTCAGTACCTTTCGTGAAAGACCTCAGCTATCGAATTGTAGCGAAATAAGACTCAAGTGATAACTGCTGTACTTGTGATAAGAGCCGGAAACATCTTGGATTACAATAGTAATCCACGTGACAACTCACGATTCAGTTTCTGTCCTAAGCTGACAATATGAATATCGCTGCAATCGATGCTCTGAATGTTTATGCAAAGTACTACAGAAGAGAAAGATTGACCAAAAGGGTGTTTCTAAAAGATCTTGATTTGTCCTTTATGAAACCAGAAATCAAAAAGAATATCGAGAGAAAGTGTGTGACCATAGCAATAAGATCACGCGGGAGACTTCTGCTGAGAATCCGAGAAGGGGCTGAGGGTTCAGCGGAGTTACCAAAGGACAACGTGGGATGTTATCTCTGTGAACGTCAACGAAACAAGATCACTCGACAGTATTGCGAAAAGTGTGCCCAGTGCGTGTGCCACATTCAGAAAATCTGCGATATATTCCTCTGATTTTGACATTGAAACACATTCCGAACAGAGGCTTCAGATCTTTAAACAATTTTGTCAAACTGCTTTATTTAATAGTCGTAATGCAAACTGTAACAAGTGCACAACACATTTAGAACACAAGAATTTTGAAAAACAAATATCTACTCGCGTGTATTTGACTAAATTTGTTTAAAGGCAAATACATGCGTGTTTGTATAGCATTCGATAGAATTGGTAGTATGTCTACGTTCTAATAAATTATTTAGTATTTTGTAAATGTTCAGTGTGTTAAATACCGTTACTCGTCCACATTTGAACCAAAATATTGTTAATACGATTTTTTAATGGATTACAATTGTAGTCCACGCATTCACTCGCGTTCAAATTATGGGCGCGACCACTGAAGGGTTAAGAGCCTTGCTTCGAAGTATTTAAATATTTCACTGCAATTGGTTTAAAATGCGCCTCGCGCCATCGCTGTTAACGACCTGCATTTGAGGTGCACTGCACTGTCTAAATTTTTATTATAATCAGACAGAGATAGATGTCAATAGGTTTAAAAGCTACGAGGCTTTAAAGAACACTACACGGCATTTGAAAGCACATGAGTTATTTTTCTCTCTTTGGTTTGGTGCGTACGTCAGTGCCCATATCATGCCCCATATCAGGCCTGCCCCGCGCGCCGCCCGGACATTCTAGCTCTGGTGAAAGTACAGCCGCGTTCTGAGAGCCTATATTTCATCACTCTCTTGCCGTACGATTCCTAAAGTAGTGCGGAAAAGGTGCGACAGATAGTAGAAATACTTCCTTCACTTACACTTCACACTACAATACTTCAGGGCTTCTGGTAAATGGAAATCTCACCTCACCAGAAGATATAGTTGAAGAATTGGCCTCTCACCACGAGCAAATCTCCAGTTCCGTACACTATCCTTCTGTCTTTCTGAACACAAAAAAGATAATGGAGAACTGCAGATTAGATTTCTCGAGTCGCGTGGACGAAGATTATAATGCTTGTTTCTCCTTGGATAAATTTTCCTCTGCCCGCGCCCTCGCGAAAGATTCCGCTCCAGGACCAGGCTAGATCCATAATCAAATGCTCAAACATCTACCGGAAAAGACTCGTTCTTTTCTCCGCATTGTTACCATATTTAAGTTGAACATGCTGTGCCAAGGATTTAACTCGAAGCCATTGTTATTTCAATCCCTAAAGACGGAAAGGACAGGACAATCCCCCTTAAGTTACTGCCCAATATCGCTCACAAACTGTGTGCACAAGCCTTTTGAGCGAATCATAAACACGTCTGGTTTCGCTGCTGGAACAAATAAATATATTTACATCTATTCAGTTTGGTTTCAGGAAGCACAGGTTGACAATGGGCCACACAGATCTTCACTTCTTTCGTGGTAAAACTCCTGGCAGCGAGTTTTTTCGGTATAGAGTAAGTGTACGGCACCACCCGGAGACGGTCAGAGAGTCACGAGAAGGATGAGACGGATTCGAGCAAGCTTTTAGAATCACTACGGATCACTGCTTCCCTTAATGTCATCGGTTCAGCGAACTCAGGTGTCTCCAACAGTGCATATTTCTCTGCAGCATAAACGTTACACAAAAGTCTATTCAAAAACTCCGTGTGGCATTACAGCAGTAGATGGCACATTCTACTTTACCATTTTGAGATGAACCATCAGTGTATATGAAGATATACTTGGGATACATGGATTTTCTCCTGAAATTCCGTCAGAAATGTACTGGAGTGAGGTATGGATTTGAGGATTTGATAATCTCAGGTTTATTAGGCCGTTGCTGAGACGCATTCCACCGACCGCGTTGAGAAAGAAGGGCGTACCCCCCGCCCCTGCGTATGGGCCATTTATCAACCGTCGGCAATGAAAATGCAACGGCAGTTTTTTGTCGCATGAGCAAACGCACCATTGTTTCGAGTATCGTCCAGCCACCGCTCCCCATAGCTGATTTTGAGCAATCTGAGTCAGGCACTCTGATCAGAGGAAGGGATTTAAGCTTTGTTTTTTCCGCGTGCGAGGCCCCGGGATTTACTTGCGTTTTTTACTCGAACTTGCAATCACTTGCGTTTTTAAGATGCGCTTGCAATGTTTTGCGTTTCTAACTTGACCTCGCAATGACCTGTATTTCTGTCTGGCACTAGCATTAACTTGTATTTTAATTTCGGCACAAAACTTGTGATTAGAACTCCATATCTGAGTTCATCTTAACTTGTACTCCGACCGGCACGTAGACTGCGGTCTTGCCTGATTTGGATATCGCACACAGTCCATCGCCGACGCCACAATGGGCCCTATGGTTGTGCGTTGTCGTCTTGTGTCCGGCCTGGGTGTTTGAGGAAGCGACGACCGAGGCGGATCGTTGGCAGCCGTCATTGCGCCACACCGCCACAGGCTGTGATCGAGCCGAACACCGTGTAGTGCAAGCCCGCCTGCCCTTCTGCCCGGTGCGCCGCTGACTGTGTCGGCGCCCAGCCGCTCAGCAAGGAAGTGATCACGCCACAATAGCAATACGACATTTGTGGTGACTCTTAATCGGGTCCCCGTCAGATCCTTCTCCCTGCTGAGATATGCGATAAGACTTTTCAACGAAGGAAGCTGAGAGAGTAATGCCACCAATACGGGATACTATTTGCAGCGGCAATTGTTTCTTTCGGAGTTAATTGTTTCTTTCTGTTATCACTTCAGCCTAGTAAGCCCAGAGAATATATATATATATATATATATATATATATATATATATATATATATATTGCATTTTCAATAAAAACACAGAAATAAGCTTTACAATACATTTAATCAACATAAGGCGATGAAGAGCATGCAAAATTATCCTTACATAAATTTTTCACAATATTTCACACTTCATTGCGGCTTCTTATTTAAATTAAAGTTATGACAAGCAAAAAGAAACAAACAATTAGCCGCTGAGATGATATGCCGTATTATTGATATTTACGCTCGCAGCTTCATTTACTATAGTCTTTCCGCACGTCGGTGGGGAAAAGAAGCTGATCGTAACCCGATTAGAGGTCATTCATAAATTGTCTTACTGTGCAGACGTGATGACTTCGTCTTCGTCGGCGTGGTGCCGGCGGTGGCCTGGAGCACAGAGGCGGTGACGGGGCGTTCCCGTGCTTCTTCCCTTTAACCAGGCGAGTCGTCGGAGGACAGCGCGCTACCATCGGGCCCACTGAGGCGTTGGCGACCCAGACGAGCGCGCGGTCAATGCAAGGCGTTCCCCGCACAAGTCCATTGCCGAAATTAAATAATAACTACTTCCTTAATACATCAGTGGTTCCATGATTTGGCTCGGTGGTTCAAGGCACAAGTCAGAAACGCTAACTCATTACAAGCTCGGATGCATAAAGTGCCAATTCGGAACTCGGGCCGCGGCTGCAGTAACAACTTGCAAGCTGCAGTAACAATTTTGAAGTAGTTGCAAGTCGAAACAGTAATATTGAAAAAGTAAGTTGAAGTAACAATTTTGAAGAAGTTGCACGTCGAAATAGTAGTAATGAAGTGATTTTGAGGCCTCATGCGCGACAAGACGGAGGCTTCTATCCCTCACCTCTGATCGGAATGCTTCATCGTGATTTGCTAGCCATCGGGAGCGGTGGCGGGGCGACACTCGAAGCAATGGCTCCCGCGCTCATGTGACACAAAAAGAAATTTCCGTTGCATTTTTGACGTGCAAGTTAGCTGCCCGGCCAAATGCGGCGGTGGGTACGCCGCGGTCGGTGGAATGCAATGCAGCTGGCCTCTATCTTTGAAATTATTTACTGGCCGGATAACCCTTGACCGACGCGCATGTGCGCGTAGCGAATCGCTAGCCCCTCGACTGTTTTGAAAGGGTCGATCGGTCGCCCCTTCGCATGGGCGGTCATCACAAATCGCGTAACAATTCAAGGCATC
The DNA here is from genome assembly GCA_964035755.1 of Teleogryllus oceanicus. Lineage (NCBI taxonomy): Eukaryota > Metazoa > Arthropoda > Insecta > Orthoptera > Gryllidae > Teleogryllus > Teleogryllus oceanicus. The sequence continues at coordinate 240,664,575 of CAXIVR010000001.1, forward strand.
ACGCCTCGCGCAATTGTAAAGAGTGACGCTCCGTTATTCTGCGTCTGTCCCCAAATATGATGCATTTTTTTAACGTTGGCGCTGGGCGGGGCGGGTCTATCTTAAGTGAAAATAAAGCGCTTGCCTTATTTTTATTACCAAGTATTTCATGGGCTGTGCGGCGTGACACGCGCTCGTCACCTTGAGCATAGGTTACAACAGGATCTCTGCGGAGTCGTAAATCCACGTTGGTTTTGTCGTGGCCGGGTCGGCGGAGGGCGGCGGCTGCGACGGGGGCAGTCGGCCGCGGGCAGCGGACGGCCTCTGGTGGGCGGGGGCCGCGGACGGGGGGCTTTGAGCGCGCCAGGTATTGGTATTGGTATTCGTACAGGTATTGAACAAAACTTTCTATTAATTAATCGCGGGTGGGGTTCTCATGCTCTTTCACGGAGGGTATGACGTTACTATATATGATTTTACTATCTCTCTCTCTCTCTCTCTCTCTCTCTCTCTATATATATATATATATATATATATATATATATATATATATATCGAATTTCGGACTGAGGTGGTGCCCACGTTATCCCGCAACGATTTTACGATCATCAAACATTGTTTCTTTGACTTAGTGTGCCACGGTATTCTGCATATGGTCAAAAATTTCAAAAACCCTGTTGAAACTACCGAAGCCTCAAGTTCGTTGAGATCAGTTTGGGAATATCATTTTTGTAGCGCCTACAGCGTTCAGAAGATTTTCTCAAAAATTGATATTCCCTGATCGATTTGAACGAATCCAAGGCCCTGTGAGTTAGAAACCAATATTTTTTTTATGTATAAGGAACTAGTAAGAGCTTGCATTTTAACATTTTGTAATTAATTACCGATAAATTAATATTTCATTTTCACAATTGATGTACAATTAATGTTTTATTTATAGAGTGACTCCATATAAAGATAAAATTCAGGAGAATGCAATTGGAGAACTTCATGATATGTGTGCAACAAATGACATACCAATGCCTGAATACGAATTGGTAGAGGAAAAGGGGGCACCGCATGAAAAAATTTTTACTTTCGTGTGCTCCGTTAGCAAACAAAAAGAAATAGGTAAGTAATTAACTAGATTATTTCAATTAAGATTTGTATGATATATCTACTTCATATGATGCCCATTGATATTTTCAAATGTAGTCACATCATTTGAATATACAATTGTACTACGTGACATAATTGTAATTTTTGGTGAAACTTCAGATGCAGAGCGATGATTGTATGTAATGGGATCACAAATAGCAAAAATGAGTCTGATTTGTAAGTACATATTACATATTGAAAGGTGTAACAGACACTTAAATATCTGGTTTAATGGTACTTTTGATTATCATCAGATCAATTAAGGACTTCTATCGCGACTAAAAATTAGTTATACAGCAGCATGTTTGTATTTTCATGTCAAGTGCTGTTGATCTTTGTGCTCTCTTGCAAGGTTCTATGGAGTAAAAACCTTTTTTCTTTAATTTTATGTTCCATGATTATAAATGAAATGTTTTTAAAATTTTTATCATCAATAGGGAACGGAATTTATTGTAATAAAACCCGAAAATATGTACATATTTATGAACATATTTTTTAAATATGTAAGAAAGAATATGAAATATGTAAAATAAAAACCATGACACTGTTGCCCCATACGAGCATTTTCAAATTTTCGAAAAAAATTCTCCAATGAGATCTTAAAATAGATGTGCATTTGAAAAACGTTTAACCTTCACAAAAGTAATTAGACACTTCGCCAAAGAATATGAGTTTTAAAAGTACATTGAATATACAATGCTGTTTACGAGAAGCACATTAATTATTTGAATAGTCAGTGGTGGATCTGAGGGAGCAATGAGGCGACCATGCACCCCTCTCAAATCCAACATTGTTTATGTTGCTTCTGCCACTCGTTGATTCGTTATTAGCATTTTAATCACGACGATGGAGATTTTCCACACTAGCCTCATCGAATTCAACAAGTCTGGGGAGAATTCAAGCGGTCGGCTGTTCTGATATGTAGTTTTTCTAGCTTTCGTCTATCAACACCAGGTGAATGCCGGGTCAATACCCTAACAAATGAGCCACGAAACGGGCTTTCCTTCTCAATCGTTGACCCTTCTCTCCCCTACACAGACTTGCATTAACTAGACTGCAACACGTTGCAAGACCAGACTGGAGGCTTGAGCTTGTCCCGCTTGGGGCAGTTGGCAGTTCCCACTCGGGGCGATTCTTTGAGGAGAAATAACACCGCAAGGCGAAGGGATCTCACGTTCTACAGGGAGAGAAACACCGCCGCCACCCGCGACATTACATGCACTTCATTTACGGGAAGAATGATCTAAGTAATAGTTGGCTTGCGCGGAAACAGTAAATACCAACTCACTCCAGGAATGCAATTGAACTCAGTTGATTGAAATCAAGTAGCACGTATTGATGGCATCACATTCCAAAAGAAATTCCCATTAAGCATGAGATTGCGGGATTTCATGATTAGGTACCGGATTTTGTGTCCCATACAGAGGATAAGGGCAATGGCTTGAAAGAAATGTCTGTCAGATTTTGATCGACGGGCTCTATGAAACATGACAAGCACAAGGTCGCAATTCGCTGCTTTACAAATATGTGTTCATCTTTGCTTCCGAGTACGCAGTTTCCTAGAAGCAGGGGTTTAGTTTGGTGATTCACGACGATGGTCCGGTGGGCATAGGAGCGCAGTATTATTTTGCTTTGTTTCGCAGAAAGACGATTCCCGGAACATTTATTTGCAAACTCGTATCTCAAAATATTCTATTTGGACACATAAAAATACGAAAATGTAACAAAACTTATAAGAAGTATGAATTAATAGGCAAATTATGTAAAACAAATGTAGTTATACTCAGAGATGTAAAAGCATGTAAAATAAAAATGGTTTTAATTCATTCAGAAAGTCGTGGGAACTCTAATACATATTACTGAATGACCCTACGAAAATATGTATTTACATGAAAATCCGTTCCCTAGTTATCAGTATATAAGTTAATTTTCTAACTGCAGTTTTATTGCATTTAATTCAGCATGACACTTGATAGTTGTACTGCCATATTTTCATGTTTGAGAACTGTTTTCTGTGTATTTTGTTAAGATTTTGTATATTGCTTGATTGATGAGAATGACAAAATTGTGTCCATTACTTAAATTCCTCAGGAAAATGCTGAGTTTTCTGCTTCTTCCGGCCACAATTTTAGAACTTTTTGATTATCGTTTCCGTGTTATGTTTCGCAATAAATCATTTCACGTGCATTTTATTAAAGATGTTGTGAGATATAGCTAGAACAACTTTATATGGCAATCAGATTGATTTTGCATGTCTTATTTTTTATGTGTACGCATGTATCAAACATTAGTGCATTTTGGTTTTGTCATGCAAAAGTTTCAACTTACTTCCTTTTGCTTTCCTGTCTTTCAGGGACCGATTTTCACCTCCTGTCAAACTTACCTCTAATTGTAATTTGTCTCAAATGTCGGAATATGTGAATTAAGAATTGACCAGAAAACTGTTTCTGGTGGTGCCAGAGATAAGCGTGGTCTGTAGTATTTGAAACAGTTTGTTAGAGAAGACAACTTCTCGTTCTTCAAGCCATCAATTTTGAATTCTATTTTGACGAATCAACAGTTATGTAGGTCATAAGATTTTATATGTGTATATTGTACATGAAAACTGATCGTTTCCTTTGAGGAGCAGAGAAGCACTGAAAAAAGCAAATTGAAAAAGGCCTACTACTTGTGTCATCGACAAAATGAACAGTATTTTTAGTAAATAAATGTTAGGGATTATAAAAAATGTTTACGTCAATTATAAAACTCAGAAAATCCAAAAAATGTAACCGTCAAGATTTGAGTCAAATTCTTAAAATGTAATTAATAAGTTGCGGAGTTTTGTCTATTCTTTCCTTCAATGGAAAACCCAATATTTTAGGTTACTTATTTATTTTGAGGCATTGGGAGTATTATACGCGGATTTTTTTAGTGCCTATAAACGCCTACATCACTAACAAATGTCTAAATGTTACCTATTTTAGTATTTCTTAATCAAAATGCAATTATCCTTAATCAACAATGTTTAGAAATGTGCGTTTTTTATTCTGAAGATTACAGAGAAATCGAACAACTATCAATAAATCTATGTTCCTTTTTCCTGCCACCACAGTGCGGCTATTCGTATTATGAATCACGTGCAAAATTGCTGGTGGTGAGGTTATTTTAATTCAAATTTCTAATTTTTTACTCAAAAACAGCTCCAATTTTTTTCTTAAAATTTTCTCGTCTTATGCATCAAAGAACAATATAAAATTGGTGCCGGTTCCATTTTTTGCGAACTTTCTATTTACGAAAATTTCAAAAAGTTAACATTGCAAACGTTTATATTGACTACAGAGCTTTTTGTCTTAAATGTAGTATGTTTTAACAAATCAATCTTAAAAAACGGACGTGTATACATTTTTTAAGAAAAGAGTGGTCGCGGGGAATTTCTGTTTAAATTTCGTGCAAATTTTATAAATAATTCTCAAAGATCACTACAAATATTTGCTTCAATTTTTTTCGCGGATAGAACAAAGGAGTGTAAAAGAACGGCGCAAGTTTAATTTTCGTTGAATTCTCTGAATTTTGAAAATTGCAAATTTTGAAATATTTTTTAGATATAATGCGAGAAAGTATGTGCTGTTGTGACACCACTAGTTACAACATTTGTGTTAAGCATGGCGTTGAAAACAAATCGTACGATATTGTCACTTATGTTTCAATTAAATGCGAAAAAAATATCATACGGTGCAGCATTAGAATCACCAGCTTGCATTTCATGAAAATCAAAAAGGTATCTTCCGTGATTCAGTCCTTTTTGTCTGCATTGCCCAACAGTGAAAGAAATGATTTTTTTGAGGATTTGTCAGAACAGTGATGAAAGCAATCATTTCATGAAGGTTACTTGATTGTTTACTTAAGAAACTTTCCACACAAAACGTAAATAAGGATAAGAAAAATATAGAATGCCTATTTTACACTTTTAAATGCTTGTTTTACAATTTTCAATGCCTATTTCTACAGTTTTTCGTGCCTATAAATCCGCAGCTTAGTAATCATATTCAAAATGTGAATAGGAAAGTGGGCATAGAAAACAAAGTTGAAATTAATGATATTTGCTCAATTATATTATGTATTTGTAATATGATTTACTGCTTTCTGTATCAAAAGTTTAAGGTTAACCATGTTAATATGAATTTCAAAAGACATTTAAACCATTTCATTAGAGGGTAGTTATTGTCATTCAAATAAAACTATATTTCGTCATCATCAACTGTTATCAACTGTTCCAGTTAAGGATTTGTGATGCTGTCATTAAGGTGTATCCGTGACCATCATCAAATCATTTTCCTGTTGATACTATCAGGCGAGGAACAATATTCTTAATCACTTACAGTTCCCAAATGATGTAATTTTACTTTCTAGCATTACTACATACTTACGTAGTAAAGAGACGACAGAAAAATTCGTATTGTGGGGGGCCTGATATCGACAAAATGGATAAATCTTATTCCTATGTAGTATAGTTAAATACTTCCTCTAGCAAGTTGAGTTGTCAGAAACCATGTTTTTTTGGGTCCTTGATACCAAGAAATCGATTGATGTCTGTAGGTCCTGTCTGTAGGTCCGTTCGTCTGTGCACAAAGCTGTGACGCTGATATCCAGTCGGGAGCTAGATCGTCGCTGTAGTCACTTCGTTTCTTAAGCGATGTAATGCGTCTAAACCGTTCAGACGATTTTTTCAAAATTATTATTCCCCGATGCAGTGGCGACATGTACGAATTTCCATTCTTGATGCCAGTTAGTGATATCGATAACAAAACATCGATGTTACCAATTAACGGTGTTCAAAATTAAAACACCGATGTTTTTAAAACCGATCAAAATCTATGTCTTGTTTTAAACATCGATGCGATGTTTTAAAACTGGATTTGTAATCTCTAAAATAAAATTCGTGGCCAACAAAATTTAATGATACAGTCACAGTGTTTATTAAGTTATAATGAGCATTAAACTGAAAACACTAAAAATAATAACAAATAAAAATACTCAACCAGAAAGCCTGAATGCCCATATTAATCTCAAGAGGTCGCAGCTTCCTGAGTTCGCTGAAGAAGAGTGCAGGAAGAAGATGGGAAGCCTTACGCCCACGGCGTACGCCGCATCTCCATGTGCGAAACACAAGGAAAGACATACGAAATACCAGGCATCGGGGTCATCCTGAGGGAGAGGGTCTGCTCGATGAAGAGAGTGCCACTAGTGTGCTCTGTGGAACAGACCGTAACTACTGTGCCAGTTCGATTTTGGCACCATCTAATCCATAAGAGACGCACACAGAGTCCTTTATTCGGCGTTAAATAGACAAAGACGGTGCCAATCCTTAGTTGGCTCAGTTATTGATTCTTCTTTGAAAATTTTCTACATAACTTCATCCAATTCAAGATCCTTAAAAATCATCAAGCACTTGTGTTACAAATCTCCATAATTACTGAATATATCGCGCTTTCCACAATTTTTGACTTATTGTATATTGATTTAATTAAATCGTCACATGAGTCGGAAGAGTTTCAGAATACTTGGATTTAATTTCAGTGTAGTCGGAGAAAATTGATGCTGATGTCATGGAAACCAAGAAATTCAGGAAGTTTGTTCTCCAAATTTAGTCTCCATCCTGCCTGAATTTTGACGAGCGTATTTTTATTTCTCATCTGCTTCACATAACTTGACATATCATTTCACTTGTGTTCAAATCTCTTCATTTGGATTTATAATGTATTATATACCTGGAGATAAAAAAATCTCCGGCCGTTTTACAGACGACGTAATTTTTTATGAACCCACCACTTCTTTCCCAGGAATGTTGGCTGCATTTCTTAGATACATCCCAACTGCCTTCGTAAACACAGCATCATGAAGTGCTTTATGTTTGTATATTTAAAAACTTTTCATGGTTTATTGCTAAATGTAAAACCAATTAATGATTTTCACCACTTCGTGATGAAAAATGTATTTATTTCCATGGAATTAGTGAATTAGTATTTCCATGGAATTATGTATTTTATTAAACAATTGAAAAGTACTTTTTGCTTTACTAGGTATTGGGCGCACAAAGAAGCAAGCCAAACAACTCGCTGCTTATAGTATGATGAATAGACTTAAGGAATCCCTTGCTGATGTGTTAACTGAACTTAAAGAAGAAAAGCATGTGAGTTTCTAATTTTTTTTAATTTTAAGATTTTTTCACAAAACGAATGTTTGAGTAAACTGTGTATGTCATGTTTTGCAATGGGAGAATCAGTCATGTACACATTGTGTTTCTACATGCAACTGCCATTTTAATAGAAATAACAAAAAATTCAAAAGAGAAAGGAAAATTTAATGTATAACTGTGTATTTACATATTGTATTGTTGTTGTGTATTACGTATTTGTTACGTATATGTGGATGTCCCTAGTAATGCAGTTCTTCGTCCTTTTAATCGGTTTATCTAACAAACTTTTCCTTGTGGGTTCTCGAGACCTATGTGAACATTTTGAAAACTAAGATGTGTAAGTCTGTGATGTGTACAATGTATTTTAAATGGAACATAGTATTTCTTAATGTCTCTTTATAAGAAAACTCAGAATTTATGTTATATCATATTATTTTCCCATTTGAAGATATAATTTTGAGAACTTTTGTGCTTGAAGGATTTCTGAACATGAAGACATTTGATGAGAGGTATGGTCATAAACAGACTACAAAAATTAGGAGATATGGTGATAAACAGACGGCAACATGGAGAAAAAGAAGAAAACATTCGCATTTTAGTTAGATATTAAAAAAAGTTGAAAAATATAATCTCAGAATGAGCAATTCATAGTGTTAACACCGGCTAGAATAAACTATATGATTACAAGATTATATATCTACATTCAGGAAATTTTCTTCACTTTATTTTCTTCCACATTAGAGATTTTATTATTTTCTAATTTTCTGCATGTAACATACCCTACTAGCCGGTGTATTATCAGGGCATTCCATTTTAATATACATTAAAATCCGTCTAAAACGGAACCTGTTCACGCCGGACTTCTGCATTAACCGGAAAATTTCTCCTGCACGTGAAGTTAAATGGCAATTTATACAGCATAAAATGGAACCTCTCCGAGGCGGAAACGGAACTTTTTCATGTCGTGCAGGGAAAAATCTTTATAACACGGAATTCCTGCGAATGTAATTAAATTAGCTGAGAGACGCGAGATGTTGTTAATAAAATGAATGCATCTGCAAGCCTGTTTTAAATTATCTATCCCTGTGATACGCGATTTAGTCGTGGCAGCCGGACATTGAAGGAGAGTGGGCTTCAGGTGTGTGCGTAAAATTCGACCTTGGGGTCGCTTGTCTCAAGGCGTAGGTCGTAGGTGAATTCCCTCTTTTCGGATTCCCTGGGCATGGGAATGTTTACGGGCACGATTTCTATTCACGCATCTCCCTGCTCCGCGTTTAAAATCATAACCCCTCGACCAGATACGCTTTGCTCAAGGCCATGCGAGAGTATCAGAAAATCTTAGTACTGGGTTGTGAAGCATTGTGCGTTGAATGTGTCAGCAAGCAGTCCGAATACAGCCACTAGGCAGTAAGGTGTGTATTTTTCAACTCTGAACTTGTCAGTGAAGTGTTTCATTTATTGATGATTTCTTCGTTATTTGTACGTCGTACTTTGATCATTAAAATAGTCATGTAATCAGGATTTCAGTCAAGTAATCATTTCAGGGCAGACAAGTCAATATTACAAGTGTCATAAAATGGACAACCTTCAATAAAACGGGAACCTCCTTAAACTGGAATTTTTTTGTGCCGCGATCGATTCCGGCTTAGACAGATTTTAGTATATTATTACTTTCTTGCACTAATGAATGTAATAAGAGAACTGTTATCGTGCACACGAAAATGGTGAATTTTCGACATAAAAACTTTTATTGTCGGCTCTTGGTAAAGAAAAAAGTGGATAAATCATGTTCCCGTATATAGTAAACAACTTCCTATAACACGTGGGGTAGCCAAAATCTATGTTTTATGGAACCTTAATTCCGAAAAATCGATAGATGATAGAAGGTCTCTGTCCGTCTGTGGTCCACGCTAGAGTCTGATTAAATGAAGTAGGTGATCGAGTTTCGCATGGAGGGGAACGACGTTGCCAGGTTGCGCACCCCTGAATACGTGATCCCAGGACACGAAAATAAATGCTTATGAAAGTAACCAAATCATATACTCACATTGTATGAAGCAACAATTGTTCTGAAGCGACTACATATTACCTTTTTCAATAACTTCAATAAATATTACGATCTATACTACATTATAACACTTATTTTCACCTATCTGTATGGCGATAGGAAATACACAGCTCCTGTCTGAGTCACTGATGCTTACACTGTCACAGGCTATGCCTATAGGATTACCACTCGAGCTACTTGAACTCTCTTGATTAATAATGAGCTCTTTAACGTCGTTTCCTGTCACGATTCCCTTCTCCCAAGAATCTATAATCACTTTCTTGGTGTGTTCAACATTTCGCCATTCTGACACTGTTGTATTGGTTACTGTCTTTTTCTGAAGCCTTTCCATTTCATTTAAAGTAAATGTCTGTTTCGTGCCGAATAATCTTTTCCTTTGACCCATATTAAGATGGTCCTGCCTCGTCTGCTCCGAATTTCTGCTTGCCAATTCTGACTACCGTATTCTTGCTGATTTTCAATACAGCAGCTGATCCGTCAATCACTTTCGAAACGGGAATCAATGAACCTGGATTGTCTCTTTCTCTCTTTGAAAATACTCCCGAACACTTTTACAGATTGAGCTCGTGCTTGTCTGTGCAATACTGTAATACTTTCCAGATGATTTCCTGGACATTTCTGGACGTTTTCTTAGTTGGCCTATTCAACCGTTGTGATTCGGACATTGTCAAGTCAGTGGTAATATAAATTAAAACTAATAAAAAAGAGTAAAAACGTAAACTAACAGAAAATTAAGTCAAACTGACATTTACCAAAAATCTCTATCGAAACTCGGACGAGAAACGCCTAACCTCAGTAGTAGTCACAACACAGAACATAATGCGCGCGGAACAAAGGCAGAAACGCAGGCTGCGGGAGGGCAGATTTGCTGCATGATGCTCGTATGTTTTTAGTTCGATAGTGATAACTCTGCGATCTGATTCGACACGTTTTCACTCTCTGATTGACAGCCTCCTTGGAAACGGGAGTATCGTCCTTACGTTACACATCTGTCATTCACCAACTTAAATTAATTGGACCTTAGCGCCTAAACCGTTTAGTCGATTTTTTCCAAAACTGATATTCTCAGATCGATCAGAACGAACTCGAGGCTTTGGGTGTTTCAAATGGATTTTTTTATTTTTAAGTGTACTTTACAGGAAGTCTCAAAAACAATTTCAAAATTTTCTCAAAAACATCAATTTTTTTTATTTAACGTTGTTCTCGGATAGCATAAACGACGATTAAGAGACGGGAGTAGGTCTCATGTTCGTTGAAACTCCTGATTTTTCGTAAGTTGCAAAAATGTAATTTTCTTTGTGCGTCTACCTAGAACTACAATATTGAAGCTGGAGATATTTTTTTGCTTAATGTAATCTGTTCTTTAAACATAGATCTTGAAATAAGACCCTGTTCAATTTTTCGAAAACATGAGTAGATTTTGTTAAAATGCAATGTAAAATGTTTAAATAAAATTTTAAAATGCAATTTTAAGATTTTATTTAAACATTTTTTTCTCGAAAAAACGAATCAAACTTCATACTTTCTCTTCGTATGTATCAACCGACAGTAAGAAACCGTAGACGCTAAACCCAGTTTTGGAGAACTCCCTGTATTTACGAAAATTGCAAAAAATCAACATTTCAAAACAAGAAAATTGAAGATAGAGATTTTTGCCTGAGATACAGTATGTTGTAAAAAAATCATCTCTTTAAAGAAGGTAATGTACAATTTTTTGAGAAAGCGAGTAGATTTCGCATAATTTGTGCTTGAAATATTCTCAATAACTGATCCAATTTGGGTGCAGGAAGAAAGTGGACATCCGTATTTTTGCAAGTAATTTTTAACAGTTTGTCTCCTGAATGACAGATGATCCTCACCTTCCGGATTTTCCTCATCCGGATCCTCATCCTCCCCTTCCGGATTTTCGGTAGAGCTGCCAGGCATTGTGAATGGATCCATCAATGCAAAAAATGAATAATGGCCATCCCTTTTTAAATCTAACTGAGATTCTGTAATCTCCTCTATTTTGATCCATACGATCTAGTCCACACTTATACATATTGTATTGTGCCACTATGTTAGGTTGTGGTAGAAGATTCTTACTCTTTTCACGTGATACCCACCTGTTCGCGTACCCTGTGGGTTCTACTGAGTCGCAAGTGGAAATTATGTGAATAAGACGGTTATCATACGACTCTGATATCGAACAATTGCTAGTCGTATCAGTTAAGTAATCAAAACTACCTTTATTTTCTTTCTCTAGAGTTTTAGTTTCTTTCAATGGAAAATGTTCTGTGCGGTTATTTGTTATCGTGCCTGTATAGCCGATGTCCAACAGTAAGCGATTTTCATCTTTCCTTACTCCTCAAGATTTTCTCTCTGGCCGTCAGCAGTATCATAGTTTGTGGAGTTGCCGATGGCTGTCAGTCACTGGTACCTATCTCAGGCAGTCTTCTGTAACATAAAGATACAAAAGTTCATCCCATGGTATGACAAATATCTCAATTCTGATGGTGATTATGTGGGGAAATTTGTGTAACAGGTCCTGTATCTGCTACAATGAAGTTTCCCCATGAAAATGTGTTTTATTTTTGTGGACAACCCAGGGAAACTTACATTCTGGATTGGCCTGGTAAAAATGTCACATTGTAATAAACATATACGTCTTTCTTGAAGAGGAACTTGTCTTCTTAGTATTAGTGTTACATTTGCCACGTTGCTTATTTTATCTAGTAGTGTTTTTGTACTCATCAAAATTAATGGGAACAAATTAAAATAACTGCATAATGCTATCTTTATATTACACATTCGGAGGTGGATGGGAAATCAGTGTCCACCACATGCCCCAACATTACTTGTAGTAGTATGTGTTTGTACTATTTCTAGATACTCGTCATGTTAAGACGTAGACGTTAAGACGTCCAGTTTATGCCCACATTGCTAATTTATTTGTGAATTTGTTCTGTATTTTATGGAGGTAGAGGTGAGATCATTTTGATGTGATTTGACGCGCTCAGAATAATAGCATATCCCCACCAAAGTTCGTTTTGAGAAAAATGACTTTTTCTGTTTTCGTTCACGTCCACTGTCACTGCGGACAAAGTTTTGAGTTTTGAGGGTTTTGCCGTAACCCATTCAATTTGATATTTCAGCATATGATAGGGGAATGGCAGGAGTTTACCTTCACTCTTCTAACTGAAAATGCGACGTAGGTTGGAATCTGCCGTTATTATGGAGGGTAATGGCATAATGACATTCAAAGAGGTTTTATTGCATTGTCAGGTTTAATTTTCATTAACAGTTCTTTTGAGACATGCTGTATCTGTCCATTATCTTATTTTTCTCTTGTTATATTGTCTTCATATGTGCCCACATTAGAGATTTGTTAATTGGTGATATTTTCCTTTATCTGAGGTATGAATGATTTTCTACATTTGTGAGCAATGGGTGTATGGTGAATTTTGTTACTTCTCAACTTTTCAGCTCTTTATGTGGGTATATTTTAACGTGGAGAGGCATGGACTACAAATGCAAAAATTTTATCAACAGAGACAATTGCCTTTAGGGGAAAGTAAGTGAAATTTCTCCAAAAGTTTACAAGTGATAATTAAAAGTTGTAGATTAAACAGAATTGTTTCCATATGGAAGTAAAGAAATGGGAATAAATAGTTAATTTCTCTCGCTACCACGCTAATTGGCCACATTTACACATAATTATACGCTATAGAGGATGTCCGGGGAGGAAACGTCGAAAATTGGAAAATGAGCTCTAAGGCAATTATAAGCATATTTTATCTAATAACCTACTTGGATATTCTGAATGGCTGAGCCACAACAAGCACTAATACGTTGGTTGTAAAAAATTCTTTCTAGGCAAAAATTTGCATTGCAGAAGCATAGAAACACCCCAGAAACATGTACAAGAATACTCCATTGCAAAATAAATTAATATATTTGTTCAGAAAGAAAAATAAACCCAGAATTTAAAAAAAACAGTCTAGTTACGCAATTCAACTGCCTTTTTATTTCTCGGTTAATTTTTAATTCTGAACAAATATATTCATTTATTTTGCAATGGAGTGTTCTTTTACATGTTTCTGGAGTGTTTCTATGCAAATGCAAAGTTTTGCGTAGAAAGCAGTTTTACAAACCAACTTTTGAGTGCTAGTTACGGCACAGCCATTCAGAATATCCAATTATTTTATTAGGCAAAATATGCTTAAAATTGTCTTAGGATCGTATTTTCTAATTTTCAACGTTTCCTACCGGGACACCTGTATAATTTATTGTATGAAGAGAACACACACACACGCACAAATATATATATATATGTGTGTGTGTGTGTGCGTGCGTGCGTGCCCGCGCGTGGGTGCGTGTGTGTGTGTGTGTGAATATCTGAGAACAGATATTGTACTTATAGCTACAATATCTGAGAACAGATATTGTACTTATGGCTACCCTCTTGCCAAGGTATGATGGTGCCCTATTTCAATAGCATTTTGTTGCTATTATTGGGTTTTGTTTGCGCAGCATTTTACTTTAGACAAAAACTTTAGAAACCTTCAAGCAAGACGTACAGCCTTCGAAGAAAGCAGTTCAAGAGCATAAAATGATTGATGCTGAGACTGCCGACACCTGTCAGATGTCATGGGAACCGATAGTCTGTTGACCGCTTTCGGCGACTTGCCTGTGAGCTGTTCCCGAGCGATCGTAGATTGACCGGACAGCTTCAGCCAGCGGACGCATCTCATATTGGAATTTGAGGCTAGCTCAAATCGGGGCGGGTTTATTTCCAGGATTGCTTTGCTACGGAAATGAAAAGGGGCATACCTTGTTTTGAAATGACTTCATGTGATGCAGTACGGGCACATTTATTGGCAAATGAACTTCGTCCGCCAGGCGCGCGGACGCGCAAAATTCCACATTTGTTGAGATGCTGTGGTCAAGGGACGAGTCGGTCGGGAGGCGCCTCATGAGATCGAAGGCTGGCCGGTGGAGGGCCCAGCGCCGCGCCCGAGGTCCGTACTCCGCCTCCCTCATCGCCGTCTCCCATTCAGCCAGCATTCGGCTCACGCCGGCGCAGCCCAGTCGCAGTCACGCGGCACCGCGAACTGCTGGTTAGCAGGTTCAGTTCCGCGGCCACAGTTCAGTTTCCGGTGGCTTTGTAATCACACACGTCTCCCGTCACAAGTTCAGTTCTCGGATATCTCCTAAACTCCCGTCACACATGTCTGTCCCCGCTCCGCTCACACTTCATGAGTTTCCCTTACAGGACTGCCCCTCCCGTAAGCTTTTCTTACACATCTGTCCGTCCGACGCCCCGGACATCTGCCCGGACACGTCCGTCTCCTCTCACACCACTCAGCCTCTCTTGTCCGTCTTTCCGGGCTCCACTCGCACTCGTCCCCTCTGGTCACACGTTCATTCTCGTCGGTCTTATTGGTCTGCGTCTTGCGAAGTTGTGATTCGTTTCTTTGGTCACGTGCAAGGTGAATCACGGAATTCTATTTCTTGGGCGACCCCGAGTATTGCGTCAGTCTAAGCGGTTCCCCTTCCTATTTCTCTTGTCCACCGAAGGGGATCCCAAAGTTCTTCATTACTGTCCGAGGTGGGGAAGTCCCTTCACGTATTTGTCTTATGTCACAGTCAGTTGTTCTCCGAAAGTGTATGCTGCAAAGTGTATGCATAATACACCCGGTCCTGGGTTGGTGCGTCACAATACACATGGTGACCTGGAATCAGAAAAAAGGGTCAAGCCAGTTTCATTATTGGAAGAGAAACGTGTAACTGAAGGATTTGTAGCAAAACGTATTGAACTTGGGCAAGAAGTACCATGCTTGTCAGTGAAATTTAAAACTAATTTATCAATACTTTCAACACTTATCACCACCACTACAACCGCCTGCAGGAAAGATTTCTAGGACACACACATCTGGAAAATTAAGGGTGCGATCCACGGCCTCCTTGACTACGATGCAGGAGGGGCAGAGATCATTTCAGGTTCAGTTTTATTCTCAGTTCATGTGCTAGTGTGCATGCGAGTTTGTTTAGAAGAAGAGAGCCATAGTGGTTTTGTAATATTGAAGGTTTTTCCCATAATGAATTGTAGTGTTGAAATTAATGTTGTCATTTATGGGCATAGCTCCAAAAGAAGATTCTGTAGGAAAACAAATTTCAAATTGTGATTTTAGTTTAAATAAATAAAATGATTTAATTTAAATTAAATATAAGGGAATTAGGTTTTCATGTTATGCATTGTGGTCTGCCTCTTTTTTATCTACACTGGATTGTTGCATCCCGTTCAGAATTTTCCAGAAAAAGTATATAAATGCAGAGAACAGGTAACGGATCCAGTGAAGCAGTCCCACTCAAAGTGTCCTCAGTCCTGCGTCAAAGAAGCTGTGATCTGTGCAAAACATTTCTCTCCTTGTATTCATTTTAATTCAATATCCAATTATTACATTATTCTTAATAGAAACAATAAAGGTAATGATGAAAGCATGATTCATTTTCCAGAACATCTATGCCCTTCTTCTTATTCTTCTAACATGTGATGTGTTTATGACCTTAAGATCTGCCTAAATCTTCTCTGAAATAGTGTCCATTTTATTGTACAATTCAAGTGTTGGTAAGCTGACTTCACAAGGGGACACTGTTTTTTGATATAGCTGAGTGTCAGCTTCTTTTACCCAGGTAATTGAGGAAAAACCTGAGCCCCCTTGGTCCCCTCTCCCTGTTGTTTATATTTGTGCTCTTCTTTCTGAAACACTTGTTAACCGAGATCAGTGGTTTACTTTTTTCCTTCAAGACAAATGCATAATTGAATGTTAAATGTCACGGAATGAATATCTCTGGGTAAAGGAACCATTTTTGTAAATGTTCCTCTATTTCCTTTATATAGTTCTACACTTTTTTAAATATGTAAGAAAAATGTTTATTCCAAGAATGTATGACATTAAATTGTTATTTCAATGACATGTACTTGAACAATATGTGCTATGTATTGTGCTGTGATAATTAAGTGCAATTTCAGTGCTTTTTAGATGAATGTGAATAACATCATCTAAAATTTTCATCACATTTTTTAAGCTCTGGCTGGTGTATGGATAGGTGGGTTGGTTTTAGGAAGTATCATGAAACATGTAGCTTCTAAAGTTATTTTGTGGAAATAGTAAAGTTCTTCCGTCTTTACACCAAAATATTTACCAACACTGAAATCACATACTTTCATTTCAACTTGAACAATTGATTTGTGTGAATGACATGCAATGAAATGAACAGTAGGTATTCAATGATTAGTATAACAACAAAAAAGTTACTTGATTGCATGGTATTCAGTGATTACTAGTCTTTGTGTTCAGTCCAGTCTAGTCCATGTCCAGTGGGTGCCAATTGATCTGTAGGCAAACATTTATTTTAAAGAAAAGTACACTTTAAATTGAATTTTTGAAACATTTTGAAGTGATTACATTAATTTTTACCAACCTTTGTCACATTGACTTGTCTATAGAGATGGCCTATAGTCCATTTGCACATGATACTCTTGTATAATGTCAGCAGTGACTGTTAAACCCTGATTTTCGTGTAGTGTACCCCTTGTGCCTCATATTTTGGAGGTTTCAGGTTTTCCAAATAGAATTGGTTTTTTTTGGTTTGAAGTCCTTTAATGACTCTAGACAAGTGCTGGAGTAGTGCCTAAAATCCTCATTTTCTTTTTTTTCATTTTCAAACATCAAATAGAGCTGATTTTCTGTTTCTTAGCGCTTATCATTGTGCATGAACAGAATCATTTATTTATGGATAAAACTATTACAAAGTGTGAAGTGGCATCATAATTACATTTCCATAATATCAGTCACATTAATGTTGTTTGTATTTTAATATCATTAAATTAAATTGTACAAGACTTCACCATTTTTACTTGATCACCCTTACGAATGTAAGAAGAGACGGTATTGTAATCGTACGCGGCGGCAAAACGGCGAATTTTCGACGGAAAAACTTATAGACGTGCCCTGGCAGTTTTAACAGGATATTTTGATTTTTGAGCGTACTTTACATGAAGCCTCAAAAACATTTTCAAAAGTTTCTCCAAAACGTCATCAATTTTTTTTTGTCCTCGGATAACATAAAAGGTCGCTTAAGAGAATGCATGTTTTTCGTTCGTTAAAATCCATGATTTTTCGAAAATTGCAAAAGTACAATTTTGGGGGGCGTTTTCCTACAACTACAATATTGAAGGTAGATATATTTTTTCCTTAATGAAATGTGTACTTTAAAGACAGATCTTGAAATAAGTAGTACAATTTTTACAAGTTGTAAACTTTTTCGAAAATATGACTAGTTTTCGCGTAATTTTGCGTGAAATGTAAGCAATTTTTAATTTTTTCTCTAAAACGGCACCAATTTTTCTTTAAATTTTCTCGTATGTATCAAAAGGGCGCTAAAATACGCTGCTAGTCCCATTTTCGGTGAACACTCCATATTTTCAAAAATTTCAAAAAATTAACATTTCAAAACTACAAAATTGAAGATAGAGATTTTTGCCTTGGTCTTTTGTAAAAAATCAGCTATTTAAAATGATCAAGTACAATTTTTTGGGAAATCGAGTAGTTTTCGTGTAATTCGCGCGTGAAATTTATGAAAGTTATAAAAAATATTTTGTCGCACCACTTTTTTTCTTCAATTTTTTCCACGGATAGAACAAGGAACGCTCAAATGAACAACTCAGGTCTCATTTGTGTTGAACTCAAAGAATTTTCGAAAATTGAAAATTTAGAATCCATGCGAGAAAGTTTGTGCCGTTTTACCACCGAAAGTTTATAGTTATTCTGTTATTGGAAAGTTATTTTAAATTGACCTGTACAACTATGTCTTTTTAGCTACTGTATGTATTTTACGGCATTGCATGAAAGAATGTACTAACTTTGCATGTTAAATGATATTTACTTTCGTCCAGCTAATAATTACTACCAATTGATAATTTTCTGGACATTCCAAGAATTTCACTATCTGGTTCGCTCTTTTTGCGAAATTATTTGAATTGACTTTTTGAAAGTATTGTTGCGTATATTTGTGGTCTATTTTTTAAAAAAAGGATCGATCGTTTTATTTATATTGCATTATTCCTCTGGGGGTACCTTTTGGAGAACGTTCTCCCATTCTCTTCGAAATTGCTGAGGCTTACGTTAGCATAGCCTTTCTACAATCATCGGTTCCAGACCTATACTCATTTTCAGGTCGTAAAAGCCCAATGGGCTCTTATGGACAATGTTAGTCTTATGGAAGAATTTCGTGCACTGTTGCCAAATCGATTGTTGCTAAAGTAGAAAAGACATAGTCTTGTAGAGAAAATGACGAAGAACACGATGGTAATAAGGAAAAATGTATCATTCATTTGCTTTTTAAATAAAATAATGAAAACGCTGGATTTTTGCGGAACTGACTTTTGAAACATCTTTTACTTACCGTTAAAACATCCAAAATTTGGTGGAATTATTTTAGAAGATAACGACACAATATTTTAGTTACTTCAGCTGGGGGAAATGCTTTCATTTTATCAATATGCCAAAATGTGTATCTTAAACAAATTGTCAACGAAAATGTATGAAGTTTTAATTTGTGCTTTCAAATATATAGTTTCTGGGATATTTTCGTTCTTGAAGTCCAATTAAAAACTTCCAACGACAAAGTTTTGGGTAAAATGATGAAATTTTCTATCACATTTCGAAGATCTTCTGATGCATTACTTCCGGGTGTTTGATGTTTGTATTGAAGTCCAGATGCGCGCGACGTGACCCGCCGAGAGGCTCGACGGGAGACGCGACGAAAAGACAAGGCGCAGGTCGTGAAATTTCCGACACATTCTGCAGAATGTGTAACCCGTAAGGCTGAAAGGAAGCCTTTGTTAAAATGTCATCAGCGGAAGGGACCATCCAAATCAATGCTCGAATGATCACCAGAAGCCCTTTCGAGAATTTCATATTGCTGGCTATTCGGATCAGTTGATGCTGGTTGATTGTGAATGAAGATAGTGGGTGTGCAGTGGTAAAGAAAAGTAGGTAGTACGTAATTTAGTGAATCGTTAGTCAAATTTTAGAGATCTAAATAGATCGCAGGGAAAAGGGTGAAATTCTCGGCCATTACTTGTGAGGCCACAAGTTAAAAATCGAGGCGGAGCGTAGCGGAGTAGAGAGTTTTAACTTTGCACAAGGCAGTAATAACATTTCGTGGCATGTTCAGCGTTTTATCGGTCGGTATTAAAAATGAATTTTACTTATTAGTTCTGCGGTGCCCACAAGTGCTGGCCTCGGGCTACGCACACGTTACCAGAAACATGAAAGAAAGAAATTTGACTAAGTAACATGGAAATCTACTATTATACGTACAATTTAAATCACAAAAAAATTTTTTAAAGGTTTTTACAACATTGCCGTAATATTGTACAAAGTTTTGGCCTTTTGCAAAATCAAACGAGGTATACTTTTAGCAGAATTTAAACCTCCACGAATTTGTTTAAAAGGCGACAGTCTTTCTATACTGAATTTAGGAAGTTTCTCACATGAACAACCACGTAAATTTGCCGTTATTCACTTTCTGCCCCGCACCAATCTTCGCACGAAAAGTCGCAAGTTCGGTTACCTTTACAGCGCTCTCCAGTTCGCTTGTGGCCGACCTTGGCACTCTCACCACCCGGTGTCGCAGCAACGTGACTCCATCTTTTCTCGGACGCTTCGCCTGTCCGTCACGCGTTCGGTCAAACCAGGCCCTTCTCTCGTACGCTTCGCCCGTCCATCACGCGTTTGGTCAAACCAGGCCCATCACTCGTACGCTTCATCCGCTCCCGGCTCCCTTCTTCTTCTCTCTTTTCGTCCTCGTCACGAACGTGTATGCCCACGCTCCAAGTCTCTGACGCGTCGCAAAATCGGATCTTTGCGTTACTGCACTGGGCATCGCAACTGCACTTCGGATGGCTGCAGCGCTAATACAGTCAGTCTCCACTGGATTTCACAAAACTGTCCTGTGCGAAATGAGCACTTTTTGTGAAAAAACATTCACTGTTCTTACTTCACCCCGACCGCTTTCTTTCTAACTAGCTTGCTGCTGATTACTAATTTTCCTTGCAATTTGACCGCAGGAAAAACTCTGCCCCCGCTCACACCACTCAATTATTCATTCAAATTCCTCCGCGGTTGTGTGGCCGGGGCAACCTCGGAGGGTGGCCACTTCTCCTCCCTTCGTCTTGCCGCAGGAAAACTCTGTTCGCGAGTTCGCACTCCGCTCTTCGGTCAGCCGCGGACAGATGGCGTAGTTTGCGCCTGCCGCGCGCTTCGCTCCTTCCCGTATGTCGGTGTCTTTGTGTGGGCGGTTGTGGCGATATTGGGGTATCAGTGGCGGCTCGTGGTCACGCCATTAGGGTGTGCAACGTTGTTCTTCTTTTTCCCACACTCTTTCTCCCTCCCTCTCTCTCTCTCTCTCTCTCTCACGCACACACATATACATTACATGCATGCATTGACACACATTGACATTAATAATGACAATTAAACACAAATCATCTTATGACGTCCGATAGCATGCCGAACAATTCCATTCCATTGTTTCTTTTCAGCAATTTTTTCTGTGGCTTTTTCATTGAAATCATAGATTTCTTACGTTTCATATTTTCAACGCTATTTATTGTTAGTTGCACAAACACCCTTGACAGAAAAAGAACTCTCTGATTTCGGTTTCTCAAAACACATTGAAACGTAGCCTAATACTTACGTTTACAAAATACATTTGGGGTTTGAATACTTCGGAATGGTTCTGTAATTGCAACTCACATTAAAACACAAGAGAATACACATATTATATACTATTAACATTTTTATAAATGCAACAGTGCACAGCAATGCGTTCGCGTTTCGCGCGCTAGTGCGAAAGCTTATTTAAGTGGAGAGATATCTCACACTTTCTTCGTTCAATGTCATACTTCTGTTAAAAACGTGTGCTACTCGAGACACGTCAAGGCTTCGTATCTTCGAGACACGTCAAGGCTTTTCCCGAGATCGCCACTGCGCCTGCGCCGTAGATGGAGCACCGCGCCGGGTTTGCTCCAGTCCATAAGCCACCGTTGTTTCCCTCCTTCCCCTGCAGCCCCGCGGCAGCCTAGGACGCCGTTTCCTCGGTCGCATTCTCCCGATTGTGCTCCCGCAGGCTTTCACGAAAGAAAGGCGGACGGACCGGCAATCGCAGCTTCCGAATGGCGCGTGTTTTGAAATAACATGTTTCGGGAATGCTCTGAGAGGACTTGTATTCTCCTCTTGTTAAGAGATGTTTAAGAGAAATGGCACCGAATTAATTTGGGTGTGCACATGCGAACGTGCGAATACCCACGAGCCGCCACTGGGGGGTATATTCCCATATCGTTACAATATATTATGTAATCGTTACTAGTACATGCTGTACATGCACCACTATTATCTTTAAACTTTTTGTATCAATAGAGCACTAAATGCAATGGCAAAAGCCATTATCATTTAAACTTCTGAAATTGCATTAACCGTTGTATTGTATACTATAAAAGGGAGGGTGACGTGAATTACGTGTTTAAACGAGTAGTTTTGTAGAAAGTATCACAATATAATAACAAATATATTTTTCGATATTTTTTTCTGAATTAGCTGCAAACAGAACAGTTACAGTAGATGGTCGAAACTAAATCCTGAGAGTAGGAATTAAAGTGCACGCACAAGTCACTTATAACTGCCTAAAAGTTGGTTGCAATAATATTCCTAAAATAAGATGTTTCAGTGAACAACGATGTACAAATGTATGTGTGTATATAATGTGTAGTCTGGGACCCTATTTTACTGAGATGGCTGATATTGATGCATGAAATTAGTTTGGACAGTCTTCAAAAAATTTTCGTGATTTCTTTGGTATTCCTGACATTGATTTTGTACAATACACAAACTACACGGCATTATTAATCTAGACAGAGAGAGAGAGACACACACACACTTAAACCATTCTATCCAGCTGTTACGCTGTTTTGTAAAGGAAGGAATCCTGGGGCGAATCCCAGTTTCCATGATCAGAGAAGCCTTTGTGTTAGAAACAGGAAACTAGTGTGTAGGCGAGGTCGCTTCTTTAATGGTGAATTAGAGTTGGGCCGTGTGTGTGTGTATAGTTATAGAAAAATTATTTGGAAAGATCTGTTGCCAGAAGATAAGACTATGTATAGTTTTATAAGTTCCAAAATATAGCAATGTTAATATATTCAAAACTGTGTATTGTAAATAGTACTAATTGTACTAATGTACTAATTATCTATTAGTTTAAAGCTATGCAAAGCCGTACAGCTAAATAAAGTCCCCATATTGCCCTTTGTTACAATTTAACGCTTGCTTGTTAGAAGTTGATAGAATGAATGCTCTGCTACAATCAACGACTCATCAGAATCATATCATGCAGAACGGGTAAAAAGGCTGGTATCTGCTAAGCCAAATCGTGGGAGAAGACAATGCTATAACAATAAATCTATGTGTTGAAACTGAAAATTTTTTTGTAACAACAGGTTATGTTATTAAAATAAAAAGTGCATATTTATAATATTAATTGACTGATAAAAATTATATGAGAAAGTCTGTGTTATAACCACACTAGTTAATTCAATTGCCCAGGTTTCAAGAAGTGTTTAACTTTATATTCTATTATTTCCTGTTCATAGTTTGATCACATTAAAATTAACAGATGTGATATTAATTCTTGAGTTACTTCTCGTATTTATTCCAGTGAATGAGCCAACCTTACATGTATGTGTATACATTACTATCAATTGTGGTGAAATATATGTTGTTTGTTGTTTTTGTGATTAATTTTATTACTAACATTATTTATTGAGAGAAGTTCAAAAGTACTTCAAGTGATTGAACTCACGTCTTTTCTCATTTTGCTAAAAGTTCCTGCTCCTAATACTCTTATTTGTATTAGATTCTGTTGCATAGAAATTAAAATCATTTTTCATCTCTGTGAATAATTGTGAAGAGTACATATGAAAATTATGAAATGAAATTATAATTATTGTGATACTTTTGGACGCTTTGTTATGAAGTAAAAAATTGTGTTGATAAGTTACAACTAATAACTGTAACTTATATTCAAATATTTTCTTTTATTAAAAATTAAAATTTGATTTTACTTTACTTGGTGGGGTCTGCTTCTATGTTTTTTCTGTGCTGCTAGAATGCATGTTTTGCTTGGTTTGTGTATGTAAGCCTGCATTTAATGTATTACCTACTGGTGACTAATTTAAAACTAGTATAATTATGGACAATCCTGTTAATTGACATGCACTTTATTTTTTAATGTGTTTCTATTAAAATAAAAGTCAATTAAGGGAAAAGAATTTCCAATGTAATTCTTTGTGCGGTATGTATGATTTGCAAATCAATGTATAAATTGTGTTTGATTAATGAAAATTTACTATCTTCTGAATTGCTTTTCAGGTTGAGCCAGACAATGACAATTTTGAGCAAGCTATTGCAAAATATATGGCAACTATTGGAACCCCACGTAGAAAATTTAGATTGAATAGAAGTCCTAGCAAATACGATAATTTTTTTTCTGATGTACCTCAGGACTTCATGGATGCTGCTGTGCATGTTTTGAAAGAAATACCCCTACCGAAGAATGAAAATGAAAGAAAGGTATTCTATTGCTGTGTATGCAGTTATTGTTTTGTTGCTATGTATTCTATAACTTTGCTTCTCATTGCTTTCTTATAGCAAATATTGTCACAAAACATTGAAAATTTGTCATGTGTCTCTAAGTTACGGTGTTGCAATGTTTTTATTGAAATTATTTTAGGCCTTACAAAGCTAAAGAAGAAAATGCCAAAATTATTGCAATGACCTAAATATTTAATGGACTAACACCAGTTCACATATAAATTCCATTACAATTAGTATTAAAAGCCATGCAAAACTAGTGGTGCTGTAACAGCTTATACTTTCCCGCATTATTTCTAAATTTGCAATTTTCGGAAATTCAGGCAGTTCAACGAAAATTAGACTTGTGCCATTCCATTACGCAACCCATCCGTGCAAAAATAAAATAAAATAAAATAAAAATAAAAAAATAAAAAAACTGGACCGATTTTCGAGAAAAAGTGTTTTTTTCTCGCAATTACTAATGTAAGAAGAGAGAGTACGGGAGAGTTCGTTTTTCTTTTTTTGGTCCATTTTTCTTTTTTTTTTTTCTTTAAAATGTTATTCACTTGACCTACACAGTGATATTTTGCGTATTTCTGTGAGGCTTTCTCCGTGCGTTGTGGGAACAAACATCGTCATTGTGCCTAAAGTAGTTGTCAACTGGACCGGTCAACTTAACCATATTTTCTTTATATACCCGAAAACATACAAGCCGCGACGTATTATTAAAATCAAAACACGCTATTATAAAGCAGAAATACTAACAATTAATCTAGTGTGAATATTTTTCTTGTGTTCAATTGCAATAAAATTGCAAAGAAGATGAGTGGTAGAAAATACTTCTGCCCTTTCAAAAAATTTCCTTACTGTACTGAACAATGAAGGCCTGCAATATATAAAAGTGGCTTAGATTCTCATCATACCTGTCATTCTACGAATGTCATCCAGTGGAAAAAGCAGGAATCACTTCCCACCAACAGTTAAAAGCATGGACCGCTTAATCTAACTGGTCCAATTAACGTAACTCTCCCCTATTGTAATCGTGCGCCGCAAAACGGCGAATTTTCGACACAAAAACTCTTCGGGCCCTGCTAAAGAAAAAGTAGATAAATCTAGTTTCTAAATATTGAAAAACAATCCAAACACATGGTGTAGCCAGAAACCATGATTTGTGCATCCTTGATACCGAAAAATCAATTGATGGCAAAACGCCTGTCAGTCCGTCCGTCAGTGCACAACGCTAGCGCATAAACCATTCGACCGTTTTTCTCCAAGATTGATATTCCCCAAACGTTCGGACTGATGTCGTGGCTCCTGGAATTTGAAATCGGTATTTTAATTTTGGAGAGGCTTTACATGAAGCCCCTCGGACATATTCAAAATTTTTAGAAAAATGGCTCCAAATTTTTTGATTAAATTTTGCTGTTGAATAGTGCGAAAGACGTCTAAGAGAATGGCGCAGGTCTCATTTTCGTTAAAATCCCTGATTTTTCGAAAATAACAAAAAATCAATTTTTTTTCGGCGTCTTCCTACAACTATAATGTTGAAAATAGATATTTCTTTCCTAAATAAAATCTGTTCCTAAAAGACAAATTTTGAAATAAGTTCAGGTTCAACTTTTCGAATATATGAGTAGTTTTCGTGTAATTTTGACCAAAATATATGCAATTTTTAATTTTTCCTCAAAAACTGCTCCAATTTTTTTTCTTTAAAATCTCTCCACGTACGTAGTAAGGAACGGTAAAAAAATATGGTGTTAGTTCTCATTATTTTGGTGTCCCAAATATGGTGTTAGTCCCAACCGAGACTTCTAAAAAGTTCACGATATCAAAATACAGTTTTCGCTCAACAATGCGGAATCATGGGGCAAGTAATATACTGTAGTGATATTGTACGTAATATACTTCTTAAAACATTTTATGCATAAAACATTTTATTGACATTTAAAACTGAGGGAAGAAAAGAAAGATTGTTTATAAATTAAAATATATAGTATTGTCTGTAATAATATGTGTATCTGTCTCCTTTGATGTTATATTTCTCTTTTGTTTCATCTAATAATTCTCCCATCCTTATTTTCAGCCTACAAAAGCAGTTCAAAATTTATGCAATATAAGATTTATCTAATGGTTCAGTTCGCAATTAATGACTAAATCATTAATGTTATATCATTTATGACGATGTGCAGAGGAGAACTCATAATTATTATTGGAAGAATGTGGAAATCATTGAAAATTTGTGACTGAAGTAGGACCACTATCCTGCAGGCTTGCAGTATTGCCAAATCTACAGTCATGGCCTTTACTTGGGTTTTCGTAGCGTGGCGCGCGAGAGAATGACTTCACGATGGAATATGGCACACACATTTTTGCGCATATTATGGCACAGACCATAATAGCTGAGCTCAGGAGAATAGAAAGGGAAAGAAGGGAAGTCGACTGATCCTCCTTTGATCCTTCCTACGTTTTGGCGAAGAGAAGTGGCTTGTGACTAAGCCACTCTAATCCACTCCCCGTGATGTAATGCCTAACGGCGGTTCCACGGGGAGGATGGAGGAGAAGGGAGGTGGTTTTAATATATATATATATATATATATATATATATATATATATATATATATATATATATATATATATATATATATATATATATATATAATACTCGGTTACTAATAATTAAGGAAACGCGAATGATTCCACTAATTCTTATAGAGTAAATATAAACTCCACTTCATTGCACAATGTTCTCGCCCACTAAAAATTGCTCACCGCCCTCTTCCTACGATTAGGCATATCGAATTGCTCTAGTGTAGCACGCAGCCCGCCGAAGAACGCGGTGAGATGTCTGCGGAGGTCAGGAAAGTCACGCTATCAGAACAGCAGTGTGCCACAGGTGCGACCCTGCTTCCAGGTCAGGAGGGTGACTGTACATTTGAGCGCGTGCCCTGGCGGCGCTGGGCTTGGAAAGAAAGGAGCGCGAAATGAGGAGAAAACATTCAAAACGTGACATGTCTTTTACTCCTTTTCAAGAAAAACGCAAATATGTTATAGCATAAAAAATATGCAAATATTTTATATGTACTCAATTCTTAATTATGAAATAAGGATAGCTAAATATATTATTAATATAAAATTTAAATACTCTGGTAGAATTTTGGAGCGAGTTTCGTGTCGGATATGTCTTGTTTTGAATGAATGCTTAGGACATTGCATGCTTTGATTGAATGACAGCTGGACATGTTTTGATTTGAAAGGAAAATAAATCTTTATTGAAATTCATAAAAATATATTGGGGAAATTAACATTATTGCAAATTTGATTTAAAAAGTTTATAATTTATTTATTATTAAAGTAAGAATATCCCTACGTAAAGAATTTTATACAAATCCATTGACACGGTTGGCGAAAAAAGAGCGCCTTCATTTTTCCTCCTTTTATCAAAAAACAATTTTTTGACCTATTTTTAAAAAATGTCAGGCTTCCTTACCTTACGGTTTGAACGATTCATGTTTCGGGATTTTTTCTTTTTCATTGTGTTCTTTTTTCTTTCTTTTCGTTTTTTCGAATGCTCAGTAATGTCACTAACACACCTCCATTTCCACGGCTCGGAATTATTTGATGTACGATATGTTCCTCTAACTGAAAAGTAAATAGCGATATTAAAGCAAAATGTTTCAGATACAGAAAGAACAATTTCATGTCTATTTCGTGGTCAGTAGCTAACTTACTGATTCTCTATACTATGAAGTTGTAAAAATTTCATATAATTGAACCGTTGCGGCTTTAAATATTGCAAGTGAGGATTAGACAAATTACCTGGAAAAGCTGCTCATTGTTTCTCTCGAGCGGCCGAGGAAAATCCGCAGGCCCAAGGAACCCCAACCCATCGGGACTCAAAACAGGAAGTCAGAGCCCATGCTTTCTAAAACCTAAGGTTTGGAAATGCCTTTCTTTTTATACAAATTTTTTAATAATAGAAATCAAGTGTATGTACCTTTCCCTCTAAATAAACGGTAAATGACTCATTTGCTTCAAACGGTAAATAACAATAAAATCATAAAGAGAAGGATTGTTGAAAGTCACGTGTAGTTTATAAATATTTTTAAGTCAAAAGACGATTCTATAAGATAATTTCACTACAGTTATGGAGAGAGTGGAGGGGAGTGATATTAGAGAGTGCAAATTTTTGGCTGATCTCACTCGGAATTTCACATGTACTGAGCCGCTTTATATAAAAAGAACATTTTTCCTTCCATACCTTCAAACATGAAAAATTAGCAAACATTAATGTTCTGAAGGACGTATTTAAAAATTTATAAACAATATTTGACGCTTTTCTTCATACCTGCGAATACAGTGATCGACACGCATGACGCACCTTTTCCGCGTGGAGATATGAAACTTTTGGACCTTTCTTCACCGCGGTGCCTGAGCGTGCAACGCATTTTCGCGTGCGATGGTCGAGGGAGTTTCTCTCTCTGGTAGGGGCCGAGCGGATGCAGCTGTTCTAACGCTTGGCGGGAGTGTTTTAGAGCGCAAGGAAGTTTTCTAACGCTGCGGCGGGAGTGTTTTAGAGCGAAAAAGGAAAGTTTTCAAGTACTGGGCGCTTTGCATATGAGTGAGGAACCCAGTTACCCAAAACTGCTCTCTACGTCAAGGTAATGATCGGAGAAACCATAGAAAACTACCGTTGAGGAAACCCGACCACTGGAATTCTTCCCCAGTCAACGGCGGAATTCGACCTAGCTAGAATATGCCTAATGTCGAAAAACCGCCACCCTGGGAACTCGAACCCTAGGACCTCTCGGTCGTCATCTCAGCGAAAGAAAAACACAATGAATTTCCCCCGACCTGTATGATTCTACTGAAATACCGGCATTTTCCTGTGAAAATACCGGTATTTTGATGAGAGAATACCGATATAATACCTTTAATTAAACTTATTTTACCGGTATAGACATCGGATAAAGGTAAAATTAAAATTTAAGGTATTTTGAATAAAGGTGTAATAGATGTAAAGGTATTTTTATACCGGTATAAATACCTATTATTTCGCTATTCGGTCCCTGGGAATAGGATGAGAACGGCAAAATAATTACAAAAAAAGAAGACACATGAAAAGATGGGAGGAATACACGAAGTAGTTATATGAGAAGGACTTTCAAGTACAGGAGTGGATAAACATTGATGATTACGAAGATGAACCAGAGATTTTTGTAGAGAAAATGCATTGGGTGACAAAACAACTGAAAAATGGGAAGTCCCCGGGTGTAAATAATGTCCTAATCGAACTACTCAAAGACACAGAGGAAGAAATCATGGCGAAACATACAATTATGCAATTTGATCTGAAAAAGAAAAGAGTGATCAACAGATTGGAAACGCAATATGTTTATTCCATTACAAAAGAAAGGTGACAGCCGTGATTATGCAAATAACAAAACAATTACATCCAGAGAAAGAAAGAAAATTACATACATTCATAAAATATGCATGCCTATCACGTAAGACCAGTGCTTGATTTGTAAAATTTTAGGTCCCGGAACGCGCTCCAAATTATGTATTAATTTAATAGAAATAGTTATATATTTATAATATAATTTAATAATCACCGAGGTAAAGGAACGCCGTTCCGTCATGTTCCGTATGAAATCAAGCCCGTAAGACCAAAATCCAAATAATCGAGAAAATGGCATTTCTAATCCTGTAGTGTGGGTTTAAAAGCTGAACATTCACAAAGGCCGAATAAAGGAAGATTCTTCTGAAGTATGGGCACGGAAGAAAATATTGAAAAAATATGGTCAGGAAAAAAAGACAAATGCCGAAATTTTGAAAAGAAAACAGAACTTTCTCTAAAAGCCAAAGCCAAAATATAGAAAATAAAATATTTTGGACATACTATGTCGAACAAAATCTCTAGAAAATGATATTATGCTTGGAATGGTAGAATAAAGTGGAAAGAGCGGAAGAAAAAGATGTAGGTGGCACAATGAAATAATTAAGGCAACCAACCACACATGACCAGACATAAGTGTGTTGAAACCAAAAACAATATCACAAACAAAAGGAAAAGGCAGTTTGAGTCCGAGTGATCAATGAACAAACATGCTATGAACTATGCTAATGAACAAAAATCCTATTGCTGTGTATATCTAGATAGGCTAACGAGGGATGGCTTGCGATGTATGTTCTTGTACTATTTCTCTGCGCGTCCACACGCCGCGAAGAATTGGGGCTTGCAGATAAAAGGAGAGATTCTCACAACCGCCGCTTGGCCGGGACTGGAGCCGATAAATAGATATCATCGCACTGAACAGTATGTTTGATACCCGCAGTCCTTCATGTGTTCATTCTGCCATTATCGGGGAAGAACTCGCCGAATTATCGACGCATCCTCTCCCAGATTCGGATAGCAAGAAAAGCGAAGGCTGGATGCTCAAATAATGCAAATATCAATGTTCAAAATTAAAACAATTCTCAAAACCTGGTTTAGTAACCTCGAACAAGTTCGTGGAAGATAATTTGTTTTGACAGTGGCCGTGATTGTTAATTTATAATTACGATTTAGACAAAATGGCAGAAGATAGGAAAAAGAATAACAGCGAAACTAAACCTGAAAACTAGCGCTCAGGGCCATCTCAACGAGTCACAACTTCCTCAAATGTGTACAGGAAGGTGGGCGAGAGGCCTTATACCTAGAGTGCTTGCGTTGGCCGCCTCTCTGGGTACGGGAGGACATATGTAGGTAATGCCAGAAAAATGGGATCATCTCTTGGGCCGAAGATAGTCTATTGGATGAGGATGTTACAATCAGCGTTCCCTTTATTCGAACACATGAACTGACAGTGGTATAATGCAATATTATTTCATATTATAACTCCTATAAAATTGTGATTATCGATTCGTTTCATTCACAAACAACTCATCAAGGTTAAAACATCGATAATAAACATCGGGTTTCATAAATATTTCATTTTTTTACGAAATATGTTCATGTGTCTATACAAAATCTCTGTTTTGAAAATATTAACATCAATGTTGCATCCCTATTCTCGACACCTAAATGAGGATCGCCGATTTAATACTTTTGCATTCTGACTCACATTCCCTAACAGGAGGTTTATCAGTGAGACATGTAAACCGTTTTACTAGTAGTATGTTAAATGCAATAAATTGAATTGCAATAAAAATGCAATAAAAGCAATAAAATGCAATAAAATGCTCGTGCATAATCTCGGCTCGTTCTTTCTGGTTGTGGAATCATAACGGAAGATCTTAGAAGTAAAATGTATGTAAAATAAGATGTTAGGACATGGAATATTGGTGATATCTACACAATTAATTCAATTTTCTTTTTGAGATCAGTTTCCAAATCGGAAATGATATTTTGAGTAATGCCTCAAATAATTTTTTGATGGTATTCGAAGGAAGAAGGAAATATGTGAACGAGATATATACCTACAAAATACGACTATTACAGATGATACGAGACCGTTTGGTTGTGTTACAGCATCACTAGTTTGATTAGTGGGGAAAAATATATTGAGATTGAAGGGGACGAAAGCATAAACCGACTGCTTGGCTTTCCTACCTGAAAGTTCGACCCCCTTTCGCGCCGCAAGCCGCCGGGTTTGGCCGTTCGGTTGCGTGGAGGGAGGGCCCACAAGGGTCGGGTGACGACGCAACGGTGTGGAGCGGAGAAGGGGGGAAGGTGTTATCCAAATTTCACTTTACGCCGCTCCTATTCATCCGATTTGCATGATTGACACGGCGTTGGATTCAGGAAGCACGTCGTCATCGTGCTATAAGCCCACATTTTTTTTAATTTCTTCCCGAAACAATGAGAAAATTTTTTAAACAATTTTGGAAATCTTTTTTGAAAACACGGCTTTGTAGCGTAAATTCTATTTTAAACAGGAGTCCAATGCCGTTTACAGATCGAAAATCGAACCATTTCTTCAGACGTTATCGGTCTAGTAAATTCCCTGTGATAGTGCTGCGATCTATTGATTTTTCCTATAAGTATTTTTCGGTACATTTAACCTTAAGCAGTGCTTGCAGAACAAGCGACATCTAGCGACACGACCGAAAAAGATGCGAAAAGGCGTGCCATATTCCATCGTGAAGACAAGTCCTTCACACGCCACGTTACGAAAACGCAAGTATAGTAACGGATGGCCGCGCACTGTTAGGCCCGCAAAAGACTATGCCGTGAGATGCATTGCCAGAAATGTGGAAAGAGGCCGGCGAGGCTGGGTCCACACACTAGAAATAGGTTATTCGATGTCTTAAAATGCCTTTATGCACTACAAGCCGCGAGTGGAACAGCAGTTAGCTGTGAGATCACCTACGAGTCTCATTTCTTGTTTTATTAAATGCTTTTATGTAACTTTAACCCGTGAAATCCTTTTGTTGCCATAATCGTAAACCATCTGTTTATCTAGTTGGAATTGCCTGAAGAGAAATACATTACTGCATTGCATACAAATCATTATTTAATGTAAATCACTGGAACGTATGTGACTTTTATTGTGAGGTGTGCAATCTGTACATATTGTCTAGAGCTCCGTAATTTCCCCCCTCTGTTTTACTGTATTTATTGGTTGAATTATGAATAAATTGTTAACGATCAACTAATTCAGAATAAAATTCAAAATTAATAAATTTATTCATAAAAAATAAATATGAATTAATAAAATAATGAATTAAATTAATTCAAAATACTCCTTCAGGTTTCTTGCTTCAAATTTTAGTTTTATATTGCTGATTATGAACGGGTTCCATTCAAGTAAGAATATCTTTCACACAAGTTTTTTTCTTTTTCATTCCCATTTAAACAGAAAATTCAAGTAAACAATTTAAAAACTGGTTGTTTATCATATCTTTTACTGCTAAATATTATAACCTCACTCAGTTCTACGCACTGTTTAGCGTTTTCCTGCTGTATCGAAGGCCTAAATGCCACATAAAAAATGGAGTAGAAATGTGTCCGAGAAAACTCGCTCGCTGACCGACTCGAGCGAGGAACTCTTTCGCCTCCGCAGAGGCGAACGAAAAAACTCTTTCTAGAGTGTGAGGGTCGATAAGTGTCCCTTGTTTCGATTTTCCACATTTCACGTCGCACATTTCTCGCAACGCATTCCTCGGTGTAGTCTGTTGCGGGCCTCATATGGTTATATAGAATGTTGTTACGAGTTAACGAAACAGAACTTCAAAAAAGTCGTGACAATTGTTATAAATACATAAACAATATTTTTCCAAAAAGGTTACAGATTTTTTCTTTAAATGTTTTCCTTGATTTCAAAGTTTGCTTAGTAATATGTAGGGAACGGATTTTCATGTAAATACATATTTTTACGGGGACAAGATACCTGCATTCACTAATATTTTTTACACTTAACACGATATTCTGAACTAATTGGAACCATTTTTATTTTACATACTTTGGTATAATTACATATTTTTACATATTTTATCTATAGCTACATATTTCGTTACATTTTAAGATATTTATAGGTCGAAAATGAACCTTTCACTTGTGATGTTCAAAATATATGTTACTTGAAAACTAACTTAGTTACTGAAATACTTAAAAATACGCAATGCGCTTGTATTAACGCTGGACTGTAGCTTTTAATTGCCAAACTTATTTGCTTCTAGGAAATAGCGTAGTCGGGATCAACGATGAGCGGATGTAGTATGTGAAGCAGAAGGAACTTCAATCACGTGCTTATTCGTGTTTCATAGACCCCATGCGTAAAAGAATCAGATCATTGTCTTATCCCTTTTCTGGAGTTGGCTTGGGAGTATGCTCCCTTTACCCCCCCCTTCTATCACAGGCTACACGGTACTAATCACTTGAGCTCTGGCTCCTCGTTAACAACATTGTATATAATACGAAAGTATTATGTTTTGGAAGAAACTAGCGAATCATTGCTTCTGTAGATATAAAACTTTCATTCAGCCTCTCTGAATCCATGTAAAGTTCTGATCGGCAACGTACTCTGCTCGGAAAACTCTTGAAGTGTGGAATTGTAAACATTATAACGAATATTTATTTCACATATTTCCTATTTTTTCTTACATTTTTGAAAAAATAAGTACATATATATGTACATATTTTGCTTTTTTCTATTACAATAAAGTCCGTTACCTAGTAATATGGGCTGGGTCTGATTTTCATGAAAACCTCTTAGTTTAAAGTAAAAAGAAAAGTATAAGTTCAATTTTTTGATACTCTATTTTAAGGACATTAAATATTTTCTTTCTCTATGTATTTTCGAAAATTGCAAAAAAAAAAAAAAAAAAAAGGAAAAGTAAAAATTAAAAAATATTTTTTCCTTAATAAAATCTGTTCTAGAAATTTAAGTATATAAATAAGGTCATGTATTTTTTTTCTTAAAACATGTAGTTTTCATTTAATTTCTGCTTCAAATTAGGTAACATAATTTTTTTTTTTAAATTGTCAGAAACTTCTGCAAATTTTTTCGTTGGATAGAGGAAAAGATGTCTAAAAAACATTGCAGGTCTCATTTTTATTAAACTGTAATTTTTCCAAAATTGCATCAATCAGTAATAACCCAACCAATAGATTTTTAAGTGTTGGGAAATCTGATTATAGCTGTATGATGGTGATGTAGCGCAAATTTGCTTGAAATGCTAACTTGAATGACTCAAGTTTGAATCTTGAACTCAGAAAAAATGTTGGTTGGAAACAGTTTTGAGGGTTCATAATGTAGCATAATTTTGCATTGACATTACAAAAAGTTCCAGAAAATATGTGAAAATATGTGCTATTGTATCACAACTAGTTTTCTCAGAGCTTGGAATTTATTTCTGAAGGAGTGAGGTAAGAATTGCACTCGAGGTTTACCTTTAACTTGCAATACTACACCTTTAACTGCTTTGTAACTTCAATGTATGTTTAATTAGTAAAATACACCTTAATCACCTTCATTTACTTGTCTCCCTCAAAATTAGACTGGTATTTAATTGGCATTACTCAGAAGTTTGAAGTTTCTTTGAAATAGAGAAAGTAGAATTTCAAGAGAAACAAAACAATAATGTAATAATTTTATTATTCAATTTTTTTTTAAATTTTAATTTTAGAGAGTGCTGTTATTTCTCCTTGTCATTTTGGGGATGATTTTTCAATTTTAGTTACATTTTTCTATTAACTTGATAATTAATATTCTAGGAACTGGAAGTGGATTGGATGCTTCAATTGACTCGAGTCATGGAGTGCTTAAACGCTTCAACAATGGTTACGCCTGGCAGACAGATGAAAAATGGTATGTTGTAAAATAAACATTGGTTTTGATTGAATTCTACAAGCGAACATACTTTCAACTTGGATTAATATGCGTGAAACACGCACGCACGCACGCCCACACATACACATACACACACACACACACACACACACATACACACACACATACACACACACACACACACACACACACACACACACACACACACACACACACACATACACACACACACTTTCTCTATCTCCCTCTTTCTCTCTTTCTATCTCTTTTTCTCTGTCTTTCTATCTCTCTTTCTCTCTCTCTCTTTCTGTCTCTGTCTCGCTGTCTGTCTCTGTCTTTTTCAGTCAGTCTGTCTCTTTCTTTGTCTGTCTTTCTATCTGTCTACCTTTCTGTCTGTCTCTTTTCTCTCTTTCTCTGTCTATCTCTTTCCTCTGTCTCTTTCTTTCTCTGTCTCTCAAAGAGAGAGACTCTTTGTCTGCCTCCTCTGCCTTTGAGAGGCAGCTGGGAACCAAGAACCCAAACGGCTGTGTTTGCACTACCGACAGATCTAGCCAGGAAAGCGGATCGGATGATCAAAAATTGGATTGGCTGATTAGGTGTCGCTTTTGGGAGAAGATAGTTGTTACCAGGTGTTAAAGGTGCTGGGCTTTTGGTGTCTTGGCGCGAAAATGTAAAGGGTAGAATGTAAATAAGTCCAGAATTGTCATCGATGCGGTGAGGGATGGCATTTTGTTGAGACCTGCATTAAAGCCCCTAATTGTTGTCTCAAGGGAAAGACAGAGAAACGCGTGCAACTGGTAGCTATAAGTGTCCCTATTACCAAAAGGTTTTGCGGAACGGGATTGGAAGAATGAGAATATGGGTCCTTTGTGATCCTGTGTGAGCAGGATAGGAGTATAACCGGTATTCAACAGGTTTCAGACGCGACTAACCAAGCTGCGGTGTATATTTGGTGTAATAGTCCAGTCCAGGAGGTTACGCAAGTCCCAAGCGATGGATTCACCTGGATTAAGGGTTTCGGTATATATTTTTATTGTGTTTATGCCCCCAGTGTGTCACTTGTGTTCAAGGCATTACTCGATACAGGCCTGCAAATTTAAATGTCATAATTTTTTTAAATTTATACAAAATATATAAATTTTTGGGGTGCTGATTTTATTTCAGAACTCAGTTTTATCCCATCATGCACCTTTTTGTACGACTCGCTATGAATTTTTTTAGCTAACTGACATTTTATTATCATGAGACAATAAAACGCGTTTTCTTGCAAATAATACACACAATTTTTATTATACAAACTATTTAATAATTTTAATTTCTAAAAACATTATTTAAGGGTGTTGTTATAAATTTTTTTTTCTATATGAAGCTGTGGGTGTTGCTTTTTTTCTTACGTACGCTGCGTGACCTGTCCCGGTACAGCATCCAGCAGTAGATCCCCCAGTATCTTTACATTCAATCGACCCTGATATCTCTTTCCCATATCCTTATAATATCTTGGTGGACACGTTTTATTTATTTATTTATTTATTTTACATAAAAAAAAACAGTTAAAACTGCGTATGACGTGCTATGGGGAAAAGTTAATTGTGTGCACATTTTCAAAATTCTGTGATCCCTACACTAAGTCATATACTACTTGAATTTTGAAAAAAAAAATTGCTCCTCGCTCAGCACACCATCATTTTTAGGAAAGAAATCCAAATGTGGATCCAGGAAATGAATCTTCAAGCTCATCAAACATCTCAAATCTTTAAAGTTCTTCAACATATTTTTAACAATAATTGTATAATCTGAGTCTTTCTTGTTTCCTAGGAAGTTCTTAACCATTCTTTCAAAGGAAATCCAAATGTATCTGTGATCTCTGTGATCATGGGATCATGGTTATTCTAACATAAGTCTTATGTTTGGTCCAACGAAAATTCCTTCATCTTGGCTTCTGAGAGGTGTGGAACTTATCACAGAGATATTTAAAGTACCTTCCATTTCTTGGCATAGCTATAATGAATTGTTTCACGAGTCATAATTCTTTGCAGATGTAATAGCAGTATTTTCTTTGTATCTCTCAATAAGATCTTTCTTTAAAACATTCTTATTTCATGGTTATAAAGTAGTTCTTGGGAGCCATTCTGATTGGTCCCAGTGCTGCACTCTTGCACGGCCGTCCCGTTCACAAAGAAATAAGAAAATTTGTATACTCAGACTGTTGTCCAAGAAGCATGCACAAAATCTTTAGGTGTCCACATATCACCCAGCCGTGGTTGTCGCACTGTATTTTAGTAAGGATAAGTGCAAGATTTTCGTAAGTTTCTTTGAAGTGAACTGAATTCCCAATAGGTGTTGAAGCACACTCGTTGCCGTTGTATAATAGCACTGTTTGTAAACGTTTTTTGGATGAATCCATGAAAAGTCGCGAGTCATCCAATTCCTTTGCGCATCTATCTTGGACGTCCGTGGTTTACACCCTCATCTCACACCACAAACAGGTACATTGTGCCCTGTGGAAGGAAAAGTGCAGAAATACTATCACCAGTTCATAGATGACGTCACTAAATTGTATGCTAAATACAGAAAACTGCCAGTGACGTGCTGCACAATTAAGTCAATTTGTGAAAAAACTGTGCGTGATGGAGCATTTCTAGTTACATTTTCGATTTCAGCATACAAAATACATAAGGGACAGTTGGAATTCTCAAAAAAGTTTTCCATTGCAAACCTGTGTTTATTGGATGACGCGAGAGAACGAAAACCTCTTATTATTGTTGGGGACTTTAATGCAAGGACCACTGAGTGGAGCACCAGGGTAACAAAGTAATGTAGAATGGCGCGACCATTCTTGGCAAGGCCCGACCTCCATTGTTGACGTGACATTTGCGTGTGATAGCCTTGCTAGACGGATTACGGCGTGGGAGGTTAGCGATCATTATACACATAGCGACCACCAAGCTATTGAATATGAAGTCAGGGATAAGTTCTGCAAGGGTTAGGGGGAGGGCTACTTGGAATCACAGGATCGCGATTCTTTCGCTGCCGTGATGGAGGGCAACGATTACTGGTCGGAAACTAGGGTTGTACTACACTAGAACCGTAATGAACCGAGTCTTTCACGTTTGTGATGCATCAATGACGAAAAGCCTCAGGAGAGAACGCTGTCTTCCAGTGTACTGGTGAACTTTCCATCTTATTCCTGACGTAACGAAGTGGACTCAAAGGGAACACGGAGATGTGGATCATTATTTGACACAGTGGTTAACGAGGCATGGGTGCTACCGTGCATAGCAACTCCATTTCCAGTTGGACGATGACTGCTCATGTCCAACCTGCGACCTATTGGTTGAAGACGTGGAACACATGTTCTTTCACTGTCCATGCTTCGTCGAGGAGAGAGAAGAACTCAACTGACTCCTGCAACTCCCTGATACCATCATCACTAGGATGCTGGTGTCCCAAGAGAATTGGGACTGCGGTAACCACATATGCTGCAAAAGTTTTGAAGAAGATTCGGGTAGAAGAACGACTGCGAAGTAGTATCCTGTGACATCTGTTGGCATAGAGCGATAAGCCGATCTGCCCTTCCCATCGTGCAATGCCTGACGGCGGTTCCGCGTGAAGGGAATCGGAGGAATGGGAGGGTTTTTGTAGGTAGGCTTAGGTTAGCTGTGAATCCCATTCGCTTCTGAGTGCGGGCCCTGCAATGTCATGGGAAGATTTTCCCCTACCTTTGAAAAGCAGACACACACACACTCTCTCTGGAGTTCCAGTCTTCAATAAAGAAAGTGTTTGGATCGCATGCCGATGTGAGAACTCACGATGAAGTGACCATGCAGATGAAGGACCTAGATGTGGTCACTTCTAAAGAAGAAGCCCGCATTGCTTTGGTTGACCAATTCCCAGAAACAAAGGATTTACCGGCATCAATAGTTAAATTCCTGAGACCAGCATATGGGGCAACACCACCAGCAGTCAGTCTCGCGGTCACCGTGGCCAACGACCTGTTCGCTGCTGGTAATGTGAGAATAGGATGGATAAACTGCCCATTGCATGAGTGGGAAACCCCTCTGAGATGTTTCAAATGCTTTGATTTTGTACACATAAGTCGAGCATGCAAGAGCCCGTATGACAGATCGAGGTTGTGCATGAATTGCGGCGATCTCTCCGCAAAGACATGTATGATGTGCGTAGAAAGTGCCTGCTGTGCGTACAAAACGACAAAGACAGCAAACATGCTATCGGGTGTAACAGGTGTCCTTACCAAAGAGTGCTAAAGCCAATATTGGACAGGCCATGAGAATCGTTCAATTAAATCTTAACCATTATGAAGTTGCTCAGGATATCCTAGCACAATCTCTGAGGGAATGGGATACATGTCGCAATTCTGTGTGAACAATGTGGAAACCACGATGATTCATCAAGTGTATCCGACCACTGCCACAAAATAGCAATTTGGGCCTGTGAGAAACGACGTCCATTTCAACAAGTAATGACTCGAAATGAAGTTGGGTTCGTCTGGGTCAAAATAGATGGAACTATGTCTACAGCTGCTATGCGTCACCAAACGCCTTTTGATGAGTTTGAGCAATTCCTTGACCGTCTACTTCTTGATGCCAGAGGACGCAGCCCCCTCGTGATAGCTGGGGACTTCAACGCGTGGGCTGTGGAGTGGAGTAGCTTGACAAGAGAGGTCGCGAGCTGTGCTAGAGTCATTCTCTCTCTTGAACGTAGTGCTCGTTAACACCGGAGATACACACACCTTCCGCAGAGGTGGTGTAGGAGCTGTTGGTGGACATAACGTTTATTACAGGCAGCTTGTTAAGAATGGGAGTATCTTAGAAAGTCAGTGAACATTACACACACAGCGACCACCAGACTATTCTATAGAGGTACACTGCCAAATAAAGAAACGTTGGATATAAAGTGAGGGGATGGATGGCCAAAGTGTTTGACGAGGAAATATTCCGCCTTTGGAGAATTTTGTACCATCAGGGATGGCAGAGACAAAGGTAAACCAAATTATGAACTGGATAACCAGAGTTTGTGATGCAGCTATACCCAGTAGAGGAACCAACCACCGACATTTACCATTTAATAGGTGAAATGAAGATATCGCCCAACAGCGTCGTCACTGTCTACAAGCCAGGAGACTGTACCAGCGAGCTCGTGGCAAAGATTCCTTTGTTCAATCAAGAACAATATAAGTTGGCCAGTCATCAGTAGAAGACCGCAATCCAGGAATGTAAACGTCTTTGCGCAAAAAAAAAAAAAACAAAAAAACTTGTGCAATGAAGTTGATGAAGATGTATGGGGTAGGCCATACAAGACTGTCATGGGCAAGTTTATGAAGTCGCATACCCAGTCTCCAACCTGCCCTAACATTCTACAAAAAGTTGTGATGGCTTTATTGCCACATCACCCTGGTGAAGTTACGAACATCATGCCGCGTAATATGGAAATGATACCACTAGTCACTGAAGATGAGCTACTGCACATCGACAGTTGAATTGGTAATTCCAAAGCTCCAGATCCAGATAGCAACCCTCACGTTGCTCTCAAACAGTGATATCCGCTCGTAGTGAAGAATTCTAGTGTACAATATACACGATGTACTGAAGGTACACAACACAACCGACAGTGTGCCATAAGATTCAGCTTTCAAAAACATTTCAATTTTCAAATAATTTTATTTATCAAACAACAATACACTATAAAGCATTGAAGGCTTTCACGGCCGGAGTCAATATACATGTTTTCTTCCGGGCTTGTGGGCCGTGGTCCACAGTCGCCAGTCAGCCGCCTTCCCGGACACTTCGCCCGAGACCTCGCCACTGAAGATGCCCGCCGCAGTCGTGGGCGAAACGTTTGGCAGTTCAACGCCAATTGGACCACGGCCCACAAGCCCGGAAGAAAACAATACACTGTTAACCATTTTTGTACCAACACCAAATTAATTACAATGAGCTGTCTTACACATTTGAAATGATTGAAACATAAATTTCTCAAATTAGATAAAAACAGATTTAAATTAAATAGGTATAATATAACATCATACATTAATTTGTTTTACAAGAACAATCACAAGTATTCGTTTCTCAATGAAATCTTTTATTTTTCATCAAGAAGTTCAGTCTTTGTGGCATGCTTTTCTCAAGTTTCATGCACTTGGGCTTCAAATAGACGCCTGTGTCATAATAAATTGATTTCCTCAATCAATTGATGTTTGGTTGAAATGTTCTTTTTCAGCATATCCTTCATGAAACTTGAAAGATTTTCTATGGAGTACATGCAGGGACTGATTCCCGCCCATGGAAATACGCAAATATATTTTTCCATGAGGAAGTTTTTGACGGTTTTAGTGTGCCGTTGTGCATAAATACGTACGGCCAGGAACATGGAACCCTGCCTGTGGCAGTAGTTCTTCCTTAAGAACTTGTAGTGCTGGTTTTGTTTCATTGTTTCCTCTACGTTATCATCTTTGAAGACCTTGGAAGACATTACGCCCCACACCATAACCTATGTTGGACACGTTTAACAGTTTTTTGTACCCATTCGAATTTGAACGCCTCACCAGATTGATGCGGAACGTATCTGGAACATTTGTCAGATATAGTGCAACATTATTCATCACTAAAACTGGCTTTGTTCCTGTCTTTTGCATGTCCAGTGATTCAGATTTCGTGCCCATTTGATGTGTTTCTTTGCCTTTGCATGTGTAAGTTTTGCATTTTTTCTTGTTTGTGATATTACGCCCTCTCCACAGAGAATTCTTTTCACACATTTTGGGGAAACATGTGCTCCATACTCAACCATATTCATGGTCTACGAAACTTAATAAAAGAAAACCTAATTTTAAGAAAATAACAAACTATTAAATTACAGTTTTATTTATATTGAGCTGTTGGGTGCACATTATAAGTTAAAAAGGTTGAAATTTTGGGAAACTGTAGAGAATTTACCGAGCTACAAGTTGTATTTAGTCCTTTTTATGATCTTTCTCAGAACAGGAGATATCCTTATAAAATGAAGGGAAAAGGTAATTTTTTCTATTTTCCCTCCCTTTTTGTTGATTGTCAGACATAAATCAGACATAAGCGCCTGAAAAAATTCTCGAAACAATGTATCATGTATAGGAAATCAGAAAGATAATTATGATCAATATTCATCAGCGTAATATGGTTAAAAAATAATTATACTTACATAAGAAACATTTTTTTTTTTTTTTTTACATAGTATCCGAATAAATTTTAAACCAACATAAAAATTGTATCCCCGGGGGCAGTTTTGCTTAACTTAATCTGCTACTCCCTTTGAAAATTTTTTCATAATATTGATCATTTTCAGAACATGTTATATTATATTCGATCTATTTGTATTTTTATAATGATGTTACTTATTTAAATGTATAAAGCTGATTGGCATAAATAAATAAATAAATAAAATAAATAAATAAAAAAATAAAAAATAAATTGAAAAATAAATAAAAATAAATAAATAAATAAAATAAAATAAATAAAAAATTAATTAAAAATAAATAAATAAATAGTAAAGAATAACATTGATGTAACTTATTTATTTTTATTTTGTTCACAGGTAGTAAATGTGTATTTCTTCAGATTAATTTGTCAACAGAAGCTTCTTTTTTTGGTACTGGTAAAAATGCTGATGAAGCTATTCAAGAGGCTGCCTATAGTGCCCTTGTATTTATCAATATCCAGTTGCGAAATGACAAAAATACTCATGATTTTGCTTGA
Source organism: Teleogryllus oceanicus (assembly GCA_964035755.1). NCBI lineage: Eukaryota > Metazoa > Arthropoda > Insecta > Orthoptera > Gryllidae > Teleogryllus > Teleogryllus oceanicus. The sequence continues at coordinate 240,707,633 of CAXIVR010000001.1, forward strand.
ATAAAAATTGTATAATGTGAAGTCTGTGATAAAACGAAAGTTGATTTGCTACGAAATGTAATGCAATCGATCATTTTATGATGAAAAGCTTGTAGTCATGTATTTAGTTCCTCTTTTTTGTTGCAAATGAGTTTACAAACACTGTCAATTTCAGAAGTAGACAATTTTCAAATTAACTGTCGTCAAAACTCTTAGAAGTGCAGTTTTCAGTCCTAATAGTCTTAAAAAGTAAGTGTATGAATTTTCAAGCAAATTTGGAATTTGAACGCCTCACCAGAGAGATTAAGTTTGTTTTGGAATATTAATGGTTTTATGTGTTTGCATTTGTTTTTTGGACATTTCTTTGTGATTGGCCATAGTAGTAATACATTGAACATCTTCATGATTGCATTGCATTTGTTGTATGCATTGCCTTTGACATCTGGATGAATCTTTGTGAATCATCTGTTGTATTACTAAAGTGAATAATGAATTATGTGGTGCTATTGTTACAAATTCTAAATTCATTTGTTAGCGGTGTACAAGAATGAATTTCTCTGTGATTGTGATTAAAATATAGAACATTTGGATTATTATCAGATGTTGATGTATAATATTTATACAAAATTGATTATTGTGATGAGATGTTTGTATTCACCTTTGTTGTTCATTTCTACCTAACACTTATTTTACAAAAAATTGCGTCTTTGAAATAGGTTAAATTTCCAGTTAAATTCAAGTGTAGGAAGTGGGAAAGCAATAGAACAAGGAGAAGAAAATACCAAAATATTGTATGAATTGTTCTATAAATTAACATATGTTTTCAACATTTTAAGTTTGGTTGTCATTAAGTTATCAATAAAGTTTACTTATGTTACTTCCAAGTGAAGGAAGTGGGAAAGCAATAGAGCAAGGAAAAAATACCAAAAATTATGAATTGTTCTATAAATTAACATATGTTTTCAACATTTTAAGTTTGGTTGTCATTAAGTTATCAATAAAGTTTACTTATGGAGTTTCCAGTTGTGTATGATGCATCTAATATGACAGTTGTAAGCAAGAAAGTGTGAGAGATATTATATTTTATTTTTCGTACATAAGAAATATAGATGTAGGATTCTGGGGATCATCCTACAGAATTATTCAGAATTGAGAAATCAAATTTACTGTCTAAATTTTATAATACTAATTTTTTTTTTTTTTTTTATTTGTTGCATCTACATCTTGACGCAACGCGTCTCCAAGCCCCTTAAGGGGCGTTGAGCTCATTCTTTGGAGTAATCCTCTGTTAATTACTAATACTCCGTAATTACTATACTAGTCAAGTCTCGTCACATCGCAGTCAGTCAGTGCCTCTTATCCCTTCGGCCAGGGGCTCGACGACGTTAGATCCCGGGGTTCCTGGCCGGTCACCCAACCAAGAACCCGCGAGTCCCGAATTCGCTTAACCTTCATGACTTCACGGAGCGTAGTAACAGCGCTAGCCGAAATTAAATATCTTTCTTGTGTATGTGATCAATTATTATTTCAAATGCAATTTCAATATTTTGTTTAGAGAATGAACAGTTCAATGAACATGTTCAGAATATGTTTTCTAATTTGATTTGATTTTGTCTATACAAAGTTGCAAATATGTTAAAACATTTGACAAAACAAGTTCTTGAGACATTAATTCTGCAGAGGGGGAAAGGTAGTGAAGTAAGTGATTTTTAAGCTGCAGATTTTTTCCTAATTGCCTATTTTTTTGCCTTCAAAGGAAAACACAATCTTTTAGCTTTCTTATTCATTTTGAGGCATTAGCAGTTCCATATCAGAATTTTATAGTGCCTATAAATGGCCTATTGTGCCCTTAAATGGCTAAATGTTGCGTAATCTCGTATTTATTGCTCAAAATTCAATTACCGTTAATCAATTTTTTTTTAAAAGTACGTTTTTTATTATTATTATTATTATTATTATTTGTTGTTGTTTTTATACTGCTGAATACAGAGAAATTGAACAACTATTGAGAAATCCATGTTCTGTTTTACTGCCACCAGAGTTTGGGTATTCATATTATGAAACACATGCAAAATCACTGCTGGTGGTCGAGTTATTTACTTCGAATTTTTATACATTTTTTTTCTCAAATATAGTTTCAAAGTCATTTAAAAAAATTCTCCTTGTGTGTAACAGGATGGCATAAAAATTGGTGTCAATCTCAGTTTTTGTGAACTCTGTAGTTTTGAAAATTCCAAAAAGTTAACATTGCAAAATTATAATATTTAATACAGAGATTTTCGTTGTAAATGAAATCTGTTCTAAACATTGTCACTTTAAAAAAGGTCATTGTAATTTTTTCAAAACAGAGGTTTTTCTGGAATTTTTGCTTGAAATTATTGCAAATTATTTTAAAAAATCCCAAAAGCTACACATTTTTCTTCAATTCCTTTTTACTGATAGAACAAGGGATGCTTAAAAGAAATGCACAGGATCTTTTTTGTGTAAAACTCTAAATTTGTGAAAGTTGCAAATTTTGAAATAGTTTTAGATATAATGCGAGAAAGTATGTGCTGTTGTAACTCCACTCGTTACATTTGTGTTATGTGTAGCAATTAAAACAAATTCTCCAATGTTTTCAATTATGTTTAAATGAAACATGAGGAACAAAGTCATAAGCATTAGTATGTAGCGTTTGAGTATCAGCTTGCATTTAATGAAAAGCAAAAAGGTAGCTACTGTGATTCAGCCTTTTTTGTCCAAAATGCCCAACAATGATAGAAAGGATTTCTATGAAAATTTGTCAGAACAATGATGATAGCAAACATTCCAATGAAGGTTACTATATTGTTTACTTCAGAAACATTCTCTATATGTTTATAAATGCGGATAAGAAAAATGTATAGTGCCTTTTAAATGCCTAAGGTAACAGGGGGTAATATTGCCACACTTTTGTTTCTTTTAAAGTTCTACTTTGGTACATCAATGTTCACAAATTTATTTTTGGCAATTTAATCCTTAACAATAGTATAATTGATTGATTGATTTGATTTATTTAAAGTCGCATCAACTACATATGGTTATTAGCGACTACTTTTATAATTACACAGTCAGTACAAAATAACACAGTAACTCAGAATTATACATATATGGTTAAATACTATTATAAACTTCAATTTCTCTTATAAAGCTAATGAATTTAATGCACTGTTCTTTGTTATTGAGGTCTTTAGGAGAACTTAAATTGTACTTGTTTCTTGGACTTTCATATTTAGGGCATGCAAACAAATGTTCTACTGAAAGAGAAATCTTGCATGAATTGCAGTTATCAGCATTAGTCCTGTTCAGTAAGTGGCTGTGAGAAAATTTTGTGTGTCCTATTCTGCATCTTGTCAAGACAACCTGATCGTTTCTGCAGAAGCTGACCGTTGGATTATAATCTTCAAACTTTCTAACTGATCTTAATATGCACCCCTGTAAGTTGTTCTTGACGCTCTTGAGATATTCTTGATAACTTACTGCTATATCTCTTCTAACTACGCTTCGTGCTGCTTCTTTAGCTTTTCTGTCTGCCAATTCGTTTTCTGCAATGCCAACGTGCGAAGGTATCCAGCTCAACGCCATTTCTTTGCCCTCCCTGCTTAGTTGGTTGATTTTTCCAACTATCTCTTGGACCAATACATTATCAATAGATAGATTCATTATAGCAGATACAGCACTTTTAGAGTCTGTTATTATCATAAATCTCTTTTGATTGGCCTGTGTAATGTATGTAAGGGCCTCTACTATGGCATATAGTTCACTGGACATCACTGAAAAGTCATCAGGTAATTTTTTGGTGATCACCTCACATGAAGCTATTACTGCGCAACCTACGTTGTTTAGATTCTTTGAGCCATCATTGTGTTGTAATCATCATATTTTGCTATTCATTTCTTATTTGGACACAATTTCACGAAGATTTGCATTCTGCTTGTTAGGATGTTCGCCAATTCAATAACGTTGATGTCTCGTATTATCCAAGGAGCATAGTCAGGTAAGGTCGTATTCCTTAGGAGTGGAAGTTTCTCTTGTATCGTCTCTAATATCTGAATTGCCCGTATTGCTAAGGGCCTCGGGAGCTTCTTTTTATAATTTAATGTTCTATAATGTTTGTATGCATATTCGATTTTTTTTTTTATCGTATATCCCATAATTAGGTTTCTTCTACGTTTTTCTAAAGATAATAAATTGGCTTCACACAAAATACTCTTAGTTGGGCTGGTCTTAAAGGCCCCACACGTCAGTCTCGCTCCCATATTATTGATAGGATCCAGCAATCTCTTGATATTCTTCTTGGCCGCATCATATAATACATATATACAGCCATAGTCCAATTTGGATCTAACTATTGCCTGATAAGTTCTTCTTATAATGTATAATCCGTCCCCAGGATGTATGGCTGATGACTTTGACAAGGCTCATTCTTTTGGTGCACTCATTCTTTAAATTCTTGATATGTGGAACCCATGTCATCTTTTCATCTAAAATCATTCCTAAGATTTTAATTTCCTTACTCTGTTCCAACTTATGTTGTCCTATTTTCAACTCAATGTTTCTTCTAAATGATCGTTTCCTAGAAAAAATTATGAACGTGGATTTTGTCTTGGAAATCTTGAGCCCAGTTTTCTTTGAAAATTCCATGGCTGCGTCTAAGATGTTTTGCGCCTTTTTTTCTAATGATGTAATATCTTTGCCAGGTATGCTAATATTGCTATCATCCGCATACATATTGATGACAGCTGGAGGTTTAATTTTGTTTTGGAGGTTATTGATGATAAGTAAAAATAGAGTTACACTAAGTACCGATCCCTGCGGGACGCCATTCATAACTTTATAGCTGTCTGATAAAATTCCGTTTACTCTAATCTTGATTGAGCGTTCTTTTAAGAAATTGTAAATGAACTTGCTAATGTTGCCTTTAATCTTAGCCGACGTTATTATATTTACAACCCGTCTTCTCCACACCATCTCATAAGCTTTTTCTATGTCTAAGTTTAAAACTAATATGTTCATATTATTAGCAAAACCGTTGTATATGCTGTTTTCTAGTGAAGCAAGACAGTCCATTGTTGACCGATTTTTTCGGAAGCCGCTTTGATATGGAGTAATCAGTTGATGCTTTTCCAAGTACCACCTCAATCTCTGATTCACTATTTTTTCTAGAAGCTTACATAAGCAGCATGTTAAAGCAATAGGCCTGTAGCTGCTTATCAAAAATTTATCTTTCCCTGGTTTATGTATCGGTACAATGATAGCTTCAGACCACTTTTTAGGAAATACATTGTAAATGCAACAGATACTTTATTGCAGATGAAGGCATCTTCTTGATGAATACATTGGGAATTCCATCAGGGCCGGCACTGGTGTTTTTAAGTTTGCGTATTGCTTCATGTAGTTCTCTGAGTGTGATAGGAGCGTTTAAATGTTGAATATCATTATCTACTGTGCTTCCTTCTTCAAGATCGGGTTCAATTTTCTCAATTTCTTCTTTGTACTTGAAGGTTTTATCATAATTCTGATCACTGGAATTTGATGAAAATAATTTTCCAAAGCTGTTTGCAATATCACAATGGTCATGTAAGTTGGGTTGTTTCAGTGGTCGAACCTAGTAAATAAACCAGCAATTATTTAACCCACTCTCATCTGCGTGACGCACACAGGTTGCAACTGCATGACGCACACAGGTTGAATCGGGCCTAAAATCTGGCCATAATTGAAAATGCGAGTGGATTTGTGTAAAAATGGGTACCAATGGGTTTTATGAGTTCGATGAATTTGAATATAAATAAATTTCAAAATTCAAAATGGCGGGTTTATTCATTTAAAAACAAACAAAAATTCATAAAAAATGTACGTATGGGGTTCTGGAGATCACTGATTTCGAATATCAAATCAAAATTATTAAAAGGCGGTTTAGTGACGGCTAACCGACAAAAATAATGATGTGTTGAAATCTGGTTCTCGCGGTCGCGGGTTAGGTTAATATTGTTTCCATTCCAAAAATTTATATCAGTAATTTTCTTATTAAAAGTAATTATAAGAAGGATAAATCGAAATTATATACAGAGAAAATAATTCCCCGTGGCGAAGAAGGCAATTCCGGGATATCTAGTGTTAAATCTTACTATGTAGCATTGCAGTAAAGAGGTTATAAAACAAAAAGATTACAGATATGTGCAGCTAAATGTGTGTTATTCTGATTGAGGGCATTCTACTTGATAAATAAAAAAAGTGATTGAGGCAGGAATACGCAGGACAAAAAATATAATCCACAATACACGTGTCTAATATGGTTACGCTCTATACGTTAGAATTCAGCCGTATATACAGAGAAAATAATTCCCCGGTTAAGTAAATTCTTTATCTTAAAACTTTTTCTTAAAAATTTACCTAACTCATAGCCAAAAGTGCCTTCTATTCGGAAATACAAAAAGAACACTTTTAATTTCACAAATATCGTTGAGAAGAATCAATAAATTCGAGTATTTCGAGCAACGGTAACTTCAAAAATTACTGAAATAACTTTCTGAAGCTGAAGTAGTGTGCTCTAATGTCTTCCGAACGAGATATGCTGAGTTAGAATTCCGAACGCGCACTTTCAATATTGCCATTATGACCAGGTTTTTGGCGCGATTCAACCAGTGTGTGACGCCATAATTTGTTGGCTGTCAGGTCTGGATGCTCCACCTTTTATTTATTTTATTTATTTATTTTACGTAAAAAAAGAGTTAAAAACTGCGTATGACGTGCTGTGGAGAAACCTTCATATTATCACCATTGATTTGGCGGTCAGCTACATTTGGCATAAACTTGTGATTCTGAAAAATACCACTATTCATTCGCTGCAGACCTGAAACTCTGAACCCTCTGATGTTGTGGTTTGGTCGGTTTGGTGTATTGTATAAAAGAATCCAAAACATTACTGAATACAGTTTCTGACGAAATAAGTGGTATCACGTTTTTAACCAGCTTCTTCCTTTATTTCCCATGGCGAGGGATATTTCATTTTACTATCTTTTGCAAAATTATGAGCAATTTGTCTTAAGACAAATTGGACGGAGTTAGCCCGTAATGAAAGTAAGTACATAATAGCCCGTAATGAAGGTAAGTCAACGAGTAAAAACTCTTCACTTTCAGAAAAAAAAACCCTTTAGGTACTATTATAATTGGTTACGTGTAAATTTCATGACTAGTCGCAGACGTTTTGAACTTGGCTATCCTCACACTAAGAGCTGAGATTGTGATCCGCAGCAGCTTGCCTAATTGATATACATATATCTGAATGAACTACCTATACCCAAGACTTCAAACACAGCACTTTCGAACGCTTGTGCAGAAGGATTGGGCCGACTAATTTCCTCCTTACTGCAGGGCATGCATTGTCATACTTGCATCAATTTCTGCAAAAACAAATCATATAAAATGTAGATAGCATTGAGGATTTCAATTATGAAAATTATTTTGAAGTAGGTGCCTACATCAAGCAACAAACATTACTAAAACTGAACTTTTAAAAACAGTGTCAAAACGTCAAAAAATAAAATATTTAGAAATACAAAGGCCTTTAATGACAATAATGTGAAAAAACAGAAATGGTTCCCTCCAAAACGACATTCAGATTGACAAACTTAAGCTCTTTCAAGCTCACTTAGATACCTACAAAGACCTGTTGTACCTACGAACACAGCACTAAACCTGTTCGAAGGTACAACGATACGCCATTGTGACTTCTCGCGTCTGTTGGAACTTTTGTTCGATGGATATGGTAGATTAAAAATCAGAAATGAAACACCTAATTTAATACCAAACTGAAGTGAACAGGGAAATGAGGAAAATATACGTTTTGAATCTATTCTCATTCGTAGGTACACCCGAAAAATGAAAAAATGGACTCGTGACTTACCCCTTTGTTCCACCTTTCCTAAAACCGCACTGTTCCTCTAATAACATATGCCCATTAATTATATTCAATCTCCGAGTTATTATCTTAGCATATATCTTGTAGGTTGTGTTGAGAAGACTTATTCCTTTATAATTTTGGCAATGCTGTCTGCTACCTGTCTTGAAGATAGGGCATATAATTCCTTTCCTCCAATCTTCGGGAATGGTATATCACCTCCAACACATATTAATTATTTCGAGGAATATCCTCCTTATTTCATTCGGTGCATACTTTAGTAGTTCAGCATTCATGCAGCCAATTCCTGGTGACTTCTTATTCTTGAACGTTTTAAGTCTGTTGTTCAGTTCGTCGAGTTCAATGGGGTCCGCTTCTATTATTGTTTCCGATAAGGGGTTTTCAGGAGTCTCTGTATTTGTCCACAGAAACTGATAGTATACTGATAGTAGTGTAGTGTAGATAGTATGTATATAGTGTATTCTTTCTCGGAGATGTTAATTTTTAGTGTATCTCTTTCTGTCGAGTTAGGCTGTCATTATTTTATAGGCAGTGTCCTGTGATCCATGATAGTCGTGTTCGATCTCGCTTATATACCTATTCCAACTTTCCCGCTTTATCTTTCTAATTTCTCTCTTAGCATTGGCACTTTCATTTTTATATGCTATTTTGTCTTCCACAGAATTTGATTGGAGATACCGTAGGTAAGCCTTTTTCTTTTGATCAACAATTTTTTGTATTTCTTCGTTCCAATTTTGAACACCCTTCTTATTCCGTGCTTTTGGTCTTTTACCTAAGACTTCTTCTGCCCTGCAACCCGAGATCATATGCTAGATGGTTTCATGATCTCGCTCACACATTCGGCACTCATCACTATGTATTTCTGGATCTTTAATTATGTATTGAGACAATTATTGTGATCTTGGATTGTATAATTATGTATTGTGATCTTGGATTGTCACCATAAAGCTTTCAGACTTAGGGTACAAATTTCCTATAGAAGAACTGAGAAATATTCGCTTTCCCTGCAAAATACTTTCTCATGGCTATTATCTGCTTAGCGTGGTGATTTGTCAACTTTACGGTTCCACACCCTCCCAGTCGTCGCGGCAGTCATCCTCTGAATAGCGCTTCTTGGGCGGTGGCCACCCACGTGTCATTTGGACCTGCACCTGTCGTTCTATTTCCTCTAGATCTATTGAGGACCATTTGAGAATACCCATCGAAAATGTGATAATGGGAAGAGCGTATGTGCTGGTGGCAACCGTGAGTTTTCTGAATTGACGAAGTTCTTAAAACTTCTTGAGTCGGTTCGTGAGCTCAGTTTTTAGTGTTCCTTTCAGTTGTGCGGATATTAACTCTCCTCTTTCGGTCTCGTATCACCATGAAGCTAGCTTCATTGGTGATTCCAACTGCATAACTATGTCTCTGGAAAATTCTTCAGTGATTTTTATTTTCATGTCCAAACTACGCATTGTATCTAAGTAGAGTTTGATGTCATTCATATATGCGTTTTATGGATCTTCTCAGTGCCTTTCAGTTCGATTTGTTTGTATCCTGGATACAACCCGAAGTAGTCTGGATCTGTATTTCATAGAAGTTATTTTATAACTCTTCCAGGAGTCTTGAGAGTGGGTTCATGGCCAGACAAAACCAGTACGGGCTTCAGACTATCACCTTGGGAAACCATCCCTTAAGTTCTTTTAATTGGTTATCGCTGTTTTTTTTTCTTCAGTTTTTGCAGCGACACGGATAGTGGTCTTCCAATTTGCCCATGGTGATTTTGAGGAAAATTACTATCGGAGTAATACGGCACAGGGACTGTCAAAGATATCCTATATATTACATCCCAGGGAACCATTGCTGCATCGTCATTGAGTTTGTCACGAAAGGATTCGCTGTACAGCGATGCACGACAATCATTCTTTATAAATTTTTGAAACATTCTTTTAATACCTTAACATATTTCTTAAATATTTTTTAATAAATTTATATTCTATTTTATCCATTAAATATCTATTTTTCTTATTTTTAAAAAAAATAATTTTAAAAAATTATATTTTTTATTTTTAAAATATCTTTTGATTTTTAACTTTTTTATTTTAAGTTTTTTAATTTTTATAATTTTTTTAATTATATTCTCAATAACTTAATTAATTCTTAATTATTAGTCTCAATATTTTTTAAATACTGTTGGTGCAGGATGTAACGAAACACAGAACACTTGATCAATAAACGGATTCTGTTGCCACCGAGATCTACACTATACAAAGGTTTGTACGTGAGTGACGAAAGGGAAGAAAAATGATGAACGATATAAGTCGCAGCGCGCATCTGTAGTTAATAAAGTCAACTAAAATTAAATACTTACTGGCGTAATAATTGAATACCAACACCCCCTCTCAATTTAAAGCCAAAGATAATGTATGATATACATAAAATGAAAAATCAAATTTTAATCGAGTATTCCCAAACCGTTGACTCAATAATGCTTGACTCCTGGAAGTGGTTTTGTGATAGGATGAATGTGTAGCCCGAGTAAGATCTTCGGTCGATGTCGCAATTTCCCCAGCTTGCGTCAGCGAAACCAGAGATGTTATGATCGTTTCGTGCATAGGTCAGCTTCTTGTCGATGGTTCCTTGTAAGTAGAGCAATACGCGCTTTGCGGATTGCCAGTGACCATCGTTGTGACAATAGTTGAACTGACTAAACACATTTACTGCATATGCAATGTCAGGACGCGTGGCGACTGCAATGTACATGAGGGCTCCAACTAGCTCTCTAAATGGCCGGTGTATATTTTCATCTTCGGGAGTTGTATTAGATAGCATATTGATTCCGGTTGCGATTGGAGTCTTCACACCCTTACAATCTTCCATCTTGAATTTCCGTAGAACTTCCTTGATGTAGCCACTCTGACAAAGAGTTATCTTGTCCTTGGTCTGCTTGATTTCAATACCCAGGCAATGGGTATTGAATTACCGGTCCAAGGTCCTTGGTGTCAAAGTTGGTAGAAAGTTTGCTCTTGATTTCGCTGACTCTTACAGCGTCTCAAAGCGATCAAGATATCGTCAACATAAACGAGTAAAATTGTAGAGAAATCACCTTGATCATCTACATACACGCACGGATCTGAGTTGGTGGGCCTCAGATTGCAAGATTTCAAAACTTCGCTCAATTTGAAGTACCATTGTCGACCCGACTGTCGTAGTCCATAGATTGCCTTTCGCAACTTACAGACTTGGTTGCCGTATTTCAAATTTAGGAGCATGTTTCTCGCTTTTTCAATAACGATGTCATCTTCTTCTTTCTGGATCATCTTCTGCAAATTTTGGTCGGCCTTCTAGAAGTCATGTAGCTCCTTGTGTCAATGTCCCCATTTAGGTAAGCTGTAGGTTACTACAGCTTACCTAAATGGGATGACAAGAACTATGATTTAAGTTTTATAATTTATATAATTTATTTTGTATTTTTATAACAAATTTATAATTTTATAATTTTTATAATTTTATAATTTTTAATTTTAAATGCCTTAAATTTTTAATTTATAATTTTTATAATTTGTATATATTTTTATCATTTTTATCTTTTTATAATTTTTAATTTTTGCTGATAAATTTATAACTTAAAATTTTTTATCATTTTTAATTTTATAAATTTATTTTTATATTTTATAGTATTTTTATGTTTTATAATATTTTTAATTTTTATAATTTTTATAATTTTTAACCTTAAATTGATAATTTATAATTTTTAAAAATTCGAGTTGACAGACCTGCAAATTGAATTGCCGATAGCGCCAAGAGCAAGCGTAGTGACTCCATCCTAGCAACTGGTGCGAAGGTGTCCAGAAAATCGATTCCCGATTTCACTCAGAGGGGTGAAACCTCTGGCCACGATTCTTGCTTTCCTTCGAATCAGCGCTCAATCACATCCGTATTTGTTACAAAGTACGGTTCTGGAACCTAGACGTTTTCACTTTTCGGTCTGTTGACAATCTCCCATGTGTCATTATTGATCAAGCACTTAATTTGAGTAAATTGCACCAGTCCATTCGCTAATGTTTGGTCCATATAATGCTTTAGTGAATTCGTCGTCAACTTCTCTAGGGTTATAATTTTTTAATATTTTTTATATATTTCTTTATATTTTTTTATATTTTTTAATAACTTTCAATTTTTTCATATTTTTTATAATTTTTTTGTTTAATAATATGTTTATATTTTTAACCCCATAAATTTATAATTTGTAATTATTTTATAATTTTTAAAAATATTTTTTATATATTTTTTATAATTTTCTATTATTTTTTATAATTCTTTTAGTTTTTTATAATTTTTTAAATATTTATATAAATTTTTAATAATTTTTTAATAATTTTTTATAATTTTTTAAATATTTTTTATTTTTTTAATAATTTTTTAATGTTTTTTATAATTTTTATATATTTTTTAAATTTTTTTAAAATATTTTTTATGTTTTTATATTTTTTTATTGATTTAAAAAAATGTTAACCCGATAAATTTTTCTAATTTTTTTATAATTTTTGTATAATTGTCAACACCATAAATTTATAATTTACTTTAATTAAATTAATTAAATTTTTTATTTTATAATTTTTTTATTTTTTTAATTTTTTTACTTTTTTATTAATTTTTATATATTTTTTAAGTTTTTTTATAATTTATATAATTTATTTTGTATTTTTTTATCACAAATTTATAATTTTTATAATTTTTTATAATTTTTAACGCCTTAAATTTTTAATTGATAATTTTTTATAATTTTTATAATTTTTTAAATTTTAAATGCTTAAATTTTTTAATTTATTTTTCTATAATTTTTTATAATTTTTATAATTTTTATTTTTTTATATTTTTTATAATTTTTTAATAAATTTTTTATAATTTTTCTATAATTTATTTAATAATTTTTTAAATAATATTTTAAATATTTTTTATAATTTTTAAATAATTTTTAAAATTATATAATAAATTATAACAAATTATAAAAAAATTATAAATTATGGAATTTTTATGGAATATTTATGAAATTAAAAAATTTAAAAAAATTAAATTTAAAAAATATAAGAAAATATGAAAAAACTAAAAAAATTATAAAACAATTATAAAAAATATATAAAAATTATAAATTAAAATTTATCGAGTTAAAACTTAAACATTTTTTATAAGTTTTTGTAAATTTTGTTTTTTTGTAAAAATGTTTTGTTTTTAATTGATAAAAATTATTAAAAAATATAAGAAGACTATAAAAAATATAAAAATAAATTTATAAAATAAAAAAATATACAAAAATTTATAAGTTATAAATTTATCGGGTTAAAAATTTTAAAAATAATTATAAAAAATATAAAAATGATAAAATATTTAAAAAGTATAAACAATTATTAAAAAATTATACAAAATATAAAAAATTAAAAAATATAAAAACATATATTTAAAAATAATATTTTTAAAAAATTATAAAAATATTAAAAAATTATAAAATAATTATAAATTATAAATTTTTTGGGATTGAAAATTTTAAAAAATATAAAAAAATTATAAAAATTAAAAATTATAAAGTTATCAGGTTAAATTTTTAATTACATTATTACATTATTACATTAACTAATTGTACAATATTAATTACATTACAATAATTAACAATATAAAACAAAAATTATAAAACATATGTAAAAAATATAAAAATCTAAAAATTCTAAAATATATTAAAAATATTTAAAAATTTATAAATTATAAATTTATGGAATTAAAAATTATAAAAAATATAAAAATCTAAAAAATTATAAAAATAATTTTACAAATCATAAATTAATAAATTTTAAATTTATTAATTATTAATTTATGTGGTTAAAAAAAAATTAAAATAATATTTAAAAATTATAAAAAAATTATAAAATTAAAATTTAAAAAAAAGTATAAAAAATTATAAAAAATTAAAAATTATTTAAAAAATTATAAAGAAACTATAAAAATATTAAAGAAATTATAAAAAATTATAAAAAATATTTCAAAAATTATAAAAAATATAAAAATAAAAAAATATGAAAAGTTATAAAAAGTTTAAAGAATAAAAACTATTTTAAAAGTATAAAAAAAGTTTAAAATTTTTTTAAAATTATTGAAAAATTGTTAAAACATTAGTAAAAAAAAAATTAAAAAATTAAAATTTAGGAATTAAAAATTATAAAATTTTTTTAAAATTATAAATTATAAATTTCTTAATAAAATTAAAAAAATTTAAAAAATAAAAATATAAAAATTATAAAAATAAAAAAATTAAAATAAAAAATAAAAAATTAAAAAATATAAAAGTTATAAAAAACTATAAAAAATTAAAAAAATAAATAAAAAAATTATAAAAAATATATAAAAATTATAAAAAATTATAAAAAATTATAAAAAATTATAAAAAAATAAAAAATTGTACAACAAATTATAAAAAAAAATTATTAAAAGATTTTCAAAAAATTATAAAAAATATTTAAAAAATTATAAAAAATGTGTAAAAAATATAAAAAAATTATAAAAAATATATAAAAATATTTAAAAATGTATAAATTATAAATTTCTGGATTAAAAAATTATAAAAGAATTAATAAAAATTATAAAAAAATTTAAAAAACTAAAAAAAATTAAAAAAATTTAAAATAAATTTAAATTTTAAATTATTTAAAACATTTTAAAAAATATAAAAATATAAAAAAATTGTAAAAATATTTTTAAAAAATATGAAAAATATGAAAAAATAAATATTTAAAAAATATAAAAAAATTTAAAAATTATAATAAAATTATAAAAAATTATAAAAATTTTTAAAAACATAATTTATTATAAAAAATATAATAAAAATTATAAAAATATATTAAAAAATTTTAAAAAATTATTATAAAAAATTAAAATAAAATTATAAGAAATTATAAAAAAGTTATAAAAATTTAAAAATTATAAATTTATCGGGTTAAAAAATTTTAAAATATTATAAGAAATAATTTTTTTAAATTTTTTTACTATTTTTTTAAAAACCTATATAAACAACACAAAAATATTAAAGTAATTATAAAAAATAAATAAAAAATTATAAAAAATTATAAAAAATTATAGAAAATTATAAAAAATTATAAAAAATTATAAAAATTATAAAAAATTATAAAAAATTATAAAAAATTATAAAAAATTATAAAAAATTATAAAAAATATAAAAAATTTAAAAAATTTAAAAAATTAAATATATTTAATTATATATATTTAAAAAAGATTTTTAAAAAAATATAAAAAATATATAAAAAATTATTTAATTATTATAAATTATAAATTGATGGGGTAAAAATTATAACTAAATATAAGAAATTATAAAAAAGTTATAAAAATTTTAAAGTTATAAATTTATCGGTTTAAAAAGTTTTAAAAAATTATAAGAAATAATATATTAATATTTTTATTATTTATAAATTAGAGAAATTATAAATATATATAAATAAAAAATTATAAAAAATTATAAAAAATTATTAAAAAAAATTATAAAAAATAAAAAAAAAAAAAATTTTAAAAAAAAAAAATTAAAAATTTAAGGTGTTATAAAAAAATTAGAAAAAAATTTAAAATAAATTATAAAAAATTATAAAAATTAAAAAAAATTAAGAAAATATATAAAATAATAAAAAAATTATTTAAAAAATTTAAAAAAAAAAATAAAAAATTATACGAAATATTTCAAAAATAATAAAAAATATAAAAAGTTAAAAAAAATATTTTAAAAAATATAAAAAAATTAAATATAAATACTTAAATTTTATATTAAAAAAATAATTATATTTATATATTATTAATATTATAATTATATTTATATTTAATAATTTTATAATAATTAAAATTTTTTAAAAAATTCTTTAAAAATTGTTAAAACATTATAAAAAAATTATAAAAAATATTTGAAAAGTTATAAAAAAATATAAAAACAAAAAATATTTTTAAAAAATATATAAAAATTATAAAATTATTATAAACTTTAAAAAATTTAAAAAAATTATAAAAGTTATAAATTTATCGGGTTAAAATTTTTTAAAACAATATAAAAAATTAGAAAATTATAAATTTATGGAATTAAAAATTATAAAAAAATTATAAAAAATTATGAAAACTATAAAAAAAAATTATTTAAAAAATTATGAAAAATATAAAAGAAATTATAAAAAATTACAGAAAATTATAAAAAAATATTTTAAAAAATTATAAAAAAATATAAAAAATTATAAAAAGTATATAAAAAATATTTAAAAAATAAAAAAGTGTAAAAATTATAAAAATTAGTTAAAAAATCATTAAAAAAATTTAAAAATTATAAAAAAAATTAAAAATTAATGAATTATAAACTTATGGGGTTAAAAATATAAAAATGTTATTTAAAAAACTAAAAAGATTATTAAAACATTATAAAAAATATATGAAAACTATAAAAAATATAAAAAAATTATAAATTATAAATTCATGGGGTTTAAATTATTAAAAAAATTACTAAAAAATATTAAAAAATATAAAAAAGTATTAAAAATTATAAAAAAATCTTAAAAATTTATAAAAAATTATTAAAAAATTATAACCCCAGAAGCGAAGAAGATGACGAATTCCACGACGCAAATATCGCAATACTTGCATCGGAGATCAACATTAGCGAAGCATTAAATGGATCAAACAGAAGCGAATAGACTGGTGCCATTTACTCAAATCAAGTGCTTGATCAACAATGACACATGGGAGATTGTCAATTGTCTTCGGTCTGTCCGAAGAGTGAAAACGTCGTAGGCTCCAGAACCGTACTTTGTAACAAATGGAACGCTGATTCGAAGGAAAGCAAGAATCGTGGCCAGAGGTTTCACCCTCTGAGTGAAATCGGGAATCGATTTTCTGGACACCTTCGCACCAGTTGCTAGGATGGAGTCACTACGCTTGCTCTTGGCGCTATCGGCAATTCAATTTGCAGGTCTGTCAACTCGACGTTACTACAGCTTACCTAAATGGGGACATTGACACAAGGAGCTACATGACCTTCTAGAAGGCCGACCAAAAATTTGCAGAAGATCCAGAAAGAAGAAGATGACATCGTTATTGAAAAAGCGAGAAACATGCTCCTAAATTTGAAATACGGCAACCAAGTCTGTAAGTTGCGAAAGGCAATCTATGGACTACGACAGTCGGGTCGACAATGGTACTTCAAATTGAGCGAAGTTTTGAAATCTTGCAATCTGAGGCCCACCAACTCAGATCCGTGCGTGTATGTAGATGATCAAGGTGATTTCTCTACAATTTTACTCGTTTATGTTGACGATATCTTGATCGCTTCGAGACGCTGTAAGAGTCAGCGAAATCAAGAGCAAACTTTCTACCAACTTTGACACCAAGGACCTTGGACCGGTAATTCAATACCCATTGCCTGGGTATTGAAATCAAGCAGACCAAGGACAAGATAACTCTTTGTCAGAGTGGCTACATCAAGGAAGTTCTACGGAAATTCAAGATGGAAGATTGTAAGGGTGTGAAGACTCCAATCGCAACCGGAATCAATATGCTATCTAATACAACTCCCGAAGATGAAAATATACACCGGCCATTTAGAGAGCTAGTTGGAGCCCTCATGTACATTGCAGTCGCCACGCGTCCTGACATTGCATATGCAGTAAATATGTTTAGTCAGTTCAACAATTGTCACAACGATGGTCACTGGCAATCCGCAAAGCGCGTATTGCTCTACTTACAAGGAACCATCGACAAGAAGCTGACCTATGCACGAAACGATCATAACATCTCTGGTTTCGCTGACGCAAGCTGGGGAAATTGCGACATCGACCGAAGATCTTACTCGGGCTACACATTCATCCTATCACAAAACCACTTCCAGGAGTCAAACATCATTATTGAGTCAACGGTTTGGGAATACTCGATTAAAATTTGATTTTTCATTTTATGTATATCATACATTATCTTTGGCTTTAAATTGAGAGGGGGTGTTGGTATTCAATTATTACGCCAGTAAGTATTTAATTTTAGTTGACTTTATTAACTACAGATGGCGCGCTGCGACTGTTATATCGTTCATCATTTTTTCTTCCCTTTCGTCACTCACGTACAAACCTTTGTATAGTGTAGATCTTTGGATCAATAAAATCCGTTTTTTGATCAAGTGTTCTGTGTTTCGTTACATCCTGCACCAACAGTATTTAAAAAATATTGAGACTAATAATTAAGAATTAATTAAGTTATTGAGAATATAATTAAAAAAATTATTAAAAAATAAATTTAAATAAAATTATATTTAAGAATTTTTTACAAAATATTAAAAGTTATTATAAAACTAGAAAAATAGATATTTAATGGATAAAATAGAATATAAATTTATTAAAAAATATTTAAGAAATATGTTAAGGTATTAAAAGAATGTTTCAAAAATTTATAAAGAATGATTGTCGTGCATCGCTGTACAGCGAATCCTTTCGTGACAAACTCAATGACGATGCAGCAATGGTTCCCTGGGATGTAATATATAGGATATCTTTGACAGTCCCTGTGCCGTATTACTCCGATAGTAATTTTCCTCAAAATCACCATGGGCAAATTGGAAGACCACTATCCGTGTCGCTGCAAAAACTGAAAAAAAAAAACAGCGATAACCAATTAAAAGAACTTAAGGGATGGTTTCCCAAGGTGATAGTCTGAAGCCCGTACTGGTTTTGTCTGGCCATGAACCCACTCTCAAGACTCCTGGAAGAGTTATAAAATAACTTCTATGAAATACAGATCCAGACTACTTCGGGTTGTATCCAGGATACAAACAAATCGAACTGAAAGGCACTGAGAAGATCCATAAAACGCATATATGAATGACATCAAACTCTACTTAGATACAATGCGTAGTTTGGACATGAAAATAAAAATCACTGAAGAATTTTCCAGAGACATAGTTATGCAGTTGGAATCACCAATGAAGCTAGCTTCATGGTGATACGAGACCGAAAGAGGAGAGTTAATATCCGCTCTGGAAGCCAATGAGTTATACAAATATCTTGGTATACAACAAGGATGTATGACCTGATTCCTGTGTGGTGTCGGGGTTAAGTAGAATAGCACCACGGGACCTCCCCCTGTCGTAAAAGGCGACTAATCGGAGCAGCTGCCCGCTGTCACTCCCCTAAACATCCTCTCATTCCCACGAACTTCGTGTCATTGCTTCCACTTACTTGTGGCACACTTCTGCTATCTGTCCTGTGGGCCAACCTTCATATCGGCCAACCCTTGTGTTTCCGACCCCGACGCTATTAGGTTACGAGGGCTAGGGAGTCATTTCTGCTCTAACTCTTCTATTCTAACTCTATTCTTCACTGTCCCCCTTCTTCTCTTCCATTTCCTTTTAGCTGGCGGTAGCTCAAAAACGCTAGGGGAAGGCGACCCTGAAGAAAAAACCCACGATGGAAGGTCTTTTAGGACCTTTACGGTGCAGGGGATCGGAGCCCCAGTACCGGCGGTCGGTGGTGAGCAAGCAGGCCACCGGGCGTCGTCATCAAGCAACTGCAATGCCAAGGGTGCGGATCACTCGGCACCCGGGGCAGATATTGCTACGAGTGATAGCAAACTTCGCGGGACACGTATGGAAGTATGCGATTTCAGGGTTGAGGGATCCCTTGAAACCGCTCGTCCAGAAATAAGTTCTGAGTTTAGAGCAGCTGATCTAATAATGGAAAAATGGGGAACAATGCAACAACTGATAGAATTCCAAGGGAAACTCCTAGATGAAGTAAGTCAAAGCCTTAAGACGATAGAAAAAAATTTGCTGAAGAACAATCCGCTGAGTGTGAAGAAATCTTTGACTAAAGCTATAGAAAATATGGATACCTTGAAGTATAGGGTACAAGAGGTAGCAGAGGAAAGAGAGAATTTTCAAGGATCCTGAACTCTCTACTGAGTGGAGAGAAGGAAAATAAGGTAAGGGAAGATAAGAAAGACGTACGAAGTAAAAAGAGGGGTGCACCTAGTCCACCAGAAGAACCCAATAGAAGAGGTAAGAAAGACAAACAGAAGGAGATATAACTACTGTGGAGGTTACGCCAGGCGAAAAGCAAGTAAAGCAGGGGGAGGAGATAGAACCATCTGAAAAGGCAGAAGACCAAGTAGGGGGGATTGGCAACTCCATCAAAGCAGAAAGGAGAAAAATATACAAAGAAGACAACAATCAGGAAAGTCAATCCAGCTATCAAAGTGTCAGCTAAAGAAGGGGAAACTTATGCTGACATCATAAAGAAGATGAAGGACACCGTGAACCCTAGTGATCATGGTACAAAGATACTAGCTATACGGAGGACAAAAAAGGAAGAGGTACTTATTGTACTCGAAAAAATGGAATATTGCCTCATTGAATGAGGCTTTGGAGAAAGCTGTAGGAAGCAAGCTCAAGTGCGTGCTTTGGAGCAAAGAGTCTAATAGAAATTAGAAATATTGATGAAACGGCTACTGTCGAGGAGGTGTTGGAGGCGGTGAGCAAAATAGTAGCAATAGAACATATGTCCACCCCCTGTAGGATGCGCAAAGGTTACGGAGGAATGCAAACAGCGACAATGTTGTTGGAAGAAGAGATAGCTCACAATCTTATAAAGGCAGGAAACATTAAGATTGGATGGGTTAACTGCAGAATCAGGGAAAAACCCCAGATAACAAGGTGTTATAGATGTCTAGACTTCGGACATATTGCAATGCACTGCAGAGGACCTGATCAGCAAGGTATGTTACAGATGTGGTAAACTGGACATGTGGCCAAGAACTGTACCAACAGGAGCAATGTGTTTATGTAAAGGAAAACAAAGAGGATCAACATCTGTTAGGAAGTAACAAATGTGCGTCCTCTATAGCGGCGGTTCAGAAGGGGAAAAACATCAAGTATGCGTCGACTTCTACAGATTAACCTGGGGAGGAGTAAACTGGCGTGGGACTTGATGCTGCAGGTTGCCGCAGAGAGGGAAGTGGATGTGCCTGTGTGGAGCAACCTTACTGCGAAAACATGTTGTATCGAGATACCACAAGAAGAGCGGGTATAATAATCCACAATAGGAAGTTAAATATTAATAAATATAAGATGACGAAGAATGGATTTGTATGGGTTGAGGTGAATAATAAGAGAATTTACAGCTGTTACTTCTCCCCGAATGACACAATAGAAAAATTTCAAAAAGACATTGACGAATTGGAGGCTAGCCTGAAAACAACGAAAGGAGAGGCGCTGATAGCAGGCGACTTCAATGGTAAATCGTCGGAATGGGGGGAGACGCGCTCCGACAGAAGGGAGCATTATATGCGAGTTCGTAGCAAGAAATGATCTGATTATTCTTAACTCTGGGAATGAGATCACTTTCCAACGGGGAAATACTTAATCCATTTTGGATTTGACAATAAGTACTTCCAGACTTGCTAAGGACATCACGGACTGGGCGGTGTTGGATGAGGAAACCCTGAGTGACCATCGATACATAGGGTATACCGTAACATCAGAAGGGCCACAAAGTGGTAGGCGAGATACAAAGTAGGCCTTCTTGGAACCCCAAAAAACTTAATGAGGATAAGGCAAAACGTTTTCTTGAAGAGTCCAGATTATTGGCAAGCATGGGCTGGACAAACAAAGGGAAAACACTCAAAGATGTGGTAAAGACAACGGAAGAAATAGTGACAGCAGTGTGCGATACGTCTATGCCAGAAGCAGGGCCCCAGGAATAAACAACAAATGTACTGGTGGACCTCGGAAATAGCAGAAGCACGTAGGAGCTGTATTAAGGCTAGAGAAAGGCGACAAGAGCCATGGCGTATAAGATAGTGAAATAAAATGAGCAAAAAGAAGTTGGAAGGACTTAAGCCAGATTGATAACTAACCCTGGGGTATGGCGTATAAGATAGTGACTAAGAAGTTTCGGATGGCTCCCAAAATACCTTACCTGAATGACCCACAGTGGATGAGAGGAGCCATAAGAGAGCTCTTTCCCACAAGGGATTCCTGGGAGAGACAAAGACCTAATGATTATGAATTTAATGATGCTGACTACTTTACGACAGATGAATTACGGAAAGCAGTGAAGAATATGAAAACTGGGAAGGCACCAGGTATGGATGGGATACCCACCGAAATATTAAAATTAGTGGTACAAGTGTATCCAGAATGTCTTTTGGAAGTCTATAATAGATGTCTTAAGGAGGGGAAATTTTTCAGGAACTGGAAAAAACAAAAGTTAATACTACTCCGGAAGGGCAAGAAACCGTTGGAACAGATATCGTCGTATAGACCACTGTGCCTTCTTGTAGCAATCGATATCAGAGGATTCTGTGCACTTGTAGCAATCGATATCAGGAATGCCTTCAACTCGGCTAGGTGGAAGGACGTCATTGAAGCATTGACTGATAAGGAGATCCCTGAATACTTAGTAAGGATCATCGAGGACTACCTCCATGAAAGGAAGATAATTTACATGGATAAAATCAAGATTGAGGCAAATATGACTTGCGGAGTTCCACAAGGGTCCAGACGTGGCCCCTTTCTATGGAATGCCTGTATGATGGCATATTGAATATTAATCTCCCAAGAAACACGCAGATTATAGGATACGCGGATGACACACTTATAATAAGTCATAGTGATGATATCGAAGTGCTCGAACTAAGAGTAAACGAAGCACTCTACAGAGTGAAAAGGTGGCTAGATAGACGACTCTTTCAGATAGCAGTAGGGAAAACTGAAGCGATGTTAATCGGAGGGCTTTTCGCTTTCCAGATATTCGACTGGGAGAAGAGAGAATAATCTGGAAGAATCAAATAACATATCTAGGAGTTGAGATAGACCGCAGACTTAAGTTTGGGCCACACATAAGTGTGATGACAGAAAAGGCAGCGAGGACAGGATCCAACTTAGCAAGAATACTACCGAATGTAGGCGGTCCACGAGAATCCAAGAGAAGGATGATATCTGGAGTAGTTCACTCACAACTGTTGTATGCAGCACCAGCTTGGGCGAGTTCACTGGAAAAACAGGCTATGAGAAACAAATATACACAAGTGCAAAGACGAATGGCCCTGAGGGTGGTGGCTGCCTACCGTACTGTGTCTACTAGCGCAGCACTGGTATTGGCCAGTATCCCACCTATAGATCTGACAGCCATGGAAAGGAAAAGGACGTATTCTGCCTTACAGGAAGCTAGACAACAAAATCAGTATCTCTCCCCCAAGGAAATAGAGACCATCAAGACTGAGGCTAGGAAGCTACTTTTTGAAGAGTGGCAAAGAAGGTGGAATGTGGACGCTAAAGGTAGATGAACACATCGGATTGTGAGCAACATTGAGAGATGGGTCGATCGAAAGTTTGGGGAGGTGAATTATTACCTAACCCAGGCCTTTACGGGACATGGTGGATTTAATAAGTACCTATGTGATTATAAGATTAAAGAAAGTCCGACATGCAACTTATGCCTTGAAGATACTGACGATGCAGAGCATGCTCTGTTTCAGTGCAGGGCATGGGAGACGGAAAGGGAGACTTGTTATGCTAAGCTTCAACAAGTGAACCCCAGAAAACATGATGGATATAATGCTGAGCTCGAAGGAGAAGTGGCATATAATAGAGCACTTCATAATTAAGATCATGAAGGAAAAGGAGTTAAAGCATTAGCTCCCAGTCAATCTTCCACGCGAAGTAATGTCTAGCGACGGTTCCGCGTGGGAGATATCACGACTTAGGAGATGAAGGTTTAGGGTTTTAGTCGTAAACCAAGAACGGATCCTGACAGTACCGGCTTCACCGGTCTCGTAAAGGATTTCCCTTCTAAAAAAAAAAACAAAAAAAAAAAAAAACAAACAAGGATGTATGATAGTACATCACAAGCTGAAAGGAACACTAAAAACTGAGCTCACGAACCGACTCAAGACAGTTTTAAGAACTTTCGTCAATTCTAGAAAACTCACGGTTGCCACCAGCACATACGCTCTTCCCATTATCACATTTTCGATGGGTATTCTCAAATGGTCCTCAATAGATCTAGAGGAAAAAGAACGACAGGTGCAGGTCCAAATGACACGTGGGTGGCCACCGCCCAAGAAGCGCTAATCAGAGGATGACTGCGCGACGACTGGGAGGGTGTGGAACCGTAAAGTTGACAAATCACCACGCTAAGCAGATAATAGCCATGAGAAAGTATTTTGCAGGGAAAGCGAATATTTCTCAGTTCTTCTATAGGAAATTTGTACCCTAAGTCTGAAAGCTTTACAGGTGGGGCGTAGGGTCTGAAGAAGGGCGTGCTCACCAGATAGCATTACTACGCAGCTCAGCGAGAATAATTGCGCGCAAGAGAGAAGCTAGTTGATACTAGTTTTCCCAATATGCTGTAGGAGCGCTACTCTCTTGAGACTGTATCGGAAGAGATTATGAATATAAATACAATGCAGGCAATGCAATGCATTATAATGCAATTGGTATTTGCAGCCTTCCCTATCTACATTTTGAAATCACGAGCCGCGACTGAGTAAAATATCCTCTAACACGTGCTGTAGACGTTGGGTCCTTGATGCTGCAAAAACAATTAAAAGCAAAACGTCCGTCTGCCCGTCCATGAACACTACTAGCGCCTAAGCTGATTCGCGTCCGGGCGACGCCGCGTCACCCGGACAGCCAAGATCATTTACATGCCTCTGGCCGCGGAAGCCTACTACTTCACTTCATACGATCTATTCCGAATTGAAGAATTCCCTGTCAATCTGGCTCTAGTTGAAGCTTTGAAATTTTGGAAAACATTTTAAAAACTTGGGGAAACTTTAGATTTGGAGATACTTTACATGAAGCCCCGGACATTTTCAAAATTTTCTCAAAAACGCTCCAAATTTTTTCTTTACTTTCTTGTAAGAATAGAGTAAAATACTTATAAAGGTGGCATAGGTCCGATTTTCAGGTTAACTCGAATTTTCGAAAATTGCAAAAGTGTGGATTTTTCTGCGTCTTCCTACAATTATAAAATTGAAGACAGAGATTTTTGCTTCAAATGAAATTTGTTTGCCATAAATAATTCTTTCATTAAGGCCATGTAGACTTTTTTGAAAATTTTAGTAAATTTCGTGCAATAGAGCATGCAATATTTGCAAATTAAAAAAATAACAAAAAGATTTTCTCAAAAACTGTTCCAAATTTTTTTTTTTATTTTTGGTAGGGGTATCAAATGCACCCTATCCGATGAGATAAATGCCATATTGCTCATATTTGTTTTTTCAAAAATTACAAAAATGTAATTTTTTTTACTAGTCTCTCACATCAATTCACTCTCTAGTCTCACATCAATTGCAGCAATCGCCCAATAGAGGTGATTTCTTCACGTTATTAGATTTATAAGTGTATGTGCCATAAATAATGTCAAATAAAGTTTCTTTAAAACTCAACATTTTCTGTTAAAATGAGCTCAAAATTCCACATTTTCAGAAACGCTCAAATGCCATTTTCTCAAAAAAAGGCTCCAACTTTTTCCAACAGATTGCACTGGCAGAAAAACTGTAAATGGAAAGTTGTAATGTAAAGTTCATTTTCGTGTATTCTTTTGTTTTTTCAAAAATTACACAAATGTATTTTTTTAATCTCTCACGCCGTGAATATGCATATTTCCATCGATTTGTATACATTGTTACATTTGTGAGTAGAAGTTTTTTGAAATCTTAATACATTCCTGTGAAAAATCTTCAAATTTTGCATTTACAGTAATGCTAAATTGCTATTTTCTTAAAAGCTTCAAAATTTTCAATAAAAATTTTTATTTTGAACGAGGTTTTACTCTTCTTTAATATTCTTGAAGTCGTATTTTGGTTCTACTATTAAGAAACCGAAAAGTTGAGAAAATGTCAAGAAAACGTACTTTCGGTCACGATAAATGGCAGCTGGCCAGAGAATGGAGCAAGACCTTAATGCCAATCCACACTAAGGAAATAAGAAAAATTTGCTACAAGAAAGTCTGTGCCATTCTGTAACACCATTAGTTGTTTTCTTTTAGGGCATTTTTAGAGCATTTTATTGATCAGCTTTGGTGATGTTTCCAGCCATCAAAATTCGTCCCCTAGTGATTGCATAGGTATCCAGACTCTACTCTTGAATATTCACCACTCAAGAATAGTAATTGAATATATGATGGTGTTTTCTTAATAGGTCATTAGAGTTTTATCCATGCTACTCATGAAATAGCAATCACACTTCTGGTACTGTGACTTCATTTGTTTTTAATATTCATGTCAGGTGATAGGTAGTAGTGAAAAAAATTGAAAGTTAAAAATATATAAAATAATATGGTTGTCAGTTGCGTTTTTTACTTACACTTGTTTTTATTTTCAGACATAAATATAAGAAGTTAGTTCACACCTGACGATGCATATGAATATTACATGAAATGTAATATTGGTTCCAGATTATAATGGTTCCAGATTATGTGAAAAATTAAACATTTTTTGAAAATTTTGTTCTCTTGTATCCTTAAAGATACCTGAGTATTAAATTAGTGTAATGAATGTGGAAATAAAGGACAGTACTTTAGAAGTTAGGTAATTTCTAAAAAGAAAGTACTTCAATACAACCATCATGCTTTTTATTTATTTTCTGAATATCCAAACTCTTACTGGACAATTATTGTACTTTTTATCATAATTATATATGTACTATCATACATATCATACAGTAGAATTGTTATACAAAAACAGGACTAATATTTCATCTTGCAACACCTCATACTGTCATTGGTTTGGCTAAATATGCCAGCACCTTGCTTTTAATTGCAATGACTTGCACAAGACCCTTATAAGACAAGAAAGCATGAACTTTATGTCCAATATGTAATGCCTTTGGTTTATAAAGAAATAAAACTAAGCATCCTAAGATAGTAAATTTTGCCATCTGGAATGACTTACAAGGAATGTTTCCAAGAGTAATATTTATGTGCAATTGTGAAACTACTCATAAATCTAACACAGCCGATGTCAAAACATTACAATTGTTACTTTATACTTCTTTTTGAGTTTTTCTTATTCGAGCTGTTAATTCAGTTTTACCTTTTATCTATAAATAAAATAATTATTACATATGTTAGCTTCATTTCCATACACTGGTGACAGATCTATAAATTCTATGAACATGTTCACCACTGCTGAAACACTTATAGATTTTAGATTATTAAGTTATTTCAACTGTTGCTCTTTTTATGCAGAGGTTGAGGTGGAGAAATGTTGCTTCAAGCGAAAACAATCTCTTTTAACAAAAACACACAAGGAGGATTCATAAGTTTGGTCTTAATGGAGATTAATGATGTGGATTGTTTAAATATTTAGCTTTGTCAGAAATAACATTTACCTTTATTAAAATAAGGACTGCAATCACTATTTTGCATTTTAACAAATAAAATATTTGTAGCAAAAACAGTGTATGAGAGTTTCAATCAATAAAATAATGAAAAAGTAAAAGACATTTTGGATTTTTCATTTTTTATAGTGTGTTGTTTTATTTCAGTGCAGAAAAGGACACTCAAGATTCCCAATTCTGAGGAGTCCTGGAAGTTTATGTGTCATAAATTTCAACATGGATCCATCCTTGATCCTCATTGTTCAATTTTACAATTTCAATTTACTGTACATTACTGTCCCAACAACTGTACATTTTTTGTCCCCTGTTTATAATACCATAAATAATTTGAAATACTAGTTAGCCTTACTTTTCCACAAACACAAGCAGAATCACAGAAATTCCAATTTGAGGAATATTTAATGATTAAATAATTTTCTACTACCTACTGAAAAATACAGAATGATTGCTCCAAATAAAATTAACAACTTTAAGGAAGAAGTGGATTTCCTTTTGTTTTACACATGGGATGAGACAGAGGAAGAGAGAAATCTGGACTGGCATTCCAGTTACCTCTGGCAGAACAATGACACACTGTTCGAATTATTGCACTGTCTGGAAGTGGTCTTTAATAGGAGATGATGTTGAGCATTTTCCAAGATGTCAATTGATCTCAATCAAAAACATAATAGTTTTAATTATATCATGAGTATTAACAAATATATTTGTTCTCAGGATTTCAATGATGCAATTTTTTTGGAAGGAAATAGAACTCCATGAAAAATAAAGTGTTATAAAGAATGGAATGTCTCTTAATATATTAAAACCAAATTAATTAACAATAAGCAATAGCCCAGAATTAATTTTGAAAAACCTATAGTTATAGGTTTTTCAAAATTATATAATATGCACATACTGAACATGTTACATGCCAGTTTCAGTACAGTTTTGATGCTAAAAGTTCTAGGATAAGAAAGACAGAAAGTAAAAGAGCCCAAAACTGAAGTTCTGGAAGACCAGGACATCAAAATGATTTAAAGTATACATACATCAACTGACATGAAGTGAAGATTATCAAAATGTAATGGCAAATGACATATTCAAACACGGTATTTTGACGTTGTCAATATTCAACATTTATGTAAATTGTTGATTAACATAGAAAATGGAAATTAATCATGGATAAGAGTTTAAACCCAAACAATTTTTTGTATATAATCAATTTCAATTACAGAAAATGAAGGCCAGGTAATTAACAAACAACCATTTACGAATTACATAGCTATTTTATTCAATAGCTTTAATAAATATTCATTAAAAGCTTAACATGAAAATATCCATGTTCATACTGAGCAACCACAATGACCTTTGAAAGAGAGATGGACAAATTTCTCATAAACAATTTGAACAAATGATAAAATTCAACAGAACTACTTGTAGGATAAGGTTTAAAGTCACAACTTCATGTTAGAACTGGTAACACACACACATGTACTCACACAAATCCAGAGATTTACAGGGGTTATTCTGAAAGCAAAGTGGTTAAAATGGTAGCAGTGGTTAAAATTAAATTTTGGGGTGGTCCTTTAGGAATTATAAATACAAACATCCACAGAAGCGTACATAAAAGGAGGTAAATGAAAAGAAATGTTGACAAATTTATTAGAAGAAATATTATTAGATGAGGGGATGATCAAGAACATACTATTTAAAAATCAATTGGATTTTTGAGATTCAATAGGCATTGAAAACATTGGAGAGATACAGTTTAAAAATATCCTATTATACAGTAAAAGTTGAGCAAAATAACCAGCTTTTTGCAACATATACATTGAAATTCTGAGAAAAACAAAATCTGATATGCAGTAACTTGTAAAAACCATTAAAATTGGATACATTATAATTTAATTCCTTTACTGAAAATCTTGAAAATTATTTTACTTTCAAAATAAATATAATTACTTGAGAAAATTTTCTCTCCAAAATCTAATAATAGTTTCATCAAATTTGTAAACAAAATTACAATGTTAAGTGGAAATAAATTGCAATACAAAAAAATAATACAGAATTTGAGAATAAAGAACTTGTATGTTGAAAAATTTCACATTTTATAAACATTCTAGTCTATCTCCCTTTGTAGCTCATCAAAAACACTAATTCATATTTGCCAGACTAATTCATCTCATGTCCATCTATTTCAACAATATTTCCCACAATTAGAAGAGCATGCTATGAAGAGCTTAAGTTTTCCTCAGTTCCTTAAATATCATCCAATTCAACATTCCAATGAGGGGGGAGGGGCACATTTATAAAATACTTCTGTAAGGGCTTTTAATTACAGACTATACATTGGGTCCCTTTATTTCACAGGGCATTACATAACAGCAGTAGCTGTAAGTTAACAATAATAAACAAGAACAATCACAACAAAAATTAAACAGTAATTTTATCCTCAGAAATGCTCAGAAATCCTCAGAAAATAATAATAATAATAATAATAATAATAATAATAATAATGAAAAAGGAAGAAAAAAAAGAAAGGAAAAAAGGTTCCAATTATTCATTCAATACGTTCAATGAAAACTGATCATAATAAATTATAGACATAACATTCATTTTAAGGATTGTATCATTAAAGCATAAATCAACGAAACAAAAACGTATTTCTTACAAAATGAAATAAAGCCACAATAAATAGGTAAGGCAAACACATTTTCACAAACACTCCATACTACTTTACAATTGTTTAATGCTCTCACCAAAAAACAGTATGATCTAATTTCACCATTTGCTATAGTGTCATTGTTCAACACCAGTATGTTCTGCAGATTCCTCTTCTCATGTTCTTAAACATTAAAATTCTCCTTACTAAGTTTGGAAAGTGAATGATTTGAAGATTGAATAAAAATTTTTTTCATATAAGGTTAAACAAACTGATATTTCCCTCCTTTACAATATATTTTGGTAAAAACTTATATGTAACACATTTAACAATATAAATAGATCACAAAAAATGACATTACACATATATACATTACAGATTCAACATAAAACAGTTCTCAACAAAAAATTAGGATTTCAATATAATGAAAATACAATTTTTTAAAAAATCAACAAGAAATAAGTTCAGTAACACCAATGTTGCAAATGACCAAATGTCTTCCATTTCCTGAAAAATAAAATAATCAGGGGTTTTCACAAACTAAATACTTCATTAGAGACAAAGGCAAGGAGAGAGAATTATTTTCTGTTAAACATGCTTATAAAAATACAGAACACAATTAGCATATTTTTAAAAGGTCTGTCCCCTTTATGATTTTCTCTTTTCCACAACAAAATAAAAATAAACACACAAGAAGTACCCCAAATTTTGGAGAGAAGTCAAATTCAACAAATGGTCAGAGGCAGAAATAAATGAATGTCAGGATATATTCCAGAACACTTTTACACAACATAACATGTGGCTCAGTCTTGGAATTTGACCAATCCATGATTCAATAAAAAATAAAATTTGAGAAATCAACACCAATTGGCCATAAAACAATCAACAGAATTCTTTATCACTTATGAAAGTATTCTATTATTCTGGAAGATGATTAACAGGTAAAATACTGGTTCTTTGAAGAAAAAGTTGTAACTGAACATTAGTACCATCTATCTTCATTATGTCATACTAGTTAAAAATTTTTAAATACAAATTTACTAATTACTTTTGGCAACATTACATACTTGAATATAAATGATAATTTGACACATAAACATTAACATGGAAAGCATTTGTAAAAAATAAAATGAAATAATATACAAAAAAGGCAAGAGATATGAAATGGAAGCAGATAAAAACCTGACGTATGTATCTGATGGAAGTAAGACGATCTTAATTTTTGTACATGCAGTTTACTGAACAATAATTTGAAATCACAATTCAATAAATTGGCAAAAGAATATGAATATCAAAGAGTACCAAATCGAATTATGTTAAAGTACTAACTACCTTGGGTAATTGCTTAACAAAGGTGTAAGATTTTTCACTTTCTTATTCTGTGGCTATTTCAATTACAGAAATCATTGCACCATTCCATTTGCATTTTATCCATCCATTTGTAATATATAGAAAAATAGCAAATGGAAGATTTGAAAATACGAGAAAATGAAGGATGAGGAAGACAAAAATGAAGGAATAACTTTTTCTGCCAGTCGGTATGCTATGAAAACTACTTGAACAATTTTGATAAAATATTGATCAATTTTTGTTCTTTTATTTGTGATGAATTTCAAAATTTCCTTCTTTTTTTTTGGCAAAAGGGAAATTTGCAGGGTTAATAAGGCAGTCTTATAATCAAGGGAAATCAGAATTGTAGGCCCATGTCATAAGTACATTCAAAATAACATGCAGATTATTGAACAATAAACTTGTAAGATACAACTAGTGTAGAGCACCAACAGCTAGTAAAAACACATGAATATATTAGATATTCAAATTTACTATGTCAAATTGATTAATGTAAACACTAATAACGTCCCTGCAATTAATCCCTTTCAAACAAAAGTTAAGAGTTCAGAAAACCGATCTGAGTTTTGCTACTTTTTGAAGTTCAAAATTGGACTCATTTAAATCAATTGAAGATCGTCCCAATTTAAAAAATCAGTATATTATAGGAAAATACTATGTTAAAAAACTGATATTAATAGAATTGTTTTAAGAACTGCACTGATACACATAATGATGCAACCAAATAACAAATAATGTTAGGTTACAAATCAGATTTCAAATTTTTGTTTACTTGTACAAAAGACTTACCAATACAATTTACGCTGAAATGAACATTTTCCTACGCTTCCTAACATTATGAAAGTAGTTTAGAATATATTTCACTTGAATTTGAAAGATAGTAATACTATAATAAAAATTCAAACCAAAAATGAATGTCTCTGCATTCTTATCTCGTTTAAATTCTTTATATACAAATTAATTTTGAAAAGAAATCCTCCATGAATTTTCATTTTCACAAAGCACTAATACTGCTTTTTAAAAAATAAATAAAATAATAAAAAGCATGCTTAAGTCAGATACTTCATTCAGCAATAACTATGGGTACTTTCAATATTGCCTTGATTTCAATAACACAGAATTTACATTTTTTCAAATAAATTAATTATATTAATGTTAGGTTTAAGACAACAAATGAAAAGTTGGAATTTATGTAAAACTCTACACATATTCATATTTGAGCATATTTCAACAAGAATACTTGAACAATAAACAAGTAATCCAATCTGACAGGGCAAGAAGATGCAGCAAAAGGCAGAACGTGGAACAGGATGGGGAAGGACAGTAGAAATAAAGTAAAAGACACCTGATATGGATTAAAACAGATAGGATGAGATTTGCCATAGCAAGGTATTCAGGAAGTGATAATAGTATTTGTGATTTTCACTTTCATTTCTATCATTTAGAACTGATGAACTCCAGCTTGTACACTCATTAAAAGAATAAGAATATTTTCAGGACTAAAACACTTGAAAATACATATAAAATCATGAATAATCTGTGATGAAACACAGATATGCTCTCGTGCATCAATATTATCACTGACAACAATACAACAATCAGAAATTGTGAATTTACAAATAGTGCTTAAACTGACCAAGAATATTTTAAGAAAGGGAAGAAAAACAATCCACATGAATGATTGGTCAGTTATTCACAGAACAAGAATATAATGAAAGAGGAAAGCAAAAAAGAAAGAAAAGAAAAAAGACAGTACATAACAAACTATCAGCATATTGATCCATCAATATGAAATATAATCTTAAGTTTCTTTTCCAGGCAAGGGCGGGGGTGATGAACCACTACCAACCTGACAATTCAAAATCTGTGACTGGATGTCCAATCAATAATGTGATAATTCCTGATGACTACTTCTCTGACACCATTTTAAAATATTGAACATTTAAAAAAAATTATGTTCTTCAGAATTGAAATAAAAGTAGTCAGCACAGACACCACATTTTCAAAAGTACATTAATATCTCGCACAATATTTATAAATAATTGACATATGTGGACAAACAGAATAAATAAGAAAAGAAAAGAAAAGATACTCCAAATCCACTACAAGAAACCAAATGCTCCTGTATCTAGCAACATCATCAAGCAACAAATAACAACATCAATGCAACTATCCAAACATAAGATTAAATTTACAATATGAGACACTGACTACAAAAAAAAACAACAAAAAAAAAAAAAAAAATAAAAAGGAAAAATCCAGTATCCTATTCAAACAATGTTGAAAAAATATCATTGATCCTTAACATCTAGTCAAAATTGCTTCAAGCACAAACTAAAAATTGTGCTTGTGTTCTTATCAATCAATTTTTAGTTCAAATCCAACCATAAGCCCAATGATATTTTTTCATCATTCCAAATAGCTGATACTAGGTGGTTAACCCCTCCGATCCTTAATATTTTCAATATGATAATAACACATGCAAGTGTTACTGACATATTATTTTCTTGTGTTCTCATCCATTTGAACTATAGAATAAAACAGATATACAATGAAAAGGATTTATGATAAAAATGCCAACACAAATTGAAATTTATCATTTTTATAACTCATATTTATCATTTTTAATGTTATTTTTTCATTAAAATTCTCTAATGAGAGATTTTGTGTTCATTTTGATATTAAATTGGTTTCACGTTAATTAATTTCATTTTTAACCCTCCAAATCAATGTCTTCGGTGATTTTATTGTCTGTTGACATTCCAAAGTGGAGCTCTTGAATTGTTTTGTCTTCTTGCCTTCTTAATATTTTTTAAAAGAACAGACTCTCGAATAAGATTGTATACAATTCAGTATTTCTTTGACTCTACACATACACATTACAGAAAATGTCATCAATGGTTTTCAAAACAGAATTCCAAAGAACTCCACCAATAAAATAAGAAAGTAGAAGTCAAAGGACTTCTGACACTGGAACACATGTAAAAAAATGTACACATATCTCGTATTGTCAAACATCTTATATTGGATTGGCAAGGGTTAAAAATGTTTGTACCTGCAAGGTTTATATAAATAAACAGTAAATGCTATGTTTAACCGGGTCTTTCAAAATTATTGTTCTCACATTCCTCAGAATTCTTAGAGCAAGAGTTGAAGCATGTTCTTGCAAACTTCTGGACAGTGAAAATAATATGACCACAGCAAACAATAATTACAGAATAATCTTAAATATTTTAAATGTGTGATGTTTGTAGTACATGGGAACTCAAGACTTAAGAGATATGCCTGTGATAAAAAAAAGTTGTAGTTCATGTATTTGTACTCGCAAATTAGAATTATCTTTTCTTCCAAGCTAACAGCAAGACTTAAAAGGAAAGAAAAGACATTAAAATTGTGCAAATCTCAAAATCAGATTCATGAAACAAGCTTTCAATGTTTGCTACAATTCAGCTTTTTTATTTGTATAATCTTTGAAATATATTCATTCCTCTGAATTTTGAAAAGACTGATAAACACAACACACATTCAAATTAATGTTTTAATATTTCTTTCATAAGAACAAGGCTAAAGAGCCAAGTATGATACATGTAATGAAAGTTAAACAGAAACACATTACCTGAAAAAATCATTACTTGATATCAATGATAAAAGGTGTTACTTGTCAAAATAATATTGCTTAATGGAACACTATAGTATTTATTTACACTATAGTTTTCATTCATTAATTCGTTTTCTTCATGAAACAACATCCACATGAGATTTCTTCCATTCTTATGTCAAATAAGAAATGGCCACAATTCACCTTGATAATAAACATTCAGTCTGAATTTGGTCTTTCCAAGTTCTCTTAACAAACTCTGTCTGATTAATAAAGAGAGGGTCTGACAAGTTAAAAAAAGAGGGGCAGATAAATAAAGATCTCAAATCATCTGTTCTGTTACCTTGGATTATGTCATTACCAATTGTCGTATCACAAAAACAAAATAATGAATACAACACAAAATATCATTTTATTTTCAAATAAGAGTTGTGGATACAACACACAAAAGACTAGTGTAGAACTAAGCAGGTGCATACTCTCTTCATGAAAGCAAATAAAATGAACAAAATAATTTTCGTTGTATCTAGTAACAAATTTAGTTACACTAGCGTAGAATACTGTTGGTTACAAATACACACTTAAAATAAACTAAGCTGTTCTAAAACCCCTCTGTGCTACATAATTCAGTTCACTACAATTCAAATATATTCCATAAAACTAAAAAAAATTCAATTCTTACCATCACAAAATGGTAGATGTTTTAAATTATTACTGATTATTAGAAAGTTGAATACATTATAATTTATTAGCAAAGGTGTAAATTCATCATATAAAATGACCACAGAACCTATATTGCTGCTTCATATATAATTAATATAATATTCATATATAAATAATGTTGTCATGAACTTCTAAATGCATTTGATGCAGTCTAAATAGTAATCTTTTCATCTTAAAAATAAAAAATCTTATTAAAAAAATATACATTGTAAAAATTATTTTCTTTGATGGTTTTAAAAGACAAAGAAGATAACCACATCGATAACCACACCAAAGACAACCACAAGAACTTTGCTATAGCAATGAAATAAAGAAAACGAAAAACAAGAAGAAAAATGAATTTTGATCTTATAATGCTTAGTTAATTTTGTAAGGTTATTAAAAATGTTTATTTCAATTCAAAAGTGGGTCAAGAAAATTCAAACTACACTTAAGCATACAGAATGTAGTGTTTACAAAACCAGCAAGAATTATGTTATAAGTTAAGCTTGGAAATTCCAATATATTAAAATGATTTTGACTGCAGAAAGAGATGTGATAAGAATTGTAAGCTCTTAATAAGGAAATACTTGAAAGAATTTAATTATAGATGGAAGAGTTTCACTAACATTAATTAATGCTACATAAAAAGGAAAATCATATAGTTTAATGATAAAAAATACTTTTTTCATTGTGAGAGCATTACAAATGTAGGAATTTTGATACATGGAATAATAAATATTACAATATCATATAGTATTGTGCATTCATTTTTCAACACAAAACAATGACACTTCAAAAACTACAGCTATCAGATTACAAGCAAAGAAAAGTCAAAATGACATCGCAAAACAAATGTCATTTTGTTGAACAAATTACATGAAAACTTCTCAGTGACTAGAGCAAATTTACAATAATGAAGGGAAAAATAATGTGCAAATTAATATTACACTAAAATTTCTCATTCAGAGAGAGCATTCTTGTTAAAAAGAAACAGATGTAGAATGCACAACTAGAATTTGAAGAACAGTAACATTCTCTACTTATTGTTAGAATCAGCAAAAACAAAATTAAGAGTAAATACTCTTCTATTATCTCCACACATTTTCTTGAGCCCTCGTTTTGCTAGATGCGAGGGGAGTGGGGGGCTTGATTATTTTGTTGTTAGGACTATTATATGAAATCTGTAGCTCGTTTTTCGAAGCAAAATAGTTTCTATTTACCCGGGAGCAAACATTTCTGGTTATCAGAATTTTTCAACAAAGCTTGTTGCTATCATTTATTCTGAATTTAACTAGCGTTAATAAAGGAGTGGGGGTAGGTATGCCAGGGCTCAAGAAAGTGTGCATGTATAATACACGTTTCATGATATGAAGAAAAGGCGATGCAACACATTATTGAGAATCACTGCCAAGGTCATTTATAACGATATTTTTGGAAGATTATTGACAATGTTTTCATGCAACTTCATGCCCAAGTTTAAAAATATCTACTAATGAGAACTATGGTCTCATTAAATAAAAGGATAGATGACTACAAGAGAAATAATTTGAAGAATTAAAAAATCATTCAAATGGGCAAATCAAGGTACATTTCAATATTGAGTCACATAAATATAGTAATTCTTTCACCAATAATTATTCTACTCTGCATTCTTGCATTTCAAAATTACAAGTCTATTCACTTTATACCAGTAAAATTAACATCCAAGAAAGAGTAAAAATCAATAGCAATATTGACAATTGGTAATGAACCAATATGAAGAAGAAACAAAAGAGAGAAAAAAGAAAAAATGAAGAAGACGAAAAAGGACTGAAAGTGTATTCACATGTAACAATGAACATGATAAATTTTTGTATCAGCCATCAATTTATTATATGTGTAACAGAAAAGATAAAACACTTAAAATTATGATAGGAACATTAAATATCACCAAGAATAATGTTTTAGGTGCTCTTAATGAATAAATTACTATAATCGGAGGGCAACAGTCAATGCCTATCTTTATTTGTCAGACAGAATCACCCATTGAAATGAGGAAAACCAAAATTTTCTTAAAACTTGCTAAAGCCCTATCAATTCGTCACCAAGCTATCACATACCTGAGAAACCTCAGGGATTATTGCCACAGTACGATGTACAATCATGTAAGCACCATAGAGTAGTATACACACATCCTATCTACATGGACAGCAACAAGTGACCAAAAAAGCCACATTGTTGTAAGAGTTTGTACAAAGAATTTTCATGGCTGTCAAAAACTCCCCGTACTGATACATGTACCTTAGCACACTGCAAATCCAGAGTAGAACACACATTTGTGCAGTGCGATTGAACATTTGTATCCATTTCAACGTGGCAAACACATGATGATTGGATGCTGCAAGAGCAATGATGCTGACGTCGCTAGCTCCAGGATGGATCATAAGCTTTCCAGTTAGCATTTGGAGCCAAGTACACTCGACGTCCTTTGTACATGAAGCTAACAACTCCACGATAGCCAGTTCGAGGAACACCGCTCTGAAAGACCAAATTTTCATAGTTAATTTTCAACATTTCTATCTCATATAAATATGCTCTTAGATTCCTAATTAGGTTTTCTAGCAGAAATGTAGGAAATCTAAAATAGGTAGTTACAAGAAAAATGTTAAATATAATAACTTCTTTTTCATATTTTGATGCAACAAACATGACAAAAGCTCCAGAATTATGAACATGTTTTCACCCCAATCACATTTACTATTTACTGAAATTATAACCATGATCAAGAGAGGAGAAACACTGCGGCAAACTAGTAGTGGCAGAAAAAAAGATGAATGATTTAGAAACGGAGTGATGCATATTGAAGAAATATTGATGTATTCACTGATTAATTGCTTATGCTTTGCTAAGTATATTAGCACCAATTAATTTTTAAGCATCTTAAATGTATGTAGTCCTCTGACTGAGGTAAACTGCTGGACTTCATTCTTTATTAAAAATATTTTTAACTCACTCTGAAGTCATCCATAAGCCCCAGCATTTTAGCAGTGTGCTTAAATGCATCCTTTGTGTAATAGGGAATGCGCACTGGCCCAGGAGCAACGATGCTACCAGAGCGGAGTTCCTGATACGTTACCACTGGACTATCATACACACGCCGTACAAATTCCACATCATAATTGTCCTGAAAATGTACACAAGACATTGTAAAGGTCATAAAAAAGTAAATACATAACTTCACTCTCAAGTTATTGAGCAATTAAAAAAATATTGATCATTTAAGTATATCATATTTTTATTACGTAATCATATTTTTAATAAGCCTAAGCTGCTTTTTATTACCTACAGGCTTATAAGAAAAATCAAAAACTACAAAGTCACAAGTAAAAATTGTGAAGTTTCATTTAATATTGTATTATAAAAAGGCTTTAATGTACTATTTAAGGTGATGAATCACTCACCTTGAGTAAATAGCTCAGGTCTTGCTGAGTAAAAGGCACAAATTTGTCACTTAATTTGATGTACTTAAGATGCTTGTCATAAAAATGTCCACTGTAAAAGTTATGATTCATAATTAGTGAAGTATCTGAATATGTAACTCAGAAGAAGAAAAAAAGTCAAACAGAAAAAGCAACAAAAACACAAATGATTTAAACACATTGAAACCAATGTATTCGATTTGTCCCCAGAAATTCTACCAAATAATAAAAATATCACATTATGTTATGTTTTTCTATTTTTTTAAATGAATTGTCACATGAAGCATCTTAGATTGAAATATGGCTCCAGTTATCTATGTATAATATTATGGTATTATAGTGTTCTGGCTGAAGTCCAAAATATGGCAAATGTTTTGTAGCTAGTTAATTTGCACATTAGCCTTTCATGGTGTGGATAAAGCTGAGCAAATCATTTCTGATTTTAACTGGCTTATGTTAATACTAGCCAGAGGGCACTGAATAAAATACAATGATTGTACGAGAGGCACTTTGTGTGATTGCAAAAAATATTATGGCATAAAAATGCATTTGAAATCAAGTGATGCACAGACCTAGGGTTGATTTATGTAAATTGTGAAGGCCAAAGGCCAGAGCCTTATTGCCGATTTGGAAATCCTTAGCCAAGCATCAAATGAGGTTAGGTTAGGTGGTATTGTGTAAATAGAAATTTATGACTCACAGTGGAACTTGAAACTACATACCTTGCCTCTGACTAGCCTTAGAAACTTCCCACCAGCAGTCTGATCCCTGTGACATACATAATATCTCCTATTCCTCTTCATTGTAATGTACTTCACCTCATTATCACCATGGGTTATCCTCCTCATGATGACTAATGTCAACTGCATCCAGCTAAAGTCGAAAGTCTGCATCAAAGCAGTTCCTACCTTTATCCACCCACTTTGTGGTGGACTTTTCTGCATGGCATGACCAATATCGCCAGGCTGTGGCAGTCGCATTCTTCCTGTTGCCTACTTAGAACTCAATGCACTTTGTCCCACGAAATATAAAGTAACACTAAACTTGATACTGAAGCAAGCAATTGCATGTCGCCGCCATCAGTTGTAGCCTACACAGGATAGGACCTTGGTTTCCACAGTGAAACTGAGTGGCATAAGGTCATCAGTAAGGTCACTATTCTGGGTCCACTACCTTCATCTCAGAGGAGACTTCTTCGATTATCATCTTTGGCTGATATTTTTTTCAAGCTGCCTAGCGTTGGAATTTGTGGCACTGAGGCGTCATATTCTTTTCCAGGAGGGAATTAATTTCCAAGATGTTGAGTTTCCTACATACACAATAACTGAGGTTCAGGTTCACTATAACTGAATACTCACGATTACTTATTTGTAATGTAAGTGAAAGGGACCAGTGACTTAAGTTCACTATAATTGAGGGTTCACTATATCCAAGTTCACCACAATTGGAGTGGACTGTATTAACCCAGATCAGACAGATAAATTTCCAGAAAGAAGCGATTGTACTGACCAACAAAGGAGCAAGCACAGATGTAGGAACAACACACTTAAAGAGTTGAGGGGTTTGAACACGAGATCATGGAACTCAAAAGACCAAGAAATTGTATAGGAACATAAGGAAAAGACAATATACATCTGTGTGATACGAAACAAAAATGAAAGGGAAAGGAATTGAACAATGTAATGATTATATCTTATTCTACCATGGGCTATCTAAAGATTTGAGGGCAAAGCAAATGTTAACCCATAAAAATCACGAAAGTGACATAAAATAATACAAATCTGTGAATCAAGTTTCTTAAAGTGAAATTCTGAGTAACCAATTCAACCCTTAATTTAGTGCATATGACCCAGAAGACAGCAAATTAACTGAGGAAACTAACGCATACAAAGACCTTTAATCTGAATTGAATCTCATCCCTCATGAACAGTAAGCGCTTATTTTTGGTAATCTCAATGCCTGAATTGGGACTGACACTATCCCAGGTATCAAGCAGCGATTCAGTGTGAGGATGCTTCAAATAACATCGGAGAGAGGCCATGCCACTTCTGCACTGATAACGAACTTTGAATACTCAACACTTTCTTCAACTACAAAACACAATACAAGTACACATGGGAAAGTAGACGGTACCAATCTGTCATTGATTAAGTGACCAGCAGACACATTCACCCTTCACAAATAATAGATGTGAGAACACTGAACTCGGCTAACACCGGGAGTGATCACAAGCTACTCGTTCTTTGTAAAGTATGTCTTTGAATTCAAAGACATAAAAAGCTAGTCACCGAACACACAATGAGACTCAATAAATAACTTCTTGATGATCCAAGTATTCAAGACCTGTACCAGAGAAAAATTAAGGATTCAATTAAATTTGTAACAGAATATTGAAAGAAAAGATAATAGAAAATAATTGGAGAAGTCAGAGGAAACATCTTGAAAGCTGAAGACGAAGCCTTTGAGAAAAGAAAAGTAGCAGTAAATAATACCCCTAGACACACTCTCTGGTTCTGTAACTGAAGGAAATCTTCCCAAAGAAGAAAGAATCATACCAGAAAGCAAGATCCCAAAACACAAAAGCTTTTTATGACATCTATAAGTAGATTAAGAATGAATGTAAGTCTAGAATAAGACAAATAAAACAAGATTACTATAGCTCAACAACTTAGAAAAAACCATCATGGTGTCACTTACCTCAGGAGACATGGCGACGCCATCCCCTTCTACTCCCAAGGGGGAGCTCAGTTGAACTCAAGGCCAGAAAATTTCTCAAGCCACTCATTCAACTCAAGGCCATTCACTCTTGCACCTTTGTTCTCCTGCTTCATTCTCATGATCAAACAGAGATACAAGCTTTCAACACTCTAGGGTTTGGGACCACCATCAAGGTCAAGCTGTCTGCCTACTCAGGCTGAGGCGGTGGTGGCGGCTTCTCGGGCAGGGAAGTTGGGCTGCGAAGAGAGGGAACCCTCCCCTCCACCACCTTTCTTGCATGAGCAGTCCAGGTTTTTTTCTAAGTTGTCGAGCTAAAGCAAGCGTATACTAGTGACATGCAAGAAGACTTTTATGGTACACAGAAAAGGATTTGAAAAGTGATCTGTAACCAACAGAAGGAAACACAACAAACTTAGAAAAGGACACCCAGATTAAATAGTTTACCCCCTTATTCTTGTCAAATACTATAACATCTACATTAACAGAAGAATGTCATGTAATCACAATAGAATTACCAGAAGCAGACATGCTTAATGAAATCAAGAAACTGAAAAATTGAAAATCAACTGGATTGGGTGAAATAACCAACCAAATGATCAAATAGACAGAAATTGTGAAGCTAATAAATCAAATTTTTGCCAAATCAAGTGTTTCAAAAGCGTGGAAAACAAGCACCCTGATACCAGTTCGTAAGTAGAGCAAAGAAAAGCACCAGAAAATTACAGAGGAATAAATCTACTCAGTACAGTTCTCAAACTGACTACTAAGATGACCCATAAAAAATAATAGACATTGTTGTCCTGAGAACAAATAACAGGGCTTTAGAGTTGGACTATCATGCACTGATGACATTAATAAGACTAACTGCAGAAAAGGCTACAGGATTTAACACATTTGATTCTGACGGTTACACTAGGTGTTTAACTCCTGTGTTCCAGGCAATATAGCTATTATTCAAAACGTAAAAGAAAAACTATCATACACATCAGTTTAAAACTGTCTGCATTTTGTAGTATAGTCATTTCTCTTGAAATCCACATGTATTTTATTGTAATTTTATTATAAGATAGTAGTGAAAATGGCATTTTAAAGAACACAAGTTTTCAATTTTTTAAATTTTACCGAAAGTAACAATGTTACAAAATATAGGGAAAATGCAGTGAATTTCATCTGACAACAATACCACCATAATTAGGATATTAGATTGAAGTTCAGAAATAGTTCCATTTGTGTATTTATTAGTTTCTTCCTTTATTTTTAGAAATATACTGCG
This sequence comes from Teleogryllus oceanicus, assembly GCA_964035755.1. Taxonomy (NCBI): domain Eukaryota; kingdom Metazoa; phylum Arthropoda; class Insecta; order Orthoptera; family Gryllidae; genus Teleogryllus; species Teleogryllus oceanicus. The sequence continues at coordinate 240,750,693 of CAXIVR010000001.1, forward strand.
GTCAAAAAATGATAAAAAATTTATTCAGTTGAGTCTTTATTTACAGGAAATTTTATTTCACTATTTTTCTCAAATACTGGTAATTTAGATTGTTCAACAATAAACCATTCCAATGGAAACGAAAACTCTTGAATTTGAGAAGACTCGCCAATAGAATCATTAGAACCATTATTGACCACACTCCTCGACATCATTTTCATTGCTCAAACTAGTCGATAGTTGAGGAAGAAAATTGTCAGCCTCATGAGCAGAATCCAGTTCTGATCTGTTATTCAAAAACTCTTGAATTTCTAATGTTGAAAATCACAGTGAATTTGCCATCTGTTTATGTCTTCTAAACATCTGTATTTGTTGTTAACAGCATGAATACTATTTACAAAGAAAGAAATTCTGAACATAATTGACAATGCCTACAAGTGTGAATATCTAATCGCTTCCAGGAAAAAATTGCAAATACTTGCAATAAATAGAAGTACACATTAGCGATTGTACTGTGACTTTCTTAGTGATTTTGAAAAGCTATTGTAGGTGCCTACGAACATCTGAGAGATGTTTATTGCCTGTCAAAGAAGATAAATGTAGAAGAACGTACGACATAAATCCACAGGACGTAGTAGTAAAATGAAGATGAGGTATTAGATACATCCTTAGGATTGAAAGTGTAAATAAACCAGAATTTTTATATTTTATAGACTTGAGGGCTTAATTGGCTTAACTAGACTTTCGACACCTTACAATTAAAGAGTTTTAAATTAAGAACAATGAACCAAATGGACTGATCACATTAATCTTAGATATTTATTGATTGATTAAAGATTAAGGTAACCCAAAACAACACAAGTTAGAACTAGAAAAGAAAATGATCAAACGAGTAATGGGCCTCCAGTGCCTGAATTGTTAGATATCAAGTTCAGGTCTATTACTCAAAGAAATTGAATTAACGCAATTAACGCAAACAGAGTGTCAGGCTCTCTAAATGACATGATCTGGAGGAACCTATAGCTTGAACCGAAAGTAAGGATTTACAATTCTGTAATATATCCAATGCTGCAGAAACTGGGTTGGAAACAGGAAGGGCAAAACAAGTACTGGAGATGACAGAAACAAAAATGTTGAGGAAGCAGGGGTTTTGAGAAAGGACCATATAATGAACAATCATGTAAGGGAACAATGTAGATTACAACTAATGGTAACTAATAGTAGAATGGCCACAAAGTTCACAGAAGGAAATGTAATGAATATATTCCTTGCACATCAGCAGAAAGAATAGTGAAGACTGCTCAGGATAACAGTTTAAAAGGAAGAAGGTGGCTTGGTAGGTTATTGAAGAGATGGAGTGATGAACTGGAGTAACAGGCTGGAGGCCTCAAGAGAAAGAAGAAGAATTATATATACACAATAACAGTTCTTTACACATCAAGAATATTAAAGAACATTCTATTCAATAACACAAAATGTGAAAAGCAAATATTTAATAACTGGAAGCCTCTTCCTTGGAGCTTTGCTGTTATATGACATAAGCTGTGAAATAAGCAGTGATGCACTGAGTACGAGCATTCAGTTGGTATGTGCAGTATGAGAATACAATCAAATTGGAATTCAATCAGAGGATTTGCATTTGCATTTTTGAGTAAAAATCCAAATTATCTCCTTGTTTTTGGAGATCTAACAAAACCATAGAACCAATCACATAGCCGGAGGTTGCATAGTTTACTTTGAGTTTCTGCATTCCTTGGCAATTAGTAATATACATGTGTGCATGCAATTTCATTTCATCTCTGCAATGAGCAATCTCATCTTGCTCATCTTGCCCAAAACTTGTTCATGCTCAATTCATAATACAAAACAAAACACTTGGTCAACTGAGGTACCAGTGGCCTCTGGCAACTCGTGCACTTTCACTCGCCTGTCAGCCAAAACAATATCATGGAATTTGTCTCTTTTCTAATGTCACAGCAGCTTTTGGAACCCAAGAATGTGGTGTATCTTTGACGCTTGTTCTGCTTCACTTAAACTAGTTGATTATAAGTCTCCCCATCTTGTAGAAAGGGAATGTGAAAGGGAATGTCACTCAATGCAGGTGTTATTCATTCCTAATTTCTTTTGAGTTTCTCCCTTCCTAATTCCAATTCTATCCATCTATCACTTTCACTTGAAAATGCTCGAGTATAAATAACTGTCTAACAATGAGCCAGTGTAACAATTAAATTTTTTAATCCATAATAATGAAGCTTCAAATTCATGTAGACAGACATCACTGTCCCCTCCTAGTATGTGAATCAAGTTACTTATCAAACAACAACCATATTTGAAAAATGCATTCAATCATTTCTCAAAAATTATTTTCCTCATAAACAGGTTAGGAAAAACATTAAAAATACACCAGAATAACTCGTTAAAGTGGTAATGAACACTTTGTCACTTTAATGCCCAATTAATAAAATTAAACGATTTTCAACATGGTCATCAATCTAAATTTGTGGTTACTGATGAAGTGGAAATGTTAAAGAGAGCAACAAACAGCTGAATATCATCCTCTATTATCTCATATTTGAATATCATCCTCTAACACAGATGAAAAACAACTGGTTTCTGATGGTAAGCAACTGAATCTTCCTCTATTTATTGAGCTAATACATAAGAATTTAAAAGAAGTTTGAAGTTTGATTCTTGTCTTGTCAAATAATTGTTTAACCTACTCCAATAAAATATGTATTCATTTGTGAATTTCTTACAACATAATTATCTATATTTCTTTATATCACATGGATGTAACATGAATTGAAATAATTGAAACATTTTACTTTTATTTATTACTAGTGGACCCAATGCTTCACTATTGCAGTGTATTGCAAATTACACACTACTGGTCATGTGTCCCTCAGTTGTTCCTCAAATTTTAGCAGGTGTTCACTATGACACTAACTTGGAGAAATTTGATTTACTTGTCTGATATTCAAGTAATACTTCCCGCTGATATTTCACAACCGCAGGGGCAAAATAATTATATGCAGTGAAGATGCACTTAATCCTTAACTGTGCAGTGGATTGCGTAGATGTCAGGGGCCCTTAAGTTGGCAAAAACGAATAAAATCATCATCACCCCCAAATGTCCAATTTAATTCAAACCATCCTTTAAGCATGCCCATTACTACTAAGAACAAAGTGTGAAAATTTCAGCAAAACCGGTCAAGTAGATTTTGCATCTATGTGTGAGACACATACGCACATTCTCTTTTATTTATAAATAGATTATATTATAATTATTAGGGCTCCAACTTTTAGGTAAATACATACACCCTGTTATCTTATACTTTGAAAGTTTAGTGGAAATTCAAGTAGCACCCCATGGTTTCCATATACCAAATTGTGTATCATCAAAATAAATATTTTGATTAAGTTGCATAAAAATAAATATTTTCATACAAACAAACATTATTACATATTTTGCTAAATTTTATATAAATGAATGAATATTGTGAGTATTTGCAAGTTTAATACTATGGAGATTTTGGATACGGTGAATGATGTGGCAGTTTGGAATGCAGTGGTTGGTCACGTGTTACTGTGGGTCTTCCTCTATAAAGTGAAACGAGTCTGGTTCACGACTTGTCAAAACATTTGACAGTCATTTCTAACATTTCTGTCAATTCAGGCAATGACACTTCAAGCAATAAAATGCAGTACACTCTTATGAGCAGCTCCCTCAAATTGCAAAGATGAAATATGTAGAGTGGTACAGAGGATGGCAAAATGTTTTTCATCGAGACTTCTCTTGATCTTCGTTACTGTTTTTTATATTGGTAATAAAATAAATATTTTTGTCATTTTATCACGTTTTTCACTTTTGAAGCATATAAAAAATAAATATTTTCCAGTTTTTTAGCACCCAAAAGTCTGAGGCCCAATGTTTATCATTATTATGATGATGATCATCCAAATCCTATAACCTCCTAGTCAATGCTACTGCAGAGGCAAGTCTTCCCAGTTGATCTCATCCCACGAATTGAACACGTTTTTCCTGAATTTACTTTAAATGAATTTGTAGTGCAGGAAAGTATTGTTTCTGAGTGTGTTGTGTCATGGAAGGCCTTGCATTCTGATAGCCCCAGGTACAAGGAGTATGCAAGAGCATTAGTATTTAATGTTTGGCCCATGAGAGGCATACTGTTTAATAGGCATCAGCTCAAAGAAGAAGTGTTGCTTTCTAAGAGAGGATTTTATGATGTTATTAGGTCTTCATTACTTGTTTCAGAATTGTAAATAATATTACTAATAACTTATTTTCATGAGATACTCAATGTAACTTGATACTCCCAAGAAGTTCTAAAAACAAAATGATTAAGTTTGTTTCTTCAATTTGTTTCCTTCTCAGCAGGGAATGGTTTATTGACTAGTATGAGTAATTGAAAATCTAAAGAAATGGAAAAGAAAGAAACTAACTTGCTCACGCCCACTTTGCCAAATGTGCGTGTTCGAGACAGTTCTGGCCGGATGCAAGCGCGCCCAAGCCGTTGATCTGGCTGCCTCACCCAATCGTCCCAGTACCTTTGGAAAAGAAATTTAGCATATTATTCAAAGCAAGTATTATTAATAATAAAAATAACAATAATAATCACATTAAGGAAGTTTAATAATAATAATAATAATAATAATAATAATAATAATAAAGATAATTGTAAAATTAGTATTTTTGTCAATATGGTCTCCAAATGCAAAATATTTAATAATGAAAATTGAGACTGGAGGACATAAAACCTCACTAGTGAATTCTCTATGAAGTAAATATAGAAAATGAAGTTAGTCCAGGGTCACCAGTTCTTCACTTTAAAAATTGCAGGACAGCAGCTACAGGTATACTGGCTAGCAAACTTGATGTTTTCTTATAGAATTTTGTATATGAAAACTTCAGCATTCAACATTTGCCTTCTCAATTATATAATATAAATAAGATTTTTAAGACACTGATATTGATCTGCCATTTCTTTTAGTTAAGAAATTCTGCCATAATTTATCAATTTTGATTTGAAACGATAGTTATAGTACATCAATTTTAATATACTTTTAGAATTATAATTTAGGCATTCATTCACATTTGTTGCTTGTAAAACATTTTGTTGCGGTTCAGGTTGGTGAAGAATAATATATTAAGTATTATGGGAACTATGTTCTCATTGGAACAGGTTTCTTTTATTTGACACCCCTTTTACCAAAATAATGCTAGTCACATTCCTGTATCGAGGTTTCTACAAGCTCTGTATAAAGATTTCTTGCTTTAACTCTCATTAATACTATGAGAAGTTAAAATATAAAAACAACAATACACTATTGTTTTAAACTACACACATAAAAATGTATGAGGTAAAGGATAAAACAATCTTACATAATTCCCCAATTTTATACAACTACTCACATGGGTTACTGTTGCCTTTTCTGGTTACCTTTTTGCTTCTATGCTAAAATTTAGAATAACATGAGGCAATAACACAGTTCTTTTGTAGAGTTCATTTTAATGATATTCAGGAAAAAAGAATGAAATAATACCTCATGAAAGCCCTATAATCTAATGGAAATAGGCCTGGGCAAATGTACAAATGTTACAAAACTATAAATGTAATCCCACAAACAATTAGGTTATAAAGATTGTGTCCCTTTCACGTGACTTAATCTATTCATGATAAAATGACATTTTTAATTATTGCATGGCAAAATTAATACACATTTATTTTTATTTTTTTATTTTTAAAAATATTTACATAGTAAATCATTACAAGAACTTAAAAGAATGTCAACTCTGTAACCCCTCGTAACAAGGTCAAGCGTATGTGGCTGTACATTAATAATAGAATAACAAAGCCTTTTCTGCTTGTATGAATTTCCTGAACACAAGGTTTCTATCTCAATTTGAATAATTGGATTTAGAGAAACTAAAATTGAATAGCTTCAAGTCTTGGGCTCAGGTGTAACTGAGATGAACATATTCAGACTAAAATAATTTATTATCATGAGTCAGTGAGCAATTAAAATTGGGGTTTCAACTTCTGGTAAAATTGTCTCCAGAGTACAACTGGACTTTCCAGTTAAGGGGTTAATTTCTCCTTTAAATTTTCCCACAGACGTTGGACACGTATCAGTAGAACTGTTAACCTATCATTGGTGGCAGGTGTATCAGTTCGAGAAATTCTGGCAAATCCTGTATCATATGATACAATGAATTAACAACACAAAAGAAAACCTTCATGACATTGATCATTGGCATTACTTACGAAGCAGGCCACTTTGGGGCCAGTTCGGCCCAAGTCTCTCGAGTAAGCATCCATCCTAATCCTGGGAAGAAGTCTGTACGATATAACAGGTCAGCAGCACTTTCATCTACCAATGCAGCCTTCCCATTGTCATTCCACGCTGACACACACCAAAGTGTGGGATCACGACGAAGAAGAGGTAATGTTGCACTGAAGTACTCAAAAAAATCAGGTGCAACATCCAGATCATCTGCAGAAAAAAAGAGAATTATTTAAAAACAGGTTAACTAATAAGGTATTCTGTACATATTAGAATAGAATAGAATAGAATATTTATTTTGCTACTTAGGAATACATAGAATATTTCCGGTGGTAGCGTTTTCTAAGAAATTTCTACAAATACACAAAACAAACATCAAACAACATTAAAATATTAACATGTTAGCAAATACAATTTTACAAAATTAACCTATTAACCATATTTACTGAGTCTAATTTTAAAATTTTTGACATTCTGAGGGAAAGTCTCCAGCACTGCAGCAGGTAATTTATTCCAATTTTGTATCGTTCTGTTTACAAAATTTTATTTGTATATAATATGTATTATATGTATTGGTACATAATAGTTATTGCCAATGAATAAACTGAAATGTATGACATCCATATGCAAACAATTGCATTTTGGTAAAAATATCCACAGTTAAATAAATAAATAAATAAATAAAATGAAGTTAGCACAACCCATTAGAGGAAGAATGTGTGAATACATATTCATTTCATTTGAAGCCAAATGGGACATTTCACCACAAGAAGTGTCACAAGTGCAAATGTTAATGCACTCATGACTAAGAGTAGCTTTGATCAATTTTTACAGTTTTCGCATGTGCAACAATGATATACAAGTTTACATAATGAACGAAAATTCAAATAATAAATCATACATATAGATATATGAGATGGTTAGAAGAGGTCACCTTAAATGGGGAGAAGAGCTATGTACATAGAGAGGACAAGTCATTTCATGCAGGGGAAAAATACACCCCCATCTCTTCAAATAGATGAACAAATGTTTCTTGTATCATCTTGCTGACAAAATCTTTATTACTGACGATTTCTTGATGACTTCTCTTCTATAAAGCCCAGAAGGTTGTACTTAAAGTAAGTTGTTAAATGAGTTTTTCATAACGTGGATGAAAGCCTATCGGATAGTAAAGAAAGTCCCTGAAGAGGTCAGCATGAAGTATTGCATGAAGGGAAGAAATTAGTCACTATCTGGAATAATTCTACATGAAAATTTTCTGTACCTGTAGTATGTGCACTGGGTACAGGGATAAAGTACAGGAGATAGCCCAAAATAACTTTCTGCTGACACATGTTAGTTCAAAGTGCTGTATTAATTCATTTTCTAGAATTTGCATTCTTCACTGATACAAATAATATTTTTCAGCATGTGATGATAACATTTTCAGCATTTGATTCTTTTTTTTTGTGAGGGCCTGTGAAGTCTTGGTTTATGCAACTTCTGAATCTAGCGTTAACATCCTGAGACAGTGTATTTAAAATGGATCCAAACTAATATGGAACACTCCAGGAGTTTTCAAGTGTGCCAAAGCATGGAACCACTCTTAGGGAATGTTTTGAAACCGAAGAGGTCAGCACATTGCACTTCAAGCAATTTGTGATTTCTAATAGACTGATACACATTGTTGATTAATGGAGAGTATGAACGAATATGAATGAATAAGAATAAATACAAATACAAGTTCAATATCTTAGCCCCAAATTATCTTTTTGCAGATGTCTCAAATTAATAGATTCCGATTTTGTCATTTCCATCGCACTTTACACACTTCATCATTACAAAAGGTAATGGTCTAATATAAGTTCACTCAGATAAGGTCAAGGTATACAGGCACTATGACCTAAATTATAATAATTTATATTCAATAAATTCAAGTACTGTAAAACTAACATGTGTGCACTACTTATTCATACCACATGACACAACTTGGGATCGACAAACTAACAAATTTTAATATTCTGTAATGATCTTATAATGTATTATGTCACATTACATCATGTCAAAAAATGATATTGTCTGTAGTAAATATTAAAAAAATTTTCTTCGATAGTGTTGGGTTTTCTTGGATAGTATTGAGCTTTACATCTAAAACAGGGCTTTATAATAGACTCACCTTCCACGATAATGACGGTTTGAAAATTAAAATGAAAAAATGTTTGGTTGAGGGCCCAGCCATAATGACGAGCTATATTGAAATAGCCTCTGAATTTCTTTTCTCTGGGTGGCACATCTATCTCACTTTGGTCCGGTTGCTACAACAAACAATATATGAAAAGCTGAGATTGCCACATAAGCATTTATGTTGAACATTAAATCTTCCACTAATGTTCATAGGTCACACTATGCAAAATAATACAAAATTTTGAATAAAAATCAAAATATTTCTGTGTTCCTGCACCTCTTTAACCCATTAAAGCCATTGCCGTCATTTGTTAATGCACATTTCTGGTCAACTCAAATTTGCTCCTTGAGCTCTATTTTTTTTTTTTTTTCTTTAGTAGATGTAGACATCCTAAATGAAAAATAAAAGCAAGTTTTGACATCCCTGAATGCTAAAAGTCAATTTCGCCAAGATTGCTAAAGCACTGTACGCACCTCGCCAGAATGTATTGAAGACTTGCATCGATTAGAATTTTATTCTAAAACCGTGGTAAGCTGCAATGTACCTGTGGTTAAGTCAAGAGTGGCCGGTGTAAAGCAAATGGTGGTTGGTCAGCACCAAAGCTGACAGGGCATATGCAGCTATGGTCTAATGTATTTGCTACTTCTAGAAAAATTGCAAACATAACCACCAGTGGTTGGTGCTTTGCAGTGCTCTAATAGCACCATAACAATGGTTTAACACCAAAAGTTGCAACAACATGCAACCAGAGAGCTTCCACAATGACTCGGCAGGCACAGGTGCGGCAACAATGCACTAGCATTAAGCGCACAAAATTATGGTGGGCGTTAATGGGTTAATATCTATAATATACGCTCATCCAAAGAATAAAAATTTCATCTTGGAGAGCACATCACATTTTGAACAAGTTTCTGAATTACTAAAGAACTGAGAACAATTGTCTTATGAGACTAATTAATACAATAAAATGTTTAATCTCTTTCATTGAATATATTCCATAAAATGGATAATGATAACATCTTCAAACAACAATATTTTTCTTATAATTAAATTTATTTATTCTCTTGAAGCACAAAAGCTAATGGAGAATAACACCAAGTGCACAGACAACAGTATTGTGCAATAGTGCTCCTGGTCTACAGAACATTTTAAACAGTACTAATATGGCCAGTGAGGAAATGGGATCAACAACAAATGAACAGAAAGCACAATTTATGATATTCAGTTACCGGACATACACTGCCACATAATTAATCTCAAAGGACAACAAATAGAAGAAATCACATTCAAAATTTCTGGGTACTTACATTACCAGAAGCCTAGAATCTGAAAAGAAAATAAAAAGCAATATAGAGCAAGGTCATGATACTTTCAGTAAAATGAAATAACTTCTTTGCAATGAAAATCTGAACTTCATATTAGAACTAAGACAATGGTGAAGTGCTATATTTGGTATGTTGGTGTACAAAAAGAAAAGAGAAAAGAAGGAAAAAAATAACAAGAAAATAAAAGCACTTTTCATTAACTCTACGTGCGATAGTGTAATTACAGTGCGATATTAACTACCATGTTGGAGTGGGTGTTGGACCACAACTTTATAAATCATCAATCATTCAATAAATATTTGATTTTTCATTATTCATTCTTTATGAATATAAGTTAATTAGAAAAGTTCAATGATGTTTGTTGAAACATGTCTGTATTATCATTTTAAGTATTACATCCTCAACGTAACAACGCATTTTCTTTCAGACAATCCGAGAAGTTCTATGGAAAGTTGACTAATACATTTTTTCATATTTATGAAGGGTTTGGGGCAGTAATAAGATGAAACATACTTCAAACAAAATCAAGATAATCACATTTACAAATAACGAGAAGCTTGCTATGGGTGGTAAGGCTTATCTTGTTTCTGCCCCGAGCTCTTCAACAGCAAATAACATACTTTTGGAAATTTGAGTGGGGCATTGGGCCTGTTATCAAACAGATTGAAAATTCCCAGAATACTCTTTAAACATACCACTCTGTACTCTGGTACCTCCAAGTACCCTGGAAAAAACACACATTGAAGATCGTGCAGCTGAACTGAAAAAAATGTGAATTGGAGATGTGGATCAAGGAACTTCTTACTGATAAACTTTTAACTTGCTAAGAGGAATTGTTATGTATATAAAGGAGTAATTTAATGAAATTGGGAGAAGGACTTAAAAATACAGACATGCTATGTGGGAAATTGTGGAAACAGGCATCGTGCTAACAAAGATTCCAATGTATCTGTAACTGTCATACATTTATATGTATGAGTGTATCTGATGATTTCTAAATGACATACGTAACTGGTAACAGATAGAAAGAGTATTCCTTGTTAAGCCAGTTCCCAATATCTTTTTATTGATGATGCAATGAACATCATGTTTATGATATTGCAATAGGCTAGCTACATATTCCATTAATTTGAGAAAAATAATTTCACTCGCACTCGCACACTCACTCACTCACTCGCTCACTCACTCGCACCCACATATGCACACACACACACACACCCCACACACAAATACACACACACACCCTCACAAAATAATCTGTATTTTATGAAATTAAATGTTTTAATAAAACATTCCCGTTAGAACCGCTCATTTATGCTTATGTGTTCAAAATTAACTTGAAAAATGTAATGATCATTTAATATGCAAGAGAAGAAAGAGCAACCTTGCTGCATTGTGGGCCAGATTGGGAGAGATTTATGGCAGATAAAACAAGACATTTCGGGAGAAATTGTTAAGATAATCAGAGACACTTGAGAGCTCTTTGGAGCAGTCAGTTTAAAAATCAAATTATGTATTTTATGGTGAATAAAAATTGTTATGGCTAGGGCGTTCTTGAAGACAATAAAATGTACATTCGATTTTAAGAATTAGCAATTTACTGGGAGTACTTCACAATCCAGTGACTTGTTACAAGTATTCAGTGGACAGAATTGATTAGAGGACATAAAATAAGGAATTTGTAACAAATAATACCAAATATTCTTTGAAAGTTATATGTATAATTCCAACTCTAATAAAATTAAATTGCCTTTTTAATATTACCACATATCTAGTTTTGAATCAAAGAGAGACTAGAAAACTAAAAACTCAATCTTTTGTCATCAAGTATTACATACTAACAAAATAACCAGTTGTTTGTGATACTTTACAATTACAATACATTTCTAGAAAAAAATGTAACATCTCATACGTATATCAGTTGCTTATTTTTTTTTTTTATTTCCAATGCCTGACAGCATTAGCATTGAAATTTAAGATATTCAGATCCAAGTTATCATGTTTTCAAAACATCTAATGTGTGAAAAGAATTGCAAACACCACATAACAAACAGTTTATTAAGAATCAAAATATATAAGAAATTCACCTGGATGAGTGAAATGCGGGAACCATAAGCTGTGAGTGCATCTGCCGTGGGCGTATGTTTACAATCTTGTGAAACAATTATGGGGAAATGTTCAGGAGAAGGTCTATAAGTCAGCAGTTGATCTAGACACTTCCGCACAGTCACTCTGTTGCATGCTAACACCAGAACTGCTACAGCAGGCACACCACCCACACCAGCTGCCAAGGTCCGTAATCGCTCTGCCTGCCAAAAACACAACACAAAAACAAGATTAAATTTTTTGGAAAATCTTGTCATCAAATTGTTCTACACTTGTATATAAATGTATAACAGATTTGGACCATAGAAATTCCTAATTTTTTCATTTAAGAAAATAGTAAACCATAAATATCTTCTACATCTTCCTGCACTGGATTACACAATTTCCATTCAAGATTGACTTTTTAACACTGGCCAGTAGAAATTCTGAATGTACACAATTCAAACAAAATTAATTTCTTCACTTTCAAAATTACTTTATTATAATTTTAATTATTATTGTCAGAGAAAATGTAAAAGTCCTGAACGTGACAATCCATGAGAGCAATTATGTCAATAAGTAGCTCCTCACAATGTACCGTAACATAACTACAACTTTTCAAAACTCTTTCGTTACTTGTTCCTTAGTTCTATTCATATCAAAGAAGACAAATTTCTCACACTTGTTAAAGGTAAAAATTAGCTTCAATTTTTATTTTTATATTAGTGCATGTACCAGCATGGCTGATTAACTATTAAATGTACATGCCACAAAAATGCAGGATATATTACGAGTATTTGTAAATTACACTGAAACGCAGAATAAGAAAACGAATCAATCTGGCTCATGCAACTCATGTAATCTCAATATTTTCTTAAATGTTTCTAATTGGTGTTGCAATAAGTAGTTCATAGTAAATGAATATGAAAGAACAGAAAGAAGAGAATCAAAAATTGGATAAGACAATTGAAGAAAGAACTACAGAGCTGGAGAAAAGAAACAAAGGATACAGAGAATGAAAGAAGGCCTACTGCTCAAAGAAGTACCTGCCTAAAGAGCAGAAAACCTATGATATAATGAGCTGGATTAAAAAATAGAAGTATTTATTTATTTATTTATTTTACGCCAAAAAAAAAAAACAGTTAAAAACTGCGTATGACGTCCTATGGTAATAAAAAAATTTTCAAGGATCAAAAATATAAGCAATAAATTTTGAATTTTGAAAGGGAGAAAAAACAAAACAAAAACTCCCATGTAATAAAATCTATTTTCAAAATAAATAAGCAATAAATTTTGAATTTTGAAAGGGAGAAAAAAAAAACAAAAACTCCCATGTAATAAAATCTATTTTCAAGGATAAATAAGCAATAAATTTTGAATTTTGAAAGGGAGAAAAAACAAAACAAAAAAAACTCCCATGTAATAAAATCTATTTTCAAGGATAAATAAGCAATAAATTTTGGCTCTTATTACTTCCTGCCGTGACAACATGGAAACGATAATTTGAATAATTGTATTTCCACTGAATTCTAGAAGACGTGACAGAAAATGAAGTTTCATTTATGTCCAGAAGCAAAACAAGGGGCCATCTCAGCATTTGCTCAATGGATCAGGGAAACTGGACCGAAAAACCTGATCGAGATGGGGGTCATTGACCCGGAAGCTGTGGTACAATAGTTGTTACAGGTTGTTTATACTCATTTATACCGTGCAAATGGTAAATAATGCATTATGTATCATTGTTAAAATTAATGTTACTTTTCTTGTGATGCTCAGTATAGTCTCTAATTGTATAGAAACAGTTATGCAGCAGAAACGATTTCACTTTTCATAATTTACTTTTAATACAAGTCTTCTCTATGTTTGTAGTTTATAATGTCAAAATATATTAAACCCTTAATACAAACTAGGAAAATAACATTTTAATTTAGCCCTATTTATTAATGTATAATTAAGATTTAATTGTGAATTGAAGTAAAAAGACATCATTTTTTAACAATTAAAAAAAACGGGCCTGAAAGCTTGAGCGTTTGGGATCATCTCAAGGTGTCAAAGCTCCCTCAGTTCGCTGTAAGAGGAGACGGGAAGAAACGGTCCTACGCCTACAGCTCGGTGCATACGTTGACAGCCTCTCCACGTGCGAAATACGAAGATAGGCTTAGGTCATCTCTCAGGTCAGATGGGAGATAGCTCGATGAAGGACACTAAGAAAAGGTTCTCTTCAATGGAATCAATAATTACTATTTCATATTTCAATTTTTAGGAAGTTTAAATTATGGGAGGTTTTCATTTACATACAAGTATGCACAACGTAAACACCCGAACACAAAACATTTACAATAATAAGAATAGACTTTAATACAGTTGTTGCTGTGAGCCATCTCCTTTTATTAATTAATTAATTTATTTATGTATTTATTACTTTTCTTATGTACAACGATATGTAATACTTCAATATTATGAAAGTAAAAGGAAACGTTTCACTATTACGCTAGAGATCAATTATTGTATTTACTTTAAATCAATTAATTAGGAAGAAATCCTTGCTCTACACTAAGCAGTTTTGATCACGAGTCTCTTTCGATCTTCGGCCGGCTTGGACTGCTTATGAAAATACTCTGGCCCTACGAGATACGAGAATCTCGTTGTCTCGTTGCCTCCCGCAGAGAAAGAGAATCGCCAGTGCACTCCCTTGGCCTTGGCTGGGCGTTTCCCCCTCCACGACCCTTCTCCCTTCTTCGGCCAGCGAGAATGATTCACAGTTCGGACGAGATACGAGAGAGACTGAACACAGTTTTGTGCGTCTCTAGGGGCAGTTCAATTTACAGGAAACCTCTGAAATTTCAAAAACTAAAAATGTTTTAAAAAATACATCAACCCCCTCCTGAAACTACATCACTGAAGTTCAATTATTGTTCAAATTAGTCCTACATCTTTGAATATTGAAGCTAGAGATTTCTTTCTTAATGCAATCCTTCAATAATTGATCTAAATCATTTACTTTTATCATTATCATTTACATTTAAATCATTTACTGTACAGTTTTCAATATTCAAAATACAGATTTATTATTTCTTTCTATATATTATTACTTTCTTATTGAAATCTATTCCTCAGTGTTAGGTCTTTAAATAATTTTAAGTTCACTTTTTTGAACATATCAATAGTTTCCATGTAATTCTGCGTTATGTGTAAAATCCATCACAACAGATTAGCACAAGTTTAGTGTGTGGGCCCTATTTGAAGCGCTTTGGTTCAAATTCAGCCTAATTAAGCCTATTTTTGTTTGTGTTTTTCTTTCAACTTTTTGTATGAATAGAGCATGATACAGCCAATTCAGTGGCAATTTCATTTAACTCTTGAATTTTAAAAATTGAAAGATATGTTTTTGCAATATTATAATGTTATGTAACTATTACCAATTATATGAGAAAGTATAAGCTTTTGTAACAGCACTAGTTTGACTTGCAAAAGATTAAAAATATTTGTATTTTACAAAAAAAAAAATTTTTTTAGATACTTAATGAAGGTATAAGCACAGGAATAAATCATATTCTGATTTCATTGTAAACAAATTTGGGAAAATGACATAGTATTGAAATTCAAGAAAGAATAAGTAAAACAGCACTTGGAGAATACACCATGTGCATCTTTTTCAGAAATGCCTCCTTACTGGCTTCTTTTCTTAGCATCAATAAGAATTCACTGGGTGTCATGGCCAATGCTAAGAAACTTCAGACTTTCCTAGCATACCAGGCCAAGAGGGACAGTACCTATGAGAAAAATGTGAAAGAGTTATTTCTGATAATCTGGACTTTCAGCAGTTAAAAAGCATGAGGATGATTTGAAGAGGTGAAAATAACGATTCAACCGAAATTGATTTTAACGTTTCAGTGCTGTTTAAGTCAGTTGATGCAGAAAGATTATTTGGTTTGAAAAAGGTGTTGTCTTGCAGAATATACAACTTTAAAGTGGAAAATTTTAAGAAGTTTTCGGTTGTTATCAATGAGAATTTCTTAATGACTCTACAGATCTAACGAGTGCTGATAATATACAGTGGCAGAACGACTAATAATATTAGTATATCTTGATTCATTTGGAATTGGTTATATTATACAAAGTATGCTGTCCAACTGTGTTTATGGATATGTTGTCCACATTAAATTAAACAATTTAAAAATTTATTACATTTTGTGGCATGTTCCTTATAAAATATTCATAGGCTTTTGCCTTTTTGAAAGGTTGTGTTTCCATATAATGTCAGTATTAATAGAAAATTATGAATACAATATTTTTGAGTGTCATCTAACTCTAGTTCTGTGTCGCTGATGATGACATGGTAATGGCAATGATGATGATCTAAGATACAGCAGATTTTGATACATTATAATTGTTTCTGAGAGTCATTCTGATATATTAAATCATGGTCAGAATACATTCTCCTAAATTTTTTAAAAAATTCTTTATGTCATTTTCAATAGATGATAAAAAAAAACTGGTATATTTTTTAATATCAAAATACAAAAACAATTACTTTAGCATGATAAACCATTTCACATCATATTATTAGTTTGCATCTATCCATGTTAGTATTTAATTTTCCCCCTTTTCCTTTCTTCACAAATCTCAAAATAACCGTGTATATCCCAATACCTTGAGGGAATCGGAATCATTAGTCGAGGATATTACAGTTTTAACATACAAGCTTTTAAGATAATTACATCTTCATCAATGTTCAATTGTAACCACAGTAGTTGATAGAAAGATCAGACGTAACCTCATCAAAGTTATTTATGGAACATAAAGCTGTTTCTATACCCGATTCCCAACCACTACAGAATGCACTGAAGATGGCTGCAATGCGACCAAAAGCACTTTATGCACCTTTAAACAATCATGAGACTATGTCACTTCCTACTATGCCTTTGAGCAATAGAATTTGAGTTCGCCTTAAGCTGAAAATCTTTTCTTGTTCACCTGTAATTCCTGTGGAGACTTTTGTGGAGGAGAAGGTGGTGGTGGTGGTGGTGGCGGTGGTGCAGGTGGCTGCTGATCAGCTTGCTGCTTCTCAAGTTGACTCTTATCCTCAACTGGGACCACTGCTTTGGGTTCAGGAGCTGCCGGAACTGGAGGTACATCAGGAGCTGAAGGAACTGCTTGAGCAGGAGCTGCTCCATGGACATGAGCGGGTCCTGGAGGGCGGTGGCCCTCTTGATCCACTGGCACATCGCTGTCATCATCAGCTGCAGACACTTTAAGTTCCTCCAAACGTGCAGGTGCAGGAGCAGGTGCCTGTCCAACTGACTCTATTTCTGGGTGGGACACCTTGGCACCTGCCTTACCTAAAGCAACCATTACAATAGCATTTCAGCTTTCATTTATCAATATTCTATTTCTATTCTATGTCATATCTCAAATGCGATGTAACCAAACCTTTTTTTGGTAAAAAGATAGTAATGGTTTGCCAATAGTAATAAGACAGTCTGGCTTTGCCTTCCATACATAATAGTTATTTATGCACCAAGAACGTTATAAGGGTTTTCATGATCGATTGGCAACAAAGAGCCTCAGGGTCTTAGGTACAAGGTTTTTTTATTGTCTGATGTCATTAGACCCTGTTAATGTCTGCGATACAGACAAGATTTTATTTTGTTCCTAATTTTAAGGATTCAGATTTACTTATTTACTAAATAACTAGATATTAACATGACTCAGTTCGTCCTTTCATATTTCTCCTTCCATAATCCCTACATACAAGAACATGTAGCATCATTCAACTGTTTTCATATTTCCCTCGTACCCACAATCCTCTCAATCCAGGTAAGTTATGCAGTGTATATCAAGCTCTACATATATCAAAGGCAATTAATATAAGAAAAACAAAATTAATTATTGCTGTTTAATATTTCTCATGGGCTCCTTCATCTTTTAATTATTATAAGAGATAAGATTTCCATGCAAAAACACCTTTTCATGCAAGTTTACTACTGAACTCTTACTACAAAGTTCTCAAATTTGTAAATATGTTTCACGCCATGTTCATTCAAAATTATGTATCTTTGGCTTACATGTTTGAAAGTTTTGGTCATTCTTTTGGAAATTCATTAATAACACACATAAATAGATATTTCCACATTTCAGAGCCTATTTAGAATTTTATCCAGAACATTAAGAACTTTTAATTAAGATTTTTGCATACATTATGCTAATGTTAAATTTAAGCATAAATTGTGTGGTTCAGACAACATCAAACTCCTCCTCTCCTCAACAATGACAACATCCTCAACAATAGCACTATTACAATTCACACCAATGAAGAGGATTAGGGCCTGTAAACAGAAAAAACAATTCAATAACTTGAAGAGCTCCACAACATGCTTAAATAAAACTTGAGAAGCACCAACTCTACAGAACTCTTCTTAGATGAAGTGAATAGAATTTTTGCAACTCCAAAATATTTGGCCCCATTGATGAATCAGCCCCATTTAAAACGCCTATCAAGAAAAACTTTGGACAAACACCCACATTTTAAAAAATTAATAAATAACAACATATTGACCTAGAATAAATAAATAAAATATTACGATCCGCAATTATGCACAACCTCTGCTGTACTATATGATGAAGTTTCTAAAGCTATTAACCAAGCCACAGAGAAATATGGAAATGGTCTTCTAGATCTCAGACCTAAGGCTTTTTTCGG
This sequence comes from Teleogryllus oceanicus, assembly GCA_964035755.1. NCBI lineage: Eukaryota > Metazoa > Arthropoda > Insecta > Orthoptera > Gryllidae > Teleogryllus > Teleogryllus oceanicus. The sequence continues at coordinate 240,769,255 of CAXIVR010000001.1, forward strand.
GAGGTATGTTGCCCAAAATATGACCCTAAGAGCTCTGTTTCTAATGTGTTACTTGATGATTAAAGAGATTAAACTACAGATCCTGTGAGAATGGTTGAGAACTATCAAAAACAGTTTGAAAGTGTTTTGCAAAAAGTTCATCTAAAAGTACAGGAGGCCCTGGGAGAACTTAAATAAAAAATCATTCCCTAGTATATATCCTTTCCCCTTCTTTGATGAAGCATGTGACAACCACCTGCAACACACACACTGCCCTCATGGAGAAATCCTCTGCTAAAGGAAAATTACCGGAACACCTATTCACAAAAAGTAATGATTTGGTGGCTCAGAGCTACAAGCCAAATTCACTTACAACTGTACTATGCAAATACAGGGGGAAGATAACAGTAAGAGAAATCAATGAGTTCTGCCCAGCAAACAAAATATTTCCTGATAACCACCATGGATTTATCCTGAAAAATCAGTGACAATTAACTTATTGGAAAGCCTTCGGACCTGAACGAGGAATGATGACTTGGAGATGCCTACAAACATAATTTACCTAGACTTTGAAATGGCACTTGATCACATCCCACACCAGAGACTAACTCAAACATCCAGGAATAATATGAAACCTACGTGCATGGATTAGTCAGAAAGTGTTTCTGACTAATTGAATGTTCACAGCCAGAATTGGAAATACTGTCTCACAACACCACCCTGTCTACAGTGGAGTGGTCCAGGGTACCGTGTTAGGCACAGTTCTCTTTATTTTATAGACAATTGACCTCCATTACCTGCTCTTGTTCAATGGGTTATTTTTCCCGATGATACTCATACCAAGCTAATGGGCAACCTTGACATTACTAATCTTTAACATGGGTTGGACAAGAGATTGGCTGCTGAATCTGAAGGGCAATAAACGTGAAATACTTCTTATGAGAAAGAAAAATCCTCAAAAAACTTACTTCATAAATGACATTGATATCTCAGCAATAGAAACACAGACCTTGGAGGGACTATTTTTACTTTCTCACTATGGAGCAAAGCGAAAATTATGGAATGCTGCCCGAAAAAAAGGCGAATTTTCGGCAGAAAAACACTTATTACAGGGCCCTGGTAATGAAAAAGTGGATAAATCCTAAATTGCTAAATTTAGAAAAAAATCCTCTACCACGAGGTATAGCTAGAATCCATGTTTTGTGTGTCCTTCATATTGGAAAATCGAATGACGGTAAAACAAACGTCCATCCGTCTTTCAACAACACTAGCGGATAAACCGTTCAGCCGATTTTCTCTAAAATTAATATTCCCAAATCGATCTGGCTGATGTCGCGACCCCTTGTCAATGTTTTAATTTTCAGAGATACTTTACATGAAGCCCCTAGAACATTTTCCAAAATTTCAAAAAAATGGCACAGTCGTATTTTATTAAATTTTGTTGTTGGATTGTGCGAAGGACGATTAAGAGAATGGTCTCATATTCGTTGAAATCTGATTTTTCAAAAAGTTCACATTGGTTGGAGATTGGTTTTTCTTTCAATGTTGATTATCAACACTTCCTCTTCTCCAACCACAATTAACAAGCAACTAAAAGGAAGATGTTCAAGTTGGAAATACAGTATGCAACTGACAGTAATTCACTTTGAAACAAGGCTTTTGTAAGACCATTGTGTCAACCGTCAAAGAGCAAAGAAGAGCCATAATAAGCACATAATACAAGTAATAAGTCGTGCTTTCTAGCAGCTGTGATCTCCTGACGAGTTGCCCTGTGATGTTTATTTGTGGTGTCTGATGACAGACAGAATACACAAAAACAATCTATACCCTACAACACAGTTTCAAAAATGTACTGAGAGAAGTTTCTAACATAGACAAAAACATTTTAATAAATCAGAGTCAAAATATGTTTTGTTCAAGCCAGAGGTATGCCTTCATAGAAGAAGGCAAAGGGCCTTTACAGAATCTCTTGATTTCTACTTCAATTTTTCTAGAGAATAGTCCATTACAATCCAAAGAGAGAAAGAAGTTGTTGGCAAATTTCTTCCCAGCTGATGGAAGAAAGTTTAGATGTGAAAATCTGCACTTATAAGCAAAACAACCAAAAGGAACTGGAGATATCAGGAATACCCTATTTTAAAAAAAGGAAAAGGAAACTGTAAATATGATTGAAAGTGAAAAAAAAAAAAAACTTTAAAAAAACCTTAAAAGTGACCAGTATAAAACTTAAGACATTAATATTTCAGGAGGAGGGGGAGGTATTAGCACAGGCAAGGACTGCACGTTACACTTCATAAGAATATAATTTTTTTTGTTGATATTTATTTCTTAATCCTTCAACACAGGGCATAAGCTGGCTACGGTAGCATTCCAACATGGGTTAACAGAAAGGGATGGTGTGTGTCAACGGGAAAGTAGGTAGCAAGTTTAGTGCACTGCTACAGTGATGATGATGATGATGATGATGATGATAAGATAATAATGATAATAATAATGATAATAATAATAATAATAATAATAATAATAATAATAATAATAATAATAATAATAATAATAATAATAATAATAATAATAATGACTTTATTTATGTGGCAAGACTGGGCCAACCACGTAATACATAAATTTATAGATAAGAATTGAATTAAGAGATACATTTAGTAAATAAAAACAAGTAAATAATAATACTTAGTAATAAGTAAATAATACAACTTACAGATGTCATGCCCTGGGCTCACAACGCGACAAGAATACAACGTCCCAGCATTTGCCTTAAGCGACCGGGGAAAACCAGGGAAAACAAAGGAAGTGTGCATGCTCTTCAACATTGAGCAACAAAATAATATATTTAAGATAGTTTTAAAAACAAACATTACTGACTCTGGAAAACTCTAAAAGGTTTGCCGAAGATAAATTTTGAGAGATATTAATTCAGCAATACGTATCAAATGTTAACAAAAAAATCCCAAATACATTAATGAATCATAAAAACAATATGAGAATGCACACAACCACCCAGCCAGGACGATAGCTTAGGGCCAATTTTAGATTTCAACATCATGTACTTAGGAAAAGACGATTCAGTCAGAGCCATGACACAGTTAAACAATAATGAATTAGAAGTTACTAGTAGATAACACAAAGAACCTTCTAACCCTATAATAGACTTAATTTAGACGAATTATACTATTGTTAATTAAATTAAGAACTAACTTAAGAAAATACAAGAATCGGAAAAAAACTGTTAAAAAGCGATATAGAATATTACATTTACCTTACAATTTTAAACACATTTAGTACACACTTTCACATCATACAATATCAGCTCAGAAAAAGAGTATGTTTTTTGAATGATTGCAGTGTTTTACATTTCCTAACATTTACTGGAAGGCTATTCCACTCTCTAGTCGTTGCTACTAAGTAAGATTTATTGTAAAAGTTAGTGTTGCTTTTAGGAATATTGCATAGCAAAGATTTCTCGAATCTTCTTGTTTTAAGATAAGAAATTTTATGTGAGAGGTAAGTAGGTACACCCGTATTTAATATTTTGTAGAAAAGGCACAAACTATGAAACAAGCGTTGGGCTTTAAGTTTAGTACGTTATTAGCTTTGTAGTATCCCGATATGTGATCATACTTTCTGATATTATATTGAAACCTAACACACGCATTTTGAACTCTTTGGAGAGCATCAGCAGTTGATTTCTTTACGTTACCGTACACAATGTCACTGTAATCAAGCAGAGGGAGCAAGAGGGATTGTACTAGTAGTTCTTTGGTTTCGGGTGGAAGGCATTTGTAAGCACATTTGAGTGAGTACATTGAAGCATACACTTTGCAGCAAGTGTCCCGAACATGAGGTTCCCAATTTAGGAATTTATCGATGGTCAGACCGAGATTTTTAACTTGTAAGCATATAGGAACAGTAGTGTGATCCAGTACGACATGAGGAATATTTAAATTTTTAAGTGCTTTATGGGACCAACAGGAGCCAATTATAATTGATTGAGATTTTAATGGATTAAGGCCATTTCTCAGTGATCATTCATGTAAAGAGGTTAAATCCTGACTTGTTTTACTAATTAAATGAGCCACTTAAGAAGGTTTCCCACTGACGTAGATCTGTAAGTCATCTGTGTACATATGATGATTGCATCTTGATAGCACCGACGGTATATCATTTACATAGATAAGGAAGAAAGGTGGACCAAGTACGGAGCCCTGTGGCACTCCACCTTAACTGGCCACAAGATAACCTATCACAAAGAGGAAAGCTGTACGGCTAGGTCCGGCTCCCCATGAATAGAAGTGAATACATGTACTATCTGAAGATGGCATGCTGCTCTGAAGAGTTAATATTGATGGTAAAAACTATTATTTGTGAAAAAATAAAATAAATGTTTCTAAAAACACCTAACACTGTATCACTTCTTAACTGAGATAATTTCTTTTGATTTAATACATGTATTGCCAGTTTCTTGGTGAGAATGACAAGTTCAAAACTACGTGTTGGAAAAGCTTTTAAATGTTTTTCCTTAAATCTTTTCCTTTAAATGATCCTCCCAAAAATCAGTATTTGTTTACATGTCTCTAATTACTTATTTCAAAGGTATGTGTTCTATATTATTAGTTTTTTTTTTAATATTAGTTGCATTCTTTTTTAATTATTTGGTCAAATTATCTCATTTTCTGAGAGTAGTGGACTCGGACACTTCTACCAAGAAACTGACGATTCATGAAAGAAAAGCATGAAAGTAAAAATATCAACAAATTTTAATTCTGGAATAATATGGGTTAAGCAATTTTTTTCATGGGCTTGGTGATTTCCAGAATACCATTATCAGAATCATTACCAGATTTCCAAGACATTTCTTCACAAGGTTACCAGATTCCATTTCTAATATTTATATTTCATTTTACATCCAAAACATAAATCATTTAATATATAGTTAAATATTTTAAACCATACCTGCAACTGGAGGTTGAACAACACGTTGCCTATAAAAAAGTGATTTTAAGTCTGCCAATAAACGTTCATTTTCAGCATACTGAGATCGTACTCGCTCCTCCAATGCCTCCAGATGACCCTCCACACGAGAAGCCTGGAAATTACATATTCAATTTAAAAAATGTAATTGCACTACAAAAATATTTCCATTTCACTTCAAAAACAATACTCATTTTGAACTTTCCTACATCATTCAAATTGTCTGAAAATAACTGAATGGTTAACTGGAAGAAGAACATAACACAGAAAACACTGGGGTATTTAAGGTACTTTAAAAAAACGAGAAACGGATGACTAAACAAAAATACACCAAAAGGCCTTTTAATAGGAGTAACATCATATCGTTTTGATAGTAATTTGAAATACCACCAAAACCTCCTTCAGAACTTTGGCTGAAGTCTAGAAAATGGTACAACTTAAGGAAGGCGTTTAAACTGGCACTTCACACCGATCCGGCGAGGAAGAAATCCACAATGGAGGGGATGAGGAGTGATTAGGGGTTCAGGAGGGAAATCTTCTGGTGGGTGGAAAATAGTAATTATGCATTGGACAGACTCAAGGATGTTTTATGTGAGCATGAGGACCAAAGGCTTGGGCCTCGTCCTCAACTTGGACATGCATAGCAAAGCGTCACTATTCCACACTCTGAAAGAAATTAATAACACTTACCAATAGTCGACAATTTACACACAACATAAACTTACTACCTCTCTCCCCCCTCCCTGCCAGCTTCTCTAAGGGTGTACCACGTTCTCTACTTATTCAGAACTTTTTTACATAAAGCAGTCATTAATCCTGATAAGCCCTTCTTCAACAAAAAGAAAGTTAAATGATAACAGAGAAGATGGCAACACGTGTATCAGCCAATCCTGTATGAAACTAAAACTTTTTAACACTTTTAGCAATCAAATTTATCATGCTCTTTGTATGATCCTAAAACATTTAACAAATCACCAACAGAACAACAATTATCATTATCAACAATGGCCTTGAATACCATTACAATAAGACTCCCACTAATTGCATCTTGAGAAAGATTTATTCAAAGAATGTACTCCAAATATCTTGGTTGATTGGAAGAGTCCGACACAACTTACAGAAGGCATTCAAAATGGCAGTAGAAAGCCAAGTGGGAAGAGGTGAAACCAACTGGGAGGATGAAAATTGGAGATTTTAAGAGGAAGTCTTTGATGGGTAGCAGGAGTGAGCAAACAGCATGCAAATGAAATGGACTAAACAAGTCCCTTTTTCTCACAAAAAAAAAAAAAAAAAAAAAAAAAAAACACATTGTCACCAATCATTTGTGATAATGGTGGAATATGGAGGAATTGAGAAAGGTATTAAAATCTTAAGAGAAAAATATGAATGCCAAATGTATGAAAAGATTTTGAGTTATTAATGATTATCAATTATACTGAAAAGTTGAATATTTCATTTATGAGACATATTCACAGTTTTCCAAGCCAGTAAATTTCACAGCCAATAAAATTGGTAAAATTGGTTCCACCTCAATATGTGGATAACTCAATTCACAAAATGCTGGGTTGTGAAAAATGTGAACACATAGTGAATGAGATATTCAACCTATGAATATAATTGATTGTCATTAATAATAGACAACTACCTCAGATAAATATCTTCTGACCAATCAGAGCCGTCACACTATAAACATGAATACCAACAATTCTCTCTGACTGGATCCCTCATGCACAACTTTGTTGGGTACTTGCCTCATCCCCTTTTGTAACAGGTCGATGTAAGAACAGGTAATAAGTGGCTGCAGCCCACAAGCAAAGTGATGTAAATACAAGTCCCAGGAAGTGGTTCCTCCGCATGGCCAAAAACTGCTCACATCCTCTGGAGAATTCATCATACAAAGTAAAAACATTTAAAAGAAACACATACATGATGCAATGCATATAGCAAAAAAAATTGGTCAATTTAGATACGAATTAGATTATCTACAAGTTTCACAGGAGCCCTTACAACATAAATCTTAACAACAATTTTAAAGCTGTCAGAATTAGACAATTTCATTTATAGTACTGTTTTCAACTCAAAACATAGGCATATCAAGGATGGAAAAAAACCCTCTTAGATACTAGCTGTTTTGAGAAACCAATGTCAATGACATTTACTCTAAATAATCTATTACCTTCCCTCCTCATCTTAAATTTAATTATTTGATTATTTTTGTGAAATCCAACAGCAATTACAACACATACGGAACCGATCATCCTTTGAGAGGCTTCTTCTACCTGTATACCATAACAAGCAGACTTACGACTACATAGTAAAGAGGATAGTAAATTTTAACACAACACCAAGTTTAGCTTCACTCCAAAAAGACAAGTCTCAATATGTCATGTAATGTTTTTAATGCAAATCTAAAAAGCATTACTGGTAGTACCCTATGCAATTTTCCTGACAACACTGCTACCATTCATTACTAGAGGCAAAAGCTTTTATCTTCAATTTACATCAAGTGCTTTCAATTTACATCAAGTGCCTGAACCTCATTCAACAAAAGGACATTCAGATATAAATTGCCTTTGGTATTCTTGCTTGGACTTCATGCACTTCACAGAAAAGTGCACAAAGTTTAAGGAAACTTCAAGAAGCAAGAAATTAAATCCTTTTTACTGTACAAGATGCTTAAAAGAGACCACAAACACAAACAAACATATTCTGTCATTGCTTTGGAATCACTTCAATGAAAATAATAACTGTCATATTTCACTAATCACCACCAAACATTCTGCAATATGAGGCACAGTTAACGCACTGTCATCGACGCGATGAATAATTTTATTTGGTTGTCATCTTACGGTCAACTTACTTTATAGGTTATGGTGTTTTTCCCTAAATTATGACACGACAGTCGTTCGGCAGCAACATTCAATTAAAGCTTCTTAGAACAATAATTCAATCGTATTGATGAAGTATTTCAAACAAATTCCGAGTCCACATTCTGCATAAATGCAGTTCTCTCTTTCTTAAAACACCGATGTAAACTAACAATTATTTGACGTGACAAGTTTCGGGGATTCGTGGTCAACATATTTAAGTTATTTCATCGCGTTTTCCGCAACAAATCATATGCTATTGACACAAATTTTAGGATGAAAGGTGTCGTATATAGTTTCTTGCTTATTTTCAAATGACGTTCCCTGATGTACGGCCACATAAACACACGTCCACCAAACAGCATTGAAAACGTTCTCACTGTCGGTAATTACGATACGGGTCAGCTGGTGTGGCATTGCGGGATAGGCTGTCAGTCCAAGCAATAAAAAAGTTGACGTTGCAAGATAACGCTAGCTGATGAATGTAATGAGTGTCTGCGTACTTCAAACGGCCAGCTGCCATTCTTGTGATTGCAGAGCTATCTGATTATACCAAAATTTTGTGTAGGTACTTAAATTGAAATGTAAAAGTAACAAATGAATAGCGCTTCTAAACATCACGCAAGGCGGACATTCAAAATTTTGGAAGAAATAATGAATTTGGTATCAAGTGTCGTTTCTCTTTTTGCACATTATATAACATTAGAATTGACTCTTAACACCAGGTGCATCTGGGGACAAGAATTATTGGGACATTTTAAACAAATAAATTTTAAAAAACGATATGAAATTGAGGAGGAAGAAATATATAATTGATTCTTTGTGATTCCGAGCGTGTCAACTACTGAGGTCAGTAGTCCCGTAAGTGTAACATTTGTTTTTTTGCTCGTGAGGTGGCGGTGATCTTGCCCCGCTGGATAGTGAGATCCGGCGCCGACCTACCGTCATCTAGCGGGTTTCCTCAACCAGGTATCTGCCATCAGCAGGGCCCCTTCTTAGCCGGGACAAGCTCTAAGCCCCCGACCGGTCTCCCGGCATGTGTGGTAGTGTGTGTGTGTGTGTGTGTGTGTGTGTGTGTGTGTGCGCGTGTGCGTGTGCGTGTGCGTGTGTGTGTGTGTGTGTGTGTAAGGGGTGAGGATAGGACAAGGAAGAGACCGGTCTCCCGGCTGGGGCGGTGCCCACTGGTGGGAGAGTCTTGGTTAGGGGGAAACCTCACTAGCCGACGGTAGGTCGGCGCCGCATCTCGCCATCCAGCGGAGGAAGATCACTGCCATCTCCCGAGAAAAAAACATGAACTACACTAACGGGATTAATGACCGCAGTAGTTGACGCGCCCGGAAACACGAAAAAATCAATCAATCAATCAATCAACACGGTTCAACATAAAAACAATTGTATTTATAGGATGACAACTTTCTGGAAAGCCGGGGAAAGTCATGGAATTTCATGGGTCTGGAAACGTCAGGAAAAAATTAGGGAATTTCGTTAGAAGTCACACATTTTTAGTTTTTCTTTTCATTTCTCATAGAATGTAATTATTCCTCAACCCGTAAAAATTAAAAAAAAAAAGAGAGAGAGAGCGAGAGAGAGAGCGAGACGAGCGAGAGAGAGCGAGAGAGAGGAGAGAGAGGAGAGAGAGAGAGAGAGAGAGAGAGAGAGAGAGAGAGAGAGATATTTGCTGCCGTTTTTCATTTGAATTTGATGACAAAGACAGTTCTATACTCTTCCTCGCCTATCAATTTTCTCGGAACATTGCAATCGAAATCACCGGGGTCCGCAGGGCTATACTACGCAGATGTCCTGTTGACAGCATGTACTGCCAGCGTGCCAGGTCAGGCGACCTACAGCACCCTAGGTGACGAATAACAAAAGTCTCTCGAGATTGATCTCCTCGAATTTCGGCGGATCAGTACGCAACAAGGCTCTGCCGACGTCGTTAGCCGAATTACTTAACTATGTTCCCTGAAATCACGGAAGTTAAGCAACTCGATACACTACAAATTCCTGGTCGAGTGACAGGGAACCCCGGTTACTAACAGCCCGAGCCCCTTGCCGAAGGGATAAGCGGCATTCGCGTGACGAGACAAAATGACAAAAACCAAACGGAGGATTACTCCAGAGATTATACACTCCATGCCCAAGAAGGACTATGGGATGTGTTGCGAAAAAGACGCATTAAGGAAAAGAAAATCTACAGAGATACTTGCGCGTAGCCATGTAAGACACATACCGTTCGAACAGTAATTTGTCGTTCAGAATTTGCTACTTTATTTTGTTGTTCACTATTTTATTTGTATACTACTAAAATAAACGTGTATCAATAGTCAAAAGTTATAAAAACATTGGTTCAATAATTGCTTCTGTGAAATACAGATATCTACCTGGGGGTACATGACCTTGACGTTGGTAGTGGAGCTTGAGTACCCCCGTGACCCTGAGAGCTATGCCGGCGTAGCTACTGGTAGGGCCTCCCTTGCAGGTCGAAGGAGAGGGGTCAGACAAAGAAGTACTCCAGAAGAGGACCTCTACACCAATAAGAGGACTCCTGGAGGTAACTCCAGAAGAGGACTGCGTAGAAAATCATCAGCTTAGCGGAGATGGTGAAGAGGCCCTACAGCTTAGGAGAGGAGGAGAAGGGTAGGCGAGTCTCGTTAGCCAGCGGAAAGCCAACTCGCTTAGAGGAGACAACCTCGATACAAAATCCAGACTCTTGCCTGCTTGGAAGTTGTGCGAAGGGCTGGTAACCCTCTCACGTAAAAAGAACTATATTCGCAAGCTTCAAAGAAGATGGCCGGACCGAACTTATGACGAATTTGGCAACAAAAAGGTTAAGAGACATGGAATAAAGGATATATTAAGGATTGCTGCTTCGAATGTGAGGGGTTTGTCCACAAAAGAACTAGAACTAGATTGGGAACTTAAAGAGAAAGGGATAAATATAGCCCTTATTTCAGAAACAAAAAAGAAACTTAAAGGAACAAAAGACCTGGAAAATTACGTAATGATATATAGTGGGGTAGAACAAAGAAGAAGGGCAGTAAGTGGAGTCGCAATTCTTATACATAAAAAATGGAAAAACCAAATTGAAAGTTATATGTTTGTTAATAATACAATGTTACTAGTACACTTCAAAATAGAAAGAGGGTATCTTACTACATTTGGTGTATATTCTCCTGAAGAAAGTACGGCAGAACTAACTGAAGAATTCTATGAAGTTCTTGAACAACATAACCATAAAGCCAATAAAAACGACCATATAATTTTGGCAAGGGACTTTAATGCCAGTGTAGATAATATACCTATCCCCCAAATAGTTGGATCTTTTTGAGAGATTCACTTGAATAGAAATAGACGAGAGTTTAGAGAATTTGCAACCTTCAATAACCTTAAGATAACGAATACATTCTCTCGTAAGATATTCATAAATAAACATGGAAGACAAGAGGTCTGAGGTCAATAATGATTATATTATTGTAAATAAGAAATTAGTAAATCAAGTAAGAGATACACGAAGTGACATAAATTCAGTCCATTACTTGTTGAAATCAGATATAGAAATCATAGCAAGGTGGAAGAAGAAATATTCGAATATATACCATCAGATCAGAAAAAGACAAGTCTTCAAGGTCCCCAAGCCAGAAGATTAATACTAGCAACGATCTAGAAGAAGAATGGGTAAATACAAAACCATAATTAAAGCGGCTTCAGAAGCTTTAGAAAAATCAAGAAAATTTAGGAAAGGAAAGGTCTTAAAATAAGGAACGAAGAGATAGAACAAGCATAACACAAAAAAGTAGCATATATGAACTCTACAAATGAAAACCGATGAACTGGAGAGTAACAAAGTTAAAAGAAGCTCAGCATGGGAAAGATTTATAAGTGAATTAGAAAATGACATTCATGGCAGACAACAGCTGGCATATAAAGTTTTTTGGCGTATAAATAGTGAATTAAAAGACACAGCTAATTTGAAAATTATAAAAATATGTCAATGGGTTTAACATTATCAAACTTTATGGTATAACCCTGAAGATGAAAACATCCTATGTGAAATGCCTCCACAAGCTTCGGTAGATGACATTGATTTAGAAGAATTAGATACAGCAATGACGGAACGAAAAATCGAAAAGGTCTGGGAATTGACGAAATAAATGCCGAACTAATTAAATATGGAGGTTTGCTGTTAAAACTGAGACTCACCTATTAAATTTATGTTGGAAGCAATGCAGTGTGTCTGAAGAATGGCAAAAAGCAAAAGTAATTTCCTTATTTAAAAAAGGGAAAAGAAGTGATCCTGGCAACTATAGAGGTATTAATAATGCTAACATGCTATAAAATATATGCAAAAATTTTAAATAAACGGCTTGTCAATATCTCTGATATTTTAATAATAGAAGAACAAAATGGTTTTAGAAAAAACAGATAATATTTTTCCCCGACAACTAATAGAAAAACGTAGGGAATTTAATCTAGAGACTCATTTACATTTCTTCGATTATGAAAAAGTTTTCATAACAATCCTAAACGCTCTACTTTATGGGAAATTATGAAAAAGAGCGGCCACTCACATCACTTAATCATTAACATTAAATCTCTGTACCAGAATACTTCCGTTATCTTAGAAATGGAAGGAAAACATTCAAAAGAAATAAAAACAAACCGATGATTTCGCCAAGGATGTAGCCTTTCCCCAACATTGTTTAACATATACTTGGATGATGTAATTCGAGAATGGAAGAACAAAATTAGCTCAGGAATTAAACTTAAAAATGGAGTGTATTTAAATACAGTCGCTCATGATCAGATTACAATCCAAGAAAGTCAGGACAACTTACACAGGTCTATTCATCAATTAAACAAAACTTGCAAAGGATATAATCTAAAGAATTCAAAAACAAAGACCAAAACAATGGCATTTGTGGGAAAACATCATATACGCGCCAAAATAATTTTGGAAAATAAGACGCTGGAACAAGTTAACCATTTTAAATATTTGGGTTATAACAACGTTCTTCACAGAAGTGGATATAGATGAAAAATCCATAAATACCAGAATATATGCGGAACCATTCGGCGAACTCTTAAAGATAAAACACACAGAGATACTCTAATGAGGATATATAAAGTAATGACTGTCCCGTCTCTGTTGTTCGGAAGTCAATGCTGGACTCTGAAGGAGAAAGATAAAAGCGTTACAGTTGCGAAATGAAATTCTTGAGATTGTAAAAAAAATGTACCAGACTAGATAAACTCAGAAATGAGGAAATTCGAAAAAAATTAAACGTTCAAGCAATCAATGATAGGGTACAATGTTACAGACAGGAATGGTTACACGTGGACAGAATGGAAAAAACAAGCATTCCAAAGCAGGCATTTAAGTATAGACCTCAAGGTAGAAGAAACCCAGGTAGACCTCTAAAAAGATGGAATTCTTAGAAGTCGGATCTGGTCATAGACTATCCTTGCAGTGGAGAAGAAGAAGAAATACAGATGTGACAATGGTTTGTGCGATGCTTTATTGTGATATACGTAGGTGAGTTTATTTATTTATTTATTTATTTTACGTCAAAAAACAGTTAAAACTGCGTATGACGTGCTATGGGGAAAAGTGAATTGTGTGCACATTTTCAAAATTCTGTGATCCCTACTCTAAGTCATATACTACTTAAATTTTGAATTTTGAAAGGAGAAAAAAACAAAAACTCCCATGTAATAAAATCTATTTTCAAGGATAAATAAGCAATAAATTTTGAATTTTGAAAGGGAGAAAAAACAAAAAAAACTCCCATGTAATAAAATCTATTTTCAAAGATAAATAAGCAATAAATTTTGGCTCTTATTACTTCCTGCCGCGACATGGAAACGATAATTTGAATAATTGTATTTCCCACTGAATTCTAGAAGACGTGCACAGGAAATGAAGTTACATTTATGTCCAGAAGCAAAACAAGGGGCCATCTCAGCATTTGCTCAATGGATCAGGGAAACTGGACGAAAAAATGAGAATGAAGGGTGTAGTACAATAGTTGTTACAGGTTGTTTATACTCATTTACACAGTTCAAATGGTAAATAAAGCATTATGTATCATTGTTAAAATTAATGTTACTTTTCTTGTGAAGCTCAGTATAGTCTCTAATTGTATAGAAACAGTTATGCAGCAGAAACGATTTCACTTGGGATTTAAACTTTTCTATTGAATTTAATCGTTTAATGTCATCTGGCAAAGTGTTGTAAAATAATGTACATGTATTGTATGTGAATTTTTTGTAATGAGCTGTTGATACTGTCACCTGGTGAATATGATTTCTACGTCGAGTGTTATAGTAATAGATTTCGGCATTTTCTGAAAATATATTCCGCCCTTGAGCAAGTCATTTTTACAAAAACACTGATTCGTAAATAAGAAGACACGGTAATGGTAGAATTCCTAGATGAATGAAGAGAGGCTTACATGAATCACGTGGGTGGGATTTGGTTATTATTCGTACAATTCGTTTTTGTAATCTAAAAGTCTGGGAGCTATAAGATGTATTAATGAGGTTATGAATTGAGAGACCTAAAAATTTTGTTGCCTTAACATGTATACACAACGAGCAGTATGAAGGCTGACTGAATTTGCAAGAATTCTGAAACGCGTAGCACAATGAACTTAATTTTGTGTTCAATTCATTTAAATGGACGTTCCATTTAAGGTTTGACTGAATTGAGAGACCTAAAAATTTTGTTGCCTTAACATCATTCAATGGTACATTGTTCATTGTCAATGGGGCAAGAATTGTTTATTTGAAATGGAAAACTGCATTAAAACCGTTTTCTTTTCGTTCACTATTAATTTGTTATTTCGGAACCAATTTGAAACATCTGATATTGTACTATTTACTGTTTCTTTTCATTCTGTTTATTTTCATTGTTTAAAATTTATATTGCCATTCAACGCGTCAAATTTATGAACTGAAATATATTGAAACTGAAATATATAAAACATGTTTTGTCTCATTAATTGTGTATATTAATTTTACTTTCTCGCCATTACTTCGTAAAAAGAGGAAATATTGTAATCGTGCGCCGGAAAATGGCGAATTTTCCGGCGCGAGAAACTCGATAAATCTTGTTCATGTATGAAGTAAATTTTGTCCTAAAACACATTGTGTAGTCAGAATGTTATGCAGGTGCTTGATACCGTAAAATCTATTGACGGCAAAGCGTCTGTCCATCCTCTGTCTGTAAATCTATCCGTTTGTCTGTGGTCAATGTTTGCACCTAAAACATTCAGAGGATTTCCTCCAACATTTTTAGAAATTATGAGTATTTTGGCATAATTTTGCGTGAAATTTAGCTAATTTAAAAAAAATAATTTTCTCAAAACCCTAAATTTTTCTTTAAATTTTCTCCTTGTGTATAGTAAAGAACAGTAAAAAATTGTCCCATTTCGACGAACGTAATACTTTTGAAAATTGCAAAAAGGTAACATTTCAAAACTACAAATTTGAAAATAGAGATTTTGGTCTTTAAGTAATCTGTTCTAAAAAATCAGATCTTTTCAGGTCATCTACAATTTTTTTGAAAAAGCTAGTATTTTCCGTTAATTTCTCTTTGAAGTTAATGCAAATCATAAAAAAATATTTTCTAAAAAACCGCTACAATTATTTTTTTGAATTTTTTTCCACGCCAAAAAAGGTATCGCTTAAAGGAAAGCAGCATTTCTCATCTTCCTTGAACACACTGAATTTTTAAAAATCAGAAAGAAGAAGTAAGAAATAATGCGAGAGAGTGCGTGCTGTTGTAGCTCTTCTAGTTTTTTAAATAATTTTAATCTAATGAAAAGTTTGAAACGATTTTTGTTGACTCTTGCTGTGACTTTGTTTATATCATTATTCTTGTCGTAATATAATTGTATTTTCGGCCAAAGATACTTCTTTTAATATGTGATCCATGAATTAATCTGCAGTAAATATAATATATATATATATATATATATATATATATATATATATATATATAAAAATATATAAAACAAAAGTATATGAATACAATTTGCATGATCAATGCATTGTTATGTAATGTTACAAGATACAGCCGTATAAGGCGGTGAAAAGTGCCCTCAAACCAAATCGATAATCGCGATGCTCATATGAAACAATAAAAAATGACGTAGATTCGCAAAAAACATCAGCCTCCTAGGACAATCTGTTGCGGAGATACGAAAAACGTGTTTTTCATGTTTTATTTTTTTCTGAGCTTCTATTGCATGTATCAGGCTGCAGAAAAAATTGCAGACGGGGGAAATAGTTAAATTTGATGGTATTTTTGTCAACGAATTTTGACGCCAAATTTAAATAGAAAAAATAAATAAAATTTTGAAATTGATTTTCGACATGATAACGTTGGAGTTCTGTCTGTTTTTTCCTAAAAGATTTACAATTTTATAATTTTTTTTTCAGAATTTTTAACAATAAAAATTGTATTTTTTTCACCAATGTTTAAATAATAAATATTTACATATTGAAAAGTCTCACTTACCAGCATGATTTACAACTTTCTGCTGACAAATGTTTCTTTTTATGTGGAAAGTATTTATAATCTCAAAATAAAATCACCAACCCCTTTTGTTTTTAGATTTATTTTTAGATATATTTTTTCTAATAAAAATCAAATTACTGGGTTTCTAGGTATGTTAATCATTCATATTTATAATATAAATCAAATTACTCAGTTGTAGATTTATTCATCATTGACAATTAGGCACTCATAGATAATTAATCATTGTCATTGCCTTCTTCAATAACTGGGATCAAGCGTTCGCTTATAAACAGTCTACTCAAAATTTGTGACTGTTTAACACTTTTCGCCAAGTAACGAGCGTGTACACCAAATAATAAATGATTACAGCTATGTGGGAGCAGCATCCCAGGCTGTGACTTCCGTTCACAATAATATCGTTTCACTCCTGATATTCCTCCATGGTGGAAAGAGATGGGTGGGCTCCTCCGATGCACCGATAATTTAATATGTGCTCGTTCTTCGCAGCACCAATTTGCGTCACGAACCACGTGAACACAACACATGTGAAAATTGTGAAGCACGTGACGCACTTTGGTTGAAAAGCGAGACCCTACGTTGGCCGTAATGTTGTACGGAGAGCATGAAGTGTTGAGAAACATTTTGAAAGTGGCATAAAGTGACAATTTTCAACGGTGAACAACCAAAATTAACACGATGAAAGTGTAATTGAAATAAAAGATGCTATATTTAAAAAAAAGTGCTTATCTGTTTCTGTTTCAATGACTTGTAACTGTGATAATTTTGGCTTTTAAAATTCATACTAATATTATGACGCAAACTGGTGCTTGAAGCTCATTGACTGAAGCCGGATGCGCAAAAGATGTAACACCTACAAGATTTTGACTTCATATGTCGTGACTGAATCTATATTTAAATATCGGTAAAAACGTTTTTTTTAATCACATTTTGGCGTGAGTCGAATTTTTGAACTGATGAAATTGGTTTAAATTTTTTTTACTATCGTCCACATTGTTTAAAAATCTGGGAAAATGTGTGTTACAGAATGTTATAAGACACATTGATTGGACTTTCGCCTTGGATAGCATAAAAGACGCTTAAAATAATGGTACAGGTCGCATTTTCATTGAACTCTCTGATATCTCGAACACTGAAAAAGTTAAATTATTCGGCATCTTTCTACAACTACATTATTGAAGATCGAGATATTTTTCTGAATGAAATCTGTTCTTTAATGACAGATCTTTAAATCAGGTCGTGTATTTTTTCGAAAATAGATAGTTTTCTCATTTAAAAATATAGACAATTTTTAATTTTTTAAAACAATTTTCTCTCCAATACTGATCCAATTGTTTTCTTTAAATTTTCTCCTAGTAAGTATCAAAAGACGCTAAAACTTGTGCTAGTCCCATTTCCATCAATCTTTCTGTATTTTCGAAAATTGCTAAATTTTAACATTGAAAAATTACGAAATTGAAGATTTTAGCCTTAAACTAAATTTGTTCTAAAATATCAGTTCTAAAAAAAAGCTCAGGTGGAATTTTTGAAAAAATGAGTAGTTTTTGCGTCAAATGGACGAAAGCAAAGTCTGCAAAAAAATTTACATTTTATTTTTTGCCTTTCCAAATGAAACACCCTGATGACCTCAGCAGTGGCGCTCGGAATCCCTAATGACGCTGAATACCATAGTACCAAATATAGGCAACCCACAACACAGCTGTGTATCACGTACCGCAAATTTGTTTTTCTGAGAAACCTACAATAAGAAAGTTTCCCGGATAGTCATTATTCTTCTTGAGTGAATCAGCTCGACTGAATAGATATCCAGGACTCACAGAACGAGTGTTTTTGACGAAAGTTAGGCATTTTTTTTGTTGCAGCATTACCAAATCTATAGAATACCTAAAATATTTCGGCGCTTTTTTTCTGTATCATTACAATCCTTTGTCAATATTAGATATACGAGATATTAAAAAAAAACATAATAGCACCGTCCAGGATTCGAACAGAGACGTTAAATCTGACACTGCAGTGTGCTGAATGTTCAACTATTTACCTCTCTGTTGCAATGTATTGCTCGTACTCAGTTGGTTTGATTACACCAAAAAATGCTTGGAATAAATATTTCTGGAATATACAGACAAAAGTTTGAAAAATATGCATAAAATCATTTAAGAATGTGATATTGAAGAATAGATAGCGTTATGATTGTGATATCAGTTCTAGTTTCAATATTGAAGGCATAGGAAATGCCCGAAATACGATGACGTAAGAAAGTAACATTTTGCGACTTTTAAAATATCGGAGACTTTAAAGACAATGGACGTTGTGTCATATTACTAAGCGAATTTTACCCTATAAGAACAAGAAATAAAGAAAACATTTTGTACCATTTTTGTGAAAATTCTCAAATTATTCTAGGGGTAGTCCTTGAAAACTCTTTTTCGGTATAATAGACCCCCCCCCCGACCTGTATTTTCGGGAACTAGCGTCATCGAACTTTGCCTGACATTCGAGTGGTACCGATTGAGGTGGGTCAGCACATCAGTTGATGTCACTGCAGTGCTTCTGACCGGGAGGTCCTCGGGACGCAGCAGGTTTTAAGCAGAGTTTGGTCTCGCTAGCGTGGGTTTTGAAAGTATTTTTAGAATAAGGTAACAGCATGAAGAAAAAAAGAAAGAAAGAAAGAATATAACTGCTGTAGAAATGAAGCCAAAAGGTTATCTTGTATAGCGGGGGGGAAAAATGGGAAGAAAGTACTCCAAAATGAAACAACTCAATCAAATGAAGGAAAACCTTAAATGAAGGTTATACATGAAAGGACACGACTGTAACACTATAATAATATATTGCACAACCCACTGGAAAAACAGGAAGAGCAAAAAGAAAAAAAGAATAACTAGAGGTGCTACAGAATGGCACAGACTATCATGTAGTAAAGTGTTATAATTTCCTTGGTGTGGACTGGCTTTACGGTCTTGCCCCATTCTCTCACCTGCAGCCACCTATCGCTGTCCGAAGTACATTTTTTTGCAATTTTCTCAACTTTTCAGTTTCCTAATAGTAGAACCGAGATATACCTTCAATAATATTAAAGATGAGTAAAACCTCATTCTAAACAGAAATTTCCATTGAAAAATTTGAACCCGTTTTTAAGAAAATGGTGATTAAGGGGAGGCACCGGTGAAATTTGATGAAAACTTCAATTTTTGGTTTTTATTACTGTAAATAAGATCGCACTTTGTAGATTCTTGTTGCTGAGTCGGATTCCTCTGAGGCGCATTTAAATGCCCAAAACGACGATTTAATTACCCATGCGCGCTGTGTGCCACGCCCCCTTTTGCACTCTGTGTTCCTTTCCAAATATTACTAGAATAATATTTGAATTTCCCGTGTTTAGGAACTTATTGTAGAGTCCTTGAAGAATATCTGATTGCTGGAAATCGGTGTGGGAAACATTATTACAGGGAGAGTCTTTCTTGAATACAGTGTCCTGGTGTTAGTCCTCTTATTTCAGTATAGTAGTATTCTTGTAGAAGTTTCATTAGCGTTTTGTGATTTATATTTTATTAGCATTTTTAGTTAGTTATTTCGAGTTTTTCTTTAGTATTTATTCCGTTTTTGTTATAAAATAAATAATTTTTAGGGATATAGTTGTAGGTTAGGAAGTAGTTGTTTTTGTTTCTTATAGGATAAAAGGGAGAAGAAATACCTAGTCATAAAAATAACACGAAAACTGTTCTTTCTTCAGAAGTAAAGATAATCCCTGTATACAGAAGACTTGCTTCTGATGAAATATTATAAAGATGCAGTAGGGGGAAGAGCCAAAATGCAAACGAATCCCTCCACAGTGCGGTTTGGTCAAAGTGTCCAAAAGAAACATTTGTTTCAAAAAGAAAGTTGTCCTTTTATAACACAGAAGATATTTGTGATTTCAACATGAGATGCCAAATTATCCAAAATGTTAAAGTTATAGGAAGTCCATCAAGTGAAGTATCACAGAACATATTCGTAAAACGTGGCCAACGCAGACTCAAAGCAGTGTTAAAGACCGTAAACCATCTAAGAAATCTGGCAGGAAAAAAACTTTAATTAACCAACATTAGGAACGAACAGTGCCAAAAGGCAGTGGAAGGCCCCACATATGCTGCTGATAATTTTTAGTGCAAGTCAGAGCCACAATATAAATGTGTATCTTTAAATTCATTTTTCCGAAACTTTGTTTTTCCAGCAAATCAGAGCATTTAAAACATCCCTTTGGTCACTATTTTTTTGAATATTTTGTGGATATTTTTACAGTAGCTTAGTATATTAATAAGGAATAAAATTTGCTTTTCTGAGAGCCCAGATTAATTTAG
This sequence comes from Teleogryllus oceanicus, assembly GCA_964035755.1. Taxonomy (NCBI): domain Eukaryota; kingdom Metazoa; phylum Arthropoda; class Insecta; order Orthoptera; family Gryllidae; genus Teleogryllus; species Teleogryllus oceanicus. Next base: position 240,789,963 of record CAXIVR010000001.1, read on the forward strand.
TTTTCCTTCTGTGTTCATATAAACATTTAAAATAAAAAAAAATCAGCATATTTGCATTCCAAACATTCAACATTTTTTAAATAAAAATCTGTTTATGTTATTTTTGTAGTATAAGCAACTTTTCTTCTTTAAGATCTCAAGATTATGTGGTGGAAATATTAAAATGATAAACAATTATTTGCTCCAATTGGAGCGTTTTTTAACGAACGTTGCAAAAATTTAAAAAACATTTAAAAAACTTTTACGTAAAATGCAAAATGAATTGGTGTAATTGTTATTATTAATATGTTCATTATGTGATAAAATTTTGAGAGTTGAAAAAAATTCCTTTGAGAAATCCAATTTTCACAGGTGCCTCCCCTTAAGAATTATTCCAAATTCGAAATAAGTTTAAAATTTTTTAAAAAAAAAAAGTCATTTAAAAAGGTTTTTAACATCAAAATGTCATATAAACAGTGCAGTTAATACTGTCTGTTGCAAAAGTTTGAAGAAAACATTTGGAGCCATTTTTGAGAAAATGGCGCTCTAGCGTTTCTGAAAATGTGAAATTTTGATCTCATTTTCACAGAAAACGGTTGAGTTTCAAGAAACTGTATTTGGCAATATATAAGGCACGTTTACTCATAAATCTAATAATGTGAGGAAATCGCCTCTAAGGAAAATATTACCGTCATGGGCAACAGATAAAAGTTTTTTTGTAAATATTGAAAGAACAAAAGAATAGAGTAATATGTCGTTTATGTCATCGTATAGAGTTTGTTTGGCACCAATACTACCAAAAATTTAACGAAAAAACTTGGAGCCGTTTTTGACAAAATCTTATTTCTGTAATTTTTAAAATTCAAATATTGCATGCTTTGCACGAAAACTACTAGAATTTTCAAAAAAATGTACTTGATCTTAACTAAAGAACTATTTATGGACAACAAATTTCATTTGAAGGAAAAAACTCTTTCTTCAATTTTATGGTTGTACGAAGACGCCGGAAAAATTAAAAACTTTTGCAATTTCCGCAAATTCAGAGTTAACCGCGAAAATCGGACATATAAATAAATAAAAATAAATAAATATCTTTATTGGTGGCGAGGCTCAGTCCATTTAGCCTGCTCTTCCGCCTGACCACCAAAGTGGTCACTTACGTGGTCAGGCGGACATATGTCCGCCTTTATAAATGTATTTTACTCTATTCTTACAAGAAATTAAAAAAAGAATTTAGAGCCGTTTTTGAGAACACTTTAAAAATGTCCGGGGGCTTCATGTAAAGTACCTCCAAATTTTAAAGAATGTTTTTGAACATTTCAATGCTTAAACTAGAGCCAGATCGACAGGGAACTCTTCAATTTGGAAAAGATCGTACTTAGGTCCTAGTAGTGTTCACAGTCTGGATGCCTTTACATGAAGCCCCTGGGACATTTTTAACATTTCCTCAAAAACGGCTCCAAAATTTTCTTTGAATTTGTCGTAAGAATAGAGTAAAACACACTTATAAAGTTGGTCGGCGTAGGTCGGATTTCCACGAATAACTCGAATTTTCAAAAGTTGCAAAAGTTTGAATTTTTCGGCATCTTTCTACAAATACAAAATTGAAGACTGAGATTTGTCCATCAAGTAAAATTTGTTGTGCATAGATAGTTCTTTCATTAATGTCCAAGTTAATTTTTTGATATAAGTAGTTTTCGTGCAATAGAGCGTGAATTATTTGCAATTTAAAAAAATAACAAAAATTTTTTTTTCAAACACGGCTCCAAACGTTTTCTTTAAATTTTTGGTAGGGTTAGCGCAAATTAAAGCCTAATCGATGACATAACGCCATATTGGAAAAACAAAAAGTTGTGATGTCAAAAAAAGGACTTTGGGCAACAATAGATGGCAGCCGGTGAGAAATCTGGCCTTATAGCCAGACCACATCAAGGAAATTAGAAAAATTTTCTACGAGAAAGTCTGTTCCATTCTGTAGCACCTCTAGTTTAAAATGGCAAACGTTGCATGCAATAATGGACAATTGACCGACGGACGGACGTTTTGGGAAAAAATCAACGTTTTCGGTATCAGGGGACCCCAAAACGAGTATTTTCGTTGAAATTTCGAAATCAATTTTCCGTAGCATTACATAATTCACTATACTACATACACACGTATCTATACGAGAAAGTAAAAATTACGTATTCAAGCTACACAGAGGAAATTTTTAAGGATAGTAAAGTGTTGTACTTTGCTAGATAAACAAAAAAATGAAGATATAAGAAAATAATTAAATATATTCAGCATAAATGATTCTATACTTCGATATAAATAAGAATGAAAAAAAACATTTCGAAAGAATAGAGCAAAATAGTCTACCTGAAGAATAAGCTATAATACAACTCAAGAGTGAAAAGGAATATAGGAAGACCACGTAGAAGACGGTTCGATGAGTGAAGACAGCCGAGTAAGCTGTCGTCTAGTCCTTAAGTGCAGAAAAAGAAGAAGAAAATGAAGAAGAAGAAGAAGAAGAAGAAGAAGGAGGAGGAGGAGGAGGAGGAGGAGGAGGAGGAGGAGGTAACGACAATACACAAAACATTTCCCCCACGTTGTTTTTATAAACAACACAAGCAAACAATACACAAACTATGAAAAAATAAATGTTGCAAAAACAACCCCCCAAGAAACAATTATTAATTCAAAAGAAACTGCTCGCTTTTTCAGATGGAGAGAAACGTTCGTCCTTTGGTAATTTGGATATTTAATATCGGAGGTATCGTGGAATAAAACCACAGTTGCCGTATGTGAGGGCAGATGGATTGTCTGCTGGATTTCTGCTTAAATGCACTACAAGAAGCGTAAAGTGGAGTCTACTAGTAGCATGATTTATGTAGTACAAGCATTGTTTCTAATGGCCTTATGACTAGTTTTGTTGTAGCAGTAAGACATAGATAACATTATACTTTAAAAATGCCCTTATCTTTGATTCCTTTCTGCAACACAAGATGCATAGCCACAAGTTTTTCTCTGTTTTGCGACGGAATTTGCTTAATATTGTTCATGGTAGCTTCAGTATTCCATACACTGCACAAAAAGTATGATTCGCACATCATACTTTCGTAACAAAATTTTCTGAGTGGTTGTTTCAGTGTGTGAACGAAACATAAAGAGTTTTGAGAGAGAGAGGAGAGAGAGAGAGAGGAGGGGAGAGAGGAGAGAGAGAGAGTGAGAGAGAGAGAGAGAACCACTCTCATCTAGTCATCATTAAACAGCAATAGATCAAATTATAATTAAAAAAACCACAACTAGATATGAAATAAAAACGAATAATCTAGGTTACAGTGTCCGCGATGCACAAATTCTTACAATTACTAATAACATGAACTGACACAATAAATAAAACAGCATGTGCAGAGCATTTACCAAAGTTAAAAAATTATTTACGTAATACTTGCTGAAGGAATCATGGGACGCTGTTGACACAAATAAAAAATATAATTTATTTTTCTCAAAGCTTTCATTTCACTTTAACGCGTGCTTTCCTATTAAAAAGAGAAAATTAAACATTTCACGAAAAAGTAATACTCGGACCACACAAGGAATTAGAATATCGTGTAAGAACAAACGTACGCTCTACTTTATTTCCAAACATCATAACGTATCACCCAGTTTCTATGTCTACTTCCGAGACTATAAAATAATTTTAAGGAAAATAATAGTTCAGACAAAAAAATTGAGGATATTTTAAACGCTACAAATTTGGAATATCGTAAAAAATTCGACCACATCATCACGAGATTTCGTAGAGAATGTTGTTTTAAAGGATATGAAAGTAATGCAAGTAATCCAAAAAAAGGTGCGAATCTCTTCAACCAACACTTTTCTAGAATTGCGGTTGATCTCAAGAAGGGACTAGAACCACAAATTTCAACAATATATGCTTCTCAAAAACATTCCGGCACAATGTTATTTCCGAAACTTCTTCCAACGAAATCCTCAGAATACTCAGTAAACTACAAAATATTCATCTGGTATAGATGAATTTCCGGATTGTTTATCAAAAACGCGTGCACCTGCCATTATACACCCATTAACTTTCAATGCTTCCTTATGCACAGTAATATTTCCAGATATTTTCAAAACAGCGAAAATTAAGCCACTTTTAAAAAAAAAGGAACAAAAACGAAATTCAAAATTACCGGCCAATTTCTCTTTCGTCAGTTTTCTCAAAAATATACTCGAATGGAAACTTTTCTCAGGAAAAACAAAGCGTTTTCAGACTCACAACACGGTTTTAGAAAATCAAAATCTATGGACTCTGCCATTTTTTCTTTCCTTAAAGATGTTGCTTCATCAACGGACCAAAATGAAGAACCCATTGAGATATTTTTAGATCTTTCGAAAGCTTTTGACGTTATTAACCATAACATCTTGCTCTCAAATTACCTTCTTATGGAATTGCCCTAGATTGGATAACCTCGTACCTTAAACATCGATCTCAAAGAGTACAAATACCATACCGGCACGAAAGGACATTTCCAATTCTTTGCCAATTGATAATGAGGCCCCACAAGGTTCGATCTTAGGTCCTATCCTCTTTCTGTTGTACGAAAACGGTATGCCCTCATCTATTAAAAATGGAAGAACTGTTCTGTATGCCGATGAGACGAATGTTCTTTGCAAAAAAGAAACAAATTGTACAATTTCAGAAGTTTTAAATTGGTTTTGTAAAAACAAATTAATAGTTAACGAAGGAAAAACTGTCTCAATGCAATTTTGCCTTTCAAATCGGCAATCGTGTGCTCCATTGAAAATGAACAATATGCAAATAGCTGATATTAATGTAACAAAATTTCTTGGTCTCTTAATTCAGTCAAACCTCAAATGGAATGTACATATAACAGAATTAAACACTAAATTAAGTTCATTATGTTTCGCAATCAGAATTCTTTCAAATGCTCTCAGCCTTCATGGAGCTCGTTGCGTGTATTTTGCAAATGTACATTCCCACCTGAGATATGGCATAATATTCTGAGGAAGTTCATCCTTTAGTGCCCAGACATTTAGATTGCAAAAGAAAATTATCCGAATAATGAAAAAATCCCATCCACGTGATCCGTGCAAGCCTCTTTTCATTGAGCTTGGAATCTTACCATTGCATTGCCTATTTATTTTGAGTCTGTAGTATTTGTCAAAACTGACTTACTTAACGGTGGGAACATATTTTCATGTAATTCTGATATTTTTAGTTACAACACACGACGTAGGAATTATATCCATCAAGTGTTAGTTCACTACAGTTCACTACAAGAAATCCACATACAATACTTGTACGTTACTTTATAACGCATTCCCAGATGAAATTAAACGATTAAAATTGGTTCACAAAATTAATTTAAAAGTAAAATTTTTCCTCCTGCATAACTGTTTCTAAACAATTAGAGACTATATTGAACGTCTAAAAGAAAAATAATGTTTACTTTAACAAAACAATGTAGTTTAATGAATTAGTTTACATTTGTATTGTATAATTAAACAAAAAAGACTTAATATGCCTGGGACAAGTAATGTAGTTCAGCTGCCGGGTCTATGACACCCCTCTCGATCGGGTTTTTGTCCAGTTTCCCAGATCCATTGAGCAAATGCTGAGATGGCCCCTTGATTTAATTCTTGACGTAAATGTAGCTTCACTATGCGCACATTTTGTTGAGCTTTCGTTTTGCTTTGGTAGTAGAGCTTAGGGTGAGTTTCGATTTTGTTAGCAATACAGAAAAATCAAATCTGCAGTTCGTTTACCGTTACAAATAAGTTTTCTATAACTCGGGAACGAAAATGTATAGTTTTTAAAATGTTAATCTCTCGCTTTTTTAAAATTTATTATTATTATTATTATTATTATTATTATTATTATTATTATTATTATTATTATTATTTTATCTTTCAACTATTAATAGTTAAATTGTTGGGAAGGGATTCTGAAACTGAAGAAAGCGTTCGCAGATGATTTTCTCCCCCATACGTCACATACAGATTTTTACTGATTTTGACTAAATAAAAAAAATAGTCCTCTTACTTGCTAGGGGAGAATATTTGAGTGCGATACGTTCTTTCGTAGTAGTGAGTAGAATTTCTTGCAAGGAGGAACACACTGCTGCTACAACTACATTTTATGAAACCTTACGTGACACCTCTTGATATGGATAACTGTACCATGGAATCAAACCCGGAAGAAAATGCAACTTACTCCATGATTTATGTTTTAAGAGTATGATAATACTGAACACTTCATCCCGTAACTTTACTGAATTGGGCAACATAGTATACTTCTGTTGAAACTCAGCTGCGTGTACACGTGGCTCTTCATCGTTGTTTTCATTCAATGCAATTTTAAAAATTGTCAAAAAAACTCAAATCCAAGGGAGAGAGGTATCATCAACATTAATTGGGGAACATCAATTTTGATGAAAATTATGTGAAAGGTTTCGGCGCTAGTATTGTTTACAGACGGATGGACGAATAGCCAGATGTGCGGACCGATGTTTCGAGGAAAACACATTTCCGGTATTAAGGACCCTCAAAACACGCATTTCCGTTAATTGGGCATCGACATTCCGCAGCATTATGTTCTCGATATCAGTCGTACGGTAGTACGAACACACTACGTACATAAGGAAGTAAAAATCGGGATATGGAAATGATGTAACAGATTTCAAATTTTAAATAAGTGGCTAATCTCTTTAACCAATACTTTTCGAGAATTGCTGCCGATCTCACTAAGGGTCTTCAGGCACAAAATTCAAAAACAGACAGTTCACCCAAAATTTTAGACACAATGTTCGTTTCCGAAACTTCTTCCTATGAAATTCTCAAAACAATCGGTAAACTAAAAAATAAATATTCGTCCGGTTTAAATGAATTCCCGGATTCTTTGTTAAAGACTTGTGCGTATGCCATTATACACCCGTTAACTCACATATTTAATGCATCTTTATGCACTGGAACGTTTCCAGATATTTTCAAAACAGCTAAAATCAAGCCGCTTTTCAAAAAAGGCAACAAAAATGAAATTCAAAATTATCGGCCCATTTCTCTTCTATCAGTTTTTTCAAAAATATTAAAGAGACTTTTTTACGTACGAATGGAAACCTTTCTCAGTAAACACAACGCGCTTTCAGATTGCCAACATGGATTTAGAAAATCAAAATCAACGGAAACAGCTATATTTTCTTTTCTTAAAGATGTCGCCTCATCATTGGATCAAAACGAGGCACCTATTGGATTATTTTAGATCTCTCAAAAGTTTTTGACGTCATTGATCATGACATTTTACTTTCCAAATTACCTTCATATGGAATTCGTGGTATTGCTCTAGATTGGTTATGTTCATACCTTAAACAACGATCTCAGAGAGTTGAAATACCTTACTGGAATGATGGAACATTACGTACGCACCTTTCCGACTCTTTGCCCGTTGCATGTGGAGTTCCTCAAGGATCGATTTTAGGCCCTATTCTGTTCCTACTTTACGTAAACGATATGCCCTCGACGATTCGAAACGGAAAAACGGTTCTCTTTGCGGATTATACGAACATCCTTTGCAATAAAGAAACAGTAAATAGTGCAATATCAGATGTTTCAAATTGGTTCCGAAATAACAAATTAATAGTAAACGAAAAAAACGGTTTTAATGCAGTTTTCCATTTCAAATAAACAATTCTGTGCTCCATTGAAAACGAACGGTGTACCATTGACTGATGTTAAGGCAACAACATTTTAGGTCTCTCAATTCAGTCAAACCTTAAATGGAACGTCCATTTAAATGAATTGAACACAAAATTAAGTTCATTATGCTACGCGTTCAGAATTCTTGCAAATTCAGTCAGCCTTCATACTGCTCGTTGTGTATACTTCGCGAATGTTCATTCCCGCCTGAGATATGGCATAATATTCTGGGAAATACATCTTATAGCTCCCAGACTTTTAGATTACAAAAACAGATTGTACGAATAATAACCAAATCCCACCCACGTGATTCATGTAAGCCTCTCTTCATTCATCTAGAATTCTACCATTACCGTGTCTTTTATTTACGAATCAGTGGTTTTGTAAAAATGACTTGCTCAAGGGCGGGAATATATTTTCAGAAAATGCCGAAGTCTATTACTATAACACTCGACGTGAAATCATATTCACCAGGTGACAGTATCAACAGCTCATTACAAAAATTCACATACAATACATGTACATTATTTTACAACACTTTGCCAGATGACATTAAACGATTAACTTCAATAGAAAAGTTTAAATCCCAAGTGAAATCTTTTCTGCTGCATAACTGTTTCTATACAATTAGAGACTATACTGAGCATCACAAGAAAAGTAACATTAATTTTAACAATGATACATAATGTATTATTTACCATTTGGACTGTATAAATGAGTATAAACAACCTGTAACAACTATTGTACTACAGCTTCCGGGTCAATGACCCCCATCTCGATCAGGTTTTCGTCCAGTTTCCTGATCCATTGAGCAAATGCTGAGATGGCCCCTTGTTTTGCTTCTGGACATAAATGTAAATTCATTTTCTGTGCACGTCTTCTAGAATTCAGTGGAAACACAATTCTTCAAATTATCGTTTCCATGTTGTCGCGGCAGGAAGTCTTTCAAAATTCAAAATTTATTGCTTATTTATCCTTGAAAATAGATTTTATTACATGGGAGTTTTTTTTTCTCTCTTTCAAAATTCAAAATTTATTGCTTATTTATCCTTGAAAATAGATTTTACTACATGCGAGTTTTTTTTCTCCCCTTCCAAAATTCAAAATTTATTGCTTATTTATCCTTGAAAATAGATTTTACTACATGCGAGTTTTTTTTTTCTCCTTTCAAAATTCAAAATTTAAGTAGTATATGACTTAGTGTAGGGATACAGAATTTTGAAAATGTGCACACAATTCACTTTTCCCCATAGCACGTCATACGCAGTTTGAACTGTTTTTTTGACGTAAAAAAAATAAATAAATAAATAAATAAATAAATAAATAAATAAATAAATAAATAAATAAATAAATAAATAAATAAATAAATAAATAAATAAATAAATAAATAAATAAATAAATAAATAAATAAATAAATAAATAAATAAATAAATAAATAAATAAATAAATAAATAAATAAATAAATAAATAAATAAATAAATAAATAAATAAATAAATAAATAAATAAATAAATAAATAAATAAATAAACGATTTCGTAATCCATTGAAAATTATGTGCAATCGATTGATAATAATACTCTGAGGAAACGCATTCTACAGTTCCTAGGACAATTTCGCATTCCTAACAGTTTAAGATTACAGAAAATATTTGGATGAATAATAGATGAAAATCTCATCTATGTGATACTTGAGTCAGTCTTTATTAAGCAAGAAAACCTTGTCTTTATAAAGCTAGGAATACTTATTTAAGACTTGGAAAATTCATGCGTCTGTAATTATAATATTAAACAGTGATGTCTATAATTTATTTATTTATTTATTTATTTTACGTCAAAAAACAGTTATGACTGCGTATCATTATAACTCACGATGTAGTAATCATACACACTACATTAATATTACTCGCAATTTACATTATTACAATCTAATGTTTCACCTCTTGGTTTATAGGTCTTCATCGGGTACAAAAATTTACAATAGTCTTTGTCACATGTGACAAGCACTCACCATTATTAATACGATATTTTATCTATTCATTTGTTTTATATTAGGATTATTGTAAATCTTTGGACATGAAGAAGACCTAAAAATCAAGATGTCGAAACGATAAAATGTACGAAAATAAATTAGAATTAATGTATGACGGCTTGCTAGGGGAGAATATTTGAGTGCCATACGTTCTTTCGTAGTAGTGAGTAGTAATATTTATTGTTGATTGTTAATATTTATTGACATTATTACGATAATAAACATGTGTAAATATGTAATACAATATAAATTAGACAAAATATAAGAACATTATTTTGCAATACATTGCAGCTATTAAACAATTAACTGGAAGTGCTATAGAATAGCACAGACTTTCACGTAGCAAATGTTTCTAATTTCCTTGATGGTACCGGGAGCGGTAGCTCAGTGCATCAACTGATGCCACTGCAGCGCCTCTGACCGGGAGGTCCTAGGTTCGAGTCCTGACGGCAGCAGGATTTTCGACACTAGCTTTTCAGCTAGATCGAATTCAGTCGCTGCCTGGAGGAGCATTCTAGCGGCCGGCTGCTCTGATCGGTAGTTTTCCGTGGTTTCTCCGATTAACACCAGGCGAATGCCGGAGCAGTACCCTACCAAACAGGCCACGGACCGCGCGCGATCTGTCCTTCCTCTTCCTTGTCCTATCCTCTCCCCCTTACACATACTAACATGCAGTACACTACCACATATTCCGGGAGACCGGTCGGGATCTTAGAGCTTGTCCCGGCTGGGGCGGTGCCCCGCTGGTGGGAGAGTCCTGGTTAGGGGGAAACCCCACTAGCCGACGGTAGGTCGGCGCCGGATCTCGCCATCCAGCGGGGGAAGATCACCGCCATCTACCGAGAAAAACATGCACTACACTAACGGGACTAATTACCAAAGCAGTTGACGCGCCCGGAAACACGAAAGAACCGAACCAAACCAAACCTTGATGGTGGACTGCCTTTAAGGTCTTGTTCCATTCTCTGGTCAGCTGCCATCAGTTGTCACCCCAAAGTACATTTTTTTTACATTTTCTTCATTTTTCGGTTTCTTAATAGTAGAACCGAAGATAAATTTCAAGCCTTTTTAAGAAAACAGCAATTAAGCATTACTGCAAATGCGAAATTTGAAGATATTTTTGACAGGAATCTTATGAGTTTTCGAAAAACTTCATTTGAAGTTATTTGAAGCACTTCCACTCACAAATGTAATGATGTATACAATTAAATGGAAATGCGCATAAAGCGGCGTGAGATATATTTCAAAAAATTACATTTGTGTAATTTTTAGAAAAAAAAGAATACACCAAAATGAACTTTACGTCAAATTAAACAGCGCAATTAACACTATCCATTCGAAAAAATTGAATAAAAAATTTGGAGTTATTTTTGAGAAAATGGCGTTTGAGTGTTACTGAAAATGAGGAAATTTTAGTTCATTTTCATAGAAAACTTGCATTTTCGAGAAACTTTACTTGACATTATTTAAATCACATTTAATCATAAATGTAATAGTGTGAAGAAATTGCTTCTAATGTAAATATTACCGACGTGAGCGACAGGTAAAAATACATTTTTCTAATTTTTGAAAAAACAAAACAATGGAGCGTCGTTTATGTCATCGTTTAGGGTGCATTTTTTACTACCCCTACTTTGTTACTACCCCTACCAAAATTTTAAAGAAAACATTTGGAGCCGTTTTGAGAAAATCTTGTTTTTGTAAGTTTTTAAAATTGCAAATATTTCATGCTCCATTGCACGAAAAATATTAAAGTTCTCAAAAAATATACATGACCTTTATGAAAGAACTATTTATGGGCAACAAATTTCATCGGAAGGAAAAAATCTCTATCTTCAATTTTATATTTGTAGGATGACGCACAGAACTTCAAACTTTTGCAATTTTCAAAATTTCTGATTTAACCGTGAAAATCGGACCTATGCCACCTTTATAAGTGTATTATAATCTATTCTTACAAGAAATTTAAAGAAAAAAGTTGGAGTTTTTGATAAAATACCCCCTTTTTTCAAAATTTCAAAGCGTCAACTAGAGCCTGATGTAGAGGGGTTTCTTCAATTTGGAAAAGATCGTACAATGGACCGTATCTGCCTCGGTTCGAAGGGTCGCACGTTCGGATCCCGCCTCGGGCATAGATGTTTGTGATGTGATCGTGTTGTCCTTATGTGTATTTCCTACAGTTAAAAAAATCACAGTGGCCGCTAAATGACCTAATTCTTAAAATTCTCTCTAAAAATGTTTGCATCGAAACAGCAATGCACTTTGAGACAGACGTATTACGCAGCATGTATTCAGACAGCGGGAGACCTCGTTAATTAAGGCAGAAAGATAAGAATTTCGCTGCTATGAAGGATAAAGACAAAGACGGACACCAAATCAGCGAAAAGATAATTTTCCTCCTCTCAAGCAATTTTTTAATAAGCTTAAATGTTGAATAAATAGGAATTAGAAAGTTTCAAAGTCATAAGTTATCAACAGATTAGTTCTTTTCTGTACCCGAGGATTATATCAGCAAACAAACAACAACAACAAAAAAACACAAAGCTGCAGGATCGTGAAATCGAAATGAAAGTCGGCTAAAGACATCCCTGTCAACACGAATATCCTCGTGATTAAAGTACATCGTCACTACCTATCGAAAATGCATTTTTACTTACAAAAGACTGAAACTTAAGAAAGTGGGTGGGGTAAATTGGTTAATTTTTACTTTCTCCTCTAGTTCGTATTCAGGTAGTAAAGAGAAAGTATTGTAATGCTGCCTCAGAATGTAATGATTTTTCGATAGTTAAAAACCAGCTTTGGTGGCTCAGGGTATCAATTGATGTCATTATAATACCTCTGATCGGGAGTGTTATAGGAGTCGGGTCGCAATGATGACACGATTTCCGACAAACGCCACATAGCTATGTCAGCAGCTGTCTGGAGGACAATTCTAGCTACCGTCTCTTCTGATCTGTAGTTTTCCAAGGTTTCTCCAATCAACACCAAGCGAATACTGGAGCAAAAGGCGCGCGATCTTCCCTTCCCCTTCCTTGAGTATTCTCACTCCTTACCAAAGGCGGGATTTCGGATGTTTTATTGGGATGGGGAAAAGGGTGTCCTAGCATACCATAGCGTGAAAGGTTATGCAATTAAAATTACATTTGTGTAATTTGTTAAAAATAAATAAATAAATACACCAAAGTGAACTTTACGTCATATTAAAAAGTGCAATTAGCACTATCTATTCGCAAATTTTGATTAAAAACTTCAGAGCCATTTTTGACAAAATTTCGCTTGAGCGTTTCTGAAAATGCGGAATTTTGAGCTCATTTTTAGAGAAAACTGTTGACTTTTCGAGAAACTTTATTTGAATTATTTAAGACATGTACTCTTAAATATAATAATTTGAATAAATCGCCTCTAATATAAATATTAACGACGTGATAGACAAATAAAAAATTACATTTTTGAAATTTTTGGAATAACAAAAGAATATGGTGTTTATGTCATGGTATAAGGTTCGTTTGGCACTAACCCTACCAAACATTTAAAGAAAGAATTTGGAGCTGATTTTGAGAAAATCTTGTTTTTGTAATTTTTTAAAACTGCAATTATTGCACGCTCTTTTACACGAAAAGTACTAAAATGTTAAAAAATCTACATGACCTAATTGAAAGAAATATTTATGGACAACAAATTTCATTTGAAGAAAAAATCTCTTTCTTCAATTTTATTGTTGTGCGAAGACGCCGGAAAAATTAAAAACTTTTGCAATTTCCGAAAATTAGAGTTAACTGCGAAAATCGGACATATTCCACCTTTATAAATGTATTTTACTCTATTCTTACAAGAAATTTAAAGAACGAATTTGGAGCCGGTTTTGAGAAAATTTTGAAAATGTGTTTATGATATTAACTTTCCCAAATTATAAAGAATGATATTCAAAATCTCAAAGCTTCAACTAGAGGCAGATCGACAAGGGATTCTTCAATTTGGAAGAGATCGTACCAATGACTAAGGAGCTGTGTTCACAGACGGACGAACAGACAGACAGACAGACAGACGGCAGACGGACAGACGGACGGACGATTTAAAAAAACAACAGAAAAGCAACAATTTTTCGTTATCAGGGGAGCCCAAGTATTGTATTTCCGTTAAAATCTTGAAATCGACTTTCCGCACCTTTACATAACTTTCTCTATACTACGTATATAACTCCCGTATTTACGTATGCATACGAAAAAGGAAAAGTGATTTTTTTAAGTCCGTTCGTCTGCCCGTCTGTGAACACAACTAGCCCCTAAACTATAGAAGGATTATTTTCCAAAATCCATATTTACCGGTTGAGCTGGCTGGACTCGAGACGCCGCGATTTTGAAAACCTTTCTTCAAACTTTGGGGGTACTTTAAATGAAGACCCCCAGACTTTTCTAAATTTTCTCTCAAAAATAGCTCCAAATGTTTTCCTTAAATTTCCTGTAAAAATATAGATAAATACACTTTTGTGTTCTTATTGTCGTATAGGATCGACTAAATTTCACTTTATCCCTGAATTTTCGAAAAATGCAAAATGTTGAATTTTTCCGCGTCTTACAACTAGAAAATTGAAGATAGAGATTTTTCCTTCAAGTTAAATTTGTTGTCCGTAATTAGTTCATGAATATCATGTACATTTTTTAAAATTTTAGTCGTTTTCGCGCAATATTGCGTCCAATATTTAATATTTTTGAAAAAATACAAAAAACAGATTTTCGCAAAAAGATGCTATTTTTTTAAAATTTAGGTAGGGATAGTGATAAATGCACGTTGTAAGAGAACATAAACACCATACTGCTCTATCCTTTTTTTTTTCAAAATTACAAAACTATTTTTTGACATGTCTCTCACGCCGATAATATTTGCGTTAGCGGCGATTTGTTCACATTGTTGCATTTACGAATAAATGTGCTTTAAATGGTGTCAGATAAAGTTTCTCGAAAACTCAAAACTTTTCCCTGAAAACAAGCTCAAAATTCCGCATTCTTCTTAGAAACGCTCAAGTGCCATTTCCTAAAAAATGGCTCCTAATTTTTTCTAAAATTTTTCAAACGGATATAGCTAATTGCACTGTTTAATATGACTTTAAAGTTCATTTTGCTATATTCTTTTGTTTTGCTTCATAAAATTACAGAAATGTGATTTTTTTAATATCACTCACGCCTTTGATATGAATATTTCCATCGATGTGTTTACATTATTGCATTTGTGGAAGAGCTACAAATGATTTCCAATGAAGTTTTTCGAAAACTCAGAAGATTTCTGTGAAAAAGTTTCAAATTTCGCATTTACAGTAATACTTAAACACTATTTTCTTAAAAACGGCTCCATAGTTCTCAACAAAAACTTTCTTTTGGGACGAGATTTTACTCTTCTTTATTATTCTTAAAGTAATATTTTGGTTCTACCATTAGAAAATAGAAAAATTGAGAAAATTTTGAAGAATATTAATTTTGGGCAGCGAATGTAGGCAGCTGGGAAGAGGATAGGGCAAGACTGTAAAGCTCGCCCAGACCAAAGAAATTAGAAAACTAACTAGTACGAGAAAGTCTGTGTCATTCCGTAGCACAACTAGTTTCGATTGATGATCCGTAGTTAACAAAACTGAAAACAAATTTTACCATTTCCCCGTCTTTAAATTACACTGATTTTAAATAAACTTCGAAAATGGCAGCAACAGTTCTGTGCATTTATTATAGTATTTATAATAAATTTGTAATGAAAAGTGTCCTGTTGCTTAAAAAAATGAAACTTCTTTCGTAATTTAAAGAAACTTAAAGTTTTGTGAGTTGGAAAATTTGATTTTGATTTTTTGAGGTCTTTTCACGAAACCTCAATTACATTTTTAAAATGTTCTTAGAAATTGCTCCAAATGTTTGAATCAAACTTTGACCTCGAATAGCGTAGAGAACAATTAAAGAATGGAGCACGTCTCATTTTCGATGAAATCATTGATTTTTCGAAAATTGCTAAGTTCAGTTTTTTTGGAGTCTTCCAACAACTACAATATAGAGACAGATTTTTTATGAATGAAATTTGTTCCTTAAAGACGGGTCTTCAAATAAGGACATGTACAATTTTTCGAAAATACGATTAGTTTTCACGCAATTTTGCGTCAAATATAGGCAACTTTTAAACAGTATTTTTCTCAAAATATATCTAATTTTTTCTTTAAATTTTCTTCTTGTATGTATCAAAGGATGAAAAAAATTATTGCTAGTCTCATTTTGATACTAGCAAAAGTTAACATTTCAAAACTACAAAATTGAAGATACCTTTACTCTAAAAAATCAGCTTTCAAAAAACAGTCAAGAATAATTTTTTGGAGTAATTTCTGCTTCTCAAAAACATAGTTTTCTGCTTGAAATTAATGCAGAAATTTCTGCTTGAAATTAATGCAGTTTGTAAAAACATTTTATTAAAAATCACTCATTTTTTCCCTTTTTTTAACGGATAAAGCAAATGACGAATGGCGCATGTCAAATTTTTGTTGAACTCGGAATTTTCGAAAATTGCTTGTTGGAAATTACGAGAGAAACAATTGGATATCTAAGCGTTGACCCAAGAAGAAACAGGAGAGCGACTGCATGAAGTAGAGGCCAGTGTTCGAGTCTCGGTGAGAAAAGAAAATTGATGATTGAAAACACTTTTCAGGTTTATGCATTAGTATAATATTGTGGAAAAGTAACAAATACAGCGACAAAGGGTGTACTATTGCAGCATCACTAGTTTACTAAACATTCTAGTCACATTAATGTGACCATCCGTCAAAAACCTGAATAACAACCTTTTGCAGCGCTGACAGCGGCGAGACGTGTTGGTGGAGAGTCAGTTCTTTTCTGAATAGTACCGACAGGGATGAGGAGCCATGCCGACTCCAGTGCCGTGCCCAGCTCCACTAGGTTCGTCGGTTGCGGATCCATGGCGCGAATAGAATTAATGAGATGGACTCACAAATTCTAGATTGGGTGTAAATCGAGGGAGTTTAGTGGCCAGGTGAGTACTGTAAACTCATCTTGGTGTCCTTCGAACCACGCACGTGCTCTGCGAGCTGTATCACACGTTGCATTGCCCTGCTGGTAGATGCCGTCTTGCTGAGAAAAACTATTTGCATGTAGAAGTGGTGGTCCCCAAGGATGACAACATATTTCTGTTGATCCATTGTGCCTTCCGAAATGACGAGACCACCCAGGGAATGCCACGAAATATACCCCACACCATCACGCTCCTTCCTCCAGTTTGGATTGATTGATTGATTGTGATTCCAGACGCGTCAACTAGTCCCGTAAGTGTAATGCCCTCGTAAGTGTAGGGCCCTCATTATTCCCGTAAGTGTAGTGCGTGTTTTGCTCATGAGCTGGCGGTGGTCTTCCTCCACTTGTTGGCCAGATCCGGCGCCGACCTACCGTCGGCTAACGGGGTTTTCCTCAACCAGGTATCTCCCACCAGAGGGACACCGCCACAACCAGGACAAGTTTCAAGTCGCCGATTGGTCTCCTAGCATGAGTGGTGCGTGTTAGTGTAAGAGTGTGTGTAAGGGGTGAGGATAGGACAAGGAAGAAGAAGGAAAGGCGTTTGTTAGGGTACTGATCCGGTATTCGCTTGGTGTTGATCGGAGAAAGCACGGAAAACTACCGATCAGAGCAGCCGGCCGCTACAATTCTCGTCCAGACAGCGACTAGTTCGACCTAGGTGAAAAGCCAGTGTCGACAATTCTGCTGCCGTTGGGACTCAAACCTATGACCTCCCGGTCATAGGCGCTGCAGTGACATCAGTTGATGCACTGAGCCACCGCTCCCGGTCCCAGTTTGGGTCGGTCCGAAGATTGTTGCAGGCAGTTTGCGTTCATACACGCCGTATATGCCAATGACAATCTGTCCGATGGTGCAGAAAACGTGATTCATCTGAAAAGGTCGCCTGTCGCCACTCAGTGGTCGTCCAGTAGCGGTATTGGGGCAAATTCCAGCCTTCGTCGCCGATGAACAGCAGTCAGAATGGATGTATGAACCAGGCGCCTGCTGCGGAGGACCATACGCAGCAACGATCGCTGAACGGTTGTTGAGGAAATCCTAATTGTAACCCCTTGGTTCATTTGGGCGGCCTTTGGCTCTACATTTGCATGTCTTTCCGCTCGTTTACATCTCCGCAGACGTTCTCCCCTGTCATCTTTGACCTATGGTGCGTTAC
Organism: Teleogryllus oceanicus; assembly: GCA_964035755.1. Taxonomy (NCBI): domain Eukaryota; kingdom Metazoa; phylum Arthropoda; class Insecta; order Orthoptera; family Gryllidae; genus Teleogryllus; species Teleogryllus oceanicus. The sequence continues at coordinate 240,807,879 of CAXIVR010000001.1, forward strand.
AGTGTCCTCGGGGCCGGTTTTGGTTATCGCCACTTTGCCATATACGATATACTTTAACCACGGCGGCACGTGAAGACTTCACAAACTTAGACGATTCGCAAATGCTTCCCTCCTTGGCGCGTGCTCTTTAGCGCGTCCGATACATCGTTCCGTTTCTGCATTACAACTAATGCAACATTTTCCTCTTCCACCCGACTCGCTTTATACACACTTCTCTGCGAGGTGTAAGGATAGGAGATGGAAGAGAAAGGAAACATCGTGCCGTCCAGAGGTAGTTTTTTAGAGTACTGCTCGGCATGTGTCTCGTATTGATAGGACAAATGACAGAAAACTACCGATCTCAGCAGCCAGTCCGCTAGAATTCTCCTCCAGACATCGGCACAATTCGACTTAGTCACGGAGCTATAGGGGAAATTGAAAGATGCTCACATATAAATCATTGCTTTAGGAGGAACACAGGTGCATTACTCACAACAAATACTTTTCAAAATAATTCTGAGAGGTTTCCGCACACTTCCAACACTGAGAAGTTGAGTATGTGTACGCGATTCACCTACGTGTATCACCTCTCGTACATTATACTTTGGAGTAAAGCATCTGAATCTACAAACCTTTGCCTAGGCTGTCAACTAGCCGCAAATAAACATAAATGCGATTCAACATGGCTGCGACATCTCGTTTCGTGAATGATAGATGAATGATGTTTCCGGGCAACTGCTCTGGTGATTAGTCCAATAAGTGTAGCGAATGTTTTATTTCTGGAAAAGCGGTAATGTTCCCCCCTCAGGATTGTGAGGTCCGGCGCCAACTTACACGTCCGGTTGCAGAAGATTCCTTCCTCCAAGAATCTCTCCCCAGCGCGGCAACACCCGCCAAGGACAAGCTCTACACTACAGACTGGCCTTTTGACACTTGTGTAGAGGGTGTGTGTAAGGGGGACGATAGATCAAGGAAGAAGAAAGAAAGATCGCGTGCGGTCAGTGGCCCGACATTCACCTGGTATTAATCGAAAAAATTACGAAAACTACCAATCATTTTTTCTTTATTGCTTACCTTGAAATATAAAAAGTACTCCAAGTAACGGCTACGAAATTTGATGGGTGCGGTAACGATGGAGCACGTTTTGACGCCCCCTCTCGAAAATGTCTGATGTATTATGAATGTGGTACGCCGCGTCTGAAATTTTGTCTACTATATCTTAATCTATTTCAAATATACAAATATCACTTTACCCCGAAGAAATATCTAGGAATGTCAAATCTGGCGACATCGAGAGAAAAGCTACGGGTCCACCTCTAGCACCGCCGCGGCGCGGCGGTCCGACGCATGCGGCGCCCCGTATGCGTAAAAGAGGTACTCACAAACGATCCCAGAGGCGTGCTAGTGTCCTGTCGTGTTGTACCTACGTGCGTGGCTGAAAGGCAAGTGACACATCTTGCCGCAAAGTTATCAGTGTCTCCTACAGTAACATGAGGTACGAGAGGAATTTGAGACGAGGCGGAAAAATGTTTGGTTCGATAAACAGATACCCGAAGACCCACGTCCAAATATGAACACAGAAACTCACCTAAAGCCCCCTGGGAAACGTGCTGCTCGGATTCTTGTAGACTTTCACGTGACTGTTTCTAGAATTCGAAACGTCAATGTATAAAAAACACGGTCACTGAAGAGTACGTAGTGATGGAACTATGGTTTCTTTAACATACGTCGCACGTTAATCCATAGGACTCCACCCGTTGTGCAATGTTTTCTAGGCACATCTGGCAAATGGAAGGGTTAAAGTTGATATTCTGTAGAACTCAAAGCACGCTACTTCTGTTCCATTGCATACTGCGAGCGTTGGTCCTAGTGATGGTTGACGGTAGCCCCTTACAGCAGCGAAACACATAAAATATTTACGTGCGCACGGCCTTCTTTGCCCCACACGCACACCTGCGTACACAAACAGAGCCCGAGTCACGAAGCAGCTGGCCCACCTGTTAAAACTGTTTGCGCTGGAATGCCCAGGGCAGGTCTTCGTGCAGCTCTGCCTTTGCTTTCAGCCCTCCAGCAGTTCCTGAGCTTAGTATTGTAACCATCATTAAAATGTAATTTTTTTGTCCTCCGTTTTTAAAATAAAATTTGTAAGAATCTCAATTAATGTTTTTTAACAGTGGCAACTCATTCGTGAATATCTGACATTTTTTTCATGTTTTTATTTTAAAAATTTGTATTTTTTATAACTGTTACTTAACTTAATCTTTACCTCACTTTTTGTCTATGTTTAATGGTGAAAAGGCCAAATGACCTATTTCCAAAGACAAATTTCACGCACAACGCTTTTAAAGGTTTGTCAAGCTACAAACTCAAACTCTAGCAATGTTTCTTCAAATATCCACCATCAGTTTTTTTGATTTGCAGGCCGATAAAAATTCCCTCCTTCAATTATGCAGTACTCATTCGTGGAAATATTTCAGTCAAGTATGTAAAGGCATCATCATCCTCAAAGGCTTTAACAAAGTTCATCAACCCTAATTTGATGTGCAAGGGTGATAGGAAAATTTTGTGAAATGGAACTAGTAGCTTTGCTTTTATATTACTTTCCCCTGAAATAAAGTCTTCCTTCTTCTTCAATGATGCTATATCTCTCTGCAATGTTTCCCTCAAGAATGACTGTCCCATAAACACGAAAAGCAACAGTATTTCCTAAATCCACTTCACAAACCTAGCAAAGTTCCAACTTAGATCCTGATATTTTAAAACACTCCAAGGTTGAGACATATTTTCATAATTTTCTTTAAGGCTGACAGAATATAACAAAGGAATTGATGGTAATATATTTCCATTATAAAGCAACACTGCTTTGAAATTAAATTTTGAAGACTCTATAAACAATCGCCATTCATCTGGATTATACACAACACACAATTTTGTAACCCCCAAATGACTGCACAAAAATATTAAGTACCCTCAACAGCAAGATATTGGGCAAAAATCTCAAGACTGTCTTTAAATTGTGTACTTTCTGTCCCCGCAGCAAGCAGTTTCCATTGCTGCAATTTCTAGTAGTTCAAATTATTTTTTGGGGAGGGGGGACAAATTCAGGTTTTATAGCAAATCATTTAGGTCTTCCTACTGCACTAAATGCAGACCAGTGTCAGACTTTCCTGGTAAATAGTCTGGTCTAAATAGTCCTCCTTTTGAAGTGGAGGCTTCTGTTTCCGGGGGGAAATGGCTTCAGTTTCATCAGTATTCATCATACTTCCGGAGGTACAGGCACTCCGGCACTCATAATTCGTCATTGTGTGATACAGATATTTTTGTCATGCAAAAGTAGCAGTCATTACAATGGTTAGCTGGAATTCTCCACACCATTGGTACAGCGAATGACAATGATTTGACTTTTCCATACAACCACAATCTAAGTTTCGTTGTACATGTGACACAACACTGGTGAGGAGCCCATGGTTCGTTCTCATCATCAACACGAGAGCTAAATTATGAAGAAAACGCAAGTTTCTAAATTTCCTATGTTTTAGATGATATCGTAGGCTTCCACGGCCAGAGTTATGATCTGGGCTGTCCGGGTGACGCCGCGTCGAAGGCTGGGGTGCCGACGTTTCGACCGACATATCGCGGTCCTCTTCAGGGCTGTATTGCCTCGCCTTATATCGCAATACAGCCCTGAAGAGGACCGCGATATGTCGGTCGAAACGTCGGCACCCCAGCCTTCGACGCGGCGTCACCCGGGCAGCCCAGATCATTTCCTATGTTTTGTTCCTCTGAAGTTTGGATGTAAATCTTCCAAAAAAGTATCAGAAGTTATCGGGATGATTCGCACACTTTCGATGAATAGTGACGTGCTGTATTTTATCGAACCGATTTAATTCAAGATATCATGTGACCAATTTCACTTTATAAAACACACAATTGTAATGTATTAATGTATTTGAGACACACGCAAACCAGACACGCGCACAACGGATACAGTTCTGCACGACACCGATTGTCTCAGTGTCTGCCACCCCAACAATTGGATACTAGGATACTTGCGTTAAAGAATTAGGGGCTTAAAAAATTCCTTTCGGAGACCGCTGAGCAGTAGGAAATATGACAGAGCACTTGACTTGTTTTCGAAACATCCACTGAGACCTCACTAAACGCGACTCTCACGCGTGTGAATAAAAACGGGCAATCTTCGAATACAGAAGTTTAAAAAAACGCAACCACGAAGCCCTAATTTTCCTGATAGCTCATGAAAGTGGCATGGATGAACTGAAGAAACATTTTATTTTTAAATTCAGTTTATGTACTGATATACCCCATATAACACAATTAAATACTAAATTAAGTTCATTATGTTACGCATCCAGAAATCTTTGTCACCCTTCATGTAGCTCATTGAGAGCATTTTGCAAACGTACATTTCCGCCTGAGATATGTCGTAATATTCCGGGGAAGCTCGTCCTGTACTACAAAGACCTTTACATTGCAAAAGAAAATTATTTGAATAATGAAAAGTGCACGTGAATCCCCCAAGACTCCCTTCATTAAGCTTGGAATCTTATCATCGTCTTGCGTATTTATTTACGATCTGTAATTTTTGACAAAACTGAAAAATAATGTTTATTTTAACAAAACAAATATAATGCGTTAGTTTATATATTTTATAATTTAAAAAATACTTAATATGCTTGTAACAAGTAATATACTTCAGTTTCCGGGTCAATGCCCCCCGTCTCAATCCAGTTTCCCTGATCCATTGAGCAGATGCTGAGGTAGGCCCTTGTTTTGCTTCTGGACATAAATGTAGCTTCAGTATGCGCACGTTTTGCTGAGCTCTCCTTTTGCTTGTAGTGGTAGGAGTCGAGCTGGGGGTGAGTTTCTATTTTGTTAGCAATGCAGAAAAATCAAATCTGCAGTTCGTTTACCGATGCAAATAAGTTTTCTATAGCTCGGGAACGAAAATGTCTAGTTTTTAAAATGTTAAACTAGCGTTGTTTAAAATTTTATTATTATTTATTCTGCTTGTTTTATTTATTTATTTATTTATTTTGGCATTTATTCATCTTTCAACTCTTTAGAGTTAAAATGTTGGGAAGGGATTCTGGAACTCAAGAAAACGTGCGCAGATCATCTTCTCTCCCATACAACTCGTACATTTTTTTTTTACTGTTTTAACTAAACAAATCAAATCAAATGCTTATTGATTCTTCACACCTTACATGTACACTATAAATGTATTTGTATTAATGGCAATATATGGTATGATACCGTACAAAGATACGTTACGTATATTTAAATACTGTGACATGATATAACTTATTGCGATATTCGTAATCTACAAATAAAATTGAGTGCGTTACGCACTCTGCCTACCTGGAGGTAAAAATCTTGTTCCCTAGTGTAATCTTAAAACGGGACTGAAATATGCTACAGCGCCTTCCTCAAACAAAACTCGTAATAGCTATACATCGTTACATTTTTATCTGACGTATTTACGTTCTCTGATAATGGGTATTGGTCAGAAAGTTCAAGGTTTCCAACTAAACAAAAGTTGAGCTTTCCAACCTACTTCCCTGACGTCTGAAATTCAACGAATTTCGTTCTTGCCAGAAAAATGTGTTAAATTGTAAGATCTATTATAATAAGATAACAATAGACTAATATTCGACAAAAAACATTACATAAGATGTGCGTTAAGAGTAGTTTATTTCCGTATGGTCTTTACAGTTCTTACAAATATTTTGTTCTAAGAATTCACACAATAATACATACAGCACATTCGTATTATAACTTAAAGGATTCGTGTACGATGCGTAATGTTATCGGTGTGTCGTCTTTGCGTGATATAAAATAAAACATACAGAATTTGAACTCCACTAATACCTTGGGACCTGTTATGATCATGCTAAGCAACCCGATGATGACAATAATAACTATTATTATTATTATTATTATTATTATTATTATTATTATATGTTGTTAGGAAACAGGCATGCATTCTTAAGAAAATAACTATCAAAATGCTGTTACACAGACCATAAATTTTAATTCACTCGTGTAGGTTCTCTAAAGCGAGTTCGGGAAGATCAAGCCTCAGCCGGGTCATTCCACATGAAATCAAAAGTCATTTTATCTCACCATCTCAGATTCATATGGAATTTGACACATATGTAGTATGAATGAAGAATTAGAAAACTGAAAATTTTGAGTAAAATGTTTCTACCCGTTTATGAAATACAGCCATGTAAATTATTACAAAATTGGGTTCCTCGAAAAATTCTACATTGATGTAGAACCTCTCCAAATTAAGAAAGAGAGCTGGAAAAGATATTTTCAGCTCTCATTTTTAAATTTAAAATTAAAACTCAGAATCAAAATTTAAAATTTTGATTCTGAGTTTTTTTCAAAACGCACTGCTTTAAAAAATTCGAAAAAATTCTAAAACAATTATTTGTTTTTTAACTGACCATCTAATAAACTGTATAAAGTTTACTGTAAACATTAATTCCGTGGTTTGTGTTGACGAGTGTGTTGTTGTTATTATTATTATTATTATTATTATTATTATTGCTCATAATATATTTTAATTTATTGCCAATTATCAGTTCAAAATAACCTCACAATAGAAGTTCTTTGATACGATTGAAATAAAAATGAAATTTATTTTGCTATCATGCAACCAGAAGGGATATTTTTCAGGTTTGGTTTGAATCTAAGTTTTCACAAACGGGTAGAAATATTTTACTCAAAATTTGTAGTTATTCTTCATACATGCTACCTATGCGTCAAATTTCATCTGAATCTGAGACGGTGAGGTAAAATTTTAATTAAAACTATGTTGATTTAATATGGAATAACCCAGTCAAGCTAAGTAGGTGTTGTCTCGAAGATAGGTGTCACATTTAACTATCAAGGGTAAAACGCTCACATTAGTTACTGCATTTATTCGGATGTTTCTTAAAAAAATTTACTGTTGATTACACAAAGGTGAGGCGATATATATTATTTTCTGGTGAAGAAAAGACAAATATTTTGTCACACATATACGAGTACATCAATATTAGTAGGTATCATCGTGAAATCTGAACACGCAAGAACTGAATTTTGATATCGTAATCAGCTGATTTCTATTTATTTATTTTTACAACTTTGAAATAACTTAACTGTTTAGACAGCATTGTTGCAGACCAAAAGAAATATTCTCTAAACAATATTGTCCACTGAGCAACAAAGGAAAAAATAGCAAAAGGCACAGTAAAAAATTTTCTTCTCTTTGTTTCGTGCGATCATATTTTTTCTTCTCTGGAGATTCTCACAAATAGAGACTACACGTGTACGAAGTACAAGAGAGAATTTTCGTCTAGCATGCAGTAGAAACAAAAATCACTTTTTTAACCTTCATCGACGCGCATACCATCCACGTGCTAATAATCATACATACATTTTCGTCTCACCAGTTCCAAGTGTTGTTCCCATGATAACTGGACCTGTTGCAGCACTTCACTTGACATCAACGAACTGTGGAGTGATACTCATTCTCTTGCTTCTTCTATATGTAAGAACAAAACGACCGAACGCGATATTTATTATCTTCTGGAGCAGGAAAAGGCAGTTATTTTGTCAAACGTACATACTTCATTAATTCAAAGAACTTAATAATCAACATGTATCAAACTATGCAACTTTGAAGCAACTCATACCCAAGCCCACATTTTGGTGAAAAATAAATTAGAAATTTAATTTTTATGTCCTTTTACAATTACGTTTTCTATTTCTCAGCTGGGAAATTTCGAGTTTTGAAATGATATCAATCACGCTCGTTACCTTTATTCATAATTCAGCTACGTATATAAAAAGAGAAGGGTGGCATTCATAATTCAACTCCGCAATAAAACGGAGCTCAAAAAAGTGCGCAGATAGTACTTTCTCCATACGTCGCACACAGTTTTCACTTTCTTTTTTAGATTGAGTGATTAATGATTCCAAGCGCGTCAACGGCAAAGGTCAGTAGTCCCGTAAGTGTAGTGGATGTCTTCATCGCAGGAGGCGGCGGTAATCTTCCCTTGCTGGGTGGCGATATCTGGCAGCGACCTACGTCGGCTTGCAGAGATTTCTCCAACCAGGTATCTCCCACTAGTGGAGTACTGCCCCAGTCGAGACACGCCCTGAGCTCCCGGCTGGTCTCTCGACAAGTGTAATATTATTGTACATGTGAGTGTGTGTATAAGAAAGGGGTGAGTATAAGACAAGGAAGAGGAAGGAAAGATGGCGCGTGTTCCGTGGCCCTTTTGTTCGAGCACTGCTCCGACATTTGCCTGGTTTTGATCAGAAAAACCACGGGAAAACTATCGATCAGAGCAGCCGGCCGCTAGAATTCTCCTCCAGACAGCGGCTGAATTCGACCAAGCTGTCTAGCTAGTGTGGAAAATTTTGTCACGTCGGTACTCGAACCTAGGACCTTCCGGTCAGAGCAGTCATATCATTTGATGTCCCGAGCTACCTTTGCCGGTTTTCTTTTTTATACAATTAAATTGACTTACTTACTTTTAGAATAGAATGATATAATTTTAAGCATTGTCACTACCTTGTCACTTATTTGGATCCATGAGAATATTCCAGCTCATGAAAACGTTCCGAAAATTCTTCGTCTCTGTTTTAGTGATAAAAGCTACTGGGTGTAAACCATAAGACCGAGGCTCGATTACAAGTTTGGGTAACTAATACCTGAATAATTTCAAATCGTATTTAATTCTACATTTGAGAAATTCTTGGCAAAGAGTAGGTCCATAAATAAAATAATTTAGCTAGTAGACTTTTTTGAACTTTATTGTTCTCTCATGAGGACTCTGAATACAATATAAAATATACAATTACTACCTACTGTGATTGGTATATAACATAAAATGTTAACAAACATGGTGTACAGAAACTTCTACAACAACACGCACCAAAACTTTCCACCATCATGATTTCACGTTTGTCTGGCTATGTGTACAACCTCTCCTTCCAGATCCTAAAGCGCTGTAGTCAATATTCTGGTTTCCTCTTCCCAAGTGACGGTATCACAAGACTAATTAGTGGGAGCCGGATGTTAATGACCGGCTTGCACAGAAGAAACCATTTCCTTGTGTTTTTGCACTCATAATGGAGGTTCGATTAAGGTTGTCTTCACTACATAAATTAACTTTTTTACATCGGGATAATTTCCACCAATTTCTTCCGCAACTCTATTTATTGTATGGGCAATTCATGTTACATGTATCATTTTAGGGAAGAGTAGCTGCAATCTTTTGCCAGCTTTCACCATGTAAGGTGCTGCAGCAGTGACTAGAAATAAAACATTTGCTCTGATCACTCCTTCAGGCCACAACGGATTCACTGCTTATGCAAAATAACAGCAATTGTTGAGTGGTTAGTTCTGTTCAATTCTTCACAGGAAATGAGAAATTTATCTTCTGCTCGGTCTACCCTTAAAACACCACTAACAAAGTGTGTCTCCTTTTAGGGTCCGCTGTTTCATCCACAGACACCCAGATCTTATCAGTGGCGCAGGATCTTGCGAACGCAAGGTGCGAGGTGTTTTCCAATCGGAATGTGCTGATTAGTGTCATGTTTTTAAAAAAAATCCTAAAGTGCTGATTATTAACTTTTTCTAGATGTATTTCAGCAGATATTATCGTACATAAACCCTTGTTAATATCTGAAGTTTTGCTTATTATAGACGGTTCTTAAAAGTAAATCCGATGCGAAAGATAAATGTTTTTGGAATGCGTAACATCGTGGAATATCGGGAGTCCGTCCGTATCTGGTACATGCGAGGCAATGGAAACTTGAAGAAGAGTGGAGGTACAGGGAGTTGGGTGGGGGCAGCGTGCTCCTATTAGGCTTTCGTTCGGCAGACGCCGCAGCTATTACCTAAGCTAAGAATACAGCCCTTTCATCTGATTTCATAAATTAGTTTTGTTTGCTGGAAAAAGTTTTTAAAATCTATTTACGCGTGAGCACAATTGTATCTTCCGTTCAATATAAAAGTTGTCTTAGAGCAGGATTAAAATACTGGTACGTGCAAATCGGTTGCACTCTACATGTTATAGTTTTCCGCATTCAAGAAATATTTTGAAGAGGTTAAAGATATGTGATAATCGGAACATTCATGCCGCCTCTCCTAATTCGCAACCCACCGGCCGACACTGGCCTCGATCGGGGTACATCAATTCTGGAGCAAATCGTCTGAAAGGTTTAGGCGCCAGCGTTAGCCACATACAGACTCTAAATCTTAAATTGCATTTAATACAGATGACTCCCTTAACGGCCAATTTTTCACCTTTCCAACATTTATACAAATTACACCATAGCCCAAAGATTAAGACATTGACTTTCATTATAATTACAATGTTTCAAATTGAAAAATACAACATTCATTGATTACAGCAAGGCATTTAATTCCATGGTTCGCGAAAACATAAAAGGGAAACTGGGGGAAATGCTTGGACACGAAAACAACCTCGCCACATCAATAAACCAGCTAAAACAACACCATCTCCATAGATAATAACATTGAAAGATCCAAAGCTTACTCAAACATAGAGATACTAAAGGAACTCCTGACCCTCGATTATATAACATCGTAACAGATGACATAATACAAGCGATAATCACAGAAAGCATCAAAGTATACCTCTCTGGAGGATAATACCATGCCGACCGCATGGTCTTATCCTCCAGAAACCACAGAGATCTCCAAAATTGCCTAAACAAACTCGCAAGATGGGCCGAGGAAAACGAACAAAATCAACACCAGCAAAAGCGCACTACTGATGAGAGGCGGGATTTCGGATTTTTTATTGGGGCGAAGGATCGCCCCGAATAAGATATTAAAAAGTTGTCCTAAACCAAATGACGTATGAGTAGTTACACCATAACGCTAACATTAAAATGAGATTTTTGAAAGTTTTCTTGGCCTCCATCTCACCACCCACCCCCTCTACAGCGCGAAACGTGTTTTTTTTTTAATTTTGTTCGTCAACCTAACACTTTCATCTGATTGAAGAAATATGAAAAATAAGAAAAAATGTATAATATCAGAAAAACATTTTTACTTTCTCGCTAGAACTTACACAGTAGAAAGTTATGTAATGCTGCGCAAAAAAACCAGCGAAATTTCGGCAGAAAAACTCTTATTGCCGGGCCCTAATAACGAAAAGGTGAATTAATTCAGTTACTAAATTTAGAAAAAATCGTATAACACGTGGAGTAACCAGAATTCATGTTTTGTGGGTCCTTGATACCGAAAAATTGATTGACGGTAAAACGTACGTCTGCCCGTCCGTCCCTCTTCCGTCTGGTATACTATGTGAACAACACTTGCACCGAAACCATGCGTAGGATTTTTCTCAAATTGAAGAAACCCCTGCCGATGTGGCCTTAGTCGAAACTCTGCGGTTTTGAAAAACATTCATTAATTTTTGAGGGTACTTCACATGAAGCCCCCGACACATTTTTAATATTTTCTCAAAAATAGCTCCACTTTTTTAAAATTTATTGTAAGAATACAGTAAAATTCATTTATAAAGGTAGCATAGGTCCAATTTTACTGTTAACTCTGAATTTTCGATAATTGGAAAGTTTGAATATTTTCGGCGACTTCCTACAACTACAAAATTGAAGAATTTTTCATAAAAGTTTTGGTAGGGAGGGTGCTATATGTACTCTACGAGATAACATAACGCCGATTCTTTTGTTCTTTTTTTTTTTTTTTTTCAAAAATTACAAAAATGTGATGTTTTAACTTATATTAAAACTGATGCACTGTGTCAGATGACATAAGAGTCAGTTTGCTGATTGTTTTGTTTTAAAAAATTACACAAATTTAATTTTCTTAAATATCACTCACGTCTTTAAAATGCATATTTCTAGCGATTTGTATACAATATTCCATTTGTGAGTGAAAGAGTTTCAAATGACTTCCAATTATGTTTTTCAAAAACTCAAAAGATTTCTGTGAAAAAGTGTTTCAAATTCCGCAATTACAGTAACGTTATTTTCTTAAAAACGGCTCCAAAGTTTTCAACAAAAGTTTCCTTCCTTGACGATGTCACTCTTCTTTAATTTTCTTAAAGTAATATTTTGGTTCAACCATTAGATAAACGAAAAACTGATTTTTTTAAATGTACTTTGAGTGGAGATAGATTGCAGCTGGCAAGAGGATGAAGCAAGATTGTAAAGCTGGCCCGGACGAAAGAAATTAGAAAATTAACAAGTAAGAGAAAGTGTGGCATTCTGTAGCATCACTGGATTCGATTGCTGAGCTGTAGTTAAAAAAATAAAAACCATTTTTACTCTTTCCCCGTCTTTAAATCACATTGACTTTAAATACCCTTTGAAAATCACTTCAACAGTCTGTGCTTTTATTTTAGGGTTTATTATAAATTTGTAATGAAAATGTTTCTGTTGTCCAAAAAAATGAAACGTTTTTGTTATAACAATGGAACCGATATTATAATTAAAACAACAGATCCGCGCTTATAATAACAGTAAAATGAAATTAGTATAAAACTAGAGACAGGATTTCCATGCAAATGTATGTTTTTATTTAAGCTTAGTGCAGATTTCAAATTTTGCAACTATATATTTCATGAGAAAATTGTTTAAAAAATACTTTTTCCGTGCATATTTGCATGTTTTGGTAGTTTTTTTGGAGAAATTCATGCATAATGCATGTTTGGAGGTTTTTAAAATTAATGTCGCGTATTTAGACTTCTATCAAGCATATGAAGAACTTTCTTATTATTTCTCTGCATAATTTGTGAATATTAAAACAGACGCATATTTTGTTTAGAATAGTCTACTGATCTTCGATTCTGAAGCACGCAGTTGTCTTTGGTGCTTTTGTTATACTTCGCATTTGGACCTTTCGGTACACTACTTGAATTTGTGACGTGAGTAGACGTGCGGCGAGCAACGATCGGGAAATTAATTATCAACGCCATGTGATACGTCGCAAAGGATACGGAAAACGGAAACGTACACGAAGCCGAACTCAATATCTTTTGATAACTGACATTGGGAGAGGAAAATAATCAAGAGCAGGCTCTCAGACTGCTTGCTTGCAACAGAGGATTAACACAACTTCCTTAATTTTGAAATTAAGTATAAAATGGCTTCTTCTAATGATTCGTGTGCAACACTTCTCAAAAAAAGGTTTGAAAACGATTGTCTGGAGGATGGACAGTAATTTATTGCAATTGTTGTAATAAAGAAATCAGTAGACTACATTGTAAAAATTGATCAATAAAAAAATATATCTACTGATGGTGTTTTCCTAGTAGAAATGTCCATTGCTCAAGTCTAATGTCGCTGCAGAAATTATATAATTTGAAATACTGACACCATGAAAAGGATAAAATAATGTCAATGAAATAGATATGAAACGAACAACAAAACTTTATTTTTTATTAAAGAGAAAATAATTATTTTCGAACTACTATTAACACTTTTTTAGCAGTTTTGAGTTTTTTCTGGGGTTTATTTATTTATTTATTTTACGCCAAAAAACAGTTAAAACTGCGTATAACGTGCTATGAGGGAGAAGTGAATTCTGTGCACATTTTCAAAATTCTGTGATTCCCACACTAAGTCATATACTACTTGAATTTTGAATGAAAAAAAACGCTCCTATGTAATAAAATCTATTTTCAAGGTCCCCAGAATATGATACCATATCTCAGGCGGGAATGAACATTCACGAAATATAAACAACGAGCAGAATGAAGGCTGGCTGAATTTACAAGAATTCTGAATGCGTAGCATAATGAACTTAATTTTGTGTTCAATTCGTTTAAATGGACGTTCCATTTAAGATTTGGCTGAATTGAGACACCTAAAAATTTTGTTGCCGTAATATCAGTCAATGGTAGACCGTTCATTTTCAATGGAGCACAGAATTGTATATTTGAAATGAAAAACTGCATTAAAACCGTTTTCTTTTCGTTTACTATTAATTTGTTATTTCGGAACCAATTTGAAACAACTGATATTGTACTATTTATGGTTTCTTTATTGCAAAGGATGTTCGTATCATCCGCAAAGAGAACTGTTCTTCCGTTTCGAATCGTCGAGGGCATATCATTTACGTAAAGTAGGAACATAATAGGTCCATAAAATCGATCTTTGAGGAAATCCACGTGCAATGGGCAGAGTCGGAAAGGTGCATACGTAATGTTCCTTTATTCCAGTAAGGTATTTCCACTCTGTGAGATCGTTGTTTAAGGTACGAACATACCAATCTAGAGCAATAGCACGGATTCCATGTGAAGGTAATTTTGAAAGTAAAATGTCATGATCAATGACGTCAACAGCTTTCGAGAGATCTAAAAATAATCCAATAGGTGCCTCGTTTTGATCCAATGATGAGGCGACATCTTTAGGAAAAGAAAATATGGCTGTTTTCGTTGATTTTGATTTTCTAAATCCATGTTGACAATCTGAAAGCGCGTCGTGTTTACTGAGAAAGGTTTCCATTCGTACGTAAAAAATTCTCTCTAATATTTTTGAAAAACTGATAAAAGAGAAATGGGCCGATAATTTTGAATTTCATTTTTGTTGCCTGTTTTGAAGAGCTGCTTAATCTTAGCTGTTTTGAAAATATCTGGAAACGTTCCGGTGCATAAGGATGCATTAAATATGTGAGTTAACGGGTGTATAAAGACAGGCGTACAGGTCTTTAACAAACAATTCGGAAATTCATCTAAACCGGCTGACTATTTTTTTGGTTGCCGGATCGTTCACATTTATTTCGTTATATTATAAAACAAAATTCTCAACAAGGTTTCTAGTTGATTTGGTGGTATTTTTTATTATATTCTACATTGCTTTTGTTTTGTTATTTGAGTTCAAAATATCCTGATCGTGTTTCATGATTTTAGCCTGCCTTATGACGTTTCTTAACAATGAGTTGTGTTTTTTAAAGTAGATGAGGATATTTTGAGATACCTTATGACGTTTAGAAATGAAAGAAAGAATTCGCTTGTTTTTACAAGATGTCCTAATCCCTTGTGGTATCCAAGAATTGCTTTTCCGTGAAATATTTAATTTTCTTTTTTGAAGAGGAAAGCAAGTGTTAAAATGAAATGAAAGAGGGGGTTCAAGAAATTGTTTTGTAGGAAGCATTTGGCGCATTGTTTTTAAATAATTATTGTACGTGGTAGTATACACATTCCTTCCAAACATTTTTTCGAGTTTCAGAATTTTACCTCCTTTTTAATGTTGTTGAAAAAATGTAAATCGTGGAGTATTTCATATTTTTTTCTTTTAATTTCGTTTGAAGTACTAGTAGCATTGCTGTGTCTGTAGACAGAATAATTTTATCAACAAGAAAATATAGTACGACAAAATAAGTATGTACTGAATCTGATTTTTCGACCAAATCTGAAATTCGAACCTATATAATTTCTGCCCAGATAGTTGGAGCCTGAACGTTTAGCTAAATACGTTTTAGTAAAGTATGCTTGTCTTAAATTAAATCTGACATTAATTTGCGCCAAAATTTGAGTAAAATGTGTTTGAAAGTATGTTAATTTGCAGCACAATTCTAATGCTCTTCTAATGAAATATGTAGCTCTTGTTTATATGTAGCTCTGAAATATGTAATACTTTGAATTCAATTTATGCACGTACCACGTGCATAAGAAATCAGCCTCTACTATAGCCTTATGCAGTGTCGATGTTTCTGCCCTCTCAAGGAAGTACTTTCTCATTAGAGAGATTTGGTTGGCATTACTGTTGGTTATATTTGTATTGCCCGACCTCCTTTTTCACGTGGTTTACAGCAGATTTAGAATGATATCGATATTGGGTCATTTGGGTTCTTACATGTCTATCCATTTCTTCAAGGTCTGTCTGGCTCCATTTTATTAAGCCCATTGGGTAGATGATCACGGGAATAGCGTATGTATTGATTGTAGAGGCAATATTTCGGTTCTAGCTATTAACATTAATATCACTTATACAGTTTATCATGTTCTAATGATTTAATAAGATCGCTACTTTGCATCTCGTATTCCAATCCCTTCGTCAATTTGCTACGTTAACCATTCAACACTTATATATACCATTCTTATCACTTATCTACACATTCCGATGTCTTCAGAGGAAGTTTCGGTGATATTAAAGAGCTGCTTCAATGAATTGGCTGTTGATGCAAACAGCTTTATATAATCCATATATGCCAGATGGGAAAGTCTGTGTGAGGAGTGCAGACTCTTTATCTCATAGCAGCATTTACTGCTGTTGAGGATGATAGACAGCGAGTTCAGAGCCAATCAAATCCAAAATGGGCTCAAAGAATCTCCTTGGAAGATACCACGGTTGATGTTGATTTTATTTGTGATAATGTTCTCTTCCTTGCTTTTTAATACAATTTTTGCCTTCCACATTGTTGTTAGGGTTGCACAGAAGTCTATCAACTTGGGATGGATTTTGTATATTTTTAGCACGTCTATAAGCCAGTCATGTGGGACCGAATCATAAGCTTTCTGATCATCTATGTACGCTGCAAATATATTGCTCTGCTTATTACAATAGTCAATAATTAGTTATCCTTCACAGCCTAGCGATTCTTTCTTACATCCTTTTTGTTGTTCTGCTAGGATATTACCACTAGACTACTGTCACCACAGGATCTTGGACACACACGATGTTGAGAGTTTGTAGAACGTGTTCAAACAATATCTTGCTGGATTACGACTCCTGGACCCCTTCGGTATGAGATACGTCACACCTGTGGCCAGATGGTGCGCAATGTTTTGGGGTACTTCAATAAAAGCATTTATATATTCAACGAACTTACTATGCAATGCTGATAAATTCTTCGGACAGAAATTATGAATATTTTTCCTTCCAGGGCTCTTCTAATTCTTTATTTTGGCAAAGATAGGCTTTATTGTTTCAATTTGGAAGCTCTCCATGGGTACAATCTTTCCTGCTGATTTGCGAAATGTTCCCAACCAGCTTGCTTCAGCATTACATTTAGTTTCAGCTGACCATGTACTTCCCCAGTAGCCTTTTTTGAAACTTACATAAGACCCGCCTACACCCCCACGACACCGAAAACAGGAGAATTGCCACACTACAAGGCGTCACGGACAGGATAGGAAAACTCTTGAGGCGGTTCAAGATCAAGACTGTTTTCAAGGCACACCAGAAACTCGGCCAAACATTAATGTGCTTCAAAGACCAGCTTCCACCACTCCAAGCCGCCGGAGTTTACTCCATCCCATGCAGCTGCCCTCCATCCCTTCATGCTCCTTCCCAGCATGCTTACTCCATCCCTTCACCTTCCGCGCACTTCCCCCGCACAAGTTCTCTGAACTGTGCGACGCGGGGGAGCAGCTAGTGCGTGGGAGGCGGTCGCCGCTCCCAGATGCCAGAATCCGCGTGGGAGGCGCGGACACGCGCCCCGCCGGGCCTGGGCCGCCCGGTTCCGAGAGCGTCGCGGCGCCACGGACGCTTGAGTGATTTCGGCGCCGTGGCGAGCAAAGTGCAGTGTACAAAGTGTCAATAGTGTTAGTGTTAGTGGAGTGGAGCGTGGTATGAATGAGTGAGTGAATGTGTTTGTAAATGTAGTATAAGTATGAATGAGGGAGTGAATGAATAAAATTAGAAAAAAGAAGAACAATGACAATCTTATGAACTTTGAAATCATATAATCTAAGAATTTATTTAGTAAAACAGTCGCCCAAAGTGGCAATGTATATTTTAAGTTAGTTTAAGATAGTTTTAAGAAGTATTTTTAAGATAAAAGCCCTCCCCAAGCTCCAGAAATCTTAAGATTGGAACAATTAATTGTATTCCCAAATTTTGAATAAATTCCCGCCTCGCTAGGGAAACTGGCGAGGGGAAAATGAAAAAATCCTGGCGAACGCCTGGCCACCGCCCTTCCTGAATGGCTAAGTCGGAAATGACTCGCTCTCAACCTCGATAAATGCGTCGCCGTCAACTTTACTCGCAAGAGGGCCGACCCCGATGAAACAGTGAGCTTGGCCGGCGCGCATTTGCCGTGGCAGAGCGAAGCGAAATATCTGGGCGTGTTGCTTGACAGCGGCCTCCGCTGGCACGCGCACGCTCGATACCTCGCGGCCAAAATCAAAATTAGAACCCTTCTTCTGAAACCACTTCTCCGTTCTCCTGATCTTTCTCTTTCCTTAAAGAGACGCCTATTCATCGCATGCGTGCGCCCCCTGTGGGCGTACGCGTGCGAGGTTTTCGCCGCCGCTCCACCTTCCCTCTGCGTCCCATCCGGGTCGCAGAAAACAGAGCGGCGCGCCTCGCGGCGCGCCCACATCTTTTAAATGTACCCCCCGACCGCACTCCCCGAAACGCTGACGTGTTCGGAGTTCTGGGCGTGCGACATCAGTTCCCGGCGGAGCTTCAGCGGCGGGCGGAGACGGCGCTCGAGAGGGCGCTGAGGCGTCCGCTCCGCGCATCCTGCGCGAGACCGGCGTAGCGGCGAACAGCGGCGTGCACAGGGCCTTCCACAGAAGAAAAGGCCCAAAGCACGATTTTTTGAAATTACGTATATTTCACGTTCTTTTGGTAATCTTTGAAGTTGCAAATTGGAATTTGCAGCGCTTCTTTCGTTGCATCAGGACACAATACAACAATGCCAAGATAAGGCAGTTTGAATTTCTTAGAATAACTTCATTTTTGGGCAAACAATGTTTCCCCCTGTAAGGAATGCAGCTTTGGATTGTAGAATTTCTGAAGATGAATTAGCTTTATAAGAATTAGTTTCTGCAATTCATGTGCTACGATTTGTAGTGATTTTTTCAAGTGATGGCTAAGATGTGTTTATATGTACACAACTTGCAATATTATAATGTTGCATGCATAATTCTGTGTTTTCCTGCACATTTTCTTGGTTTTACTGCCCAGCTTTGTTTCATCTGAAGATTGCCACTTCTACCTCGGGTGGACAAATGAACTAAATTCACAGGAGCACCTGAGAAAGTTCAATCAGTGCACAATATCCAAACTTTTAGTTATGTCTGAAGAGTGCAGTTCTTTTTTTAAGTTAGAGAACTTCTCTACCAGATGCAAATATCTGAAATATGTTATATAAAACAGAAAATGGTAAATAATATAGATAATTTCAGTGTCAAAAATTTTATTTAGCTTGGTATCCAAATAGTATAAAATCATAAATGCAAACAACAATATTTGCTAGAACATGACATGTTAAGAGCACACATTCAATTTTCTGTCTTGCCAAGTAAATGATACCATAAAAGTAGATGCATCATTTTTATAGAAATCTTGAATTTTTACCGTTAAGTTTAAACCAACACAAATATCAATAAAACCAACTTCATTATTTCATTCAATTGCAAAGCATACCAATTTCACTATATATCAACACATCAAAACAATTTTGTAGAGTATTTCCAATATTGCAACACACGGGCAGTTAGTTTCCTGGTGTGTATCATAAAATGTACACCTAATTTACGGAGTAATACGTTTTGGGTCACGAGGAAACATGGAAGTCTTTCGAATATTATCTAATCCTAAGAAAAGCATCACAACTCGTTCAAGGCCAATACCACCACCAGCATGAGGGGGACAGCCATACCGGAACGCATCAATGTATGCACGAATCTTCTCAAGATCTGCAACAACACCACATTGAATAGAATCTTATTCAAATAATACTTAAAACTGTTTTAGCACTCTTCCATGGAAACCATTACTTCTATTTACTGCTTATTGATTGGCAAGTTGCACTTTGCAATACAGCTTTGGTAAAGTAGCATATTGAGACGTTCACCACAAATGGTGAAATAACTGAAGTCAAATTATTAGATTTATTCAGATTTGCTCAGAGAGCAGACATTTGGTGGCTTTGCCATTAGCACCAAACTCGCAATATATCGCGAATGTTGGGAGACGGGCACATTGTCTCCCAACATTCGCCACATATTGCGAGACTGATGATGACGGCAAAACCATCAAAAGCCAGCTCTCTGAATAAATCTAATAAGTTGACAACGATGAATTCAGTTATAGTACACAAATATATTATTGCTCCATGGAAGATACAATTTTTTAACTCTCGAGACATACTTTTTAATTTTATTGTCATTAAGTTACTATATATAATGTAGGCTAAATTTGCACAAAATATTAAAAAAACAAACTTATAGATTATTTGGAAGACCATTGTGACGTCTTGCAACAAATTACCAAATTTATCTGAATATAAGGCGATATTTCTTCCCAAAATATCTCAATTGAAAAATGTGTGGTCATCTTATACTCTTAGATTAAGCCTGGTTGATTAAGATTAATATTTTTACTCTGCCTTTCCATGGCACGAAGAATCTCGAATGTTGTAAAAACAATAAGCTGCCATGGCAATAAATATCACGTATGTCTGTAATATCTAATTATCTTTGTGGATGCATTGCTGGGATCAACAATAAATTTGCCAGCCGTTTCACACAGTTTTGAATAAGACAATAAAGAAAGAATATCCACATATCTTTGTAGAATGTGAGACACGGAAAGACTCCGAAACGAATGGCATTGTAGAATGTGAAACGCAATGTCAAGGGTGAATCTGCATTTTGCGAGACAGAAATGAAAAACGTTATATTGATAGATTTATGCACTCTACATACAAAGACAGAGTCAGAATGATAAAAAAATATTCTTTTAGCAAAAACTTCTCGAATTTGGAAGATTGCCACTCTCTACCGCATTACTTGTGAAACAGAGGAACAGAAATAAACAGGAGTTCACAGTACACAACTCAATCACGTGAACATTAAACAAAAAATTTCAGTTACATTCTGTTAAAGAATGTGAAAAGAATGTTAAGGAAATAGAAGTCACGAACAAAAGGATGACAGAAAGAAAATCTGGTGGCAGAGGGATGTATCTTAGGTGGTTTATATGAAAGACAAATGCAACCTATAACACATAAAACTTCCGACCTAAAAAGTTGGAAGGCAATGCATTATGGGAGGGGGATCAAAAAGAACGAACAATGATACACATGAAAGTGAAGATGGTAGTGACAAAAACTACGAATAAGATTATTTTTAAGGAACAAAAACTGATAGCTCAGTCAATATTAAGTTTTATCATTCTCATCAAGACAATTTTCTAGTCAATTAGACAATTTGCACTTTTATTTTGACTAAATGGTAAGAATTAGTTAAAAATTGAAAAATAAAATCAGGTCTATTCAAAATTAATGGAGCATCTTACTCATATATTCAGAGTTGACTTATATTTAAGTAAATACAGAAAATCACTTTAATAACAAATTCATAACATCCTTCACTGACAGATTATTCTTTACAAATGTACATGTTATAAATAATGGCATTCAGCACTAAAGAACCATTACTTACCCACACCATGTAATTTGGCACGTTCAGTAAGGAAGTCAGGATCGTGGATTCGCTGCGCTCCACTCATAATTTCCTCTCCTCTCATGAAAATGTCATAAGAATTGGATCGTTTCTGTGGAAAAAGAAATAAATAAAAGAAACATTACAAACACAAAATTCACTAGATATTTTCCACAAAACTCTTTATCTCGTATAAACCCACAAAATATATTATTTCTTTATTTCATTCTTAATACCATTAATTAATACTAAACTTTCCGTTACATGTTATAAATAAATAGTTATCACTAAAAAATTATTGAAATATAAAAAGTTTGACAATTACACAACATTCTCCATTACAATCACAGAGAATACTTAATCTCACTAGTCCCACAAGCTGATGCATAGAGAACCGATTAAAATTTAGATTTAATACATTTGCCAAACAACACATTCCCCAAAGAAAGTAATGATAAAATATTAGTTTTAGCAGTTACAGCATTAGAATTAAAGAATTTTTTACATTAGGTTTTAACATTATTCTACACAAAAAGTAATTACTTCAAGATCATGAAAAGTGATTTTTCTCTGGCCAAAATCCATTATACAATTGCTCATACGAATAGTACAGCATTTGAAAGAGCACATTCATGTTCAGAAAACAATTAATAAAAGCAATTTTCACAAACTTATGCTATTTAAATAAACCAGTCACACATTAGGTGGAAATTAAATGGTAAACATGGAAATGAAAATAATTACATATTTCAAACTTTTCAAATTTTCTTTAATAAAGACTCAAACAACTACTGTTAAAATTATGGATACAATAATTCTACAAGCTTTGATCCACAGAGCAAGTTTAACGTTCCAATTTCTCCCTCTCTTAAAACATCTAAACACATACTTCAAAACATCTTCAACAAAGCGTTGAAAATTGTTCATAGTAAGCACATGGGTACCTACCGAATCATTGGGGTCTGGCATTGTGTAGAAAGGTCTCACTGCAAGAGGAAACTTATCTAAAATGTAGAAGTCGGTGTCATACTGCAAAGAAAGACATTCAAAACACTTAATACATTCCATTAATTCAATAACACCTACATATATTGGGAGTACTTTAAATAAACTAATCCTCTAAATTATTGATGTAATATAATTATACAATTCAATTTGAGAATACTATATTTGATTTGAGTCCTATTACCATATTTACCAAAATATAAGGCTACCTAAATAATAACTAATTATATTTGCGGATGTTTTCTAGGCACCATGAATCTATTGGGCGATTCAGTGTTTTTTTGTAATGGGCTAGTAACGAGATATTCTAAAATGAATGGAACTGTATCAAGTAAAACACAACTTAAAAATGAATAAAAATTGTTGCCAAGGTTTCATTACACATTGATAAGGTTGAATCGAGTTGGAAGTGAAAAGATACAGGTCAATAGAAGTACACGTTCATGTTTTGCTCCTGAACATAAATGTGCATGTGTTGTTGAGCTCTCCTTTTATTCATTGTGGTAGGTTATTAAAAAAACTCAAAAAAAGTCGAATCTGTAGTTTGTTTATAGAAGCAAATAAGTTTTCTATTACTCGAGAGCAAAAAGTCTATTTTCAAGTTACTAACCTTGCTTTTACTTTCTTGCACTTCGTACAAAGAGAAAGTTATGTAATTGTGTGCCAGAAACTGGGAATTTTCAACAGAAAAACTCTTTATTGCTGGGCCCCGGTAACGAAAAATGAACAGATAAATCCGGTTGTTAGAAACAGTAAATTACTTCCTCTAACATGTGGTCTAGCCAGAATCCATGTTTTGTGGGTCTTTAAAACAAAAATTGATTGACAGCAAAACATCCATCCATCCATCCATCCATCCGTCGATCCATTGTCAATGCTAGGGTCTAAACTGTTCAGCCAATATTCATCAAAATTGATATTCCCCGATCAATCAGAATGAATTCTATGGATATTTTGATATTTAAGGCTTCTTCAAGTCGTTTTTTTTTTTGACGACGAAGTTAAAGGTTTTTTTCAGGGGGGGTAGCCTACAACTATAATGTTGAAGTTAGAGATTTTTTCCTTAATGAAATCTGTTCCTTAAAGACCGATCTTGAAATAAAGTCCTGAACAATTTTTTGAAAACATGAGTAATTTTGCACGAAATGTAGACTTTTTTAAATGATTTTTTCTCTAAAAGCCACAAAATTTTAACTTTAAATTTTCTACTCGTATGTACCAAGGAACAGTAAAAAATATGGCGTTAGTCCCATTTCTGGCAAACACTGTATTTTCCCAAATTGCAAAAATTGCATGTTGGAAATATTGGGTTGAGACAATTACAATTTTTTAAAAAAATTGCAAAACTTTAACATTTTAAAACTAAAAAATTGATGATAGAGTTGCGCCTAAGACAAAGTGTTGTAAAAAAAATCAGCCCTTCAATAAAAAGTCTTGTACAATTTTTTGATAAAACGAGTAATTTCGCGTAATTTGAGTCAGAAATTTGTGTTTCTAATTTTTTCTCTCAAAAACACTTAAAGGAGAGGTTGCACTGCATAAACTCTTGATAAAGAGGAAACCATTATTCAATAAGATAAAGTAAATAACCAATAGTGATAGAGCTGTTATATAAAATTGAGTGTATGTGTGTACGGTATGATTTGCTAGCAGATGGTTTTAATAAATATGTCAACTTGATGTGTGTATACCAGCTTTGGTTGCTGTCAATAATAAATAAATAATTAAAAACTATTATTTTACAGCTAAATAAATATACTGAAATTTTGAATTTGCAATGTTTGGATAAATTACTGAACCTCTGAAGTAAAATCAATCATCAAGGAGAAATCACATCAGATTTTCACATTTTCGGATGTAGTGAATCTCTGATACTGTAAACCAAAAATATTATTCCTCAGAGATTCACTCTTACCGGAGAGTATTATACAATGTTTTGCTTAGTAACGCAGGTAATGTGCCATGAACAAAACTTGTATTCTTGTTTGTTGCAATTGGGAATTAAAACAAAAATACAGTGAGGAGTAACATAATAACATGTGTTCTTAACAAATTCATTATATCATATATTCAATTACTTGAATTTCTTTCTCCATTATATATTATTATTGTGTGTTTATTGTGGTACCAAATACAGTGGAATCTTGTTAGAATGTTTTCAAGGGAAACTTTTGAATATTGGAAGTGGGAAAAGATGCTAACGAAGGATGCGCAATTTCTACATAATTCCCACATTTCCATCTGCAAACCACTATAAGAGAGAAAACATGGATACGTTAATCATACGCAAGTATCCACGGGATGAACTAATTTATTAAAAATATGGCATTGAATAAAGTAAATTACACACCACAAAAAGAAAAAAACTCCAAGCAATGCACATTACGATCTGTGTCACATGAGCATTGCATTGAAGCATCTCACCTAATGCGACGTCAGTTGCGTCGATGCTTGTGCTGTTGTAAATTAGCACTGTCTTATGTGAGATGGCACACGAATACTCATGGTCGCATTGCGCATTGAAAGCTAGAAAACGGGCATTATTATGTTGTAGCTTGCATGTCTTTCTTGAGCTGTGGGCACAACACACATTGCCAAGAGTGCTCATGTGCCGCTTCACATAAGGAAAGTGTTAATCTAGAATGACGTGTCTTAAGCAACTTGTGTGTGCATACGTCAACGCAGCTGTTGTCATCAGGGTTAGGTGAAGCACATCAACACAACGCTCATGTGACACAGGCCTAACAAAAAAATAAAAAACAGCAAAACACATTTCTCTGGTTCTGGAGTCAGACGGAAAGTGAAAGCAGTACCCAAAAGTACTACGAAAACATATATTGAAGATGGCACTAGTGCACTGGAAAATGCATGTCTCTTGCTAAGCAATTTCCCTACACAAACATTTTACAAACTGAACATGCCAAGCAGCATCATTAAATGTGTAAACGAATAATTTGATGGAATCAGGACCAGGACTTGAAAATATGAACTTACTATGCGGGAAAACATGATAACAAGGAACGTGTTAACAAGATTCCACTGTATTAGAATTGTTGTAAAGGCACAAATGGGAAATGTCTTCCATAGAGATGTTATAATATTACGAAAGGCGACATAAATATTATTTTATAACTAACAAAAAGAAAAAGATTCAATATTACAGACTGAAAAGAACGAAACAATTCCAATATACCTTCTTTTTCACAAGTCTACCTAGCAATTTCTCATCTGGAGTTGAGAGATCATCTTCATCTCCTATTTCCACTCCTGCTTCCCGCAGCATAGCCACTGCTGCAGGGAATTCTAGGATCAACGGTGGATCCAGAAATTCAAATGTATCCACAGGATACTGCTGCCCAACAGTTGTTATATCACCAGCATGTCTACAAAATAGTTGAGAAGATATTAATATATGATATCTCCACAGAATTTTCTTTTAAACATATTAATTGAGCAAACCCAATTTTAATGAAAGAACGGGGTATTCTAACACAGATTTAGTTATGAACAGTGCGCTATCAAAGCAACACCGGGTCCCCAACCTTGTACTATCTTGCTATATTTTAGTGCAGAATGTGTTTTCTTGCTTCTTGTTGGGGTTTTTGGGCATAGATTTTTTTTGAGGGGTCTTATCCCTAATCGAAATGAAGTGACTCTGACATTGAGAGGTCAGTGAACAAAAACAAAGAACAAATGGCAGGGATGAAGACATTTCATAACACAAAAGAGAACTATGCATTTTCATTTATTAAAAACAGTATTTTGGCATAAAAAGGTTGGACAGGCTCAGGGAAGTCTCGTGTTAATCGCAAAGGCTGAAGGCCAGCCCCCCCCCTTATGATCTTTGACATGTATTGGGTGCAACTTAGAAGTGTACGGCAAAAAAGTTCTTTGGAATAAAATTAGTTGGAAATTATGCATTGGACAGACTCAAGGATGGGTTATATTTACTGCATAGTCCAAAAGCCAGAGCCTCATCATGAAACTGGACACACACAGCAAAGCGATAAGCAACGTCTTGAAAGTTTGAGTTTATAAATACAATGCCATTTCGCTCATGAATGCATTCTGTCATTCGCCATGTTCTCGCAGCATTGAACTACATTCTTGACATTCATTACGATAAAGGAGAATATGTTAATAAGAAATGTATATCAATGTCCTATATTTGGTATTTTCCTGAGCTAAGCTTGACTCCGTAAGTGAAACCAAAGCTGGAGTTGATGTGAGTGAACAAACGAACATTGCACTTCGCTCATAATGAGATCTGTGACAGAATTCCCAAAGAACATTTTTGACAGATCACATTTGTAGATTTGTAACTGTTTTATACATATCATGGAATTAACTATTTTCTTGCACAGAAATAACAGAACATTTCTACATGCACAGGAGATTAAAAAATTATTGCATGCTACTAAACATCATGTGCATGCTTCAGTGAAAGCATTTTAAACAATTTTTTATACTGACTCTTTTTGTAGTCTCCGGAATAACTGAGTGAAGAGGTCACCAATAGTATTCAGAACTTCATGATAATGATACTTGAAGGCCATTTCTAAATCAAGTCCTACAAACTCTGTTAAATGTCGATGTGTGTTACTGTCCTCTGCTCGGAACACTGAAACATTCACATACTTAAATAGTATCCAATTACCTTTTAAGTAACTTAACAAAAGTAACCTGTGTGGGCCATAAGGCTAAGTTGAAGAAAATTCACACAACTACTTTACTTGATACAGAACTCATTGGTCAAATTTTTATATGCTGCTTCAGACCTAATGGCTAGTATTAATATGTAATAACAGATCTTTTGTTTTGCTATTGTACTTATAACTTAAGATAAATCTGGACTGAGACATGCTGTAGAGTTACAGAACTCGTGCAATATATGAACTAATAATAATTACTTACCAGCACCAATTGTAAACACACGATCAAAGTCAGCAGCAATGGCCATCTGTTTGTATAGTTGAGGACTTTGTGCCAAATATGCTGAGCCTTTGAAATATGATACTGTGAACACATTAGCACCACCTTCACTAGCAGCTGATATAATCTTAGGTGTGTGAATTTCAACAAAACCCTAGGAAACAAAAAAAGGAACAGATGTGTTGATTACAAAGCATAAGGAGAATGAAAGCTTACTATGAATAAAGTAATATGACAAAAATCATCACATACAATGAAATTACAAGAGTAATACGTTTAACTATTTAAAATCATTTTATAATAATTATTATTATTATTATGATTTTGAAAATTACATCAGACTTTGGCAGGTGAAGAACATTTAAGATTTTTTTTTAAAAATATTGCAGTACATTCTGAAATAATAATTATAAAACACACTAAAATTTTGACAAAAACGCTGGTATATTATAGCAAAACAAAGTCAATACACTTACTACAACCTCAATCTCCACTCTGCGGCTTCCCAAACCTCCTTACATTAATGAAAATTTCAAAAATAAGAAAGAATATTGAACATACTTTGTACACCTAAATTCAAAGAATCTACCTAATGCATACTTTGCTTTGAAGGATCTCCCGGAAAAGACGGCACACACCCGCTTCCAGGCGGAAGATTGCCTGGTTAGCAGGTGTTCTCAAATCTAGCACTCTATTGTCTAATCTCGTGTCTTGATTCACTCTAATATGTAAACCATCACCTTCCTGCAACACAAAGAATCAGAAGTTCAGTATTTCATCACTTATTAAGTTCCCATTTCAAACGAAACTATTCCAATATACTTCATAAAAGATTATTTATTATTATCACCACTTAATTGTCAGGTTCATTTCACATGACAACACAGTTACCTAGTATTCATTAGAACTAGCTAGTGTATTATTATAGTCATTCATACACATCTACATTGATGTAGAGCAACACTTAAAGATTATGAGATTGTTCACATTCTCTATTTCATAATTTCAGATATTTATCAGTAGAAACAGTAAATGTAAGCTATTAATGCATAAAATACTATTTCATGAAGATTAGCAGAAAACGTGTTAGAAATAATATTAAAAATTTTCAGTTTGAAATTTGAATTTGATTCTCATTACTATTGAGGAATAACAAAACCAGTAAGTTGGTTCATACACATATTTTAGTACCTCTTCATCTCGGCGGGCAGCATCTTCAATTTGCAAAGGCAATTGTGGTTTGGCAGCACTCACTACAAAGAGGCTCGATACATGCAGTTCAACATTTTGCTGAGAACAACCAACAACAGGTTTGGGAACTTGAACTACTTTTGCTTCAACATCTACAATGCATTCTTTGCTGACACTGTAAGAAAAATGTGTAATTCATTAACAGAATTTTTAGAAAGAATTCAGGTTTTCTTTACACTGATTATTTGCAATATAATTTTGACATCTTGTGAACAGTTGCATATCAATGCCATTCTCATACCCACAAAAACAAATGATCAGCCAAACATCAACGCCAGACCCCAGAATAAATTGTAATATAATTGAAGGAAAATTGTGTATACAGTCAACACCGGTTGTAGTGAACTCCTTGGGGCAAACAATTTTGGTTCACTATATTCGATGATGCCAAAATGAAATCGAATTTCTCCACAATTATTGATTTTATTAATATAGAAATACAGGAAAATTAATAAACAGCACAAACTGAAAATTTTAATATCTTTATTTGTCCTTAAAGGTCAATTATTTTCAATTGTATTCTTCGTACATTTTTCATTAGAAATTTCTCTAGACCCCTCTTCAGAGTTCTTGCTCTCTCCGTATTTGATTTTGCATTGTGCTCTGTCTCTAAGTATCAAAATGCGGTCTACATACCTTTCAATGCCTCTTGCAGTTAAAACACCGTCCCTCTCTCTGAAGGCCCTTCAACTCGCCTAATAACATACGAGATGCAATTAATTTCCAGGAGGTGTTTCCTACGTTCACTATAGCTGAAGTTCAGGTTCACTATAACTGAATCTTCTTATGCTCATTTACAATGCAAGTCAAACGGGCACAGTGATTCAGTTCATTTAACCGAGGGTTCACTATATCCGAGTTCACTATAACCGGAGTTGACTAACTTAAAAACTAACAACACATATTTAGCTACACATTACAATCATTTTTTGCAAGTTTGTGTTAAATACTTTCAGTTTTTTGAGGTATGGCAAGGCCATACATTTTTGGAACACTTTCTGTACTAGCAGCCCTTTCTCCTTTGGGTCAGAAAAGGCCACATCTTATTTTTGAAGAACTACTTCAACAATCACTACATTGCTAACATTACACAACTGTTATCTACACAGATAGTCACTCAAACAAGATTGTACGATGTTTATGGGTGAGCCTAAGAGAATATGGCTGTAAGAAAATACTGAAATTTTTACAAAGCAATTACACATGGTAAAGGTTTCAAATTTTTTATTAACCATCTGACAGCCAAAAGTTTCACTTAGGCTTCAGAAAGGTTCTAAAAGTCCTGAAAGATGAAACAAACTCTTTGCCTAAACAAAGATGGGAAAGATACTATGCTGCGGGTCCGTTGTTGACACTACCCCATTGGTATGCGACAGTTACAACAATTAAAATTACAGTTAAATTGAACTTACTTGGAAACAAATTTGACCATTGCTTTACTAGTAGTTTCTCCAACTGCAATGATTGCTTGCACGGTAGCTGCCTGCTGACGTAGAACAGCAAAGCACTGTTTCCCTATAACAACGTACACAAACAAAACTTGGCAATTACTTACGTAACATGGTGAAATCATATAATATGCACTTCTATGCATTAGTGATTATGTAGCATTAATGATTATTGAAGATTGTTAATGCAAAACTTAGGCACCATTCTGATATTAAATCTCAATTCATTATAAAAGGAGATTGAAAAGCAGCAATTAATTTGATCTGGCAGGAACATGCACTAACTGAAATGTTATTTAAGAGATGGGCTTAAGCAAGTTTCAGCAAAGATAAGCAAGTTTTGCTCCTGCTCTCTTAAGAAACATTACTGAAATAATACTAATAAACATAAGAATATTACTACTTCTACTACAAATAATAATAATATCAACAACAATTATCACAGAATAGCACACAAATGTGCATCAGTTTATGTATTTTTTGCTAGGAACAATTTCATTCAGGGAAAGGGAATAATTTGTAGTGTTTCCCACAGGACACGTTCACATTCTGCAGAGGGGTTGAGAAATGTTTTTTTCACACATCATCTATGATGAAAACTGCTAAGTCATTTGACTGCATTTCTCAATTTGTTGTTGAGTCTGGTTTAGTTTCTGTTGGTCATGACATTCCTTGTGTAGAAGTTTAAGTTGATTTCTGTCTGTTTTCTCTGGCTCACCTATAGTAGTATGACCTCTTGGTTTATAGGCAGCAGCTAGAATCACAGGTCTTCCACGAAGATGGGTTCACATGCACCAGTTGATGTGCCAGTCTGGGTACTGTCATATTTGAAATTTTTTGTTCTTTTTAGGAATGAGCATTTTCTGCTTTCTTGGGAGTTGATGTTACTCAAAATAAGCTTTTCTCACATTAACTCCAGCCTGTATGTTATGACTGGGAGAACTTTCTTCTAAAATAGATATTTGTAAATGACCCATCTACTGCAGAAGTCCAGACTTGTGCTATGTTGACACCCGCATCAAAGACAATAAATACACATTTTTCCTTATTCTAGAAAAAATGTATTTCTTGTCACTATTATTTGATTTAATTCAAATTATTTGAAAATATTTTACTGTCTTGATCTTGCATGTCCATGTTGTATTACATCCAATTTAAAGCAACAGTTAATTTCAGTTGAGCTTCATTGTTCTGATAGATTGATTGATTCATTCAGGTTTAAGGTTCAGGAAGTAACTTCAGCTGCCATGGTCTTGTCAAATTAAATTAAAACCTTAAATAGATTTAATAAAAAGAACATTGCAGATGCACCTAACATGCTGATTAAAAAGCACATAAACAATTTAAAGGGAAGGCTTGAAGTCCGCATAAGCAAAGAGACCACAATATTGATAAAATAAAAATGATGATGATGATGATGATGATAATAATAATAATAATTGTAATATTATTTAACTGAAAAACTGACCATATGAGTAAAAAATAGAAAAAGCACTATTGTTCTTATCTCCCAAATCATATTATATATTCCTCGTTCCTTAGAAAAAAAAAGAGGTTTAAGAGCATGGACTCGTTGCTGATCACTTCCTTTAGAGTTGCCCCGACAATATCTCTATTGTATGCCAACAAACTTGAGCACAGTGAATAAAGACTCGTCTTCTGGAGAGCTCCATCTGGCATGTATAGAAGATGGGTGCATGAAGAAACCATATGGAAAGAGGCAATAGTCCATATGAAAATGAGTTAAAATTACTTCCTCGTGCCCTGCAGCATGGAATGAGGCACACCAGGGACTTACAGAATCGTTATTTGCCTTTAATTTAAAAGTAATATTGTGCTATTCCATCTGCAATGCACTGAGAATGGCAGGTTTCAGAAATGCCTATAAGTTTGCTCTGATGGGAGAGACAGAATGTCAATATCAGGCTCAGGCCACCAAGTCACTGATTTCACAGCCTGATTAGCTAACTCATTACCTTTGATTCTCACATGAACTGGGACCTAACAAAGTACTAGGTCACCGTGGTGAGACAACTGATCATGAGTAAGGTGTGGTCATCAGCATTTTTTGGGGCCATTTTTGAGAAAAAAAATTGTTTATATTTCACGCAAAATTACGTGCAAACTACTCATATTTTTCAATAATTGTACATGGCCTCATTTCAATATCTGGCTTTAAAGAACATATTTCATTAAGGAAACTCGTGGTGCTACACAATGGCACAGACTTTCTCGTAGAAAAGTTTTCTAATTTCCTTGGTGTGGGCTGGCCCCATCCTCTCCTCATCTGCCTTTTTGACATTTTCTCAATTTTTCGGTTTCCTAATAATAGAACAGAAATATTACTTTAAGAATATTAAAGAAGAGTAAAACCTCATCGTAAATGACAATTTTCATTGAAAAATTAGGAGCCATTTTTAAGAAAATGGCATGTATGCGTTACCATAAATGCAAAATTTGATGCTATTTTTCACAGACAATTTTTGAGTATTCGGAAAACTTCATTTAAAGACATTTGAAGCATTTAAATCACAAATGCAATAATGTTTACAAATCACTGGAAACGTGCATAGTAACGGCATGAGAGATATTTAAAAACAAACATTTGTGTAATTTTTGAAAAACCAAAAGAATACCCCCAAATGAACTTTATGTCATTTTAAACA
Source organism: Teleogryllus oceanicus (assembly GCA_964035755.1). Taxonomy (NCBI): domain Eukaryota; kingdom Metazoa; phylum Arthropoda; class Insecta; order Orthoptera; family Gryllidae; genus Teleogryllus; species Teleogryllus oceanicus. The sequence goes on from CAXIVR010000001.1 coordinate 240,840,579, forward strand.
GTGCAATTAGCACTATTCATAGGAAAAGTTTGAAGAAAAAGAACGTTTGAGCGTTTCAGAAAACGGAATTTTGAGCTCACTTTAAAAGAAAACTGTTAAGTTTTCGAAAAACTTTATACGACCTTATTTAAAGCACATGTACTCATGAATACAATAATGTGAGCAAATTGATGCCGATGTAAATAATAACCACAAACGTGAGAGACAAGTAAAAAACATTAGTTTTCTAATTTTTCAAAAAAGCAAACAATAGAGCTAAATAGTGTTTATATCATCTCATAGAGTGCATTTAGCACTATCCTACCAAAAGTTTAAAGAAAAATTTGGAGCTATTTTTGAGAAAATCTAGTTTTTGTAATTTTTTAAAATTGCAAATATTGCACGAAAACAACTAAAATTTTCCAAAATGTACATGAACTTAATAAAAGAACTAGTTATGGACAACAAATTTCATTTGAAGGAAACCCCTACCTTCAATTTTGTAGTTGTAGGAAGACGCTGAAAAAAATTCAAACTTTTGCAATTTTCAAAAATTCAGAGTTATCCGTGAAAATTGGACCTATGGCAACTTCATAAGTATATTTTACTCTATTTTTACAAGAAATTTAAAGAAAAAATTTGTAGTTGTTTTTGAGAAAATTTTGAAAATGTCCAGAGGGCTTCATGTACTCCCAATTTTAAAGAATGTTTTTCAAAATTTCAACAAGAGCCACATGGACAGGAGTTTCTTCAATTTGGAAAAGATCATTCGCATGGTTTTAGGCACTAGTTGTGTTCACGGATGGATAAACCAACAGAAATTTGAAGCTATTTTAGAGAAAATTTTGAAAATGTCCATGTGGCTTCATGTAAAGTAACCCCAAACTTTAAAGAAATTTTTTCAAAATCGCAATGCCTCAAGTCAAGCAACGTTGACCAGGGCATATCCGTTTTGGAAAAAAATCCTACATACTGTTTAGGCACTAGTGGTGTTCTCAGATGGGGAGACGGACATTTTGAAAAGGAGAAAAAGACACACACACACACTTTTTCAGTATTACAGGACCCCAAAACATGTATTTTCATTGAAATCTCGAAATCGATTCTCTGCAGCATTACATAACTTTCTCTATACCACATATAAGGCAATGTAAAAATCTACCTTCAAAATTGTATTTATAGAGAGATGCCAAAAAATATTTTGAAAGTCTGCAATTTTCAAAAAATCAGGGATTTCAACAAAAATGAGAATTGCACCATATTTCTAAGCACGTTTTTTATGATATCCAAGGACAAAGTTTAATCCAGAAATCTGGAGCCAATTTTGAGAACATTTTGAAAAAGTAATTGGGGTTTCATGTAAAATCAAAATATTCTTTTCAAATTCAGGAGGTCTTAAGTTCCTTAAAATCAATTAAGGAATATCATTTTAGAGAAAATCTGCTGAATGGTTTTGGCACTAGCATTGACCACACATGGATGGGCAGACGTTTTGCTGGCAATAGATTTTTTGGTTCCAAGGACCCACAAAACTTGGATTTAGATAACATGCATTCCAGAAAGTAATTTACTACATAGAAACAAGATTTATCTGCTTGTTACTGAGGCTCAGCAATAGAAGTTCTTTTCTTGAAAATTCAGTTTTCCAGTGCACAATTAGAATACTTTCTCTTCTCTTGAAGGACGATAGTGTATAAATTATTTATCTGCACAATACCCTTAAATATTTTGACATAATTTATTCTAAGAACAAAATTGAGGATTTTGTGAAGAAGGCAATATCATTTTCATGAATAACAAAATTGTATTTAAACTTTGTTTGCAGAAAAGTATCATACAAGATAAAACCTTAAAAGAGATGAAATTACTATTATAATACCACTATAATCAAACTATTATTGTGGTCATTACATAATTTGCAATGATAATCAAAATGAATTTTTGAAAAACAAACCTTTAGCACGACTAGTGTGCAAACGAGCTCGTACCCATACATCAGAACCTGCAAGAGACTCTGTGAGGTCATGTACAGGCGTAAATGTTCTTGAAACATGTTCAGTGCTCTGGATCATCGGAAGATTACCATAGCGACCAGCTGAATAGTCTTCTCCATCATCATCTTGAGTTCCAACCTGAAATTATTCAGAAATATTTATTCTATCTTCATACTTGAGTTACAAGGCAGCTACTTGCAAAATGTAAATATGTCCATAAAGATTATTAAATAAACAAATTTCCAACTGTTCTCAAAATTTTGCCTTGTGCAGTTCCACAAAATGTCACTTTATGTAAAAAGATTTAGAAATTATTGAGAAATAGTTCTAGGAAGACAATGAATGCCTCATTGGAAGTAATTTTGAGAAATATCATGTTAAAAGTAATCAACATAGAAATATTACTAAACCATGGGCAAAAATTGGAATTTGGAAAGTGGAATTTGACATAAAGCACTCTTTCCTTCTTTAACTAGACCTTTTTGTTGGTACTCCAATATTTTAAGTCAACTTTGATGCTGGGGCCTCTTCCAACATCAATTTCTAAAATTAACAATTTTTTCAACATATTTCATCGATGTAAAATGGTTCACAGTATCTTTCGGACACCTCCAGATAGCACTATTCTCTGTTTCTTGACAGTTCTTTATCCTTAAACATGACAAGCAGTGTAAAACTGATGACAATTTCAAACACAATCCAGTCAGACTTACCTTCACGGAAAATTCATATTCCTCTCAATTTAATATAGTGAAAGACCTCATTACAACAAGGCATATCCTATATGAATTTGACTTGGGGAAATTTACTATGTAGGGTATATATCTAATTCAGAGAAGTGTCAAAATAGAGGAACACTGTAATACATAACATATCATTTCATATTAAGACAAAAAGTGTAAACTGAAAATGTGTAATCAAATTGAGGGATCCTAATATATGAATATTTAATTCGTCACAAGTGCAAGTAAAATAACAATTCTACTTACATTTTGCTGCCTTCTTTCTTCCTTTTTGGCACTTTTAGCAGCTTCTTTAGCTTCCTTTTTCAGAGCTTTTTTCGATTTTTGCTGATCACTAAAATGAGATAAAGAAAATAACCATTGGCAAAATTATCTTTACAAAAATTCATTTCCTCCCCTCCCCCTTCAAATAACTATTTTATTTTATTATAATCAATGAAGCCAAACAATCAGTAAATCATTAATTCTAAGAAATATGTAACATTCAAACCGAAAAATGACAACTAACAGAACTGGCTTAGAATAAGTTTGAAATTTGGAATATCAGCTAGTCTTATAGTAAAATAGAAATAGAAGTATTCAAAGGTTCAATTTGACAAATTGAAGACGTTTACGAACCCAGTTGATGCTTCAGCAGCATTGTCGACAACCATTTCTGCAACTTAATTTGTATGACACGTTCTACAAACACAAATACACAAATATTAACCCTGCACATTATGCACACAAACGAACTAGAAACGTAACCAAATTTTCGATCTAATGGATTAATTATATTAATTCGTTAATATAAATTCTAAAATCCTCATGTAACACAGAAATAAATTTCACTTATTAATCTAGATGTTCTAATCTATCGTCCCAATATTTAACTTACTACTGTCTCTTTGATGAACTATCGTGCCCGCGTGGATCTTCGCCTTCGCCCCACGCCCGCACCAGCTCACACCCACCCACACCCCTAGGACAATAACTATACTTGGGTTTTCTAACGTAGCATCTGTGGGTAGTATCTCAAAGATGGAATTCGGCACGACTTTTTGTGTCACTCAGTCCTGGCGCTTGATCTGCAGCACTGCCCGGTCGCAATTATGCGACATTTGCGGCAGGACCAAGAAAGACGCAAAAAGTCGTGCTGAATTCCATCTAGGAGAGACTACCCACAGATGCCACATTAAAAAAAAACAAAGTATACATATTCACGTGAACATGAACCAAGAATTAAACTATAATTGAAAAGAACGAATCATAATATCATGTTTCTCCATGACTCGACAGGTGGAAGAAAATTCTCTTAAGCTGTCAATAGACTATGCTTACTTCGTGTACATGTCAGGACTTCCGTCACGGCGTATGAGTATTTCGAATTTCTTACACCGTGCTTCCGTTCAAGACAAGTCATCACGATTAAAGCATGGATGTGTTAATCCATGATTAAAGTCTTCATGAAATCACGGATTATTCACACGAGTCGTTCGCAGACCCGAAAGTGATCAAGGTTTCGTTCAGTCCTCACGATGAGGGAAATTCAAACGTGGAATAGCTTTGTATCAGAGAAGAAAAAGAAAAGAAAGAATGAAAAAAGAGGAGTATATTATCGCGACCTTCTAAGGGTGGCTTGGGAACACATACTCTGCCCCTTGAACGTAAAAATATTGCCAACATAGTATTTTCCTACAATTTTCAATAAATATTATTAAATAACAGTAAGGTAAAAGCACCAGTAGTGGCTGTAGTTAACATTTTCTGTATTTTCTTAAAACAATAAGGCTTCAATACCAAAATTTGTATTGTAACGCTCAATACGCCACTAGTATTCCTCTTACTAATTATATCCCAAGCCTAATAGCCAATTTTCAATTTGTTCTATATTTTATTAATTTATTTCTAAACCCTAATTTTGATCCTTTGCAAAATATTGGTACTTACCTGATTACTTGACTCAGTAGTGGTCACTCCTTTTTCTTTTTTCTTTTTTTTTTTTTTCCTCCCGCTCCTTCTTGGGTCTTTCCCGCCTGTATAACAAAATGCAATTTGATGTGCATTATTTATATACTACAAGAGATACCAAGAACCTTAAATTAAGCTTTCCCCTAAAAAATGTTCAAACTATTTGTGGTTTCCCCTTACGCTGCTCTTGCTGTGCTCAGTATCTGCATGTGATACAATTTACCTACTGCAGCATTTGCAGTCCCCCCCCTTACTGTTAGACTTTTGGAAACTTGCAACAACAAAAAAAAAAAAAAAAAAGAGGCAATGCCTTAAATTGTATTTGTAATTTTATCCTTTATCATACACATTTTCATAATTCATTAACATAAAAATTCATGTTTATATTTTTTCAGGATTCTACATTTTTCGATTTATGTAAAACTACTGTGGAACAACTTTGTTTCCAGAAAAAATTGGTCTATTTAGTATAAATTATTTATTCACTCAGTGAATGATGCTGTTGCATGCCTTTATGAAAATCCACATTAGTAAATGAGATATTTGATCCGTAACTTCACCAAAATATCAACGTTTTCCCAGCATTGTCAAATGTATTCAATTGCCTTACTATTAAAAATTCAGTCAACCATATAGATAGTAATTAATGCTTATTTTAACTTATCAGAAACCATTTTAGAAAAAATCAATACTATAATAAGTTATAGTCAAATTATTGGTTTCACATTTAACTTTAACAAAATATCAGGCAATTTTCTAAAGGAAACCGTGTTTGGAGAGCTATCACTATCCAGTTTTGAAATTTTAGTCTGATGAGTAAGGAATCATAAATGTAAGAACGAGTGATCATAATGTAAGAAATAAAAAAGTCGGATTACATAAAATGAACATTACCTTGAAGTGTACGATATTTATTCAGTTTAAAAAGTACGTGGAGCCCATCTTCCAATTGGTCTTCTTAACTCAAGATATGAGAATAACCACCATGATTATGATAGCAGCATTAGTTAGGTTTAAGCAGTTTTGAAGGACTTGAAATCAGCTGTTTTAATGGCAATTGGGAGTGTAATGAAAAGACGTGCAGCAATGCCAAATGGATCTTTGATAAGGTAAATATATACCCTGTGATCATCTGTATGCTAGAACCAGGATGGTTTCTTTATAAAACTAATAATTTGAAAACTACTACTGTGGTCAGTTTTTTATATGTAATGCAATAAATTTATGAGAATTTTTAAATATACTTAAAAATCACTCCTTTTGTAGAACCATTAATCTGTACTTACTTTGTCTTGAGCCAAACCTATATAACTGATTTCCAACGTGCACAGTAATTCAGAGAAAACTATGCAGCCTGCAGTAATGTGAGATAAATCTATAGTTTCATTATATACTCACAAAAAAAAAATTTCAATTTTGGTTGAAAAATGCAAATATTTGTATTACTTTGCTGTTTCTCATTCAGTCCAAATTCTCACACTCCAGGCATCACTGCTCATGACACAGCTGACGATATTTTACAGCAAGGCTCCAAGGATGAGGTTGCCTGCCATTATATATTTGCTACTTACATGTTGCTTTATGGAACAGCATCTTTTTTGATCTTGGTACGTAAAGATATAATTATATATACAATAATATATATAATTATTATACAATTCAATTATTGCACAATTGTGAAGACTTTTTGTTAAAATATTTCATTTATTGCAGTGTAATATCATAGAATTATACTTGTTCTTGAGCAGTGTGGGTGTTACATTTCAGAAAATCCATTTTGTGTTTTTGTTCAGAAGCATTTCTGCTGCTACAGGCCACTAGTTCCAACCTAATACTGTAAATGAATGGATTACACCATAAATTAAAGTGAATGTGTTTTGTGATATCTGATAAAGTATCTTAAGAGAAATTAGATAAGTTTATGGTTGTAGAATAGACTAATTCTTTTAACTTCAGAAGTACACCTTAGTTTTCTTCTTTTTATAATAAAGAGCGCCCACATGAGTATTATGCATTTGATCCAAATACAAGCTCCATTTCTAAAAACTTTTGATTAATTCTCAACAATTTTAACTTCTACTTGTGTTTTGATGGGATAATCATGAAGTTTGAAATTAAGAGAGTTTTCTCAACATTTAATTTCAGAGGCACACCCAGGATTTCTCAGAGGGGTTACAGGTATGGTGTTCTGCCAAACTGATGTTTTCTTAGGAAGAATTTTTCATTGATCATGAACACCAGGATAGTAGGTCTGGTGCCTATTCCGGTTATCAGACAGTAGATCTGGTGATTATTCCTCTAGATGTTCCCGAGTAATCCATCTTTTATTGAGTCTTCCTATATTACTTCACCCTATGGGTTTATACTTTAAAACTGCTTAAGGAAATCTTTCTGCTTGCATTCATCACACAAGTGAAAGCCATCTCCTTTGGCTCCTTTGACATTAAAAATAATGTCATTCACTATATTATTTGTTTTAAGTTTTTCTCATTTCAGTGTTTCTTTATCAATCTAAACATGAAATTCCTACCATGTGCTGGAAAAATCTCATTTGTGTGGCTTCTAATCTCTAACAGTCTCTTTGTTTTAAGGTCCATATTTCCGATCTATACGTTAACATTGGCTTAGATGTCATGTGTATCCTTAGTTTTGTCTCTGCTGTCATCTCTTCCAAAGTTTTTCTTGATTATTCCATTTACCCCATTATATTATTGAATTTTTTTTTCTTGATCTTCTGAATTTTGTTTCTTCTGAATGATGTTTCCTAGATACATAAACTTTCAAACTTGGTTTATTATTTTTCCATCGACAACAATTTAAACCCATCTCATTTCTTTGCCTTGGAATGTCTCAGCTTTCCAAGGCATTATTCATACAGATTTTCATTTTGTACGTTAGGGGTATTTATAAAGTTCATTTGCTGCCCTCTAAGTCATTTTCTGATTCCATCATTAGGACCATGTCCAGTGGCATAGCTTAAGTTGGTGTCACCTGCAGCAAAACTAATGGTGTCACTCCCCTTTACATTAAATATAAAAATATCTGAATAGTTTATACATTATTTAATAAAAATACAAGGATATTTGCACGATATTAAAGATAATTTGTAATTATTTTATCAAGATTAACGATAAGAAAAAGTAATTACCGAAATTGAAACTCTTGGGCCACTGAAGAATTGGGGCTCACCGCTTAGTTTTACATTTTCCTTTACATTATTTTTCTTTGCTTTCCTAGTATATAAGATTTAATTGTATAACTATTAAATTGATATACATAATTTTTAAATAAATCATTAAAATTATATGTCAAACTAAAATTTTATAATTGGTGTCACCCAGAGGCATGCACCCCAACTACACCAATGATCATGTCATCTGCATATAAAATCATCTGGACCATTTGTCTTTTAAATTTATACCACTTTTTGATCATGTGGTTGGCATATTTTTTCATTGGTGTTAAATATACAATGTACTTTGATTTTCTGACTTATAATTAATATTTATAACATTAACAATGATACATTGAATGATTTTTATTACTTTAGAAATGAAAGTAAAAGCTATATATTTAATCTCTTTGACGGCTGGGGGGGCTGTATCTCCTTGGGTGCATTTTTAGTGATCTTTTAGATTCAGCCAATTTCTAGATGACATAAGTTAGGCACATTACATTAAACTAATGAGTACATTAGTTTCATCTGCATAGGAAATTAAAAAGAAATCAGAGCAGCTTGAAAAGCTATATGAAATGGCTACGGTCCCAGCACAGATTCCCATACTGTGCAATACATTTAATTTACTACATTAAACAGTAAAGAATTGTCAGAATGCTAGAAAATTTCTGTACAGTATTAGTTTAAAAGATAGTTTATTCCACTCCTTATTCCACGTTTGATTTTATCTGTATTCTGCGAGATCCACTATCAAATGCCTTTAAAACACCTAAGAATCTAGCTACTGGTTCTCTGCTTTATTCCAAATTTCTGAAGTTTCATTAGCGAAATTAACAGCAGCAGTCATAACAGAAAAGACTCCTTTACAAGTGTGCTGACTTTCCTAACAATCTGGAAAGCAAATTTCACACTTAGTAACATTGCAAAGCACAATATTTCTCAAAATTAAAAAGAAAAAAGGAAGACTCTAGCAAAAAGGCTTTTGAAGAAATCAAACAAAAAATGTGATTTCTAGGTTATAAAAAAATTGAAACCTCAGCAGGAAACACATAGCTTCAGTGCCAAGAAAACAACCTTCTGATTATAGGTATACTTAAGCAGGGTTCATTGTTATACCAGCCATTTTGAAACCTTGATCCTGTGACCAATGCTTGACACAAAACTTCATTAACATACCAAAAAATTACTTAAGCCCTAATAATTAACCTTATTCTAAATTCCTCAAAACAATAATTTAAAAAATAGTCTAAAACATTCCTTAGAACCATCAAAATAAATATTAAAATAAATCTCTCTCTTTTATTTACAGTACTTTAATGATTCATATAAAAAGTAATTAAAATGCCTCCTTCCTTCCTGTTGAAATTATTTGATTTATTATTTCATCTTTCTCTCAATTGATACAAAAGCTTTTAAAAGGAAATTAGATTTGAAGTTTCATATTTGAACTTTTTGAAACAGGACAATGTTAACAAACCATCTCAAAAATTAAAGGCAGCAAAAAAAAGGATAATCAAGGCTTCTTAAAAACCAACAACATTACCAACAAGAATTTATTGATGTATTAAATAAACTTTATTTACATTCTGCTAAAGCAGACTTCTCCAGCCGAGAGATTAGTTTTAACACTGCAATAGAGAGGTCTCTTGTTGTATTCTTGTTTCTTATTGCATTAATTAACTACTAAAAGGAACCAAAACAAAAAGTTTTAAAAACCTTGCACGTAAAACTTTAAAATTATTGTAATTTGCCATTTCATTATAATTAATCACTAAATAAAATTATCTTTTACTAATTCTCTAATTTGATCTTTACTATAATATTATTTGTTTTTATTTAATTAATACCAATTTTAAAATTACAGAGAACTTTCATTTATGAGCACATACCACTAGATTTATCACATTATAAAAACAAGGCTAGATCAAAAAAGAAAATTACAAGTAGTACAAGAACGTATATATGATCGAGGTTGTCCGGGATATTTGACAAACAAAGTTCACCATAAACAAATTTATCTTATCACCCCAAATCTTTAACAAACGAAAAGTTAAACAGATCACTATGTTTTAATCACACCTACCCTCTACTTCTTCAGCAGTTGGTGTCTTAAAACGAAGAAAGGTGCACTAAGCCCAGAACCAAAGAATACTATGAAAAGTGCAGTCAGCTTGTACTTATTTTGGATGCCGAAGGGCAGATTCTGGAAGATAATAGCAAAAATCAGTACCGAGATATCAATGCTCGTGACAATGGGCGAACACATAACACTATTTTGAATAATGTAATATATGTGTATTAATGCTCAAATATATTCTAATAGAGTAACCTAATACTAAAACACATCCTAGTGTGAGGTTGGAGTTGTCTCGCAGCACATTAGTAAAAGAAATACAACACATGACAATAAAAGAAATGATTACTACGAATTACATTACACACAATATTTTATAAGAACTTCCAAACATTGGATGGGGGTAGTCGTAATCAAGAAAGTAAATTTGATTGCATAAAACAATTACCGCGCCGGGTACACCACCATGATCGTGGGCACGTCTGATCGCAGACGTCATTATACTCCTCGCAGAATTAGCGAATCTTCCCACAACCATGATTGAAGAGAATGCAGGGACAAGCACAAATTACTCAAATCCCGAACCTCAGCCTGCAATGGTCCCTTGGCTAAGATGGCGATCAGGGAACAAGACACCACACTTCGAAAACTCTACATTCACTACTTCATTCAAGCGAGAAGATATAATGTATAAAAAGCAGTACGTCTCTAAGACAACTTGTTTAATACAAACAATAATAATTTCTAGAAAAATACGTTTTTATTAAATTACTTTTGTAATAAAATGTGATTATTAAGAACTGCCTTTTCAATTAACGTAGTAATTTGAAGAACGAAGTCAGAGTATGGAAGAAGTCACACTCCAAGATCACCGAAGGAAACTCGCAAACACCACTTCAGCAGGTTGTAACAATGAGTACTTAAGCAAATAGTTTATCACAGTTTATAACAATTTGGGATTAAGCAGAAGTACGTTCACATTTGATTTTCATTTCATTTAACATACAGGTGTTCAGAAGCTCCCGTTACAAAAAAATAGCCCAGATTCCATGTTCACTTTCCTGAAGAATGGCAGATCCAGGTTTTCCAAAAACAAAATTGTCTTCGATAAAATTGAGTCTAAAAGTTACTTCCGGGCGCGAAATTCAAACCTAAAAAAATAAAACGCGTAACCTCCGTGTTTGGATTCCATAGATACACATGAATTGGGGGAAATTCAAAAACAATGAAACAGTTTCGATTTGGACTGAAAAATACAAATAATTAATAGTGTTATTCCGCCTATTCTCATACGGCACATACCGACTGAATGCTAATAATTAAATTATCACTGTCAGCAACACAAGGTTCCAAGGAAGATTCCGCCCGACATTAATTACTTTATATTTACGTGTTGCTTCATTGAACAGCATTTTTTTTTTATTATCTTGGTATGAAAGAACTGTTGTAGGTATTGTGTATTTACTATATTATTGCAATATTCTTGAAGAAATATTTAGTTTATTGCAATGTACGAGAGTACTATATTAGTGTTCTTGAGCAGTGTGTATTCTACTTTTTGGAAAACCAATTTGTGTGGTTTTGTTCAGCAGCATTTTTCCTGTTTCAGGCTACTATAGTGTTGTCTAAATCATCAATGTTACAGAAAATAAAGATCATTTTTGCAATTGCATGATATAATTTAAAATTTGGTCTTCTTCACATGTACAAATGGTGAAAATTGCTGTTCCTTATTGTATTTTATGCGCAGAAATCAGATATGTACATCAAAATCTTCCATCACGTCCTTTTTTATTTTATTTGGCCCCAACAGGTACAACAGAGGTGATCATTGTTTATAGGGCCTTTTTTAATTCGTAACATGGAAACTTTGCAAACGTCTAAACATGCTGTAACCGCCAGTTTTGGCGGTTAAGCTGTTGGCGTTTCTTTCGTTCTTTATTTGTTATTTGTATGGCGTTGCTTTGAAGTTGAAAAGGGAGAAGCATGGCAAATATTTACCAATTCTCAAGTCACCATGTGATTGAAAACATATTTAAACTGACATGAAAATCTCGACAGTTAAACCGGGAGCGGCAGCTCAGTGCATCAACTGATGTCACTGCAGCGCCTCTGACCGGGAGGTCCTAGGTTCGAGTCCAGACGGCGGCAGGATTTTCGCCACTAGCTTTTCAGCTAGGTCGAATTCACTCGCTGTCTGGAGGAGAATTCTAGCGGCCGGCTGCTCTGATCGGTAGTTTTCCGTGGTTTCTCCGATCAACGCCAGGCGAATGCCGGAGCAGTACCCTACCAAACGGGCCACGGACCGCGCGCGATCTGTCCTTTCTCTTCCTTGTCCTATCCTCTCCCTTACACACACACACACACACACACACACACACACACACACACACTTACACTAACAAGCACTACACTACCACATATTCCGGAAGATCGGTCGGGAGTCCCGGCTGGGGCGGTGCCCCGTTGGTGGGAGAGTCCTGGTTAGGGGGAAACCCCACTAGCCGACGGTAGGTCGGCGCCGGATCTCGCCATTCAGCGGGGGAAGATCACCACCATCTCCGGCGAAAAGAACATGCAGTACACTAACGGGACTAATGACCAAAGCAGTTGACGCGCCCGGAAACACGAAAAAATCAATCAATCGACAGTCAAAATGCAGATGCATTGTAGTGAGTGATACACCATATGGTCATAGAACCCATAATATGCCTCATCTTATTGAGCAACATGAACTCAATGATCTTGTTCGAGATCTTTATCTATCCAAATATGCGGCTGAACTTGTAGCTCCACGTTTTGAAAGAATGGAACCTATTGGCAGAAAATACGAAAGTGACCGTATTTAGGAAAAGGAATGAAAGGCTTTCTTTTTATTTCAGTAAGGAAAATGTACTTTGCTATTGCAAAGATATTAATGCTCTAGTGAAAGACCTACGACTAACGTATAATCCAAATGAATGGCGAGTATTCATACATTCGTCCAAGTTCACTTTGAAAGCTGTGCTCTTACACGGGGAATAAAACAAACATATATTGCTTAGCACATCCGGTCGTTTTAAAAGAATCATACGAAAGTATGGATGTAATCCTCAGAAGCACCAGGTACGAAAACCACAATTGGCACATACGCGCATATTTTAAAGAAATATCATAGTTATTTGATCATCAAAGGGGATTTACTCAATACTGCTGTTCTCTTTACATGTGGGATAACAGAGAAGCACTATGAAACCAGAGTGGTCCTAAAGAAATGAATCCATTCCGGGGAAAGTAAACGAATCGCTCTCCAGGTGTAGCTCACCTGAAAGCAGTTACAATTTTGAGCCACTCCACTATTTAATTGAGAGGTCTTGCCCAACATTGGGATCAATGGCTTTATTGTATTGTATTGTAAAGTAAATGTAAAGTGGAAGCCTTTGGTGGACCCACAAAGTATTCTCTTGCCCCCACATCACATCAAACTTGGACTAATGAAAAATCTGTTAAAGCGATGAGGAAGGAGGTGAGTTCAAATACTTAACATACATTTTTCCCAAACTCTGTGATGCAAAATTTAAAGACGGAATTTTTGTTGGACCTGAAATCAGAAAACTGTTGAATGATAGACATTTTCAAGTCATACTTTCCCCTAAATAACACGTAGCTTGGAAATCTTTCGTCTCTGTTGTGAAGGGGTTGCTAAAAAACCCCAAGGAGGAAGTCTAAGTTATTAGTGACAAATCTGTTGCGGAATTACAAGAATTTTGGGCTGTCAAATGTTCTTGAAGATCCATTTTCTCCATTCACATTGAGATTTCTTCCCTAAGATCTTGAATGAAGTCAGCGATGAACAAGGTGAGATATTTCACCAAAATAATAGTTATGAAAGAATGCGAAGGAAGATGGGGCCCAGCCATGATGGGAGATTATTGTTGGTTTTTACTCAAGAAAGATGCTACACCACGCAAACGGAAGAGCATTAACAAGTACACATTTTGAAATATTTTTGAACTATCTTCATACTAAATTTGGATGCAGATATTTTTTCATTCATAAAACTATGCTGTCCCTGAAATAGCCATTCTTTTTTCCCATTCTTGTCTAATATAGCTAGTTATCGAGTGTTCCATTCGCTTACACATAACCAGTGGCGTCTCCTGTTCAGTGATCATGGGGAAGCGATCAGTTTTACGGATTAAACAAGGTAGAGCAATTAAGGTGTCTATTGATGTTACGATGTACATACCTTCTGTACCTTCTTTGAGAATCTAGAGACGTGTTAATTGTGCTCTCACAATAATAAACAAAACAGTAATACACGCATGCATGTGTAGTGTGGTCAAAATCCCCCTCTTCCAACCCGCTATGGAGGTCACAGTCGTTTCCACGTGACCACTGGGAGGCGATGGCGAAGCTTTGGGAGGAGGAATACAAAAGCGCCTATGAGAAGTTCGAGATGCGACGGTCAGCGTCGCATCACCGTCGGCCGAAACCTCGCATCTTGCACACAGCACATGGTGATTGTTCAATGACCTCGGTAACGAATCGAAGCTGTCGAAGGGATGTTTCTCGGCCTGTCACATCCTTGGAGGTGAAAGACACCTACCGGAAAGCGCATGGGAAAGTACAAACAAAACAGAGAGATTTACTTGAAGAATAGAAAGTATTTTTAACAAAAGTATAAAAAAAAGAAAAACTTAGGGACGCGATACATCACTCGCATTCACTGTGCCTACGCCACTGCATACAACTGACGTAAGATTTATCGGTCTACAATTGGCTACAACAGTTGTCACCACTCTTGAAAATCAGAACAACGGTAGCTAGCTTCCAATCGTCGGGCATGCTTGAATTGTTGATCGAAACTTAGAATAATCTTCTTAGATACGGTAGTATTGCCGCTCCATGGAGTTTAATTATGTCTGTTGAAATGGCATCTGGACCCTGCGACTTTCCATTTTTCACAGATTTAATTCGTTTTCGAAATGTATTTACGTCTATATTAAATTGATTTGGTACAGACTTTCTCGATATCTGAGTGTGGTAAGATTTTGTTTTAAAACGGAACTGAAGTAGGCATTAAATGCATTTGTTTTTTTTCCATCATCTATTAGTAACGTGTTCTTGGTATCTCTAACGAAAGGAATTTCTTCTTTATTTCCTCTTCTTCTGCGAATATATATGTAAAACTCCGATCAATTATTCCCCTACCGTCTCCTCCGCAGTTTTCTTTTCCTGCTTTAATTCTTTCGAACAATTACGAAAATATATCTTATGATTTTCGCAAAGATATTTATTATCAAAAGCCTTTCTAGTTTTTCTCTTCATACGTTGAATTTTCGCATTGTAATATTCTGGATCTGAATTATGTTTTAAGTATTCGCACGGAACAAACGTTTACAATGCATTATCTAGAATGCTCTTAAACGCGTTCCAAATTTCCTCTATGCCCCCGTCTATTCTCAGAAAACGATCGTACTGTTCTCTAAGGTAGTGGTGAAGCCCCTCTGTATTTGCCTTTTTGAACTGCCATATTTTTGTTCCGTTAGGAATTCATTTCTGTGAAATATTTATGTCTAAGTCAACTAACACCGTTTTGTGGTCACTTCTTCCATCAACGACGTCATAAGGTAAGAAAAACTCTCACGGCCTAATTAAGAAAACATCCAGAAGCGCCTTCTGCCGCTTTGGTCTACCTGCGCTAACCCCCTTCCCAGGCAAGTCTGTTCACTAACTGTTGTACTTTCGCTTCGTTCACGACGCCTTTCCAATTGGCGGATGGAATATTTAAATCACCAGTAATAACTATAGGGTGATTATTGGTGTTTTCTCTTTTATTCAGAAATGGCTTCGAAAATCGTATAATTTTCATTCGATGGCCTATAACAAGCAATAATTTCTAATGAATTCCCTGAATCACTTATTTCTATCCCCATTACCTCAAATTCTTTACTGACCCAATTTCTCCTTATATCTACTGCGTCCTTAACACAAATAAATATCCCTCACCTCTAGTATTTCTACCCCTCTTAAAAGACCTGTAATTCGGAAGAAAAAATTTAAAGAGTTTGCTGTCTCTTCCGTTAGCCAGGATTCGGTTCCTATTATTACATCAAAATCACAAGCATCTACTAAATTCAAAACTCGATTTCTTTTTTTTTTATTCTGTGAAAGTTAACTTGCAACAGCCTTGTGAAGCTTTATCTCACCTGAACATTATGGCGTCCACTCTTCCGTCCCGCATCGCCATAGTGTCCGTTTCTTCCGCATCATCGCTGTACCGTCGTGATGAGTAAGACGACAGGATTCTCAAATAAGTACATTTAATTTATACATAATATACACCGATAACTTAATATTTGTATTAAGAATCAGAGCATATATCACACGCGTGTCGTTTGCGGAAAACAGAAGATGATCCTCTAATACCAACTTTCATATGCTGATACGCACCATAGTAATGTCATGATCGTCAGGCGGGACCGTCTCTCATAAAGGGATGAGAGAGTCTACGACGTTACAACCCTCCTATGCCTGGGGAAGAACTTTTTCCGCAGATAATTTAATATATCACAGGAAAAAGTTCATGACAATAAAACGTAGATAGACAGCTATTCCTGTCACCTCCGAAGGAAAAATTTCAAGAGAACAACAAGAAGTAACCAGAAAATATACAAAACACTTAACAGACATCAAAGAAAGATATATAATGTCACTTACGTATCCCCAAGACCCAACTTGAGAGTCTCGGCTTAACCATTGTTTTTGGCCTCTGTACCAAACAAATACGACTTGACAATTAATTCCTTTTTTGCGTATGAACTACAGGAGATATTGTGCATGTTTGTCTTTTTCGTCTGCATTCCTTATAATTCTTCTCTCTGATTCACCATCTCTTGACTCTAATTTACAGTAATGATTACTTTTTTTTCTTTTTCTTTCTTAATGTAAAAAACTTTTTACATTTTTCTTTCACTTTTGATTCAGCTCTGGATTCTAATCTACTAGAACTATCACTAGAATATGATCTCTTTTTCTGGTCTTCCCTAGGGTATGTATAAATTTGCTCTAGATTATCAAGTGCTCTAATTTTAGATTCTTGTTTTTCCTCTTCTTCAGGAAGCATAAGTTCATCTTCAGAAACATGCAAAGTCACGAACTTCGGTTTGTTGTGTAATTTTGTTTCTGATATATTCTTCAGGCGCTTCTTCTCTTCAATCTTAGCAGATTCTGTATTCTCTTTTCCAAGACTTGATTCATTATCAGCAGAATTTCTTCTATCTCTTCGTTCTCAAGCAGAAGTGTCTGGTGTTCCCACAAGTTTCAATATACCCTTACCTACAAGATCGTATGAAGGATTTTCCATATCACCATGTTTCATTGGTGAAGACTCAAAGCTAACAGCTTTCATGAATTCCTCATACTCTGACTCTAATTTCTAATTAGTTTTCCCATCGTCACTATTTTCTGGATAGGGATTATTTGTTGAACATTCCTTAGGAAGCTCAGTTGCATAAGCACATTTTACTGATTTTGATATATTTTCTTCATCAATTCCCTTACAAAGTTTGAGATTTCGTTTGTTCTTAGTTTCTTTGTCTTTCAGAACATGACCGCCTTTTGCAACAGTGAACCAATCTTTAGAGTTACTTTCATTAGCACTCGAACTTCTACCACTACTATCACTAGAATCACTACTCTCACTACTTGATTTATCTTGATTTCCCACTGTCATCTCTTTCGCACTCATCCCGGCAAAATTATTTTATTTTTCTTCCCTCTTTTCTGAATCGTTATTGACATTCTCTGGATGCTGAGAATTATGTGAGGTAATATTATCTAGTTCGTTTCGGAATTTATTCATAATTTGATGAATGCGAGTGTTGTTCCGATGTCTGTCGTCACTTGAATTCGATCGTGTCACTTCTGCGGTCTGTCTCGCTCTCTCTTCGGCCTCTACCACACTTTCTACGAGCCCTTTTACAAATTCTATCTCAATTCTCACTCTCTACAATTAATTTCTTAAGTGTGACTACTTTCGCATTCGATGGAACAGTTGCACCTAGTTCCTCCGCTATGGTAATAAGCAATTATTTTTTATTTTACCTAGATAGGCCATCACGACAAAAAAAATTTGCTTGACTGACAAGTAAGGAATTGCGAATACTAACGTGGCTTCTTCGACTTCTTCAATTGGCTGCAGTTCCTGGATCTCCCAACTGCTCTCCGACCCGTTCTCAGCCTGCTCTCACGGTTTCTTCCGTCTGGACGCGCCTGTCCGACTCGTCCTCCGGCCGTCCTCACGGTTTTCTTTCGGACTTGGCACCTCCCCGATTCGTCCTCCGGCTGCTCCCACGATTTCCGGTCTTGATGGGCTGCCCGGTGGACCAGTAGTCACCAGTATCGGCTGCTCCACCAATTCAACGACTGGCTGTCGTTTCTGTTGAGGTTTTTGCTTTGCCAAACTCTCGCCTCTGGCAGTTGATGCTTTCTCCGTTGTCGTCTGGTGGTAGCGTCTCAAAGACCGCCGGTTTCCGCTCATGTACTTGCTATCCGTTTTATGTCGCTGTCACTTTTCTATCCCAATACGCTGCCACGAGTTTTTGTATCCTTCGTCTGTAGCATCGTGATGAGTAAGACGACAGGATCTGTTGTCATGGACGTCATTAACATTCATAATATTTGATAGAGTAAGTGAAGTGACTGTTTGACTCCGAAATAATTTCAAATTTGTGAAATTCGCGCAGAAGGACATCAACTAAATCAGCATCTCATATTGGACGCTGAGACCACACATGCCCAAAGTGTGGTAGGTAGGCCGAGCATTTAAAGCATAACTTCGCAACATTAATTATTCGGGCTAGAACGAACAAACTTGTACGAGGCGCGGCAGAAGAAGGACGACCCCAGGAAGAGCAAGGTAGGGAGAAGGGAGTGGAAATTGGAGGCTTGGAGGAGTCCAGAATTCGGGGAAGGAAACTGGCAACATCGTGGGACAGCAAGCGGAAAAGAATGGCGACGCGGGGCTGCGAGCGGCAGAAAATCCCCAAGGTTCCTTACAGGCGAGCGATGCGGAGCTGTTGAGGTAAAAGAAATGGCAACTTTTATGCGGCGATCAGTTGGAGAAAGAGAATAGCGGTAAATACACGACATTTCGTATTAAAAGTGGGTGAAAAGTCCAGAATAGGTAGGAGAAGAATTCCAAACGATGTGAGCGGCAGTTTCAAGTTCATTTATTGCATGTGTCATTAAAATCATTCAAAGAGGCCATACCTTGTACAATTTTACTTAAATAATTCATGATTTTCACATGTTGTACAGTTGATATTATCTGGAAAAGTCAATTTATTGTATTGTGTTAAAAGTAATTGCTTTCTGTGATATGTAAAGGGGTCAGATTTAAGTAACGTGTATATTACGTTTTATGGCTTTTTCCCTTTAAAGTTCAGTGTTATAGTGAGTGCGAAGCCCAAGGCTAGCACCTGTGAACGGGATTCCTTAAAACAAGTGTAAATTTCACTTTAAAAGCCGTGCACGGAAAAAATAGAGAGTAAAATGAGGGAAAAATACTTTGGTAGATGAAAATTCAGAAAGAGGAATGAGAAAATTGTAAATTGTAGTTGGTGAAAGTGTGTTCAGGCATTCGAGGTGACGCCAATTTTTTTTGTTTGGCCTTGTTTTTTTTCTGTGACAAACTACTTAACGAGCATTCATACTATCACGCCCTCACCACGTGTGGAAGATAGTAGGTGGGTGGTGTTAGTATATATATATATATATATATATATATATATATATATACACACACACACACACACACACACACACACACACACACACACATACACACGTGGGTAGGGTGCTCTCAGGGATGACCTCGACCTACCTTATCACCTGGTGCCAATTAAAGATCTCAGCTTTGCCCGGCTGCCCCCCACTGAAATAGCTTTTTTTATTTATTTTACGTCAAAAAACAGTTAAAAACTGCGTATGACGTGCTATGGGGAAAAGTGAATTGTGTGCACATTTTCAAAATTCTGTGATCCCTACACTAAGTCATATACTACTTAAATTTTGAATTTTGAAAGGGAGAAAAAAAACTCCCATGTAGTAAAATCTATTTTCAAGGATAAATAAGCAATAAATTTTGAATTTTGAAAGGGAGAAAAAAAACAAAAAAACTCCCATGTAATAAAATCTATTTTCAAGAATAAATAAGCAATAAATTTTGAATTTTGAAAGGGAAAAACAACAAAACTCCCATGTAATAAAATCTATTTTCAAGGATAAATAAGCAATAAATTTTGGCTCTTATTACTCTCCGCGACAACATGGAAACGATAATTTGAAGAATTGTGTTTCCCACTGAATTCTAGAAGACGTGCACAGAAAATGAAGTTACATTTATGTCCAGAAGCAAAACAAGGGGCCATCTCAGCATTTGCTCAATGGATCAGGGAAACTGGACGAAAAACCTGATCGATAGCTGTCGGAAACATGCGTGGCGTGGGCGTTGGCATGCAGAACACACAATAAAAGAGGTGTCTCATTGGAACTTAAATTTAATTGACAAAATTAGTAAGAAAATCACGGTGAAGCCGGATACATTAAAACAAAGACTTACACGCTAACTTACAGCTAAATTACATAGAAGAGGCGCCTGGACGGGTCATTCACCCATCTCTCGCGTCGGCAGTTGCCCGGACGGACACGGCTTCGTCGCACCGGTGCTGGCGGGGGTCACGAGAGGTCACTCGGTCGGGACCCTTCAGGTAGGCCCGTCGCAGAGGGAGTGGCGCGGTCGCCGGTGGTCGGGCGCGCGAAAGGGCGCCGGGGTTGAGGGCAGGCGGCGGCGCAATCGGCCCGGCGGTGCTGGCGATGTCCAAGCGCGTAACAGGACGCCAGGAATGGCGGCTCGCGTCCCTGGAGCCGTCTCACCTCCGGAACTAAGCGGGGCGCGGTGCGTTGCGCGTGAACTTGCTGAGCGGCTCGCGGTGCGTTGCGCGTGAACTTAAACGTCACGCCCTGGCCTCACGATATGTGGCGGCAGTCGACGGCGCGTAAATTGCGGCGCCGGGAATAGCGGCGTCCCTGCTGCTTACGGGCCGTAACTATCGTGGCCCTGGTCGGCAGAGCCTACTCACTCATCCGAGGCTAAGATTTACTGCGCGTAAACTTGAACGTGGCCGAAGCCAAAAGCATTATGCTCGTGCCTTCCGGGAGAACGCCTACACTCCACCGCGGTTCAGAATAGAAAAACCACACTCCACCGCTGTTCAAAATAGAAGACTCAATTTTTTCGTTCCACGGGGCTGCGCGGCTCGACGGTGTCACGTGATTACGCCTACGCGATGCTCGCGTCTATTGGCCCGCGACATCATGCAAAACGTGGTGGCTAATGATGGCTCTGTCGACGTAGCGACGTTTCCGTTGTAGACGGAAACTGACTCCGTCACATTTTCGCCGAATTCGGCAGGCCGGGTCTGCGGCGCTGGAAATTTTGTTGACGTCACCGGCGCGCCTCTCGCCGGACCCTCGCTAACAAAGGAGGGCCGGGTGCCTCGCTGCCTCTGGGCGCGCAGGTACCGGTAAATGGTCGCATTCTAGTCGCCCTTGCGACGGGAATTTCTAACACGTATTTAACATGCGTTGAAAAATGAATTTTAAATTAATAATTAGTCGTTGCCACACATAGGCGACTGTCCCATTACAATATATTGAAACAAACTGTCTAATTTAATTTTTAAATTAGATATCTCCTGTGCCATTCTAATATTATACTGCAATATTAATTCAACGTAACCCGTTACAAATTAATATAAGAATATGGGCGCACGGAAAAGATTACGTTAATTCTATTATTAAAATTAATCTTCAACTGCTATTTCCAATAAATTAATATCCGGCTAACTGGGTCTATGGGTCTTATAAGAAATAATCGCTCTTGCCTACTAATAGCCGATTATTCGATCTGCCATCTGTACAGAGTGGCCGAGGAATCTGAAAAGCAAAATATAAATTTCTAGCTACTCATTTGCTGGAATTGGCTAAATGAAAATCATCTTTTCTATTCACAGAAACTTGTAAGTTTATTCAATGTCCATGAAATTTTAACTTGGGAACAATACGAAACGTACTTTCAGTCATGACCAGTTTCAAACCTTATACTGCAATACTCGTCTTCGCGCAATCTTGGCCGATGTCGCCGCGTAGACCCATTTTCATTTTTTCACGGTGTCCATGGCTCCAGGTCCAAATACCATCTTTTTTTCTTCCATTCTGGCACAAGTGTATTCAAGTCACTGATCCTCACTGCCTCATAAGTTGATAAGTCTTAATTAATTTGCCTTTTAAAAGTTCCCAGTTCTTTCTACGCATCTTCCACGTTCTTTCTACGCTTTCAACTCGTATGCTCAAAATATTAAAGTTCAGTAAACTGTTATCTGCTTCAAATACTTCCAGTCCTGTTGCCGGCAAATTCACCTAAGTTCACAGTTTAAATTCTAGCTGGTGCACTCGAAATATTTCCAAGTTCCAATTTTCGCACATTACATCAATATTCGAAGTCCGACAACCATACGCTGCAAAGCAGACGTTCATAATTCCCAAACTCCCAACATCAATTATCAGCACGATCCGCACAGCACCACGGCATAAGTCGAAATGAATCCATATTCCCCTCTTTCAGCCCTTCAAAACTCGGTCCATATTTTCTACTGTTTCTTTTCAGAAAAAATTCGACCCACTTCCGTCGAAATACATTATCATTCCATGCCTCGCCAATCCGGTCCGGAAAGTTCTCGACGGCACTCGTCGAGTATAAATACGCGGCGGCCGGCGACCGCGGGTCAGTCTTAAGCCCGCAGTTGAAGCTGAACTGTGAAGTGTGTGCATCGCGGTGAATAGCAGTGCAGTGATTGTGCTCAGTGACGTGAACCGTGGTCAGTGCATCGAACTGTGCTCAGTGAAGTGGACTGTGGCCAGTGCATCGAACTGTGGTCAGTGCTTAGGACTGTGCGATAGTGTAAAAGAAGAGTAGTGTAAATAAATAATCAAGAGAAGTGTAGTGTAAATAAAGAAAAGTGTAGTGTAAATAAATAATCAAGTGTTTTCAGTGATTGTGATAAGAAACGAAATAAATATTTTTGTTAAAATAATGCCAGAGTTTTAATTCACCACTTAGAATCGTAACTATATATATATATATATATATATATATTATATATATATATATATATATATATAGACAGTATTTCATTGTATAATGTACCTCTCTATACACTTTAATCTCTGTACGTGTTTTCATTTCTCTGTCGTCACATACCCGAAGGCATGCCATCCCCGTTCCCCTCCTCGCTTCCAGGTCTCGCCACCGTTGCACCACTGCTGCACCGGCATGCTCCCAGCTCGCGCCACTGGCGCACGGCTGCTCGCTCCCGGAGCGCGCCACCGTCGCGCCGCCTCCTTCCCCGCACGCTCCAGGTCGCGGCAACGTCGCCTTCCGCGTACCTTCACATTCACGCCCCAGCCTTCTCACCCGCGCCTGCTGCCGTTTCAAAGCGCTAGCGCACGGGCCTCGACAGCAGCTCCTCGCTGGTTCGCGCCTGGTCCAAGCAGGCTTTTTGAACACCTCCTCTCCTCAGACGCACGTCCATGTGACCTGTCCCCGTGACACCACCACATCACGGTGACTTCTTCCCCAACACACAAGAGCAAGCCCTTTCTGGAACATGCTGGCGTCATGGGGACGTCCGCTCCTCGTGACGTGGCCATGACGTCACCGTGACGTCACATTGACGTGGCCGTGATGTCACCTTGTCGTGGCGTCACGGTGACCTAATCGTGATGACACCTCCCGCGACGTCATGGTGACGTCAAATCGCCGTGACTCCAGTCGTGACTGAATCTGTAAATGAGAACGCTAGTGACACCTGTCTAGTATTAGGAGATTCTATCATGCGACACACAATGCACATCATGTTGCAAAACAAAATAGTAAGTTGCGCGTGGAATGTTTACCGGGAATCCGTACGGATCAATTGCGATACGGGTCAATCACCGACGGTGTCAACGGCGGAGACGGTAGCGGCGGTGGCGACGGCGGAGACGGTGGCGGCGGTAGCGACGGTGGCGGCGGTGGCGACGCTGGCGATGTAACGTCGTAGACTCTCTCATCCCTTTATGAGAGACGGTCTCACCGTATTTATTTGTTTGTCGTTCGAGAGAAATGAGTATTTTTTTTGCTTAACAGTAACCAGTACTGATTTTATACATTTTTCTGTTCTTTTAAATGCCATTATTATTTCTGGCCATTATGAACACACTGCACGTACTTATAATAAAAACATTGAAATGTAAATGAAAAAAGTATGACATGTGTAGTGAGTTTTTCATTTATTAACACAATAATTGTCTGTAAAATTTAGATGACCAGAAATAATAATTGAATTTAATCAGTATTGACTTTGATCGAGTTTAAGCTGCGCGCGCTTCGTAAGAGACGCGAATACTCGTATTGCTTTGGGGAGGAATTCTCAGCATTTCATTCTTTCGTATTGTGATCATCCATATGACACTGCTACGGCCGGTTGAAAGATTTTTTAATGCAGCCTCATGGCTTGAGTTCCTGCGTAAAGTGTTTTCTCTTGAAGGCAATTTGAATTAGATATCTGGGCTGGACGCCTGCTCGGCACGGTGGCACCCATGCGCGCATGTGAAATCCAAGGGCCAGGACGTAAATAGTCGGATTTTTATAAAGCTGCCTCTCAAGGCTCATCTTAACAGTGGCATTATGTTACTGCATTTGGCGTCTTTATCGATCGGGCCGCTAGATGTCGCAGGATCAAGCAGTGCTTGATGAGGTCGCGATCATGCGACACGACCGAGAAAGACGCGAAATGCGACAGCGACAGCTTGGTTGGGGTGTTGGAGTGTGCCTACTCCTTGCAGGAGCTCTTCACACCACGTTGATGTTGAGGGTGTCTTGGTGAGGGCTTCGTGCTTCCGTCCCCATAGGTGATGGGGATTTGGATAACAGGTTTTTTTAAGGAGGGGAATTTGGAGTGAAGAGGAGAATGGAAGGTATAGGGCGAGTAGTGGTAGGGGAAGAAATGGTGGGGCAGGGAGAGTTTTTGGGGGGGAGAGAGATTTACTGCGGTTGTTGGCTGATGATGTTTTTTTTTAGTTTAGTCGTGGCCGTTCATGTCGTTCTTCTTTAAGGTCGTACTTGTCAGTTTTTGATTGTTGTAGTCATCTGGGGATCTCAGTCGTTCTTCAGGTCGGTGGGGGTGGCAGTTGGAGGATGTCCAGTGGGTGTCTTTTTGTGCTGCTTTGCGGGGGGTTTCTGATAATATGGAGGTGGGATGTAAGAAGGTAATTGTAAGTGGGATCGGCTAGGAAGTTTTGGATATGGGTAATGGCAGAGTTACGGATGTAGGTGTTTATGTGTGGGATATTGTGGCGAGTTCTGAAGTGGTTGTATCTGGTATAGAGGCTGGGTTTAAAGATTAATCTGATTATTCTGTTTTCTATTTTAAGGATGCGGGTGTGGTTGACTTGACTTGACCTGGACCAGGTGGGGTGTGCATAGGTTATGATATATATATATATATATATATATATATATATATATATATATATATATATATATAGGTGTAGTATAGGTGATATAGGTGTAGTAGGCGGCTAGTTTTCTCTTTATGGGTGAGGTTGGGTGAGTTAGGATAGGGTATAGGGCATTGATTATTCTGTGGGCTTTTATGGACATTTGTTTGATATGGTAGGTTCAGAGGAGGCGGCGGGAGTTAAGGGCTGATTGTAGTTGGGTAAGGGATTTTTCTAGGGATTTGTAGGAAGCAAGGAAGGCAAAGTCATCAGCATATAGGAAAGCTTTGACACCGTGGGTGGGAGGGATATCATTGGTGTATAAAGAAAAGAGTGGGGATAGCACACGCCCTGAGGGACGCCGGCTTGGATTGGATAGCAGGGGGAGTTTTTATTGAGATATTTGACGAAGAATTGGCGGTCTAGGAGGTAGCTTTGTAGGAGAGAGAAGAGATGGGTAGGGACGTAAGGGCGAAGTTTCATTAGAAGGATGCTGTGAGATACGGTGTCATAGGCTTGGGAAAGGTCGGTAAAGACGCACGGAATCTGTTTTTTCTCCTGGAAGGGGGTAGCAATCGAAATGGCCATATTTAAGGTTTGGAGGACTGCTGAGCGGCCCTCCCTGAAACCGAATTGAACAGGGCGAATGATGGGATTGAGGATGGGGTACAGTCGGAGAAGGATTATCTTTTCAAAAATTTTGCTAAGGATCGGGAGAAGGCTAATGGGGCGGTAGTTGGAAGGGAGCTGATGATCATTACCAGGTTTAGGGATCATGGTTACACGGGCGGTTTTCCAAGAGGTGGGGAAGTAGGAAAGGGAAAAACATGAGTTGAGGATTTTGGATATTAGGTCAATGGTGTTTTTTGGAAGATGGTGTAGTTGCGAGGGAAGGATTCCGTCGGGGCCAGGGGATTTGTTTGGTTTTATGGATTTGATTATCTGGACTATTTCGTTGTTGTTGGTGATGTAGTGGCGTTGGTTAAGAGGTTGGCTTGGGGTTCTCAGGTATTTTAAGATGACTGTATCTGGGATAGGTATGTTGGGGGGAAGGAGTGACGCGGCCAGGGTTTGAGCAAAAGTGTTAGTTATGGTTTGCGGGTCAAACGTGAGGGTGTTAGTCGATGTTTTTATGGGGGGTTTTTGGTAGGTTGTGCTCTGATGGTTTTATGACTTTATATAGGTCCCCGGGGCTGCTTTTGTCCGTCAGTAGTCTATCGTATTTGTGGTTGTCATAATGTAGTAGTTGTCTGTGTATTTATTTGTCTTTGTAGTTGTTTCATTGTTTGTCTTCGTCTCGTCTGTACTTGTAGTATCGTCTTTGTGCTTGTCTTTTTAGTCTTATAGATGAGATGATGTGGGGTGAGGGGGTTTGTTTTTTTTGTTGTGTTGTGGGATTTTTTTTGAGAGGGCGTGGGAGAACGTTTTCCAGTTGGTTTGGTGTTGTGGTGGGCGGTATGGTGAGAAGTATGGGGTGGTGGTTGTGGTGGCAAAGGTAAGTGGTAGATGGTCGGAGCTGCTGAAAAGATCGAATTTTGGGTATGGTGTTGTGATATTAAGCTGGGAGGAATGGATAATGATATCTAGTATGTCATTTGGGTTATCTTGAATGTAGTGGGTGGGTTCCGGGGGGCTTTTTATATGAATTGATGGATGATTGTCAAGGAATTGTTCTAAAGTCCGTCCCGTTGTGTCCGTCCTTTTGCAGCCCCACTGGGTGTTCTTGCTATTGAGGTCTCCTGATAGGATGAAGGGATGGGGAGGTTAAGGAGCATGGTTAGATCAGAGATGGGAATGGGGATTAGGGGGCGTTTGTATGCAGAAATGACAATTATGGGGGTAGGCGAGGTTCCAATTAGGACGGCAGAGCACTCTAGGGCGGTGGTGGGTGGGAGTTGGTATGCGGTGTGTGGGATGTGGTTGCGGACTAGGATGGCCGTGCCGCCATTGCTGGCGTTTTGTCGTGGTTCTGTGGGTAGTGTAGTTTTGGAGGGAGAAGGGATGAAAGGGATGTTGGGTTTGAGCCAGGTCTCTAGGAGGGATATGACCGCGACGGAATGGTCTTTAAGGAATTGATTCAGGAGAGGTTTCTTTTGGTTAAGCCCGCCACGCGCGTTCCATGTGGAAAGGGTAAGGAAGCGAGGGGAAGGAGCCATTTAATTCAGTATTTCTACTAATTTTACTGCTGCACAGATTAGTTTGGATAGGGTATCTCCTGGGCCTTTGAAGATTGATATGATTTGGGGAAGTGCGGAGAGGATCTTTTTAAGTTCAGGGGATTGGAGTAGTGTGAAAAGGTCTTTCAGATCTGAGGATGTTGAAGAGGAGGGTGGTTGGTTGTTTGATGGTGTTTGGGAGTCGGCAGAGCCTGATGTGATGGAGGAGTAATATGCATTTTGAGGTCTGAGGGAAGGGGAAGTTGAGCTTCAGAAGGTGGGTGGGGGTTCATTGGAAGGGGTTTTTGGAGTTGGGATTTCCTTTGGATGCGAGCTTGGGTGATGTAACGGCAGTCTGGGTGGAAAGCGGGGTGGTTGTATTTACAATTATTGCATTTAGGAATGAAGGAGTCTGAGGTGCAGGTGTGGCATTGTTCTGTGGGGTGGTTTGAGGAGCAAAGGGCTCAGATTGTTGGTCCCCTGCAGTATGTCCTGGTGTGATAGAGTCGCGGACACTTTTTACACTGAGGGATGCGGTCTGTGTGTTTGTAGTCCTCTGTCTTTACACTGTAGTGTCCAATGTACCTGATTGAGACCTTTGTTTAATGTCACGTTTTGGTATTTCTACTGTGAACATCCCCAGTGGTCGTAGTCCGTTGCTGTCCCTTTGTTGCATTTCTGCAATGTGGAAGTAGGTGATGTTTAGTTCCTTGAGGTTGTCACTTATGGTCTCTATAGGAAATTTTGGTGGTAGTCCTTTGATGACTATTTTCTCTCTAATCTCCTCCGTGGCTCTGTTGAAATGGTAGGAGATGTGTCTGAAAAAGTTCTGTCCTTCGTCCGTAGTCCTTAGTTTGTCCAGTCTGTCACCAATGTTTCTGTGGGCTGTCACTGTCTTTGGTGTGATCAGTAGCTCTGTCCTGGTACATTTTGCAGTCAGTTGGTTGTTACAAATTTTCATTAATTCTTTAGTCAGTTCGTCTGTGCTAAAGATAGAGTCCAGGTCGATTTTATACTGTCCAAATTTTGGGTCTTGACAGGGGCTGCCGGTGGGGTGGGGTTTTGGGCCGGGGGTGGGTTGGTGAGATCAGAGGTGGGATTTCCTGGTTCATGAGCTTCAGATGTTTCTTGATTTTGTGGCGGGGTAATTGGGAAAAGTATTCTTTGTGGGGATTCCTTGATTTTGGGGTGGGGGTTGGGGTTTGAAGGTCTTTTTGTAGAGTTGGAAATCATTTTGGGAGCTAGAAGTTGGTGGGTTGGGTCACGTAGGGGGAGTTGACAGTTCCTTCCTCTTCCGTGGGTCGCGAAAGTTGGTAAATGCGCCCGACTGACCTTAGGTTGCGCCATCCGCGATGTTCTCGGAGGCCGTTAAGTCGTCTGTTTTTTCGGTGCCGTCCATTTTTGGGGCGGCCGGAGCCGCGCCTCCAGAGTACGCTCCTCTCTCCTAGTCGCTTTAGTGCCGTTTGGAACACTTGTCTTAGTAGTTTTGAGAAATCAAAACTCGCCTTTCTTCTTTTGGTCACGTGCCCGTGTCCACCTCCACAGCTGCCAGATGACCGTTGCGGTGTCGCCTTGGACCTCACCCTGGATTGGTCGGTAGCACTCAGCTGCACAGATAGTTCGCGTGATATTCACAGCTCACTCGGGTAGATCTGCTCTAAGAGACGAAACACTTCTCTAGAGGCGACCAGAACTCGAGCTTTTGAGGAGAACAGCGAACTGCGGTGACATAATGTCACTGTAAGACACGCCTTGAGTGGCAGCTATATAAAATTGCACTATACTTCGCTTTTATAACATGGCGCGTGAGAGCCTCGTCTTCATGATTTTTTTTTCAATACTGCTAATTTGCAATATGTTCACTTGGAACAATTAGTAAATGATATACAAGACGTAAATAACTATTAAGTGAATCTAAAGGTAAATCTAGCATATGTTCACGCTTTAGCCTATACACATGTTCATTGTTGTCCAACATGCTCACTGACACAGTTCCTTTCGAAGTGAAAAGGTAATATGTGTGATTTTGCTGTGTTTATAGTTACTTTCCATTGATTCGTCCACTCTTCTTCCTTGTTCAGGTGCGCTTGCAGGCGCTGAGATGCTCGAGTTGATTCATTGTTGGCAGCTATGATAGCTGTGTTGACAGCTAATGTGGCCATCATAGTGCAATCTATGTTGGCAGGTCAGAAGTATATACATTATTGGTCCAAGGATACTTCCTTGACGTACACCTGCGCTTAAATTCTTGGTATTTAATTTGGAAAGAGCGTCTGAATAGGTACGAGTAAAAAATGGTATATGAGTGTGGGGGTAATTTTTTTTATTTTGAATAACAGACCATCGTGTCAGACCCTGTCAAATGCTTCCTGTATGTCAAAAGCTGCAATATTTCTTTTCTTCAAGGCTTTGAGATATTTTGTTTACTATTCGGTGTCTGATCTATCGTTGAAAGATCTTCCCGAAATCTATATTGAAACTCTGGTATTATATTATTTATTGTTGGTTTAACCCGTTGTAGAAGTAGTTTTTCAAAGACCTTTTATAAATCCGGCAAAAGACATTGGTCTTTATGATGCAGTTCTGTAATATTTTTTCCATGTTTTGGTATGTCTATCACTTGTTCATACTTCCATACATTCGGATCGTGGCTCTCACTTACTATAACATTAAACTTGTATGTTATGATTGACAATACTTTCTTGGGTAATTCGTGTAATGTTTTACCAGTTATAAGATCGTGTTCTGGGTTTTTAGTAGTTTTTTTTTTGGTTTTAATTGTTTCTTCTATTTCACTTAAATTGTATGTTTTTAGACGTGCAGACTGTTGGAGTGGAATATAGTTTCATTCGTTAAAGAGGCGAATTTATTATGTAGAGGAATCGTACTTTCGTTTAAAGTAGGTAGATTATTATTTGAATGACTACCATCACTTCTTCTTCTTCGTTTGCGCTTTATATATATATATATATATATATATATATATATATATATATATATATATATATATATATATATATATCATAATATTTTGTGAATTTTAACGAACTATCGATTTTATCGTATTAATGTTTTACCATATTATTACGTTAATTAGATGGCATTTTTCGATTATAATTCATATCTTTGCACTTAATCATTACCGCTTACGCAGTGGAAAGTTACGTAAAGCTGCGGAAAAACTCTTATTACCGGGCCCTGGGACGAGAAAGTCAAATAAATCCAGTTGCTAAATTTAGAAGAAAAATCATCTAACACGTGACGTAGTCACAATCCATGTTTTGTGGATCATTGATACCGAAAAATCTATTGACGACAAAACGTGCCTGAGAACAACGCTAGCGGCTTAACCACTTCGTGGATTTTCTCCAAAATTGATATTCCCCAATCAATTTGTCTGATGTCGCGGCTTCTTGAATTTGAAACTGAAATTTTAATTTCGGGTGTTACTTTGCATGAAGACCCTGAGACTTTTTCAAATTTTCAAAAAATTGCTCCAACGTTTTTGGTTACACTTTGCCATTGGATAGTGTGAAAGACGTTTAAGAGAATGGTGTAGGTCTCATGTTCGTTGGAAACCGATTTTTTTTTTTTTTTCGGAAATTGCAGAACTTCAAAACTTTTTCGGCTTCTTCCTGCAAGTAAAATATTAAAGATAGAGATATTTGGAGGATTGTATTTCACACAATTTATTATCAAACAATTTTTTCTAAAAAACGGCATCAACAATTTCAATTAAATTCCGACCTCGGGTAGTGTAAAGGACGCTCAAGAGCATGGCGTAAGTCTCATGTTTGTTGAAAATTCTGAGTTTTGAATATAACCAATATTTAAAATTTATAGGAGTCTTCCAACAACTACAATTATGATAAATATTTTTAAAAAACAGGGCAAAATTTTCTGCAAGGAAATGTCTAGCTTCAACGCATATAAATGTAAGTGGATACGATGGTGGAGCTAAATTGGTCAATAACAAAAAGTTCATTAGTGAGATGTTTCAGAAAAATCATTTATTAATACTCTTATTAAGATAACCTTTGACAGATATTGATTCATGTCATAGTTTTCATAAATCTTCACATTGAGGGATATATGTTCTACCGAGATGAAGTAAAAGTGTGTAGAATGGTACAGGTGGTTTTTCTTCTTCTTTTTTTAACATGGGTATCAGACTTAATTGTAGGACGGTTAAAATAATACAAATTGTAAAATTGGCACTCTGAAGACTGTTCGCTTTTTTATCCACATATTGTTAGTCACTGGAAAAATCATAATTAAATTCAATGAGAGAGAAAATTTGTGATTTTGTTTTTAGGTGCTGAAAACTTCACTGAGCAGTTACTCTTTTCCTCTTTAGGTATTAGTGTTAAATATAGCAAAATAGTTTTCATTGAGGATTTTATTAATGTTGTATAAATATCTTAGGAATTCACTAGTGCTTTGAATATCCATTAGTTTAGTTCTATCAATAGACACCATCCATGCCACAAAAGCAATATTGCTTTTTGATCACTTCAGCAAATACCTTTTATTGCGATTAATAAAGCTTTATTCTAGAAGCCGACATGCAAGAGACCAATTAAGCAAAATGTCCTTTTACCGAATAAAAATGGATTTGTATGCAAATCAAGGCATCTTAGAATGTTGTAGAATGTCCATTAAGACTAGTTAATCTGAATAGATATAATTATGAGAGCAAATTATCTAATCCCAAAAATGTTACATCATACAGAATTGCTGTGAACTTGAAGCAGAAATAAATTACTAACACTGAACTAGTTTCTTACAAAGTCAGTGGCATCAATAAGTATTGTGAGTATATCTTAAAGTGAGAAAATCAATGAAATATAAATAGTAAATTACCCCCATTATTCCACATTAAGTTTTTTCTACTTCCATTGTATAATGCAGTCATTTGTTGGCTGCAATCAGTTGCATAATGATACTCGTTACGATACAGATTTCATTATGATACAGGTTCATGACCAATCGGAGAGAAGTTAACAAAGCAAGTATTGACACTTAATGAATCATTGAGAATCGTTCTAGTAAAGGTTTTTTTAGATTGTGTACATAAAAATTGCATTTGATATTATATTACGATTCTCAGTTATAATTTCTTTTATTATTAGTAATTTTTTCATGGAATATTATTTAAAATATATTGAATCATAATTTCCCTTTGATCCTATTTGACAAGAGCAGTACTCCCTCGCAGGTGGACTGGTAACCACAGCCATCTGCGGCAGCATGTGAAGGTAACATAGACCGTGGGTGCTCTGTGGTGATTGTGTTAGGTGGCCTTAACTGAATCTTACATGTCAATTACCACAAAACAATTCAATGTAAAAGTTTAACTTATAAAAGTTGGAGAAAAAGTACCATACGACACTCGATGTAATGGGTATTAATACACTCGTGTGAAGTTTACAATACTCGCTTGTATTGTAATATCACACTTGTGTATTAAAACCCATCATTACATCATTGTTTCATATTGTACTATTCCAATACCTGGAATTTTGAATTGACACATGAAAGTAAGCTGTGGCATACATTTTTATTAAATTTCATGGTCTACATTCAATCATATAGTAAATGAAAAATCAACACTTTTGACATTATATTTTATTTTTATTTACACTTAATAACAATTTTTTTTAGAACACAGTAGTCTGACCACACACAAAAATGGAATTACAAATGAATTTTAAAAAATTAAATTAAAGTAAAAAAATGTTAACAGGAGGGAGAGAAGAAAAAGAAATATCATAAAATACATATAAAATGTCGTAAGAAAATTAAAAATAATTATTAAAAAATCGATGGTCTGCCTTCGCAGGACAACTCGCTGCTCACTAGTAGGTTACTATAACCAGCAAATTAGCCCTTGGTTGCCCGCCATTTGTGTGCTCTGCCATGTTCCCTCGGAGTGACAAGTCAATTAGCATGCAGGTCAACATTCAACTATCAGACACTCGCATATTATCATGCTCATTTGTTCTTCAAAAAGCTTTGTCAACACTGTAGTGATGAAGTTCCCTATTAGAGACTGCCTTCCCTCTCTCTTTTTTGTACGTGACCTTGAGACGCCACGTTTAAAAATTAAAGTATACTTATAAGTTGTTATTGAATTAATTATAATTTGATTATTTTTTAAAAATTGTTTGAAGGAAACATTACTAATTGTTTTGCCTCGATGCAACCCACAGAAGTACTTAATTTTTCCATTATCGGAAAATAGTTTACAACCAATAACATGATGAAAATGGAAGTGCTGTAGTTGTCGCTATTGCTCATTTGCCATGCCAAGTTCTGGCTTATCTTTTTGTTTCACAGATTTCAGTGGTGGGTTCTCAAAAGACAGAAGGGAGGAAAGTTCTCTTCAAATACATTCTTGTAAATCTAATTAACAAATAAAATATTTGCTTTGGTATTTTGAGGGAAAATGTATAATTCATTAGCTGATAGCTATGGAGAATGGAGTTTGAGTTTTCAACCACATGTGCACTTAATGGAAGCAAAAACTATCGAAATTGGTCTAAGAGGAATTTGCAGCTTTTCCACCTGTCCCATGTTACTGTCCTGTTTTGTCCATATCCCATAGCACTCTAGTGGCAATAAGAGGGAACATTTTTAATGATACCTTATGGGCTGAATTCCTCCCTTGATTATATTGCAATCTAGTGATGGCTTTTTTACCTAAATCAACATGTCCCAAAGTGCTGTAAAGCAATGAGTCAAGGGCAGAGTCAAACACATGATGTTATCTTAAAATGTAGGCTAGCGGAATCCTGAGTAAAAAGGTACATTGATCCTACAGATCTTTCTCTGTGATCTCATTGCAAGTCAAAACAAGTAATAGAATTTTCCATTCGATTCATTAATTTCATTTGAAGATGGTTATGATATCAACTACATCCCTCCTTGTAAGAAACATGCACAAGCCGCCACTACCCAATTTGTCTTTATTTTTGGAATAGTTTGTAATTTGATGACAAATGATGGTGTGCCATAAAATTGCCATCTTAGCAAACTACTTACTACACCAGACTTACCTCTCATACCCTAATTTTGATCATCCTTCTGCAAGAAGGCAGGAGTAAGCTTGCATGTGTAAATTAGTGTTATGGAATGATGTTCTATCATCAGTCTTAATCCTTATACTGAACACAATAGTTTGCTTGATTTTTGACAATACAGTGACATAAACTGCTATGTTACAAATGTAACAATAAAATTTGTTAGGGAAACTGTGACAGAACATTCTTAAATACATGGACAGATATTTAGATAAGAAACAATGTATCAGATTGCTCACTTATCTGCGACAGAAAAAATTAATTATTTTCAGGTCACATATCTGAATAGTGCAGCATTGTTAATTGTTGAACAAAACAGTCCTTGACAGCAATACACACCAATGACTTTCAGATATCCCTGTTGCCAAATGAACAGTGATAAAATTAGTAAGTATATCTTACAAATTCAAGAACAGTTGCAAAGAATCATCTTGAACTTTTGCAAAGTTGTCATAACCATCAATGAAGTTCAATAATATCCCTCCCACGTGTCATCCACATATTCACGAACTTTTCATGTTGTTTGGATGACTGTTGCTCGCAAATCCAGACCTGAAATCAAAATAAATACAGATTATATCAAGAATGGAAACATCTTGATGTGGTAAAACTAAGATTTTTAACTCTTTACAAAAAAAAGGAGACATTAAAATTGCATTCACTTTCTTGAAGTGGGATACTCCCCACATCTTGTACATAAAAGGCAAAACACTAATGGAAAAATGGTTACTCTCATATTGCACAACAGATTAACAATATTTTTTTATAATATTTCTTAAACATTGGTACAAGTAAATAAAAGGTTTAAAGTTAAAAATCCAATCCAAAATTGACAACCTCAATAAGCATAACTAGAAACAAATTTGATTGCTGTGGAGAAACATTTCAGAAAAAAACTTTTCAAAATGCATTATCATTCATAAACCATCAAAAACCCAATTTGAATTTAAAAGATGAAGTCATTTATCACAATATAATTTCAAGATCAAACAAGCAAATCAAATGTTTCTATTGTCCTCATTAAAAATAGAACCTCTATACAGCCTAATAAGTAAACCATTGCAAGACTACAGCACACTTCAAAAATACTCAACTTGTTAATCATGAACAATTTTATTTACACTTGCAGAAATGTTCAATACATGAAATATTTTTTTCTGCAAGGTTTACCTTTAATTCTACACACCTGACCAAATAAAAGTAATTCAAGAACAAAACTTTTTCCTTACATAAACCAACACATTAAAGAGACAAATATTTTTTAAAAACGGTATGAAGTTTTAATTAGCAAAAGAAGATACGAATAAAAGGAAATGTTTCCCAAAACATTGCCCATTAGGAAATGTGCATTTCATAGAGTAAAAGAAATAGTGTGAGAAAAGGTTTCCACACATTCTGGCTAGTACATACATTAGTTAACATTTAGTGTAATTAGTTTATTCATTGGTATTGGAGGTTTAGTAAAATACCAGTTCAATGAAATTTTGGGAACCTCAGAAATTCAGTTTCAGTGAAATTTTATAGTTCTAAAATCGGTCAATTTCTAAGAACACCTGTTACAGTATACCTGCAATATGTGGAACTTTCATAGCTTCAACATGAATCCATAGATAACTAGAGATGCTGAAACACCACATACTTTCGTGCCTTAAGTAATAGGTATGTAATACTATTTATACCACAATTTTTCTCCAAATGAACACACCTCAGTCAATTTTTTTGAAACACTCATTACAAATCATACAACATTTGGTGTAAGAATGAAATATTTTCAAGCAAATATCAACACAAATTTGCCAATTATAACTGCTTTTTATACAGGTAAATCATGTCCCAACAATAAGATGCAATTCACAAAATTAGCTCCTAGTCATTGTTGCATTCCAATCTGATATTCCCGAAGGCTAGCAATTTTTATTTTATATATTTCAAATAGGTTTTAAATAATTTCTAAAAGATTAATGTGTAAATGTATAACAAACTGTGAATGTAAGAAATGAACAAAGAAATTGAAATAATATACAAATTAACCTACATCCAACTGTCTGGAAATACAGTCATGAAGTGCACTAAATTCATTTAAAATTGAAGAAAAAGTTTTAGTTAATTAAAAGTTAAAGTTTAAAATTTTTGAAAAATCAGTATTTTCCATGAACATGAGACCTGCACCTGCCTCTTTAAGCGTCCTACATGCTAACTAAGGTCTAAACTTTAATCAAAACATTTTGTGCAGTTTTAAGAAAAAAATGGTTTAAAGAAAATAAAAATTATCCACGTTCAACACAAAATTTACTCATGTTTTGAAAAATTGAAAATAACATTTTTTTTTTTTTTTACATTTCAGTAAGGAAAAAAAAGCTCTATCTTCATAATTGTGGTTTTAGGAAGACTCTGAAAAAGTTTTGGTAATCATTAAAAATAACTGTGGTCAATAATAATTAATGTTTTGTAATAATTGAAATAATTTTAGTTGTAGGAAGACACCGAATTTTCGAAAAAGCAGCAAAATATCAACCAACATGAGACTTGCGCCGTTCTCTCAAACATCCTTGAGATTATTCAACAACACAATTTCATAAAAAACGATAGAGCCGTTTTTGAGAAAAAATTGTTTAAACAAAATTAAAAATTGCCTCTATATCACGCAAAACTATGCGAAATATACTCAATTTTTTTAAAAATTGTACATGACCTTATTTCAAAATTCTCTTGAAGGAACAGATTTTATTTAGGGAAAGAATTTGGAAAATGTCCCAGGGCCTACATGTAACGATACCCCACAATTAAAATATAGGTTTCAAATTCATGGGGCCACGGCATCAGCCAGATTGATCGAGGAATATCAATTACGGAGAAAATCGGCTGAATGGCTTAGCCGCTAGCGTTGTTCACAGATGCACGGACGTTTTGCCGTCAATCGATTTGTTTTGGTATCAAGAACCTACAAATCAAGGATTCTGGCTATGTGATATAAGATTTTTTAAAATTCAGCGGCTGGATTTATCCAGTTTCCAGGGCCCTGTAATAAAGGGTTTTTCTGCCGAAAATTCGCCGTTTTTTTTTGCGCAGCATTACATAACTTTCTCACTCCACGGTAGCAATAGCGAGAATGTAAAACGTTTATTACCTAAGAGGACTACAAACTAAAATTATATGTATTAACTGAAACAGGTTTTCAGTAATTTTTCAGCAAATATCTAATTTTAATTTTTCAAATTTTACATTGAACTAGTACACAATGATCCAGATTTTATTTCTGTAAACTGCTATGCACAATTATAAATAAATCACAAAGCTGTGGCTTTACAAATGCAAGTCAAAAAAACAGTACATGACATCTAACAAATGTAATAGATATGAAATCTTTATATTAACTGAATGTCAACTTTAAGCTTCTTCTCAACTGACACCTTTACATCTTGCATCAGATAATTTGCTGAACTACCAACTGCATACGTGTTAGGAATTATCTGAATAATAAAATAATATACAATAAAAATATTACCAATAAATCCGATGAATTTCAATTTTTTAAAATTTTGTATTTATCATATCATTAACTTGAGTAACAAGACATTAAATTGCTGATATTAAACAAATTTGTGACTTCTGTGGGGAAGCAAATGTTTATTATCTGAATGAAAATGGGACAGTCAAAAATATCTCTGAAGCAAATCAAAAATTTCCAATCCCTTATGACTTATCAGTGAAAAAAATAGTTTATTATTCTTCAGTTAGTAGACACTGTAATAGTATATTCAGTAATATAAGTAACATCATTGAACACAAGCTCAACAAGAACAATACATGAGGAAAAGGTATAGAAGTTAAGTAATTCCATTTCCTCTTTAAAGAACCAACTCCATTTTTTGTTCAATAATTTAAATAATACATTATACTGAATACTTTCAATGTCCACAGAATATTGAACAAATTCATTGGCAGTCTCGATACACTTAACTCTTCTGCCAATAACAAACCAAGGAACATTTGGAAAGACATTTCCAGAATTATTCCTACAAATGTTGCCTCAATGTCAAACATTAATGCATACATATGACGTGAATGTATTCATATGACACTTGTCACATTTCCAAGTGTCTGTAAATACACTTGGTCCAATTTACTGATGTTAAAATTTGAAAAAGGTTTATCATCAAAACTAAAATGTGAAAATGCGACTTAAAGCACTTTAATGCAACATCTAATGAGATTACATACCAACTGCAATCCTTTGGATCTCAATCTTTGGGCCTGAAGTCAAGTCTTGTCAACATGATCAAATGCTTGATGATAGAAGTCAATAAGGTAACTGGAGTATTTGATTTCTTCATGAGAAAGCATGACCGTGACAACAGCTTCCTGCAATACAATTCAAAATTAGTATTAATTCACTTCTATCTACAAAAATCAACCTAACAACATAACATTGACTACTTCTGGTACAGCTCCAAGAAGAAACAACAAAAAGGATCTAAAAAACTACAGAATGGTCAGATGCATCGTACAATGATAAGGCTCAATAACAAATTTCGTTCAATTCGTTCTGATATTGGACATTCTTGAAACAAGACCTACTCAATGTAAAGTTTTTTTATGAATTTCGTAGTAAATAAGAATCTGTACATCATACTCATGCTGCACTAAGTTCCAAAATTATAAAATTGAATTTTTTAACCTCTAAAAAATATATTTTATCACATTCATTTGTCAGTAATGAATACAGGAATTAAATTACTTTTCTGAGATTTAATCGTTAAGTACATTTGGTGAATTGAATAGTATTGTCTAAAAAGAAAATACTTTTAACACTTTAAACGAATATCATACTATAAACGCAGTTATGTAATGCAACACTACCTCATGACAATTCCGAACAATTCAACATTCCATATTCATAATTTCGTTTTTAACAACTGCAACATTATGTCATGCAACAATTTCCACGCTTATAATATTCAGATTTGATATTACGATATTTCACCAATATAAAGCGCACCTCCTGTCATAAAAGCTGGTGTCGGTAAAATTGCACGAAATTTCTCAAACACATCAAATAAAAGTAACCCTAACATTCATAAAACAAAAAAATCTACGTATTTTTTAAAAATAATTCTTTAAACCATTAAATCACAAATGGCTAATGAACTTAGCAACAATTTCAAACAGATATCTACGAGAAAACTCGAGATCACTCTGTAATAAAATTATAATAATAAAGATTTACCCGAAATATAAAATAAATTGATCACTAAGAATTGCTTACTACTACTACTTACAAATATTCCCGTAATCAGTAATATTAAATTCTCATAACCAACTTATATCACAGTAAAAATAGCCGAGGCTAGACCTGTAACTGTCATGGAATAAAAAAGATAATGACGCAACTTTCCATGACAATCTCACCGCTAGGATCGCATCTTACGAATTCATTTTGCCTAATTTTTTACGTTTTCATCTACTACGAACGTGACAAAAAATTGTAATACTGCAGGGGCAAGTAGCGATTTTCATACAGAAATACTTGTATTATGGATCCGTGGTACGGAATGTTTTTTTTATTCCTCCTATAAAGAAATACGTTTAATACGCTGTGTAGTCAGAATACACGTTTTGTGGGTCTTTGTTACCGATTTTTTTTTATAGCAAACAGTTTGTTCGTCTGTGTCAAGAGGAATAAAAGGAGGAAGCTCCTTTAGAGTACTCTTGGTCTATCTGTGGGAACAGTTGCGCCTGAACCGTTCAAACAATTTTCTTCAAAATTGACATTCCTCGGTCGATCTAGCCAAACTCAAGACCCTGCGAATTTGAAGCGGACATTTTGATTTTTTTGGGTATTTAATATGAAGCCTCAACAACCATTTCAAACTTTTCTCACAAATTTACCTAAACTTTTGGATTAATTATTTCGTGGATAGAGTAAAGTACAATTAATAAAATGGCACAGGTCATATTTTCATTCAACTCTGTATTTTCGAAAATTGCAAAAGGTAAATTGATTGATTTTTCGTGTTTCCGGGCGCGTCAACGGCTTTGGTCATTAGTTCCGTTCATGTAGTGAATATTTTTTTCTCGGGAGATGGCGGAGATCTTCCCCCGCTGGATGGCGAGATCAGCCGCGCCGACCTACCGTCAGCTACAGTATCGGCAGCGTGTAATAGACTTCGACAGTTCTCTCGCCACGTGCTGTGGTAGATCATGTGACCTGCTCTGACGCAATCAGCTTGCGAAGATTTGTTTACTTTCTCACAGACAGCGTTCCGCGTTGCCACTCATCTCTCACACGAAATCGCGGAGACGGTAAGGTTCGGCTGTGGCGAAGGTTATGAACACGTATCAAGACATGTCGCCTGTCAGTAAGAGTTAATGTTTTGAGGTTTAATTTATTTGTTATATTGGTGCTGTAATGTGTGGCAACAGCGCATCGAACTGTCAAAGTCGCTTATACGCTGCTGGTACTGTAGTGGGGTTTCCCCCTAACCAGGACTCTTCCACTAGCAGGGCACCACCCCAGCCGGAACAAGCTCTATGCTCCCGACCGGTCTCACGGAATATGTAATAGTGTAGTGCTTTTTAGTGTGTGTGTGTAAGGGGAGAGGATAGGACGAGGAAGAGGAAGGACAGATCGCGCGCGGTCCGTGGTCCGTTTGGTATGGTACTGCTTCGGCATTCGCCTGATATTGATCGGAGAAACCACGGAAAACTGCTGATCAGAGCAGGCGGCC
The DNA here is from genome assembly GCA_964035755.1 of Teleogryllus oceanicus. Classification (NCBI taxonomy): domain Eukaryota; kingdom Metazoa; phylum Arthropoda; class Insecta; order Orthoptera; family Gryllidae; genus Teleogryllus; species Teleogryllus oceanicus. Next base: position 240,882,048 of record CAXIVR010000001.1, read on the forward strand.
GCCAGAATTCTCCTCCAGACAGCGACTGAATTCGACCTAGCTGGAAAGCTAGTGTCAAAAATCCTGCCGCCGTCAGGACTCGAACCTAGGACCTCCCGGTCAGAGACATCAGTTGATGCACTGAGCTACCGTTCCCGGTTGCAAGAGGTTTTTTATTTTAAAACTTCGCCGTTTTCCTACAACTAAAACATTGAACATAGAGATCTTTCCATGATAAAGTATGTTCTTCAAAGATAGGTCTTTAAATAAGGTAATCCATTATTTTTTCGAAAATAGACTGAGTTTTGCATTATTTTGCGTGTACAATAATAATTTTGTTAAAAGACTGTGTACTATAATATAATTTTAAAAAGAAGATATTCTCAAAAACTCATGCCAATATTTCTTTATTTTCTCGGATAAAGTACGTTTTTGAAGATGGCACAGGCAGAGGCCCAGGAAAACGTTAAATATAATATGTATTGTTACGATTCTAGGTGGTGAATTAAAACTCTGAAATTATTTTAACAAAAACCTTTATTTTGTTTCTTAACACAATCACCGAAAACAATTTATGTACAGATAGTCTTCACTTTATTCTTTATACAACACAATTCTTTTGATTATTTATTTACACCACACTTCACCTGATTATTTATTTTCACTACACTTCTCTTGAGTATTTATTTTCACTGTTCATTTCTCTTGCAGTCCTAAGCACTGACCACTGTTCGATGCACTGGCCACAGTCCACGGGACTGACCACAGTTTACGGCGCTGGCCACGGTTCACGTCACTGAGCACAATCACTGCACTGCTATTCACCGCGATGCACACACTTCACTGCCCAGCTTCCACTTCAGACTTAAGACTGACTCGCGGTCGCCGACCGCCGCGTATTTATACTCGGCGGGCGCCGTCGAGAATTTTCCAGACTTCGCGATAAGCCCCGCGAACACTCTGGGAAAATCTAGTTCAAGGGTCGCTGGCAGATGTCGCAAACTGCGCATACAGGTAGTTCGTGGTAGTGCCATTAAATGACGCAATCCGCGCATACAGGTAGATCGTGGTGGTGCCGGCAGAAGACGCAATATTCGTTACAGTATAATTCATCTGATATCGGCGTTTGTCTCCTTAATAAAATTCACTTTATGAAGTTATTTTCCCAAATAATATTGCTGAAGTTTTTTTTTTAATTTCTTCATACCATCGGAGAGATTTTATAGTGGTGGAATAGCGCGCTGGCAAGCTACATCCTGAATCCAACGCCGCATCAAACATCGCAACAGTGGTGGCATTACCAGTGATGCAACCGGTGCAATGCGCGGGGGCCTCCGGCTCTAAGGGGCCCCGCAAACAAATTAAAAATGTTCTCAGTTCTGATACTTCTGATATCGCGTCTTCAGCCACAAAATTAAATATCAGATATATACCCAAAAATTTTAGTCCCGAAGTTCGTTTCCGAAACTTCCTCCTATGAAATTCTGAAAATAATCGGTGAGCTAAAAAATAAATATGCAGCCGGTTTAGATGAATTTCAGGATTGTATGTTAAAGACCTGTGCGCCTACCACTAGAGACCCGTTAACTCACATATTTAATGCATCCTTACGCACCGGAACTATTTCGGATATTTTCAAGAGAGCCAAGATTAGCCGCTCTTCAAAAGAGGCAACCAAAATGAAATTCAAAATTATCGGCCTATATCTCTTCTGTCAGTTTTTCAAAAACATTAAACAGACATTTTTACGTACGAATAGAAATCTTTCTCAGTAAACACAACGCGCTTTCAGGCTGCCAACATGGATTTAGAAAATCAAAATTACGGGAACAGCCATACTTCCCAAGATGTACATTTTTGACATTCGAACCTAGTTAATTGAAACAAACAAGTCCGCAGCAAATATTTTTATTGCAGATATCATTTAGCATATGTTGAGGGAACATTTTGGCATAGGGTATAAATTATGAAGGCTAATGTTTTAGGAGGAACGTGTCTTTTCTTTGCGGAGGGGACTCCCAAGATGTACATTTTTTTTTCGAAACCAAAAACAAACCGGTCTTTTTATTGTTGATTACATTAGCATATGTTTAGGGCAAATTTTGGCGTTAAGTATAAATAATTATGCTAATGTTTTAAGAGGAGAAGTAACATATCCTTGCGGAGGGGACTCCCAAGATTTACATTTTTGAAATTCGAACCTGGTTAATTCAAACAAACTTGCCCGCGGCATATTTTATTTTAATACAGATTACATTTTGCATCATTGTAACGAAGATTTTATATCGATGTTCTCCTGCAATATTTTCTCATCATCTTGCGCTGCGATTTCAAGAGCGAGCTCGATTCGTTCGTCCACGTACGCTTTGGTGGCAACGTATTCAGGTATATTGCAATATTCTATTCCCTCCTCCTCTCTTCGACGTTGTCATCGTACTCCGCATCCTCTTCTTGCTGCCGCTCCTCCTCCTCTGTCGAGTCGTAGTAGGCGTCTCCTTGCTGGGAAGACATGATGCGGACTGACGACTGCAAAGTGTGATCGCGTCGTTTTATACTATTGGATGACGTCAGCAATTTTTCATTTTTTATTTTTTATACAAGATAATCGAAATAGATGAGATCCTCTAACTCTTCGATAAAACCGAGAAAGATGAGGTCATCCATCTCTTCGTCGTCGTCTTCATCCTCTTCCGTCATCTTCGTCATCTTCATCCACACTGACACCCGCGTTAAAGGCGTCACGCCGTACCCTTACATACAAATTCCACAGCGTCCTAAATAGTTCGAAATCGTTCCCCGCTTCTCGCATGGGCTGCCAATAGGAGGTAAATCTTCTTAAACGATTCAACTGATTTAGAAAATTTACACGCCCAACTCGACGCATATCCATCTCAACACGACGTTGAAAAGTCGTTAAATGCGGACGCACTTCCTCTTCTTTCGTTTCTTGTTGCAACAAGACGTTTCGACATATCGGACACGTATTATACTTTTCCAACCATTGATCAATACATTTTACATCGAACAAATGGTTGCAACCCACCGTGCGTGCCCGTTGCGATTGCAATTGTTCAAGGCAGATGCTACAGGAGTCGTCGGCGTCATCGTCTTCCTTGCTCACTATGGTGTAGGGCGGCGGCGACACGTCGATGGGAAGAGAAGAAAAAAAGTCGTTTCACACATCATAACGGATTTTGAAAAAAAATTCTCCACTAAAGAGCGAGAGCGAAGCACACTAGAACGGCGGTGATGGCTACGATTTCCACAATAATAACAACATTTGCAAACAATCAATCCAATCCATTTACACTTTTTATTCCTCTCTTCAAAAACCAACAAAACGGTTGCTCTCTCTCTACGGGTACACTCGACGCACTTCCACTTCGGTTGCGGTGACGTATGATGTTCGAGACAAGACAATACTTCTTGTTTACAGCCTCCGCATTTCCACTGCGGCGGCGGCGGTCCGTCTATACGCGAGCGCGGCCCCTTGTTATAATGTTTGAGGCAAGGGAAGAGTTTAGAATGCGCGGATCTCTCTGTACGTCGTCCGGCAGACGATTGTAGACGGCAGGAACGTCCTTCGCGGCCCAATGTATTAGAACTTCAATGGCAGCGATTGCAGCGATAGATCGTCGAGTCCGAGAAGAGAACAACGGTCGTTGTACGGCGCGATCTGCGTTCGTCCGTAACTCCTCAGCCATCTGTTCGCTCCACTGGTTGCTGACGAACTGAAACGCCGCACACCCGAGCGGAGATCTTTATCACCCGAGCGGAAGTCTTATCGGTCCGATAAGAATTCCGGTCGCTCTGACGTCATCCAATCGAAGAGCGCGATGACGTATTGTACTCCCAATCCGTTTTCTCCCGCCGACGATCCGTTCGGAACGAAGCGGAAGATTGTGTGATTCACACACTCTTTTATAGGTGGACATCCGTGCGAAAACAATTCCACGACTGGACAGTTTACGCGCAGCCGTAACCACACCGCTTTTTCTAGTCCTTTCACGAAAATTGTTGTGACGTCGTCGAAGGCTTGCTGAACGACGTCGTTGTTTGTCGTAGTCGTACGTACCGCTATTTCATAACGGACTGGGGCGGTGGAATCGCTCGATCCATCGCCGCGTGCGATTATCTTTCCGATGGAGTTGAGAGATCGGACAAGGCGCTCGAAACACGTACACCTGACATTTCCTTTCTTCGTCATCTTCTTCGTTCGGAATTTTCAACACTGTCAGCAATTTGATGACGAAACGTCCGTTCATGTGATAACCTTGAAGGTCGGCAATGGCGCTCGAAGAAAAAAGGGGGCGGCGTCTCCAGTCACATGTGAATTGTTGTTGTTGTCCACGGGAGGGTGGCGTTTCATCCACACACACCGAAGAAACATCATTCTCCGATGATGTCGTTGCTTCTTCATCTTTTTCTTCCCGGCGGCGCTAGCCGAATTCCGGCCGGCCGGCCGGCGGCGCTAGCCGAATTCGTTTACTACGCTCCGTGAAATCACGAAGGTTAAGCGAATTCGAGACTCGCGGGTTCTTGGGTGACCGGCCGGGAACCCCGGGATCTAACGTCGTCGAGCCCCTGGCCGAAGGAATAAAAGGCACTGACTGACTGCGACGTGACGAGACTTGACTTGAGATTATTGTAACGGAGGATTACTCCAGAAATAAAGCACATTAATGAAGGATTACTTCCCAGTGCAAAGCGCTCAACGCCCCTTAAGGGGCTTGGAGACGCGTTGCGTCAAGGAGTAGCAACAGATTCTTTCCATATCACTTCTTCTAAATCTACGTCTTTTTCGTTTGTTTCATCGTTAGCCGACGGAAAAAAGTCTGAAGGAGTGAAGTCATAAGGCTAGAATGATAAAGCCGGTCACGCAAACTATCCACGTAAGAAAACATAGAACTGAGAATATGTCTTCTGTAGTCATGTGTGATTACGCACGCTGCTTCACTCTCCTCTGACTGACGAACTCTGACTGACGAAGTCATAGGACGAACAATTCATTTTATATACCCCGTCGGAAACGGATTATCACCTCAATGTTTCTTTCGTGTACCCATGAATTGCGACGAGAATCGAAACCGAGCCATTTCACGAGACGAAGCGGACCCTTTTTGCGTACGACGCGCTCCACTAAATGTCGACCAGGATATCGCGTGCGATGCAATTTCTCGGTGTAGAAGCGGCCCTTGATCGTTTCGCCTTGCAGGTCTTCTGGCGAGTACGTCACGGGATTCGAGAGATGCACTCGAACGATTCTGAAGAGTTCGGTTCCCCATCGCGTTTCGTATCCTTTCCGAAACGGTGAGTTTTTGTACGTGCTCACCCGAACGACGTCACCAACTCGAAATCGATTTTCCCTCAGGAGACGCGGGTCGAGAGTTTTCGCTTGTCCGTACACCGTCGTCATTAATTTGTCGTCTTTGACGTCTTTCGGTTTCATACCGATCGACCTGTTTGGTATTGTTGTAATCTCGGAGGAGGGTGGTGAGCATAAGGGTCCAGCGTCGCGTCCCCTCGGCGGTGAAACGCCTCCACATCCGCTCCTTGAGCGTTCGATTGAAACGTTCGACAACGGCGGCCTTCATAATGGAAAAGGTGGAATAATGATGAACGTCACGCTCTCGGAGCCACTTGTTGAGCGCGGTGTTGTAAAACTCGGTGCCTCGGTCGGTTTGTAGGAAAGTGGGGCACTCGACCGCTTGACGTCACGATGCGGTCGAAAGCCTTCACCACATCCGCTCACGTCTTTTTCTTTATCGCTTCCGCCCAGGCGTACTTGCTACACACGTCGATTACTGTGAGAATGTAACGCATCCCTCGATTGCTTTTCATACGGCTCATGTCGACCAAGTCGGCTTGCCATAGATCATCGAGTCCTTTCGTAATCACCCGCCGTCTCGCGTAACGACGTCGGGCAGGCGCGTGCAATTCCGCAGCGAGTCCTTGACGAACGGTCGACGACACGGCGGACGTTTTCTTCTTTTTCTTCTGCATGATCAGAGAAGCTAGCCGATAATACGGCGTCACGCAATTCATCCTCTATTTCTACTATTTCTCCATCGAGTCCTTTGTTACCGGCGGCTTTCGAAGCGTGTAAAAGACTGAGCCTCTTCACGAGTTCCGAGCCTCTCCACGGATCGCGCCAATATTTGTAGTCTGGCGCCGTCACAAAACGTAGTCCCCTCCCTTCTTCTTTTGTTTCTTCGTTTCAAGTCTTTTGCTTCGTCTTCCCCCCGCGAAAAGCCCTGAGATAATTTCACGATATTTCAGTTTATTACCGTTTGTGTTATACGCAAAATTCGGTCTCTAACGTTCTTTGTGAGCGGAACTTAATTCGAGAATTCTTTTGTATTTCAACATATCGTCGTCCGTAATATCATTGAGCTTGGGTTGTTTATCAAAAAGTAGTTCGAGAAGACCGGGCTCGGGATAGAACTTGTGTCCCTGCACGTAGAAGGAACCGTCTTCCGGACGAAGTTCGATGAAACTGTTACCGATGTGAGGTCGGTTTGCTAAATAGTACGGACCGTAAATGTCATCTGTTAGACCGAATTTGGAATCATTTAAATATTCTTCCAACAGAGCGTAATTTTGGAGGCACCTCCGTTTTCAATTTCTCTTCCGAATTTTTGAATCGAACGGGAGCGGGTGGTGAGGAAGGGGGAGGAGGAGGAGGACGCGATGTCTTTCCACGCAAGCTCTTTTTCGCTTTCTCAAGCGCGCTGAGCGTCTTCAAGTCTACGTTTGATCTTTTAATGTTTTTAGTTGTTTCACTGTCTACGTTTCTTCCTCTTCTTCGTCTTCTTCTTCTCGCGTTTTCGCGAAGGCGCTTTATTTTTTCACGCGTCCTCCTATTTTGGATTTCGCTTTCATCACACCCGCCACACCGAGCGCGGCCGCTCTTTCACCGAGACTCGCGTCTCTGGACTGCGGTTTATTTTTCCAGCCATACCCCGGTTGTCCGCCCTTTGCGTTCCTCACCGCCTTTGTAGTTGTGGTAAGCGATGTCGTGTTCTCTACACGCTTCGTCCAAAGGATTGATACCGCGGTCGCCTCTTTGCAGTCTCTTCGCGAGCTTCGTACCGGGCCCGCAAAATTGATATCCACGGGAATGTGAAGTTCGAAGGGCAGTTTGTCTATCACCCGATTCAGCATCCGTCCTATAAATCCTCTTCCGCGATAGTGTCACTCCCCCCGTCGCGTTCCCGCGTCATTGGAATGCTGTCGCACGTACACCATGGAGTAGAGTGAAGTCTACAGCGAAAGAAAAGACACACACACACACACACACACACACATATATATATATATATATATATATATATATATATATATATATATATATATACCTTTAAAAATCACCACCACCACCGTCCGACGGCACGAGAAACCGGTGGAAGCCCGATCGTTATCGACCGTTATGAAGCGCACTAGGTTTACATATCACCGCAAAAGCAAAACGGTCGGCGTTCCACGTTGGAACACATCGCCTTAAAATCGTTGAATGTTCTAAAATCGTTTCCGACGTGTTCTTTGTAGATATACTCGAGGTTGTTATCGTCTTGCGGAAGATGACGATCATATTCGCGTTATCGCGAATCAACTGCTTGGGAATTTTGGTGTACGTTTGACAGATAAAGCAGTCCGTGTGTTTATGTCTCCCGGCCGCGAAGTAGGCTTTGATACAGTCTTGTTTTTCGGTAGCGATGTCGTCGAAAATGAAAACACTGTCGGGCGACGCCTCAGCTGGCGGCACGATGCTATCGTGTTGCGAAAAGAGCGAAAAGGATGGAGTCCGTCGCAGACTTGTACGTTTGAAGTACATGTACATGGGCTGTGTGTCTGTTGTGGAATATAAATACACGTTGCGAAACGCCAGTCCGAACTGTCCGGTGAGAAGCGAGACGACACCGGAAGGTCCCACAATAAGAGCGCGCACGCTATCGGGGAAAAGCGGTCCGTGTCGGCTCTTGTTCTCATCGTCTTTTCCGCGCCATAAGGCCGTCATGTTCACGACGGGCAGTGTCGCCGATTGTTGAACAACGTTCATAGCCATGCGAAGAAAGAGAGACTGTTTGCATGCTACCCAAGGAAACTGTTTTAAAACATCAAAGGAGAGAGGGAGGGGAAAGAGATACCCTACACGGAGTGTAATATGGATAAGAAATAATAAAAAAAATTCCATAATTTATTGATCATTAAAAAAATACAAAGGTGACACATTACATATGGCTGTTATGGTTGTCGGTGGTAGTCATCGATGCAATCGTTATCTGCACAGCTCTCGCTAACCATTCCGCTGCGTTGCGCGCGCATCCGCTGACGTCCAGCGGAAGAAGAAGATCGCAGCAGACCGCAGCATCCGGTGAGGTGGATGTCGACCGTTCCGTCGTCGTCTTGCAGCGTCGCGATGGTACTGTTTTTTGTTGTTTTTTTCTGGCCTTTCGCTCTTTTGGTTTTGTGCCCTTTCTGGTTTTCTTCGTCTTTTTCGATGTACAATGCATCGTACAGGGATGACCGCATGCAGAAGGAAAATCGGGGGGTGGGGAGACGTCGATTTCTCCTCCTCCTCCTCCATGTCCCCCATGTCCTCCTCCTCCATGTTTTCTTTGATATCAACAAAAACTGCGAGTTGCGAATCGCAAGAAGAAGAAGACGAACCAACTTCGACTTCACCGGGCGAAGCAGATGGATATTCTTTTTCTTCGTTCATCATCATCTCGTGAAGGAAAGACACGCAATGAAGGCAGTGAGCGAAACACACGACTGCTTACACGATCACGTTTTTCCTCACCACAAAGTCGTCGATCGGTGCGTATTGCACTTCCGTTTTGTAGATAATGACACAATACGCTGTGACGTCAGCTGGCATAGCTGTATCTGTTTCCCATGTGATCTTGATGTCAGTTTGCGAGGGGAGTACGGCAGACGCTCTGCTGGAGACGTCCCATACGATAACAGGAAACCAAGCATTCAGATACCAATATTCCATTGTCGATACGGGTTCGCGATTGTAGTAAGAACGTTCCGCTTTTTGCATCATTTCAAAGAGATACGGCTGCCAGTGTTCGGTGTCTCCGGTATAAAATTTTACTTTGCATTGAAGTTCGGAATAAGGGTAAAACTCGTCGTTTAAATACAGTTTTGCTCTTGTCATATCGTTACCTTCGAATATACCCGAATTCTGTTTCAGGTCACTGTCTTTCCCCTTTTGCATCCCAAAGAAAATGTACAGGGGATGGTCCTCTTTTGCGGCAGTCTTCACCGCCCACTGAAACGGTCCCTTTCCTCCACTTGGAACGTTGGGATATTCGTGAAGTTCCCATCGTCTGAATTGCACGGGGATCGGCCGCCGACTGTCCAGCGTTCTCGTCACCGCGAGGGAAGCAGCATCGCTCAGCGTCAAATGAGGCATTCTTTAAATCACATCCGTCACTGTAATCGTTGTTTCGTCTGGTGTTTCGACTTTCGTCGTGAGACATCGATTATCGTGACGACCTCGAATGAGAACGAGGTCGTGTTTCACACCAGTCATGATACGCGTGTGATCTTCGAAAAATCCCATCCACAGTCGCAACGGCACGATACCGTAAAATTTCCCGCCGCTCGAACGAGCATGGGTTTGGTGTTGCTTTTAGTCCCAGTCCCATCCTCGTATAATAAGAGATCTTCGGTCCAACACGCATTGCCGAACGATCTTCTTTCTGCTGGCGAAAGGAAACACGTGTTCTTCATCGTGCTCGTAATACCCGGATTTTTCACACGATCACGTTGTTTATTTCGTAACGAATTTCGCTAAAAAGAAAACCGAAACCGTTGTTAATCAATTCGCAGTTGGTGCGCTCTGTGGTGCCCGTCTTGACCGCAGATCCCGCGATGACGAGCGAACTCTCGCAAGATAAGAGAACGGCGTCCTTATCCATGATAGTAATGCGAATTTCATCGTTATTGCCAAACGATTTAATGTACGGAAATGTTCGTGAACAGCTTCGTTGACAATGTGGTGTTTTATATTCTCCTTGCGGTGAATGTCGATCGCGTGTTCGTCCACAAATTCCGTTGAAGCATGATGATTGGTCTTTATTTTCTTCCACGACATTTTTCGTTTTTCTTCTTCTTTAGAAAAATATCGTAACCCTACGCTCGTAAGGTTTGTCGACCGGATGGTGTTAACGTGGTGAGCGGACAAAGCACTCTGTGCCTCGGTCGCGACACGACCTGCATTTTATAGTGCTTTTTTCGATGTTCTTTTTAGAAGAAAGCGGCATTGTGATTGCTTCTGGGGCGTACGAGTAAGGTGCACGTCAACGGTGTTTCCGGGTAAAACGGAATCGGTTGACCGTCCGCGTTCTCTAGTCGAATCGCTATCTCGTCAATCCAACGTCGCGTGACGCGGTGAAAGATTTTTTCGGTCGGCCTTTCTTCGACGATGGCGGCGGGTAAATCGTTCACGTGAAACTGATACAGCACGTGCGCTATTCGATTGTTTATATACCCGCTTTCGATCACGTTACACGTTACGAACACTTCAAAATCTTTCACGATCGTCGGCGAAGCATCGGCCGTCACGAACACCCCGAAAGGTGTGGGTGACAGGGTCTTTGAAAATCCGAGGAGAGGACCGATGGACGCGGCGTGCTCGAAACGGAGCGTGAATGACCTGTTGACGCGCACTTTGTTCGTTTGCGGATCCGCCACCAAATCGAAAAAGTACTTCTTCTCCGCAAAGTCATCGGGAAACTGTGTGCGTAGGATGCTCGATATATGATGATAAATGTCTTCTAAGGTATACGTACCCGGAGGGACGGTCAGCACATAGCTTGCCGGAGTTCCCCCGCCAGCCCCCTCGACAACTTCGTAGTGGAGTTGGTTGTGACCGTCCTTCACGTTGCGAATGGTGTGAATGGTGTGAACGCGCTCCGCTGAGATGCACTAACGCGAGCTCGTACACGTCGTTCGACAGGTCGACACCCGGCGCAAATTTCACCGAGATCTCCGGCCCCTTCCCAATGATAGTGTACGTGCGCATGACACGATCGTCACAAGCTAAATGACAACATCCGGTGTTTAATCTTCCCTTTTTCTTCTTCTTCCATTCATGAAAAAGAAATTGCAGACATAACTTGCCGCAATTGCTCGCGTTGTATTTTTGAACTCGACGCGTGTTGTACGTCACGCGGTGCCCGCGCGCGTATCGAAGAAATTCGGGAGGGGGCGGAAGTCCGAACGAATCGAAATAACGCACCGCTCGGCCACGTTTCGCGTACGCGACGAAATGAGTACCGTCGCCGCTGGCGTCGTCGAGGTTGACGACGCCGCACTCACGCTCCGACGCCCTTGGTCTTTGGGCAACGCATTACGCGTAAACACGCCACGAAAATAAGGAATGTTCAAAATCTTCTTCGCAATACGTGTCATTTCCTCGTGCGTGAGCGGTCGACGCGGTACTCCGCTCATTCGTTTTTTCGAGACGTCCTCCTCTTCCTGCCCTCCCCCCTTCGTCTTCCTGTTCGTTCGAAGCATTTTCGCGGCCCTTAGCAACACACCCGAACCTTTTTTGGTTTCTTCCATGACCTTGTTATGACGCACCATTTCCGCTAATTCTTGGTTTTTGTTTTGGCGTTTTTCACAGCTTCCGTAGCGGCACGCCCTGCGACAGTCCCGAGCGCGCTCAGTCCGCTTAGAATGTCGGAATAGGAGGTAGAATCCGCCTCTTTTACTCTTCCTTCACGCGCTGCTTTCCTACTCCTCCCTCGAAATATTCCGCGACCCATCGCGGGAGTGATCACAGCACCAGCCGGCGAATCGGTGTCAAAGCTCACTGCTCTCTCACCTCTTCGTGCGCCTCCTCTCCTCTGTGGTACAATCTTCCTATAATCTCTCGTCGTTGTCGTTCTACACACTGTGCGAACCATGACAGTACTAATCGACGAGAACAAGTGTTAAAAAAACACACACAAGTCTCCTTTAAATATCCTTCTCCAATATCCCCTTCCATACCAACGGTTATTGAACTTTTCCAAATTGTCTATATCGACAGCGACTTTATCGCTCAACCTTTTGAAATTCTCTATCATGGTGTCAGAGAAACTCGTCAGACGCGCGTTGAGCAATCCAATTTTTTGTCTATCTCTGTTTCGAGATTAGATAAACCGTTTTTCACTAGTTCTTTATGCGTGTGAAAAAGATCTTCCGCGTGTTTTTTCGCTTTCGTCAGCGTGTCGTCCAATTGAGATTTAATCACCACGTCCGAGCTGCTGGTGCCGGCGCCTACTTTGGGAATACGTTTGTTGCGAAAATTGTAATTACCGGACGAACCGACTTGCGGTAACGTGTCCAAGAGCCTGGGAGGAATTTTTTTCGTGCGCGGCCACGAGCGCGCTGCATTCGTTCATCGCGAACGCCTTTAGGTCTTTTTCCTGTTGATCGACACACGTAGAGAGCTTCCTCTCGAGAGCATCGAGTTCGCTTTTTGTTGTTTTTTTCACAGTTTTCGCAACCTTCCTCTCGAGAGCATCGAGAGTATCGCTTTTTCTTTTATCACAGTTTCCGCAGACTCATCATCATCATCTCTTCTCCTTATGCGCTTATGCAAAACACTATCGATTGATTCATCAACGTATCGCTTCGTGACGCGCCCGAACCGCGTGTCCGAAGACATCCATCGCGACTGGGAGCTTTGTTTTCTAAATCCGGATATATATAAAATATATTTAAAATTTTGACCACCAAAGCGGCGTTTCGACCCACTGTGTACTGTTTCGCAAAACGGAGAGTCGCGTCCTCGGGTTGCGACGCGATCGGAGCATTTTAAAAAATTTTGACCGCCAAAGCGACGTTTCGACCCACTGTGCGCCCTCGCGCCATGTAGTTGCGAAGCGAAGAAGAAAAGTCGAGTTTCGATCTACTGCGATGAGTCCGCGCGCCCTCTTGCATCAACACGGGATACTGAAAAAAATACTCGCGGTGAGGTGCACGCGCGTGCTCTCTCTTAGCGAACGTGTGAGTTTGCGCAAAGGTTTTATTCGAAGCGCATGTTAAAATTAAAGAGCGCTGGAATGATGCATTTCCGGGCGGCTGAAGCGAGGTCGAGGGGAGATTGTCTTTTATCGGAATGACATGGTGACCTCGAGGGGAGATTGGCGTCTATCAGAATGATATTCGCCCCACCCCACCCGCCTCCAGCGCATGGAGCTTCAGTCGACAAGTGAGTAGTCAGTCAGCAGTAGTCAGTCAGCAAGATGCAACAGCAGCAGCAGCGTCGGATCGCCTCTGTGCAACGAATAATGTCTCTTGCACCGCATGGGGACACGGCGGGTGTGCTCATGATGCTGCAACATGACCCGCTATTGTTAATGTATTTATTTTTTATTTGAAAATTTGTGACCCTTTGAACTCTCTCTGTATTTATTTTTTATTTGAAAACTTGTGACCTTTTGAACTCTCTCTCTCTCTCTCTCTTTTGTTTTAAGGCTTGGGCCGCAACGAGGAACGGTGAAACGGCACTTCACGCCGTCTCGGGAAGCGGTGCCATTAACACCGCCCGATTGCTCCTTATGAGTGGAAGCGACATCGATAGAAAAAATCGGTGGGGCAGAACGCCACTTCATTTTGCTCTAACATATGAGCACTATGAAGTGGCGCATCTGTTGGTGAGGTTGGGGGCGAACGTACTGAGTCGGGACAGGGGAGACTCAGTGCACTTGACGGAGCGCCTCGCGTCGTCCAGTTCGAACTATTGTATGACGCTCGTCATGCAATAAGTACCGAAATGGAGCGAGTCGCCGACCGGCTTGACATGCCCCCCCCACGCTACGGCACCCACGCTCCGTCACCACCGCTGCGGCCAAGTGTTATCGCGCACACCGCGACGCCGGCGGCGGCAACGACCACGCCGTCACCGCCGCTGCTGCTGCCGGCGACGTCGTGGCCGTGGTCTCCCTCCACTGAACCGCCGCCGCCGGCGTTGCCGACGCCCACTGCCGCCGCCATTCTCACACACCGAGGACAACGGGGCGCAGAGGCTTGTAGTGCCATCACCACCGACGCCGGCGCCGATTATCCGGTTGCGGCAACCGATAATACGGCTTCGGCGGCTAGGGAGTCGGGAAGAGCAGAAATGAAAGTAATTTTTTTAATTCTCATTTTATTCATTGGCTGAGTTCTTATTATAATCTGCGTCTCATTGTTGTAGTTGCTTCGAATAATGTCCACCGAGCCTCTGCGTCTGCAACTAGCGTATCTTTTGTCTTTAAATAAAGAACAGAACTTTTCAAATTCACTGTTTTTTATTTGATTACCTATTACAACTTTGTAGGGTTTCCTTTCTTTTTGTTCCAAACTATATCAATAATTCTTAATTTATGAAAGTATTTGAATCTTATTTTATTTAATAATGAAACAAGTCTCAATCGTCGTCGAAATATATCAAAATATACAGTGAAGGTTTTTATATTTCATTTAAAAATAAAATACAGTGTATACGATTTTTTAATAAAATCTTTTTTGGATGGTGTGTGGATTAAACGAAAAGGGATTCGATAGATTTTTTTGGATGGTGTGTGAATTAAATGAAAAGTGTTTTTTCATTTGATGTTTTTTATTTCATTTATGTATCAAATTATACAGTTAATTTAACATTCATTTAATATGGTTTATTAATAAAACACAGAGGATCGTATACATTGTGTATATAAAAGTGTCTTAATGTTTTTCCAATCATCTTCCTTAAAAAGACGACTTTTGATTATATTAGCACCACATTAGCTTTATTAGTTGGGTTGACACTCAGGTAACATAAATGTGGTTTTTCAGGTAAAAATCATCAACCCCTATGATATCGATGTCTACTGTGAATCGGAAAGCAAACAAAACATTATTACAGAATGAACATGAATGTAAAAAAATTGTATTTTCTCTTTACTTACCATTACGGTAAGAAAATTTCAAATCGATGTTGCAACGTTGCAACATAGTTTTGTGAGTCAAATTTTTCCGACTCCACCGTTTTAACGTGAGGAAAGAAAATACCTTTCGGTATTTCGTCAAAGTGGAGACTTGTTGTGGATCCCGCATGCTTATTTAATATACTTTCCCACGGGCTGAAGAAAATAAATTTCCTTATTGTACTATAGAATTTTTAAAAGAAAAAAGTTACGTAAATAGAAAAGTTGATTTTTTTACACTTACCTCATTGGCGGTGGTTTGTATATTACGACGGGACAATCTGCTTTCGTTGACAATTTTTTGGTCGTTCGCTTCAATTATTGCAAGCGCTGTTGATGAGGTTGGTGTCGTGCTTTTCAAAATTTGATTATCGAAATCGACATTTTCAAAATCAATGATAATTTCATCATGTAATAGTTTGGATATATCTTTTTGCGTCTTTGTTTTGAATAGTTTCCGTTTTTCCTTAATATTCTCTAGAGTTCTTTGGTAAGAAAAGGAAAAAATAATTAGATTGAATTTTTCGACTGCAATTGAAATGTTTCACTGATTTTTTGTTGTTAAATTAAAAATCAAATCATAACTTGCGGTTTTCGTTTTCTATGCGGTGTTTCTTTCACTTCTTCTTCTACTACTTCTCCTTCCTCTATTAAATTATTTTTTATTAAATTAACACTCTCGTCTTCCCCAATTAAATAACCTGTACTTCTACTCATTTTTGAATTTAAACAAAAACACGATACTGCACTTTACAGCACGATACTGCTCGAAGAAGCAACTGTAAAATGACACACTTTCCTGAAAACCTCCGTATGTGTGTGTGTGTATATATATATATATATATATATATATATATATATATATATATATTGTAACGAATATTGCGTCATCCCCCGGCACCACTTCGAGGTCCCTGTTGTCTCGGGTTACGTCATCTGCCGGCGACCACGAGCTGCCCGCGAGCGCGGTTGCATCACCTGCCGGCGGATTACTCCAGAACAGTCGCGGTGTCCGGAAGGTTCTGGATTGTCTTGACAGGTATAAATTTTTTTTCTCTTTTTTAAATATTTTATGTTCGTTAGTGAATGATCAGTTGTTTTTTGTTGTATTTTGTTTTTTTCTTTTTTTTGTTTTTTTTTTTTGTTTTTGGACTCTTGTAGCTTGCCAGCGTTCCTTCTCGCAGTCTGTCTGTACGTCGTTGTCTCACTCACACTCATATACTATTTGTGAAGTTGCTGTGTATCGTGAAAGGTGAGGGGTGAAATTTTTTTCTCTTTTTATATATTTTATGTTCGTTAGTGAATGATCAGTTGTTTTTTGTTTTAGGACTCTTGTAGCTAGTTAGACTCTTGTAGCTAGAAAGAATGGAGAATTCTTGTATTGCAATCGCTCTTCAATGGACGGACGTCGTACAGTCTTTAGACGGTAGGGTACAGCGCGGTTTAATTTTAAACCCCCCTCCTCCACACAACATCGTGGATCCAGTCGCGTGTCTGAACCGGTGTCGTGTGCCGTTCCATTTAAAAATGTTTGAACTTGTCAATGGTCCTGCGCGCCGTTCTTGTTTCAAAATTTTGCGCAAATCGAATGTCAGTTTTTAATCAAACACGAGAACGTTGAGACTCGCGAAATCGTGGGAGAGTTGCAGACCATTTTTCTTTCGACACGGGCTGCGGTTTTAACACGAGGTGATGACATTTCAGAATTTTTCCTTTCTCACATCGCGGATCCTATAAATTCCAAATTTGACGAATTTTCCGAGAGAGACTCCGGAAAATCGTTGGCTTCTATCGTCGCTTTTCATGTTTCGGCTCACTTTTTCGAACCTATCGCTCAAGTCGGTAGTTCTTATCACCCTCTACCGAAGGGGATCAGTAGTCGTCACGCTGCGATTAAAGTGCGCAATCGAGATGAAAAATGTTTTCTGTGGGCGCTGTCCTCACTTCTCTTTCATAAACGACAGCCCCCACACACCAAAATTTTAAATTCGGACCGGACGCTTACCTACCCAACTCTTTTCGATGAATTAGAAAACAGTCTCGATTTGCGCGGCATCACCTGGCCCCTTCCAATTCACGAGATAAAACGTTTCGAACGACAAAATTCCACTTTTTCGTTTAATGGTTTCACGCTAGAGTTCGATTCGGTTGACAAAACGTGGAAAATGGCAGGTCCTGTGCACTTTTCGGGAGCGAAAAAAGAGAATCATTTTAATTTCTTGTTAATACACGGGGATGGTGACCAGTCGCATTACGTTTGGATTAAAAATTTAAGCAGACTGGTCAGGAATCAACATTCAGGTCACCGCGGTAGGATTTTCGTTTGCGAGAGATGTTTGAACGTGTTTTCATCGCGAAACGCGTTCGAGTCTCACGAAATCGATTGCGGATCCGTGGGCGCTCCCGCACGTTTGATCCTTCCATCGGAGACGGATGCGGAGGAGGGGCGCTTTATGCAATTTAGACATGTCGAAAGACAGCAACGATGCCCGATTGCGGTTTACGTTGACTTCGAAGCGCTCACCCGCCCCGTGTCCTCGTGTGAACCGCATCCGAGCAGATCTTTCCTTCAGCCCTACCAACTTCACGAGCCCTTTTCGGCGGCGCTTCAAGTGGTGTGCTCGTTTGACGAGTCGCGGAATCAGCTGGTCACCTTTCACGGACCCGACGTCGCGATGCAATTATTAACTTTCTTAGAAGGTCTCGCGAAAGATTACGAACAGCTTTTAGAGCATGCGTCTCCTCTCGTGATGGAGGAAGCAGACGAGCTCTGCTTTCAAAATTCCGATGTATGTCACATTTGTAAAGGGCCTTTTCTTCCAAATTCCGTCCGCGTCAGGGACCATGATCATTTTTCGGGTGACTTTCGCGGCGCGGCTCATCAATCGTGTAACGTCAACTTTCCCGCACCAACTCACATCCCCGTCGTCATGCACAACGGGAGCGGTTACGATTGGCATTTTCTCCTTCAAGCCTGGGGCGAAATGAAATTTTTCGTCTGAACAGCGACGGGTTGCAAGTCATTCCACACAACCACGAGAGATTCGTGGCGATTTCCCAGAAAATCGGGAAAGTGGAACTACGACTTCCAGTGGATGACGGAAAGTGACATCGACCGGTTGAACCTCACAGAGGCGACCGGTGAAGTCGATCGGGGGTACGATCTGGAGGTTGATCTCGACTATCCAGACGAGATTCACGATCGCTTGAGCGATTTGCCGCCCTGTCCGGAAAATCGCGTCCCCCCGACTCGAAAAGCAGACAAGCCAAGTTGTTGGCGACGCTTCTACCCAAGCGTCGTTACGTCATTCACATTCGAAATTTACTTCAGGCCCTCGAGATGGGAGTACGACTCACGAAAATTCATCGCGTTATTTCGTTTTCACAACGTCCTTGGCTTGCCGCGTACACGGACCTGAACGCGCGTCGGCAGTGCGCGTCCTCCGACTTTGAAGATAAATTTTATAAACTTATGAACAATTTGTTTACGGGAAGTCGATGGAGACGGCGCAACCACAGGGCTTATCTCGTGAATCGGTGGAGGGGAAGCGTGGGCGAGACGTCTTATCGCTGATCCGCGTTTGTGCGCAGTCATCACGTGAACGGCGATCTCATGACCATCGAGTTGCGTAAAACGAAGGTGAAGCTCGCGAAGCCCATTTATTGGGGATTTTGTATTTTGGAAATTTCAAAACATAGAATGTATAATTTTTTATAGTTATTATCAGAAAAATCTTCGCGACCTTCATCTTCTTTACATGGATACCAATTCATTCATTCTCTCTACTTCCACGAGCGTGTACGCTGAGATGAATCGGCATCCATCCTGGTTCGATACTTCCTGTTTCGGTCCCGATAACGAATTTGGCGTGACACCGCGCAATAAGAAAGTATTAGGACTGACGAATGCGGAAGCGATCCCCTGCTCGGCTACGTAGGTTTACGTTTAAAAATGTACTCCATCGACACCCGATCTCGAGCGTGTTCTTCTATGCTATGTGTAGCTATACTACGTATACGTAGCCTCCATGTTATAACAGTTTCATTAGGAAACAATCGGAAGGAAACATTTAATATCACTTTTACCAATCTACCCAAAAATGAGGAAATTATAAACTTACCTTGTTTACTTGAATTTAAAATCCAATCGCCGATTTTTCAGATGCACAAATTTCTCCATCACAAATTCATTGAAATTGCTGGTTTCTCTGATAAGATGCTTCTCTATTGACAGCATTGCGAGGGTGCACAATCGCTCGGTTGTCATTGTATTTCTAAGAAATGTTTTTATCCTCTTCATTGTTGAAAATGAGCGTTCGGCTACTGAGGAAATCATTGGAGTAGTGAGAAGAACTCAAAGATGTTTGAAGATTTCTGGAAAAATTTCTTTCGACATTTCATTTTGTAGCATGACTTGATATCATGGTACCGCTCCTGTTGCATTTTTAAATTCGCTTCTCTTGTACATACTAGCTCGCAATTCGTTTTTTTAGTGCGCCTGCTTGTAACACTGGATAGACATCAGCAGCTTGTCTGAATTATTCTTCAGGAAATTGTTTAAAATATTTATCAAAATTTTTACAGTACATCAGCTGAGCAGCGTGAACATGATTTGTGAACGAAAAACGATCATTAACATGAACTAATGTGGAGTCACATACTTCTTTCGCATGTGCTGTAGCATTGTCAGTTTTTCTTCTTTTATTACTTTCAGGTGTGTTGTCAAAATAAGTGGCACTGATCTGGTCAATACTGTTACAAACCCACTGCACGTTGCTTCATCGGCGATTATAGATATAAATTTTGCTTTCTTTATTTCTTCCTTTATCAGATCACGTGCCACTTCTAGCATACACTGCAACAATTCTATCTGTACTGTCTTTGACGTTCCTTTGAAAATTGTGGCACCTTCTAAATGATGTTTATAGCACCGTCAGTGGTACTAACAAAATCAACTAACCCTCAAAATATCTAAGGGTTTTCCGATTGTTCACTTTCGTCATGCCCTCGCAATGCAAGCTCAAATACACCACAAAATTTGACACGGTTTATAAGTGTCCAAAATATGTCTGTTCTTACGCACTGCATCGTTGTGTCGTTTTACAGAGACGATAACTGTCGTCAAGCTGAGTCACAATATTCAAGCGTCCCAATAAAGCAAGTTTATCACTACTGTTTTTATGGAGATGAGTCTCTTCATGTTTTTTAAAGTTTCTCACTCAAATGGTTCATGTCATTGTAAGCGATCGTCGCCCACACATTTTTCCTCCTTGCTAAATAAGATGCAAGGAAAACAAAACAATGTTTTTTTCCCTCACACCCACGGAGCCACTTAAAATGTCGAATAAATATTACAATTGAATCGTCGACGAAACTCTCGTTTAGCTGATTTCACAGTTGTTTCAATTTTCAGATCAGGCTAATCCGGACCAAGCTTCTTGATTTCAAGAATGTCATCGTAGATAACCTTTTTTCCAATAAGATTAACAACTTGTTCATTTTAGAGATAATTAGCACCAGGATGCACAGACACTATAACTTACAGCACTATTCGAACTCGAGATGTAATTCATAGTTTTACACTGATTTTATGACGCCCTTCACCGTCCACATTAGAAGCAAAACTTGCGTTTCGGAGTAACGTTTCGGGGACACTGTTTTACTGACAGTGCGACGGAGACTTCGTCTGCGAATTGAGTGGCGTGATAGTTCGAGAGAGCAGAAAAAGCCGTACTATTAATGAGATTGTAATAACGAAGTGTTTATTCTATTTTGTTCAAATTTTTGGGTGTTGCGTGAACCTATGAATCCTATGAACCGCCCTTGTTCATAACTTTCTAAACAGCATGGCGACGAGCTGGTATGATATAGGCATACAAAAACCGTCACAGCGTCTACAAAAATGCATCGACAGAAATTGTGATTATGTCGAATAATAGCTAAATATTCAAGCTGTAAACTGATGTAAACTATTGTAGAAATAAACAGGTCTATGTACTTATAAAAAAATAGGAGACCTTTCTCTTGGGATTACCCTCGAATCTAACTAAATTAACAATAGTTAACTTTGACACTATCACATATTTAATATGTTGCAATCAGGGGCGGCTCGTCCTAAGGGTGTCTGGAGGAGAATTCTAGCGGCCGGCTGCTCTGATCGGTAGTTTTCCGTGGTTTCTCCGATCAACACCAGGTGAATGCCGGAGCAGTACCCTACAAAACGGGCCACGGACCGCGCGCGATCTGTCCTTCCCTTCCTTGTCCTATCCTCTCCCCTGACACACTCATTTACACTAACATGCACTACACTACCACATATTCCGGGAGACCGGTCGGGAGCTTAGAGCTTGTCCCGGCTGGGGCGGTGCCCCGCTGGTGGGAGAGTCCTGGTTAGGGGGAAACCCCACTAGCCGACGGTAGGTCGGTGCCGGATCTCGCCATCCAGCGAGGGGGAAGAACCGCCATCTCCCGGAAAAAACAAGCACTGCACTAACGCGACTAATGACCAAAGCAGTTGACGCGCCCGGAAACACGAAAAAATCAATCAATCAATCGTCCTAAGGGCCACACCAATATGTAATAAATACAAAAAAATGTTTATTTATCTTTACAGAAATCTCTTTGTGATAATTGCAGTACTTTATTGGAATTGTTTTTTCATGAAGATCGACAATTCATCCCCAGAACTCATTTCAAGTCCCAATAACAAGAATTGGGGGGGTCATAGTTACTTTCCGCCCTCAAAGATAGCGTTAGTAGTGCTCACAGGGCCCGGCCTGCGTGGGCCCCAAAGCTGTATCTCCTCCACTCCCTTTACGAGGTCAGCGCCCTTTCGTACTGGGCGCGACCACTACTTGCTAACTTTAGCAGTCCTAGGGGCCCGCATCAACGGGCTCTTTCTCAGAGAAGGGCAGCCTGGCCGCGCCGTTTCCTAAGTTCTCGTGAAAGTTCTGCGCGCTGTAAGATGAACACGGTGGATTCATTACGTCTTTTCCCGTTTTCTTCACTGAGAATTGAAGAAAAAAATGATATTAAACGGTTAGGAGTACATCAACCGAGTGATTTTTCATTTACACAAATTGATGGAAAGAAGAAAAGAAATTATTCCAAAAGGTAAGCTATGGGATTAGCATCATTTTTACAAAAATCGTTTGTCTGTTGACATAACACTGATTAAAAGTCTTAATAAAAAATCCTACTTCTGATTTTGAGGAAAGTTTATAGATTTAAAGGTTTAACTAATTAATAATTAATATTAATTATATGAATGATTAATGACAGTTCTTTAATTAAATAAGTTATTGATTCTGAGACGACATTTGTGCTTTTGCGGCTGGCCCCTCCAGGAAAGAATGTCACGATCCGCCAGTGGTTGCAATTTTAACACTTAAAACACGCTTAATGTAATATATTGTGTATATATACACTCACCACCAAACGTGTATATCTTGTACCTCTAATTTAGTCTGTCCGTTTACTGCCCGCTGCCTTCGAACTGCTCCGAGCGTGTCAAGAAACCACTCAGGAAATCGGCAACCGGAGCCCTTGGCTGGCTCTTCTTTACCAGTAGGAGGGGGAGAGAGTCATTCAACGAACGCACGCTGTAAGGATGCCGCTGGACCCCAGCGGTTTCTTCGGCGTTGCCGCCTCTTGACTGATGCGCCGACGAGAGAACGATTTAACACAGATTTCAACAGAACAGATTATACAGAATTTTGAAAAATGTATCTCGCAGAAAAATAATGAGGCCAATAATTATTTTTAATATAATTTATCTAGACATACTTTCGCCCTCGTAACTTTCTCGGGCTGTATGTCTCTCGGCTGTCCGGGACAAGCCGCGTCGATTTGCTTGTAGCTGACGTTTCGGCCAACATATTGTGGCCTTCCTCAGAGCGTACTGCTGGCAGCAGTCCCGGACAGCCAAGAGACATACTCCGGCCGCGGAAGCCTACGTAATCATTTCTCGGGCTACCGCCGGTAGCCCACAGTATACGCCACTGCATGCAAGTCTCACATTCACATCTGTTCAACTCAACACAGAACACGTGAATTTGGCGTGAATGACCGGAATCACATATGCAAACGCACTGTCTGCTCACCACAACATTGTGTGCGGAAAACCTTCGGACTCTGCCGCCGCCCAAGCACTCTTCCAATGCACCCCCACCCGGCACACACTTCCACCACTGTTTCGTTCTCCGTTAAGGGCATGGGCAAAGGCTGGGACGGACCTCCGAGAGTCCGCCAATCTACATTCTGGGTCATAGACAGTGCTCTGTGCTCTGGATGAGAACATTGATCTTTGGTGCAGCCCATGCAAAAACATTCATTCTTAAAACATTTTTCTGATACATTCGCTATGCTCATGCCAACATTTTTGTTCTTTAACAATTCGCGTATGTTAAATTCTGAAACCTTTCGTGTTTGTTAATTTTAATGAGAGGCGCCGCCCCAGAGTCCTCAAAGAGCAGCCGCCACTGCAAGAGAGGCCTGGAAACCTCTTCATTGAAACGTAATGGGTAATACTCGTGCGAAAAAACTGTTGTCGGCTGTCCCCCCAATCCCTCGCACGGTACGATTGGTTGAATTTCTGATGACGCAAATATTCGGGCCAAAAACGGCAAATGTCATAATCTGTGCCATAAGATGCCATTTTATGAACTTTTTTTTTTTGCAAGGAAAAATGTCGTTTATTATGCAGGATTACAAAAAATATTATTTTGTGGCTAAATGAAGATACCGAAATTTTGAATTTGCGGTGTTTGTATATTTTACTGAACTCCTGAAATAACAAAATCAATCAATCAATTATTCTAACATTGTGGACATTTCCTTTTTGCACATTGGATGAAGTGAATCTCTGTTATAGTTAACCAAAAATATTTGTCCTCAGAAATTCATTATATCCAGAGTCAACTGTATTTAATTAATGTTTCAATGTGTATTTTAATATGAATACTTGGCCTTTCATATGAATATTGTTCCTTTATCAAATATTCCAGAAAATGAGAAAGAAAGAAAGAAAGAAAGAAAAAAAAATCAGTGACAAAAATGTAATTATAACTGTAACCTAGGCATAATAAAATCAATCAATAATATTTTCTGCTTTACATATCTGCACATTTATTACATTCTAACCATAAAAATGTGTAAGTTTATCATACATTACATCATATTTACATATTATCACAAAGAACTCTTGCACTCTACCATCTATACACATTTGTGGTTAAAATCATTTTACTTTTCATGTAATGGACTTTTAACATCAAAGTACATCAGTACCACCAAAACTGTATAGAACAATTTTGACATTAAAGGAACCATTAAAGCATTACGTAATTTGCATATTCACAATCTACTCTCGTTCAATAATAGTTTTCAATCATTACAATAATTTGCATTAATTTTATTACAATTAATTGCTTTTACACATAATGCATAACTTTCAGTCTGTGAAAACTATTTTCTAGTGAAGAGCACAGTTTATTCTTTTAAGAAAAGAAATATTTACAACATAATTTCTATCTTTCATGTATGTCATTTTGCACTTGCCTTTTTTCTCCTGCTCATCTTCTGTAATTACTTCTATAAATAAGTTTAATAGTTAATAATACCTATTACACCATTGCATAAAACACTAAATCATGAAGCAATTCAGAGACACTTTAATGTAAGAAAGTCCTGATATATATGTATATACACACAAATTATATTGCCTTATCAATAAACTCTCATGAAATAACAATATACAGTCTTCAAAATTTAACAAAACATTTTCATTAATCTAATTTTTAACAAATGTAAAAACTTTTCATTTAAAATGAAATATCAAGACAATACTCAACATGATCAATACAGAGAGAGGAGGCAAGAAGCATTACTGAATCAAACAAAGCAAAGTTCACATATCTGAAAGAGTCTGGAATCACATATCACAGTAATCTCATTATAAAATAAATGTATTACATTGTTTGTTGAAAAAATCAACATACTGTACCATGAATATAAACTAGTGATTATGTTGATTCAATTTTTACCACATGAAAATTAATTTTCATATTACAACTTCAATTAAAATTAATTTTCTTGTGCTGCAAAGACAGTTTTCCATAGGTACCTATCATTTTTATATTCAATTCTTGTACTTTATCTCATGTCACTTATTAGATTTTCGGTAATCTATTAGATAAGACATATAATTATATTTAACATAACATCCAATAGAAATAGAATAACAAGAATAATAATTCTTAATTCTTCCTGAGGTAAGAAATACTACAAAGACTCAGGTAATGCAATTCACATCATTAGACATCAGTTAATGTGACTGCAAAACACTAGTTTACTTGAGGTTTGAACATAAATATTATATAGAATAACTTTAGTGAGTATTTATGACATATAATTGATATTTAATTACTATACTTATAATATTGATACAGATATTTTTAATGCCTTGTTGAGAGTATTTGCTTTATAACAAAGCTTTGGTGATTTTCAAGTAACAAGTACATGTGTCGTGCTCACCCTTACTGTCAACTGCAAGTTATTATAGATCATCAAACCATCAGCATGAAAAAAAAAAAAAGGACTTGACTTTTCTATGAATTATTTTCTTTCCAAGAATGTTTTTCTTTCACTTAAATGTACACATACATGAAAAACATTTCTAGGTAAAAACAACATTTTATATTTATGCAATAAAACCTTACCTTTAATTTGGTGATAAAATTTAGAGGAAAATGTAAGTACAATAAAAATACTTGGGTTTTTGTAATGTGGCAGCTGAGGGTGTTATCTTCAAGATGGAACACGACACGATTTTTTGTGTCTTTCTCAGTCCTGCCACAAGATGTTGTTGCGTGATTGTGATCATATGAAGCAGTGCTGCAGATCAAGCGACTCTAGCAGCATGACTGAGAGAGATGTGAAAAGATGTACCATATTCCGTCTTGAAGATAAGACCCTCAGCTGCCACAATACAAAAAACCCAAGTACAGTCACTGGGTTTTCTAAATAAAACAGAATATTTGCATCATTGTGTCTATTTTTTTTATACTGATAATTAATGTCCTGAACAGCCAGTAGCTTGTGGTACAATTTTATCAAGGAATGAGCGACATCTTAAGAATCCTCAAATCAATAGAGAACTTACTTTCATCTCTATTACTAGAGATAGCACTTAAGAAAGTTCTACAGAAGACATTTTTAATTTTTTAAGAATTAAATAAATGAAATATTAATCAGGAAAATATGTGTAGGGCAAACTATTTAGCAACTTTTATAAATTTCTAAAATTTTTCAATAGATTAAACAATTTCTGTTCAGCTAATTTCTAAGAGGTTCATCACAATTCATATCAAAAATTGCAACTGGAAATAAAGTGTTCCAATATCATTTATTTATTTGAAGAAACAGAAGGCAATATAGTTAAATGATTATCCAGAAAATACTATGTTACCCCAAATTTGGAAGTAATGCCAAAAATACATCTCTTCACTGCGCTCTCAGCGCCTCAGCACTAAGGAAGGTCACAAATCCAGTGCTGTGTTGCTGGCTTAACATCCAGAAAAAATTTCATTTCCAGGTGAAAGCAAGTGAATATTGGGCAGATTGTATGATATCAACACGACACAATCATCAACAACATACTTGCATCTTACCATTTGCCTCTCTAAATAAGAAAATAATACCATCCTATGCAATAACTTACTTCTGATAATTTTTCATCACTCCACTAACATTAGATGTTTAATTTGTAAAAATACATACATCAAACGAGATGAAATGCCCATTGGTGACCAACAAATCTTAAAGATTATTGGAGGCCATGTCTCACCAAATAATATATTTTGAGGTAGACATGGACATCAGCATCAGCACATTATGAGGGAGGAGGGATTCAATAGATAATGTGCAGACTACTGCGAAGTCCCCAGTAATATACCCCAGTTATCAAGAAATATTGGAGGGTGTCCCCCTTGGATGATGACACTCATGGCTAGAGTAATTAATAGAAAGTGTCCAAAATGTTTCAGAAGGGATGTTTGAATTTTGGAATTAGTGGGTAAAAATGGCTAAAAACTATTGTAATTCTTGTACTGTATGAAATCATGTGTAACTCTGTAAGGCTGTAGGCAAAATGGAAACATTTCAATTCCATACAGGAACTATTTAAACACTAATAGAAATATGCTTATCCTCTCGCTCTTGCATAGTAGCAAAGCCTGAGAATTATGAAGTTTTACTTCCACAAAGGGTTAAGTAGCCTGATAATGAAACACTTTTGTACGTATTGTAATTATGGTAAAATACTTACCTTTTAGCAAATTTTATTTAAAAGCAATATATTATAGGCCTGTATGGAGGGACATATGTACCTGCACAAGAAGATATTTCTTTCTTTTTTTCTTTCTTACTCTTAGGATCACTTAACGCCATACAAAATCACAGAAATACAAACCCAAAATATATGTTTTTTGTTTTGAATAATAAGGTAAGTCAATTTGGTAGGAGTAAAATTGTAATAAATATCTTTTTCCCAAAATGTATGAACTATACATTTGAATGAAAAGTTGCTGATAAACATCCTTGGAGGAGTATTTGACTCTAACAGGAGTATTTAACTCTAACTCTATCTAGAAACAATTGAGACACTTCAATTCACTACATGCTTATCACAAATTCAAACTTACATAATTTATTTATGACACTAATAAAATTTTTATTAAAAAAGAAAAAAATATGAAAACAATGAGAATTATGGTGAAATTAAAGAAATTACATTTTCAATAAACCTATTTCCACCTCCCAAAAGCAACAACAACAACAACAAGAAAATGTTTTTGGTATAGAACTGTCATTGTACGTTCTATTATTGGGCTGTCAAGTAATACATAAAAAATACATTATTTTCAATCTGCTTTTCTATGCAGAAGAACCTCCATTATCCTTGGTAATGACAGTTATCTGTTTTAGGATGTGTTAATGTACAATTCAGTACCAATAACAACTGTCCCTTGATAATTAAATTTCCAGATAATAGAGGACCCACAGTACTTCAAGCTTTTGGTATTTCCTTACTAAATCTTGATCAGCAAATGTTTTTATTCTTATAATTATATTTCTCTATTTGGAAATTTACAGTTAATTCAAGTAACTATGGGAGGAAATAATGGTAAAGTAATTTTGGTCTAACATGAAATTTATAACAATTAATCTACATACACAGTAATCTAGCTATCCAAAATGCTCATAGATAGCAGGCCTATAATAACCCAAATTTATGAATAATATCAGATAAAGACAGAATATTATACAAGCATGTGAAATTACCATTGTACATTTTCATAGAATATTTTTTTAAAAAATCTTAATAATTTAAAAAAAAAATTTAAAAAAAGATTTATCTTCTTAGCATTAAATTATTTCCAATAGAAATTTGGTGAACAGAAAATTGTTGATGAACTAATTTATGACAGTTTCATCAATTTCATTAAGAATATTAATGAAAATATATCTCATTACATCACTATTATTAATAGAACTTGAATTTTTTAAAAAAATATTTTAAACCACATCTCACAATAACACAATTTATATTCTGTATGCAGTGAAAAATATGGAAGGTCACATTACACTGATGTCATCTGACATTTACATCAAGAATTCTCAGCTGATTTTATGCCCAAAAAAGGATGATATATTTTATATATATATATGTAAAAAAAACTAAATACTGACTCCATTCTTATGAAATATTCAAACTTATGAGGAAGACTAGCAGAAGACTTAATGCTTCCCAGTCTTGTTTTCTAAAGAAAATTAATGATTTCTACATGTCACAAATAGTAATACATAATTTCAATGATTCAAGTGTTGGATCAATATTCAAGTGTGGATAATCACTAAAACAAAACTTTAGACTACATAATTAGGACTACAATAATTTGTTTAAATTTCTACAAAAAAAAACAACCAACAACCCACAACAAACAGTATTTTCATTTCTGAGTTGTGAAGTTTTTGTGTTCATTAATGTATTATTTTTTCCCATACTTTCTACCTTCTTTTATACGTAAAAACAAATTTTAATTAGAATATCCTTTTAAAAATTTAAACATAAAGCTATAAGATGGAGCAATTGGAAGTTGTCTTTTTAACAAAAAGAAATTGGTAATTGAATACAATTTCTAGAATACAAGAAATAAACAAACAAGATAGCATGTAAATTAAAATTTCAAGAAAACATACAGAAGTAAGCATGTCTCCTAAGGCAAAATTTAATTGGTAATGTTTAATCTGTAATGACCATATCACACCACCTCCCTCAATTGACATGGATTGATTACACTTGCACATCCAAATTCTATGAGTACATTATAAAGTGACATCTTCTTTTCATTATTGAATTAACTATCATGAGTCAAGTCAATGGTGGAGAGATGCATTTATGTGTCCGCATAACAAAAAATGGAGACCTAAATCATTATGATAACTCATATACTCAATGTTGTGATTTTATGTGGAAAGAAATATTTATTTACTGTATAATTTTCTTCATCTCTACATTATCTTTTCTCACCTGTGAAATGGAGAAATTATGTTCATGAAGCAGTTTCGGGTGATGTGCCAAAAACTGAAAAAATACTGAAGCTTTCTGAAGAGGTTTTAGAAAAGATAGTTTTTGGAAGTAATTTTCCAATGAAAAAATAACTAAAACAATCCAATATATTTCCAATAAAACAAATTAAGAGAAACAAAGTATTGGCTTCAAAATTGAAAAGAAAAAAATACTTATAATTTTTCAAATCCTCTTAAACATCCAGTTCATCAACAATGTTCAATAGTAAATGACAAAAAATGCATAACAGGCAAAAATGGAAATTCATTCTTTATATAGGCTTTACAGTATCAAACGCAATTAACTAATAATGAAAATTTTAGAAAGCAATAACCAAATGTTAACAGTTAATTACAAAATTGTAAATTGCCCAGAAATACAAAAAAAGAAAGTGTGTTAATTTGTCTCCATCTCCATTGTCTATTACATGCATTAATACTTAACATGCATTCCCATCTGTGGTCGCATGTTAAACTAGTGTGAGTTATCTATCACTACATAAAAATACAATTGCATTTGTTTGGAATGTGTACATTGCATGTACGTTAATACTAACTTATTAATATGCAATGAAATATATCTTCCAACTTCAACTTTTATACAAAGAACTTGAACAGTTACGGGGTAGGTAATAAATTTCAATATTTGAGTTATACTTTCTACAGTAATTATCAAGATATGCATAATATAAATAATGTATTGAGTAGAAATTTAAAAAATATACAATTAGTATTGGAACACATAATAACATTGAGAAGATAATCAATTGACATTGTCACGGAAATAAAGAAGAGTTTTACAATGCTTCAATATTTAATACAGTGTTTTAAGTTGTGACTTGTCAAGAGAATGAAATGAAAAGAAGTGAATAACAAGATTCAGTAAGAAATTATTGAAAAATTCCTGGTGGTGCGTTTGTTAATTTAGTAATAATTTAAAAGGAAGATTTTCGACTAGGAAGACATTACTTGTTTTGCTGGGAGTTCTTACAGTAATATCACTCAAACTTATAGCTTTAATAATAATGTTATTTAGAAGGTTGAGATTCAATTCCTGATATGAAGTAAATATTCCACAAAAATATGACCAACTTCACAGAATATCCATTAGTACATTGTGATTGAATATTACATAACGATTATATCAGATTGAATAAGCTGTTATAGAAACATATTTTACCTATAAACAAAAATGAGGTTCATACAATTGTTTGTGAAAAAATACATCTATGTACATGCAAATGTTCAAGAAAAAATCTTTGTCCAACCTAGATAATTACATACTCTATACAGTATGTGGAAGAGGTCAAATTGCAATTAGAAGTTACAGCAATCAGAACTATTATTTCATGGTTTGCTGCTGACATGTTCTGAAATGACTCCAAGACTATATAAGGTTTCTCACGTTGGACATAAGGGTTTACCATGAAGAGTAATGCAAACAACCTTACAAAATCTTGTGCTTGCCTAAACTGTTCACTGCAAATTTTGTAATGTGCCTATGACATTCATCTACTTATATATTGTTTTGTATACTCAGACATTTACTGACCTCATATTGGTAACCTGCACATTGCTTCCAGTACTTTGTTGCTCTTCTTCTTCATCTGACATTTTTGCTCCTGTACTACCTGGGGTTCCAGATGCTGGTGCACGAAGATGTCTGGCTGCAAATTCTGATCCAGAATGACAACCAGAATCCATTGTTGCATCCGAGTACTGTTGCTGGTGATCTAGTTCCTCCTCTTCTGTTGAAGTTGCTGTGTGATAGAGGTTCTCAATAATATTTGAGTTATTTGTGGTCCCCCCAGTAGTAGTGATGTGTAGAGGAAGGTTCAAATGTCTCCTGGATGGAGAAGATGTCATCACTTTCCCTCTTCCAGGACTGTTCGGAGGAGTATTACCATTAAAATCCTCACGGCCTGCAAACACTTTCTGCAAATGGCATGGATACTGCTGCGGCTGAGATGATATTGTTTCATATTGTGCATCTGGAGCAAGAAAGTGATTGTCGCTATATTCCACATTCCGTTGCTGAGGTTGTCCTTGTGATGGCTTATGCACTGGAGGATACATGTCTGTTCCACTGCACATATTAGTAGAATCTTTTTCACCTACTAATACAGTACCTTCCCGATAGAAAGTGACACAATTAACAATACCTTCAGGTGGATAACTTCCAGGTGATGGTGAAGAAGTGGAAACAGACATAGGAGAAGCAGTTTCTGTCAATGGAGTTCCATTTCCACTGGATACACTTGGATCTTTAGTGACCTGACCAAGATAGTCCCTACTACAGACCTGCCCACACATTCTGTCCTCCACTGTTTCCATAGGGTGTCGTACAAGAGCATATGGCATTCGATTGCATGAGCCCTGACGAGGATATGAAAAGCATCCACCAGAAACTTGTGCATCTTCAGTACCCACACAACTCATCATTGAATTTTCAGTCCCAAGTAGAGGATGATGGTGTGGATGGTGATCATGATGATGAGCTGGAAACTGACCACCAGGAGGAATGCTGGTGACTCTATTCCTTCCATCTCGATTCAAGATCATCAGTCTGAAAGTATAGGAATTGAATTGTTCATTAGCATAAAACAATAATTTTTTATTAATATCTTAGTAATATTATATGTCATAAGAGTCTGTAAGAATAAATAACAAGCTACAATACAGACATTCAACAAAAAACTTAAGAGAATTGCATCAAACCTCTTCTGAGGATCAACAGCTTCATCATATAAAGAAGAATCTTGACCATCATTTCGCACAGATACATTGCAGCATGATGATACATCAGCAAAATATACTTCTGACTCTGTCTGGTCGCTCTTGGATGAAGCTTGCCCTTCTTGGTCCTGAAAAGCGGTATTTGTGATGCCAGACATATAATGAGAGTGTGAACCTGCTGGATTTCCATTAGAATCTTCTTCATTGTGATGGAATTCCTGCAACAATATTATACATTTTAATACTGCATAAATCTTGCCCCCTTGAAATGTCATGATTCTGAATCTGGGGGAACATTATTAAAAATAAGTAAGAAATTATAAATATTTAAAAGGAACTTCCAATTTTCAAGTTGATGCTGTTAGTTGCATTAAATTCATTAATAATACAATTAAATGAAATAGATGTCAGATGTGCAGAGATAGTTTTTATAAGCTTTTTTCCAAACCTACAGTTATATTAGAAATGTCTGCAAGCCAGAGTGTTCCAGCCAGTTCTTATTTATTTTTAATATTATGTCATTTTTCAGACATGATTTAAAATTAATTCTTTCATCAATTATTTTCAAAACATAGAATGATAACATCTGTTTCATTGCATAGGTTGATTGATTGTTAGTGATTCCATTCACGTCAACTACCAAGGTCATTAGTCCCTTAAGTGTAGTGCCGTTTTTTTCATCGGGAGGTGGTGGTGATCTTGCCCCACTGGACGGCGAGATCCAGCACCGACCTACCATTGACTAGCAGGGTTTTCCCCAACCAGGTATCTTCCACCAGCAAGACACTGCTCCACCCAGGACAAGTTCTAAGTCCCTGAACGGTCTCCCGACATGTGTGGTAGTGTAGTGCCCTAGTTAGTTAGTGTTGACAGAAGAAACCATGGAAAACTACCGATCAGAGCACCCGGCCACTAAAATTCTCCTTTAGGCAGTGACTGAATTCAACCTAGCTGAAAAGCTAGTATCAAAAATCCTGCCGCCGTCGGAACTCGAACCTAGGACCTCCTGGTCAGAGGCACTGCAGTGACATCAGTTGATGCACTGAGCAATCACTCCTGGTTTCATTTCATAGCAACTACATGAAAATTATTGTTATTTTACCAAGATTCACGCAAACTTGACAAGAGATCTACCACCTCCCGTGTCCAGCTTTAAAAAGTTGACTTTGCACATGATGATTGCAACACCTGTTGGGCATGCATGTTCCAGGAGGATGATTCTTGTGCCATTGGATGAACATCTGCTTTGGAGATGGTGTTGCTACATTAGATTTTTAATATAAATACTACATATTAAGATCACAGAAAAAATCCCACAGAAAAGAGTACAGTAGAAAGGAAAAAAATGATGTTAAAAAGGGATAAAAATGGGAAAAATAATAGACAGTAATAAAGAATCAGAGAGGCAAAAAATAGAGGTGGTCAGATAAAAAAAAGAATAAAATTTCTCAGCACATTCCTTGATTTATGATGTATTTTAACACAAACCCCAATTGTCACTCAATATTTTGAGGCTGAAAGTGTACTGTTGTAAGAGAGGATTTGTAAGTTGACTATTAATATAAGGAATTTGAGATGTACTGTATCAACATATTTAAAACTATGCCAGGAAAATTCTCAATTGTACACAGGAGGGGTATTTTTGCCATGCTGCATATTCAGTACCAATGGACAGAATTAATGAGTAAATAGTTTCACTTTAAATGCCTTATTTATTGCAAAGACAAGACACTACCTAATGGAAATGCTACTAAATTTACTAGCTGCAGCTGTGCAGATGCTTGCATTGTATATACTGGGTCTTAAGTTTGAGAATCCATAAAATCAAAATAACCTTACTTGAATGAAATTTCTGATTGAGTGAGAATTCTACAGAATTAGAAACCTCCATGGGGTTTTGAGACTGATTTTCAATTTTGCTAGTACCTTCTAGAATAGTACCTATCTTCACAACATGTAACAGAATGCGTTCTCATTCTTATTTCCATTCCCATCCCTTGTACAATAATTTCCTACTTTTCACTTGGATTATAAGCTCTAATAAAAATATTAGCATTTAATTGTAATAATTGTTTAATTCATTAAAAATTAAGTTCTTTCAGCTTCAATATACAATGATGAGCAATTATTGGATTCTTGGCTGTCCAGGATGAGCTGCGTTTCAGCCGATGAAGCTGATGTTTCAGCCATCTTGTTGTGGCCTTCTTCTGAGCTATACTTCAGCAGTAGCATAGCCAGCAGTATAGCTCAGAAGAAGGTCACAACAAGATGGCCGAAATGTCAGCTCCATCGATTGAAATGCGGCTTATCCCAGACAACCAAGAATTCAATGACTCCGGCTGTGGAAGCCTATGAATCCATCTGGAGGAATTATTGCTATAAGGCCAATGAAAGTTGATTCAAAAACTGAGAAATTTTGTGCTATTTTGTAGTTATTCTCAATTCATATTTTTTTGACTGCTAAGTGACTGAAAAGTTAAAAATAAGTTTTTTAAACTTGCTGTTACTTCCTACATTAGAAGAAATATCACATTTCATTTTTTGCTGTAACATTGATATTTTTTAACATATGCAGATATCATTATAGGAATGCCTTCACATATGACTCAGCTGAATGGTCCATTCCCCACCAACCCACCATTCTTATTGGTTCTGTGAAATTAATAAATTTGATAACGATTGTAGCAGATAAAGATTGTTACTTTCTCACAAGTGAGTGATCACCTTACATTTTAAAGTTTTATTGTAGCCACTCTATTGAGCCATTCTGGGTGGTGAATAGGATGAGCACAACAACAATTCAAAGTGGGAAAAGTAAAAGTCTTTACGGTGTGTCTTACAACAGAAGTTAAGCAATTAGTTGCAAAATGCCATGATCTCTT
This sequence comes from Teleogryllus oceanicus, assembly GCA_964035755.1. NCBI lineage: Eukaryota > Metazoa > Arthropoda > Insecta > Orthoptera > Gryllidae > Teleogryllus > Teleogryllus oceanicus. The sequence goes on from CAXIVR010000001.1 coordinate 240,917,227, forward strand.
GTTGTGCCATGAAACAATGGGCATCTATCCATGTAATAGAATGATAAAAGAACTATTATGAAATGTTAATGTATCAATTTGATCCATTATACAGTAATAAATGCGACATTGACAGATTTAAATATTTACATTATATACAATATTAACATAGAGAGCGTGAGTACTTCCACTTGCTGTTCCTTCATGTCTGTTACTGCCTACTTGAGTATATACTATATGTAATCAAAATAACTATAATAAATTACTTGAGAATATTTCAAGCTGACATTTCTAGACATTACATTGAAAATGTGAAAATCATTCAGATTGAAAGATGAGATATGCTATCATTATTTTGTTATTTTGATTTATGACAACGTACCACCACATATTGCTATGGTCACCCAAAAACATTTTTCACTTTTTTGATCAATCAGCATTCATACCAGACTTCGTGTTATGCAATGTTCATCTTCTTTGAAAGCAAAAAATACGTACAGAAGAACTGTTCTTCTGCATCAACAAAGAGCTTAAAGATGTCATGAAAAGACACGAGCAGCAACCCCCTATTACGAGTCTATCTACCTACATTTACTAATCTACCAATATGACTAATGTCTCAATATTCATGGTAACTCTGTCATAAAGTACCTTTGATTGTTCTTGACTCCTGGTAATAAAAAAAATTGTTATTCTCCTCTGTCTTAATGTTAAGCCCCATTAGAGGTAGAGAAACATACTTGTATTAAGCCAACGTCTATAAGAGTAAAGTTGTCAGGGGGAAGAGTTGACTCTGTTACTGTTTTGGAAGTCTAGAATATGGTAACCCTATGTATGACATCCAAGCAGTAAACATGAAAATAAACTAAACATTTGCTTTCCACAACATTAATGCAAAGGCAGGGGAAACTTGGATTTTCTCCTTATTTTTTATTCTTCTAATTTTCTTGCTTAAGTACTCTTGGGTATTTAAACAACACCCAGAGGGTTCACAATGTTTAGAAAAAATTGTGAAGAGTATTATGAATATCTGGGGAAAAATATCTTTTTTGACGTTTGCTTAAGAAAATAAATGCAAGTTAATGTATAATTATTAAGTTTAAAGCTACTTATCTTGTTGTCTCTTCTACAAATATGTTATCAGACTTGCGATCACTGCAATGGCTATAGTAATTTTTAATTGTGAATTGGGATGCAGAAATAAGGTAAGAAGTATAAAAATATTTTCCCTGAGAATTTATTGGAACAATGATCTTTCACAAGTTGCTAACACTTAGGATGTTTTACTTAAAGCATCTTCCATTTTAAGTCAGTTTCAAATCCACTTTTTGGGATTGTTAAAGATCAGCTAACTTCTGCACCATTATGACCTTAAGTGTTATACAAACAGTGATTATTGTATTATATCTGTCATATTTGCTATCAGGATGTCAAATGGTAAATGGTGCAATAGGTTAAATGTGGAAGAAAAATTTCATCAGAATGAAAAGGAACAGAAACAGTTGATATTTGAAAGAAAATACATTTGCCAATGAATTTGAATATTGTGTAATTTGAATTTTTTTGAGTTTAAGTTCCCTTGAAGTTAAAATTAAAAATACCCACTGGTACAATCCTATGATGAGAAGAAAGTTTTAAATTTTCATGCAGTTAACTAAAATTATGTTTTTAATTCAAATTTACCTCTTCAATGCTCATCTTGCTGTCTCGCTGTCCAGGAGAGAACATTCCCTGCAGGTTTCCTGCACTGGGATAAGTGGCAGGTGCTCCAGGACCTAGTGAGTACGGAATATTTGCTACTGATTTTACTGAAGAGATATCTAGTCTTTTCTTGGCTTTGCGCGCCGGCAATGTGTTGGAAGCACGATCCTTACTACCAGAGGAATCAGTGTTGGTTTCAGAAATATCCGCTGATGCCAATTCAGCTTCACTTGCATTCATGTAATTTTCCACTGATGTGGAAGTGTTTTTGCAGTCCGAAGAAGCCACATCACCAGAAGAAGAGGAGACATCTTCAAAGCAGTGACCAGGACCTTCTGGGAAACGACGAAGGCCACCCTGAGGACATGTACGATTTCTCTGTTGTTGCAAGTGTTTAAGAAGACCAGTTCCTCCTACCAGAACCTGTAAGTAAATTACAAACCAAGGGAGTGTACTTAATCATTATTTTATTAGTTATACAAGACCACATATCAAAGACTTTTTCAGGCACATATTATGTGGAATTCATTTTCATTGCTTGAATTTCATACTAAGGGATCCTCTTTAACTGCAAGCTATTGTCAATATTATTTTACAGAATACATCAATACTTTTTCTCTACACTTAAAGATTTGTGAGCTAATGTACATGAATAAATGTAGTTTTGAACTTCCCTAATTGACAGATTTTTATTGTTTTTGACATAATTAAGAAGGCAATTAAATACCACATGCCAATCAAGAGACTGTATCTCAACACTACTTTCATTTGTCAGGTATGCAGAATTTTTCATAAATTTCTGAGTTTTGAACTGGCATTAATATTCACAGTTGTTATACACACCTCGCCCTGTGTGTGTGTTTGAGCTCCCTGGGTTTGCAGCTGCTGCTGTTGTTGTTGCTGCTGTGCCTGCAGCTGACAGTGATGATGATGATGATGGAGATGATGGTGATGCTGGAAATGATGATATCGAGGGCTAACTGACCCAGTAGGTGGTGCACCAGAACCTTGAGATGCTGTACCCGTGGCCACGCCAGATCCGGGAGCCAGAAGGCTGAGAAGAGGCTGGGCTCCTCCAGGGGCCGGAGGTGGTGGATTGTTAGCGGCACTGCGTGCTGGTGAATTGGGGTTGGAATATGGTGGAGGTGGACCCCACATATAGTACCTGTGAGAAACCAAAGTTTTTATTGACATATATATTTATATTAGAAACTAGTCTTTCATTACAACTGTCCATAAAGAAATAATGAAAATTATTAATCAACTACAAAATGATCTTAGGAGACAAGCAGAGAATTTGGTTTCTTCAGATTTCAAAGGTTTTCAGTTTGTAAAATGAAGAAAATGTTCTCACTGATCTCTTATTATATAATAATCCCTCATTATTACATTTACACATTATAATTGTAAATATATTGGAATTAACTTCCAATGGAATAATATAACATATGTTCTATTAAAAATTATGACTTTTAGTTGAATGTTTTCAAAATAGGAGACCTTGCTAACACAACCTGCAAGTAAGGCTTTTTGGTGAAATAAATTAATAACCAGACTCCCCAATTCATGTAATAATGACATCCTGAGGATGACTGCATCACTGAATATATTTAATAATTTTTTCTATATTTTGTTAGTCCCTTTTCCCTTTTTAAAATTTTTCCCCATGTACCCTGCATGGACTTGAAACTATTGGTGTGAAAAACTGGAGAAATAACTCACCTCTGCTGGCTAGTTGGCTGACCTCCAGCTACCACAGGCACAGCTCCTGCAGGAGGTGGATATCCTTCTATGTGTATGGCTGCCATGCTGCTTTCAGTCATAAATGCTGATGTTCGCTGAGATGGTTGAGATTGTTGTCCTTGTTGTGTTACTGACTGTGATTGAGAACCTACAAAAAATGCATTTTATGTGTGAATTTTAAGTTCTAGGTCAGATTGACTTACTTACTATGTGCCAGTTCACAAGAATGAGAATTAAAGGAATGCAACTTAATAAATACAACATTAGAGCATGTAAACACGAAAGCATGCATTTCTGTTTGAAGGTACGATATTTTCAGAAGAGCTTCAAATTTAATAAAGATATTTCAAGAAAATCTAAATGAAAATTCCCAATATTCAATGTAATATTTTTGTCATGGGCTTCTTTATGCAGATTAGATAACTGTTTGTTATCTGTGAAAAAGAATAGTTTTTCATCCTTTTACATGTATTAGCATAACTCATCCCATTCCTCTGTGTTGTGTCTAAGTACCGAATATACTCGAATAATTTCTGCATTTTTTTCAAAAATTGGAAGTTGAAAATTGGGGTGCGGGTATTATTCGCGCCAACGTTGGTGCCGCGAACTTGAAGCAAATTGCACCTGGTCACATGGCAGCGTGGGTTAATAGAAAGCGTTCGTTGAGGGTCCCTGCACATGAGCGTTGCGTTGATGAGCGTCACTAAACGCTGATTTGATGACGTCAGTTGCGTCGATGCCTGCGCACACGAGTCACATAACGCGCGTCGTAGATTAAACTCTATCTTATGAAAACGGCACACGGCGCCTTGGCGACGTGTGTTGTGTCCACAGCTCAAGCAAGACGCTCGGGCTGCATTAGTCAAGATAACGCGCGTTTTCTAGCTTTCAGCGTGCAACGCCTGCTTAGGCGACGCGCGTTGGCAACAACACAAATCGCCAGAGCGCTCGTGTGCCGTTTCGCATTAGACAGTGTTAATCTATGACGCGCGTTAAGTGACTCGTGTGCGCAGGTATCAACGCAGCCAACGCGCGTCAACACTACGCTCGTGCGCAGGGGCCCTGAGATGCAGTAATGTTCACCAGACACACTGTAAATCGTGGCTTCTGCAAGTTCACGCAAGAGACCTTCGTGAACTTGGCTTAAGAACAAAACGTGATGAGTTATTTTTCTTTTATTGTATATGCGGGATTGTGTTTCAACTTTAACAATGTAATAAATTAATGAAGCTTTTTTTCGCAATAAAAGTGAAAAAAGATTTTTTCGATATTCTTTTCCGTAAAATTAGGGTGTAGGGATCGTTCGAGTATATACGATAGCTACAACTTTTGGTAAAATAAGAAACCATAGAAATATTCTTTTTCTCTAAGTGCAATTCAAATATTATCAAAAAACTGAGATTAAAGAAAGAACTATCAGAGACAGTTATGAGCTATGGACTTTTTGAGAATATCGTGCTTGTGAAAAAGAGAGAATAAATTTGTAACAGTCCAATTAAAAGCACATAAGCTCAAAATTCAAGAAAGCAGAACAAGGTACACGCAAAAGATAAAACAAAAAAAAGAAAGAAAAAGAGAAGATGAACTAGGAGGAGAAAAGCAAGAGGAAGAAGAGAGTGAGGAAAATGGAGTAAACTGTGGAGGCAGGAGGAGATGAAAAGTAATAAATGGAGAACTTGAAATAGATAAAAATAGAGAAGAGGATTGAAATCAAGTTGAAGAGGAGGAGGCGGAAGAAGAAGAGGAGAAAGAAAAAGAAGAAAAAGAAGAAGAAGAAAAAGTAGAAAAGGAGGAGGAGGAAGAAGAAGGGAGCAGGAAGAATAAGAAAACGAGGAGCAAGAAGAAAGCGAGGAGCAAGAAGAAGAGAAAGACGAGGAAAAAACGGAAGGAAACAGAAGGAAGGATAAACATAGTGGAGGAGGAGGAGCAGTTACTGACCGGGCGGCACGCGGGAGTCGCGGGCGCCGTAGAGCGGGTGCGCGGGGGCGTCCGTGGGCTCGGAGCCGCGTGCCGAGCCGGCGAGCGCGGGCCGCGAGCTGAAGCCGTATTGGGAGTCGGGGCTGCCGGTGGCGTTGCGGAAGGCGCCGGCCTGGCCGCCGCCGCCGCTGTCGCCAGAGGCCACGCCCGCCGTCGCCGTGCCCGCCGCCGCCGCCCGCTGCCGCTGCTGCCGCCGCCGCCGCCGCTGCCGCACCCGGCCGTCGCCTGCGTCGCGGCAGCCTCCTCGCCCGGGTTAGGCGAATAGAGGTTCCCCACGCGGCCGGGCCCGGACCAGTACCTGTCACCAGAGAGCACGGCGGCCTTAGACCAACGGAGCCAAATTGAATTCCGCAGGATTAAGGCTTGCGCGAAAAAAAATATTCAAAACTCACAAAAAATGCAAACATTAGTTCTGCTAAAACATTACGTAATTTAGCTTTACATATTAATGAGATTGGAGGAAACGCACGGGTTCTACCCAAACACTCCTCGGGGACTCTCATATGCACGGCTGAAATAAAAAGTGTGAAGGATCACCAACGATGCTAGTTAACGAACAAATTTTGGCAGTGCAAGTATTTGCTTGTGGTGAATTGCGTAACAATATTTGTTACCACTATTAATACGCAGCTCAACTAATTGGTCGTGTTTCATTGCATAGGAACATAAAAAAATTCTAGGGCAGTGGTTATATTGGAGGTGTATAGTGACCAAATCATTATTTATTCGGTATTTTTAGTAAAATATTTTAAATAGACAACTCTTTAATAAACAATTATTTCAATTACGCCCAATTTGGAAACACTACATAGCGCCATTCCTTGCCTATCCTCATCTTTTACATTTTTGTGCGCACTGCTTTACCTTTCCTACTCCTTCCGTGGGCTCAGCATTTGACTTTTTTTTACCGTCATTATAAAGGTTGTTTTTCACTAGTGAATGCAATGGTGAAAATGAATGTTGTAGTTAGGATTCCATTGTAAATTATCCTTTCAAGATGTCAAATAATTAAAAAACACCTCGTATCCGCTTAAAACTACGAAGTGCAGTAAGAACTATGAAGTTGCTTGAGGAGTGCATCTACGCCACTGTACATTTTTAAATATGAAAATGAGACAAAATAGTAACCAAAATACAACGATATTTGTATTCAATATATTATTAACAATTGGCAATATAGAATGTTTAAAATGTATAGTAAATTTTGAATTTGTCTTCATGTAATGTAGTCTATAGACGTTTAGACTCATACACTCCGTGCTGAATTGATCACAGAATGAATTTCGCTAATGATAAAACTTATGAACGTTGCTTTGATACTGCCTATCTCTATTTACCGTCAGAAGATAACAAGAAAGTTTGAAGAAACGGGAGAAAATTTGCCAAATGTATTACTAAACTTTATTTCCAAAAGATAGCAGATATTTTTAGATTTAAATCAACATTACAACATATTTATTACTTTTTTACTAGATATGGAAATAGAAACAGTCCTACAAAAGTTGTATAGTGAAACAGAACAGTTTTCAAGCAAGATTTGGTAGGTTAGACAACAAGCAATACATGGACGTTAAGCGGGTGGCCTACCCATTCAAGTTACAGGCGAACCGAACGACGACGACGACGACGACGACGACGACGACGAAGAAGAAGAAGAAGAAGAAGAAGAAGAAGAAGAAGAAGAAGAAGAAGAAGAAGAAGAAGAAGAAGAAGGAGAAGATGGGGATAAGACATGGGAATAAGATGGGAATACAATTATAAAACCTTTTTGAAAATTGAGACTCATTCTTAGTTTTTGGGAAGCAATTCCACAGTGTGAATTTGACGGACAAAATAAATGAGAATTTTAGATTCAGTTATAGGTCTCAGAATTATCCCCAGCACAGAGACACTTTATATTCACGTCGCATTTACTTTTGCGTTAGGTTTAGGATAAGTAATGGACATCATGCGAAGTTAATCATTGTCTTCAATAGTAATTGTTTTAAAGAAACATGTGCGGGTCTTTGACTAGCGAGAGAAAACGGTTAAGAAAAGTGGACAATTTGAAAGGTTTCTCCAAAGATAATCAAGTTAAATGATATCATCCGATCAGCATTCACATGCTTCACATGTAGATCAATGTGATATAACGAGGTATATTTCGCATAGTTATAAGCTGGCACATATGTTTCAATAATATTTGACAATAATTAAATTACCGTTCATTTCGCGTAAACAATATACGGAATTCACAGAAAAGTTTCAGGGCTGTAAACATCAAATGTCTTGACAACCGCCAACGTTCGTTTCACCAATGTTTTGAAACATTTCAAAACTGGTTTCACATTTGTTCCTGACGAATCAGTGTTTTCTATGTTCATAATCCCAGAGCCAAACTAGCCAACGCCAGAATGTATGTTAATTTTCTAACAACTTGCGATAACTACTTATTATTGTGAGGTGGCAGCGACACCATGACGTGGTATCATTAATATTTTCACTCTCAGTTTTAATTTTGTGCGCATGCCCATTGTCGCTGCGTTCGGAAACGCAGAATGATTGTTGGGGCTCACTGGTAGCATGCATTGCAACTTGTAGCGCTAATACATTACTATATGTGGCTAAATTTTAGTACTAGAGCGTTCCAAAGCGCCTACAGCTTGTTATATGAGCATTTTTTCTATAGAAGTAGCAAAACAAGACCTTCGTTGCATATGCCCCGTCAGCTTCGCTGCGGACCAATCAACGTTTGCTATACACCGGCCTCTCCGACTTCACCACAGTAAAATAGCACCTACGCACGGTTACAGATGAAGATTCAAATCGACGCAATTCATGAATACACCCTGGCCAGGAGTGTACCATTCTCTAGCGGTCTCGGTTAAATCGACATCTAGCATTCAGGAGCGCTAAAACGTGGTTAATGTTTCATTTAGGACATCTCCGGCTGCCATCGCTTCCGACCTCTCCGACGATTGTTTGATTAGCGATTCCGGGTATGTCAACTGGTAAAGTCATTACTCCTGTAAGTGTAATGCATGTTTTATCGCGGGACGTGGCAGTGATATTCCCTCGATGGATGGAGAGGTCCGGTGCCGACCTAGCCGTCGGCTTGCCATGTTTTCCCCAACCACATATCTCCCACCAGCGGGGCACCGTCCCAGATGGAACAAGCTCTAAGTTTCCGACTGGTCTCCCAACATGTGTGGCAGTGTAGTGAAAGTGAGTGTGTATGTAAGTAAAGGGTGAGTAAGGACAAGGAAAAGGAAGAAAAGATCGCGTGCAGTATGTGATCCGCTTCTTAGGGTATTGCTGAGGAATTCGCCTAGTGTTGATCGAAGAAACCTCGGAAAACAACCGATCAGAGCAGCTAGTCGCTAGAATTCTCCTTCAGGCAGCGGATGAATTCGGCTCAGCTATCTAGCTATGTCGAAAATCCTCACACCGTCAGGACTCGAACCCTAGGACCTTCCGGTCCCAGGCACTGCATCAATTGCTAACCCGACGATTGTCTCCCTGGAAGCATTCGTATTGTGCACGGGGTTGTAGTGGCGTTTAAGCAATTTTTTTAATTAACAACGAAAATGTTATATATCAAGTATTTCGCTATCCTGTAATAAGAGATAAAAATAAGGTAACTCATGCCCTGCTTTAAATGTCTCGGCCTCGTCAATTCTCCATATTCTTTCCAGAAACAGTAATTTACTATGCAGGGAAATAGTGACACGCACCAAAAAGACCGATACTAAAAAGCGAACTGAGAAAGCTGCTTGAACCGATAAGCGAGCCGTCCGACGCTTACCAGCAGTATTGATATTGACTTCTAAAACCGTCTTTACTAGGGGACACTTACTAGGGCGCCACCAAGAAGCGCCCAGCCCTTTCGAACACTAACACCGCTCAGCACCACTGACCGTGGGAAAGGAAGGTTTCCAGAGTCACACCATTGTGAGCGCTGGGGTCCGCAAGGCAGTCTTGTAAACTCAAAGGTTCGGTGGCGCTTCCGAATAGCCTAGTGTGAAGGCTTCCATTTAGAACTTTTTTCTGCTAGCGGTCGCGCATCTGCGCTGCTGGCGAAAGTTCGTCTCCAAGCGCCACGGAAGCGCGACTGCGCTGCTCGTCTGAACCATTTAACCCAATCCGTTGCCAGCAGATACGCCACTCGGAAGCGCTGCTGAGTGGTGTAGCGTAAAGGGGCTTTAGTTGTTTGATTGCTTATTTCGTGTTTCCGGCGCGTCAGCGGCTGTGGTCATTAGTTCCGTAAGTACATTACATTATTTATCTCGAGAGGTAGCGGTGATATTATCCCGCTGGTTGATGAGATGCGGCACAGACCTAACCAGCAGGGAACCGCCCCAGTCGGCACAAGCTCTAAGTCCCCGAATGGTTTTCCGACTTGAGTGGTGGTGTAGTGCATGTGAGTAAGTACGTGTAAGCGGTGAGAAACAAGGAAGAGGAAGGAAAGATTGTGCGCGGTCCGTGACCTGTTTGTTAGGGTACTGCTCTCACATTCACCACGTGTTGATTGGCAGAAACCAGAAAATATAGCTACCTAGCTAGTGTCGAAAAGCCTTTCACCATCGGGACTCGAACCCTTGGACCACCCAGTCAAAGTTTTTTACAGTGACATCAATTGATGCCCTGAGCCACCTAAGCCAGTGTGTGTATGTACTTTGGCATAACAGCTCTTTACGAGCTAAGGCCTACCAGTGCCGTCCAGGACTTGCGTTCTTGGGTTGAGAGGTACGTGCGGTTAGACATAACGATCCATACGCCGTGTGCCTGGTCTTCTTAATCTGAGAAGTGAGCCTTCTCATCGACACACAGCAACGGATACAGGGACATTGCAAGAAAAGTGCACAGTTAATTTTTGCCCCGAACCTAAACCAGTAAGAGGCCTTATTACGTTGCACTGAGCTGGGGCGCCGTTGGTGTACTCGCGCACCGGGAACGCTGACAGAAAAGTGCAGCCTGCACCATGTTCCTCGAACGCGGGGAAAATGAAACCAGCTTCTATTCTCCGTCTTACACCACTGTGTTTAAGAACATGCACCTCGCGTGAAAGATGTATCTATGAGTAAGGGGGTGGGGCGAATTTTAAGAAATATTAAAATATCGACGGCCCATTTCCAATAAGCAATAATTTAAAATTCTAAGTATTGACAAATTGACGCCTTAAAGTTTAATATCGCTCTGAAAATGTCTGTTGCAACACTTGAATTTGAAATTTATTATTAATTTTGTACTGTTACGGTTTTTGGAACTGAGCCATGGATATACACGATAGAGACCAGTCTTCAGTGAATTAAGACCTGATGGTTACACGTAAATAGAAGAGAACGATAACACATTATTATTTTGTCATTGCATGTCATTTTCACGACATTTTACGTATCTTTATGATGAAAAGAAGCAGTTACATGATTAACATCGCAGTCGCAATTTCTCTGGAATGATTGAACCCAAACCAGTAATCTCTTTACGATAAATATCTCAACAATAGTGGATTCTAAGTTACTCATTTGTTTTGGTTTTTGCAAAAGACGACAATAAGCATTTTTATAATATTTTCTGAATCGCCCTCTTGCATTACGTCAGCTAGCAAAGGATTTACAAAGGATACTGCCAAATAAGGTGAAAAGTGCCCCCCAAACCAAATCGATAATCGCGATGCCCATATGAAAGACGATAAAAATGCCGATAAAATGCCCCCGCCCCTAAATCAACCTCTTAGGGCAATATGTCGCTGAGATACGAGAAACGTTTTTTTTTTCAGTTTTATGTTTTCTCAACTTCTATTCCATGTATCAGGCTGCAAAAAATTGCGGTTGAATTAGAAGGTATTTTTGTGAACCAATTTTGACACCACATTCAAGTAAAAAAGTAATTAAATTTTTGAAATTGATTTTTGAGGTGGTAACGTTGGAGTACTTCTCAGTTTTTCCCTTAGAATGTGTCTCATAATATTCTGTAACGTATTTTTTCAGACTTTTAAACAATGTGGACGATGGCGAAAGAAAGTGAAAACCAATTTTATCAGTTCAAAAATTTGAAATTTGCGCCAAAATGTGATTGGAAAAACGTTTTTACCATTATTTAATCACATATTCAATCACGACACATGAACTCGAAATCCTATAGATGTTAATATTTTTATCTACAAAACTCCATCGAAATGTCCATGGTGGAAAGAGATGGGTGAGCTCTTGCGCATATGACTTCAGCCAATGAGCTTCAAGCACAAGTTTGCGTCATAATATTAGTATGAATTTTAAATGCCAATATTATCACAGTTACAAGTCATTGAAATAGAAATAGATAAGCACTTTTTTAAATTATTGCATCTTTAATTTCAATTACACCTTCATCGTGTTATTTTTGGTGGTCACCGTTAAAAATTGTAACTTAATGCCAGTTTGAAAATGTTTCTCAATACTTCTTGCTTTCCATGCAACATTACGGCCAACGTCTGCTCTCGCTTTTCAACCGAAGTGCGTCACGTGCGTCAACTGTGTTGTGGTCATGAGGTGTGGTTATGTGGTGGTCTGAGTTGTGGTTCATGAGGCAAACTGGGACTGCGCAGGACGAGCAAAAATCGGTGCATCGGAGGAGCCCACCCATCAAATTTCAAAATTTCAAAATTCAAAATTTATTGCTTGTTTATCCTTGAACATAGATTTTATTGCATGGGAGTTTTGTTTTTTTCTCCCTTTCAAAAATTCAAAATTTAAGTAGTATATGAGTAAGTGTAGGGATCACAGAATTTTGAAAATGTGCACACAATTCACTTTTCCCCATAGCACGTCATACGCAGTTTTAACTGTTTTTCTGACGTAAAATAAAAATAAAAATAAATCTCTTTCCACCATGGGAATATCAGGAGTGAAACGATTTTATTGTGAACGTGCGAACGGAAGTCGCACCCTGGGAAGCTGCTCCCACATACTTCCGATCATTTATTATTTGGCATAGGCACGTTACTTGGCTAAAATTGTTAAACAATCCGAAATTTTCAGTAGACTGTTAATAAACGAACGCGTGATCCCAGTTACTGAAAGTCAGTGACAGTGATTAATTGTCTATGATTGTCTTACAACCAATGATTAATAAATCTACAACTGAGTGAATTGATTTATATTATAAAAGTGAATGATTAATATACCTAAACCGAGTAATTTGATTTACTTCTGAATCTAAAAACAAAAGTGGTTTGATGATTTCATTTCGATAATATAAACACTTTCCGCATTAAGAAAAAATTCTCCGCAAAAAGTTGTAAAGGTGGTGTTTTAATAATTTAAATATAAATTGTTTAAATTTTAAAAATTTTTTCACTATCGTCCGCATTGTTTAAAAATCTTAAAAAAGATATTTTATAGAATGTTATGAGACACATTCTAAGGGGGGACTAAGACAGTACTCCAACGTCGTCACGTCGCAAATCAATTTGAATTTTTTTCTACTTGAATTTGGCGTCAAAATTCGTTGACAAAAATATCTTCAAATTCAACTATTTTCTCCGTCCCAGCAATTTCTTGTACCCTGATACTTGCAATAGAAGCTGAGAAAAAATAAAACATGAAAACACGTTTCCCGTATCTCTTCAACGGATTGCTCTAGGAGGCTGATTTTTGGGAATCAACGGCAATTTTTATTCTTTCATACGAGCATCGTGATTATCGATTTGGTTTGGGGACTGTTCATCTTTTATTCGGCTATATCTTTTTACATCTAAACGAGAATATACAATATTCTTTTAATTCATTGACATCAAATTTGGAGTAAATTAGCACAAAAAATTATTTCGACTGTAATAATTAGACTTTGATAGAAATAGGTTCGGATATCTAATCATTTTCCCACTCTTGTTACACAATAACATTCTTCCCTGAATGTCCGGCGCAACAATCCGTAATCTGAATTCACAGTCGCTGGTTAAATTTACGAGGGGCGTTATTACATGGGTAATACATGCCGCCCTTTTCAACCACATTCAAATGCCAACAACTGAACCGCTAGATGGATGTACAAACAACTCTGTCCTCTAACGTTTTCATCGTACGTCCAGATACACAGGTGTCCCACATCTGCATGAACATCGGAAGAACACGCGAGGCGAGGGGGTGTGGCTCTGACAGCCGCGTCCCGTCCGTCGCATCGCGAATGCACGCCTTCCCCCCGGCGGGCGCGCGAGCACACGCCGCCGGCGCGCAGAGGCACGGAGAGGCGCGAAGAGCGGAGTGCTACCTGTCGTCCATGGCCTCCCAGGGGAAGAGCTCCGGGGGCGCGGGCGGCGGGAAGCGGCACTCCTCGCAGCAGGCGCAGTGGTGGGCGGGCGGCGCCGCGCGCTGCTGGCGGTACAGGTAGCGGCAGCGCATCTCCAGCTGCTCCCAGTACATCTTCTTCTTCTCGTGGCTGCAACAGCACGAACGAGGGCGTTCATTTGGTGGATGTGCACGCGCCCGTGTCACGCAAGTAGTGCCGGCTTCACGGACGGGGGCAACTCGTGCGTTTTGGAAACAACTCTTAAAAAGGTACACTGCATTATTATTACATTACTTTTATAATGGATTAAAAAACGAAAAAAATATTCTATAAACAATATTAGTATTTAAAACATACGGATCTGTTGCCTTAAGAGCCAAGAGCTCGAACAACCTTTAAAATGGGGCATGTGGATATATCAGACTGCATACTGGATGCCACAAATAAATGGCAATTGTGAGATCATTTTGATTTACCTTCTCCCTTAACTTCGTAAGAGGATAAAGTATTGTAATCGTGCGCTGGACAACGGTAAATTTCGAAAACTCATGTTGTCGGCCCTGGTAACGAAAAAGTGGAAACTTGTGGAATCTTGGGAATAGAATCCTATTTCAATATGCAGTAAATTACTTCCTCTAACACGTTGTGTAGTCTGAATCCACGTTTTGTGAGTACTTGATACCGAACAATATATTGACGACAAAACTGCCGTCTGTCCGTCCGTCCGTCTGTCCATCCGTCCGTCCGTCCGTCCGTCCGTCCGTCCTCCGTCCGTCCGTCCGTCCGTCCGCCCTCCGTCTGACCGTCCATCTCTCTGCCCGTTCGTCTGTCCGTCCTCCTTCCTTCCGTCAGTCCATTTGTTCGTCTGTCTCTCCGCCTGTCCGTCCGTCTGTGGTCAACTCTAACACCTAAAGCGTTCTGACGATTTTCTCCGAAATTGATATTCCCCGATCGATCTAAACGAATTCAAAACGGATGTTTCATTTTTCGGGGGTACTTTCATGAAGCCTCAACATTTTCAAAACTTTCACAAAGATGACTCCAAATTTTTTATTAAACTTTGTCCTTGGATAGCGAAAAGAAATCTATTTTGAAAATTGCAAAAATCAACATTGCCAAAGTATAATATCGAAGATGGAGATTTTTGTCTTAAATGAAATCTGTTATAAAAAGTTCACTTCCAAAAATGTCATTAACATTTTTTTTGAAAACAACAACAAACAAACAGTAGTTTTTGCGTATCATCTGGTCGACGTTAATGCAATTTATACAAAATTCTAAAAGACTGTTTTGTACACTTTTCCCACGGATAGAGCAATGGACATTAAAAATGGCGAAACTCCCAATTTGGTTGAACTTTCTGATTTTTTGAAAATTACAAGTTAGAAACTATGCCAGAAAATATGTGCTATTTTATGAGCACTAATTATTAACATTAGTTGGAGGAAAAAGACATAAAATGCCTCTGATGAATATACACTAATATTTATCGTACGCGTGGAGAATGCAGGGAATTTTTGTTTACGTAGCGTTAATGTAGTCATGCTGTTATTTCGCTTAACTGCATTGCTTTGGCAGAACTTTCAGGGAGAAGTAAAACATGGAGATTGATTGGCAACATTCCCTCAAATGATGTATAAATGTATTCCGGAATTAGTACACTTTAAATAAATGTTTAATTTGTTACATTTTACACTAAGCGATGTACATAGAAATACTATTGTTTCCGAATCCTTCGTGAGGCTTGAATGTTTCCATGAAAAACATGGCAAAGAGGCCTTCCCACAGTCCCATATCCATCAGAAATGCATCCATTATTCCTTTCCATGTCCAGTTGTTTAAAGTCGAGACGGGCGCACGGGGTACCTCAGCATTTAATGTAGAACAATTAACTGTCCGCCGAGGACCTACGGGGTACCTCGGACTGCCGAGGAGCGAGAAGGAATCTTCGCCCATTCGACAGGATTAATAAGGGCTATGGATCGGCGAGATGTTCGGGCTTGTATTCAAGAAGGGCACCTGATATCCCACGAGTTCAAGGACAAGGAAGGTTATATCCAGAATGGAAGCAGTCCAAATTAAAACGTAGTAACGACATAAAAAATAATTCTGGGAGCTTACATAATGTTCATTTCATTCAATTCAATAAATAACATACATCCAGATAATTAAGGCTTGAGAGAAACGGAGCATGATCATTAGATATTTCAAATTTAACTTTTTGAAAAGCGTGTCCCAAGATATTTCCTCACGTGATATTTTATGTATTATAAGACATTATTTCCTACTTCTGTACGTCATCGAATAAAATGGTCATATGAAGAATGCTTTCTCAGCAACATCATTTTAAATCCAAAGCGTTGTAGCATCGAGTTATCACGCGAACAAGGCTTCGTGACACCCGTACGTTACAAAAAGAACGAATCGCACGCCCAAAAATAGTGAAGATCGATTCGCAGAGACATGAAACGTGCGTCGTGTATTTCTGCAGCCAAAGCACGACTTTCTCGACGTGCCTTAAATCGGCCCGACGAATTTTTCATACCTCGACAAGACCTGATGAAGTGAGGCTATTCTTCAACCACTGTACGTACCTGAGCAGCTGGTAGACGAGCATGCAGGAGAAGATGCAGATAAGGATGCCGATGACGGAGAGGCCGAACATGGCGCGCAGACAGGAATAGAGCGCGCCGTGCACCACCTCGCAGTCGGGCGTCGCGTTGAACACGTAGCGGACGCCTGCGCACAGGATTAACGCATAAGCGATTTTTACTTTCTCGTATACGCACGTGTATTCGTAGTATAGAGAAAATTATGTAATGTTGCGGAAAATAGATTTCCAGATTTCAAAGGAAATACACGTTTTGGGGTCCCCTGATACCGAAAACGTGTATTTTTCAAAACTTCCGTCCGTCCGTCTGCGAACACCACTAGCACCTAAAACATACGCAGAATTTTTTCCAAAATGGATATTTCCTGGTCGATCTGTCTCCACTTGAGGCGCTGCGATTTTCAAAAAAAATTCTTCAAAATTTAGGGGTACTATACATGATGCCCCCGGACATTTAAAAAATGTTCTCAAAAACGGCTCCAATTTTTTTCTTTAAATTTCTTGTAAGAATAGGGCAAAATAACTTATAAAAATGGCATTGGTCCAATTTTCACGGTTAACTCTGAATTTTCGAAAATTGCAAAAGTTTGAATTTTTTCGACGTTTTCTTACAACTACAAAATTAAGGATCGAGATTTTTCTTTCAAATCAAATGTGTCCTCTACAATTAGTATTTCATGAAGATCATCTACATTTTTGAAAATTTTATTAATTTTCGGGCAATATTCGTGCAATATTTGCAAAAAATTTAAAACCGGCAACAATTTTTTCTTTAAATTTTCGGGACCTATAGTACTAAATGCACTCTATAAGATGACATAAGGGCCAAATTTCTATATTCTTTTGTTTTTTCAAAAATTACAAAAATTTAACTTTTTTACTTGTTTCTCACGTCGTTAATATTTACATTAGCAACAATTTGTTCACATTAATGTCTTTAAGAGTACATTTGAATTACATAATGTCATATAAAGTTTCTCGAAAACAGTTTTCTCTTAAAATGAGCTCAAATTTCCTCCGAAGATACTCCGAAGGAAAAAACTCCGCAGGCCGACGAGTAGGTTGGCGCAGGAGCTCATCAGCGAGAAGGAACACTGCCACATCCCGGGATATAAGTGTAAAGACATAATGATCTTAGAAGTTGACATGCCAGGAATCGTAAACTCACACGCTCACTTAATATTGAAATTTTAATACGCTCATGGTATTTATGTTTGTTTATTTTATGTTTGTATTAATTTTGATTACATGTTCAATATTTCAGTAATATTATTGTAATATTATAGTTCCGTTTTGCTGAGTACCCCCCCATGATGTTAGCCTAGCCCTCCCTGCGTACATGACCTACAGTCTTAAACAGAGACCACGCCGTGCATCATGTGACCTTCACTATTCACGTCGAACAAGCAAAGAAAGTACTGCAATCTCATCAGAGCCAACATAAGTCAAGGGAAACTCGTACATGAATTCATAAGAAATCGTGATATAGGTTATCTTCGCTGAATCGCCCGTTTCGAATTTACCATCTTAAAAGAAAATTGACAGGGAGCAAAGTACAAGATAAGGATAAAGACAAGGATTTTTGTTTCGCAGAAGCTACGTGCGTGGGTGTATGACAAACGCGAACACAACCTCAAAATGCACATATATTTTGTAAGTAGAGGAATAATTTCCTTTCAAATGTTTAATTGGCATTTATATTCTCACAAAAATCAACATTCTTTACCCGATACTGATTATATACAAGGGTTTTTTGACTTATCGTGTTATCAATATACGAACAAGAGAAAGCTGTCGTTACATTTGGTACACGACCTCGTCTTACAATTCAGGGACCACAATGCATCTACATTACTATTTTCAAGTGCACGCAGAAATTGAAAGGAAACTACGCAGCCTCAGGGCATGGTTTAGTTAGATACCACCAGGAAATAGGAATAAATTCAAAAAACATCTGTATTACTAATTTCCCATGTGCACAGAAATTAACAGAAAAAACTCCGGCCAAGTGAAAGGGGTCTATAGTTTTGTTCAATGCCTAAGAACTCTAAAAAAATAACAAAACTGAAACAATTTCGATTTTAACTGAAACGTGAAAATATGACTGTGTTATCCTGCCTATTCCCAAACTGCGCGTACCGACTGAATTCTCATATTCTGTGCGTCACAGCTTACGACATCGCTAACGTGCGACAGCAAGGCGCCAGTGCTGAGGTAGCTCGCACTTATATATTTGCTATATTTGCTATTCACATGTACCCGCATGTAGCAACCACACTATGTTCTTGCCGTATTCCTGAAGAATGTATTTGTGAGAAAAGTGAATTTGTTGCAGCATTGTTGTTCTTGAGGCATTCGCAAGCAACGTGTTGGAAAGACATTTTGCGAAGTTTTATTCAGCAGCATTATTGCTGGCAAAATTATTGCTGCTGCTGACCACAAGTGTATACAATAATTCAAGTTGAAAACTATAACACTGTCATGAATATCAAAAATGTTTTCTACAGGAGTTAATGACTATTATCTTAAATCTTTATCTTCGCAGCCAGAGACTCTCCCGCCTGCAATGACCGGGAGGGGTGGCTCAAAGCATCAACTGATGCCACTGCAGTGCTTCTCGCCGGGAGGTCTTATGTACGAGTCCCGACGGTGGCACGATTTTCAACACTATCTAGATAGCTAGGTCGAGTTCAGTCGCTGTCTGGAGGAGCAATCTGGCGGCCGGCTGCTCTGATCTGTAGTTTTACGTGGTTTCACCAGGCGAATGCCGGAAGTAACGGGAAGGCGCTCGCCGCTATTGTGAATCTCGGACGCAACCTGGCGAGCGGCGACGAGCCGCGGTTGCCGTCGTTCGTGCAGCGCCCAGCGCTGGGCGAGGTCGCTCGCTGGCAGCGCTTTCAATGGAATCTGGAAATCCCGACGTCTTTTGCTAAGCTACCATTTCCAACATCACGTTCACCATTCACATTCACCAAGCAATCATGTATTTAAAAATTAGCAGTGAGAAAATAGCTTTGCAACCATGTGGCACCATGGTACGTTAGGAAACAGGAATGAAGAGGAAAATATGAAAACAGCGACTGAACTTGTAGAACGTTCTGAATCATAAAAAAATAATATTTATTAGAATATTTGACGTTCAAAAATTTATTTTATATTGAAATATTAAAAATATATTAAAAGTTAATAAATAAAGTTGCACGTAATTATTTGAATTTAAAATGATATTTGAATGAAGATATTAAAATAATGAGCGAGGAAATTATATTACATATTCATTCAATAGAGTAATCCTTGTAATGATCAGTGTCAGTAAAAGTCAGTGAAGGATAGCCGCCAAAATACGCGGAAGGGGAAATGTAATTTATTTTCAGTATGTTTTATATAATAAAAGCTGCCAAGAAGCCCACTCCCAACGCCATGAATGCAGAATTTGTAAAAGAATCCGTAAACATGTTCATTCAAACATGGAGGGGTTCCACCCAGTAAGGGATTTCGATGGTGGCAGCGCTTGGCAGCCCTTCTTAAGAACAAATCTATAATAACTATAAAAGGCTCCTAAATATACTAATGAATATTATGCCATCATAAAAAGCATCATAAATAAATATTAAAATTTTTGGTGCTTTCTGAGCGACTAAATACTTGTTTAGTGTCAAACGTGAGGAGAATACTTACCTCCAGAGCAATGGGCATAATTATGTACCGCATATTCCGACATTTTAAAAAATAAATACAAACTTTTATGTATTTTGCCCATAGATACACAATTCTGTCCAATGTTTGGAATCGATTTGTGCGATTTTCCTGCTACTTATGAGATTGTGACCGAAATAATTGGGGTACATTTCTGAAACATGGCGACAGAGCTTCCTTCGCTGAAACGTACATATGTATATTTTGATTCCAAATATGAGAATGCATGAAAATGTTGGGTTTGTTTTACTTATATATCTAACATGAATGTTCATGACATACAAGAATAAATATGTGAGAATTAACTGTATAAACTTTGTAAATTTAGTTCATTTTTTGTTCTATGAACATTTTTATTACGGATTTATTGCAGTTACATTCAATATTTACAGATACACGTGTCTGCAACAAGCAGAGAAGTAAATAAATTACAAAAGGAAAAACGAAAAAATGCGAAGAACTTCAAAATCCAAATTTCATTTTGTCGACTGTTTTCTTAGGTAAAATGTATAAAAGGTACCGCTTATGAAATTTTTCTAATAGTTACTTCAAATCATTGATAGTTACCGAAAAACATTCGTATAATAAAGTTACTTCAGATCAAATGGTCGGCACTACAATGAGCATGTCATTGGCATGCCCTTTTTCAAAATATTTTGTCGAATTCACATCAGTGTACATGTTTCATTATTTAAGTGTTTTAATAAGCGACATTATTTTACACGTATAATCTAACATAAACGCCCGGTTAATTGGTCTCCAGAACACATGTAGTTACCTGAAGATGTGGTTACACCTGACCATAAAACATTGTGAAATCATTAAAAATAAAATTTCTCCACACTAAGAAGTTATAGAACATGGCACTGATTGATCATAATTCCACCTGAAAACCTCATTCCATTGATTAATATAATTCAGAATCATATAGACGATTTTTATTTTATTATTGCATGTATTTTGCATTTTATGGTCGGATTAATCCGACTTTTGTCAGCTAATGTGTTCCCAGGCCTGGGCCCTGTTTTTATTTATTATCCACGCCTGGGGGTAAGGGTGACATGCGGCAAGTGTAACGCATTCCCTCATCGTATCCAGAACACTTGGCCTGCCTTACAAATTTTCTTTCGTCATACAGCTATATAATGTGAGACGCTTGTAATTGGAAGCTACAGCTCTACTTTTTCCCAGATCGGTAATCGATTCCGGAATCGCACTACGGAAAGCCGGCGCGCTGCCCATGAGCCACCCGAGGGGCATATTACATTATTAATTTTAATATTATGTACTAAAATATTTCTTTTAAATAATTAACCCTTTCTGCGCTTGAGATTAATTTTCGAAGAATTGAACTCTGTTTTTAATTGGCTCCTGAAATGCAATATTTATTTCGAAAGTTCCGTTCATCATTCTCACACATTTGTGAGTCGTGGGAAATTTTGTCTGTCATTGTCTGCAGCAGAGAGAGGGGAATTTGGCGCGTCGAAAAGAGAAGTTTGATGAGTCATTGGGGGAAAACTTGAAGACATTGGTATACGAGGAAGGCAAGGGTTCAACAGAACAATTAATAGCAATGTGAGATGATTTCTTTCAATGATGAGTATAATACATTCTAACAACTATTCTGCTTTCTTTCAACTATTTATAGTTAAAATGGTGGGAAGGGATTCTGGAACTCAAGAAAGCGTGCGCAGATGATCTTCTCCCCCATACCTCACATACAGTTTTTAATGTTTTTTGACTAAATAAATACAAATACAAGTAAATACTTGTAGGTAATGTATTAAAACGAGTGTAACGCATTGTACAATAATTCATAATAAAACACATGACATGTTGCTATTCAAGAAAAATACAATTTCAAAGAATGATTATGATCATAAATGACTAGTTTGATGATATTCAAAGATACATGTCCAGACACGACATCGCTTTCGGATATACTACAGGCATTGAGGCTTATTGTACTACCCCATTTATGCATTAGACTCGGCCCAACAATCCTGATCTTTCAGGTAAGAGAATATTCTTTGTTATGATCCTCAAGTTTTCCGACCATACCTGAGATAAATAGTTTTGATGTATGTATGATGATGACGGTAATGATGATTGAATGATGATGGAGCAATAATGGAATGAGAGGCAGAGGCAACGAAGATAACTTGCCACGAATCCGTTTTATAAAAAAAAAAATCCACCAGAATTTGAACCTCGATACACAGAGATCGAGGAGGAGCAGTCTGTCAAGTACATCACGGGTCTCCATAACAAAGGAATGTAGGAATGTCCTTTGAAAGGGTCTAATTGCACACCCTCTGGCACCAGCGAAAATGTCTCAATTGATGTCATTGCAGTGCCTCTGACCGGGAGGATGGGAGTCCCGACTCAAACAGGATTTTTTTCGAGTCCCGACACTGGATAAACACCTAGGTCGAATTCAGCTGCTGTCTGCTGGAGAATTTTAGAGACCGGCTGCTTTGATTAGATGTTTTCCGTGGTTTTGTCCAATCAACACCTGGAAAATGCTGCTGTACTGAAAGTACTGGAGCAAACAGGCATCTAAAGAATATAAATTCGCCATTTAAGATGAACTAACTGTAAAAATTAATAATTAAAATGATTCAAATTTTTATTCTTCCTCTAGAATATCCACATGCACTTACATGAAAGGAAGCTATAGTTTCTTAGTATTCTTGATTGCATATGACCACCCAGTACGCTGAATACGAATTTGTTTCACTCGTGACTGTCCCTGGGAAATGCTTTTGTGGACTCTCCTTTTGAATCTCGGAATGATATCAGTCAAAACGCAAATACAGTTTTTGTTCTTCGTACTTGTGTAATCGCCAGCATAGAGAAGGGTCGCATCGTGTATCATATCGAGAGGTCTGTCCCCAAAAGGGATCGGAGGCCGTGCTCAAAAGTACGATGGGATACCTTGTGAGCAAACAAAGCCTGTCGGCATCAATAAAAAAAAAACCTTAATTGGTATCCTCTTTTCTCATTTCGATTTTTAACACGACCTGTCCCTGGAGTCTCTGCTTCCACAGAAAGACAAACACGACAGTGCCTTCTTTTTGTCCAAGCTTGTAAGTATGTTTCCAGCTAGATTGAGACCGGTGCCAGGAGAAAAAAAGTAAAATAATGACGTAGAAGGAAGAAAAAGGAAAAAACAACAAACTAAACTACTAAAAATAGGTACCAGAAGCTAAAACGGGCACAAAAGACAAAATGAAAATTTGCTAAAACAACTCCAGAGGTACATTTCTATTGTTAAGTCATAAAATCGTATCAACAATAAAAAGTATTTTGCCAAACATCCGAGCTCTTTACTACCAAAGACATTGAGTGGTTGTCAGAGTTTTCTCTCCACAAAATTTGAATCTACCTTTCCTTGGAAGCAGCCCATCTTAGGAAGGTGTCTATTCACAGGCACACCAGCTGTCAAAACTCCCGGTGTAATGCTTCAACCAACAACAGCTCCGGGCCTAACGCAGTTGCATTCCCGCTACCAGGGAGATTTGGAGTACGTACTGTGCATGCCACTAATCGCCGTCACTGAATGTGTTTACAAATTGAAAATCCATCATCGCGTTCGTTTTGCAGTTTACTCGCTGTCACGCCGAACCGCGTTTTATTTGAATTCGTAATTGTGCGCCCAGCAATACGAATAATCTGCGTGCTACAACAGATTTGTTTACCCGCACGATAATTTCCACCAACGACAGAAAATGCTTCCGTTCGTCCGGGAGGCAATTTTTGTGCGAAAGAACAGAGAATGACGCGAGCTTGTTTGCCCGACAATACAGGGATTCTTTCGCGGGCAGGGAAATGTTTGCCGTTTTCCCGTACGCGAGTCGCTGGGTCTGCGCCCCGGGGAGGGAGACGTATTGATGTGTATACACGTTTGGGAGGCGTGTTTGCGCGTGGAAATTGAAGTCTGAAATGAAACAGAACGCTTTCGAGGGACGTTGCTGTACGTGTGGTGCTGCATGCGAATGAGCGACTGAGCGATGGATGTGCGAGGGATGACACACACGCCCTTGTGCGCGTCGAGAGTGTGTCAATACGTTTAGTTCGAGTGGCGCACTTCGTCTGCACGAAAGCGACGCGCGTCGTCTGTGCACGTGACGTCGAGGGATATACATGAGGACTCATGACCGGCTCAAAGGTCCTTGGAGTCCCTATGTTTATCTCGGGACATAATTAGAACTACATATACGACCTCTGCAGAATGCACGGTATTTATTAAGACCTGTATTTATACGTATGTGAAGAATTCTCCAATATATGTGTGAAACGTAAACCCTTCGGGTGGCTTGTGGAGAGCGCGCTAGCTTTCTGTGGTGCAACCTCGGGTTCGATTCCCGGTTGGAGCAAAAATCAAGAGTTGTAACTTTCTAATACAAACAGTCGTCTTGGTTTCTATAGCTGTGAGACACAAGAAAAGCTCAGACAGGCCAAGTTTGCTAGGTACGGTGATGGGAATACGTCATACTCGCCACATGTTTCCCTAACCTCCAGGGTTGGATAATAAATAAAAGCAGGGCTCAGGCCTGCGTACACCGCGAGATGGAAAAAGTCGGATTAATCCGACTCGAAAGTACCAAATAATACAAACTGTAAACAGGTTGAGGTGAAGCTTCATTTCGCGCGGTGGAATAAGTTTACACGCTAAGTCATCGGAGCGTCGCGAAACGTACAACGCTTATATTCTGGCAAAACTACATGTCCTCATCTTTTAAATCTGTGCTGCGAATATCTGCACAATGGCGAAAACCGTAATTCGATAAGTCCAGAAGGAACACAGAAATAGTCTAGTCAAAGACGACCAAGGCGGTAAAATTCTCATTTAATTCCCACTTAATTTTTTGTTTACACCTTCCTTTCGACATGAAAAAAAAAAAAGGTTTTCTTAAATCCTTAAAATATTACTGATATTTTTCGAGATATCAAAGGTCACAATCACAGAATTTGTTTCATCTCCTATGCATTGCACGGTGAAGCAGGTTATTACCGAAGTAACAGAAAACATTACAATCTACGTATTAATTGATGACCTTTCCTTAGATTTTTATTTTATTTTACGTCAAAAACTGTGTGTGGGTGACGTGCTACGGGGAGAAGTGTACTCAGTGCATGTTTTCATAATTCTGGAATGCCTACCCTTTATCATACACAAGTTGAATTCTGAATATAGAAAGAAATGGGCGTTTTTGGCAATAATTATTAACAAAATATTTTCTCCGATGTAATAAGATATATTTTCAAAGGCAAATTAGATATACATTTGTGTCCTTATCTGTCATCATGTCCTTCGTGAAGGAATATACATGTCACGAAAACATGGAAAACGATAATTTGAATAACTATATTTCTCACCGAACTCTAGAAGACGTGCACAGATAATGAAGTTTAATCTTTTTCGAGCTGTAGCGCGGAGTAAGGGTAAGTTAACGTTCAACACAGCTCTACTATTTTTTTATACTAAAATAAATACAAACTGAACAATAGCGGTGCAGTACTGGCGTGTGTACACACTGGCGAGCACGTCTGCAATGAAGCGAACCGAATGTTCAAGATTATCGAATTTGGACGGCAGAGCGCGAGCGAACGCCAACAAGCACATGGTTCGCCAGCTATGGAACGGAACGAGCGATTAGCCCCAATTCACTGAAGTTCAGCTGTTTCTATCAACATTCCTATCTTGTGAATGTCCATGATTTGAATTTGTTTAGAATTTTATTATTTAGTACAGTTTATTTAGTACACATTATTTACGCCTTAACGTTCCTTGAGAGCAAATCTACTCCGTACGCTGCGTGTTCGTACGATCAGTCGAAGCGCGGAGTTTGGACAAAAAAGTATTACAATGTCCTGCGTCTCTGAGATTGTATGCTAAAGTCTGAGCAACTGAAGCAAGATAGAAACTTTTTTTGCATATTATAACTTCTGGTTTAAGATTGTGTTGAAAACAAAAAGATGATCGTTACCATAAGCAATAAATAAATAAATAAATAAATAAATAAATAAATAAATAAATAAATAAATAAATAAATAAATAAATAAATAAATAAATAAATAAATAAATAAATAAATAAATAAATAAATAAATAAATAAATAAATAAAAAAATAAATAAATAAATAAATAAATAAATAAATAAATAAATAAATAAATAAATAAATAAATAAATAAATAAATAAATAAATAAATAAATAAATAAATAAATAAATAAATAATAAATAAATAAATAAATAAATAAATAAATAAATAAATAAATAAATAAATAAATAAATAAATAAATAAATAAATAAATAAATAAATAAATAAATAAATAAATAAATAAATAAATAAATAAATAAAAATAAAATAAAAAATTAAAAACTTATTATATGCGTTGCTTTTGTCACATCTGGTGGTACAATTTGGTAGTTTCTCGCGGCTCACAATTCGGTTTCGCAGTTCGAGATGGGGTTAGAAAGGGCGGCACGCGCTCTTGTGATGTGTGGGACATTGGGCGCCGCGCACACGCCCGGGCAATGCACGCTTCGGAACTCGAGAACTACGGAGGCAGAAAAATTAATTATCCCTGGCCGCGACGCGCCTCGGAGCTTCGTCGCCAACTGGAGTCCTGTCGCCAACTTGGAGACCTGGAGGCTAGGGCCTCGTTGCCAACTTGAACAAGCCAAGAGACGAATTTGAAAAGTATGACGGAAAAGTATGGGCCCGAAATGCAAAGGCGAAAAGTTTAGAAGGCGCCAGAAGGGATACCAAGTGTTTTAGCAGATTGTTAGTTAGATATAGATAGAGATATTTATTTAGTCAAAAAACTGTATGTGACGTATGGGGGAGAAAATCATCTGCGCCCGCTATCTTGAATTTCAGAATCCTTTCCCAATAATTCAACTATTAATAGTTGAAGAATGAAAAATAATAATAATAATAATAATAATAATAATAATAAACAACAACAAAAATAATAATAATAATAAATAATAATAATAATAATAATAATAATAATAATAATATTTTAAAAAGCGAGAGAATAACATTTCAAAAACTAGATATTTTCGTTCCCGAGTTATAGAAAAATTATTTGTAACGGTAAACGATCTCCAGATTTGATTTTTCTGTATTGCTAACAAAATACAAACTCATCCTAAGCTCTATTATCACTACAAGCAAAAGGAGAGCTCAATAAAACGTGCGCATAGTGAAGCTATATTTACGTTCACAAGTACACCAAGGGGCCATTATTAGTAGTTGGCAGTTATTAGCAGCTTTTAGCTATTTGAGTTTTAATTAATTACTGTAAGTGAAATAGTGAAATTAATCTAATGGAGTGCTGAAGTGACGACGTACGAGCGTGTCACCACGACCAACGCGTCCGCCGGTATGTGTGAATGTTTTATATATTTATTTACTTATTTATCTTACAAAACAGTAAAACTGCATGTGACGTATGGGGGAGAAGTAAAAATCTCCGCACGTTTTCTTGAGCTCCAAAATCCTCAGGCCTCTCTTTTACTATACTACATAGTTGAGTTATGAATTAAACTTACCGAAAAACATGGCTGGCAATATTTGAAAACTAAAATCTTTTTGTCCAAATTATAGCAAATGTATTTGGAATACTGATTCGATTTTATAGCATTGCTGACGAAATACCCGACCTATTCCTCTCGCAAGTGGCATAAAGAGCTCTCGGAAAGTAAGAGTCCAGAAGTAAAGCAAGGGAGCGTATGAGCGCTTTCCTCTGCACCAAAGCAGACTGCGCGCAAATGCTGGTGGTGACGGGGTCCCAGAGCGAACGCGCCGGAAGGGCCGTGCGCGGGCGAGCTCGCTCACCTTCGTCGGTGCGGTCGGGGGCGGCCGGCTCGTGCAGTGCGGAGTAGCAGGTGCACGTCTGCGTCTTCTGCGTGTAGATGCACTCGCGCAGCGTCTGCAGGCGGTTCATGTGCACCACCGTCGTGGTGATGGTGACGACGACGCACAGCACGGCGCACGCCAGGCAGCAGCCGCCGCACAGCTTGATCTGCGCAGGGGCACACACGCCTTCGGTTACATCGCACACTTACACACACACACAGATTTAAAAGCGATTTCAAATTGTACGAGAGAAGTGGAAAAGAATAAGTGTGGGAAATCCCTCACACAGAAAGAATAACGGCTCTGCAATTTTCGAGAAATTAACAAATGCCGTTACCCAATCTTATTTCTAGCTTCAACTTATTTAAAAGATCAAGAAATAGTGCCTACAAACACCCAATTTGGGTCTCTCGAGATTTATTTCAATCCTCAAAGAAAAGGCCTATTACATTACCAATAACGAAAGTGAACAATTTTAGACTAATCTAACCTACCTGCAGACAAAAAGTGTTAAGAAATTGAACGCTTGTTTCATTACGCGTATCACGGCATCAAGATAGAACTTAGCAAAATAACAGAACTAATAAATAATGATGAATTGAAAGGAATATATAAATTATAATGTAATTGCTACTGCTTCTATTACACCTTTTTGTATTTCTCGCCTATTTTCCTACATAATTGAAATAATTCAAGTCATTGCCAATAATATTGTTGGTAATGGCAACGCCTTAAATTATTACAATTATGTAAATGCCAACGACAATTCACCGCTAAACCAATATTTTCCTACATTCCCAAGGAAGAAGCCGGAACCCGTACTCTAGACACACTGTTGGGATCCTCGATTAAAGGGCGATACAAAGCGAGTCTCTGCGAGGGGCTACCCACTAAAAAGAACGGAAACATACGCGCAGAGCGGAGTTCGAAAAAGAGACACGCTTTCGATACATTTTCAAGGAAAATCGACAACTAGTTTTGCTACAAAACATCGTAAAATAAATAATATAGACACGCCAGTAGCGATCATAATTACCAACAGCTTTTTTAAATTTATGGGTGGAGTAATTAATTTCGTTAAGTGGATCCCAATGGGGGAATAGCTTGAACCCTAGCCTAAAAATGGACAATTTTCAATATCGTCTATTTTTTTTTATTATTGTGTCTTACTAAAAATTGTAAAATTTCAGTAATGGCCAATTACCTGATACAGGAAGTGGACGCATGATATCCTGAACGTATTTCAAACGCATTAAATCTAAGGAAGTATTACTTCGTGTTCTATTCATCCCTAGATGACAGAAGATCCACGATCTGCAAGTTCGAAGCAAGTGGGTTCAACTCTTATTTTTCAAATTTTATGCTTCACATGATTATTATTATTATACACTTCAAAATGGGCTTTTACAAAAAATATTCCCCTATTCCCTGTCCTCAAGGACATTCCCCTATTCCCCTTTCTCTGGATTCGGATCGATCATAAACGAAGACAAACTTCGTAATTTCCCCAAAAATATCAACAGTTCCAGAAAAAATCAATCAGTTAAAATAATATCAAGAATTAGGGGTGAAATTCTGCGAGAGAAACATCCGCACGCACATTGGAGCGGACGGAAAAGAGCTCATGATGCCTTCGGAGTGACATGAAATTCCCAGACTGTAGTGTATGAAAAATAAAAAAAAAAGTATATGTTATGAGTTTTATTTCGTATACGGCATCTTTATATTTAAAGCATTTCTTTTGCGAGGAGTTTCATATCTCAGACATTAAAATGTTAACATTATTTTTTTGCAGTTGCGCTTTATATTGCGGAACAATGAATAACAATCAACGGTGTAAACATAATTAAATTATTGCCTTTCAGGGAAACGCTTGCATTCACTGATTTTGTTGATTTACTGCACGTATCTGCTTGAATAACCTTCCCAACGCCAGTAAATAGAAATGTTCGAATAAATTAGGCATGTGTAAAGTTTTCAAATTGATAATGATACAATAAAGTCTTGTACTCAACCCACACTACGGACATTTGACTTCCAAGTGTTTGTTTTTATCTCACAACTATTTTTCCATTATGATTAGTTTTATTACTCTATGGCCCAGTCAAATTAGATAAATTGAGTGAAAAAAATTCCGGAGATTTGAAACTTGGCACGATTCTTTATTGGTAGTTACTGCAAAACATATTAAAATCCTGAAGTGTGTGGCGTGAGCCGTGAGCGAGGGCGTTTGAAGGTGCTTTATTGAAGATGTTTGCATGTATCTCCATAACCATCAATCCTACCGCAAATTATGTTCTACAAGAAATTAATGTAGACACAATTTCCTACAAAAAAGATCCTATACGTTTTGTTGTAAAATTAACCGTTGTAGAATTACAGGTTTGAAAAATTCTTGCTTTTGTTCACGATATGGCCCTTTTTTAGTTATCTCCGTTAATTATTAATCTCCAAGGAAATACCTTGAAAAGCCCCCCCCCCGCCTCAGGCTCAACCCCACACTTCAATTTTTTTAGGGTGTTATGCAGTAAGTACCAACAAACAATCATTCCAAATTTCAAAACTCCGGGATTTTTTCCCTTCGATCGTCATTTTTTGACTAATTTCACTGCGCTACTATCTGATTTTGGTTTTCAGCGCATTAATTTGTTGCAAACCTCAATGTATACTACCTGTTCATAGAAAACTGTGTCACTTCCGAAAAAAACCTGTATTTTGTGTGATTGACGACAAACGCATGTTGGTAAATAATATAATGAGAGTAATGGAACAATTACATTCAGATTCATAATTATACATTCATGCAATTAAACATGCATGGATAATCAAAATGGAAACGCTAACGCATTTCATCGGAACATACAGTTACCCTGAACAAGTAGTTTGCATTTTTGTTATGAAAAAATGCACCCATGCTGAAATGAGTCGATGTGGTTTGTCCATTTTTCTCTCTAGCCAAAATGCTCGGAGAAAAAGCAGAACAATTTCAAAACGTTTAAAAAATTCATACGAAATGTAGGGAATCATAAATTGTACCACTGTAACAAACTTAGAAGAACATAAAATTGTAACAATACGTGGAATCCACCTGAAATGGATTATGGTTTATACAACATTGAATAAATTTAAAGAAACGGTAGAGTCCCATTGAAATTCATATTAGAATCAAATATCAAAAGTACAGTAGGATTCCATTAAAAGAGAATATACATAGATATCTTGCCTCTGATTAATGGATCATTAATGGGATCATTAATGGTTTATTAATGGGACATAGATTCTTGCCTCTTATTTATAGAGCACTCTTGTAAATACATATGCTAATATAAGTTAATGACATCTTCATCTAAAGTTGTTTTACATTTTTACGGCTTTCGATTGAGGTTGTCAAGATTTTTCAAGCAACATTGACATTAACATCTTTTCGAAATCACTACAATCGGGATATTTTTAAAAAAACCTGCCCATTGTCACCTTCCACGCAAACGGGAACACATCTCACCAGACAATCAACACTACGATGGTGAAAAACTCAAAAATATTAAACAAGGAAGATGAACCTTACGCTGTGTCAAATTCTGTGTAAGATAAGCACTATTGTTGAAACAAGTGAAGCCGAATGAATACTACGATAACTCCGAAATGAATACTACTATAATACATGAAATTTCGGCTAGCTAAATGATCCCGTCTTTCAATTATTTGAAAATATATAATGCCTGGACCTCACTGATATACTACGCATGCTCCCGAATTATAAATTGGTACTCATGTTTTCGGAGAGTCTAAAAAGAAATATACTATCGAAACCTTTTATTAGGAATCTGAAAGCATTAGAGCAGGTAAGTGGCTGGATAACTGTTTTAACATTACACTATTTGGATTTACTACTAGTTTGGAATACGTTTATGTGGTATTTGAATAACTTTATCGTCAACAGTTTCGCATTAACAAGGAATGTCCCTACCGGATGCTAAGTATCACTTGACTTAAAATCATAATATTTTTCAGTGGAAAATACCGGCTCAGGTGGCTCTGGACATCAATTGCTTGATAGGAAATATCAACCGCTGACTAAAAGAGAATTCTGGCGGCCAGTTGCTCTGATCAGTAGTTTTCCATAGTTTCTCCGATCAACATCACGCGAATGCCGGAACAATACCCTAATAAATAGGCTATGGACCGCGCAAAGCTTTTTCTTCCTTTTCTTTTTCCTATCTTCATCATTTACTTACACACACACAACACACACACTTATATGCACTACACTACCATACATGTCTGGAGACACATTCGGGAGCTTTCAGTTGGTCTCTGAGGAGGCGGTCCCCCGTTTGTGGGAGGCACCGGGTTACGGAAAACCCCGTAAGCCGACAAATAGGTCGGCGCCGGATCTCGCCATCCAGCGGGGAGTCAATTGTCGCCACCACCCACGATAAAACATGCATCAGACTTATGGGACAGATGACATCTGTTGACGCGTCCAGAAGTATCAATCAATCAATAGAAAAAGGTTTTATGTGAGATTTTTATGACTAAGACTAGAGTGCCCTAAAGTGTCATGTTTCTAATTTTCTTTGAAGAAACGCGACTCGTCAATTATTTGTGGGCTATCAAATTTGTATTAGTGTTACGGATAATCTTCATTAAGAAAGTCTCATAAACAAAGTAAATGGGGTTGGTGAAGGTAAACAAGCAGCGCATCTGCAATTATGTGTACGTCACTTAATTTAAAGTGTCATAAAAAGGCATTTTTTTCTTCTGAGAGAAACAAAAATAAAAATGCTGATTATTCTAATGAAATCAAGGACGCAGATGACAATAAATGGCAAAATCGCAGGAAAACAAGGAAATAGTGTTTATAGCAATGAAATAATGGAGTGATATTTTACTTCTGAAAAAAATTACGTTTACACTTGTGTAAAACTTTTCTGTTGGATGTGCGAAATTTCCATTGCAATCACTACTGGTACACCTCAATGAAATTAAGTGAGGCATTAGTATTTAATACAGCATACAGCCGCTTTCACATGTGCATTATTTGTGCACGAATATTCCACAATGGGGCTTTTTGCTGACATTGTGGATAAAAATAGCTGTTTGTGGATTAATATTTGGTTCTCGTGGCGAAACACGAATGTTTCCGGAGCCATGTCAGTAAATCGACACGCGTCAATGCATCAGAACATTCACTTTTTGCATGTTAACTCTGGGTTTACACTCTCCGCTCTTGCGAATCTCTAGAAGCACGCATGTAAATGATAAGTGCAGGACACTAAAGAATTGTAATTTATATTATATTTACAGTATATTTATTATTCATATCTTTGCCTTCATCAGATTTCAAACAAAAGTCTTCAAATATTTGTCATAACACGCAAGTACTAATACTCCACGACGGCAGAATTGAATTTCGCATGCTCGTTGATCGCTTGCAGAATTTTTATTATCCAATGCAAATATTCGTACTAGGTCGGATAGGTGTTCAGGAATAACTTGGGTGTCGTCAATGAACCTACGAATATTAACCGGTTTAAGTAACAATATCGTTCAAAGTCAATTCAGAAGTTTAATTACTAATTTGTATTTTCTTCTATGAAACGGTGTTGTTTATTGAATTAGAATCTGTAGTAAATATCAAAATATTAGTAGTAAATAGGTAAAAGAACGAATGTACTAAAACTTAAAGCAGAGAATATACAAAAAGAGTTTAGTTGTTTGAAACACGAGGGACTCTTACCCTGAACCGGATTCCTAGGCTATCAGATTACGTTACTTTTCGTTGTACGGGTTTCCAGTACGTTAACTTACATTAAAGTATGTTAAAATTGGTTACATTACATTAAATTTCATCATTTACTCATTGGAGTTTAATGGTCCTTCAACTACTGCCAGTGAGACTCACGACTAAGCGATATAGATTATGGAGAAATGGTTGTATGAGAGGCCGAAGAAAAGCGAGAACCTCGAAAATATCTGCAGAGAATTCGCTTGGTCCATCACAAATGCCACATGGATAGGCCGACGATAGAATCAGTCCGTTAGGTAGATACGGTATGCCCTAGCCATTACGCAAAGTCTACCCGTCATCCAAATTTCATTAGGGGCCATCCAAGAAATACACTCGCTATTAGGAAGGAAGGGATTCTCACAACTGTGACAAAATCGAACGTTCTTGCAACATATGAGTAATATATGTGAAATTAACTTCAAACAATAAAGTAAAGTTAATCTGAATAAAAATGTATTTTGTAACTAAATTTAAAAAATAAATTTAACATCCGATGAAATATAATCCAATTTTTAATAGTAAATTTTTCTTAGCACAGAATGAACGAAATGGTCGATTCATTGATTACTGATTCCGGGCGCATCAACTAACGAAGTCATTATTCCCGTAAGTGTAGTGCATGCTTTTCATTATTGTTGTTGTTGTTGTTGTTGTTGTTGTTGGTGGTGGTGGTAGTGGAGGTGGAGGTGGTGCTGGCGGCGGCGATGATCTTCCTCCACTGACGGCGAGATCCGGCGCCGACCTACCGCCGACCCTACCCCCGGGTTTTTCCCTACCAGGTATCTCCCACCAGCAAGGCACCGCCATAGCCGGGACAAGTTATAAGTCCCCAGCTGCTCTCCCGGCATGTGTGGTCGTGTCGTGCATGTGTAAGGGGCGAGGGTAGGACAAGGAAGATGAAGGAAAGATCGCGCGCAGTCCGTGGCCAGTTTGTTAGGGTACTATTCCGGCATTCGCATGGTGTTGATCGGAGAAACCACGGAAAATTATCAAGCATAGCAGCCGGCAACTAGAATTCTCCTCCAGACAGCAACTGAATTCGAACTAGCTGTAAAGCTCGTGTCGAAAATCCTGCTGCCATCGGGACTTGAACCTAGGATCTGTCAGTCAGAGGCGCTGTAGTGATCCACTGAGCCACCGCTCCCGGTCACGGAAATGAGGGGGGGGGTCGAAATGAAACGTTCATCTGAGGGCAGGGTAGTTGGTGTTACAAGTTGTTACAAAGGGGGAAGGGAGGGGAGTTAAAAAAAGCAAACTTTTCTGAATGTATTTTCGGAACGGTGTTACGTTACTCACCAAGTAGGCGTAGCGGTTTCGCCGGCCGGCGAGGCACATGACGACGAGGCCGGTGCCGATGAGCATGGCGGCGGGCACGTACGTGGGCACCGTCTCGAAATAGGCGAGCGAAGACGTGTACGAGCGCAGCATGAAGTACACGGTGAGGAAGAGCGCGCCCAGCAGCACGGCCAGGCCGCCGCACGCCGTGCACAGGAACACGTACTTCCGCAGCCAGCAGGCGCGCCGCAGCACTGTCGCGCCAACAGAGGGAGGGCTGGTATAAGCGTACTTATACATCCAAGATGCTATTCTACACTATTGTATGTATGTATATAAACTTTTTATGGTTCTATGTTAAATAACTTAGTTAATCGTTTTGTATATGTTATTTAGTATATATATTATATATATCTTGGAGTAAGTAACAGTGTAAATATGAGTCCCATAGCCCTGAAGAGGGAACAATAAAATTTCGAAACGTTGGCACACTAAGAATGTTTTCACTGAAATGAGCAATAACCATTAACCATTCCTCGAATTAATAGTGTGGTCGTGAATTCAAGAGCTAACATATAGTTCAATTTAAAAAAAAAATCACAATTAATTTTCTCGAAAATGAAAAATATTTCAAACAATATCTCTACAGCTTATTACCTCCCTCATGATTCCGCATTGTTGAGCGAAAACTGCACTTCGATATCGTGAACCGTTTAGAAGTTATGGGGGTGGCCCATAGTTAGCGGGACATTCTGTACATATTCATATACGTTTATTCACAGATATCCCAGAAGAAAATGTCACCAAGCTATAAGTCAATTCATTCAAAGAAACATTTCAACGTGAAAATGAAGTTTTCTGACATATAGTCTCAGATTTTTTTGTGAGACGCTTTCCATAACTTGTGTTTTTAAACTAGACATTTTTTCATATCACAGAGAGTCTTGGGAAATCGGAGCCCGTAATCGCAGAACCTATCATTTTAGAAAAAAAAAAAAAAAACAATCTGGTAAGGGCAGAGAAACACCGGAATGCGCCATTACTAAATCGGGTCAGATCGGGATGGGCCGGGCCGGAACGAAGTAAATTTCACCTCACAGAGCACGGCCAGAAACACAACAGTCCAACCTGCCCCCTCAGCCCGATTAGCAAATCCCACAACCCTACTAGGTCCGATACCTCCACCGAGCCCGTCAGCCCAATGTTCATTTCACTTGTAGCGCATCAAATATTTTATGCCGGTTGTGGCGTTGATGAAATGAATATTAAGGGTGGGATTCGCGTGTTGAAATATTCGAGAGATTGAGCGGTTGAAACGGGTCAGCCAGGGCAGATGGGCATTTAGGCCAGAATGGTGCACATTAATCTTGAATGCACAATGTATTGAAACCCAATTGCCCCCCCCCTTTGAGACCGACACCAAACAGTCCAGTATTTACACAAAATACGATTCATCTAATCAGCATTTCCTCACAGACAACAAATTGGAAGAATTCGGTATATGGATTTCGGATATGGTACATTT
The DNA here is from genome assembly GCA_964035755.1 of Teleogryllus oceanicus. NCBI lineage: Eukaryota > Metazoa > Arthropoda > Insecta > Orthoptera > Gryllidae > Teleogryllus > Teleogryllus oceanicus. The sequence continues at coordinate 240,953,643 of CAXIVR010000001.1, forward strand.
GGCAGAATGTTATGAAAATATTTTTGCTAAGGTTTATTCTCTTTCTTTCTTTCATCTTTGATAATAATAAAGCATTTTATTAATTCAATCTTCCGTTCTTCTTCAATGAATTCCTATTTTAATGATGCACTTTCCTCCTAACTTAAAATTCCGTCTACGGTAAAACGTTACAACTATACTTGAGCCATGAGTGTATGTTGTTTCGATACAGGCGCGGACAAAACATCATATACAGTGTTTTATAAAAATCCGATTTTGAAAAACTATTCTACATTCTACATTAATTGAAATTTATAGATTAGTAAAATTGATGAAGGTTTTCTCTCGATCATTTGCATGCACTCAAATGTTCCTTGAACCTTGGATGAGGGTACCGTTAATCTTTCCACTTATAAGGGAAGCACACAACAGCTGTTCACTTCCCCGATTCCTGAAATGAAGACTAATTGTGTGACGATAAGTTGATCGAAAACTCACTAGCATTCATTTGTAAGAATACAACAATTTAGGTTTTCGCGGTCGGAGTCACATTACAAATTATCTTCCGAGCTGGAGGGCCATGGTCGCCATTGGAAAGCTTGTTTCCAGACGTTTCATCTGCAGCTCGGCAGATATCATTAGTGGCGGATTGGTCACGGTCGAAGAATCTTCTTGGACGCTCAGAAACCTGTGAACTTGTTCACGAGGATTCTTCCCCAGCGACCACCATTTACGTAAACTAACGTATGAGCGAAAGTTGGAGGAAATACTAACTTTTGCAATGCTATCAATGTGGTGGTTTTGTTATTTAGTTCGTCACTTTTACCTTGCGTTTTGCAATTTGGTAGCGTTCATTTACTATTTGCAATCAGTGCGGGTCGGTGTCCAACTGAAATCCACCACATTATTAAATGAGCAGGTCGTCCCTGTGCGTTAGGCAAATAATGTGAACTGAATAATAAAGAGCATTAAAATACTTAGAAAATGGAAAATGCTTATTAAAATTATCAATATTTATAGAAATGCTTATGTTTAGGTATTCATTTAATTTCATTTGTGTAAAGAACTCACAAATTGCTATCCGAGGTTTGGAAACAAAATTAATTTAAATCAGTAGCATTATCTAACAGGAACATATTCAATGCATGTATCAAAACTAATTAATAATCAATAAGTAATTGAATATTTAGGAGCATTATAAAGTATATTTTTACTACGTAAAAAAATTTTTACGATCTAAGTCGTAAACGGAAATTATAGTAAAGGGTATTGTAATCGAGAAATTTGCCATTTTGGCCAAAAATCCATATTGTCCGTTCCTAGTAGCTAAAAAGTGGACAAAACATTTTCCTATATCCTCTAACAAGATATGTTATCAGAATCTATGTTTTGTGTGTCCTTAATACCGCAAAATAGATTTACGGCAAAGCATCTATCTGTAGCCCCCAAACAGTTCATATGAGTTTCTCCAAAATTGATATTCCCTGTTGATCTGAACGAACTTGGGGCCCTGCGAGTTCAAAACGGATACTTGAATTTTTGGAGTACTTGAAGTTACATCATTCAACAACATTCGCGAAATTTTTCTAAAAGGGCTTTACATTTTTTCCCAGGGATACTATATTGGAGCTTAAAAGAAAGGCGCAGGATTAATTTTCGTTCAAATCTTTGATCTTTTGAAAATTTCAAAGTTCAATATTTTTCGACGTCTTCCTACAACTACTATCATGAAGATTTTTCTTAACAACTTGAAATAAGGCCATGTACAATTTTTCAAAAATATGGGTAGTTTTACGTAGTTTTGCGTGAAACATAATCGCGTAATATACCATGAATTTTTTCTTTATATTTTCCCCTGATATGTATAAAAGGACGGTAAAATAGTTCTATAAGATATAGTTCTAATAGATCTAGTTTCATTTTCATTGAACAGTCGGGTCTTTGGTAAATTACAAAAACATTAACAATACAAATATATAATACTGGAAATGAAAACTATTCAAAAATAAATATTTAAAAAGATCATGCACAAATTTGTAAAACAAATAGTCGTTTTTGCGAAATTTCTTCTTAAATTAATTAAATTTATAATAAAAATGTCTCAAAACGGCTACAAATTTTTCTTTAATTTATTCTCACAGATAGAGCAAGGGACCTACAAAACAAAAGCAAAGGCCGGCAAAAGTGAGGTCACCCGCCGACTGCATAGTGTAGTAGTAAAATGCATGGCGGAGGAACTCCAAGGATCTGGGTTCGAAACTCGGTGCGGAGAAAAAATGCCGATTGGAAACACTTTTGCATGTTTATGTAGTAGTATAATATTGCGTAGCCGTTATGTACAATGCGAGTAAGTATGTGGTGTTGTAGCATCGCTAGTTTTCAATATTTTCATTTATAAATTGGTTACATTAAAGTGAAAAATTTAAGTTCAGATACTAGATTGCCAGCACTTATTAGTACTCATCACGTCGTCAATGTAATGTATGAAACAATCGGTGACAAATACCTTCTTCAAATCTATGACTGTTTGAAGAAGTATACGGTACATGAACAAATAAGCGGAGATCTAATAAATTTCTATAAATAATTTGCGTATTCCCATACGCGAGTTCATTTACAAACTGGAGGTGTTGCAAAGCAAACATTTTCTTGAATTACTACTAACGTTTACAATTTGAAAATGAGATCTGCGGCGTATTCTTAAGCGTCCGAGCAAGAAAAAATTGGAGATGTTTTTGAGAAAATGTTTTTTTTATAAATTGCATTAACTTCAAGCAGTTATTACATGGAAACTGCTTGTTTTTAATAACATATTTATGACCTTCTTGGTACAAATTTTTACAAAAGATTTTATTAAAGAAAAAATTCAAAATTTTTAGATTTGGAATATCAATTATTTGCAATTTTCAAACATACAGTGTGTTCGCCAAAAAATGTGACCAGCACTATTTTTAGCGTCCTTTGCGAGGTCACATTGAAGGCAAAAACATTGGATCTGAATTTGAGAAAATTATTGTTTAAAAATTGTCTATATTTGACACAAATTTATGGGAAAAATACTCATATTTTCGAAAAATTGTACATAATTATTTACAAATTTGTCTTTGAAGATAATATTTCATTTTAAAAAATCCTAATCTTCAATATTGTAGTACTAGAAAAACGCAAAAAAAAAGAACTTACGCAATTTTCGAAAATTTTGAGTTCAACGAAAATCAATTTTTTAAGCGTCTTTTATGCTATCCGAGGACAAAGTTTAATCTAAAACTTAGGAGTCATTTTTGAGAAAATTTAGAAAATGTTGAGACTTCATATTAAGAACTCCCTCAAATCAGCATATGCCTTACAATCTCGCAGAGTTTCGAAATTCGTTCAGATCATTCAGGAAATACGAATTTTGGAGAAAATTATCTCTAGGATTTAGGTACTAGCGTTGACGAAAGACGTTTTCCCGTGAAACGATTTTTCTGTATCAAGGACCCACAGAATGTGAATTCTGACTACACAACGTTTAAAAGAAGAAATTTACTACACATAAGAACCAGATTTATTCACTTTTTCGATACCAAGGCCCCACAATACGATTTTTTTTAAATCTCCGTTTTCTGCCTCTGCGTAACAATATTTTTTCTTTACTGTCGTGTGTAAAACTGTCGATTGATTTTATTAGGTCAAATTAAGAGACTACAAAAAAGTCAATATTCACAATTACACCAGTAAGAATCAGAGGCAAATTTTATTTAAAATGCAGTTCCGATATTGCAATATACGTTAATTGGAATTTGAATGGGATTTTAAATTTTCAGGATTCACCGAAAGCTTTCTTATAATTCTAATCGTATTCCGGCGATTGTAAATAAAGTTTGAGTAGGATTTTTACTCTATCGTTTGGGAATTCTGAGGCTTCTCAACTCTATTAATTTATAATTCTTGAAACGAAGAATATGAAAAGGGGGGAATTAATCTCTTAATATATAACCAAGTTAATGTAAAATTATTAATAGAGTTAACTGCAGGAAAATACATACTTCTGCCATGGGAAAGATATATGCGATGCATTAGTGAATTGTTGAAACTGCGCTTTAATGTAAGGATTATTTCGTATAAAGAATGACGTTTGCAAGTCCTTACAATGACAAAATTGCTACGCGCGTGGGAAGACCAAGTCGTACGGCCAACTAGCAATTTCGCTGACGGTGGGTGGAAGGCAGTGAAGCGCGATCCTTGTTCAACAGTGCACTGGGAGGAAAATGCTAGTGTGACGTAACGCAGACGCCAAGAAACAATACGTGGTCTTAATAGGCGGGCAGCGTATTTGAAACGAGGGAACCTTGTTCGTTCAATTCAAAATATTATTTTGTTAACTGTCACACAATTATTGTGTAATACGATCAACAACTTTTCCTTTGAAACTCTACCGCTATTTAGGTTGATCGATTATTTTCTGTTTCCGGGCGCGTCAACTGATATGGGTAATGGTCCAGTAAGTGTAGCGCATGTTTATGATCACGGGAGGTGGCTGTGTTATTTCCCCCGCTGGGTGGTGATCGCCGACCTACACTTCGTCTTGCGAGGTTTTTCACATCCAGGTATTTCCCACTAGCAGAGCACCGTCCAAGTCGGGACAAGCTGTAAGCTCCCGACTGGTCTTCCAACATATAGGGTAGTATAGTGCATGTAAGTGTGTGTGTAAATAATGGGTCCGTGGCCCTTTTGTTAGGGTACTGCTCCGCCATTCGCCTAGTATTAATCGGACAGACTACGAAAACTACCGATCAGAGCAGCCGGCGTCTGCGTACGTGGGCTATCCGAACTTACACGCTGTTCTCAGTGACCTCACCTCTGAAGCATGCTGAGTATTCTTCAAAGATTGTTCACAACTAATCAGAAAACACTTTTACTTAATATTTCACTCGCCCTAAACGGAAGTTTGATTAATTTTCATTTACAGATGTCAAAATCTTGATATTTACGGTGTTTTTTATATTATAAATGTAAAACTCTCTTAGTCGCAACTTCTATTACACATACGAGTATTACAAAAATAGAACATCAGGAGGGATTTTTCGGGGAGATGTTTTAGCTCCCAAGTTCTTCCGCAGCTATGTTTCTGGAGACTTTCTATGTTCCTGGAGTCAATTCCAAAATGAGTCCATTATATGTACGAAACTGTACGAAACGCGCAACTGGCTGCTGAACAGCGGCACTTACACACAGATATCATTTTTGTAGTATCTTAAAAACACCAGTTTTATGAATCGTGAGTAATTGTTTAAGTTATCTTATCACATCGCCTATATGTTTTTACTTACGTGTTCAGAGGAGATTAAATGGCACGTTATAATATCCATTATAATAAATCTTCCTGCAGTGGAAGAAAATGTAGCAAGGAAGGATCATCAAAACTTAAGTAAATCATAATAACCCGTGACACCTTATTTATTTTCAAGTATTATTTCGTATTAAAGAGCTAGGATACCAGATTAGAGGGAGTTTGGATTTTGTAGAATGAAGCCTATTATCAATGTCTTATTTATAATATTGGTTCCGGGTGGATTTCTATGTATTCTGAAGTCGCAAAATAAACATTTTATTATTATTATTATTATTATTATTATTATTATTATTATTATTATTATTATTCAGGTATCGGCAATTTCTGATCACGTTACTCGTTCTCTTCCGAGGCCACGTCATATTCTATGCTGGCGAGAGATTAACGTGTGTCATTAGGGGTCAGCTTTTCGGCTTTATCTTTTGGTAAGACAGTGTTGTTAGGTCTTCAATTATGAATTACAAGGTGATAGGATGACGATGATGATGATGATGATGATGATGATGCTGATGGGATGTGATCTTGGCCTTTTCGATCCATCACAGCATTCACCTGTATGACCGATGTAAACCATGAAAAACCCGGTCAGGATGGCCGGCCTTGGGATTGAACCCGGGCCTCCCTACTGCGAAGTCACGGCGTTACGCCCTGATTTCTCTTCGCTTAGTTTATTTTTATGTATTTTTATGTATTTTTATGTATTATTATTATTATTATTATTATTATTATTATTATTATTATTATATTATGATTATATTATTATCACTATAACTATTATTGCATAGATGTGTGGGTACTATCTAGATTGGTCAATAATGACATACAATGTGGAAGAATTAGGATCTCGTCCCAAGATTTCCTCATAATCCAGGAGTGGATAGAAAACCATCTTTTTTCCCGACACTCTAGTTTTATACATATTTTCTGCCGACTGAATAATGTCAATCTTTTAACTAGGTTGAAGAAGATTTGTTATATTTTTTAATACCTACATTTCACTAGCATGTGAGGCAAATAATTTCAAGGAAGTTCATCTGATATAACAGGAGCGTTAAACTAATTAGACAAATAATATAATAGATATAGACAAATAAAAAATCAAAATACTTGAATTGCTTTTTTAAATTAAACTCTATGGTGTTTTCTCCAGTTTATTTTCACTCACCAGTGGCGTCATGTATTCATTACAACTGTAAACAAATGAAAGGGGGAAATTGCTACGTAGTGGAAATGCGAATTAATTTCCTTCTCATACTCTCCATGGACCACTCCCTTGTGAGTAACACATGCCACTCAAAAACATCACAGGATACGTAGTCTATCCAAAATAATCTGTGTGTGTGTGTGTGTGTAATACTTTTCCGCGAAGCCATATCCAAATCATATCAGAATCAAATCATTAATAGTGAAGTACCTACGCGTTTAATATTCACTTCCAGAGAACAGAGGTTAAATAACTATTACGATTCGAGGAATTTGTAATCAGCATCACGCAGACGTCCCGGTAGTTTTTCAAAGAATATTCTCTTCTTACTAAGTTCCATTTGGTACCCTCGTACATCATGAATATTTATCATTCAGAATATCTGTCGTCTTCTTTGCCTTGTCTACTTTATACGATCTGCACTACTGTACATAATATGAATTCCCCGCCCCAGAATCTCGTCCATCCTCTGTCCATTACCTCAACAGAGATGGACAAAGGAAGAGCGTCGTTCGTTATTCGTGAATCGCTTTGGGGGCATCGTATTGGAGTGATCGGAAAGAAACTATGCAGATCACTTATCGTAGCAACTGGACTCCAGAATATACGTGCTGGCAGTGACCTTTCGATACAGCTATCGAATTCGAACTTATGTTCTTCAATTTTATTGCAGATGCTTAACAGTCAGCGCCTGAACAAGTATGTTACCCACTGTTCACCTATGTCTAATATGCCGTGGTCCGGAATCCTGCACATGGGTGACCTGCGTGTGTCCGTCCATTACTCACTGTTAGATATTTCCGGGCACCATTCGAGGTAAGTGGTGGGTCATGCGGTCTCTACTGGTGGGACCGGGAGAGGTGGCTCAGGGCATCACCCGATGTCACTGCAGTGCCTCTGACCGGGATGTCCTAGGTTCAAGTCCCGAGGTGGCAAGATTTTGGACACTAGCTTCATAGTTAGGTCGATTTCAGACGCTGTTTGGAGGACAATTCTAGGGACCGGCTGCTCTGATCGGTAGTTTCCCGTGGTTTGTCGGATCAACACCAGATGAACGCCGTGGCAGTAACCTTTAATAAATGGGCCACGGCCAGCGCGCGATCTTTCCTTCCTCTTTCTTGTCCTATTCTCACTCCTTACTTGCACACACATGCACTACACTACCATACATGCCGGGAGACCGGTCGGGTGCTTAGAGCTTGTCTCGGCGTGGTCGGTTCCAGCTGGTGGGAGATACCTGGTTGGAGAAAATCCCGCTAGCCTACGGGCAGGTCTGCGCCGGACCTCACCATCCAGCAGTCGAAGATCATCGCCCCCCAGAGGAAAAATGCATTACACTTAAGGGACTAATGACCTTAGCAGTTGACGAGCTCGGAATCATCAATTTACTAGTGGGAAACTCACCATTTTCTCCCGAATCCTACCAGGAAATTTGACGAGAATACTAAAAAAACTGATTTTAAAGGCGTTTCAAGCATTTAAAACACGCTTACTATATCGCCTTTTGGTATCATAAGAAGTGTTACGACTGAATTAATAATGCAACGTTATTTAAAACTAATTTTACCATGAAACAAAATATGTAAAAATAAATTATTGTAAACCGTTTTCTTTTCATGGAACGTTCTATTCCCGTAAAGGGACGTGACATTCTATTCCTATTCCCAGGCAACTGCATAATGTTTAAAAGTTATTTTTATTACTAACTTGCATAGCACAAACATTTGTATCATGAAATAACCTGCCGGATGCGCCTAGCTAAGCCAGTGATTTGTTCACATATTAACATTACACATCTTGTGAATCGAATGACATGCAACCTGCTAGCCTCCGCAATCTAAGCGATCCTGGATGGTATGCTGAACGAATTTTCGTACCAATCCAATATTTTGCTGATGTATAAGTCGCCGCGTGATTCGCCGGTAGAACCCATCGGGCGTACGGTGTTTTACGATACTTAGGTTGCGCCTAACGCAATGAAACGTATAACGTAAAAATGTCAGTTTGGTATAATTACACGTAATGTTGCATTTCCCATTTCAGTTATAAGGCCGGCGTCTCTTAACCAATACAATTGACTTAGATGAGGACTAGGAGAAACGGCCTTAAGACATCTTCTCATACATCGGTTTTGTTTTTCATTTGCATTTCCAATTCCTTGAGATTTTATTGCAGCCAATGTTCCTTTCCACTCAGTCTTAAGATACATCCACTCTACACAGACGTTTGTAATTGTCCTTTCCGTGATATCCGACTTACTCAATCTTCCTCTAAATTTTCCTTCTCCTTTCATCACTTCTTACGTGTCTTATCAAAGGAACACTCGGTCTTTGCTATGTTAACGATTACAGCCATCTTTCATTTTCTCTTTACATAGTAAGAATCTTCCATATTTTATTATTTCTGAACTTGTCTTTTTTACTTTCCTCGACACCTTCATAATTTCTGCAAAACCCTCCGTCGCGCCCAGAAGATACGTGACAAAGTAATAAAAGATAATATGGTTGGCTAAAGTACACATGACAAAAAGTACATTTGCAAGTACAAGAATTCGAACAAATAACCTCCAGGATGTCGAAAAGGACATCATACTTTTGTGTAGAGCATATTGTCGAAGGAAACACCAGTGTTCTATTCAAACTCTGAGGGTCCATTTTTCATTTTTGAAGTAGTTTTTCATAAAACATACATATTTACAGGTTCGCGAGACATCAAACTTCTAGCTTTTTCAGCGTACCGCAATTTGGGAAAGGTTGAATGCCACTGAGCTATTTGGTAAAACCTCCCGCCTCCGATGCCCGTGAGTTAACCACATCGCGGTCGGTCATAAATCTAAATAAACATGAATTTATTACCGGGACGTTCCCTAATGCAAAATAATTACCCCGAGCAGAGGGACGTTTCACTAAAGGTCACGGAAGGTCAGGGAGGGTAAAAGGTCAACTTTTATAAAATTCTACAAGATCACCTAAAAACCTCTTGCTTTACCTACGACACAGAAAAACAAAAAATATTGAGAAATGTCAGAATATTAAAAATGTCGTGAACATATGATATTTATTATAATTTAATAAGAATTAGTCTCGTAAATTAATTATTCGCATGAAAAACGATTTAAATTATCTCCCGTTTAGAAGAACAACGTAAAATATGTCATATTAATTAGACTGGATAAAAACACTAGATATACTAGTTATCACAACCCATCGTATTTATATGCTGTTAAATTACGTGTTTAGAATACATCTAATAGCTCCTTATTATACCCATCATAAATATGCCTTCTGCAGTAGATAAAATGGCTCATTATTATATCCTATGTAATAAACATCTTACTAAAGTCAGTAAGACATTTAGTATATAGACGTACAGTAAGAAAATATGTGAAAATTTTTAAACGGCGATAGGATAAGATAAAACTGTATTACACGTTGCGCTACCGCGTTCGGGAATCATCAATTAAATTGTACATATTTAACTTTTTTAGCCACTTGTAAGATAATCATTAATATTAAAAAATGACCATACGCTCCCACTGACCACACGATAGCACTGTCGTTTAAAACCAAAGACTGCAGTAAAAAAAATATGGCGTGTCCGAGGTTTGGTTTGTAGTGCGCTCTTTTATGACGAGAGTGACGTCAAATTTGACATTTCTTTTTCACTATAGTAGTATTCAAAGTTAACGGAAATAATTGAACGAAAAATTGAACGTTTGTCTATCCGTCCGTGTACCTGCTGTCCGTCCGCCTGTCTATCACTCCGACCGTTTGTTCGCCTGTGATCAACGCTAAGGCATAAACCGTTCAGTTGATTTCCACATAAATTGATATGCCACGATCGTTCTGGCCTAACCCCTGGCTATGAAGATTTGAAAAGGATATTTTGATTTTGTGGGCTACGTTACATTAAACTTCAACATTTTCAATTTTTTTAAAAAAAGGTCTCCGTTTTTAATTACTATTTTCCTTGGGATAGAACAAAAGATGCTTAAAAGTATCGCAGATTTCAAGTTCATTGAACTGTATTGAACAGATTTCAAGTTCATTTTCAAAATTTCAAATGTTTAATTTTTGGCGTCTTCCTGCAACTAGAAAATTGAAGATAGTTTTTTCTGAATAAAATCTTCAAAGACAGATCTTGGAATAAGGAATGTACAATTTTTCAAAAATATGTATAGTTCACGCGTAATTTTGCTTAAAGTGACGGTAAATAAAAAATATCAAAAAGGCTCTGAATTTTTTCTTTAATATTTTAATAGAGCCAAGTACACTTTAAATATCGGGCAAGACCCATTTTCGGAAAACCCTCAGTATCTTCAATAATTACAAAAATGTAACATTGCGAAACTACAATGTTGACAATAAAGGAGTTTTTCCTTAATGAAATCTATTCTCAAAAGTTTAAATTTTTAAATAAGGTTAAGAACGTTTCTTTTTTTGAAAAAAAAAGTAATTTATGTGTAATTTACGCGTAAATAAAAGGCAAATTATAAAAAAATATATTTCTCAAAAACGGGTGCAGATTTTTTCTTTCATTTTTCTCCTGAGTAGAGCAAAGGACGCTTACAATGTGGCAGGCCTAAACTTTGTTAAACTCTCTGAATATCCAAAAATTGCAAAAACTGCAAATAATGCGAGAAAGTACGTGGTTTAATAGCACCACTAGTTTATGCTTTTAGTGAGTGGCTGAAATGTATTCTCTTTATGTTGTACATCGATCTATACAAAACACATTCTACGTAATATTTCTCGATTCTGCCGATATCTATATATAAAAGGCGTATATCAGAAAACTAAACGTTTTGGCTAGGATAATTTTAGTAAATACTTAGCGTGAATCAGGAAAAATGATGCTGATCAAAACCTCAAAAAATTGTTAAAAAAGTTGGTGTTCCATAACGTAATACATGAATAGCAAATATTTAATGCCTCTTCCTTGGAGATTTGCTCACGCATGTAGTCAGCTATATCGCAAGCAGCGACACACTGGAAATTATCATTTAGACGGTGCATACAGAATGAGAATAGGTGAAATAATAAAACAAATATCTGTAAATTTTACTCAAAAACCAAACTGTTTCATTGCTTTCTGATTTTCCCAGGATTTTGGGGTATCTAATAAAACTGTAGACACCTCTCACATGACTGTAACCTGAATAGTTTACTTTCAATTTTTTGTGCGCATTGAAAATCAGTAATAAAGATGTATGCATTTAAAAATGAAAAGTCTTATTTCATTAGCGACTTCCAACTTCTTTTTATGTAATACAGGGTTTCTTGCTAATGAATATTGGTCTGTATCTTACAAACATTACAGAATAGGAAACCAATGTCGCTAAAGCGCATTCTTTTTCGTATCATTTGTGACGGATACGTAATACTATAATATTATGACTTGCTTTCCAGTAACACTTCATCCATATCTTCAAAAATTCGCAAAGCTTGCAAAGATTTGAAAAGAAAAGCCTGAGATTTTTCCAAGATAATTCACATATTTAATTATTTTGAAAATTACAACTTTGAATGAAAATGACACTTGTCACTAGAGGTTTGTGATGTATTCTCACAAAAAAATACAAGACAGGAAAACAATTTTTTTACGGGATATAATTCCAACCTGAGAGTTTAAGTACGAGAATGCAAGACGCATACCAAACTTTCAACTAATACAGGTATATTTGTGTCGTCCATTTTCCGTTGGATGCGACACGAGAACATTTTCTCGCTTCAACTCATATTTTCTGTAAAACAACTAATACTTTTAAAAATTCATCAAAAAGTTAAAGCTTTAATACTGAGAAATATATTGTAATAAAAAACCATATTTTGAATACTGTAATAGAAGGAGGGGGTCAAAAAAGTCCCGTTTTGCAATTTTCGAAAAATCAAAGTTTTTAATGAAAAACGGGCATGAATCATTTTTACAGGTGCACTTTGTTCTGGCAAGAAATTTAAAGAAAAAAACTGAGTTATTTTTGAGAGTTTTGTACACAACCCAGGGGTTTTAAGTATAATCTCTTCCAAAAAGTGATTCATTTCAAATTCTCAGGGTTCAGAGTTCGACCTGATCGATAGGGAAATATTCATTTTGGGGGAAATCCCATGTACAGTTTGGGCGCTACTGTTGTTCACAGACAGACAAGACGGACGGACGGACAGAAGGGCGGGCGGACAGACGTTACGGTGGACTGGCAGACGTTCAAAAAGACGTTCAAAAAACCACATTTGGTATTAGGTATCCTCAAAATGTGTTATTTTCTCTCAAAATTTCGATTTTTTGGAGCATTATATTATCGTTTCAATGCTATGTTTATACTCCGTGTACACTAATATACAAGACAGTAAAACATCTGACTTTTATGTCGTAATCACAATTTCTTGTTTTGGAATATGAATCTTATTTCACTCAAAACGGAAAAGATTTTTCTTCTTATCTTACCGACCAACTGTTTCCAGTCGTCAACTGAAATGTAAAGAACAGGTTCACGTGTCCGCTGCCAATTAAGTGTACTTTGAAATAGATATTAAGTCGGTGGGCAGAATTAGAAGGGGGACGTTTTGTGCAACATTTACACTATTTGTACTAAAGTGAATAAATTCATATTTGGGTCCAAACAAGCAGTTTACCATTCTGCGGAGGAAAAGTAATACGAATGAGTTTTTTAAAATTACGTTGTTCGGAGAAATCGTGGAGCACAATGTGCTGAGTTGCATATCTTCGCTGACAATGGTATGAAAATGAGGTTTTTAATACTTAAATTGGGGCTCAGGGATGGCTAAATCAGGGATGTTGAAATTCACATTTGAAATTGAACCGAGCGTACTGACAAATCTACTTATCACGAAGTCAGGTATCTGTCATACGTGGAAGAGGATTTGATTTACATGTACTATTTATAACCAATTACAAGTCACCGCATTACCCAGTATACTATAACAGGTAACAGGTACGTCTTTATCATTTGTTGAGCAAATAAATACGTTTCAATAGAAGACGTTCGACAATTACAAGTTCCGAATACCGTAGTAAATAATTTGAAGACGTTTCGAAGAAAGACAGGAACATTTTAATAAAGAAGCATATTGTAACAATTATAAAGAAGGAATATTATTTACCTACGAAAAACATTACACACAGTCACTGACACGCAGCCACTGTAAGTCATAATAGTCTCACTGGTGTATATTTATCGTAATAAACCTTATCGTTCACTGAGAAGTGTCCCAATAATCGTTATGACAGAAACTCGAGTGTTCACAATAAGTATTGTATAATATCGGCCTCATTTTGCCTGAGAACGGCGTAACATTCATATTCGATATCTATTATAATGAAAAGCCATGATTTACGTTTGGTTATTTACCGTAAGAATATCAAAAACTCTATCGCAGATGTGTCTACGCTTCTATTACCCAACTGCGCTTCTGTAGTAAATTTGGCATGTAAACTTCAATAATGAAATATACACAGCGCTTTTAGCCACGAACGTAGGCCAAGTTTGAAATGACAGGAACGCCCAGTCTCAGATGTAAATGTCAGTCATTTGTTTAAATGAATGATGAAGGGGAATACGAGTCGCATTTCACCGCGAGGTATTTGGTTCCATGAAATGTCTCTGGTAAAATGAATAGTGACTACTCAGTGAAATTATAAATTCGTGCGACAACCGCGATAGTAAAGATACTTTACTCAGCTAACGGTAACAAGTATTTTAGATACCGCTCAAAAGAGGGAACAGTCCAGGAAACTCGAGCGATAGCGGAGTCATGCGAACACGAAATACTGTTTCGTAAATACGTTTATAGTTGCGAAAGTATTCAACGCTCAATAAATGATCGCAACAATTTTCTAATGATATTAATGCTGGTGTAAACTAACAAAGAAATTTATTGTGCAAGGATTCCTTACAGAATAATAAGAATTGCCACGCTAAGATGTCTTTCATTCTTAAAATTGTTCAATGATTTTCAATTTAAAATTGTATAATTAGTATAGAATAGACACATTTTAATTACATATGGATTTATCCCAAATTAGAAGGGCAAATTTGCCAACTAGTTATTTTCACAAATAGCAAAAGCCAAAAAGTACAAGTCTCACGCAAATAACAACACATCTCATCATTTTCTCACCATCCCCCCACCATAAATTATATAGATTTAACATCATGAATTAACTTGTTCTGACAAAAAAGTATAGCTATGATTACATCCATTAAAATCCTGTGCATATCCAACTCATGTGAACACACGTTCAACGTGACTCGTATACGATACAAGAGAATGACGAAAGACAATTACATAAACTTGAATGTTCTATCATTATTGTGTAACTAAAATGGCAGCAAAATCCAGATTACAAAACAATATGAGAGCGGGAGAGCGAGGTTCATGCATAAATAATATTGAAACAATACTATACAGGGATATAGGAAAACTCAATCAATAAATGCTTTATATCACATGGCGAGACTCAGGCCATCAGGTCTGCTCTTTCCCCTCACCACGCAAATTTCGCTACGCTCCTTTCGCCATCTAGTAGAGAAACAAGGTATCACTATGGAAGGAGCTATGGAATATGTGATTTGAATTCTGCCCCTAGGCTTCTTTTAGGATTGAGGATCTTTCACATGCAGTAAATCTAGAACATGAAACTTACTGCAAAAGACTTTTTAAGGACAATGTTTTCTTTTTCGGGTAGAATTATTCTATTCCAAAACGAAACCAATGGTTTCTGGAAACCATTCTGAATTCTGAATTCTGAAATTCAAGAAAGCGTGTGTAGATAATTTTCTCCCCATACGTCACATACAGCATTTTACTGTTTTTGACTAAATAAAATAAATAAATGGTGCTAGAACAGCACGTACTCTATGATTTTATTAGTAACGGTTGCGTGTTATTATAATATTGCAATTTATATTCTTCTAACTCACCAGCCATCACTTGAAGAAGTCCTAACCAAATTAAACGCAAGAGATTGGAAAAAACTGTTTAATTTTCCAAAAATTAAAAAAATACAGGAAATTTTTTCTGCCACTCAATATATTGTTATATGCTTTACTCCAACAAAATGTTAAATGAAAAGAAAAATTTTCTGGACTAGAATTTGAACTACATTGCTCAGAATCACGAACAAAGAGTGGTTCCATTATTCTAATGATTTTCGGGTTATGAGCTGCGTGTTTCGAATGCTATAATGAATTCTCAATGTTGCTATGATTCTAACACATTGCCACAGTATAACTCAAAATTTTCCTAATATAACAAAAAACATGTACATGAAATGATTTAAATATCTAATGTTGAGTAACAAATTATATTACGAAAGGAACCCTTCTTTAATAATATTGTTGCACGAGTATGTCGAAACAATTTTCAATTTTTTCCACTTTTGAATATTCCAAAGATTTAAATAAAAGTCGACTGTATACCATATTACTAAGCGATCGTTGTTTTATTTGAGCAAAAGTTACAGGAAAGAATTTGGAGTAATTTTGTAGAACTTTCGAAATAGCTTTTCATGCCGTTCATGAAAAGCACTTTAAAAATTAAAAGATCAATTTTGAGTGGCCGAGGCAGCAGCCAGAACGATCAGATGATTTCCATTTTCGTGCAAATCCTGTCGACGGGTTTGGAGATTGTAACACTAGATGGGCTGACAGATAGGGGATAAAGGTTTGAGAAAAAAGCCACTGATTTGTTATTAAAGACCCTTATGCATTTTGACTACACTACTTGTGCCAGAAAGTAAATATACTACGAATTGGATAAAGGAATGGAAAAACATTTTTCATAAAGGGCACACCCAACGTGTTTTTGATTCAAAACGTTGGCACTTTTTCGGGCAGCATAATATACGAACTCGTAACTCTCAATATGGAGTAGACGAGAGAGTTAAAAGGACTGGAACAGGTGCGCAACAAGCTTATTGCTTCAGATTTGCAAGACCAAAGCCGATTTCACTAGGTAAGTTAATGTAAGCAATAAGCATTGCTCCGGTCATAATATTTTCTCGTTTACATGGTTTAGAGAAATTTACGTAATGGATGTGAAGATTTTAATGGACACACACGTTATGGTGGTCCCTCACACCAAAAAAGCTTTTTTTCCGAAAACGTCAGTCCATCTGGTCGTCTGTCCATTTGTCAGTCAGTCCGTTCGTGCGTCCATCCGAGCGTCCTTCTGTGCGTGCGTCCGTCCGTCCGTGCGTGTGTCCGTTCGTGCGTCCGTTCGTGCGTCCGTTCGTGCGTCCGTTCGTGCGTCCGTTCGTGCGTCCGTTCGTGCGTCCGTTCGTGCGTCCGTTCGTGCGTCCGTTCGTGCGTCCGTTCGTGCGTCCGTTCGTGCGTCCGTTCCACTGCTCGTCTGCCGCCC
Source organism: Teleogryllus oceanicus (assembly GCA_964035755.1). NCBI lineage: Eukaryota > Metazoa > Arthropoda > Insecta > Orthoptera > Gryllidae > Teleogryllus > Teleogryllus oceanicus. Next base: position 240,970,537 of record CAXIVR010000001.1, read on the forward strand.
GTTCGTCGGCCAGTTCGCCTTTTCGTCCAACAGTTTGTTCTTCTGTTTGTTTCGTTTGTTCGGACACCCGTGTGTCCGTTCGTGCATCCGTCTTCCTCCCGTTCGTTCGTGTGTCCATCCATTCGTTCGTCCGTCGGCTGCGCCCGCCCTTCTCTGTTCATCCGTTTGTCTTTTTTTCTCGTTAGTCCGCCGTTTGTCTGTCCATCCATTTGTCCGTCCGTTCCCCGGCCGTACGTTCGTCCGTCCGTCCGTTCTTCCATTCACCCATCCATTCGTCCATCCTTTCGTCCATCCTTCCTTTCGTCCGTTCGTCCGTCCGTCCGCCCGTTTTCCGTCCACCCGTTCGTTCGTCCGCCCGTTTGTCCGTCCGTTCGTCCGCCCGTTCGTCAGTCCGTCCGCACCGAGAGCGATGGCACAGTGCATCAACTGATGTCACGGCAGTGTCTCTGACCAGGAGGTCCCAGGTTCGAGTCTCGATGGCTACAGGATTTTCGACACTAGCTTTTCAGCTAGGTCGAATTCAGTCTGTCTGGAAGAGAATTCTACCGTCCGGCTGCTCTGATCATTAGTTTTCCGTGATTTCTCGGGTCAACACCAGGCGAATGTCGGAGCAGTACCCTAACAAACGGGCAACGGACCGCGCGCGATCTTTTTTTCATCTTTCTTGTCCTAGCCTCACCCCTTACGCACACACTTACACTAACACGGACTACACTACTACACATGCCGGGAGACCGGTCGGCAACTTAGAACTTGTCCCGGCTGGAGCGGTGCCCCGCTGGTGGGAGATATGTTGACGGGTCCGGAATCACTAACAATCAATCAATCGTCCGTTCGTTCTTCCGTCCATCCGTTCGTCCGTCCGTTCGTCTATTTGTCAAGAACACCACTGAACAACAAGATTTTCGCCAAAAGAGATATTCCTCCAAACGATCTGGCTAATGTCGCGGTCTCTGGAATTTGAAGCGGCTGTTTTAGTTTTTAAGGAAAGGACCTTTGGAAAATTTTCTCAAAAATGGGTACAAATTTTTCCTAACACTTTTGACCCGAATAGAAACATATTTGCCTATAGAAATGGTACAGATACAATTTTCATTAAAACCTGTAAATATTCGAAATTTGAATCACGACGACATAATTGAAAGAAGAGATTTTTAGACATGTTTTCAAAATTAGCTTTTTAAATTATGTAATGGGCAATATTTTGAAAGAATGAGTAGTTTTCGCGTAAATTTCAGTAACGTCGTGACAATATAAAAAAATACATTATCAACATTTTTACAAAACCGGTGCCAATTTTTTTCTTTGATTTGTTTTTTAATAGAGTAAATTTGGTAAATAATACATAATTCAAAAAAGAAAATTATAGAAGATATTCTCCTTGGATTTCAAATTCTTTTTTCTTAAAATTGAACAAACGGTCTCGACAATTATATCCGTTCGTACAAAGCTGCGGACACATATCACTGAAAAAGTTGAAGAAAAAAAAAACAAGTACCTCTGCCGCGCGAAATAGATTATTGTAATTATCTTTGCCTATTGGAAGACAATTAGTAAATTAATGCTTCTTGCTGGAAGACCAGTGCCGTGTTTCTGAACAGGCCGATTTAATATTCCAATTTTGAAGTCTCATTTGAGTGGTGCGCAAAATCACCAACCGAGCTTCTTCAAAAGTTATCAGATTCTTCAATTCTTACAATTCTAAATAGACAGTACAAATTAAAAAAAATTGGTCATGTTAATTTTTGGAGTGGCATTACTTGGTGAATGTAATATATAATTTAAAAATAAACCGAAAACTTTTCTAAATTTGTGTTTTATTTATCGACTACTAAGCAAGTTAATTATCAGATTTAACACAAATTAAGAGTATGCAATTAGTAATGAACTACATCTGGCAAAGAAATTAATGCCTTTCTAGTGTAAAATTGCATTATGAATATTTCTCTAGTTATATTAGTTCTATTGCTTAGCTGTTTGAGGAGCACCCCATGGTAAATTAGGCAGAGGGCACCTCATTGCGAACAGTGATACAATTCGCTCGTCCATGCGCACTGATTGTCGTTGTTTTGCCTACCTGGCGGGATGGGTTCGTGGGGAACCCGATATTCCACCACTTGCATTACCGGAAGACCCTGCATTGTCATTGGCAACCCTGCTGGCGACAGCTCGGCTGGGCTCTGACTGGTGGATGGTGCCGAGGCCTTTTCGCTTGCCGTCACTCTTCTTTCGTTTTGCAGCTTGGCAGCATTGTCATTCCCTGGAAGTCGACTGCGATGTCTTTTTTAAATCTCTAATATACGGCGTGGGAGAATTCAAAGATTTTCTTCTTCACTATAGCTATTTGCGTGTTTGATATCAACTGGTTCAGTCTATAATCTTCTCTTTTGCACTATACTGGTGATTGTTTAATCGCACTAAAAGAAATCTTATCAATAGAATATATTTCTTCACATTGATGAAATGTCAATAAAACACGAGAAAAATGTGTCTTTAAGCAGGTAACGCTTTACGTTCATCATTTAAGCTTCAACGAACCTTGCAAAAAATATTTTCTGCATAAATAGTTCCATTCCTTGATACAACAGCAACATATCTGTGCATGCAAGCATAGAATTGTTTAAAGCTACTACGAGGTATATTTTTTAAATGTGGGAGATATTTACCGGAAGCACATTAATGTAACTGTGATATTACAATAAAAGGAAGTAACATATTGCACTTTGTTGTACCTATATTCAATTTTTAACATAGATACTATTCATGTTCTCTTCTGCAAAGAATACAATTTCAAATGATATGACTCTTCATTGTGATATGAATGTCACAATTCCAATAAAATCCCGCTTGGTCTGCGTTTTCGCAAAATTTAATAGTTTAAATATTTCCACAAAATGTATTTGTCCAGATGGTATAAAATAGAACCATTATAATTGTAAGAGGATTGTCTGACTTGAATTCCAACAAATACGTTGGGAAGCAAAGTGACAATTCGTTCACTAGTACATCAATATTCGTCACGTCACGAACGAAACACAGTAACTTGTTGGAATGTGTCAGTCCGGGAAAGACACACGAGGAACAAGTTTTTTTTCTTGTTCAGCACCTTCCAAACGACGTACTATGCTTCTCAAAAGGAAGATGGTTTGAAATTCGCACTCGCACTGTTGCATGTGCAACTGTTCAAAGCTGCGGAGGGTCACTAAAATCAAGTGCATGTTAACCGACTCGTCTTGTCACCATGACGTTTTGGAACACTTTACACCTTCTGAGTAAACTTCAATCAATCTTGTAGCATTTTTGTAACAGATATTTCTTCTTGTAGAACACCACCTCCGTAAACAGTCTGTTGGTTACACGAGGGCTCTTCGCGGCGAGCATCCGATCTGTCATCCCCGGCTCGTCACAGTTCTGCGTTCATCCCACAGGCAATTCACAGGTTTCTCGGATGCTGTCGCGCTGCTGGCGGCAAGAATGGCTTCAGCACCTCGCACGGGATGCGTTCCTCGTGGCTCGCGCGCCGATGCCGTCGCCGCCGTGGGAAAAAAACCTCGGCCGGTCCGCTACCATCGCTTCGCGGGCCGTGGGACTCCGGGGGCGCGAGCCGGTGCGCACCGCGCCAGGCACTTGTCGCCGCGAGAGCCGATGCTCGACTGTCAAGAGGCGACCGGCGGCGGTGGTGGCGAGGTGTTGTGCCGACGTCAATACGCGCCCGTTGCCACGGCGACCGGCCGTTCGTTCGCCCCGCCGCCGGCAGGGGGTGTGTGGCGCGCGGCGGGGGAGGGCTGCGCTTTGTGAACGCAGGCGCGGAGCGGAGCGGCGCGGCGCGGGCGCAGGTGGGCGAGGGAGAAATGCCGGCCCATAACGACGGGGATTTTTTTTGTCGGAGTGCCCTGGACCGAGATAGTTCGCGGGAGAGCTTGGAGAGGGGGCGCGCCCGAATGGGGTAGGAGCGGACGGACTTTACAGGCGGTTCCTTGGAAGCAGAGCGCCAGAATGAAGGGGGCGGCAGGCTTTTATATTTATTCTCTTCGAAGGGAGAGGCGGCGGGTAAAAGCATATCATTATTACAAGGCGATTAAAAATAATCAAAGGTGCAGAAAAGTTAAAAATAGAAAGCGTATCCAGAAAAATGATTTTTGCCATAGAATTTCTATAATGTTATTCAGTTGCTGCCAATTGTTTGGATTTATTGGAGAAGATAATGATACTGACAATGAAATTTCTGTTCAGAGACTTATAGCATCATAAAAGTAGGATAGTCAGATATTGATATAATGGAAAACTCAAAATGTTAAAGATGTTAAAGTGAACAAAACACGTAAATAAACCAATTCACCAAATAATGAAGGCTGCGAACTCTAGGTCCAAATAAGAATACGCAGTGCTTGATTGATAAAAGTTTAGATCTTGGAACGCGCCTCAAATTAATTATTAATTTAAGAGAAATAGTTATATATTTATTATCTAATTTAATAATTATTCTCGAGGTACCGGAATGCCGTTCCGAGGCGTTCCGCCAGAAATCAAGCCCTGAGATTACTCAAACACAATCATAGGGCAACAAGGAAACTGGTTCTTAAACACGTGCATGTCAATAAAACAATTTGAAGTATACAGCACGAAAATCAAATAAAAATAATGTTAGAAATTAATGATAAATTTGGTATTAGAGAAACATGTCACAATTTTCCTTAGAGTTCATAAAAATTAAATAACAGCGTAGTTCAAATCCATTCTTTCCGGAGGCCAATGAAATGGCATATGAACGTAGAAAACACCACGTGCGTCGATTCTCACGTCCTTAACTTCCACCTGATCGCCAGCGTGTCCGGTATTTACCCAGCTTGCCCTCTCTGTTTGCGGAACTGTGCAGAAGTACACTCAACAAAACAGGTAAAAAACTTCAAAGAACCGATTTCTATTCTTAGCCTCGACAGTGCTAAGAGATTAAACGTGCACGATATAGAAAACGACCACCAGACAAGAAAATAGAAGTAGACACGGAAAGGTAAAGTCTGAGTCACGGAAGGCAGGAAGAAAGAGACATCTGTCTGAGAGAGAGAAGAAGAGAAAGAAGAAAGTGCATCACGGCGAATTTGGAAGGAAAAAACAGAAGGGAAAATGAGAAAAGAGGCGAAGAAATAATCCAAATGGGCAGACCTGAAAATCCAGTATCGAGCTAATATAAGAGAAGGACGCTGAAAATAATATGAAAGTAAAGTCCTAAATAATAGGTACCGCTTATACCGATTATGACGTAAATAAATACAATAAATATGTCGTAAGACAGAATCTGGAAAGGCGGCAGTTGGAGTTCTGAGAAGTGCTCAAGAGGAGAGATAACACCCGGAAGTACGAATAAGAACGACTATAGGAGATAATATATAAATGAAGAAACAGTATAAGAAAACATAGAGGAAAAACAAAAAGAAAAACATTTTACTCTCAGGAAAATGTAAACGCGGTGGGGGGGGATATAGTTTGAGGCAAAAACGGAAAGAAAATGTGAACATATAACCCCAGGATCACAACTGATCAAGGATGATAATGGATGCAAATGCAGGGTGTCTGCAAGTTGGCAATGTTCAAAAGAGATTACCAAGGCTCTAAGAACAGCAATGATGATCAGGAGGACTAAGAAGATGATAATTAAAAGAAGGCAAAATCAAAGCAGACGAAGGTTGTAAAATGAAACCACGAAGGGTTACGCGATAAAGGAAACGGGCACACCCGAGGTCGCGAGCAAGTGCAGGAGGCAGACCGGGATCCCGAGAAGAAAGTCAAGCCCCGGAAAAGCACCTGGGGCGCCTGATGAAGAGCGGCGCGCAGCATCGCGGGCCGCGTGAGACAAGTGACACCTGCCTCCAGCGGTGGCGGTGGCAGCGCATTGTCGCCTCGGGGGCTCCCGTTTGTACCGCGGAGGGGGCGAGGATCTCGGTGAGGGGGGAGGAGGGGTCCGGCAGGCGGCCTTTCCACGCGGGGCGCCGCCCCCGCCCCCGCCACCGCCACCGCCGCGCGCATTCCGCAGGGCCGCGCGCGCGCCACAAAAGAATTCCGTCACCGCGCGCCGACCGCTCACAATGCGCGCGGCCCCGCCCCCGCCCCCGCGCCGCCCGTGGGCGGAGCCCGCCTCCCCGAGCTGACCACGCGGGAAGACGCGTGGGAGCCACGCCGCTGCATTCGCAACTGCGACTCCCTCGGCCGGCTCAATGGCACATCCGCTGCCGCCGCGTCTTCTTTAACGCCCGCTGGTTCTTACGTCAAAATTAATCCGATTATTGACAGATTCGCAACCATGAAATCATAATTGTATTATGCTCATAATAAATGTTAGATAGTTAACTCTATCATCTGGGTATCCTATCGAAGTTCATTTAATCACACTTAAACCAAAAGCCGACTACATAGAACGGATAACTAAATTTCCTGGCGACAATACATGAACGTGGTGTAGGCGTGTTGTATCGCGAATTTTTAAGTAATTCCTTGCAATTAGGAATTGAAACGACCAAAAGCAAGACGAAGGGAGGTAAGTGCACTTTCAGTGAAAATTGAATTTACTACAGAAATGTATACAGAAAATACAGAAAAATGTAGTCAATGATTGTAAGTAAAAATGCGGCAGGTACTGAAATATAAAATTCAACAATGAAACATTTATCTATAATTAAATGCAACCAATTTTTTTCAGAATTGCAGAAGTGTCGCTTATGCCTAGTAGCTTCTCTATGACTCATATTTTAGCCAATTAGATGTCAAATACCAAAACTAAGGGTCTACAATTACAAAAGAAGTAAATCGGAGCTCAAAATCAAATGAAACAAAACAAAACAATACAAATAAGACCAATGAATCGATGTTCACTGAAATTAACTGCTTAACCAACTCTGAAGCTGAAGTAACACGGTTTAGTTAGGAATGATAATGACTTATATAACGGCAACAATCACTGAATCATTGATACAATCACTTAGTCAATCAAAAACTACTCAGTCAATGATAATGCTAGCTGAAACAATGAAAACAAGCTCTTCATGGCTGCAAACTCTGCATGGCTGCTACTAATGATAGGAAATATTAAAAAATTGAAGATTTCTTTGTGTCCCACCCAAAAAGCACTGACTAACTTAATATTACTTATAATCCATTATTTTTCCACCATTCACGTCTTGTTTTCAGTATTATTAACATTCCAATTATTTAGGCAGGGACGTGTGTGAGACTGGGAAATGTGTGGTTACCCATTACCACTTCAGAAAAACGCATTAGGCAACGCAATAAATGAACCAACGAAAAACCTCCTGCAGAGAGGAAAATTATTTAGATAATCGCTGTAATAAATTAGATACGGCTTCCACCAAGTTTTAAGAGGAATGAGAAAAAACAAAATGCGGGAATAAAATAAACTAAGGTGGTGAAATTATCAAAAAAAAAAATATTTTTTTTTCAAAACCACTACAATACAGAAACCTTGAATTCCGAATGTATTGGAAATAAATCTTTACAATTAACAATAAGAATAAACAAAATAATTCGTGAACGAAAATAAATACGACAACAATGGAGACACAGACGAATGCAAAGACGTGAACATGTAAACAGTAATATAAGAGAATGTGTATGTAAACAACGAGGAAAATAAACAATATTGTGACAGATTGAAGTAACATAATGGACACGTGAGCAAATTCTGCGAGGGGAACGAAAATATTTTAATAAAATGTTTCGACAAGAACCAAGGAATAGATATATGAAACGCGTAACGCAAGTGACCAATGAGAATTTAGATTATATTAGTGTGATCGAATGAGGTGCGCAGTAGAAGCAAGGAGAAACGTATTTGTGTGCTAGTTGTGCAATATTCTAAAAACAATCGACAGGCGCGCAGGAGGAACGAACAGGAAGACAAGGCGTAGATCTGGAGATGGTCGGAGGTAGAGACGAGAGATAATTGATTACGAATTAGGAAGGAATGTTTGACTAGAATTATCAGGGAATTTCGGAAGTAAATGTGGAAATATGAGTGAACGTATAAAACACGGACATTTTGTGTGAGGAATTAAAAATAATGTTCTGTTAATGTTGGAGTTGGATTTTGTTTATCAACTGCTATATACTGTATCTATGTACATGTTTGCAGAATATAATGGCATACGTTACTTCCAAAGTGAATATCATTATTTCTAAGAACAGCGAGAAGTTTTTCAGAACCCACATCGGAAATTATAAATAATTGCATACGTAAAATTGTACGACAATTTTATCGTGTACGTAAAATTGAATCCAACCAAATCCAATTGAATCCAACCAAATCGGAAATTATAAATAATCGATACGTAAAATTGAATCCAACAGAACTAATATGCGTATTTCGCTACGAGAATTTCATGGTACAATCTTCGGGTAAGATTCTTTGAGGAGAGTGGTAAAATGCAAAAACAATAGCGGTACTATTTTGATCCAAATTCATACCATTTAGGAGCAAAATTAATATACATGGTAATATAGCTGCAAAAGAAAACGGTATGTCTTTTCGGTTCATCAATAAGATTTTGACGAATACAATAATTCACTAAGCGAGAGAAATAAAGTCACCACTGACACTTCGAAGTATTGTTCCAAAATATTTTATTTTGATAATACCCACATCAACTTCATAATATTCATCCTACAATTATAAACATAGGTAACATTGAGGATATTATACATCCCATCATTATTTATTAATTTTCAGACATTTTAATTTACCTTATTTGAAGATCTAGATTTGAAAACAGATTCCATTAGGAAAAAATCTATTATTAATATTGTAGGTTTGGATGTTAAATATTTATTAACAATATTCAAAAATATAGAGACTGCAGAAAAAGGAACTGCGCCAATTTTAAGCGTCATTTGCTTCTTCTGAGGGGAAAAAATTAGAAAATATTGGAGCCGTTTTTGAGAAAAAAAATAGAAATTGCCTTTGCGCACAACGGTGACTGGGCCGGCTGAGCGGTTGTGTGCATGCGAGCGTTCCCAAAAACTTCGGAATTGCTCGTCAAAAGGAATCAAGAAAATCGGATCTAATCATCTATCAGAGAGAGAGAGAGAGAGAGAGAGAGAGAGAGAGAGAAAGAGAGAGCGAAAAATTGAAGCCATTTCTGAGAAAATAATTGTGTAAAAATTGCATTTATTTCACGCAAAATTACGCAAAAACATTTTATTCATTCAAAAAATCCGAATGATCGTATTTAAAGATTATTTTAGGTGTAGAAAGCAGTGCAGTGAGCTCCTGTAGCGAAGAGAAGGCAGTCGCTCTCAGTCATGCCAGAAGGGTTGCATTGCGTTCGCAGTACTGCAAGGGTAACCACCCACTCCTATGACACTGAACAATAACACAATAGAATGGCCACCCCCCAACAAACCGGTTAAATATCTCACCACAAGAAATTCGCACACACCACAAGAAATTCGCATCAGCTCACCACAAGAAATTCGCACACAATACTACATTATTTTAAAATCAATTGGAAGATAGTATTAAACAATTAAAATTGATACACAAATTTATGTGCCAATTAAATCGTTTTCTGCATAACGGTTTATATACCATTAGGCAACATTTGTACTGTACACTGTGGTCTGCAGACCAGCCCTGAGGAAGACCACGAAAAGATGGTCGAAACGTCGGCAACACAGCCTTCGACGCGGCGCGGCGTCACCCGAACAGCCAAGATTATTTACAAGAAATGTATTCAGCTTCTGAGTCACTGACCCCATCCCGATCAGGTTCTTCGTACAGTTTCCATCATCAATTGAGCAAATTCTGAAATGAAATAGTCTCTTGCTCTGCTTCTAGACATAAATGTAGTATTACTATGCTCATGTTTAGTTGATCGCTCTTTTTGCTAGATTTGAAGGGAGTAGAGCCGGTGTGTATGTGTGTGTGTGTGTGTGTGTGTGTGTGTTGAAAGTTTAGAGTAAAACCATCAAATCAAAACTGTAGTTGTTTCTCCGATGCAAATAAATTTATTCGGGAGCAAAAACAACTATTTTTCAAATGTTGCTAACATCACATAGTAGGGAACAGTCTGTCTTCATAAAACTATACATCGTAAAATGGTGGAACAGGGATTCTGGAACTTGAGGAAATGTGTGAAAATTATATTTCTCCCACATATCTTTCATATATGAAAAGCTCTTCAAATACGCAGCGAGTGCGTCAATAATTGGCTGCGAGAGGTGACCCGGGTGTCATCGGAACAGAGAGAGTCATGTACTACGGCACTTTTTACCAACAGTTTCTTCAGAGGCACGCCTTCCTCGGAATCCGGGATCCAGGGGACAGCCATCGGTATCCATCGACGAGCGTTCTCGCCCCCACAACATGCTCGTCTCTCTCCGTGACTTAACCTAACGCTACACGAATCGATTGATCCTCGATTGAGTGATTATTTTGTCTTTACAGACGCGTTAACGGGTATTGTTCTTAGTTCCGTAAGTGTGGTACATGTTTTTATTACCGAAAGTGGCGATATTCCTTCCGCTGAATAGTGAGGTACGGCGCTAACATACATCGGGTTGAGACGTGTCCTCATTCAGGTATCCCACAGGTACCGCCCGAACCGCGACAAGCTCGAAACTCCCGATTGATCTCCTGACATGTGTAGAAGCACAGTGCATGAACGTGCGTATGTACGAAAGGGGTGTGAATATAAAGAAGAGGAAGGAAAGATCGTGCATGGTCTGTGGCCTGTACTGCTCAGGAATTCGTCCGGTAACGATCGGAGAAATCACGGAAAACTACTGATTAGAGCAGGCCCCTAGAATTCTCCTCCAAAGAGCGTCTGAATTCGATCTAGCTATGTAGTTAGTGTCGAAAATCCTGCCACCATCGGGACTCGAACCCTATATCCTCCCTATCAGAGATACTGCAGTGACATCAGTTGTTACCCTGAGGCACCTTAGCCGATCGGGGTCCTCGAGTTTATTTGTGGATTCACGTCCTGGTGTCTTCTACCATCATCACATGCACGAGTTCCGATTACATGCAAAATCCTACGCAGCGCGTCTATGACTTTGCTTACACAGCAGCGTTCACCAACGTTGTCAGTGAGCTTCGCCGGCTTGCCTCTGCTCCGGCACACCGCTCGCATATCTGCAAGCCACAAAGCCTTCGGCTGCCACCACCACTGATTATCAAGTGTTTCAACACACGTCTACACCGAAAAGACTCGATAAAGACGAATTTCATTTACGCTTATTAATGAAGTAGCATCAGTGCTCCGATACCAACATGTCATCACCATACACATTATACATACATACATACATACATACATATATGTGCATGTGCGTGTGTGTGTGTGTGTGTGTGTGTGTGCGTGCGCGCGCGCGCGGTGTGTGTGTTAACACAGGATAAGCTTCTAGGGCACATACATGTTCGAAAAAAATGACTTTCTGCTCATGAGCAGATAGTGGAAAATTTGAGATAAGGGAGTAAGGGAGTTATAGGCATCTTATTACCTTCTATTGCCAATTATTGTAGAGCATCTCCGCACACTAATGTTCGGCAGGTCAACGAAATCTCCTAGACTTAGCACGTGACATTCCGTAAATTTGTGCATAAGGAGTTGCCTAAAATCAGGGGGGAAATGACGGTGTAGCATCGTTATGTGAAATTTCCCACTACATGTTCATTAGAAAGAAATTATAATTTTTTACCTCTCTACAGTTTTTAGAAGCTTGTCCCTTTTATTCTGAGACATCTGTATATTGTATTCGAATGAAAGTTGCTTCTACCGTCGCCCTGCGTTCTCGTTTAACTCTCTCGCCCTTATTTCGTAAGAAGAAACGGTATTGTAATCGTGCGGCGAAAAACGGCTAATTTACGGCAGAAAAACTGTTATTGCCGGACCATGGTGACACAAATGTGGATAAATCCTGTTCCTAAATATAGTGAATTATTTCCACTAACACCTTGTTTTGTCAGAATCCATGTTTTGTGGGTCCTTGATATCGAAAAATCAATTGATGGCAAAACGTGCCTGTCCGTCTGTCTGCCCGTCCGTCCGTCCGCGGTCATCGCTACCGCCTAAACCGGTCAGCAGATTTTCTCCGAAAATGGTGGATTTAAATTAACTCGATCGATTTAAGTGATCTGGAGGCCTTCTGAGTTAGAAACGGATATTTTGATTTTAGGGAGTACTTTGTATAATCCTCAAAATTTTCATAATTTTCTCAAAATTGGCTCCAACTTTTTTGATTAAACTTTGACTTCAGATAGCGTAAAAGACACATAACAGAGAGTGGTACAGGTCTCATTATTGTTAAAATCCCTGATTTTTCGAAAACTACAAAAGTTCAAATGTTTTTCGGTTTCTTGCTACAACTACAATATTAAAAAAATATATTTTTAACTCCTTAATAAAATCTGTTGGTTAAAAGAGATTTAGAAAAATTGTTATGTTCAAATTTTCGAAAATATGAGTAGTTTTTGCGTAAATTTGCAAGAAATATGAGGTATTTTTATTTTTTTTTAAACAATTTTTTCTAAAAAACGGCTCAATTTTTTTTCTTTCATTTGTCTCCTGCTATCTATCAAAAGACGCTAAGAAAATTGTGCTTATCTCATTACCGGCGAACTCTATATATTCGAAATTGATTCTCTATATATTAAAAAATTCCAAGATTTTAACATTTCATTCTAACATTTCATTTCAAATCACATAATTGAAGACAGAGATTGTCTAAAACAAAATCTGTTCTAAAAAATCACTTCTTTATAAAGGGTCATGTACGATTAAAAAAAAAAAAGTTTTCTTCGTAATTTGTGCTTGCAATTAATGTCGTTTATAAAAAAGAATATTTTCTCAAAAACTTCTCCAAATACTTTTTTTCATTTTTAACGGATAGAACAAGGAAGGCTTAAAAGAATGACGCAGATCTTATTTTAGTTGAAATCTGAATTTTCGAAAATTGCAAATCTAGAAATAATGCGAGAAAGCATGCGCACATTAGCACCACTAGTTTGCTACGCTGATAGCTTACGATACCAATCTCACCTTCAACGGGTGTGCTTGCTATCACATCGGGGATATATGGGGGAAGTATAATCCGCGCTCGTTTTATTGAGCGCCAGAATCCATAATTCTCTCTTTAACTATTCACAGTTGAATTATGAATAAAGCTACCAACGAGTGTGGTTGGCAACATTTCAAAGCTAGAAATGTTTGCTCCCGTGTAAGAGAGTATCATTTTCATGGGGAAATGAACTATATATTTCAATGAACTATATATTTCAATGATCATTCGCAGTGGCTAATGAACTATATATTTGATTTCATAGAATTACTGACGAACCAACACACACCCGACCTACTAATCAGACACCAAGAAAACAAACAAACAAGAATGTAAATCAGAGAAACATCTCAATTGGCAACATTCAGGAAATATTTTTTTCTTTAATTTAAAGTTGCTTCACCCTCCAGGTATTTGCGATTTCCATCCTCACCATCCACTCCTCGCAGGCGAGGAAATCAAGGCGCTCCCGGGCTAGCTGAGTCACGCCCGATATTGTTATTTAATATTTTTATAGTGCCTTCTTTCATTCAAATGTAGTTTGTAGTTGGTGGGGTACATTTACTAATATCTGCAGTAATGCACTTTATTTTATTTTCATTTAAAAATTGTCTATATATTTTTATATCAAATTTTTCGTGCCAAATTACTTTCTTAGCTTCTGAAGAGGGGTGTCACAGCACTTTCTTGCCCCTCTATCTCGATGTCAATGACGCGAAGACAGTGACTGTGCTTTTCTGTCCATTTACCGCATCGTGCGCATTTCTTTTGGTTTATTCAACTAATGTAACAAGAATTTGGAAAGGAGAAAGGAGACGTTTGTGCATTTCAAAAACCGCGAAAATTACGAGGGAAGTTAATCCTGGTAATGAAGTAAAACAGAAATGCCATAGGAAAATGGCGATGTTCCTCCAAGCAATTTTTATAGCAGAACTTTTCTAAATTGAAAACTGATAAATAAAAATATGAGTATTTAAAAGTTTTTCATATATTCCGACGTTTCTATAATTTAATGATATTAAATTGATTTTTTCTACTCCCATTGTATATTGCTGTCATTTGTTGACTGCAACCAGTTGCATAATGATACTCATTATGACACAAATTTCATTACGATACAGGTTTTTCACCAATCACAGAGAAGTTTATAAACCAAGTATTGACACTAAATTAATAATTGAGAATCGTTGTAGTAAATGTTTAGTTCGATTGTGTATATTAAAATTGCATTTTATATTATATTATGCTTGTCAGTTTTAATTTCTTTTATCATTAGTAATTTTTTGTGGAATATTATTTAAAATAATCTGGATTATAATTTCACTTTGATCATATTTCACTAGCGCAATACTACCTCGCAGGCGGACTGGTAACCACAGCTACTTGCGGCAGCATGCGAGGCCAGGGTTAGGTGGCCTTGGCTGAATCCTACATGTCAACTGCCAAGAAACGATTCAATGTAAAAGTTTAACTTATAAAAGTCGTAGAAAAAGAACAGTATGAAACTCGATGGAATGGGTATTAATACATTCGTGTGAGGTTTATGATACTAGCTCGTATGTCAATGGTATCGTAATTTCACACTCGTGTATTAATCCCCTTTATTACTGCATGGTTTTATAATGTACTATTTTTAAATAACATCAAACTATAAATTTCAAATATTGTTTAGCAGAGCATGTATAAATTGAACTTACAGTGTAGTGTCGTGCCGTGAATATTATTGTCTTTTTAAAATGAGACCTCAATAATTGAAATGTGCGATCGAACAAGAGTCAGTGCTGAATAAAAACTCGAGATCATGCTGCATCCACTTCCTAGGATGAATAGTAGCCTTGTGTTGTCCTTCACAAAAAACATTACAAAATCTGAAAGGTTCCACAAAAATCCTCTTTTTTGCAATAACACAACAGAACAAGCTAAATTTTTGATTGTTAGGAACACAACCCGAGGTCTATAACCAGTGACAAACGTGTCGGTCGCGGGCAGAGACTCAGAGCAATAGAATGTTGTTGACACAAATCCTTTTGTTGCACCGCAAACTAAACTCAGCTCGGACATTGCATGCTATGTAATCACTTTAGATAAAACTCCCCAGGACGCGAAAGAGGAGACCAAACTCTAAATGTACAACAGAAAATCCCAAATTTCTGTTTTTTCTCAAGCTGGCGCTAGTCCCATTGTTCGCCCACGTTGTTTAATTCAAATTTATAATCGAATCACTTTGTGCTTCCCATCGATTCTATTTACACAGGTTTCTTCTGCATTACCTACCAACAGTGGAGGAACCGAGTAGGGACACATAAATAGACAATGTCTTGTATTTAAAAGTGCATTTTTAAACTCAGCCCAAAACTCGCTGCTCCAGATGCCGCCTGAAATTCGATAAAAAAGAAGAAAAACCCAGCTAATCTGTGAGTCAGATCACCCGCTGGTCCCAGGTCACATGGAGTTCACCTCGGCTGCCCCCTAGGGCCGCCCTCTGCCCCTGCGGACGTGTTGCTCCTCGCGCTGTCAAAGCGAACCGCTCAATTTATACGCGGCCGTAGACGTCCACCGCCCCGGTATAAATCACCCGCCGGGGCGCGGTTTCTGACCCTCCGCCGGGGACGGATCGCAATCGCCTGGGCCGCCTGCTGTCCTTTGTCGCTCCGAGCGAAGCCGCCCTGCCGCCTCCACCACCCCGCCATTCAACGCCGGAAGCGCAGCATGTCTCCCTCTGAGGCACAAGGCGACGCAATCGCCAGTCTGCGTATCTTCGGAAGTGAGATAAGAGCCCGAGGTCCCGTGTTTTAGACTCACGGTATGTGAAGTGGAATTGACTTACTTGCCGCCTCTGTCATCCACTCCGTAAGCGTAAGTGGTCAAGGCATAGACAGACGCAATTCCCCGGGGTAAATTACTTAAGAGGAGAAACTAACTCCGGCCGCGCAGTAGGTCTCCCTCCAAGGCACAGGACGACGCAATCCCTGGTCTGGATGGCTTCGGAAGAGAGATAAAAGGCGAGGTCCCGGGTTTTAGACTCACGGCATGTGAAGTGGAATTCACTTACTTGCCGCCTATGTCATCTACTCCGTAAGCGTAAGTGGTCAAGGCGTAGACAGACGCAATTCCCCGGGGTAAATTACTTAAGAGGAGAGACTAACTCCGGCAGCGCAGTAGGTCTCCCTCCAAGGCACAGGACGCAATCCCTGGTCTGGATGGCTTCGGAAGAGAGATAAAAGGCGAGGTTCCGTGTTGTGGACTCACGGTAAGTAAAGAAGAATTCACTTGCTTGCCGCCTCTGATAATGTACTCCGTAAGTCGTCATCATGAAAGGCACAGAGTGAGCAATTTTCCGGCGTAAATTACTTCGGAGAAAAAACTAACATCGGAAGCGCAGCAGGTCTCCCTCAAACGCACAGAGCGTGGCAATCCCTAGACTGGATATCTTCGGAAAAGAGATAAAGCCCGACGTCCCGTGTTGTAGACTCACGGCTAGTGAAGAACAACGCACTTCCTTGTGGACTCTGTCATTCTTTCCTCGTAAGTGTAAGTGGTCATTCTATAAAAGGCACAGAATTACGCCATTCCCCGCCATAAATTACTTCGAAGAACTAACATCAGAATTGCAGCAGCCTCCCTCAAAGACACAGGGTGACGCAATCCCCAGTCTGGTTAGCTTCGGAAATGGGATAAAATCCGAGAATTCTGTTGTAGACTCACAGCCTGTGAAGAGGAATTCATTTGTTTGCCGCTTCTTTCATTCTATTTCGTAAGCGTAGGTTTTTTCTCCCTTTCAAAAATTCAAAATTTAAGTAGTATATGACAAAATTTATTGCTTGTTTATCCTTGAAAATAGATTTTATTACATGGAGTTTTTTTTTCCCTTTCAAAAATTCAAAATTTAAGTAGTATATGACTTAGTGTAGGGATCACAGAATTTTGAAAATGTGCACAAAATTCACTTTTCCCCATAGCACGTCATACGCAGTTTTTAACTGTTTTTGACGTAAAATAAATAAATAAAAACTCCCTCCGAGGCACAGGGCGACGCAATCCCTGATCTGAATAACTTCGGAGGTGAGATAAAGGCCTATGTCCCATGTTATAGACTCATGTCACGTGAAGTCGGATTCATTTGTTTGTCGTCTCTGACATTCTACTCCGGAAGTGTTTATCCTGAAAGCCATAGAGTGGCGCAATTCCCCGTCGTAAATTACTTCGAAGAAGAGACTGCCTTCGGAAGCGCAGTGGGTCTCCCTCAAAAGCATAGCGCCGTCGCAATCCCCAGTCTGGATAGCTTCGGAAATGAGATAAAACCCGAGGTTCCGTGTTGTAAACTCACGGCATGTGAAGTCGGATTCACTTGTTTGCAGTATCTGTAATTCTACTCCTAAGGCGTAAGTGGTAACATAACTCTCCGGCGTAAATTTCCTCGGAGCAGTGATAAAGCCCAATATTCCGGGTTGTAGGCACACAGTATACGAAGCAAAATCACTTGCGTACCTCCTCAGCCATTAATCGCGAAAAGCTCAGCACGTCTCCTACAACACAGTGCGACCCTACACCCCGTTTTGGATAGCCTCGGAACAAAGATAAAACTGGAAGTTCCGCGTCGAAGATTCACGGCTTGTGAGAGCTACCCATCGGGGATGCCTCCAAATGACGTCGAAAGACACACGTCGTGAATCCACTATTATTCCGAGCTCAACTCAAAGTATTGTAAGTTTAGGATAGCGTCAAGAAATTTAACATCTTGTCAGTATCTTCCCGTAATTAAGCTCGATTTTATCGATGTTAATGAACAAATAACGATCGCTGAGGGGATGGAATGATTAGAAATGATGACGAATGATTAGAAATGACAACGAGAAAAATATTAAACGAAAAAAAACGTATAATCTTATATGAAAACTTTCATTTTTATACAAATTTCTTCATGATGTTCTCTCATAACTCGCATTTCAGATTCAGAGAAGAAATATAAACTATCCAAGACATCGGAGACAATAGAATTCACTGACAAGACCAGGATCGATCAATGGGAGGGAGTCTGTAGATACTCTCGCTTCTAATTCTTTAAGATTAAGTCAGCGATGCTAACCATGAATCACATTGGCGACATCCAACCCCCTTTTGCAACAGTCTGCACTGGTCGGGAAATGTCATTATTCTAACAAAAGTTCTTATATATTTTATTGCTCGGTGTACGCGCATGCAATATTTAACGTTACAGTAAAAGGGGCTCCAACTTACCACAACACTAGTCAGTAAACTAACTTCCTGTGGCAAGAAATAAAAAATAAGAGTGTACCCCTTATGATCTAAATCAGACCTAGACACAAAAAGTGGTCAAACTTCATGGTCCACTTTGATGATGTGTTACGTTGTAGTGAGGTTGCAATTTAGGTAAACATGATTTCTAAACAACAATAAAAATACAAAATGAGCAAAACTATTGTTTTACTATGAATCAATATAATTGATTATCGTAAATGAGATATTTTTCTTTTTTATTTCTCTTTGTTTATAAAAACCTACATTTATTTAGCAAGTCTTAAGTATTTGTGACGTTATAGCGAATTATTGGAACTCAAAAATATCGTACTTATGTCTACGTGGTTCATGTGCCAACCTATTATAGATTTTTGTTCATTCACACATTAGTTATTTTAACTGTCAATGGTCTGAACAGAAAGCACAGTGACGTTAAATAAGGGAAAATAATATTCCCTTCATTGTTTTGTGCATCTTTCTTAACAAAAGCACATGCAATTTTCCACTTTTTTAAAAATATTTTTGTATACATACGACGAGGATAAAAGTTTCAATATTTGTAATATAAAATCAAAATTGTCTGTCGGGCCGAACAACTTGAAGTGGCGGGTCACATGCAGCTCGCAAGCCGAGGGCAGGGCCACACATGATCTACGAGTATATTAACCTTCACTTTATACTAGACCATGAAGGTCAAGTACGAACTTGGCTGCCAACTCATTAGGGATATAGCAATAGAAGAAACCATCTTGTAGCGCTAATTGCATGAAAACTTCGACTAGGGTCTGATCACCTTGATCCGCGGCAACCCCGCATAGTGTCCGGTTCGCAGGTGCTCACACTAAAGGTTCCTGTCGAGCCCGGAAGCTCCACAAGCGCTCTCTCTCTTTCACACACACACACATTCTCTCGCTCTTTCACACATACACATACTATCTCGCTGTTTCACTCTCTCTCTTTCTCGCTCCTTCACGCTATCTCTCGCTTCTTCACTCTCTCTCTTGCTCCTTGACACTCTCTCTAGCTCCTTCACACTCTCTAGGTCCTTCACATACACTCTTGCTCCTGCACACAATCTCTCGCTCTTCCTCTCTTTCCCGCTCTTTCCTTCTCTCGCGCTCTATCTTGGTCTCTTGCTCTCTCGATATTCTCTGTCTCATTCTCCCCCACCACAAATATTTCGAGAGTTAGAATGGGATATTGCTTTGATTACTAATGTTAAATGTTAATTATATCTGGAATTCTGAATTGTTATATTCGGAACGATATTTGAGCATTGTCAAAATATCCAATTTTCACAAAAGAAAGCTATTCTGTCAAATTTGTTCCGCAAATGTCCCAATATCTTGCGATAAAAGGAGAATATAAAACCATAAAGGTGAACGGGGGTGTTACCAACCGCGCACAATGAAATGAAAATATTTTCATATTCATATTTATATAAAATGCTTTTGTTGAGAAGGGTAGTTAGTTATAGGATGATTCATTAATCTTTGCCGCATTCCTCATAACATTGCTGTGCATTTTAGTATAGAAGGTGAAATGGAGACAATTGTTTAGAATCTAGAAAAAGAACATTCAGTTACACAGTTTTGGAGTGAAGCCATAGTGTATTTTTTGCGATTTAAATGCATCCCCGGCGTTTATCTAATGAATGTAAAACAAGGAAATGGAGTTATAAAGCTTATGGCTCTGACTACGTCATGTGCTCCACATGATTTCCGAGCACGTGAATTCTAATAAAGGGACAATTTTCTCTCTTTTTTAGTAGTCTCGTAGTCTCTAAATGGCACGTAAAAAATGCGGGAAGTTAATTTCGCAGAAATTCATGACAGAAGAACGATTCACTTATGGGTTTACGAACAAATTCATTATTGTAATGAAACTTCATTCTTACTACAAATGACAAGCTTTCCTCCGCTTAAAACATTAAATGTCTTGCTATGTTAGATCCACTGCAGTTCTTTTGAATTTGTACCGTCATAACGTTTATATCGTAACTGTGATATTTCATTAGAAGTACCAATTCGTAAAATATAAATGGAAACAAAATGTACAAGAAACATTTATAATTATCCTAGTGTTTGTTTAGAAAAATTATTTACATGCAGTTTAGAAATATTTGTATTAATTATTTAAAGTCTGGGATTTGGTTAGATAAAATGAGACAATGAGAAAGAATTCAATTTACTGCAATTTAACAAAATAAATTATAAATGTCCTACCTGTTGAATGAACTAATTCACTCATATTTGTTCCTAAATTTGAAGTAATTTAGAATCAATTTCTCTCCACCAAAAAAGCAACACTTATTTCAGAAATATTCACAGAAAAGAGATCGGTTCATCTTTAAAAATATTGCCAGTGCTGTTACTACTATCCACAAACAACTCACAATATTTGATGTTTACTCGACGCATTTACCAAGAAGACTGAAAACGACTTCGGTGCTTCGAAATGTTCTGGGAAGACCAGAAACAAGTCCCCCACTACTTGACTGCATATATAACGAGACAGACCAGGACGGCTTGATGTTATCTTATGC
This sequence comes from Teleogryllus oceanicus, assembly GCA_964035755.1. Taxonomy (NCBI): domain Eukaryota; kingdom Metazoa; phylum Arthropoda; class Insecta; order Orthoptera; family Gryllidae; genus Teleogryllus; species Teleogryllus oceanicus. The sequence continues at coordinate 240,991,409 of CAXIVR010000001.1, forward strand.
ACTACAGACAGGTGTTCCCAACATTTGCAAAAAGCACCTGCCCCCGAGTTCTACGTACTACAGTGCAATCAGCGTAATATCTACGTAAACTAAATAAAAAGGTTTATAAACATTTTTTTATCACCATGGTGTCTTAGACACACGGATGTAACCCATTGAATCTTCATTGAAGATTTATTATCTATGAAAAGGCTTTTTAAAAGTAATGTATTTTAATCCTTTTCCGATTCTTTTAAACCGGTTTTAGTTGTAGAAATTATGTATTTTTGGGGAAATATTTCATGTTTATTTTTATCAGTAAAAATGTATTTAACGTAATAGGAATAACTACATGAAAGATTTTTAAAATATATATTAAAAATGATTGAATGCTACGTTGTTAAAATGCCAATTTAAAATAATTATTTGATCTTCAGTGGAAGAATGAAATACCTTGGCTTTTCATTAATTTACTTCATAAACAAAATAAATGAACACTTAAGTGTTGAATTGTATAAAGAAAGTATATTGTTGAAATCATATCCTATCTTCTTTCACCTTTAAGTCCTAAAATGTAACACTCTGTGACTACTCCGACAGAGATTATGGCCTTAAGATCTACTTCTCAGTCTGAGCCTGTAATAGTTACCACCAGTACGACTCGAGTGCACGCTGGTTTGCCGACCTCGCAGGGGACGTTTTCTGACACAGCCTAGCGAGGCCTGGACCCAGAGTTAGAGAGTCTTAGTCCCAGAGTTTACTGAAGGAAACCGCTTGTATTGAGGCCCTTTATCTTTCTTCGGATTTATACACTTTTTTCTAAAACACTCGGTATATTATCGGACATACTTGAAAGTTTTGGCTTCACTGATAAGTCAGCAGTAGCCGAACACGCTTTCTCTGGCCGTGAACACAACATAAGATTCGAAGACGTGGATGTTTTAGCCACCACAGCTCACTACCATGCAGGATTAAACCGTGAAGCCATTGAAATTCACAAACATCCCCGGAATTTCAATAGAAAGGAGGAGGGAATGAAAATCAATCCGATTTGGATCCCCATAATCCGCCAGGCCAAAGCAAAACCTAATAAAAAACAAAGATGTGACAGTGGTCACGTAGGCGCGCGGAAACATGGCAACAGGATCAGTTGACAAAACTGACTGTCACCGGGGAACCTTCAAAGAGGATTCTTCGTCCGAGACCACATCGCCACTGAGGATGTCTGCCGTAGTTGCGGACGAAACGTCTGGAAATATGTTTTCCAATTGACCCCGGCCCTTCAGCCCGGAAGAAATCTCTGACTAATACTTGAAAGTGGTTTTTTCAAATTATAATTTCTTTTACTTGCAACTCACATTTAGATCATAGTGTGATACACAAAAGGTTATCTTGCTTACTATCTAGACTCTTACTACAATTAGTCTATTATCCTGTCATAACCTTAAGGAAATGAACATTATATAAATGAAATATTTTTAATCCTCACTAAGTATAATATATTCAGTATTAATGTCAGTCACACTTGCGTACGTATTATTTAAGGTTTTTATTTTCAACTTCACGCCAAACACAAAAGATATGAATGTTGCAATGACCTGCACGAGTCGAAGGCCTTCTCAGTTCTCCGAGGAACATTAAAAATCTGGATATAAAATCCAATACAACTTGTAAAGATTTAAAACGTTTTGAATATTTTTCAACTTTTAAAGCTTACACAAAATGTAACAAAATAACAGAAAGCTACATAGTGGTGTACAAGGAAGCTATCTATTATTCACATATATGTTTTTGTGTAATTTGGAAGAATGGTAAATAATATAATAACAAAAAATACAGAGTTATTTGTAATATTCCACTTGTTTGTTAAAATTCTCCTTTTTGGTTTATTGACTAAGTTGCTAGTTGCAATGCACATTAGAAACCAAATTGAAATATTTTAAAACTTAATTATTTGCAAGACTTACACAACTCAGACTCACCTAGTGAGAACGTTACTGTCTTAATTTAATCCCTTTACTTTGGCAAAATCTAAAATATACCATTGATTCTTTATTTCAACTATCTACACGATTGCCTAATAAAAATTTAAAAAAATAATAGAAAGAAAAAAGAGAGGAATATCTGAAAGAGCTAAGTATTGTTTCTGGTCACAAATAAACTTACGGATCTGAAACGTCCCTGAATCCCATTACTTGGATATATCCATTACGAAAGAGACTTGTGACGTTAAACAACCCTTAAAAGGGGTCTGGAGATCCGGGAGAATATGGATTGTGGGAAGATAGTCGGAATGGAGGAAAACTCGGAAGGATCAGACCTAATGGAAATTAAAGAGGTAGAGTGAAAAAGGTTGAGCTCGGAGATAACCCACTGGAGAACGCGATGAAAGCCGCGGAAACATCGACCGAGGAGGGCAAAAGCATTAAGGCTGGCCCCCTCGCGCCCCCACCAAGCGCTCACGGCCAAACATTGTACCTCGGCGCTGCGGCTACGAAAGGACACGTGTCCCTGTTTAGAGTGGGGGTGCCTGGGAAATGTTATGCAAGGAGATACGCTGCCTTCCTCCAATGACATTTTCCGACCAACTCCCGTCCCGGCCCTCCCCCCGCCAGCCTCTGAGCAAGGGACGCCGATCCACTTAGGCTATCGCATCTCGCTAATTGCCAGACCCCGCCGACATTCCCGCCGGCTCACCCTTTTCAAGGTCGGGGTTGCCGAAGAGAAGGCCTAAACACCCTATCCTTCCTGAACTTTCCTTCCTCATTCCTCGTTATTTTTCATGTTATTAATCCATATTTGACTTATTTAGACTTTCAAGGTTTTGCATTTGTACATATTGTAATTTCTTTTTAGTAACACTATTTCCATGAAAATTTTTTTTTTAATTATACATGAACATTTCATAGATTAATCCATTTTGGGACCTCTATCTTATTTTCATAAGGGCCCAACTTGATTAAATACTACTTTACTAAAGATTTTAGTCAAATGTTTTCTAATTGTATTAACCGGGAACGGTAGCTGCATTAACTGATGTGCAGCGCCTCTGACCGGGAGGTCCTAGGTTCGAGTCCTGACGGCGGCAGGATTTTCGACACTAGCTTTTCAGCTAAGTCGAATTCAGTCGCTGTCTGGAGGAGAATTCTAGCGGCCCGCTGCTCTGGCCGTTAGTTTTCGGGGGTTTATCCGATCAACACCAGGCGAATGCCGGAGAAGTACCCTACCAAACGGGCCACGGACCACGCGCGACCTTTCCTTCCTCTTCCTTGTCCTATCCTCTCCACTTACACTAGCATGCACTACACTACCACATATTCTGGAAGACCGGTCGGGAGCTTAGAGCTTGTCCCGGCTGGGGTGGTGCCCTGCTAGTGGAAGAGTCCTAGTTAGGGGGAGACCCCACTAGCCGACGGTAGATCGGCGCCGGATCTCGTCATTGAGCGGGGGAAGATCCCAGCCATCTCCCGAGGGAAAAACAAGCACTACACTTATGATACTAATGACCTAAACTGTTGACGCGTCCGGAATTACCAACCAACCAATCTAATTGCAATTTAATTAAGTTTATTTATTAAGTTATTATGTCATTATTAACGAGTTAATTTATGACAGTTCTCTTCGGGTCTCTCATTTCTCTTATTCTCATTCTTTTATTGTTCCATCATCAATAATAACTCATCAAGTCAGTAGCCACACAGGAAATAAAATAATTGTGTTCGTGGAAAGTCAAAAGAAATAAATATCCCCGGATTATTCCGATTAATTGTAAATAAATGCCGGAGTACTGAAGCAAGTGACTGAAGGGGGCACGACCATTCTTACTTTTTCCGATCTTTCCCTCTCCTACCACTATGACCACCATTAGCATATTTATTCTCACTCCACTGCCTTTAACATCCTGAGCAGATCTTTAAAGCGGAAAGAGTACGGGGGATTCCACAGCATCAGTGTAGTTGCTCAAACGGATGCCAAAAAGTAAATGAACTAGTTTCCCGTTAAACAACAGTATTCAATAATTAAAATAATAAAATTTAATACTATTTATTTATTTTTCCATATCTCTACGGTTAAGATTAAGAACAAAATACAGATATGTTATACAATCAGGAGTTTTAGAAGTTTCCTATCTCAGTGATTGTCATTACCTAACGATGTAACAACATATCTACTTGTAATATCACTCCACTTTGGAATTTGAGCACTTGATTAATTCTCAAATACATAAGTAACATTTTGTATAATGCCATTTCTAAGATTACCATTTAGATAAAACTCTGTATATAATTACTACATCTCCTTTGCAGAAACAAACTTATTAGCAAACATTTCTTCCCGTAATTTGAATGTTATGACAGGCACATTATCATCGAGCAAGCACACTAACCTTTTTATTTTGCCAACGCACATAATGCCTGACCAACACGCTAATATTGTTCGATCTGTAATGATTGATCTATCGCAGAACGCTTTAGTTTTGACGTTCGAGGACTCTCCTTGATTGATGGTAGTTTTACATAGTGTATGTGTCAAATACCATTATTTTATCGTTATCATCATTAACATATGATTCTTGATATTGATTTTGAAGACAATTAAATACCTATTGAGAGAGTTCATGTACAGACATCAAGAGTGACGAATGATTGGTCGTATCTGTCTAAACTACAGGATCACAGCGCGTAATAGACTTTATATACCGAAATTATCGGTATCAACTGAATAGATAAAATTGCAGATATGAAAAAAGAAACTGCAATAATTGTGTCGATATCAACACATTTCGCGTAAAACATTTTTGTGTAATTAACACAATTACATTGAAATTTTAAGCAAATTTTTCTCTCTATCGTATCAAAGACATTCGCCTGCAATGTAGGGAAGGAGTGTATTACTTCTTTCATTTAAGTATTGTCCCAACATAGCGTCAACAAGTCAATATTGAGTGGACGTATTTCAACGCAGCAGCCACCTTAGTACGCATCGCCTCTTATAAAGCAATAACATATAGGTATCTATCGATAATGTTAAATACTTACTACTTTTTCAAAAACTTTAGTATTTTTATATGATTATCTGACATAAGAAATGTTAAATACACTTTCCAATTTAATTCCTTTATGTTCCTCTACGCTTTGAAATCCATGCCAATCGATGTAACAACTAGCGATATTTTGTGGTTTGGTAATTAGCAGTTTTTTTCATGGCGAAGCGTTACAGATATCGACCGCATTATTAATCTTCTGTGCGTGCAATTTGAGTTTCGCATCATTTTTGTGCATCTTCGCAAGTGCAGAAGATCGGGATTGCAGTCAATTGTTATAGGGGAGGCCATGCAAATACTCCCTAACATTAATATATCAATATCAAACGTATCGATTGAAGCAACTCCTCCAGCCACGAAGTTTGCAACAAGGAGAATCAACTCCGTTGGTGGGGGTATGTATGGAAAGCGTTGGCAGCTATGCGGACTCAGCTTCAGTGAGTGACATAAGGTGGCCAAAGGGTGAATCTTTTAAGACATTTTGGCCAATGGGCACCAAGTGTGACGTCGTGAGAACACAACAGCAATCATAGACACGAGCTTCAGATATTTACACATTTATTAAGTATTTACAAATAAATAGTTTGATCCGTAATGCACAGCTCTGAAAGACCCTATACCCCGATCGCAGGAGCGATCCTTAAAAGATGCAAATCTGCCTGACGCCCTCGCCACTCCTCGTCGAGCACAGCGTAGAGCCCCGGCGACCGCAGTCACCCGTGGAAGAAATGTTCCACAGCGGCGTCCCATCACATGGGTTGCCCTACGAGCATAGATCCTCTCCGCCCCGCCCTGGACGCAAGTTTTGTGCGTTCGTACGAGGTTTTAACTCAGCTCAAAACCCACCCCCGCGCTTTGCGCTCTTGCTTTCCCAGACCACGTAACACACAACATCATCTTGCTTTCGCGGGGCACTTCATGCCCCGTGACTTTCGCACTGCCACGCATTTTGGGCATCCCTTCCCCTGCATTTCTCAAGGACGTTCTCAAAATACCTCGGGGTGCCTCCGACACTAGCTACCGTTTGTTCATTCTACTTCCTTTCTCTCCCCAGTATTCTCTGGCGAGAATCCCTAATCCTGCGACGCGGTTCCTGCAAGGCGCTGTCTTCCTGCTTTCTAATACAATACGTTACACAGGCTCATGTGTCAAGTCAACGCCACCTACATTTTCCTACACATACTAAAGTGTAGATGGCGTTGGTCAAGTACGTGTACGTGCGTCGTTATAGGCCGAAAAAAGACGAGATAAGTTCCTTTATTCACCACGTGATGTCGCTGAAGCAAAGTGAGTCTGATGAGCTTCCGATGTTTATGATACATACCCCATACCAAGCCTCCAACACGGAAGTTGTCTCCTTCTTACAGACATCGTGCCTCTTCAGAGCCTTTGAACTGTCCATCAAAATCTGAGACAAAGCTGGAGGGTGCCCGTATAGGAGGCGCTAATTTCGCCGGGTACAGCTGCAGGTTAGGCTCGCCCACTTCCACACATAAAAATTGTCTAATTTGTGAGAAATGCGAATTATTCATAATATATACATAATTAACCGCTGCAGATAGCACGAACATCGGTACTATTATTTGTAACATACGCGCCTGCTTGCGTCCCGCAAACCTACGCTCGTTGTAAGTGTCGTTGGCAGCAGTTCATATTGTAGTTCCTATAAGAAGGTGCTACAGGGGAGTGCACTACTGTGATGGTCTTCGCCACGTTATATGGGAGTTGAAAGCCCCTGTGCCTGTTGCTGTTTCATTGCGAGCAACATACTGCGATTTATTCAAAGCGGCGTCCCATCCCAGTAGCTCATCAGCTTTTACGGTCCAATCCAATCGGAAGCTTACACGTCATTACAGTGACGTCACTACGGTGGCGTCCAACCTTCCGATTGGATGACACCGTGACAGCTGTCAGAGGCAGCTCTGAATAAATGCAAGTGAACATGAGCCGCGCTGCGCTGCGCGGGCTGCCACTCACCGGGGGGCTTGCGGGCGGCGAGGTGGGCGGCGTGGGCGGCGATGGCGGCGCCCGCGAGGACACCGGGGCCGGCGGCGGCGCCCACGGCCGGGGCCGGGAGAGCTCCTCGAGGCCGTCCATGGCTGCGGCTGCGGCGGCAGCGGCGGCGGCGGCGTGCGCCGCGTGGGCGGCGTGGCGGCGGCGGCGGCAGAGGCCTCCGGGGCGGGGCGATGGCGTCGCCGGGGCAGCCCGGCCCGGCCCCGCCGACGCCCCGCCGGCCCCGGGCCTCCGCCGCCGCCCCGCCGCCGCCGCCTCCGCCGCAGGGCCCGCCGGCACCGGTCGGGCGAGGGCGCGGGGGCGGGCGCGGCGGCAGCGCGGGCGGCACGGCGCGCGCCACCTGCGCAGCAGAGAAGCGCCATTGCGGGGGCGGCCACCGATGTGGACTTTTTACCCTTTGTAGGGAGAGATTATTCTAAGAAGGGACCAATTTGACAGGTCGGACAACAAATGAATGGTTGATGGCTTTGCAGGAAGTTGTGTCGAATCCTTTTGAAAATTCTGCATACAGATGCACTGACACATTGAGCACCTGGACATAACCTACTGTCATGTTGCCAGCTGTAGCCAAACAATAGCTGTCTAAGCGGTCCCATCTTAGAGTAATCTCTCTCTAATAGCAAGGTTCCAGTTGACAAAATCGAAGAAGAAAAGTTGTTAGTGTTACAAGGTTCTATCTGACTTCTGCTACAAGTAGGACGTACTCGCGCTTCACTCCGTAGACAAATAGCTACAATACAAATCATTAGTGTACGTGGATAGATGACTGAACTGTGAGTTAATGAACTCTGACATAAATTTATTCGAAATGACTGAATTGCTAGTTGGAATCTTTTCACTGCAAAGATACTATTTTTAAATGTAACACTGCTCTGTGGGGTGAAAAATCATTTGTTTAAAACAATGAGGCAAAGGGCGTGAAGGAGAAGCAACTGTGCTAATAAACTACTGTAAAAGTTCTCTTAGGTCGGTGATCTCCATTTCGAAATATATTTTCGTTCTTGTCCCCTTGAGCCCTTGAGTAAATGCAGAAAATTCCAATTTCTTTCTTTATTTCATTCTTTTATGAATAGTAAACATAGCACAAAATGTACTATGTGTATGCGTATTGTCCCCCAAAATGTTTAATACGGTTATTATAGCTTGTGTGCACCCTAGTGAGCTAGAGGTTAATTTACTGGCTTCTTGTTCCACAGCGCGCGGGTTCGTTCCAGGCTGAGGTGCGTGGATTGTCGAAGGACGGAAAATATCGCAGGGGCCATGACATGCTTATGGCATGTAAAAGAACCCTGGCAGGTGACCGGCAAAATTCTCCCTCCGGCAGTTTTCCGTCCTAACCAGATCTCACGTTCTCCCAATCACAAAGTTCGGATATAGTTCATTGAGACCGACATCTGGTGTAGAAAATGAGAATCGCAACCAGGTGCTGAAGAGAGACTCCCACGGGGCAGGCCTGTTCGAAGAAGACCCCCTAGACCCGCGCTGGAGGCAGGCTCCTGGATCGAATACACGGGTGCGGAACTACGGCTCATTGCTGTCTCCCCGCAAGATAACCCATACGATAAATAAACAGTTATAGGATTTGGATTTAAATCAATGGTAATAGTAAATGTTAATGGTAATGGTAAATGTTTTCTTAACAAGTCACGTGCGTGAGTGGCGCAGGTGCCGATGTCGTTGATGGAGGCGGTAGCGTTTACAGCATGCCCCAAGATCTACGTCCATCAATATACAGACAACGACATTGTTTGAATGTAGCTTCCCTCTCGCATCAACTTCGTACTAAGTTGAAATCATCTCCAAATAGTCCCCCAATAATCACATAAACAATTAGATCCAGAGCATGCCGGCCGTATTAAGAGAATTAAGAACATGCCGTACAATTTGAAGCGTTCTACCTCTGAAATGCTCAACTATCATCAACTCTGGCGCTATTACTTTCTCGATATCTCTTCTTACGAACCTACTTTGTAAGAAGAAAAAATACGTTATCGAGGGCTGGAAAACGGCGAATTTGTGACAGAAAAAAAACTGTTTTTTATGGTTTCCAGACTCCAAGCGATATCCTAGCAGCACACGCACTTCGCAGTGCTGCCAAGGACGCAAGTCTCTGCTCCCGGCGGCGCGCGACCAACAGCCCTTTCGGAGGCGCTCCGGCTGCGCCCCCTGGCCTGATCCTCTGTGATTAGCCCTTAGCTGTCCAAAGGCATTAGGTAATGTGCCCCAAACTCCCTGCGCCTTCACTGGCTCCCAAAATCACCGTCTCGCTAATGCTGTTGAGTGCGCTGCTTTTGGCGGCGTTGTGGGAGTGGCATCGGGGGCTTACGTAACGACGACGGCAGAAGCGAGGTCTAAGCGAGAATAGTGGCGCTGGAAGGGATGATGCCAGCTAGGATGGAAGTGGAGTGTGGGTGGAAGGCGGTAAATGACTGTTGTAGAGATATAAGGCGAAATGAAAATGCGCTGAGACACAATAGAAGAGAATGCAGTTTGAATATAACGGCGAGAAACGTATTTAGAGTAGGACTGAACAAGTGTTAAGGCAATATACATTAAAAGAAGAGGTTGTGGAAGATAAAGGGTAATGAGCGTGTAAGAAGGAAGTAGAAAGGGGAAGATAAAGGTGATCTGAAGGAGGCAGAAGAGGGACATGAGAAAGGAGATAGCGGAATGTGGGATGAGGGAGAAAATAGTGTGAATGATCACCAGTATGAACTTTCTACTTGAAGCAGTGCCGATGATCAAGAGAAGCTGAAAAAAATGAAGAAGTGGGTTCAGGTGACGATAGTGGTGATACAGACAGTAATAGAGGTGACAGTAATGGTAGGCATAGAGGGGCGAGCCATTATCATCGATGCTGGTCATGCTGGTGATGGTGGCAGCACTAGTGCGGGTGGTGATGGCGCTATAATTCTCGATGATAATGGCGGCGCCGCTATTGGTACTGGTAATAGCGATCCTGTGGGAGGCGAGGTGGAGAAGGCATTGCCACAGGCGACAACGGGGTTGGGTGGAGGACATGGTGGGAGCCTAGGCGGCGAATTTCTTGTCTTGGTGTAAATAAATGATTTCCAGCAAGGGTTCAGTGATCTGAATGCATGAACACTTCCCTGATGAAAAAAAAATGTACTAAATTTATCAATAAATATGTACACATTCAATGCAAAAAAAACAGTGGAAATGGTCGATCCCGACGGTGAAAAAGGTTCGAGTAGTAATTTGACAAGCTTAAGTACGAGGTAAGTAATATAGACGTTGGGGATTCAGAAAGTAGAATTACACGCACGAAACAGCGTTTATACCTATAGTATAATTAAAAACGCCTATGATTAACGAGTTTGGCTGTTGGTAGTCCAGGGCCACTTCGAGTTCATACTGAGAAATAAGAAGGCAAAAGTTTCAATCCCTCGTTCCTCATCTTAGAGTAAAGAAAAAATGGTTTCGCAGTATAATGACATCTGTTACACCAGAATCTCAGTGTTTGCATACATTGTAACAATTGATGTGAATAAACATTGTGAATAAAACACGATATCTGAAGAAAAAGAAGAAGAAATATAGTTACTTCTTGTTAAAAAAAAGTTAGGATATTTGTCAATGAATGAATGTAAACACTGCAACAACGTTCAGACAAATTCTTAAAATTACAAAAGAACCTAGAAAAATTAATGCTTTACCATTTCCTTTAACATCCTTTTCCTTTAACTTTTGTACACTGGATGAAAAACGTTCTTTATGTTGTGCCCCGTAAACACTTTTAAATATTCAATTCAGAAAAGACATAATAACAATTATTTCAGGTCTTTAGTATAAGAATTAATGGTAGCTACAAACATGGGCTACCAAGAAAACTGAATTAAGAATGATACAAAAAATCTTTAATACAATATTCCATTTTTGTGGATGTCTATTTCATTTTATTCTTCATTTATAATAAAATTATCAGCATTTTAGATTCCTCCGACGGAAAGAAACACAAGCATTAGTGTTTCAAATATTCTGGCGTGTAAAGTCATTGAAAATATGCGCTTTTTAACTTGTAAACACATCTGTTGTGAATAAATGGATCTCTTTAAGTTCATTTTCACAAATAATGTGAAAACGAAAAATATGAATTGGCAGAGAAGAAATATATTCACATTTCCTGCAATTAAGTAGTGTACTTGTCTCACGAAACTTATCATAACGTTCAGAGAGCAAAGTCGTCCGTTTACAATTTGAAAAGACAATTAAATATTTCATATTGCTTTGGCTAACGTACGTTTACTAATCGTGACTTTTTCAGATAAACATGCAGACCTTTAAAAACACCACGAATTGCTGCTCAAAAACACAAAAAAGTATATTTAAAATTTAAAATATTTACATCCATTTTAAGGGACACAATAAGGGAAGCACACGATTCGTATTCCCAATTTGAAGTAAATACTGATATTCGAATCAATAACCCCCCGTCCTTCCAACAAAGTGTGTAGTTTTACGTTAATCAAATAAAAAAATAAGTTTTTTCAAAACAGTATAGAAGGCCCGGCAGTACGCCTCTCTTTCAAAATTTTCAGGGAGCAGTGACGCTTTCAACTTAATTTCCTGTTTCATCTCTGGCATTGTGTTCCGCGCAATATTTGAGTTTCATTGTTGCCATGTGGGGTTTCTCTTGACTCGGCATTCATATTCCAGTTCGGGAAAGGGAACTTTTCATCTCCGGTTCTCTAGAGCGATTTCCAGGCGCGCGCAGCCTGACGTTTCATGCATGCCAAACCTCAGCGAATATTAAATACAACGGCCTCTCTTCAATACATACTGGAATGGGACCTCGAAAAAGTAGAATGATTGGATACTCTAATTAATTAAGAAATATGCTTTCTAAATACGATTTATCCACTTTTTCCACACCAGGGACACACAACACGAGATATGATGTCGCATAATCGCCGAGATTTGCCGCAGGATTACCATACTTTCTCTTTATTACGTAAGTATGTAGTAGGGGAGAATATAAAACTGTTTAAATAATGAATGCCCTTTTTGAAACTCTTCAACGACACAAATTATTATTTCAGGAAACGCCTCCCAAAACCGCATGTCCCTATAAGATTATGACCTATATGAGACCTTTCTGGCATACTGTGGCATTATGTGGTATTTCCGCGCAAATGGGTCGTAAATGACATAATGGAAGACATCAATAGTCTCGTTTACCTCCATTAACTTGTTTTTATTTTTGTGTAAGCGCTGATGATGCAAATAAGTTTTCAGAAAAGTTAGTAAACAACTACGGTTATCAATTAGCACTTGCATTCTCTTGGACAAGTACTATGAAACTGCTGCCCCCATTACGGTATTTATGGTCATAAAATATAGTGTGATAAGCCAAGAACCCCGGGTTTAATTTTAATGCTAAAATCGGCATCCAGCCATTGTGATAATGGCACTGTATGCAAGCTCGAAAGTCAAAGAATGTACGTTGTTAGGGAAACTAATAAAGTGAAGTATTCCATTCTCGGTGTCAGCGCTGTTCAGTTGGGGAAACACGGCCCCGAAAACTTTGCATGTAAAAGGTGTAGAGATAGCATTAAAAGCCGTGATCTTGTAAGAGGACCCATAGAATAACTTCTTAAAAGATATTGAAGCGTACACACGTAAGCGGTTGGTGAGGTGCGAATGGATTTTCAACATAGTATTATTTAAATTATAGTGAGTCGGAAACTTATGATTGTTCTGATAGTTTGGTATAGTGCCAATATTAGAATTGAATTGTAATTGTGAATCTTATGAATGTTGTTGGATTTGTGAATTCAAATAGACTCCGTCTTTCGAGGGGATGTATATTAGGATAGCTCCGTAGATGGGAGGATTTTTCGATAAGTAGCTGAAGATTGTCGCGCGTATGTATTTTATACGAAGCACAGCTAGGGAAAATCGCGACCACGTTACAATTTTATGGAATATTAAATCCTATTAAATACCAAATCGTTGAGGATATCCCGAAACATTTTTCATTTATTTTAAGGATAGGAAAGAACGCGATAATAGGGATACCAAGAACATTCCACGGACAACATTCTACTAATTCGACCGAGAAGTCATACAAGAAGACATTGTAGTAAGCTTACGAACTATATTCAAAACCGTACGGTATTCTAATGTTGTACATAGAAAAGTAATTATTCTTGAGCTCAACAGAAGTAAATATATAAGAATGCATGTTAAATTTTTATTGTTGAGAAAGGCTGATAATTTAGATTAGTTGCTATCAATCTAATAAATTGTTTTAATCAATATAACTTCCAGGAATCGGATTTCTGTACAGAATTACACATCAAAAGCTGATTAATTATATTTATATTAAAACATGCAAAGGTAAGGATAAAATGTGTGTCGAAACCCATGATTAAATTGAAAGTAAAATTAATAAATTAGTTTAACATTAGAGAATTTATGAGCATAGCAGGGCAACGGTAGAAATAACAATATTAATAGCAGTGGAAGTAATCCCTTCATAATATTAGATGTTTGTGTAAATAGTATCCAGATTTAGCAATAGTAAAAATATCGAAGAGACAATATATTTCACACTAGTCTGAAATCTCTGGTTCTAATAATAAAGACGTATGACCGTTTCAAAAAAGTTGATCTTTGGAACTTTCGAAAATAACAAGAAAGTCATCAATAGCGGACTTTTACCAAAATATAGGATTCTGTAAGGGGCAAAAGATTATAGCGACGTTACAAACTAAAATAAAATATTGGGTCAATAATATTTTTTAATTTTTAGAAATTAAGATTAATATACTTTCAATCATATAAATCCTTATTTCGGATTATCTTAAATTACCAACCAGAATTCGAATTAATAATGATTTGCTTTACTTTGGTTCAGAAACGAATTGTTAAGAGGGACAAATATTTTGTCAATTATCCAGATTGTTTGTTTGTTGTATCCGAAAAATTCGAGTTTAATCCCATAATCGAATAATTCGAGTTTACCAATGTCAATTTAACCCTCTTCTTGTTAACGAAAAAGTAGATAATTCTTTCTTCTGTGGAGGATATATACATCCTCTCATCCTTTAAGTAGTCTGTTGGGGAGTCATTAAGTAGGTTGTATAGTGCTACGGGCCAAATCGCTTGTTAGGATACACGACAAAGTACATTAAATCCTATGTCAGTGAAACCACAAGAGAATGTTATGGGGAAAACAAATCTAATTTTTTATTTATTGCTTCATTTTAAATAATAATCAAGTACGCGGATGCATTAAAAATTAATTTCCATACAAAAATAATTTACATTCAGTTCATAAGCGGTTTGACAAAATAAAAGTTAAGTATACATACTTATATAACATATTTAGACTTTAGTTGCCTCGGAATACATGTTACAAATTACTAGGGCATGCAGAAAGGTCGAAAGTGATGTTTGTTTGCCAATGAACATACACTGAGAAATATGCTCAAAAATTGACATTTCCTCCTGATTGTCAGGCAACCCTACATGCACAGATGTTCTGCAGGTACATGAATCTTCATGACGGTGTCCTAAACCTATCGAGCCACCGAAAAACGGTGTAGAATTTATTAATAGATGAAGTGATTTTTATGGAAGATAATAGAATCATTGACACATTCTCAGTCATTGTGCCGAAGCGTGGCGCAATACAGCAGATTAACTAAAATATAGACTCCAGTACTTGGGAAAGCTAACAGAATATGCATTACACATTTACGAAATGTTTACTTTAAATATAATCGTTTGACCTCTTTTTATTTAAAAACAAAAACAGGCAGTAAGAAAGATACAAGAGCGTTTTTACTAATTACTTCGGTAGTATAGTCACCCAGTCAAAGATGCTGCAGTGGCAACAGTTGTTTCCCCTGATCTATCTCAGCCTGTTTAAATTCTGTAAACTGGAACCACCGAAACGTCCGGTATCGATACCGCCCGTAGCCCTTGTCTGTTGTTCAGAGCTCTTTAAAGATGCGACGTGCAACGGTACATGGCGGGAAGCCTAGTCTAAATTTCTCGTGATTGATTATTTCGTGTTTCTGGGCGCGTGAACTGCTATGTTCATTCGTCCCGTTACTGTGGTGAACGTTGTATTCGGGAGGTGGCGGTGTTCCTCCCCCTCTGGATAGCGGAAACCAGCGCCGATCTACATGTCGGCTTATGGGGTTTCCTCATACAGGTATCTCCCACCAGTGCAGCGGAACACAACCGCATTCGGAACAGTCTCCAAGTTCCTGACCGGCCTCCCGTTATGGGTTGTAGTGTAATTGATGTAAGTATACGTGTGTGTAAGTAAGGGGTGAGGATAGGATAAGAAAGGAAAGATCGCGAGCGGTCCGTGTCCCGTTGCTTATGGCACTGCTGCGGCATTCGCCTGGAATTAAGGAAGGAAAACTTCCGATCAGAGCAGCCGGCCGCTAGAGTTCTCCTCCAGACGGCGGCTGAGATCGACCCAGCAATCTAGCTAGAGCCGAAGATCTTGCCACTGTCAGGACTCGAACAGTAGGATCTTCCAGTTAAAGGCACTGCAGAGACATCAGGAGATGCCCTGAGCGATCTCAGCCGGTTATTTTGAGAGAAACTTATGGAAGGTAAAGGTAAAGAATTATGTAATGTTCTAGCGTGTGAAAAATTATATTTTTCGGTGAAGGTTTCAAGAATGTGTTACCTGAAGAAGGGAAGTCCAGTTCCCAGAATCCAGCATTTAAAATAGAATACTATGAATTTGAATCTACAATTTTAATTTGATGCAAAATTGTGTACGAAAGTTACACAACGTACATTTTCTAAATGATTGCGTGAACTGGGAACTTCAAGGTAATAATCATGGGAACAATATTATTTACAATCCCAATAAATTTGGAAAACATTGATTAAGTTATTATTGCAATACTGTGTACAGAAAGCTATCTTATACTTGTACTACGCAGATTGCATTCCTTTCCTTTACAGTTCAAAATAATTACATTATTAGACTTTTAAGACGTCACTCAGTATATCAGCAGCTATTGATGCAAAAGGTTAGTCTAGAGTTTAAGCTCGTTAATATTTTACGACGCCTCTTAATAAGACCTGGAGCACACGAGCAGTGCGTCGACATTGTGTTTCGGGTCGTGCAGTGGGATATACGTCACAGACGTCCAAGGTGCGTTGACCCGAGCTGGCTCGACGACGAGATTTTCTAACGTAGGTACACGTGCAACGGACCTCCGAAGTTCTCTCCTAAATTTCTCTCCGTGCGTACTGACTAGATCGACTGCGAGACGGACAATTCAAAGGAGTGTCAGCCATCAGAGCCGTGGACACTAATAGCGCTGATAATCTTGGCACGGAAGTTCTTTTAAGCGTCACTTTTTCTATATGTGGAAAAAAATGAAGAAAAACTTTGGAGCGGTTTCTGAGAAGATGGTATTTTATAAACAGCATTCATTCAAGCCCAAATGCCACGAAAACCCGTCGGTTTTTCAAAAAACCTGTATATGACCTTTTTTAAAGTGCTGATTTTTTACTACAGACTTTGTATAAGGCAAAAACCTCTATCTTCAATTTTGTAGCTATGAAATGTTAACTTTTTACAGTTTTCGGAAAACGGAGTTTGCCGAAAATGGAACAAGCACAATTCTTTTATTGTCCGTTTTATCGTTTTTTAGATACGAGGCGAAAATTTAAAAAATAAGCGGCACCAATTTAAAACAAAAATTGGTGCCGCTTTAGAGAAAAAATGTTTCAAAAAATTAAAACTTGCCTATATTTCGCAGAAACTTACACGAAAACTTCTCATGTTTTCGAAAAATTGTACACGACCTTATTTCAAGATCTGTTTTTAAAGAAAATATTTCATTAAGGTAAAAAACTCTCCCTTCAATATTATAGTGGTAGGAAGGGATAGTAGTAGGAAGGTATAGTGGTAGGAAGAATAAGGAGAAGCCGGGAAGATATATTTTCCCTTATTATTCCAATCAAAAAGACATAAGGTGTCGATCAGACGGTTCGCGTGAATGGAAGTCAACAATTCTCATGAGGTGAGATCAAAGTGCTACTTCCGAAGCACCAACTCCCAATGAACGCACCTCCGTTCAAAGGACGTATCCCAACCGCATCTCACGGTCAGCTTTTCCACAATCTTTTCGCTTTCGAGCAGACCTACGAATCAGTACTTCGAAGATCCCCTTTTCACGTTCATGTTTGAAGGATATGAACGAGGAAAATAATAAATTATGCATTTTTTACATCCATTACTTCAAAGATTGCTAATTGGGAATTAAAATATATGAATATCCTTAATTAATTGAAACTGATTTGCAGATATACCGTGCGATGCTCCAAGGAGGTCCAAAAAGGCTATGGGCTTCCCAAATAGAATTCAGAATTAAAATAATTATATTTTAATTAAATGATGTATACCGTTTTGAAGACTCTGTTACGTATACCGTGTTCCAGAACGTGTATTTGCGTTACTCATAATGGAACTTGCTAAATTGTTTCCTCCTTACACATACCAAAACATCGGCCAGGCTGCAAGCGGGCCATGCCTTCTCAGGCGGGCAAATGTGAAAACGGATGAACTGGGAAGCGGGTGTGAAGGATGCAATCGGGCGCCCGCCTACCTGCTCCGCGTGCTCCATCTGCGGCGGGGCCCAGCGCGGCACGCCGCAGGCTGAGGGCCGGGGTCGCCGGCGACGCGCCCGCTGCCGCCGCCGCCGCTGCCGCTGCTGCCGCGACGGCGGCGGCGGCGGCTGCGGCGCCGCGGCGGCGGGGCGGGCCGCCGGCAGCGGCTGGTCGGCCGCCGACGCGGAAGCGGCGCCCGGGCAGGGCCCGGCGGCGGGGCCGGGGCGGGCCGGGCCAGGGCCGGGGCCTGGGCCCGGCCGGGCCGGGCCCCGGGCCGTGCAGACGCCGGGCAGGGGCCGGGGCCGGAGGCGGGGGCGGCGGCGGCAGCAGCAGCGGCGGCGGCGGCGACGGCGGCGGCGGCGGGCGCGGACGGGCTGCAGCGGCCAGTGGCGACCGCGCAGGCTGCGTCTCCGGCGGAGGACATGCCGGTGGGGCGCACATGCTCTGTGAACAACGCACGCACTCAGACGACGCAAATGAGCACACACCATTTCAACATAAAAATAATAATAATAATAATAATAATAACAACAACAACAACAACAACAATAATAATAGCAATAACAACAATCAAGAAGTGTGATGTTCATTAAACTACTGACCTCAACAGGGACACCCTGTGAAACTGAGGAACATTCCACGATTGTGGTAACAATTTACTTACACCGAATATCTCTATGAACAGACGAAGGATGGAAGACTTTACGAGGCTACTAAAAGACAAATTTGTATTAAACTTTTCAAGAAACGTATCAGATAACCAACTAATTATTAAGTGAAATACGTAGGTAATTGTTTCAATTACCTTAACAAAACTTACATTTTTAATGAATATGTTGTGAAAATAAAAATCACTACGAGAAATGAAAGATGTGTGTCTCGGCTTAGTCGCTATGTCGAAGACACTACAACCACAAATTTTCTTAATACATTAACCGCCTAAATCGTTGGCCAGCGCTGAATAGCGCAGTGCTTTGAGAAAATGAGGTCTCGTTCGGAGCGGCAGGTGCCAATTTCCAATGCTTCCTTCATCTACCCCATACCAAAAATCTCTTCGAAATCTCATATTTCCTTAAGTCGGTGCGTTTATTTGTAGTTTGGGCATATTTTCCGGATATTTTGCGACTTTTTTAGCGTTTTCGTTCAACGATTACGATAAACGGTAAGACCTCGATCATGATAATCGGTACTAATGGATAAATATTAATTATTTTGTCAACGACTTCTACTTATTCAGCTGCTAGAATACATGATTAGGTTAGGTGAAGGAAGAAGGAAATAGACTTCGATTCAAATTAATCACATGTGATTTTAAAACTTGCCACAAAAATACAAATTTAAAAGTTCATCGAAACAACGTTCATAGCAGAAATGTGAAGACAATTAAAGGCAAGATGGAATAGCTACTGGTAATTGAAGTAGCCATCATTGCGAAAGTTGCAGGGAATGTAGCCAGAGAAAGTGACAGATATTCTGATGACTCTGATTCACATGCGTTGATGTGTTGATCCAGCACATGGTAGCGCGCGAAGTTCACTTCATCAGTTGGCACACCGAGTTGATACTGTGAAGTTAGAAGAACCTTTCTCTCTCCTAGCCCCGCTGTGAAATATTTACGAAAACTCCCATGTAGAGTACTTTCAACTACTCCTGAAGTCTAAAGCGTTCGACCAAGGGAAAAATCCTAAAATACAAAATTTAGTGGAAATTTATTTTTGTTCCTGAAATTGCGAACTTTCGTGTTATAAGTGAAAGTATAAAAATATTTTTTTGGCAGACAGGAAAATGTTTACCGAATTTTAACGTACTCTAGCGCCTAAGCCTAAAAATAAGCTGGCATATATTTCAGAAAATTTAGAATAAAACTCCTTATATGAGGAAAAAATTCACTTGAGCCTAATTGCCGTTGAGACTTTGTGTTAACGTTTTAGTCACCTGATGACAAGTTCGGATCGATAGCACGTGCGTATTCAAAAATATTAGAGGTCAAAGATCATGAAAAAATACCCCGCTTCCTATGCATCGATCAATATCGTATGGTAAAATTAAAATTATTTATATATTAAAGTTAAAATTCCAACAAACAAGTAAAATATTGCAGACCACTGTTACAGTTATCACTTCATAGAACTTGTGATGTGCATTACTTTACTGTACATTTCACACATTTTTTATTTAAAAAAATTAAATATTCTACCCGATGTCGCCCGTGTTACTCATCGTCTCCCATATTATTTCAGTAGTATATATACCTGTCGCGGCTCATATAGGCAACCGATCTTTGTAAATGAGGTCTTTGAAGAAAGAGAACTTCACGGAGACGTGATGAAATGCACTTTGACTTTAAAAAGATGAAGGATTTGTTTAAAAAAAACGCATCTAAATATTCATATAGAATGCAATTGGCAACACTAGGTAGTATTTTTAATCCATATCGTTAAGTAACTCCTAAGCAGAGCGTTTTAGGACCTAAAAAACGAAAATGTTGAGAACGTTCCTCACATTGTAATCTACAGGGTGAGATCCTTTTGAACATTCTATTACATTTTTGTTGGTTCGACGCTTCTCAATTCAACTCCAACTGTTCACAGCCGGTAGAATCTGCAACTGTGTGTGAAATTAAATTAATTACTTCATATTCTAAGCGACTGAATTACACGGATGTACCTCTCTGCTCGGTAATAACGTTAAATAATAGTTCGTATTAAGAAGGGTGTATTGTATTCTTATCAATTACAAGGAGACATCTAGAACAAGTGACGGAGGATAAGAGGGTCTTGAAAAAAAAAAGATATATTACAGGCTTAACATGGAAATGGAAAAGTAGGGAAGAGCGTGGGGTTTAAAATGCGAGAGTTCTCGCACGGGTACGCTAGTTACAGCATACTTCCGCAATCGTGACAAACATGTGCGCGCCCGCTCAGCGGTTAAAAACAAGTGCGCACTTGTAGTCCATGAATATTTAATGATCTGTTAAAATGTTTTTAAGATTTAAAACTCTAAAATAAGTTTTGAAGTTTTTTCCGAGTACAATAACCGCGACAAAACCCGCCAAATGCCGAATACTGTGAATTGTGAATACTGCTGCGTTGCTATCTTTAGACCGTAAGTTACAGATTATCCAGTTTTTTGGTTTTTTAAACTGCAATGTCCAATGTAAAATATCAGCCCCTTTACAGAAATAATGATTACGCAATTTTCCCACTCCTACCTTCACAACTAACCAGAGCTCCCTCGATCTGAGATGGTACCTGTTGGGGAAAATATTTTTGGTAAACTACAAACGTCTATACCATATAGCGAATATCAAGTAATTATTTTTAAGACACGGTTGTGCCTTTTTTGTGCAACCAACACCAACATCAAATTTAGTATGATATATTATATCATATTATATTATATTATTACTCTCATGCGAAATGAATTCGTTAAATGGCAGTAAGGAAACAAGATAAGATGAATACGTAAACAAGATCTTATCTCTTTTCTGCAAGTTCACAGATGTGTCTCTATTACAAATACTTAACAAACAATCCTATCACAATAAGCAAACATTATTTGTATCGCCTTCGAACTTAGTTTATTATCTTACAAACCAACGTTTCTAACAAATAAATATTAAAACCAGTGGTTTGTTATAAAGTGTGCATAGAAGGACAAGTTTCCGATTGCATAGCACGATCTAGGTGGCTCAGGGCATCAATTGATGTCACAGCAGTGCCTCTGACCGGGAGGTCCTAGGGTTCGAGTCCCGACGGTCGCAGGATTTTCGACACTGGCTACATAGCTAGGTCGAGTTCAGCCGCTGCCTGAAGAATCCTAGCGGCCGGATGCTCTGATCGGTAGTTTTCGTGGTTTGTCCGATCAACACTAGCTAACGCTGAAGAAGAAGTACCCTAACAAACGGGCCACGGACCGTGCGATATCTTTCCTTCCTCTTCCTTGTCCTAGTTTCACTTATTACTCTCTCTCTCTCTCTCTCTCTCTCTCTACACACACACCACACGCATACTTACATGTACTACACTGTCACACTTGTCAGGAGACCAATCCGGAACTAAGTTTGCGCCGGTGGGAGATATTTGGTCGGAGAACCCCCCCAGCAAACCGACGTGTAAGTCGGCGCTGGATCTCGACACCGTCTGTGAATATCGCAAATTCCTCCCGCGACAAACATGCACTACACTTACGGAACTAATTAGCCGTTGCCGTTGACGCGCAAGAAAACATCAATCAATAGTAGCACTATCGTTATTGTCAAGAATGACAACAGCAAGAGTTCCTTGAAGCCCTTTACGTATTTGTTTCTTTTTGTAGATATTTCAGTGCATACACAATGGGCAAGCAAAATATACACGATAGGCATTTGCGTAGAAAACATCTCCAATACGCTAGAAACCTTTCAGATGAGAAGAATAAGCGGAAAGTTACATCTTGATCATAAGGTGCTTGAATGGGAGATCACGAACAAGAGAGAAAGAGCGAGCATATCTCGTCATACGTTGACGCATGGAAAACAAAATGTGAAAACAAAAATCGTTATGAAAGAGTCGAAATGAACTCTGCATCGCTTTTCAACAAAGACACGGGCGGTCTCGTCAATGAATGCGCAGGCACGTTGCTCGTGGTTTTTCTCCTGGGAGGAGACAAGAGTTTCAAGAGGGAGTAAGAAAATGAAAGGCTTAACGATCGCAATAAAATTTAAAATGTCCGTAGACACAACGCTTATAACTTTGTTCTGTTTCGGACGCATCCCTTCCCTTTCCACACTTATTACGAAGTGATTTAGGCACAAATGAAGTAGCGGGAGAATTGTTTAAAGGGAAACCATCCCGCTTGGGGCCGCTCGCGGACGCGAAATAGCCCTAGTGAAAGAAAGATTTAACTTTCGATTTTTTATATATTGAGGTTGAAGGGCCCTTCAACTACTAAGGTCATTGAGACACATGAACTTATGAGTAGATGATAGCGATAGTGATAATGGGTAAATGATGGGTTGAGATTAGAGACACGCGAGAGAAACACGAGAACACCGACAAACCCTGAATGTCACAAACCCTGACCGTATCTCTGACCGTCACAAATTCCAGATGGGTAGACTGGGGATCGAAACGAGCCCCAGCGGTGAAAGACGCGTGTACTAGGCATTACGCCATGAGAAGTGCCTCCTTGAATCATCGCTTGAGTGCACACATTTTAGGACAAATTTTTATGGAGTGAATACATTTGATATGTTGTTTCACATATATTCCTGATTAAAACTACCTATTTCAACGAAAGTTTATCTTAAGATAAAATAAAAATAAAAATAACAAAGTACTCAAGAAGTAATCCCGTAAAAAATTCCAATAACTAATTTGTGTATTATCTTTCGCACATGTTTAATGGTCTCTACTGTAACGAATATGGCTCTCACGAGACAGGGATTTTAGCAATTTGCGTTCAAGCCGATCACTGGAAATTTATGGCATTTTGTACCGCAATAGTCTGGAAATACAAGTATTTTTAACTATGTCTTCATTTTTATTTTAACAATGAGTTTCCTTATCATCAGGGAGCGGATTTTTATGATTTTGCATAGTTTGTTGGTTGCTTCAGTTCGTAGCTAAGTGAAATTTCTTGGCATTTGTTTAGAATATGTTACATAGATTAATACACCATATATTCTTGCATATTTGTGTGAATTTGGCCGATTTTTCCTATTGGTGCATATTCTTTTAATGATAGACGCATTTTGCATATTACGTTAAAATAGTCATCTTTCGAAAACGTTTCAAGTTTTCATAGAATTTATTTCTTTGTGTGCGTTCATTGATTGGAAAGAGCATATCACAGTTTGGGTTTTTTGTTTTCTATAAATGATAAATATTTGTACAAATGTAGGACATTTCTTGATAACGTATTTTTTAAACCAGGCACAAAAAATACAAGACATATAATGTACTACGCAAAGGTGAATATTTACTTCAATTATTTATCTCGCGAAGTAGGGTAGATTATGTTTGCCCAAAAATATATCTTTTCATTCGAAGCGTGCTTCTCCTGAATTTTATCAAGAAAGGTTTGTGTGTGTGTACATATTTCCATATTCGTGTGTACTTTTGCCACAAGAAAATTGTTAATTACATGTTCAGTGATGAAACTTGTATAGTTATTACTTTTTTCTGAACATTTGACATCATTTTTATTCAGAAAATTGAAATTTTCAACCCAGTGCTACCCGCAGGAGTCATTACCACACACACTCTAATCGTGACAAATATCAGCGCGCCCGTCTAACGGTTAAAAACAAGTACGCACCTTTACCCCATTAATATTTAATGATCTTTAACGTGCTTTTAAGGTTTAAAACTCTCTAAAATAACTATTGGCGTTATCACAGTAGGAATGCGGCGACAAAATAAACATCGTATATGCGTTCTCTGATGATACTGTGAACAGCTCATTCACGTATAACCCGGGAATTTTTATCACATAAAAATCAGCTTGAGTTAGTAGCTTTTCAAATTAATCCTTACACACTGTAAAATAGTGTTGGAAAGTTTATAAAATTACATTACACGGCAGGGCAAAAACCGTACGGAATTTGAAATCAAACTTTATACAACTGATGAATCGAAATAAAAATAAAAAAGTTTAAAAGACAAGATATCAAAAATCTTGCTTTAAGGAAAGTTTTCGTGTACAAGCTCTTTAGCCCTCCGGCAAACCCCTGAGAAATTCAAAACATTTAAGTCATTCGGGAATTGGTTGTATACAGGTAAATAAATAAGCTCCACGATGGCACAACGAAGCTCTAAATCTAGCTGTACGATGCATAGACAGAACAAGTGTAGTACTAGCATTATGCAAAGCTCTAAAATTTCTGCCGGTTGAGTCAGAAAAAAGTCGCAGATTCTCACGAACATAAGGGAGTTGTTCAAACTTCAAAACATTAAAAATAAAAAGACAAATATAAAAGAGCTGGCATTGATTTATTTGCCTCGCGAACCAGAGTTTGATTTACAAGCTGAAATGTGACAGTATTTGATTTAATTTAATTTTCTCTTTCAAATAGTTAAAACTGTCTTTCTTACGAGTCTAATCTTGAGTTGAATTAGCAAAAGACGTAAACGTTCGTCCTTACTCATCCTTATCTCAACATGGGAAAAAGCTTTTCCTTAAACCCAGACCTCCCAAAGAAATCTTACATTACACCTTGCACACATACTGGCTACGCCCATAGGCTGGTACACATCATTCCACAAATCTTGTAGAAAAATAATAGAAAGAAGAGAAATAGAAGAGGCAGAATAATAAGAAAATCTAGAAAATTAGAATATAACAAATAGGGTTTACACAGAGATTTAAAATTATAGAAAAAAGGGCCAAGAGGAGGCAAAATGAGAAAAGGAAGAGAAGCAGAATCACACGAAGCACCAAAAAAGACGAGAGAGAATAGAGAAATGAACACCGAACAGGAGAAAACCGTAAGGTGAAAAACAAGACAAAAAAGAAAAAAGAGACAAAAACGAACAAAAAATTGGACAAATGATATTAGTCAAAAATCAAAAGGGATTCAAGAAGGAACACGACTTAAAACAAGCGAAGAAAGCAAGGCAACGACGATTATGTAGACAAAAATGAAGAGGTTTTCAACACGGTTTCAACCGTAAAAGATGAACATTAAGATGACGGTGGCGGTAACGGAACAATGAAGATAAGATTGATGAAGTAAATGAACATGATCAGATATAGTTCATGAAGGGCATTGGTGTCCTACCCTCGGCTTCCCAACACTTACCACTGGCCATACGCTACTGAGCAGGCAACTGAGGCGGGCAGGCGGTGCTCGTTGGGGCGAGGCGAGGCGAGGCGAGGCGAACGGCAACGCGAGCGACGGACAATTGCCGCATGGACGGGCAGCTCGCGCGCTTTTATTGCGTGCTCCACGTGCGCCTCTCTGCTGCGACACACGCGCGTCCTCGGGCCCCTGTCCCCGCCCTCGCCCTCACCCTAGCACCCGCCCCCTTTCCGCCGCGCCAACGACACCACCTCCTCCACCGTCCTCGCCGTGCCCCCGCCCGTAGCTGCCTCCGTCGCCGCCAACGTCCCCCACAGCCACCGCCACCACCACCGCCTCATTCAGCGTCGCCGCCACCGCCACCACCGCCGCCGCCGTCGCCGACACCGACACCTACAACGGCACCGACACCGACACCGTCTCATTCACCGTCGCCGCCTCCATCGCCAGCGCCCCTCCTCCACCCCCACCTGCCACGCCCCTTCCCCGGTCCCCGCCACCCCTACCCCCATCGACGTCGCCCCGGCCGAGCCGATGGCGGCGACTCGGCATTAACGTTGCAGCACGGCGCGGCGCAAGGCCTGCGGAGCGACCAACCCGAGGCGTCCGCCGCCGCCGCCGGCGCCGCGATGCATATTCCGCGCCGCCCGCCGCGAGCGATGCCTGGAGCGACGCGTGCGGTCTCAGTTTCCGGGTGCAGGCGGACGCGGAGCGAGCCTTCGTCTGCATAATCATTCATTTTCAACAACACCCTCGGCGCGGCGCCGGGAACCTCACCAGCATCGCGCCCCCTTCCCTCCGAGCTCGCGGGTTCGATCCCGGCTCGGGATCGGGAAGGCTTCAATTCTCAGCGAGCGGGGAATCCACTGATGCCGAGATCGCTTCCACCTTTTTTCAGAGCTACATGGATGAGATTTGGCTTACAGTGCGAGAATGGTAGTCGGTTTGATACGATTTCATCTGATTTATGTTGTCAAAGAACAACAAAAAACTGTATGCGATGCATAGGAGAGAAGTACAATTTGCGTACGTTTTCATGAACTCTGGAACTTCTTTCCCACCTTTTAACCATAAATAGTTGAATGATGAATAAAAGTACCGCCAAAGCGAGGTTAGTAACGTTTCAAAAAAGACATTTTCGTTCCCGAGTTATAGCAAATAGGACAGCACAAGAGTTTTTAATCGACGAAATCTTGTATTCATCTCCTAGATTTGATCGGTAACTACTTGAAATAGATGCTCGATGTAAAATTCCAAATATTGTAGAGAACGTCAAAACATTTCAAAATTTTCTGATAATTCAATCATACAATTTATCTTGGCAAGCCTATTTAATTTGAATCAAGCTGCTATTTAACCTTCCAGAATAAAATCAGGATTTTCGAAAGACATATTCAAATCACTATAAGCACATTCACATACGAATAACTGGAAATCAAACCGGGGCCACGCCATCCGCCACGTGCCGCGTGACCTCTGTGGCGGAGACCCCCACCGCCCTACGTGGCGGGCGTCTCTGCAAAAATCTGCCTTTCAGACTAGCTCAAATCCACTTCCCTCCTGAATATCAAGAGCGACGCTTACAGACGCCCATTTGTCACCTTTTTGTCAACACGATTCATGACCCTCGGCGGGCATGGCGCAACGAAAAAAGAGAATACTGATCAATCATGGACGCACTAGCCGACGAAATAGGCGTTGAAAGTGATCTGCAGGACAAAAAAAGAAGAAGATATTTTTGCAATATTCATGGACCTGCCCGCGCGTCTACACTCTCTTATGCATTACTGGCGATTTGTGTTGAAAATAGAGTGAAGAGCTTTAACCTTTACTGACTTTCTATCTATCAGAAATTGATATATTCTTCGTTGGTTCGAACGTTGAACCAGTTAAAAATTCTTTGACTTTAATATAAACGAAAGAAGCAGCTAAAACGAGGCTCATAATAAATGTGATTTTCTTACTCTGAGCAAACACTTGCGTGTAGTATTATGAATACGGTTGTTATGATGCATACTATAAATAAATAATGCAAGTTATTTAGGTATAAATAACTCCTGAATATGGACTACAAATACTACAACAATTATTTAATCACAAATAACTCTTTGAAACAATTTCGTTATATTAAATCAAAAGAGAATTTTTGAGTCAGCTGGAAACCAAGAGCACGCATAGAGCTCAATAAGTCTACAGATATGTCATCAAAATAACAAAGCAATCACCAATAGGGACGCAAACAACTAACATACAAGTCATGCCACTGCTTAGGCAATACGCATGATTTCGGCTGGAAGGTTATGTAATAGTGAATATCAATTCTTAAATGCTGTCCGTCAGCACATATATTGAAGACACTGGGACAAAATTATATAACGGACGAACATAGGGAAGGACGAACGGACAGACAGATATACGAACAGGAAGCCGGACCTATAGGGATTATGGAGACATACAAGTGAGGGCCAGACAGACATTCAAAACGTATATTTGCATCAAACTATCAACATCGATTTTTCGGAATATTACATCACTTCTTCTGTACAACTTTAGAATATGAGAAAGTAAAGAGCCACATTATTCAAAGTATGTATACAGAGTAATAATACATTTTTTGAACACAGGTCTTTTTCAATAAAAATAAACATTTTTTTTTCAGTTCTAACCTATAGCTAATAAATTTGGTAGTCTCACCTTCTCAATACACCCCACAACAGAACCTCTTTCTTCTACCTTATTCAATATCTTCACGACAGACTTGGCCCAAGAAATTACACAAATATTGCCCTCTTCACCGACGACACAGTATTTTACCAATAAAGTTACGATTTACAATATATTATGATTGCATTACAAGAACATCTACAATCGTTACAAATCCGTACTACAAAGGTAACATTCAAAACAAAACAAAGTACGTCAACAATTTAGATATTTATAATAAGATACCCAGCCTGGCACCAGTACCACAAACAACACCAAAATAATTTCGTATGTTACAATGAAATATCCAGCACTACATCTGGACTCTCATTTAACATATAAAGACAGTATGAGGATCAATCTCATAAACGGAAGTAAAGTATGACACTAACTTGACTCCGAAATAAACCGCCATGCTTCTCTTCCTACTGCATGTACCTTTCTTTTACACAAAACCATCATACAAAACCAAATTACCCGGTTTGGTATCCCGCCACTCCCGGCAACATATGCAAAATCCAAATATTCAAATATAAAATCCTCAGAAGAGCTACGCAATTGCCTTGCTTTATAAAAAACAACTCTCACCTTAAAAATTTTCTCAGAAAACTACATACCCACCCTATCTCATAACTTCTTTTTCAACACGAAAAAGACCCGTGTTTTACATTTTCAAGCAGGCTTCCTATATCCTTTAATTCTGAGACTTAAAAACCGTTATCTTCTCTATTTATCTTTCTCACACATTGTGTAAATAACTATTGAACCTTTAATTTATTTGGAGGTTGACTATTGCGTTTCCTGCACCAATATTAAATTGTAATATTGCCTGCGGAATTGTTTTCTGAAGTATTAAGTGTCTCCAAATAACTTCAGAAAGAGTTGAAGGCTGAAGGATGTAATATGCGAAAATATCCTTAATAAATAATACACTTAATAAAGTTGTGTGCATATAAATTAAACTACTCTCACTGCATTAGATTAGAATACTCGACGCCGAAACAACTATTTTTAATGCCATGAAAGGATGCAAAGTTTCAAGAGAGAGGGGCTCTTGCGATGAATGGAACTCGTCTCAAGATGGTTTACAGAAGATACTCTGCAAAGTTTCGCCTCAACACGCTGTTCTCGTTTCTCTGGCAGAACTTGAGTACCCTGCGTTTCGTCGTACAAACTGTGAGGACTGCTTATTAGCCAATTTAGTAGAAGTTTCATCGGACTCTCAAATGGGAGTGGCTCTTCAGCGAACAAGATGCTTGAGAACCAGCTGAATTATCTACAAGTTTTGTGTTGTGTTCTTATTAAACTGTTTAAAGAGAAGGGGTAAGGCTATCCGAAAGTAGTAGCGAAGGACGATTATTTGAGTACACATTGACAGACAAAACATCACTTTAAAAGCGTGATTTCAACTCATACTTTCAGAGATGTTGGAGAAAAATAGAATCAATTATCATAGACCAGGAACTCTCATCCGCAGATATTAAGGACAGTAATTAGAAATTAAAAATGAAAGATGCATATGAATCTAGAATGCAATACCAAATATATTTTTTCATACATTGTTTAATAAACCGTGTGTCTTACTATCATTTCGGTGGATTTGACAACGCACAAAAATTTTCACAGAAACTGCAAAGGACTCAAAAGGTTAATAACTTTATATTCATTCGTTTTTCTTTTTGACTTTATTTTTCATTTTTTGAGGACGTCACATTCCTTAAAGAAATAATAAAACTATATAAATAAATACTTTTATTTAAATTCATTGCTTTATGTAAACAATTATCAATGATTTCTTAATGCATCAAAGATAAATCTGATTCAGTCTGGAGGAAAATTTTCAGTTTTTAATATTTTAAAATAGAGAATTCTTCTAGACATTTATGAATCAGAAGAGATGGGCATCACATTAATTTTTTTAAATGGACAGAAAGTTCAGAAATGTTTTGTGAATCCAATGAGAGAGCGTTACTATCACCAAGTCATTCAGCCACTAATGATTATGAAACTTCCGCGATGAAGTAATCCGTATTTCTTTTCTAGCGGCCAAATGTCTACAATCCGTCTTCTACGTTCATTAATATGACTTTAAACAATTAATAAATGTTTCGAACGCGAAGGTAGTGATTTCAGAAATGCACATTCCATTCAAAATGCAAATCCAATTCCAAATGCATAGTCTCAGACTACAAGAATCCCTAATGAATTCTGTACTTGTGTTATAAAAGAAATTTTATGCCATAGCACGTTGTAACATCTTTATGTTTCAGGAGTAATATTGTAGGTATATCTGTTAGATTCCTACAATATACTCCTAAAAACTATCTCCGAATTTGAACCTGAATAGAGGATTCAATGGGGCATCTTCAACCTTATGTTACATTTAAATTTTAGAAATAAGTTTTAAATATGTTACCGCGGAAGCCTTTGTGAAGTTGAGACATAAACTGGCCTATGTACAACCAACACAAATCAATAATACAAAAAAAAACAACACAAAATAGTACGCCCAAACACCTATGCGTCTACGCTTTTTCACTTTATTATACTTTTATTTTATGACGGTGAAGAACTGAATAGTACGCATTTAAACATAATATTTTTTAAACAAAAGCCAAACGAAAATAAGTACTACTTCTTAAAACAATGGCGAATATATTGGTAGACTAGTAGAAAAGATTGTAGGAAGATCAAGAGCGAAATGAGTGCTGTGATAGGTTCATTAGAACTCACCAGAATCTAAACTTGAAGGAGATGACAAATGACAAAGAGCAGGTTCCTTTGTAAAAGCCGCATTCATGAGCATATACGTAATGTCCTGAGACCTCCCATCAGCGAGATAGCAGCCCCCACTAAAACGGAGCCAGAAACCTTTGCCCCTTCTTTTAAACATCGTATATATGATGTAAGTTCCAATAGTCATTAATAGGATGGTCAATGCCGTGCTCTATTGCTGCCGTGAAAATGGGCACTTCGGTCAAAGTTGTACTTACATGTATGTAAAAATATACTTGGTCAATCTAATTACTAAATCTAATTAGCCCTGAACGTCTTTCCCCCTAAAACACTTTTCGGCGTCTCCCTACAAGAAGAACATTGAAAATAGAGATTTTTCTTAATGAGATCTGTTCTTTATTTATTTATTTTACGTCAAAAAAACAGTTAAAAACTGCGTATGACGTGCTATGGGGAAAAGTGAATTGTGTGCACATTTTCAAAATTCTGTGATCCCTACACTAAGTCTTATACTACTTAAATTTTGAATTTTGAAAGGGAGAAAAAAAAAACTCCCATGTAGTAAAATCTATTTTCAAAAATAAATAAGCAAAAATTTTTTTTAAATTTAAAAATCATGTCTATAGACATATCTTAATTTTTGAAAATTGCAAATGCAAATATTCAAGTTCAATTTTAAAGGATCTATAAGTCTGAGTTTACCTGAGAGGCCTGCGGTGCAATGTAAGGGTAACGCGAAAAGCGTCCTAAAGTTCGGAGCCTCAGTTCAAATCCCAGGGTGGATTTCATTTTTATTTATTTAATTATTGCTGGTTATATACATGTTTACAGGTTCAAGTAGTATAATAATATGTCGTAGTCGGTTACAAAGAATGCGAGAAAGCGTGTACTCTACCAGCCCTCATTATTTACTAATCAAGTATATCCACATTTTTCTTCCTTCGTTTTTGCCTATTGGTTGAGTGTTTTTCGTAAAATAGGAGATTTGAAAATAAAAAAATATTTTTAACTTGAGCAATCACATGCCATAATTTGGATAAAATAATATATGACAAATGGGAAGTAAAAGAACTTCACACATTTATACTTAAAAAAAATCAGTTTTAGTCTTGTTTTTGATAAGCACTAAAAAGATAAGCTTAAAATAATATTTCCAGTGCACAAAATTTAAATAATATTTTGAACAGTTAATTTCATAATGAAACACAAAAATTTGTAAATTGATTAATAAAGACATTTTAAATTTTACGAAATTAAAATGTCTTGTATCTGCTGGATAATGGGGTTTGTATTGTTTTAATTCGATGATGTCTCCTTTGCTGCACTCTCTCCACATATTCCTTTATTTAGCGACGTTACTGCGCCGTATTAATGGACTATTTTATCTCTTCAGTATCATTCAAGACGTAACAGGTGTGCAGCGAAGCTTGTGTGTGTCCCAAACGTTTCGAATTTAATATGCATTTTATGACGTTTGGGAACGCTATCTGTCACACACATGAATGTCTTAAATATGGTCATTCGATGTTAAAATACGACATTTTATAACTTGTAAAATCCTCAACTTGTGTTTCGACAATATTTAGTCTTAGAATAATTTTCAACTATACTCTCAACATGTACACGATTACCTTCACTATCGCTCATCGAATTATTGTAGATGCCTAAATATCGCACCTGTTAGCTAAAATGAAATTCATAACACATGTGCTATCATAGATTTATAAGGTAGTAGAGATTCTTGAATACATAGAAACGTTTTTTTTCAACCAAAAGAAAATGTTTCTGAACAGTTAATGTATTCAGTGTAATTTGATTATTAATACGTAATCGTCCGAATCGGAAATTACTGTCCGAATCGGAAATTACCTGTCAACTTCGAGAAACGTCACGTCAGGAATTCCACAAGGGAGTGTCATCGGCCCACTCATGTTTCTTGCCTTCGTAAATGATTTACCGACAAGTTTAGTTTCTAATGTACGACTCTTTGCAGATGACTGCGTAATTTATAGAATTGTTAACTCGGAGGAGGACGAGAATATTTTGCAGCGAGACTTGGAGAAATTACATATCTGGGCGGATACAAACGGCATGGAAATAAATAGTTCAAAGAGCAAATCCATCACGTTTGGTAGGGGTCAAGTTACAATGAAACCCGTATAAATTGAATAATAATGTTATACCTCGAGTCAGTCTTGCAAATATTTAGGAGTTCAGCTAGACAGTAAATTGACATGGGAAAATCAAGTAAATTTCGTTGTAGGAAAGCATGGAAATCTTTGCATTTTATTATCGGATTCTCAAAAAGAGTTCAGTGAGTGCAAAGAACTGGCATATATATCATTAGTGCGACCCATATTAGAATATGGCGCGATATGTTGGGACCCATACAGACTTTTGCAGCAAAGAAATCTAGAAAGGTTCAGCGTAGAGCTTCAAAATTTGCTTTCAGGGTACCAGGAATAAAGTATGAGTCACTGAAACAAGGAGAATGAAATCGCGTCTCTATGCTATGTATAAAGCGTACACAGGATTTCGACCGTGGAAAGAAATTCAAAGTCGATTAGGGAAACCTACATATTTCGGCAGAGCGGATCACATGCACAAAATTCAAACAAGAATTCAGAAAACTGACGTTGGGAAATATTCATTCGCGAATCGAACTATTAGAGACTGGAATGGCTTGCCTGTGACAATCTTTGATCCCTTTCCTCATGATGTCAGCAAATTTAAAAATAAATTAAATTCCTAGATGTTTATATGTGTTATTATTTCCTATTATTATTATTATTATAACTATTATTATTATTATTATTATTATTATTATTATTATTATTATTATTATTATTATTATTATTATTATTTATTATTATTATTATTATTATTATTATTATTATTATTATTATTATTATTATTATTATTATTATTATTATTGCAGTGGCGTGTAGTGCAGTGATGTGAAGTTGAGGGAAACGAGTGAGTCAAAATCACATTAAAACGTGATTGGCAAAAGTGATTGGCAGTATGGTGAGGTGAGACGAGGCGAGGTGAAGTGAAGTGAAGTGAAGTGAAGTGAAGTGGAGTGCCATGGAAGCTTGCACGGTGAAATGTTCATGTTAATTTGTAAAGTGTGTAAAATTTTGTATAGTTAAGTTCTGTAATGTTTAGTTAGTGTATTCTGCCACCAAGTTCTGGAACATCTCTCTCGCGAACGGTGGAGGTGAGAGGACGTGCCCTCTACTCCGCGGTGTCTCGTGATTTCTAAGTTGTGCGTTGACTCCTTGTGTGAAGTTGTGCGTCCACATTTAGTGTTCTGTCTAGTGTGTAGTGTATTCGTGATCAACTGTATTTCCTGTTTATAAAATTCTGTGTTTCAACTGGTGATATAAAAAAATATGTTGCCTCCATAAGACGTAAACAATCGTTATGGCCTCGGAGAACACCTCCCAGCCGGAATCTGAATTTATAATGGATTCGTCTACTACAAGTCAAGCTGAACTACAAACTCAGCTGTTTCTTCAACAACAATATCAGCAGCAGCAGCAGCAGCAGCAGCAACAACAACTCATTTTACATCAGATACCACAAGGTACAGTGATAGCAATGCCATTGCCCTTTTTTCCTCCTGCAGTTCAGCCTTCAAGTTCAAGTTCAACCGATGTAACAAATTCAGAACTTAATCGAACAACCCACGGTAATTCAAGTAGTGACAGCAACACTCATAAATGGCAGGTTGTTGAAAGCAAGCGCAAGAGATGTAAATCTCACAGCCCTGAAAGTCATAAACAATCAAAACGTCAAAGTGCAAATATAAGTGGCATACTAACATGCAATAGATTTGCAGATCTCGAAGTAATTAATGACGATGAATCGATGAAAGTTCCAAATCCAGCAACATTCAGAAGGTGCAAAAACCACCGCCAATATTTCTCCCTGGGGTAAATGACTTTCACGCAATGTCAGAAACTTTACAAAAAGTCGTGAAGAAGGAAGAATTCTACTGCAAGCTTGTAGGTCAAGATAAATTTAAAATCTTACCGGCAACAACAGAAGCTTATCGATCACTTATTAAATACCTTACTAAAGAGAAAATTGAGTTTCACAGCTATCAGCTAAAACAAGAAAGAGCATTTAGGATAGTCTTAAAAAATATGCATCCTACAATAAATATTGATGAACTGAAAGCAGAAATAGAAGAAAACGGTCATACTGTAAGAAACATTCATAACTGCAAACACCGTGTAACAAAAGCTCCCTTACCGGTATTTTTATTGATTTGGAACCAAGAGATAATAACAAAGACATTTATAAATTGCAGTACCTTCAAAATACCAAAATAATAATCGAAGCTCCAAGAGTAAAGCGAGATCTTGTGCAATGCCATCGCTGCCAAAGCTGGGAGCACACGAAGCACTACTGCAACCATCCTTATCGGTGCGTAGCATGCGGCGAGAATCACGATAGCAGAACTTGTGATAACAAGAGAAACAAGACGAAGCCTGCAAAATGCGCCCTTTGTGAAGGTCCCCATACAGCAAGTTATAAAGGATGTGAAATTTATCAAAAAAAAAAAACAATTTAAATTCAGGTCAAGAAAACGTCCCACCTACTTCGATAAATAATTTCCATCAGCGTAGTACTTATGCACAAGCACTGAAAAACTCGCAAAATAAGGATAGTCTGAACAACAATGCAACAAACACGGAGTCTAATACTCAATTATTTTCAATAATACAACAGACTTTCGAAAGATTTGAAACTATACTCAACAGACAAGCAGAACAAATTAGTGCACTTTTAAATCTTGTGTCAAAACTGCTAACTAAATAATGAACAAATCATATAAGATAACAGCTTGGAACGCCAATGGCTTGCTACAACACCGAGAAGAAGTCAAGTGTTTTCTTCAGCTAACAAATACGGATATCATGCTCATTTCAGAAACTCATTTCACCAACAAAAGTTTTTTCTCGCTTCAAGGATACAACATGTATTATACAAATCATCCGGATGGTACAGCACATGGAGGAACAGCTATACTTGTTCGGGAAAAAATTAAACATCACTTACATTCTCAATTTAACACCACGTATTTGCAGGCAACATCCATTCAAGTAAGAGATGCATTCGAACCTTGAATATTGCAGCAATATACTGCCCTCCGAAGCATAAAATCCAAAGTTCACAATTCGCAAGCTTCTTCAGAACACTTGGACCAAGATTTATTTCTGGCGGTGACTACAATTCTAAACATCCATTGTGGGATCCAGACTAACTCTCCCGAAAGGTAAATCTCTATATGAAACTATAATAAACGAAAAATTATCCTCGTACTCTTCTGGCCAACCCACTTATTGGCCGACAGACACTAACAAAATTCCTGATGTATTAGATTTCTTTATTGTAAAAGGAGTTAACCAAAGTTACATTCACACCTACTGGTCACAAGATCTATCGTCTGATCATTCACCAGTTCTACTAGTCATTAGCTCAATCATTATTGAAGACAATGAGCAAACCTCAATCCACAACAATAGAACAGATTGGAAATATTTCTCAGAATGGCTAATTAATAACAGCACAGCTAATCTACCACTGAAAACTGCTTTCGACATAAATGAAGCTATAGAATATGTAACCAGACAACTCCATCAAGCTGCGTGGCATTCTACACCAGAAATAAAGCAAAACAAAAAGCTATATATCCCACAAGTAATAAGAGAAAAGGTGAAATCAAAACGTAAACTAAAGAAACAATGGCAAATCACTAAAGACCCAGCAGTCAAAAGAAGACTAAATTCAGCTTCGCAAAACCTCAAAAGATTACTTCAAGAATATCGAAACCACGCCCTACAAGATAAACTCACAAAATTGATTCCGAATTCGAATGCAGAGTATTCTCTTTGGAAAACTACTAAATACTTGAAGAGACCGATGCAACCTATTCCTCCCATCAGAAAAATCGACAGCACATGGGCTAAAACCGACGAAGAAAAAATTGAATGCTTCGCGTCCCATTTCTCTAACATCTTTCAACCATTTCCTTCACAAATATCTGCTACAGAAGAGGAAGAAATTTACAACTTCTTAGATTCACCATTGCAACTAGCTCCCCAAATCAAACCCGTAAGTGCTCGAGAAGTTGAAACAACAATCAAGAATTTACCAACTAAAAAGCTCCGGATACGATATGATTTCAGCAACAATTCTACACCATCTACCAAGAAAACTAATAGCCTTACTTACTTCCATCTTCAATGCCATCCTAAGACTAGGACACTTCCCTGATCAATGGAAAATCGCTCAAGTAATAGTCATCCCTAAGCCCGGCAAACCAGCACATGAAGTTGTATCATACAGACCTATTAGTCTACTGCCAATATTATCAAAAGTTTTTGAAAAACTGCTTCTGTCACGTTTAAATCCACTTCTACAAGAAAATGAAATAATACCTCATCATCAGTTTGGGTTCAGACAACGGCATTCGACTGTAGAACAAATTCATCGAGTAGTAAACGAAATTAGTGAATCGCTAGAAAATAAAGAATATTGTTCTGCTGTATTTCTAGACGTAAGTCAGGCTTTCGATAAGGTTTGGCACCCAGGTCTATTATATAAAATTAAGAAAAATCTACCGTATCCTTACTACCACTTGTTAAAATCGTATCTTACAGAGAGATATTTTCAAATAAAATTTAACGGTGAAACTTCAAAACTTATCCCTATAAAGTCAGGAGTGCCTCAAGGAAGTGTGCTTGCACCTTTCCTTTATTCATTATATACCGCCGACATCCCATCATCTGTGAACGCATTGACAGCAACCTACGCAGACGACACAGCCATCTTAGCTCGACATGAAGATCCAGCAGAAGCATCTCGTCTCGTAGAAGAACATCTGCAATCCATCCACAAGTGGCAGAAACGCTGGCGCCTCAAGATCAATGACAAGAAGTCTGTCCAAGTCACCTTCAGTCTGAAGCACGAAACGTGTCCACCAATAAAAATCGGATCGCAATTTATTCCTCAAAATGACTCGGCAAAATATCTCGGACTTACTCTGGACAGACGACTCGCATGGAAAAAACATAAAGAAGAAAAGAAAAGAATTAGACCTAAAACTTAGAAGGTTAAACTGGCTACTTGGAAGAAAATCATCGTTAAGCATCGCAAATAAAGTAATTGTGTATAAAGCAATATTAAAACCAGTATGGACCTATGGAATTCAACTTTGGGAACAGCTCAAAATTCTAATATTGAAATATTACAACGCTTCCAGTCAATAGCCTTAAGAAAATTTGTAAATGCCCCCTGGTACGTAACGAATGCAACATTACACAAAGACTTACAGATTCCAACTATAAAAGAAGAAATCAAGAATACCAGTGCAAAATACCTACATAACCATCCGAATATCCTAGCCATCAACTTACTAGACAATAGTGACTCCACCAGACGACTTCAACGCCATCATACTTTAGACCTTCCATATCGACTTTAAATTATTCATTTCAGAAATTATAATTAATAGTTAATTTGTATTAATACTGTATCATTGGTGGAGTACAGTCATTGGATTTTACTCCTCTCATGTATTTGTTTACGTAAATCTATGTAATTTTGCCAAATGTTTGTACACAAACAAATTGCAAAATAAAATATAATTAAAAAAAAAAGTTCTGGAACTTATTTGCAGAATTAGTAATAAATCTAATCTAATCTAATATTGAACATTCAAGGGACAGAAGCTATAGTTCTAGTTCAAACGTAAATCAAGTGTACACTTTAAAGTGTTGCCTTTATCAATATGTTTGTTTAGGAAATGAGAAGCTTGCTATGGTTTAGCCATCATCATGTCAAACAAATTATTAAAATGCATTACAGAAAGAATAAATTTATTAAAAAAAGAATTAAAATAATTACGTCACTAAACACACTACTAGAGGTAAACTTAGAAATAAAATAAATAAATAAAATAGTATAAAAGTAGTAAAACTATTGTTAATATGGGCCCTTGTTTTGCTTCTGGACATAGCTGTAACTTCATTATCTATGCACGTCTTGTAGAATTCAGTGGGAAATATCGTTATTAAAATTATAATTCTCCATGTTGTCGCGGCAGGATGTATTATTCCTTCACGTAGGACATGATGAAGGATAAGAGCCTAAATACATAGCTGATTTATCCTTGCAAATATATTTTATTACTTCGGAGTGAATATGTTGTTAACATTCCTTGCAATACACGCTCATTTCTTTCTGTATTCAAAATTCAACTAGCACAGAATTCACTTTTCCCCGTAGTATGTCACACACAGTTTTAAACTATTTTTCATATAAAATAAAATAAATAAACAAAACGAGGGATCATCTGAATATTTGTTGTACAGATGTAGAAAAACAATAAAAGTCTTATTTAGATTATGATATTACGATTTATTATGGTGTAGTTATATTTATAATTTTGGTATTAAGAGAAAATTTGAACAATGAGTAATTTTACCTAATAATAAAAATAAATAAACATATTTCGTAACAATA
Source organism: Teleogryllus oceanicus (assembly GCA_964035755.1). Lineage (NCBI taxonomy): Eukaryota > Metazoa > Arthropoda > Insecta > Orthoptera > Gryllidae > Teleogryllus > Teleogryllus oceanicus. The sequence continues at coordinate 241,030,819 of CAXIVR010000001.1, forward strand.
ATAAAATATTACCTTTTCCGTTTGTTTGTCAGAGTCATCGTAAAATCTATTAACACAGTTTTGAGGGGTAAAAGATTTTACTTGCTTTTTGAATTGGTTTGTGTAATGATTTCGAGCTCTACATCTATGCATTTAACATAACCAGTGGCGTAGCTTAAGGGGAGGCAAGGTATACTATCTTTACCTATAAATATTTCAATGGAAGGTTTTCAACTTCAATTTTGTTATGAGGGATGAAGTCGCGGCTCTACCAGCGATGAGTCACGGCCCTACCAGCCTAGAATCCCAGGACAGTGCCTCGCGGGAGCAACGTAGGATAGGCAGTAGCCGCCAGAGGAGAAACCCAAGTGTGGAGTCTCCTTATGGGCGTAAAGTACTTCAACTGAATACCTAGAGTGAGTGAATTATGAGTGATACAGAGCGTGTCAACTGCAGAAGTAATTCGTCTCGTAAGTGTAGTGCATGTTTTTAGCGCGGGAGGTGGCTATGATCATTGCCCGCAGAAAGGTGAGATTCGGCGCCAACCTACACGTCGGCTAGCGTAGTTTTCCTCAACCAGGAGTCTCCAACCATTGGGGCACCGACGATGGTTTATACTTACCTATTCTTGCTCAGGGGCATTTCAGAACGTACTAGTAGTACTATTTTTATTTTGCAATTGATGTAAGTAAATCGTGTGAGTTGCCGGAACGTATAGGCATACGGTTACTTTTACCAGAACCTTTGAACGTGAGTGTAACCTCAGAAAGCATTAAAACATTAGTATTTAATCGCTTTTATTTATAATGACCTTCGGAATTCACAAATACTACATTATAGAGACTTTTAGTATTTTGGGCAACTTCAGATTAAAAAGGAAATTTTGGTGAAATTTTAAAATCTCGTAGCTCTGTTACTAATTGCTTGAGAAAAATAATTTATGAAGCAAATATATAGATAATTTTATGATCTTTAAAATTGTTCATCACTATTTTTAGCCTAACATCAACCATTAAAAAGTTATTACGCAGGAAACAAAAAATGCCCGATTTCTTTTGTTTTTGTTTTTTGGCTATCGAATCTTTGCTCGAAGTATTTCGTGGTGGAAAACTTCGGATTTTCTTACTAATAACGATATAAACAATAAAGAAACAAAATCTTCTACCTCACCTTTTACAAGGTAAAATGACTTATCAACTGCACTATTTCGAAGTATCTAGTTTCCATTTAACAAGATTACAAAAAATAAATTTGAATTGCGGCGGTTTCGTATTCCATTTTATTTAAATTAATGAAGGTTTTGATTTGCCAATGTTCGATTTATGGATATTTTTCTCTTTTAAAATATGTAATAAGTGTAAATACATAATAAGTGTACATAAATAATAAGAAAGTATTCAGAACAGAAAATATTTCAATAGAAATACACGAAAATATTTTTTATAACGTAACATTTTATAATTTGTAGAATATACGTGAATACATACTGGAGGGAAATCAATAAATTACCAGTTATACGAAGGGAAAATAGGCGGACCCTAACGACAATGGTAGAAATGTAGAAACTTATAGAATTACTGATAGCGAAATTTATTTCGCAAATACACCATTTACAGAACACATTTCCTCTCTAATATTTAAATAATCCGAAAATGTGTTTCGCATCTTGCTAACCGAAAACTTTTCGTTTTCAGTCACAAACTTCCTAGGCTTAACGAAACTTGCAGAAGTGGGAGCCATTCCAAAAGTGGCATTCATCCGGCGGTCAACGTCATTACCTACATACTTCGCGCTCTGGTGCGCTGCTATGTCATGCTTGCTCGAGGCAAAGATGTCCACTATGAATCTCCCTTGCTGGCTCTAAGAAACTGGTGCAGCGGGAAAGAAGAGTCAAGACCGTCCTTGGTCAGAATCAAACATTTCTTCAAAGCAAATCAGAATGAAGGGCATAATAATCCTATCAGCGTGTTCATAATGGTACTCCACAGAGGAGAAAATGGAAAGAGACGGATATTTCAGTCTCTGCTGATGTGCCACTGCCAACGAAAACCACATCAAATTAGAGTAATAATATGAGAGTTGAATAGAAAATAATATCCTAGTAGTTCACATGCTTACATGAAAAATATTTTATATTCCAAAAATTCGTTATATCTTAATGTAACAAAAATAGTTACCACTTACAGATAACCCGAGTGTAATATTATTTCCCACTAATGATAATAAATTCCATTAAGAGCGTAAGGCAATTAAATTTATTTATTTAACATCAAAAAGAATTTAAAACAGTGTGTGACGTAGGGTAAGGAGAAGTGTATTCGGTGCACGTTTTCGTAAATGCTTGGATCTCTAACCTAACCCATTTACAAGTTGAATTCTGAATACAGATGAAAATGAGCGTTTGGGACAAGAATTGATTAGAAAATTATCGCTCGGTGTAATTAAAACTATTTGCAAAGGCAAATTACTCACAGATTCGGGATATTATCTCTCATCGTTCCCATCGTTAAGGAATCGATTTACTGCAGAACAACATGGAGGACGATAATTTGAATAATTATATTCCCCAATGAACTCGAAAAAATGTGCAGAGATCAAGAAGTAACATATTTGTTCAGATGCAACACAAGGGACCATCTCAGCCTTTGGTCAAATGATCAAGAAAATTGGACGAAAAAACTGATCTAAATGGGGGTCATTGACCCAGAAGCAGAGGTTCAATACTTGTTACATGTTGTTTTGAACTATATAGTCCAAATGATAATTAATACATTAAATTTCATTGTAAAATTAACAAAAATAAAGAGCCAAACTTGATAATTAGTGCGATTGGTAGCAGAGATTTGGACCGATCCCAGTAGAGCGATGCAGCTGCTGGCCTAGGTAATCACGAATAGTGCGCGAAGAATTCATAAAGATTCCTATCGAATAGAACAAAGTCCATAACACGGTCTAATATGCTTAACTTTCCATTGAAAAACTCTGTCATCTTACAATAATTAAATGATTTTATAAATTCAAGAAGTTCTTTCATGTAAAAAAAATACCATAAATATTAGTTCACTTCTGCAAGGAGAAGGAGATACGTCCTCTCACAAGAGAAGAAAGTACAATGTTCTGAAAACTTGGGAAAATACTTTTTTTTACCAAAAATTGTAGTTTAGATATTCAGATAATGTGTTGATTAACTATTAATTGATTGGTAATTCGTTTCTGGGCGCGACGACCGCTATGTCGTATGTGCATAGGTCATGAACGTGTGCTATATTCAGGGAGGTGATGGCGGTCCTCCCCCGCCAGAATGTGATATTCCGTGCATATCTACATGTCGTTTCCTGAGTTTCCCCTCCAGATATGTCCGCCAGCCGGCCACCGTCCCAGCCACAGCAAGCTCTAAGGTCTCGATTGGTCTTCCGACGTGTGTGGTAGAGTTGTGCATATAAGAGTATGCGTGCGTCCGTGTGTGTTTGTGTATTTGTGAAAGGGAGATGAGGTGAAAAGGAAGTTTAATTTAATGGCAATTTTAATTCAAATCAATTCAGCAATACGTCATTTTAGAATGGGGACTTTATTATAATAAATTTGTAATATCATTATCTTATTATTGTAACAATATAGTGGTTTAGTTGATATGAATATTAATAATGTTGAAATCTGAGAATAACCTAGTTCAACATGGTGAATGTTTTCGATACCTCGACCCCACACACTAGCATTCAAATTTAATGAGGAAGGATTGATCGCGCGCGGTCAGTATCTCGTTTCTTAAGCTATAGCTACGGCATTTACCTGGAATCGTATGAACCGTGCAAAAATACCGATCAGACCTGCCAGCCAGTAGAATTCTCCCCCAGACTGACAGCGGATTGACCATTAAGATTTATGTTATTTTTCAGGGTATTCTCTTTTCTTATTTCATTGGCATCCATACAACGGAATGGTGTACAATATGTGTGGTATGTAGATGCGGATTCCTGTATTCTCACTGAACGTGTGAATAATTGAGGGAACGTTTGGCATCTTTGTCGACTCATTCCCACCTGTGAATCATACTTCTGATGTTTCTACAAGGCACCATTATCGTTATGGTTGAACGTAGCCTGATGCGTGACCGAGATCAATAATTACTATAGGGTACCTCATTCGGGCATTATCATTGATATTCCAAATTGGAAAATCGAAAGATCTGGTTACGTAACTACATCGTTTAATATAATGGCAATTTTAATTCAAATCAATGCAGCAATAGGTAATTTTAGAGTAGGTGTAAGATTAACTCGTAAGTGGTATTGCACTTTATTATTATAAATTTGTAATATCAATATGTTATTATTGTAAAAATATAGTGGTTTAGTTGTTATGAATTTTAATAATGTTGAAAACTGAGAATAACTTAGTTCAACATGGTGAATGTTTTCGATACCTCGACCCCACACACTAGCATTCAAATTTAATGCAAGCAGAAATGCAATTAAAGGAAATATGTAAACCTTGCAAAAATGACGCGATTGCCACATAAATCATTGTTCTTTATTGATATCCACCTTGTCCATTCTTTTTAAATACTGTCCGTGGTGTTGTTATTGTTATATTATTGTTATTATAATTATTATTATTATTATTATTATTATTATTATTATTACACCTTTCAAATATGTTATTGCCGCTTTATCCCTAAGCCCTCATGTTCGCCTCATTGTATGTCGTCTGTTGAAAGGGAAGTGTTGTAAAGCGACGTGATGTTAGTGGAGAACTTATTTAATTATACGCTATTCTATTTTTTGCAAGTCTAATTGCAACTATCGTAGTTTCCAAGGAAATTAGTTCCAGCGATATATGTTGTTAATGGTAAGCAACGGGTCCTTTTCCTTTCTAGTACTGGTACTACTTACACTGTGATGAAATGAATGCAAAAAGACGTGAAAATTTCAATTGAAAATATTAAGGAAAGGAATAGGAAAGTGTTTCAAGGATAATACTATAAGACGGTGCGGAGAGAAATTTGTAAAAAACTAAAACAACAAGCAACGACACAAAATGACTAGAATACACAAGAAAGGATATAATGCCAAATGGATCGGTAAAATTTGTGTTGAAAAAACTAAACAACAACTATGATGATTTTGAATAAGTACAAATGTAAACAGTATGTAAACCTAATGAAATATAAAGCAAATACTTAACACTTTACTAACTACGACTTTCTGAAGAAATACTTAAAATAAATCTCGATGAAATGAAGGTAACCATTTTCTCTGAGGACTTGTGGGATCACCTGTCTTAGTCCTCTCACTATACAAAAGTGACAAGTATCTTTGTCGTATATCCATATGTTAACAAATTCTTGGTCTGTTATACTAGTATGTAGGCAAAATGTTGATGTCCATATAATGATATTGTGCACTTACATTAATTGCTTATGTATCTGAGAATCAAGAATTTGTCGAAAACGGAATATTTGTGAGATGATCGTCACATGGGATGATTAACGTTGCTACATGCAATGTCCATTTGTTCTTTGCAATACATGACCTGCATCTATCTCACGACCGTAGACATGATAAATAGTCGTCGCTAAAATGATTTTAAACTAGAAATCTTTATTGGAACATAACATACAACTCTATGCTACCCTGTCACCACGCCTTCTCTGCACAAAACTGTGGTCATAATAATTACGGTGACCATACCACATGAGTGAAAATTTGCGGTATATCCTGCCGATAATTTTTACATACGCTATTTACTCATCCCCAAAAGCCCATATAACCTTTTCAAAAGATTTTCATTAACATAACAGAGTTTTAAAACATTTTGTATCAGCAGACATAAATATTTATTTCGTTTTGATTTATCGTTAGCATTTCACCTCTCACTATGATATTACTACACATTTCATTTCATCACAGTGTAAGTAGTACCAGTACTAGAAAGGAAAAGGACCCGTTGCTTACCATTAACAACATATATCGCTGGAACTAATTTCCTTGGAAACTACGATAGTTGCAATTAGACTTGCAAAAAATAGAATAGCGTATAATTAAATAAGTTCTCCACTAACATCACGTCGCTTTACAACACTTCCCTTTCAACAGACGACATACAATGAGGTGAACATGAGGGCTTAGGGATAAAGCGGCAATAACATATTTGAAGGGTGTAATAATAATAATAATAATAATAATAATAATAATAATAATAATAATAATAATAATATAACAATAACAACACCACGGACAGTATTTAAAAAGAATGGACAAGGTGGATATCAATAAAGAACAATGATTTATGTGGCTTAAAAAGAATCGTTAGCAGTTCTAATAGCTGTCTACAATCCGGCGTTGAGAACACGACATTATGATAAAGCGGTTTTCAAAATTTCCCAAGATGGTAAATGCCGCATTTGCCAGGAACAAGTAGAAACCGTTGATCATATCTTCTCAGCTTGTCCAATTGTAGCAAAGGCCGAATACTTGAAAAGACACGACACGGTGTGTAGTTATCTCCTCTGTACCGCCCTCGAAGTTTTAAATACATGCTCCAAGTGGTACGAACACTCACCGGAACCGGTGACGTCTGTTGGACTGTGCACCATACTGTACGACCAACAAATTCAAACTGATTGTACGATTGTAGAAAATAAACCGGATATTGTTATCTGGGATTTGAAGAAGAAAAAACATATCTATTTGTAGATATGGCTGTGCCGTGCGATCAAAACGTCGTAACCAAGGAGGCGGAGAAACGTCTTAAACACTAGAGTTTGGAAATCGAGATCACCCGAATGAGGGCGTAAAAGCATAGGTCGTCTCGATAGTTATAGGAGCTCTGGAATTGGTTCCGCAAAATTTATATAAGAACTTGGCTAAAGTCCCAGATCATTCAGAAGACTGGAAAGTGCAAGAAATTGCTTTATTTGGAACACCTTTAATCGCGAATTAGAGGAATAACGACAACAACAACAACAACAATAATAATAATAATAATAATAATAATAATAATAATAATAATGCCGATCCGACATTATTATTATAGCCAACATCCCTAAGGAAGTAGTGCCGTGGCGATCTCGGATGGAAGGATCGCGGGTTCAAGTCCCGCCTCGGGCATGGGTGTGTTTGTGTATGTCAATATGTGTGTGTTATCCAATCATTCTTTATATTATCTATTCCTTGGGGAACCCTCATCCTTGGGACTAGCACCCCAGGGGCTAAAAATTGGATTCATCATAATTCTGATCCCCAAAAAGTAGGCACATACAATTGTCACGGAATAAATGTAACAGAGCCTACATAAGTGCAGGTACATGCCCGCGTGGTCCTAGACGGCCAATTCACAACATAAATAAAAAATTGAAATAATAAAAAATAAGCCGGCCCTGTGGCGCAGCCAGTTGCAGCAGCCGTTGTCTGTCACGAGGAGGCTGCTCGAGTCCTGCTTACGCATGGTTGTATTTGTGATTGTCCCTTCACCTCTCATCATCCTATCACCTCATAATTTATAATTCACGACTTAACAACCTTGTCTTACCAAGGGATACAGCCGATAATGAAACACGCTGATCTCTCTCCTAGATAGAATATGATTGTGCGTTGGAAGAGAACGTGTAGCGTAGACAGAAATGACTGATACAAAAAAAATAATAATAATAATAATAATAATAATAATAATAATAATAATATTTATTATTATTATTTATTTTTCTTTTTTCATTTACTAAGCCCTTCCCCTTTCCTACCTTTTCGTTTACCATGGAAAATTTTGCAAGGTAATTTTCAAGATAAGAAATAGTAGTCGGTGTCTAACGTCTTTTGACATGCTACGTCTTTCCTTCCTAATTATTACACAAAACCTATCGGTATTTCTCAATGCTCCCTCGTAACCTGCTTTTCTAACAAGAAATCAAGAATACGACGCATCGTTTCCTTTCATCATTCAAAACACCGACCAATAAATGTGTAATGTTGAGTCATGTGATTGTCAGAAAAACGCGTTGATCACAGCATTAACGCGAGTACCCGACAATGGCAGTTTTTTTGACCTTAGCTAGAGAACTAGGTCGAATTTAGCCGATGTCTGGGAGAGAATTCTAGGGGTTGGCTACTGTGATGGGTAGTTTTCCGTGGTCTAAGACCAACACCAGGCGAATGCTGCAGTTCCTTAACGAACGAACCACGGACGGCCCCGATCTATCCTTCCTCTGCTTTGCCCTATCCTCATCCTTTACACACACTTACAATTATATGCACTACACTACCATACATGTCGGAAGCTTAGAGGTTATCCCGGTTGGAGTTGTTCCTCTCTGGTGCAAGATACCTGGATTGACAAAAAACCAAGCCAACGTGTAGGTCAACGCTGAATCTCACAATCCAGTGGGAGGAGAATACCGCCCCTCCCTTGATAAAAAAAATGCACTACACTGAAGGGACACATGATCGTAGCTTTTGACGTGCCCGGAAACACGAAATAATCTATCAATCAGTTATTAGGTTGAGACCAAAATTATCTTCACATATTCTTTTAATTGAATGCGATTATTTCGAACAAATTATGTAGTCAAGCGCAAATTAAATGACTCATAAATTAACTGCAACGTCGTGTCATTATTCTTTTCTGACATTAATACTAGATAGCGCTGTGAAAGCAGATCGTTATGTAACTGGCATTGACGGCGGGAGAAAATCTCTACTCAACTGGAGTGCCAGCGCTGCCAGAGCTAATCTTCATCGGATGCGAGCCTGCACGTTCACTGTCATGCACTCCCACGCTGTCTCCACCTCATCCCCTCTCCGCGCCCCGCTCTCGCCCCTGCCTCTGTTATCTCCGGAATGTAACGTGACCGGACGCCCAGGGTGCGTTTCAAATATGCCTCTTTAGAAAGCCTTTTATCCAACGACAAAGGGTGTCAGAGAGAAGAATCGCGTTGCTTCCACTAATTTGCCAAAAGTCGCAGAGCTTTTTTCCGCTTTCTACTGAAAACGCAACGTAGAGTTCCAAAAAGGAAGTATGAATACCTTTTGTGTACACCTTTACAAAACGATGACAAAAAATAGAAGGGAATTTGCGAGGGTAGAAAAATGGAAGACAGGTAGTGTTAAAATACTCCATTCAATGAACCTCAAATTTCCGATCTAATTCGCCTTAATATAAAACAATATCATTTTGAAACTGGATAAAATATCTGATAATGAATAAAAATGCTGTATTTATACATCAACATTTATTTATTTACCCGGCAGAAGATGAAAAAATCCCTTTATGCACGTCTTAGGTATGTTACAATCAATTATCGGCGACGACAGAACAAGGAATTTAGTTAATAACAAAGAACAAAATTTCAAAACATAAAACAAACTTAATGCAAATTATCAATTAGCATATAGATTAATTAAATACAAAATAATATTCCTCTAATAAAGTTAAAATTTTTAAACGTAGATGATAGAAACAAAAAAAAATCATTAATTTTCTAACCCCTTTCTACGCACTGACGTAGTAAGTAGAATCTATTGTAATGCTGCAGTGGAAACTGACGATTTTTCGTCAGAAAATGATTGGGCCCTGATATGGAAAAGGGGGATACATCTTGCAGTTATATACAATAAATGACTTCATCTAACACATTGTGAAATCAGAATACATGTTCCGCGAATCCTTGATACCAAACAATTGATTACGGAAACACATCTCTCTGTCCGTCCGACAATCGCCGATTGATTTGGCCGAACTTGAAGCCCTGCAAATTTGAAACAGATATTTTTATTTTTGTAATACTTTACACAAAGCCTTAACAACAGTTTCAAAATTTTCTAAAATGCTATGAAAGAAGCAATTTTGCCGCGGTCAGGCGTCAGTGTTGTAGATCACAATTATGTGGACTCATAATGTGAAAGACTCAAAGAACTCATAGAGCACGTGTAAGAATAATTGATACAAATATATTGCAACTTTATCTTATTGAAATAAATATATTGTATGTTTTATTTAGTTCTACTTATTTGCATGTTTATGACCGTGGGAGTCAAGTATCACTGTCACATTCCATGTATATCTATGGTTAAAATGAATGGTTAAATGCATTCAGATACCTAACAGATGAGTCCTTAAATACTTTTATTTATTAAAAATCTATTACATGAAATGAGGAGCCGTAATTAGTACATATAAGATATGGACGTAATGATTGCCTAAACCCCGCTGCAAACCTACTCATGCAATACGGCACAATGTTATAAGTTCATAAAACAATGCTACCGTTTGACGCTTGCAGCAGTTTGCATATTTTGACGCTTGCAGTTATTAAATCAAGGATTATAGGTTGCAGATTTATATTAGTTCCTCCATATATCTAAAGTTTTGGTTCTATTTTTAAATGCGTTTTACTTTCAGAAGGCTTTCATTTTCTGGTATGTATATTATTTATCAAGTGCCTGCGTATTTCATTATTACATTAACTAGTTTTGGTTGTGAAGAATTATATCTGGGACTGTTATTTCATTGTCAGAAATGACATGCGATAATATTATAAGTAAGCCATACCATGATTACAAAACTTTTACCGACAGGAACGACAAAAAGCATACAATACTTATTTACATACGCAGAGTAAAACCGTCATTTTGTGTCAGCAGCCATCATTTATTAGGCTCAATAAACACATATTTCATTTAAAGAGTATTTTAATAGAGTTTAAATATAATTTAATTATTGAATTATATTCATATTTCGAGGTACGGTAGTAACTATATAGATACAATGTCAATTCATTGAATTAGTAAGATATTGCGCGATTCCATTACGAAGAATGTAAGATTTATAGACGCTATTAATGCAGAAGACAGCAATAGATGGATGAATGGCGATGCGTGATTTTCTGTGAATGTTCATGTTGCCAAAATGACGTATCACTACATTACTTGGGGTATCTCGTAGCGTACAAAACTGCTGACGCGGCTGTGCGATGTTGTCAGTTATTATATATATATATATATATATATATATATATATATATATATATATACACACACACACACACACACACACACACACACACGCACGCACGCACGCACGCACGCACGCACACACACACACACACACACAGTGACTCTTGCAGGAGATATTAGGATTGAGAGTCAAGTCTGTGCCCAAAAGTTTTTTGAGATTTCTAGCGATTTCTTTACCAGGTGGTGCCCTTGAGAGTATTTTGAGCGGTGAGAAACCTCCAAGAATATTTCTAAATCAGTCTCTGAAGTTTCTGATTTTTTCTTTCGCGGTTTTGACTCGTGGTGTATCAATAGGTCATGTCATGAGTGGTTAACTGTTTTGGCGATAACAATGAACATAATGGAAGTGTCTCTTATTTACACAAACTAATTAGAATTGCGAGCTGATAATTAGAATTAAAGCTATCCAGATCCATCATAATTTAAGGAACCCTGTACAAGTGTAGTAGGACATGTCATGCGAAAATGTGTTATTTGTATTATTTGTACTATTTTTATTCGTATATCTTAGCTTCGTTGCCATTGAATTCCGTTGAGAGTTTTAAAGTAATATCATAGTACAATTTCTACTGTGAGTATTGCAGGCGAGTCTCATGCAACCGAGGCGAATGCAACAGAAACACATGCAGACCATGATTCCTACAGTCAGGTCACAACTAACACGAGCGTGATCCTACTTGTTATAAAAAAACAACTCATGGGTGATAACACAAACGTAAACATAATATTTACGCAAAATATTGTTGTTACGCTGTGCAATGAATCATTCAGAATGGCGAAACATTTCACAAAACAACATAACGTTGTCATTAGTCAATATTCAGGTTCACAAAATCCAAACTTTCATCTTCGTGCTTACATGAATCGAAAAAAATCACTTTGAAATAAAGCGCTGATCCAAACAAAAGAATGCGTTGAAATTGATACTTTGGTTAAAAAGTAAGTATATTTGTTTTGCAAACACCGTTAATATAAATTATAGTGATATCAGTAGAACGGTTTTGTTATTTAGATACTGTGCCTATACATACAGTGCGCCAGGAAAGTCTTCCCGCACCGAGTCGAATCAGGGCCTCCTATAAAAAATTGCGCAATTATGGTACGCAATTTATGGTTTCAAGCTGCGGCTCGTGCTACTAACGTAAAATCTGTTGCTACCACACTTATCAGTGAAGTGACACTGCAAAGACACTTACCTGGCGCGCTATTTATTTTCTTATTCCTATTATTAGGGATGTTTCCGGCAGCGAATACCTTAAGGTCATATAACCATGTCAACCATGTTAATAAAAATTTCTCTGTTTTCATTGTGAATGAAGCTTAGAAAAGTACTATAAACATTTTTGGAGGTGTTTTTAAACTTTATTGATAGTAAATCTGAAATGACGTAGACGGTAGACTAGAAACAGATTAGAGAGGAATCCACAAAAAGGCAAATAACATTGAAGCATCAAAGCTTAGAAGCAGTCGGCTCCTTCAGAAAAGGGACGGAAAAAGTTGTCGAGAAGAGTGCGAAAATTGGAATAAGTCGTATTAAATCTATTCATTTTCACACGTAATGCTTGCCAATAAATTTTAAAAGTGTACACGTAACTTGTTACTTATAATGCTACTCGTACAATTATAAGTTGTCTTTAATTTAAATGAACAACATTATTTTTCAAAGAATCTTTGGAAGTTTGAAGGGATTCTCCACTGGATGCAATGTTCGTTTGGTTTGGAAGTAAAATAGATCATCCTCGGTATTGCACATTAAAAAAGAAAAAAAAGATTGTAACTACTGATGACACTGACTTGCAGAACTTCCGAATATGACAAAACGACAGTTTGTAAACAGAGTACTGTTAGACAATTCATTGTCATTGTGCGCTGAGCCACTGAGCAAACTCAACAACTCAGTTCTCTCAAATTAATAAGAGACGGCAGAAGCCATCCAATTAGTACCACTCATATTAACGGAGAACATATGACTGAACGATGAAGTTTGCAATGTGCAACAAAATGAATGATACTCGATTCAATTAGGTTGACAATGAAAGTGGCTCTAATGAGTTTTTTTAATATTCTGTAACATAATGAAATTGGAATGACAATGCTCAAAGGAAAAATAAATGCAGAGCTGGTGCAATAGCCTAATAAATATTAAGGCAAAAAAGAAAGAATATAAAAAAAATGAAAGAGGATAATTTCGACCAAGTGGCCGAGATCGCTAAGGCAGAAGGATCGTAGTGATCTCGGACCGAAGGGTCGGGGGTTCGAGTCCCGCCAGGGTCTCGGCAGGGTTGTATTTGTGCTCGTCCTTTCACCCCATACCTTCACCATTTCGTTTCACCTTCGTAGTTACCATAAGTTAATTCCAATAGTGGCCGCTAATGACCTAGATGTTGATGCGACCTTAAATAACCAATAAAAAAAGAGGATAATGGGGAACAAGAAGATGAAAGTGAAGACGTATGCGTGATCATCAACCACAAAACTATTATTATTATTATTATTATTATTATTATTATTATTATTATTATTATTATTATTATTATTATTATTAATGCACTTCATGGGATTTGGTCGGAGTGAGTAGAAACAATTAAACCATTACTTTGCTGATGTTTCGGAATATTTTAATTCCATCCTCAGGGTTAGGGTACAAAGGGCATGAAGACATCAATATGAATATAAGATTTACAAATTAATAATATGATAAGCAAAATGATAGAAAATGTATACACCTAATCATATTATTAATTTGTGTATTATTAATCATTATAATAAATATTAATAATAATTGTAATATTATTATTAATGATAATGATAATAATAATAATAATAATAATAAAAAAAAAAAAAAAAAAAAGAAGAAGAAGAAGAAGAAGAACAGTAGAAATTTCCAAATTAATTATAAACAAACAACAAATGAAATGAAATATATGAGAAACTTATTTTTCATTAATAACGTCGTTTAGTACTACATAGTAGCACGACGTTTCGTGGTTTAATATAACCACATCTTCCTGTGGATGTTCTGTAAATTTCACAATGAAATTGTTTTAAATATTGAATTATACAAAATAAAATATAGTAAAAAGATAGGTATAGAGTTAGAGATAAAACATTTTGAAACCCGGATAGAGCCTTGGAAAATCTCCGCGTACATGAAGTACTTCCCGAGCCTTCCAGCTTCATGGCGTGGGCCACATGAGAATGGAGGATCAATCTAATAGCGGACTCCAAAGAAAGGAGTAGGAAGAGATTTGGGAAGGAAAGATCCCTTACCCTTCCGTAGTCCCTTGTTTAAGATTCTGCAATGACATCAGCATACAAACTTGAAATAATATGCATACATATTCCATTATTACCCAACAGAATTAGTACCACAAATAGTGTTGAACATTTTCTTTTTTTCCTGTAAAATATGACAGTTACATTAAAATAAGTTATAACATTGTATTTCATGAGCATTGAATGTATTTTCCTGAGATCTTGAGTTAACATTATCAGAGACGTTTCTTGCAGGTGACGTGGTTCTCTATCTTAACCGTTATTGGAATTCATAAATATATATATTTCGTTCGCAATGGATCCCAAAATATATTTTGTTTCGTAGTTACTAGCTCGATCATCATGAAATGTATCGTTTCAGTAAGAGAAAAAAAGCTGAGGTTGCCCAAAGGATCGATTGCAGTGCCTCTGAACGGGAGATTCTAAGGTTCGTGTCCCAACGGTGGGAGAATTTTTGATGCTCGCTAGATAGTTATATCGAATTTGGCCGCAACTTGGAGGGGAATTAGAGTGGTAGGCTGCTCTGATCGATGTTTTCTATGGTTTCTCCGATCAACACCAGGCGATTGTCAGAGTAGTACCCTAACAAACGGGCGACAGACCGCGCGGAATCCTTTCTATCTCTTCCATGCCCTGTCCTCGCCTCTTACACGCACGACACTACCACATGTCGAGAGAGTAGTCGGAAGCTTAGAGCTTGTCCGGGATGGCGAGGTACCCCACTGGTGGGAGGTAAAACGGATAAAATTGTGAAACTCCCGCAACCGACGTGAGGGTCGGCCCCGAATCTCAATATCCAGAGAGGGGAAGAACACTGCCACCTCCCGTGAAAAATCATGTACTACACTTACGGAAGTAATGACTATAGTAATTGGCGCGCCAAGAACACGTAATAATCACGCGACAAGAGAAAACGCATTTTTTAAATGTGAAATACTGTCATTTACCACAATTACACTTAGAAAACACAATCGCAGTGACGAATCATAGCGTATTGAAACGCGCCCGGGGAGGTCGTATCTACACGAGCTATTGAAATGATGCACCTAAGCAGTATGCCCATAAGATGGCCTCTTATTTCGATTTGGCGTGTCTGCTTCAGTACACGTGCAAATTTGAAGACGAAAAAGTAAGTCTGGAAAGGCACCCCACACAATGTTTCCCCTGATGCAACGCTCTTGGATTTCTACTTTTCTTTCTGGCAGGCCATCATACTAGCCACCACCGTGTAAAGTGTCGTCTGCACAACCCTCTTTTGTCCCATGTGATTAAAATGTACAATATTTAATAATTTCAAACATAGTAATGACTTTTTCTGCTGCATTTTTTCTATTTTGAATATTTAAACTCTAAATAACGAATGTGGAATAAATTTGAGAATTGACACCGATTTTATTGTATTATGATAGAATAAATGTGTAACTTCAGTGTCCGGCGAACTAGAGTAAAACCTTGAATTGATATTTAGCCTTTGAACATTAAGTAGACCTTCGAAATTTCAAACATACAGATACTGGTTTTATGCATATAAAATAAAAAGTTCAGGATGGTTAAGCTTGAAATCCCATTGCCGTGGCTGAGAAATAAGAAAGAGCTTAAAACAAGCGCCTGAAATAGTAGCAGACCCGTTGCATCGATTTTGGCAACCAGTGATATTCTGCATGGAAGATGGTCACGTTATCAGAGCTGTTAGACCACGGGTTCTTCAACGCACACAGCCGCGGGCAAAGTGTGAGCTACGAAGCTGTTTGTCAGAGTTCTCCAACCATTTACAAAAATAACACCACGAACATGCAGTAAAACGCAATGAAATAAAGAAAAAACAATTTCAATCTCATCCATGATATTTGTTGAGGTGTTGAGTGCTAAGCCTTAGCTTCCTCACTCCGAGTACCAAACTTCCAATTCTGTCACTAGAAATGTAATTAGTTGTGGACAATTCGGCTTCGGGGCATGTTTTAACGGCGTTCCCCATTCTTGAATTGCTCCATCACCACTGCGCCATCATTCAACATCACTACATCTTATATCCAACAATTCATTCACTTTCTAGGTAATCCAGTAATATTCAAGATCTGGAATCATTGTGAGGAGTTTTTTTCCGTATTTAAAATTGCGAAATTCAATGTACAAAGAACCGCTGTAAATTTGGTCATCCGTAGCGCAACTTGGTGCATCCTTAGTGCTCTGTGGGCTTAAGAAAAGTCAGTACTTCGATTGACATTTATTTTTACCACAGGGGTTTAGGAGGAGAATGATAGCACTTGTGTCCCTTCATAGGTATTCTCGAGTTTGGAGATCGATGATGTTAATGCGACATTAAAAGAACTCCTCAACATTTAATCATGAGGCGAAGGAAACTCCGAACTAAGATTGAGTATTTACACATCATACAATCTTCCAGAAACAAAAATAATTTAATACTGGTAGGAATTGGATTCAAGACAAGTAAATCTACTAGATATTTGGCAATTTTAGTTTGTGATTAAAATTTATTTTTTGATGAAAACCAGTAATCTTCCATTTTTTATGTAATTCTAATAACATGATAGGATAAGTTTTTCTCTAAACAGCGTCTTTTATTTGGCTCCATTAACGGAAGCTGTGCGCAAGTAATCTCTACACATGAGTTCATTATGTGAGTCCTTGTTTGGGACTTCAGGGGAAGACCCCTGAGTTAATCGTTGACAGCCAGCGCTGCGGGCTGCAAATGCGTTCACGAGCCAATCGCGTGACCGCGTTGCACTTGCGAGAGGTTCGCCCGGATTGCCCTGCCATGCCCTGATCGCATCTATTCCTCCTTGCCTGAACTGAAAATAGAACAAGGAAAATCTGTTTTAAACGAGGTGCTTGAGGAGGTTTATATGGCAGTAAAATCTGCATCCTAAACACACAAATACGGACTAATATCCAAACTGCAAAGGGTAAGTTTTTAAAGAAAATTCTAGGAATGGCAAGGAAAGCGAGTTTTATTGAGGAAGTTCCAAAGCTTTAAGTTATTTGTGTTCAAGTGTAAAAGTAGATAATTTAGAATAAAAAGAAACGTACATAGAACAAAGTTTCCTTGAATAACACGGGAGGTTCTGAATTGCAATTCGATGGAAATGCAAATGTTGGAATGCGAAAACTATTTTTTGTTTCAAAATGACGAAGAAAAGCAATCATCACGGGGACACAATTCAATAATAATTAAAAATGACATATGAATGGTTCATTTAAATGTCATGTACGGTTGTGCTTCATTCACATACGTTTACGTAACGAACATCGGAGTCACAAATAAAAGTTTTTTTCTGAAAAGATGCCTTTTGTAAAAAGATGAAATACATGAATGAAAACAACGTACATTGAGAATATGTATTTCAACGAATTGAAGAGGGAATTAAATGACAACATATAAGAATGAGATGAACATTGAATTTCATTTTCCCGCAGTACTGAGGAATAATGTTTTTTGGATGTGGACGAGTCTTAACCTTCTGAGAGATCATCTTTTCAAACTAAGTATATAACCCCTCAAAAACCTGTGTGCTCTGTTATGCGGAATATACAATTGTGAACAAAGACTATCTTCAGAACTGTTCTAAACTGTCGCCACTACCACTGAATTCGATTTCTAAATTGTTTTGGAAAGCAAGATAGCCAATCGTATCTTATTTTCCTGTAAGACGACAAACCGAAATCATTCTTCTACAGTTCTACTATGTAACAAGGCACAGATATCATTTGGGAGTCATGAGCACTAGGATTGGACAGCAAGTTTTATTATTTTTCGAAATGCTCATTTCTCTTTGTTATTAGGAACCATTACAAAAAGTTACTTGCTCCCTCGCATATCATCCACTTTTATCAAGTATCATTCGACATTATGAGCTGGTTCTAAGAAAGAGACTATCCTAATAGGTTGGCAGTATGACAACGTTGTGAAAATGGATATCATGCAGGAAAAAAGGAATCCTCTGAAAGGCGGACTTCGCATAAAATCTTCAAATTGAAATAGGAGAGCATTTCACATCTCATTTGGAGGTAGAAGACCTGTGATCTTAGAAGGTAGAGATAAGGACAATAAATGTAGGGGTCCCTCCTCAAAGCTTGGCAACACGCGATCACGAACCTCACGGGGAACTTTCGTTTGCGTCGAACGAGCTAGCCACCTTGCAGAAGACGAAGGGCCTTCCGGGCGTTAGGAGAGTTGTGGCGCAGGGGAGGGCATGCAATTTGATATTGATATCGCATTCCGAAATGACGACAACTCAAACGGCTGCGGCGACAGAAATATCGCACGGATGAAGGGTGATTGGTCCTAATCCCAAGAAACACACATTTTTATTATCTCAGCTACTACGGACTATCGTAGTAAAGAGGAAACATTGCAATATTGCACTTAAAAGTGGCGATTTTTGTCAGAATAACTCGACATGTGGAGCCCTCATACTATCGAAAAACTGGATAAATCTGACTCCTATATATAGTAAATTACTTCCTCTAACATGCGTATTCAGAATCCTCGAACACCTTACGGGAGTCCTTCACTTCACACCAAAAAATTGGCACACGGCAAAAATTCTGTCTATTCGTCCGTCTGTCCGTCTGTGATTTTTACTAGCGCCTAAACCGTTCAGAAGATGTTTTCCAAAATTCATATTCCCCGATCGATCAGGCCGTAATGGAGTGATGACGCCGTCAGGAGTAATGCTTATAGTGTGTTAGTGTAAGGTGCATACCCATACTCTCTGGTAAGGAGAGTGGTTGGGACAAGGACGAGGAAAGGGAGATCGCGAGTGATCTCTGGTCTGTTTGTTAGGGTACTGTTGCGGATGCACCTGGTATTGATCAGAGAAACCACGGAAAACTACTGATCGGAGCAGCCTGTCGCTAGAATTCTGTCTCGGACAGTGGTTGAATCTGATAGAAATATGTAGCTAGTTGCAAAAAATACGCCAAAGAAGGGTTTCGAATCCTCAGAACTTGTCAGTGGCGCTGCAGAAACCTCAGTGTTACCGAAGGCAGCAGCGGCAAAAGTGATTGCGATTGCTACTGTGGCGGCGGGATACGCTTTTGTTGTGGATCGACAGACTCGTTAGAGGGGACGGTGAGTGGTTGATCTGACCGCTGCGCTGTGGCGGAGACAGAGACGGAAAAGTGCAGGAAACGGTGGAGGGGGGAAGATGTCGATGATACAGTTAGTAATTGTGGAAGAAGCGGCAGCGAGAATCAACAGTGGGAAGAGAGAAGTGATGACGGCTGCTTCGGACAGTGGTTGAATCCGACAGAAATATCTAGCTAGTGGCGAAAACTACGCCAAAGAAGGGTCTCGAATCCTCCGAACTTCTGGGCAGTGGCGCTGCAGAGACCTCAGTGTTATCGCCGAGCTACGAAAGTCGCTTGGAGAATCGAAGGCGGCAGGGGCAATAGCTGTGTGCGCCTCCCGAGGGCATTGGGCGGGGCGGGTGGGGTGCGGGGGTTGGGGCACTGAGGAATGGATGGTGAACGGGTAAAGGCTTGAGAGAGGATCTTGTCGGTTGGCGTGAAGTGAAAACAAGTTGTAGCAATGGCTATTGCATGGGTAGCAGCGACTGCGATGCTGCCAGTAGTACTATGGGGCGTTCTGTGACGTACTGTGGGGATGTACTAATGGCAATAGTGAAGGAGGCGGGCGCTTTGTTACTGGATGAGGTGGCTCAGGGCATCAACTGGTGTTACTGAAGTGCCTCTGCAGAGGAGGTCCTAGGTTCTAGTCCCAGGATTAGTCTAGTAGCAGGATTTTTGACACTAGCTACATAGCTAGGCCAAGTTTTCTCGCTGTCTGGAGAAGAATTGTAGCGGCCGGCTGCTCTGATAGCTAGTTTTCCGATCAATAGCAGCCGAATGCCGGAGCAATACCCTAACAAACGGTCTCCGGCCCGCGCCCGATCTTCCCTTCCCATTCCTTGCTCTACGCACACTCATGCACTACACTACCACACATGACGGGGGACCGGTCTGAAGCTTAGAGCTTGTTCCGGCTGGGGCGGTCCCCGCCGGTGGGAGAAACCTAGTTGGGAAAAACCCCGCTAGCCTACGATACGTCGGCGGCGGATCTCACCATCCAGCGAGGGAAGATCACCGCCACCTGCGAGCAAAATATACGCCCTACACTTACGGGACAAATGACCTTAGAAGTTGAAGCCCCCGGAATCATTAATCAAGCGGGCACTTTGGTGATTGCCAACGTAGAGGTGGGGGCAAGTAGCGATTGAGCGAACGGCAGAGGTGACTGTGGCGGCGGCGGCGACGATGCGCAGTCCGGGGCCCGGCCTTCACGCCCAGCCGCCCCACCGGAAGCGCGCTCCAGGCGGCCTTGACCGGGCAGGGAGCGGCGGAGGACGTGGCGGCGGCGCGACGGAGGCGGAGCCCCGTGGCAACACGTACGAACATGCGCCGCGCCGCGCGCCCGCCAATTCGGTGCAACGCAGAGATCGCCGCGCATAAGCAAGGTCAAGCATGGAGGATAATGCAGATCTCAAGGCTGCACCGATCATGGAATTTATTGTATTTTCAATCTGATCACGTGGACATGATTGAATAACGAGAGAGGTGTTGGGTAACAGCAGCTCGGACTAAATTAAATTTAGGGAATAGCTTGCAAGAAAATCTAAATTAATAACTGCAAATAAGTTATACACACACACACACACAGGCCCGATATTGATGGGAGGAAGTACGGAAAACTAACAATCAAAGCAGCCGGCCGCTAAAATTCTCCTCTAGGCGGCGGCTGAATTCGACATAGCCAGTGTCAGGAGTCGAACTCTAGAAACTGTGCGTTCAAAAGCACTGCAGTGACATCAGTTGATACCCTGAGCCACTTCAGTCGGTCAAAAAATATCGAAAATTGCAAAACTGCAGCTTGCTTTTTGCTGCATCCATGAGGCTCTTCAGTTGATTGACCGAGCAAAGTGTGAAGGGGGTAACTTCTTGTCACCTCCATGATAGTGATTTATTTAAGTTATATCTTCAATCAAGGTTATTGTGAGGAAATTTCGTTAGAGAGCAATGATACGGTTTAGAAAGGAATTATGGTGAGAGAGAGAAGTGAATGCAAGAAATATTCGTACCATAGCAAAGGTCGGAGAGGAATTCAAGGAAAATGGGAAATGGGAGTCTGTCTCTTAGGCGAGAGAGTCTTCCTCAACAATAGAACGTCTGCAGTTACAGTCGATAATCATCACTCTAATCCAAAAGCGGTCAAGGCTGGCCTCCCCCAAGGCTCCCCGTTATCTCCCGTTCTTTATAACTTCTACGTAGAAAAGTAGTGATATAAAAATCGCCCAATTTGCAGATGACACGGCTATATGTTCATCACGTCCCGCCATAAACACAATAAAAACCAGACTTCAGTTATACCTAAGCCAAATCGACAGCTGGGCAGCCAAAAATAAAATTAAACTCAACCCGTCAAAAACAGGAGCCAAAATATTTTCTCTAAGACCATTCATCCCCCCACCCCCTTACAACTAAATCAAGAATCTGTACAATGGCATACGCATAACAAACCTATAAAATATCTATGCCTTTTCTTAGACACACGCATCAATTGGAAAAATCACATCGACAATAAAGTTATACAAGCAAAAATTAAATTACACCAACTAAAACCAATAATAAGTAGATCAGCTAAATTACCCTACAATACTGCCTTACTTCTATACAAAATTATCATACGACCACTATTATTATATTCATGTCCAGTTTGGATCAGCGCAGCTAAGTCGAACACCAAAAAACTGCAAGTAATCCAAAATCAGTTCCTGCGCACCATCACGAATGCCCATGGTACGTCTCCAATGCACATCTCCAAAACGAATTCCAGATAGAACCGATTACCAACCACATTATATTTCTATCCACCCACTTCTTCCAAAACATCCAAACCAAACTAACCGCGCTAAGCCAAAAACCCGCATTAAAAATAAATTTCCTTTCCATACATTCCTAAATAAATTCTCAGATCTCTTTCCAAAGTAGAGATATTGTTCAAAGATACCTCTACCATCCTAGTAGTAATGTAAGTTGTATTTTAAGATTATTGTAAGTTAATAGTAAGTATATTGTAAGGTAATAGTAAGTAGTAAGCAACTATACTAAATGTAGAGTGTATTAACACTGATCCTTGTATTGTTCTATCCAAAAGGAAATAAATAAATAAAATAAAAATAAAAAAGGTGGGAGAGGGGTGGTTGATCAATTTATATTTCGTAAGCACTGTTCCTTGTACATGATTTAAATTATTGAAGAAATTAAGTGCCAGTTTCGTAATAAAGGGAGTAATCAGTTCTATTGCAAGATGTACTTTTAGCATTTTTTTTTTTTTTTAAGATGACGGTTATGTACAGTGCCGTCGTAATCCTGGTTCGAGAGAACCAAGGTGAAAGAAATTAGAATACTTATTTAAAACTTGGAACGAAATGAAATAACACTTTTAATAAATTGTAAAGAGCATTGAACTTTTAGCCATTTGAATTAGGAAAATACGTAGAAACGTAATCATAGGTATGAAAAGTTTCTTATTTCACTGGTCACATGAAATAAACAGACTAGTTATAGGGCGGTTGCACTCCTTATTCGAGCAATCAGAAACATATAACCATTGTTATAAGATTCCTTTAGTACAATAAATAAATACAGAAAGTTGAAATTAAATAACACTTTTTTGGTTTCTGTAAAATTATCGATTCAACAGGTGCTGGACAAAGAAATTTCATTATTGAGCATTTAGCTAATCTTAATTTAAATATTAAAAATTTACGTGGTCAAGGGTAAGATAGTGGGGCAAATTTGAGGGGGAAAATTATGATCTCCAGGCTCATATTTTAAATGTAAACCCCAGTGTATGTTTTGTTCCTTGTTGTGCTCATACACTCAATTTAGTAAGTAATGGTGCAACAAAATAAAATTTTCATGAAGTAGACTTCTTTTCTAAAATTGAAGAACAATTTTTATTTCAGCATTTTTTCATTCAACCAAAAGGTGGAATGTAATAAGAAAAATATCGTTCAATTTACTCTTAAATCTATTTCTACTACGCGATGGGAGAGTCGTATCGAAGCTAACAAACTATTGCGATTTGTTTTATGCGAAGTTTATTTTATTTTGTTTTATGCGAATGCCAAAGCTTATCAGAAATCCGCGATGACCAAAATTATGATACATCAATTACATATCATGTTGAATGCTTGTTGGGAAAGTTACAAAATTTGCAATTTATTTGTTCCCTAGTTATTTGGCATGAAGTTTTGTCGTCGGTGACCTTCGTCTCGGACATGTTGCGAACCTAATTTACCTATCTCATCATGTACGGAAATTTAGCTCTTCTTAAAAGGGACATTAAGAAACATCGCAATTACTATGATGAAATGGTAAGCATTGCAACAGATTGCTAATTCGTGCGATGTACTCGTAGATGCGGATCCCCCCCCCCATTCACACACAGGCGAAAAAAGAAAACTATGTTCGCTTATGAACATGAAGATAAGAGTGCAAATGATCCAAAAGACAATTTCCGCATACATTTTTAATACTACTAATCACATTACAGATTCATCTATAGAGATAACGTTTCAATTTCTTAAAGACCAATGGGATGCGTTTAATTTTTTAACTTCAACAAACTAGCACAAATGAGTAAATCAGACATATTAAAAATCTGTACGGAGCTAGAATTAAAACCGACCGATGGAACTGATACAGATATTCCAGAAGATATAAAACCAATAGAACTTGCAGATGAACTAAATATAACCGCGAAATTTCTCTAATCGAAATCATTACCTACTGAAATATTAGAATGTATATTTCAACATAAACTAACCGCGTCATTCTTTAGTGATATTACAAATGTTATTAACTTTGCCAGATACAGTAGCTACCGGAGAAATATTATTTTCTAAAATTAAAATTATTAAATACTTCCTACAATTAACCATGTCACGAGATAGATTAACAAATCTAGCAATGGCATTAATTAAAAGTGAAATCTGAAACACTATTGATTTAGAGAGTATCATGAAAAAAATTGAAAGGTTGGAATTTCGAAAGGTGTCTTCGTAAAATTGTATAGTATTGTATTTTTTATACTTATGCAAATTGTATTAATATACAATAATTCGTACATTTTTATATATTTTATATTGCACACAGATATGATTTGTTATTTAATAAACAAATCTATAATCACACTTCAATAAATACTCTTTAAACAATTAAACTGTTCTACTATTAAAAGTATGTAATTATAGCACTCCTTTTGAAAGCGGCAAAATCTACTCCGATCTCGATCAGGTTTTTTGTCCAGTTTCCCTGATTCATTGAGCAAATTGCTGAGATGGCTCTTTGTTTTACTTCTGGACATAAATGTAACTTCATTATCTGTGCACATCTTCTAGAATTAGTGGGAAATATAATTATTCAAATTATCGTTCTCCATGTTGTCGCGGCAGGAAGTATTATTCCTTGACGAAGGACATGATGAGGGATAAGAGCCCAAATTTATTGCGTATTTGCCCTTGAAAATAGATTTATTACATCGGAGCGAATATTTTGTTAACAATCCTTGCAAAAAAAGGCTCATTTTCTTTCTGTATTCAAAATTCAAGTAGTATGTGGCTAGGGTAGGGATCACAGAATTTTGAAAACGGGTACAGAATTCACTTCTCGCCTTAGCATGTCACATACAGTTTTTAACTGTTTTTGGTGTATAATAAATCAAAA
Organism: Teleogryllus oceanicus; assembly: GCA_964035755.1. Lineage (NCBI taxonomy): Eukaryota > Metazoa > Arthropoda > Insecta > Orthoptera > Gryllidae > Teleogryllus > Teleogryllus oceanicus. The sequence continues at coordinate 241,055,829 of CAXIVR010000001.1, forward strand.
ATAAATAAAAAATACTTCCACCAGGGCGACAAACCTATATTAATTAATTAATCAATTAATCTATTTATTTATTTATTTTCTTTTGGATAGAATAATACAAAGATCAGTGTTAATACACTCTACAGTTGTTATAGTTGCTTATATCTACTTACAATTAACTTACAATAATCTTACAAATTATCGGAAAATACAACTTACAGTATTACTAGGGTGGTAGAGGTATCTTTGAACAATATCTCTACTTTGGATCGAGATCTGAGAATTGAGGCAAACCAGTGCGCGACGGCCCTGCTGATGCACTTGAACTCAAAGGCCAGCTGAAGTAAATATTTTTGCGTGTTTGAATCACTTCTGCATGTTCAACCCGACATGCGACACAAACAATTACGTAATCATTACCAATGATTCTAAGATGTATATGTTGTTGTAGAATCACTAATTTTTTCATTACTGTTGTACCAGTTTCTCCACTCTCTGTCGCACTAATGAGATTTGACGGAGCGGGTCCCGGCGCGTTTAGTACGATCCGCGAAACATGTTCGATTCTGAAACAAGGTCACCTTCAGTCAACCGGGCGGCAAACGCGTCGTCAAGACTTGCAACCGGCCGCCGAACATACTTGCCGGCTACTGTTGTTTCATATCATGGGCACGGCTTCCACTGAAATTCTTACGCGACTGTGTAAAGAAAATAAAGATCTAGGAACATCTTGCATATATGTTTGAGTATGGTGATTTCTAGAGTGTATCCCTAGACAAACGAAACGAAGTCGAGAGAGATAATTTTCAATATACTTTAAAGTGTATTGTGTAATTGTTCACATGTGTATCCGTGACCGTTAAGGCGGGTGCCTCGAAGTGTTGCTGTTTCAATCCCTGCCCCGGGCGTGGATTTTCCACATGTGTTGTAGCATTGTAGGGTTCTCCGATCTACCATGTATTACCTTTCAACTTTATTAACATTAACTTCTATTAATTTCAATATTAATAAAAAAACAACGAGCCAGCTCTGAATTCGAAAAAATATTCGACGAAATTCGACATATTTGATTATCATTAGTTCCCCAATTTTCTCCCGTCTTGAAAGGTCGAAAAGGGTTTAGATATTTTTTGTTAAAACTTCAATTCAAAAATATATAAATAAAATTTTATAAATGTTATTTGGGTTGAAGAATAAAAAATAAATCCTTGAAAAATACTTCAAAAAGAGTTTGAGCATTGTGATTGAACAACTACATTCTGGAACTACAAAATTACCAACTAAATAAATGGTACAATAACGAGTTACCCTACATCACCGACAAATGCACAAATGAAATGAAAGAGGGAGACGCAATCGATGAAACTGTTGTCTCTGGAATTGAAACTAGTACTACTTAAACAGCACGTACTTTCTCGCCCGCAAATCACGCAAAATTACGCGAAAAGTACTAAAATTGTCGAAACATTGTAGATAACCTTATTTAACACTACTTTAAAAAAAAAATCTTTAATATTTTATTTGTAGGAAGACTCCGAATAAATTCTGAACTCTTCCAATTTTCCAAAAATCAGGGTTTTCAACTAACATTGAACCTGCACCATTCTCATAAACATCCTTCACTCTGTCCAACAACAAAACTTAATCAAAAACGATGAGGTAATTTTTTTTGAAAAGTTTTAAAATGTGCCAGGGGATTGATGTAAAGTACTTTCAAAAATTAAAATATTGGTTTCAAAATCAAGGGACCGCGACATCGGCACGACCAATTACGGAAATCCATTTTGGAGAAAATCGGCTGAACGATTTAGCCGCTAGCATTGTTCACAGACAGACGGACACAGACGCACACACGTTTTGCCGTCAATCGATTTTTCCTTATCAAGGACCCACAAAACATGGATTCTGGCTACACTAAATGTTAGATGACTTTTTAATCTAATTTTAGCAATTGAATTTATCCACTTTTTCGTTACCAGGGCCCTCTAATAAGATAATTTTTCTGACGAAAATTCGCAGTTTTTACGCGCAGTATTACATAACATACTCTCTACTCCGTTGTGAGAAAGTAAAAAGTATAATAATTGGAACTTGCATTACATTATAAAGAATTAATAGCTATTACCTGATAGATACAGTATTTTGCAGTTATAAATCAATCAAATTAATATTAAATCATAGGTTTATTTGAACTTCTGTAGAATATCATTTTAACCACCAACTAGAAAGTCAACGCGAATTAATGTTTTATTTTTTCTTCACCTGACAGACTTCAATTTCCATTGAGATCCAGTAATCTTTAAAGTCTGTTTAAAATGACATCAACCGTGGACGGTCCAGATAAATATCTAAAGTGAAAGGTGACGATGGTGGGAAGACATAATTCGCCAAAGTTGACAGGCCTTAACAACCAGAGTGAGGCAGCTGCCATGTCTATTCGGCCACTTAACACTAATATGAAAAACGTATAAACGAGAAACTAAAAAACTTCCATTTTTACACTAATAAATTCCTCCAATTATGATATACATATTACGCGCTAATTCAGCTATGGAACAATGTGCCGCTATTTGAATACAAATTGTTTCTTCTCAGGTAAATCCAGAACAAAATATACCGCATTCGTACTCCTGTAAAGGTGACATGTCTGAAATTTCCATAGAAATTTAAAATTAAATTATTGGAAAATTGGAAAGTTAAACCATTAAAACAATTTCCAATAAAATTTCAATTAAATTAAAAATTTCAAAAGAAATAACTAAACAAACTGTCTAAACCATTTTGTTACACATAAGTTTATAAAGAAAAAACAACGCTGGTTTTTTGTCACCATCGCTACGTTCGGGTGACAAGGTCGACTTGTGCGCGAATCACCAGTTTCGCACCCTTGATATTTTAGTTCAAACTCATGTAAACTTAGAAATATATACTTTTAGGATCATTCTGAATATGAGAGGTGGCAGACTTATTGATTCTTGTCGCTCCAGTCTTTTATTTACTTTGCAGTATCCAGTTGTTTAATATGACCGTGACTTTATTGAGGTATGCGTTCAGCAAAGTGTATTTTGCCGTACGCGTTTCGCAAAGTAACACTTTTCAAACAATAAACAGTAGAGTGCACTTATTTCCATGCATGAGAGGTGATAAATAATTATTTTTTATGTACTTTAAGGATATGCCCTTTAAAATATGCAGTTTATATTCAAACGGATGTCACTAACGTAAATGAGAAATAGGATTTAAAAAATTTGGGTTCCTTATAATATTAAGGAATTTTAGACAATGGCCTCTCTTGTAACGAGGTGTAATCAAGACTACACAATATTCCTTTGTCAATTAGACTGATATTTAAACTAAACAAACATTACTAGAGGTGCTATAGAATGGCACACACTTTCTCATAATAAAGTTTTCTAATTTCCTCTGTGTGGACTGGCTTTGCGGGTTTGTTCCATCCTCTTGCCAACTGCAATCTATCGTCGCCCTAAGTACATTTTTTGACATTTTCCCAACTTTTCGATTTCCTAATAGTATAACCGGAAAATTACTTTAAGAATAATCTGAGATTTCAAAATCGATTTCCAGTAGCATTACAGAACTTTCTCTATATTACTTCGTATGTATACGAGAAAGTAAAATATTGACGAAGTCTATTTTTTTATAACCAGTTCACTTAGTGTTTTCACTGGTATTTTGATATATTGTTCTCAAACAATCACTATTGAGACAGTAAATTTCAGTTCATGACACCACACTAGGTATAGTGTGTATTGCACAGGTATTCCGCTGGTCCGTTATTGAGTTCAAACGAAGATATTTTTGTAAGCGTTGAATATTCCATTATATGAACTGATTCCAATACACAAAGTTCCCCTACATTTGTACGTTGTTGTCGCCGTCTGAATTGCCCTTGACATGAACTGTTTTGCTGGGCCTGTTAAATTTTGACGCTAAATAATCACCCAACACTACCCCTTTTTACTTTCCTCCACTTCGAAAGAAGAGAAAATTATGTAATTGTTCGCTGGAAAAAGGCGAACTTTTGGCAGAAAAACTCTTATTGCCGAGCCCTGGTAAGGAAAAAGTGAATAAATATTGTTGCGAAATAAATAAATATACTTCTACTAACACGTGGTGTAGCTAGAATCTGTTTTGTGGGTTCTTGATACCGAAAAATCGATTGACGCCAAATCGTCTGAGTGTCCGTCTGTGCTCGACGCTAGCACCTAAACCATTCAGTCGAATTTCTCCAATATTCCCCGATGGATCTGAACGAACTCGAGGCTTTGGGAGTTTTAAACCGATATTTTGATGTTTGAGGGTACTTTACACAACCCCAGAAACATTTTCAAACTTTTCTCAACAATGGCTTCAAACTTTTTGAAACTTCGTCCTTAGATAGCGTAAAGTACACTTAAGAGAATGGTGCACGTGCCATGTTCGTTGAAATCCCAGATTTTCGAAAATTGCAAAAGTGCAATTTTTAGCGGACGTCTTTCTACAACTAATAAAGATAATTGACGTTTTTCTAAATGAAATCTGTTCCTTAAAACCAGATCTTCAAATTAGGTCATTTACAATTTTGCTTAAAAAATGAGTTGTTTTTACGTAATTATGCGCGAAAAATAAGTTTTTAAACAAATTCTTACTTCAAAAAATGGCATCAAAATTTCTCCTCGTATGTACCAAGGAACGATAAAAAATATGGTGCTAGCTCCATCTTCAGCAAACTCTTCATATTCGACAATTGCAAAATGTTAACATTTCAAAACTACAAAATTGAAAATAGAGATTTCTGTCTCTATCAAGTCTGTTGTAGAAAGGCAGATCTTAAAAAATGTTACGAACAAGTTTTTGAAAAAAGCTTCCGCGTGAGTTGTGCTCGAAATTTATGCAATTTCTAAAAAAGTTATTTGCACAAAACGCTCCGAATTTTTTCTTTAAATTTTTTCCACGGATAGAAGAAGGTACGCTAAAAAGAATGAGATTGGTCTTATTTTCGTTGAACTCGGAATTTTCGAAAATTGAAAATTTATAAATAAAGCTAGAAAGTATGTGCTGTTTTGGCTTCCATGTTCGCCAGTAGGGGACCGTCACAACAACGACCTGCCATATTTATCCATTACTTTTGTATTTTGGGGGATTATAAATGAAGTACATTATTGTGGAAAATGCCATTGGATTTAATTCTGTAGTGCGATTAGCCAGCATTCTTTTACATGCTACAAGCGTCACATGGTGCTTACATTAAATATTTTCCGATCTCGAATATTCACCAACGCCAGCGGCATTTATTACCCGTGAACAAGTGTTTAGGAAGCCAGGCCGCTAGCCTCCTAGCTCAGGGGCAAGCGACTAAATCTACATATTCTAAACATTTTTCAAGCAAACTACCGAATTTGCGAAAGTCTAGTGTTCTTTCAATTTGAAGGCGACGGCAGCTCAGCTGAGAATCTCTCTTACGGGCCACTAACCATCGACCGCCGCCGTTAGAGGAAGGGAAGGGTAAGGCAGGGGAAGGGGTGATAGAAGGAAGAGCGAAGCGAAAATACCTTCCGAAATAGAACTGTCGATAACAGTGGCGCGTGTTTAACCGAGTGTTTCCAATCTATTAAAACGGGATGAGGTATCCAGATTTTCGCTACGCTTTTAAATGTGATTACGTCGGCATGGCATATCGGAATCCGGGCGTTCGACATTACAGATAAGCGTTTCCAATATCCCACATCGTCTAAGGATGGTATGAGTAGAGAAAAGCAAAATGGAAGCATACGTACGGTTTGTGTCACGGACGTCGCGTGTCACACACACACGTATTCCTGACTGATTGATTGATTGATTTTTTCGTGTTTCCGGGCGCGTCAACTACTTGGGTCATTAGTCCCGTTACTGTAGTGTAGTGCATGTTTTTCTCGGGAGGTGGTGGTGATCGTACCCCGCTGGATGGCGAGATCCGGCACCGACCTACCGTCGGCTAGTTGGGTTTCCCCCTAACCAGGACTCTCCCACCAGCGGGGCACCGCCCCAGCCGGGACAAGCTCTAAGCTCCCAACCGGTCTCCCGGAATAAGTGGTAGTGTAGTGCATGTTAGTGTAAGTGTGTGTAAGGGGTTAGAACAGGACAAGGATGAGGAAGGAAAGATCGCGCGCGCGGTCCGTGGCCCGTTTGTTAGGGTACTGCTCCTGCATTCGCGTGGTGTTGATCGGAGAAACCACGGAAAACTACCGACCAGAGCAGCCGGCCTCTAGAATTCTCATCCAGACAGCGACTGAATTCGACCTAGCTGAAAAGCTAGTGCCTAAAATCCTGCCGCCGTAAGGACTCGAACCTAGGACCTCCCGGTCACGTATTCCTGAATTGTAGATTTTGAATTGTTTAATATAGAAATGATTTAAAAATTTTTTTTTTTTTTTTTTAAATTTAATAATTTTTTCGGAAGTATGCTTTATTGAATAAATATAATGTATTAATTTAGTAATAAACCAAATAACTGTGAAAAATATTTACTAGTAAATGAAATATAATCTCCTTCATTGTTTCGTGAAGCGAATGTGGAGCAGTACCCTACCAAACGGGCCACGGACGACCTTTCCTTCCTATTCCTTGTCCTACGTCCTCTTGTAAGTAAGGGGTAGGATATTATAAGAATCTTTTATTATTTGAAAATAAATTTAAAAAGTTGTCCTATCCTACCCCTTACTTACACACACACACACACACACACACACACTTACATGCACTACACTACCACACATTCTCAGAGATCGGTCGGGAGCTTAGTGCTTGTCCTGGTAGGAGCCGTGCCCCGCTGCTGGGAGATATGAAGTGCCCCGCTGCTGGGAGAAACACTGCTAGCCGACGGTAGGTTGGGGCCGGATCTCGCCATCCAGAAGATCACCACCACCTTCCGAGACCAAAACATGCACGATCTGTACAGGACTAATGACCAGTTTATGCGCTCGGAATCACTAATTAATTATTGTTGCCTGAAGAAGAGAATTTTCAATACGATCTACGCTTTCATGATGAGAACTATGGAGAATTAAGAATATAGTCTTCTAAATCCAGAAAAATGAACTAGTGGTGGAGCTATTCTGTATAAAACATGACGCTCCACAAGACTCTCCTATTGCTCTCAGCACTCTTAAGCGCCTAACGTTAAAGACATTTTCGAAAAAACCGCAAAAATTCGTTAGTGGTTGTATTTTCATGCATCTTCACTTACAGATAGAGCTGCACAATGGAAGAAATTGTCTCTTCGCTTCGGAATTTTAAGAGCACGGACACGTCAAACTGCTAAAGTGTTGCGGGATTAAATATTTCATAGCAGGACTTCTGCAGACGGAGCGGAAGAAGCTCCATTTAGAGGAGTAAGCTCTTGGCGAGGAGCGCGAAATAAGGAAGATGGAGGAGCCTCTTCGTAGTATACGCGCGGGTGCTGTGCGAGAAGAGCGGGTGAACGAAGGAGAGGGGGAAGAAAGCGGAATGGAGGGGAGCGAAGGAGAAAAGAAGGCATGTGCGGACCCGCGGCGCCACTAGCGCTCGGAGGAACAACGGCGGTTTCAGGTGGAGGGGGGAAGTCCGTCGTTCCGACGCTCCTTTATGCGCCCATGTGCTCGTCCTGTACTCGTCTGCCTCCGCTCCCGCAGCGCTCTTCCCCGCGCCCTTCCCGCGCCCGCCCCCGCGCCCGAACTCCCCCGCGCCCGAACGCCCCGCGCCCGAACGCCCCGCGCCCGAACGCTCCCGCGCCCGAACGCCCCCCGCCCGAACGCCCCCGCGCCCGAACGCCCCGCGCCCGAACGCCACCGCGCGCGAACGCCCCGCACGCGAACGCCCCGCGCCCGAACGCCCCGCGCCCGAACGCCCCCGCCCGAACGCCCCGCGCCCGAACGCCCCCGCCCGAACGCCCCGCGCCCGAACGCCCCGCCCGAACGCCCCCGCCCGAACGGCCCCGCGCCCGAACGCCCCCGCCCGAACGCCCCGCGCCCGAACGCCCCCGCCCGAACGCCCCGCCCGAACGCCCCCGCCCGAACCCCCGCCCGAACGCCCTCGCGCCCGAACGCCCCCGCCTGAACGCCCCGCGCCCGAACGCCCCCGCCCGAACGCCCCGCGCCCGAACGCCCCCGCTCGAACGCCCCGCCCGAACGCCCTCCCGCCCGAACGCCCCCGCCCGAACGCCCCCACCCGAACGCCCTCGCCCGCCTCCGCCCGTCCCAGCCCGCCCCCGCCCGCTCGCGTCTGCCCCGCCCACCCCTCGCCTCGCCTGTCGCCACCCGCCCCTCGCCTCGCCCGTCCCTGCCCACCCCCGCGCGCCACGCCGCCTGCCGGACCCTGTAGCCCGCCAGGCGCTGGAGCCCCACTAACCCGATGGAGTGGAGCGTAAAGATGCCGCCCTGTTGGAGCACGTGGCTCGCGGCGGACACGCTCTTGCCGCCAGTGGGGGAATCGATCAGGCTTGTCGGCCAGTTGCCCTTCATCCTTTGAGCATATGCTGAGATAGCCCCTTGTGTTGCTTCCGCAGCTCCGCCATGCGCACGTTTTCTTGACCTCTCGGCATGTTAGTGGGAGATACATTAGGTATTTCCTAAACAGTATAACCCAATGTTTCCATGTTGTTTTGATAGTGAGTCGTGTCTTTGACGTATTGCACAATAAGGAATAATGGGCAAAATATGTTTTTGAATTGCCGGGGCAAATCGTTTTTATTACACGGAAGCGATTTCTTTTTGGTATGAAGTTTACTAAAAACGACCAAGTTTACTAAAAACACGCCTTGCTACCTTTAATCCTAATTCAAGGGGTACAATGACATTCCAAATTTAGTGTTAGTACTATAAAGATGGTAGGGTGGCGATGGTTGTCGTAGGTGTACAGTGGTTAATGTAGTAGAGTACGGTGGGAAAAGTAGGGGTACGCCGGGAAAAGTAGAGGAGCTTTCTTGGCGTTCGGTTAGAATGGTTGTACAAATGATGATAAGAGACTAGCCGTAATGATGATGAGTAGTGGTGGCGGTAGTGTTAGTAAATGGAAGTAGTAGATTTGCGTGTTCATCAAGGAGTGAAAGAGGTTTGTAGGGAAATTAAACGGTCATGTTAGTCAACAGAATTTTATTTTGAGAGGCGAGTACTACCAAGAAATACACTGACATTGTTTTAGTATTTAAATTGAATCAATTATACATTCCAATTAAAGATTTCCATTTAAATATTTTTTGAAATAAAAATATATAATTAATAGTCCTAAATAAACAAATACGTTTTCGTAATGGAAATACTAATTTGGAATGTGATGTGATCAATGTGGTAAATATTTAGAATAAATTGAGTCATATTAAAAAAGTAATGGAATGGGGGGTAGGCGTCGCCCCGTTCCAGAAAATGGGATTAAGAGTTGGTGGTAGATACGGTGATAATAATATTGTTGTCTGAAAGTTCGACTATGTATTTACAGCCGCATTGACAAGATAGTGGAAGTATAGGCGATGGAAGTGGGCATAGCTGTGATGGAGATATTAGTATTGGATATGAGGATGATGGTAGTGATAGAGTCAATACTGGCCTTAGTGGATCGGATAGATTAATTACTTCGTGTTTCCGGGCACATCAACTGCTAAGGCCATTAGTCCCGTAAGGGTAGTGCATTATTTTACTCGGGAAGTGGCCCTGCTGGATGGTGATATCCGACACCACCCTACACGTCAGCTAGCTAGATATTCCACAGTCAGGTATCTCCCACCAGCGGCGCACCGCCCCTTTAGGGACAAGTTCTAATCTCCCGACTGGTCTCTCAACGTGTGTGGTAGTGTAGTGGCTGTACGTGTGTGTATGTGTATGTAAAGGGTTATACGAGAAGAAAGGGGAAGGAAAAATCACGCGAGGGTCGTGGCCCGTTTGTTAGGGTATTGCTCCGACATTCACCTCTTGTTGGTTGGAGAAATCACGGAAAACTACCGGCCAGAGCAGCGGGCCGCTAGACTTCTCCTCCATTCAGCAACTTAATTTGACATAGTTATATCTAACTAGGGTGGAAAATCCAACGACCGTCGAGACTTGAATCTTAGGACCTCTTGGTCAGAGGCACCACAGAGAGGGACGATCGGGAGAGAGCATGGGAACCCACAGGAACAGGGGGGAGGCGACGATGAAAATGGTGACAATGGCAAGTCCTAAGGTGGCAAAGGAGGCAACGGAGATGATAGTGGCTCTGAGGAGCCGGGGGAATGGAATTACGCCACGCGCGTGGCAATAGCCGGTCCTTCGACGGCGCAGTCTGCGCCAGGAAGATAAAGATTTACTTCCCCCATAACCGTTTCCCACATGCGATGGCACAACGAAAGTACAACGATTTCCCACAAGCCGTATCCCTTTAAAAAGCACAATTTTCGAGCGAACGAGAATTTTACGCCCTATATCCTTCAAATAACCGCCAGAAAATATGCAATTCCGTTGCCAGTGCATAAGGTCAAGAAACTTGGAAATTTAGAGGGAGATCAATGACACTGATGCTAGGATGTATTCAATCTTCTCTACACATAAGATGCTATGGAAATATGACGGTTTTGGGCGCTTTATCAAACGTTATTTTTACAAACTTCACTAGAAATTTGCTCCTGGGTGCCTCAAACACTCATGTGTATCATGTAACACGTTACTTTGCAATACACGTTACCATTATGCATTAACTCGAAATATGGGCTTTCGAGACCCTTAAACACTGTTTTACAGTCTGTCGTGTTATATTTCTTAGTGCGCAATCTACAAAATACAACATTCCTTAAGTTTCTACATTTTTCGAGTTTTAGCTCTCTGGGTACTATATTACGTACCATGCACGGTCAGAAACGTGCTACATAACCTCGAAATCAACGTAAATGAGAAATGGCTTTATAACACTCTGTTCTGTTTCATTGAACGGATCTAAGTTGATATTGTTTCATTTATATTATGTTTCTTAGAGTGTAATGTACAAAATGTGACTTTTCACAACAAGAGTTTATCACACAATATTTTATATTGTTATTAATGTTCGTATATTTGAATTATAGCACATACATATCACCTCATATACAATGGCATATATTGCCATAAAAGCGTTAATTTTCATACATTGTATATGAGTTTGTTGATATCACGCTAAGTTGGCAGTTTCAATTAACTACATAATTATATTAAAAAATTGAATAAAAATGAAAATACAACATTGCATTATAATCTATGTTCGAAAGATTACTAGTAGCGAGAACCTTTTTAAAAATACACTTATAAAAAAATTCAGAAACCCAAGTTACAATCACATTAACATATTCCTTCTTCTGGACAATGCACAGTCCATGACCTTCTGCACACAATGCACAGTTCTAGCAGTGACATTTCTTAAAATGTACTCCACGGTATTTTTAGGCTAAGGCACAAACGCAGAGTACAGGCAGAGGAGTCCAAGAGAAGCAGTGTTCGTCACTCCATTCTGGGTCTGAGTAACAGACCGGGGCTGCGCCCTATACTCGTCTACCGCGTCTGTCCCCTGCGAAGGAAGCAAACCAACAGGCACTCGAGCCGTACGGGTGGCCACTATTTCAAGCTGTGAGAGTACACGCATTCATACCCACATCCTGTACAGAACTGCTCAGAATAAATTGCATTACAAAGTTTTAGAGCATGTAGGGAGGTTGATGAAGATCAGTTATTGCCAATAACATATGGTGTGAAATATATTCTAATAAAAATGAATTCAACGACATGTAACAGACATCAATTCCACAAAAAGTAGAGTATGAATAGATACGAAATTTTTATAGACTCTTCTTCAGCATTTTCGCAGTGATGGTACACAGTTTGATGAAGATTAATACAACACAAACGGAAAATAATTAATTTAAATACTATGTTGGTGGACGCAACATGACAATTTTTAGCCTCTCACTAAGAGCACGTATTACTTAAAATATTCCGTCAGAGGCCATTACAGGTGTGGCAGAACAGAAATCAGATGTGTTGGCTCCTAATATATTTCACCAGAGGACAGTAGTAGTGCATAAGAAAAAAATAATCTAATAGCAAAAGATTGTAAAATAAAATGACAGATAATATACAGTATTTTATTAAAATCTGAATCAATTACATTAAAAATAATAATCTTAAATACCGTGGTTTATATCAAATTGATCTTTTACCTTTTCACAATAGTTGGATATGAAGAAAGCCCGGGAAATGCCGTGTATTTTGCTTGTTTCATACAACGAAATTACACATTTGCCCCTTATTGGTAGGCAACTCATTATACGTTGATGTTTGACGGATAAACGTCTCTTTGCGACAGATCTAGGCCTGCAAAGCACTAGCGCTTTAAGACTGTACATCAATCAGGGTAAAATACCTGGGAAAATACGTGCTTTCTTTACATAAAACTTCCCACCACTTGCCCATTGGCAAAAGAATAATCAGCATCGCTCCCTCTACATTGTCTTGTAACAAATTTGTAACATATACTCTGAGACATATGTAGACATAAAGAGCGCTGTGAAACACAGTACACGCTGTGTACTGATTTGTTAAGTAAATAATAGAAACAAATACAACTTCCACCGACAATCGATTTCTATCTCAAAGAACACCACAAGATCGTAGTTTCTTGCTGTTTCAACGATCTATAGAGTATGAAGTAAAGAGCTAGGACATTTTTACGATATACCTCTATAATGTAAATTAAGGTTTCATATCATCTTCACAAACACTTTCTGTGTTTTCTTCGCACTTAAATAATTAGAATGCTCAGTAACAAGGATTTTAAATTTAGTACCCGTTGAGATGTCAACATGCGAATTCTAACGAAATCCCTTCTGTATATAATATGCTAAAGAAAAACGATTTTGTTCCGTTTATAACAAAAAAAATAGATGCAGAAATCCGTAAGTGTACTCATGGTGGATAAGGAATTATCCCTCTCAGTCGTGCATTAAACAGATTTAAGATGAAAAAAAAATACAATTTCGCACATTAAGGCTGCGGACACGAGAGCGTCGCGTAACGGACGTTACAACGTCCATATCCAACGTTCACGGACATCAGTATTCCGGGCAGACAAGCAGAGCCCAACGGATATCACGCAGAACGCTCGTGTGACATGGCCCATTCGTATCTATGAACTTTGCAACGGACAGATTATTAACGTCCGTTAAAGACGGATGTGTATCTCCGGGCTAAGATGTAGGGTGAAAAGCATACGCACTGCAACCCGCAATACTTATTACAGTGCACCACACGCTTTCCATACATACACTGAACACTGGATAGCATAAAGCATAGCATACTATCGTCTCGACTTCTTTATGTAGTTCCCTTTCAGACGAGCACAAAATTTAGATTCTATATCTACGATTGTTTCACGGTTTATGACGTGGGAATGCATGGAAATACACTGTCATACAGTACAGGAAGAATATTTGTTTAGAGATATACTCCCTCAAATGATGTACTGTATATTATTATTTTAGAAGTTGAATAAGTAATAATTTTGTACATTGTTTAAATAAAGATACAAACAATAATATCATGTATTATACTTAATATTATTAATTTACTCATATCATGCAAACTTCTGCACGTGTGTATTAACTACAAAAAAAATCCATCAAGAATCAAAGACAGTACCCAAAGAAAATTCCGCAGAATCCTTCTCATTATGAGTTTCCTGCCGTAAGTTCTATTAATAGAAGAAATATTTAAAGAAGAACAGAAGAAATATTTAAAGAAGGACTATTTCGTCATATTGGCTTTATTATTTTAGTGAGTGAGTTTTTTTTCAGTTTTCCAGTAGTAAAAACTAGTCGGTCCTTAACGATGTCTAATGTTGTTAAGGACGAGTGCTGAATACTGAACACCTGTCATAATAACGCATTTCATCTACCGTGAGAAATTAAAATCACATTTCGTACTTAGATCGACCGGAAACTGAATAGAGAGATGGACACTAATATTTGTGTCATGAAAAACTAGTGAAGTAGTAAGATAAATGAAGAATTATTTTAAAATACCAGCAGAGTTCTCTCTTCTAATAAACCATCACGCGTTGGAAGAAAGCGGGTCACAAAAGCAATTAATTAAATCGTAGGTAGATTTCAATAAGAATGATCATTCAACATATGTTATTAAAATTTTAATTGGCGAATTTTATCGATCTATTTGATATCTATTAATGGGAAAATAATAAACGCGACATAAGACAAATGCCTGGTAGATGGCGTTTCTAATGAAATATTTCTGAGCCATCATTAAAATAAAGTAAACATTCATCATACTATTGATGAATAACAACACACACACAATATTAAGACACCTAACTGTCAAGAATTAAGGAAAGCAGAACAAAAGAAAATTATTTTCATAGTTTCAGAAACCATTGTTTCTCTCACATTCAAAAGGAATCCCTTCAAGCAATGCCCATTCTATGATTGTCGCCACGTTCACTCTAGAATTAATATATTTTAAGAACTCACATTTACTTTTCAATTATTAGACACCCTCTCGATTTTCTAAATCTAATATGTTCCCAGAAAAGAAAATCCAGTGTTTCAATTAAAGAATGATTAAGGATCTAACACGTGTTTTTCATAACCTAATTTAGCATAAAACGTATTATTTTTCTAATAACGTTAAGAGTTTCATTGCCTCTTCTATATCATCCCACTCTTTGATAAGATTTAAGTTGTTTGCTGTTTCTTATGTCACCTCTTCATACGTTTACAAAATATAAGATATTTTAGGTATAACAGCGATATATTACAATTAGCATTTCTACAATAACTACATCACTGTTTTTACACTTCTTGTTTGCAGGCGAAACTATAAAATTCGAGTACCTATAATGAAATACTGGCATTGGTGGCACTGGCATTGGTGGCATGTCCGTGGAAGAAAAATTATGATTTGGAGTTCGCCACAAAGATGCCATACATTGTTATTTTTATCATTATTGGTATTACTTTTGTTACAATCTTCATCATTCTTACCATTATAATGTAATTCCACAAGAGAGATGAATAACCCAATAAACGGTTGAATGGAAACCTGTGCAGCTGGTCAAGAAAATACTATTGATAGAACACTGATATCTGATTAAGGGTTCACAGAGCTTCTAACAGTACAATTTCAATAAATTTTCATTTAATCAGTGACGTTCAAAAATCGATATTGGCAATGTTATGCATGCATTAGGATTGCTTTGCAGAATGCATTTTATGTTAAAGCCACAATGAAACGGACAGTTATGTGAGGTGATGACATAAATCTTAATAATAACGATATATATATATATATATATATATATATATATATATATATATATATGCAATATACTGAACGTTCAATGGCGGTATGAGCTGCATATTGTATAACCTACAGCAACATTTCGATATATTCGCTCCTATTCGAGGGAGTGATAGAAAGAAATGGCAATAAGGTTAAGAAAAAAGGACTAAAATTGCTGTGTATGTCATGGTGAAATTTCGTATTACAACTAGGTATCAGTCGGGGACGCGAGTCTCTGGATTTGAAATCAATACGACTGAAGAAAGACTCACCTGAGAAGTAGATTAATAACTGATTTAAGGTTTAAATATAATACGATCCTGAACTTGGAATTATTTTATTGATATTACTTTGTGTTATTCAACACTTTTTCGATTTACTGCAATATATCGTAATAAACGTGAAATACAGTCCTGCTTCAGTGGACAAACTGTTTCAAGAAGAGGCAGAGGTGGCATTGGAGTTTTCGCCATGTGTGTGTAGCGTGGTTGTCATATACCATCTATCCAAATGACGGCAGCATCGAACTGCACACAACAATTTGGAGCGTGCGAAGGATACATAAAACACGTGATAACGTCATACACATTTAGACACGCCGATCATGACCTTACGAAGCTCTTACTGCTCATAAGAAACGGATTATCTAATCAGTAACACATTCAATAATCTTTCGTAAGTCATACTCTAAATCCTAACCCAATACGATAAAAACTCAAATATGCCAACGATGAAAGAGAAAGTTTTAAAAAAATGTATCTTTTCCTCGGCGTGTCGGCTTCTTTGAGTCGGCCAAGGAATTTGGCTTCGTGGGCAGGCGCACCCATCAAACTGGTTGAGCCCGTTGTCGTTTCGGTCTGGCGCTGCACTTAAGATGACACTGAAAATTTACGCGGTTCGCTTGAAGACATCATTATTAATGTTACTGCCTCTTCCCTTCTGGCCGGTCGCGTTTACGACGAGCTCCCGTGGCCGGGCAAGCACTCAGCACCACCTGAAAGAAGTTACAAACGATACGACCCTCGAACATTCTAACGAGGATTTCGCTCTCGATATTATGACGATTGGCGTCTTCTGCCACAAACAGGGCAGAGTGATGCTAGGTAGCCCTTGGAAGATCACGTTGAGAGACATATTTACGTATTTAATTCATTGGATTTTTATGTTTCTAGAAGACGGGAGTGTAGTCCGAACAAATTTATCTTATCCTTTCTTAATGGCAAAAAAATAATTGAATTCCCAAGTGTTAGATTTTATGCACATGACAAGAAACTACATATACTTATTAACACTATGCATCTTATTATTTTTCATTTTTTCACTTAAATTATTGGCAAATAATTATTTCAAATGTGAAATAACTAAAAGAAATATGTTTTCTCATGTCTTATTCACATGTCCTCTCAATATTTAATTTTTCCAATAAGTAGTATCTTTCCAATAACCTTTTAGTGCCATCTCGAAAGTGTAAATAACTAATTCATTCATGAATGCATATTTAAATTTATTTAAACAAATAATTTAAACAATTAAATATTGACACAATTAATTAAATCTTGAAATTAATACACACTTCGAGTGGAAATAAACCTTCCAAAGTCCATCTATCCCATGAGAAAATATATTTTTTTCATTCTAATTACATTAAAAAATATCCTCTGTCTAGTTGTGAATGAATTGAATTAATAATACCAATTTATTTTGTCAATAAGCATGCAGGTTCAAATTGTATATGACTTTCGCATAGGAATACATTTACTTGTCAGAGGCAAAGAATCACCTCAGTATTCCTTTTCAGAATTGCTAGAGTCCGTGGCAGAAGGTAATCACTCTATCCTATTTGAATAAATAATTCGCAGCTACACCTACAAACTCATCTATAGCCTCCGACGCAGCCCACGAACGTGTGATATAAATAATTTATCTCATTCAATTTAATTAAGGATTTCAATTGGCCGTCGACCGTTAACAACTAAGAGTAACCGACCGTTAACAACTAAACTAAGAGATTGTGGGTAAGGATGACGTATGAGAATATTCTTACTAAAAACGAGGTATATCTTATTTATGAATATTTCTATCACTGTAGAATTCTTAACCATGATGTATAATTAGGAAATGTCAATCACATGATTTGGCCAGAGAGAATTTAGAAATATGTTTGAGTTAGATATATTATGAATGATAATGTTTTAATATTTGTTGAACTCCTGGCTCATTGCTAAGTCGCTAGCCTTTCACCACTGAGATCCGGATTCGAGTCCCATCGAATCTCATGTGAAATTTGTTCCAACAAAACGAGTTTGGCTGCTTCACAAGGGCTAGTTCAACCCCTGTGAAGTGTCCTAAACCCTACCCCTATCCTTATTCCTTCCTAATTCTGGCCGCTGGGTAGTGACGTTGGAGCGCGTGTTGAGAGGCGCGTACGCGGAGATGCTACCTGGCGGTCCTCTTGACAACTGACTGCGACGAGACGCGACAGAAGATTACTCCAAAAAAAGCGCTGATAGTAATGGAGGATTACTCCGAAAAGCGCAAAGTGCTCAACGCCCACCCCAAGGGGCTTGGAGACGCGTTGCGTCAAAGCGGACGCAACCAATTTTTAAAAAAATTAAAAATTCTAACTCACTCCGACCAAATCCCGTGATCGAGATTTACTAATAAATATTTATAATAAGAAAGTAGTATTACGGAATGTATTGAACGCATCAGAGCGATATTTCACATAATGGATTGAGTGGTTACAAATCTCGTTTTTCACTTCGGATTAAAAACTTCAATTGCGTCCGTTCTTTTCCCTATATCGCCTAATGACGTTACAAATATTTTCTTACATTCTTTTACTAGTCAAAATTGATATTAATTGTATTCATTTAATGTCACTAAGTATGATTGAAGAATCTGTATATACGTAACTTAACAAGCAGTAAGCATGCCCGCATTGGCTGTTAATTGTTAAAACAATATGTCAAAACGAAAAGAAAAGTATATGTGTAAACGTTACAACGGGTAAGAATTATTTCTAGTAATGCGCTTATGAATGTGAATCAACTGATGTAATTAAACATTTTCAATTAATTTTCAATTAGGCAATTCATTATAAGTTGAAAACTTGCAACAACACTCTTTCAAGAAATTTAAAGACTCCCCCACCTACACTCCAAAACTCCCACTTTCCTGACAAAAACCCCTGCTTTTACACCTCACCGCACTACCTCCGTCTCTGAGTTTACGATTCATTCTCGTTAGTACCCTGGTCTCATCCCCTTCCTTTTCTTCTGCTTCCGTCTTCATTCTCCTTATGAGCAGGGCCCGCGTCATGTAATCCTTTCCCCTCGGGCGAGCACGTTCTCCGTTCCCCCTCTCCGCACTTCGGAGGCTCTACACGTCATCTAGATCCTCCCCGAGGCCCAGTTTGCAATCCCCCGTCCCACCCCCCCCCCCCGGCCCCGCTGCCCGTGCCCACCGCCGCCTTCCGCCACGCTGCGCAGTGGCCCAGAAGACTTCGAAAGGCGAAAATGGAAGTTCACCTTGCACCTTCGGCGTCATTAGAAGTTTCCACGAAACTCCATTAAAGGATTCCGGTTCGTAGAATTCGTAACTGATATCGCGATGGGCATTTAACAGTTGGAAACTCATTACTGCTGTTTACGTTACGAAAAGAGTATCGTTTTTAAAATTTAATATTTTATTGAATAATCAAGCGCGAGTAGGTGTATGTAATATTAAGCATAACAACGTATATCAGTAGTTACAATTTAAAAATTCCAATAAATGTAATAAGCATTTATTTATCCCAAATGTTCATAATTACCATTCAACTGTGGAATAATCCATGTGTCATGCATTTTACTGTTTTAGTCTATCTAAGAATATCTTCTTAAATTTATAAATCTGATCAAATACAACTCGCGACATCACAATGAATAATTTTTTTTAATTTTTTAAACATAATTAAAGGATATTTCAATCACATGATTCCCTTTCCTAAAGTATTTAACTTTATTTCTTTCGGTATTAAAGAGACGTTTCCAGCCCAAAAACATTAAAGCTGCAGCTTGAGGTATTCTTATTTTATTGTTAATTAATTTGTACTAACATGAATTTATATGTTGCAGTTACTTCGATTTTTTGCAAATATTTTGATTCCGAAATTTTTCCTCTGAAAAGATCGAAATAAACAGATGTACCTACCTCAAAACTGAATACTGTCCATCATATATTACAGTTTTTAAATCACCTCCTTACCCCTAGCTGCAATACCAACCAACTTTGAACTCTATCGATAGGGTTGTCCATTATCCAGTATGTAGTTTTCTCCTCAATCATGTTCACGTTTTTGAGTCTAACGACAAAAAATTAAATGTTTTGAAATATCAAATATATATGATTCGGAATAATTATATCTGTCGCGATCTAACATTCCTCCCTTTCACATGTTATGAAGTAAATATCTAATAAGCAATAAAATGTATAAAGACTATTACGTAGCACATCATCAACTATATTAACAATGACTAATCAAACACAAGTATCATTCATTTCATTATAATGATACCGAAGCATATCTAAATCTAACATAAACTTTCCTAGTAAACGTTGGTAAAAATACGAAATTATTGTGGTTAAGAGAGTATGAGTGACGAGAGAGAAAGGGAAAAAGAGACGAGAAAGAGAAATAGAGGAGAAAGAGAGGAGAAAAAGAGAGTAGAAAAGAGAGCGAAGATAGAGAAGAAAAAGAGAGAGGAGATAGAGAGGAGAAAAGAGAGCGAAGAAAAAGAGAGAGGAGATAGAGAGGAGAAAAAGAGAGTGGAGAAAAAGAGAAGAAAAAGAGAGAGAAAAAGAGAGAGGAGAAAAGAGAGAGGAGACTTAGGACAAGGGAGAGGCAGAAAGTCATTTCCTTCTTTTTACATGGAAAACTATTTTAAAACAGACTGAAGTGTTTACTTCGCTAGCACACTTCTTTGAAACGCCGCCTCTTCATACGGTCTCTGTTTTGGCATTTCCGTCTCCGACTTCTAAACATGTTCAGGTAATCTTGTCTTCGATGAAGTTTCAGGCTTCTTCGTCTCACTCGCAGTGTCTACCGGTAGCTCTTTGCCATAGCCGCAAACTTCTCTGCCTCAAAACCCAAGTCATTCCCAAACTCTGTCATCTTCCTCAACTTACTCCTATCCCTCGACATTAAGCCCTTAATATTCGTCGGCCATACACAGTAACGTAACAAGACGAGGAACAGACACTAAGGGCCCCTCACCCATCTTCACGTTAGAAATACAATGTGTGCATTTAACAATTTTTCCCTAGGGTTTGCTAGCTTCCTCAGACTCTCTCCATAATTGCTTCAGTGACAATCACATTCATTTATTTATTCATCCATTTACTTAGTTCATTATGATCATCTACTCAATTTTGTCATCACCTCCTCACCAATTCATTCATAATTCCTGAGAAAAAGTTTCAAAAATTTGCCCTAATAAATCAATTTCTTACAAATGTTCTCATCTGGTAGATGTCCTTCGCGGCGTCCATAAGGTCGGTGCCTTAGAATCTCATTCTGTAGTAAGTAGTGAAAATCTCGGAGATGTGACAATTATTTTATTGGCATCTATGCACTAAAATCCCAATTCGCAACCCAATATGGTCGCATCATCTGGTGTTCTTGAATACCTGAGAAGACCTGATGAAGCAACCACATTGGGCCGCGAAACGTTGTGACTTTAGTGCATAGTTGCCAATAAAATAATTGTTTTAAAATATGAATTGATTTGATTGTCATTAATTAAGAGAATACCACTGCACATAAAATATCTCGTATATTGACTTGTGTTCACAATGGAAATTTGTTAATAGAGGCAATTTTCTTGAATCCAAACGGCATCGGAAAACCTAAAAAACTATCAAATCCTAACGAGTGCGTTGGGATTGAAAGATAACATCGGCAGTAAAATTTGATTTCGATTTCTCGCAATTCAATGCGCGCTGTACAATATACAATGTGTGAAGATAATAGTGAAACTGTTTTTTCTCTAAACGAAATATTATTTTACCGATTCGGTTTGAACTGGATCCTTCTCCAGTTGGAATTTTTCATATTAATTTTGTTTTCTTAAAAGTGCGCAATACATATTTTTTAAAATTTTATTCTTCATGTTCATCATAAATATAGGTTACAGTAAACAAATAAATCACATTTGTCAACGAACAATGAACATGAAAATAGACATCACATGTTTATTGTTATCACTAACATGTATAATTGTTTTTTTATAATTATACACATTTATAAATATTTTTTATAGTTAACGTTTCTAAGTTTGCTTCTTTAATGTACTGTATTTGTGATTTTACTAATTCATTATTTAATTCTACAATCTGGGTCAAACCTCCCTCACATCACGAGGATTGAGCCACAAAAGCATGTTTCGTATTGAAGTGTATGACAGAATATAGTAACTGGGAATGGTAAATATTTTTTATACTATACAAGACCTGCGTTTTCATATGAAGAACATTTGTTAATGATCAAAAGCAATGGCGAAAAGACTGAATACCTAGAAGGTCGAACATGAATTTCCCCTTCATTCAAATCTTGGACCTGAGGTATAATTTTCCCTCTGCTATAAAAAAATTATCACCATCTCCCACACCCAAATCATATATCTTTGTTCGACGCAGGCACACGACGCGTGATACGTCCATGGCCACACCCTGCGCGTCCCTCATCCGCTGTTGTCTGTCACAAACCGTCCTGTTCGCGGCCAGGACTCACTTTATTACCGCAGGCACCAACACAACACCACACCATCCCCGACTCCTGCTCCATCGCAGCCCCCTCTTTCATCAACGCCCTCATCGTCTCCCCACTCATCGCCTCCCGCTCTCATCGTCTCCCGCTCCCATCAACTCCCACCCCAATCATCTCCCGCCCTCACGTTAGATTCCCACTCTCCGAACTTCCCCTTCGATCCCAAATTCGATTTCACTCCTCCCCTTTTTTGCCTCGCATTCCGTCTCCTTTCGCTCCCCGACGCCAGTTCACCACCCGCCACCCTCATCCTCCTCCTCCTGCCCCCCTCCCCCTATCCCCCACTACCGTTCTCGCGCGCGCGCCCGAGCAGCCTCCCACTGCTCCGTATGCCGGCCCCGTCGCTGGAGCTGCTCTCGGGGCGCTCTTAATGTCGCCGCGGCGTCGTTGGATCCGCCGCCTCCGCCGCCGCCGCCGCCGCCGCCGCCGCCTCGGGCGCCGCCGCGCGCCAACTTTTTTATTGGCGATGAAACCGCCAAATGAGCCCCCGGCGCCGCCGGCTCTTCTGCTCTCACGGCTCCAGCGGAGGACGGGAGGAGGCGACGGAAGGGGGAGGGGGCGACCGGCGCGTGGCGGCTCCAGCGGCAACCCACCCTCCTTTCCAAATTAGTGGCGAAATCGCGCTAACACGAATGACATCGACGACCGAATGAAGACGCGTGTCTCCTCGAAATCTGTAGAGGTTTTTTACTGCACTATTTTATTCTTATATTTTAAACATTATCATCTAATTGAAATGATATATTAATTGTATGTCAATTATTTTCGCGTAGGGCACTGCACAGCACTGTTTCAATAATGATACTCTTGTTACTAGCACATATTCATAAGAAGAAATGTATCAAACAATTAAGTAGCAAAAGCAATCATGTAAAGAAAACCCGAATGTTTTAATTAAATGACGCACTAATATTAGAAAGATTTTCTCTGTAATTTAATATGTCAATCACATGTAAGAGAAATCTCAAAAACAGAAATTCGCCTTGCTTTTCAACACTACAACACTAGTTAAATATTTTCTGTCATAAAATCAGTATATAATGGACAATCCTGGTAGTACGTTACTTTAGCATTTTTTTACTCTTTAAATCGAGAATCATTTTTTTATGAAACTGGAGAATCTTATTGGTATTTAAACTAATATAAGATATTTGACATGCTTGTGGTAATAACGCATGCGTATAAATATTCTAAAAATTCCCTCAAGCAATTCCATTTAAAAAGCAATAATACAACCTTTTTTCTGAACACAATGTTCCATTACAACTCGTGTAGGGGTGTTTGAGATACACACATTTGTGTTCTTAATATATTGAACTTACAATATCGCTTTAATACAACACGTCCGAAAATCAAATTATATTGTTCATTAAAGCAAGCACAGCATACCAGGTACCAACATACTCTCTTACCGAAACTACTTCGATCCAGAATTAACCCATGCATTCAAGTTCACATCTCACTTGGAAGTATCCTACGTAAATTAATCGACTCCGATCCCATCGAGATTACACTTGTAGCTCTAAACGAGCACAAATCATTGAATATCCTCGAGTGTAAAACGAGAGAGTGGTAAAACCAATTCTCATAAAATCCAAAGCGTTCTAATATTACACGAGGGACTCGCTTTTGCATGATACTTGATTCCTTTTCAATAAAGTAGATGAGGAGGGGGGATCGCTCTCATTTCCAGATAATCATCTCCGATGTAATTAACGTGGTGGTATAATCAGCCGCATCCGTCTTTCTTGCGCTGGGTTAGCGCGCGCGGTATGTCAGTGGCTAACGAGCTGCTTCTTATTGAAGGGTAGAGAGCAGGCGGCAGCCGGTCTGACGGCTGGATTCTGGATTTCGCTCAGCTGTTACACAGCACTCGCTACTCGAGGTTTTTTTTTTTATTTCGACAGGCATTATCCAAAAGACGGGCGTGGTCCGCGTGCAGGATGAGCAGTCACAGTACACTCTAGATTTCGTCGCCTTGACGTTTCCTCCCGAGAAGTTACTTGGTACACCACTACGGTGCGTAAGCCCCGTCCACAATGCGATGAATGAAGTAACTTGGTAAAACGATTGGAGAAATCTGAAAAAATGGTAATTGAAGGTATTCTCACTATCTGTGCTCGTTTTCCAGAGTTAGCTAAGAATACAGTTGTTCGAATATTCGTTCTCCATTTTCTCGCGGTATTAAGTCGATTCTCAATCGAAGGGCACGATGAGAGAGAACCAAAATCCGTAGCTGAGTTGCCTTTGCAAATAATGTATATTACACTGGAGCGAATATTTTAGGAATTCTTGCCAAAAATGGTTGTTTCCATCTGTATTTATAATCCATCGTGAATGTGAAGTACGGTTGGGGACCCAAAACTCAAGAAAAGAATACAATACAAAATACACTTACCCTAATACAACGTCACACAGTTTTAACTGTTTTGACATTTAATGTATAAGTAAATACGAATCTACATTTAAAAAAAGTCATTTCTCGATATTTCGGGTGCTTTTACTAACCAAAGTAGGGCGAGCGAGGGGGTAGCGGATGAATTTCTCACTTCCATTACTTCCAAAGCCTGGATTCAACGCCCGTGCAAGATGCGAATTTGCAATTTTCGAAGACACGTAAATTCCGATAATTGAGAGATTTTAATGAAAATCGGAATTACTCCCATTTGATACGAGGATATTGTTCTACAAGAGAGAAAAAATTGCCGTTGCTGGGAATCGATCTTTGGCCTCCGCTACCACTCATTAAAAAATAAATATTTACTTTCACAAACATTTTAAGCATCCTGAAACTTGGTGAGAAATACTTTGAAGCACATATGATGATAAATTATTTAATTGTCAAATAGATTTCTAAAATAAAGAGTATGGTGATAAGTTTGAAAAACGAACGAATGTTAGTTTTTGAAAACTCAAGAGTTTTAATGAAAAAGACACTGCCAAATAATTTGGTTCCGGGCGCGTCAATAGATTAGGTCATTAGTGCCGTAAGTGTAGTACACGTTTTTCCTCGGGAGATGGCGGTGACCTTCCCTCGCTGAGTGGCGAGATCCAGCGCCGACCTACCGTCGGCTAGCGGGCATTCCCCCTAACCAGGACACCAGCGGGGCACCGCCCCAGCCGGAACAAGCTCTAAACGCTCGAAATATGTGGTGGTGTAAAGCATGTTAGTGTGTGTGTGTGGGTTAGGATAGAACAAGGAAGAGGAAGGAAAGATGACCCACGGTCCGTTTGTTAGGGCACTGCTCCGGCAATCGCCCGGAGAAACCACGGAAACTACCGATCAGAGCAGCCGGCCGCTAGAATTCTCCTTTAGACAGCGACTGAATTCGACCGATCTGAAAAGCTAGTGTCGATAATCCTACCGCCGTCAGGACTCGAACCTAGGACCTCCCGGTGGAGGCGATGACATCAGTTGATGCACTGAGCTGCCAAATAAATCAATATATTGACCTCTGTCCTCACTTTAACATGAGAGGAAAAAGTAGACTTCTTTTAAAAATCTTGTTCACGTATTTTCCAGCAATCGGTAAGATTTAACTTAAAAGCACGTCATACGCAGTTTTTAACTGTTTTTACGTAAAATAAATAAATAAATAAAAATTACGTAAAATGTTTGAAAAAAAAAACGCGTAATTAAACGCTGATTTAATTCATTAAGGGCTAGTTTTAAAGAAAAAGTTAATTAAGGAAAATTTCTCAGGCTTCATTAATCAAGATATAGGGCAGATTGGAAACAAATTTTCACTTCTCAACTTTATAATTTTTTATTCGTTTAAATTAAAATCTGACATACCATATTTATAAACACACTTTACTCTATTTGAGCGAAGAAATTGAAAAAAACATCTGAACCCAAATATTTCGAAAAATGTCCTAAACGTTTCCTATCAGGTACCCCCAAAAATTAAAAGATCCGTTTGAAATTCATAGGGCTTCGAATGCACCTAGATCGTTCGGGGATATCTATTTTGGAAAATTCTTGAGCATAATTTAGACCAGGCCGTTCCAACTCGGCCTCTCGCGGGCACGGGCACCCGCGGGCGCGCCCACGTGCATTCGTGGGTAGCCCAGGAGGAGGTTGGAGGGGGGCGCTCTTATCACTATCGCTTTGCTTTACGTGGAAGCAACATGAGTAGTGCGACGGCTGGCAGAGCCATAACCCCCTTTTCTGTCTCCCCGGATACCATGCCATCACCGATGCAGTTGGAGATAATTGATTTGCTAAACACCGTACATCTAAAAAACAAATATTTGAGCACCCTTAATTTGTCACTATGATATCAGACGATCAGGTGTCTCTCTGATTGTGAGAGATGATTTTCGGTGTGCCCTCCGTTTCCCAATGCAACCTCTCCCTGCTTCGTCTATGAGAGACGAATTGTCGTCAAAGGTCAAGGTCAACTCGTGCCCCGAGAGGTTCTATTTCGCCAGGTGCCGGCAACGATTGTTCACAGCACTCTGTGCTCGCCGGTCTCCACCAGTACTCGCGGTGGCTCGCGGGCGCCAGCTTGCCCGCCCGCGGGCAGCGTTGGAACAGCCTGGTTTAGACGGTAGTGTTTTCCACAGAAAAACTGACTGACGGGCGGGCATACAATAGGAGGGCGGGCGTAGGCGGGCGTAGGCGGCGTAGGCGGGCGTAGGCGGGCGTAGGCGGGGGGGGCAGGCGGGCGGTAGGCGTAGGCGGGCGGGCGTACGCGGTCAGACGGACGTAGGCAGACGGACGGGCAGACGGACGGGCAGACGGACGGGCAGACGGACGGGCAGACGGACGGGCAGACGGACGGGCAGCCGGACGGGCAGCCGGACGGGCAGCCGGACGGGCAGCCGGACGGGTAGACGGGCAGTCGGATGGTTGATAACCTTTATTTTGATATTACGAACCCACAAAACGTGGGTTCCGACAACACTAAGAAGGTAATTTACTTCACATACGAGCGAAAATATCCAATATTTCGGTATAAAACCTGTATTTCAGTCGCAAAATCCGCAATTTTCAATGCATCAATATACAGCTTATTGATTACACAACAATCTTTGTAGGAAATAAATACAAGTAAAACGGGATATTCTTGACTAATGGAAACGAAGAAAATTTGTCAATTTAGTCTCTAATGAAAAAAAACAATACAGCAAAAATTTATAATGTTTTTTATCTTTCGTTCCGTTTTTAAGCAGATTGAACAAGTATTGTAAAGGAAAGAGCACGGATTGTGAGCGAATTTTTATGATGTGTTGTTAATACTGATATCTAATAATACAACTGTACTGTATTTTTAATACTTTATATCAGTTTTCGAAGAACTGTATTTCATGTGAACGAACATGGTAAAAATGTCTGTAAACCCTCGTGCTAACCTTTGCTAAACGTAGTAGGTAAATGACTAGCGATGCGCAAGGGTTCTCTTCACGGTGAAAAATAAAACAATCTTTTAAACATCTTAAGGGTAACAGAGAGTTATTAATATGAATAAATTAATAAATTACGAATAAATTAATATGAATATAATTATCTCAAATCGAAATCAAATTATCGCGTGATTCTTGAAACTTTAGGATATTTGTGGGAAGTTTTTTTTATGCGAATCTAGTACAATCTTGAATACAGTCTTCAGTTACAATTAATGTTCTTAGTACACCAAATGGGCTGAAGGTAAATCAAGATGAGCATTTGATAAAGAGGCTAACAATCGGAGTAGTTTAATCATCAATATGAAACTTTGAACAATAAAAACATTAAGTTATTAGATTCAATAAATATTTTATCAACAACGTATGTCAAAGTATAATTAAACTTGCAATTATATGATGATTCAATATTGTTCCGGTTAATTTTCCTCTGATGATATATTACTTCATCATCTCTGATTATTTCCTTTTTTTAAACAAAATTAGTTGGTCCTAATTTTTATTCCATTTACATTTTAATTAATATTGAAAACGGTTAAATTAAACGTACATGGGAAACAAAAGTATCTAAATTTCAATATGCATTTTATTCGTTTCTAAAATTAGCAGAGGGTGAGTAACTGTTATCCCTGTGCTTGTTAGTGTTTCGCAGTATTATTTTACAACTACTCTCAAAAGATACCCCCGGAGGTAAGCCGCCACAACCAAAAAGTACACAAAACCCTTTGATTTAAGATAAGGAAATTCATTAAAAGGACTCTCACGAATGTTAATAGAGAAGTGTAGATTTTATATCTAATTCGCATTTGAAATTTTACCAGTAAATGACCACTGCACCGCATCGGACTCTTCGGTCCTAAGATTCGAGTCCTGACGATGGAGGATTGTGAATATTAGATCTATAGCTAGATCGAATTCGACAGCCGTCTGGATTCTAGCGGCCTACTACTCTAATCGATAGATTTCCGTAGTTTCCCCGATTAATGCCAGGCGAATGTCGAAGCAGCACTCTAACAAGCGGGCCATGGACCGCGCGCGATCTTTCATTTCTCATTCTCCCTTTACTTTTCTCATCCTTTCTCTACCCTTTCACACACACACACAAACACACTTCACGGTGTCATATTGTTGTCACACAAACACACACTTCACGGTGACATATTAGTGTCTCTGTGTCAAAATATTATCTTCAATGTTTGATGTACATTTATTTGAAGTTAATCTCAATATCTTTCAAAATATCAAATTAATGTGGATTAATGCTTACATGCCCTACTATTCTACTCACGCGGGGACCAGTCGGAAGCTTAGAGCTGGTCCCAGCTGGAGTGATACGTCACGTTGACAGTGATACCAGGAGACGGAATCTCGTAAGTCGATGTGTAGCTCGGCGCCGGATCGCACGTTCCAGCGAGGGGTCACCTACGGCTCTAAAGGACTTAGAAGCTGACGTGCCCAGAAACATTAATGAATGTTTCCAGCAAATGTTCATATATTGTGCACAAGTAAATATTCATATACTGTATTTAAAAATTGATTTTGCGTCATTTGCACCAGCACTAGGAAGTTGTCACTAAAAAGCTTTCTAGAAATGACATAAACATGACGTGGATCGGAGACTCACTTTATTACAGAATATTCTCTTTAAATTATGACGGGGTGGGGGACGTTCTAAACAATGAAAACGTAGAAATTGCCATTTCTTTTGACCATTCTCAATCATGGCTAACTGTTAGCCACTTGTCTTACTAAGTAGTATATTACAGTTGTATTCTCGTTAGCGAAGTAGCAGAAAATAATTACGCCAAAATACGTATTTAAATTGATTTCGGTAATTCTCGAGGAAAAGGAACAAAACTTCACCGTCGGAATTTGCGAGCGACCAAACCGATCAGGTTTTTGACGACCTACGCACGAAGGCGCGCAGGGCACGACGGTTTCTACTCGTTTGATTATATCGGAATCTTGCCAAAAAATCTCGTTTGTCCGGAGACACTGTGTTTGGCAACCTCGTACCTGGTGCTCTCCCATCGGCGATCGCCCCCAAGCTTCAAATTAATATACGAGGTTCAATAGACAAAGAAAAGCTGAATTTTTGAATATTCATTCATGCAGGTCTATATAGGAAAATGTTTCTTTTCATCCAGTGACATTGATACTGGCACAAATATCATGCGTTTGTTAAGCATAGCGTTTGCAATCATTACATCTGGCTGTAGTTGCTGTGTCAATTAAATATGATCAGAAATTCGCATATTAGTGTCTCTGTGTCAAAATGTTATCTTCAATGTTTGATGTACATTTATTTGTAGTGAAACTCAATATCTTTCTAAATATCAAATTAATGTGGAATATTTTGCAAGGTGTAAAGATAAGTGATTACAATTGTTGAGACGAAATGAACTACTAATTCATTAACTGTATCATAACAGCCAAACAACAAATTCTATTAGCACATAAGAAATATGTAGCTAGTGAGGTTTCAAAAATAACATATATATATATATATATATATATATATATATATATAGCGTGATATAGATGTGTGTAGGAGGTCAATAATGAACAGGCACGACAATAAAATTTTTGCCATTCGAGATAAAAAGTATGGGAGGCTATAAAGACTATGGGAGCGGAAAGTACGAGACCCTGTACGTGAAAATGGGACGAGAAAGGAACAATACTTGATTTTCGTAATAGATTAAAGACGATACATCCTTGTAATATGCATGCAAGGTACCATGAATTAATATGTCACATTTTAAATGTATTTAGTCTAAAAATTATAAGTCATTTCGATTGGCATATATACTATTAAATTAGTAGGCTCGCGTCAATAGTATTCATTTAACGGAAATATCATACACGGAGAATTCAGATAGTAAGATATGTCACAAAACCGCTCAGTTTTGGAAAACTATAAAAACTAAGCTTAGGAGGTGCCAGTATGTTAGGGACTGCGCGGCTACATTACAATATTTTGTGTAGCAATATATTTAAAAAGCATTAAGGTTTATTGGAAATGATTTTCTTAAGATTCCAGCCGAATGAAGATGACTGCCGCCAATGTCCGGCTCTCAGGTTGCTGTGAGTTGGCGTGGATCAACCTGCGGGCCGACACGTTCTATCGCCCGCCGATCACTCCATCACGTTATCGCAGCGAGATGCCAGAATTTCGGAGATTTATCGCGCCCGCGGGTCGCGTCAGTCGTTATTCACCGTCGGACGTCTACGGCATTATTAATGTACTACAAAACATCCTGCACGCGGGAAATTGTAAGATTATCGGATGGCGATGGCCGAACAGTAGCGACCCAGTTTGGAAAAACCTATCTTATGATACATCGCGTTTTCGCAAAGCACGTTTACGATGATTTAAATTATAATATGCACTTGGTTGTAAAAATTAAATTTAATTATTAGTTGCACAATCTTTTCTTAATTCAATACATTATAATTAAGCCCTACGACGACTTCAACTAATGTACAGAATTTAGACGTAATGCAAACACTATTGATTGCATCAAACACATATTCTATTTAAAACAAATTAATTGTAGCTTTTAGTTCGGAAGTAAGAGTACGATATAAAAAGATTGAAATTCGATAATATGTAGATAGTTTTTAAAAGCATCTGTGCCAATTCATTAACCACCCCTGTCAAAAAGTTGTTAGTTCTGAAATTATCGATCAGAATGCCAATACTCCATTAATTTCATTGCCCGCAATTTTTTCAGATGTTACGTGACTGGCATGACAAATAATTGCTTTTAAATTAATTTGTAGTCAACTGACGGAATTTTTACTTTTCTCGCGGTCCCAAATATATTCAACAACAAGGCTTCATTTATTGATATTTACCAAAATGATTTCATAGATTTATTATTATA
Organism: Teleogryllus oceanicus; assembly: GCA_964035755.1. Lineage (NCBI taxonomy): Eukaryota > Metazoa > Arthropoda > Insecta > Orthoptera > Gryllidae > Teleogryllus > Teleogryllus oceanicus. The sequence continues at coordinate 241,087,217 of CAXIVR010000001.1, forward strand.
CATAATTTAAACGTAAAGAACGTAGCAGCGTTATTAATAACGGTGAAAAGTATTACATGTAGATTCAGTAAAATGTATAAAACTCGAAAATAAACTTACGAGTCATGATAGCAAGTACCGCGAGAAATCAAATAATTTTACTTCCTAATAATTGTAAACACATTATAATATTACTTGAAGTACTTATGGGCAGATGTATTAAAACATCATTCATACACACACTTATGAGTGTAATTAATTTAAATAGTTGTAACTTAGTAAGTGATTTACCTGCATTTATAAATAAAAAGTATATTAGTTCGTTAACCAAGTATCACTTTCTGAAATCAGAATATATGTTCATCTTCCAACAGAAGTTTAGGGAAAATGTTGATATATGAAGGTAAAACTCTAATAAAAACTATAACGTTTATTCATTGGGTTAATAAACATAGTATCACAACTAACATAATCTAGAACAAACCAAAATTCTCTGCTCATAACAATTCATGCACCAGGCTGTAATGCATGTCTCAATACATCATCTAAAAGCACACCTCTAAATTCTCTTTTAAAATTGTTTTCATTTGCAACCGGAACATTGAACTCGTGGAACTCCACTCCATTAGCAGCGTCGATTCTCTCTACAAAAACACTTAAAAACGAGGAAGAATATATCATTCACATTTATTCATTCCGACTTCAAGAGCCTTACAATTTTCCCCTTGAGGGTTCCAGTCGCGAAGAAATCATGCCATGTCATATACATCCTGTTTTCTCTGCTGAGTACATCCTTTGTGCTCGCATCTCGAGTGAGGAGTGAGGTCGAACTGAGGAAAGAAGAGATGCCGGGGGCTGCAACGGGACTGCATCAGCATTCATTAGGACCGAACGAGAAAAAATCTCAGCTGAAAACCTATCAAGGAAGGCCTTTTCAGGAATCGACTGCAAGTCCCTGGGCTCCCGAACTCGCCGCTGGGACCATCCGTCTAATAGCATGGTTCGCCAGCGAGGCGCTTTGGGTGCGGCAGAGGACCTGGCCCCGCGGGGCAAGCGCCGACGAACCTGAAGACTGAGGCGACGGTGACAGCGACGGTCTACGCGAAAGCGACAGCGATGGAAGGGGGGCTGTGCCAGTGGGAGATACGGAAGTGACTGACAGGAAGCAATGATGCCAGGATTGGAGGAGGCGAACAGGTGAAAGAGATGACGGAGGCCGAGGTAACGCACGCGACGACGAAGGAAACGACGGCGGAGGTGGTGGAGGAGGAAATAATGGTAGTCGTAGTGATGGAACGTAAGGAGGAGGAATGAAGTAATGAAGTTGAAGTTAGAGGCGGGGATGGAGTGAACGTGATAGTGGAGAGATTGGAAGCAGCGAGGATGGAAGTAGCGGTGACGGTGATGGTGGAGATTCGGCAGAGCTGAATGGCAGTACGTGAAGGTGGAGGAGAGAAGAGAGGAGAGGAGAAGAGAGTAGGGGAGGAGGGAGGAGGGAGGAAGAAGAGAGAGGAGGGAGGGAAGGGAGGAGGAGGAGGGAGGAGGGAGAAGGGAGGAGGAGGAGAGGAGAGAGGAGAGAGAGAGAGGAGAGAGGAGGAGGAGAGGAGGGAGGAGGGAGGAGGGGGAGGGAGAAGGAGAAGGGAGAAGGAGAGAAGGGAGAAGGAGAGGAGAGAGGAGGAGGAGGAGGAGGGAAGAGAGAGAGAGAGGAGAGAGGAGAGGAGAGAGAAGAGAGGAGGAGGAGGAAAGGGGAGGAGGGAATGAGATTTGGAAACGGTGGACGCAGTGGAGTTGGAGGTGGTGGCAGTAGCGGTGGCGATGACCGAGACGAGGCGGCGGCGGCGGCGGCGGCGGCGGCGATGGCGGCGACGCTAACGCTGCGAAGACCCCCGCCGGCCTCCAACCGACGCCGCTCATGAACACTGCCACTAAATCATCCGATCGAGCGTGGCGTCGTCGCCGCCGCCGCCCTCGCCGCCACCGCCACCGCCACTGCCACAACAGCCACCGCCCACCCCCGCCCTCGTCGGCCAGGCGTCCGCAGCTCCGGCGGTTCCTAATTGCCGTCGCCAGAGCTTTGGCTCCACAGGCGGCGCCGCCCTGCCTCCCCGCCCCCCGCCGCCACTCGCGTCCGCTGCCCGCCCTCCCAACACACGCTCGCGCTCCCGCGCCGTCGAGCAACCGTTCCTCTTCCTCGGCGGCCTTCCTCCCGGCAACCCTGGCGTTGCAATCGCCCACCAGCGGCCAACCGAAGGGTAGCTTTAAACGCAACCACTTTTCATCTCGCGATTCAAGATCCTGTCACCATACGTAAAATATCTCGCGGGTGAAACTTCTACTTACTCATTTTCCCACTATCTCATCCATCTTCATTATATCGTAATTTCATTCATTCTTTCCGATTCCCTGCCCGTGCTGCTTGCGTAGACAAGTACGTAACATGGCAACATGAGACGTCAGCCACCGGTTTTTTCATGCACCTATTGTCCAATTTAAATTTAGTGACTTGTGACAGATCCTCAACTGAACGCGGTTATCTTATCGGGTTCTTTGTTACGACTTTAATGTTAGATATGAAAGCTCCCGATTGGATAACCGCGTTCAGCTGATGATGTCACAAAAATACATTTAAATCGGACAATAATCCCGCCGTCCTGCCCACCACTACTCGTGCCTTGCCTCACACCATCGCGTTCTCTCACCCGCTACCTGCCACCCACCGCCACCCTGCCGCCTCGCGCTCGCTCGTCCTCAACCTTGCTGCGCGATGACCTTGTCGCGCAGCGTCCGGCTGCGTTGCCCGCGGTGTGACGCCTCGCCACTTCGCTCCCACGCTTCAATCGAACATCCGCCCGGCCTCCCCGCTGCCGCCGCCATCGCCGCTTCGCTGACCCGCCACCTCGCCGCTTTGCCGAGCCGTCACGCCCTCACTTCCCTCTGTTGCGGCCCCGCCCCCTGCATTCTAGCCATCTGGCTCCTTCGACTTCACGCCTGCCCCTAGGTTCTGCTGACTCCCGCTCGAAGTGAAGAAGAGATATTAGAAGGTCTCAAAGTTCTCAAATACTTCTATTTGCTCTTCAATTAGTATGAAATATAAGAAAATAAATAATTATGCATTTATTCAAGTTAAATTTATGAAGTAAAAATGACATGCACGTTCAGTATAACAGGTCATTTAACAAGTTTATTTCTTATATATGGTCTTTAAAGTCAGCCAACACAAATCGACAATGAACTATCAATTTCCTTCCACCTTTGAAATTGATTATATAGCTTTCGCAATATTGTGACAATGAAAATCACTCTGATAATCCTCATATTTATTTCCAGTTCATTTTTGGTGCATTTGGCAGAGTCGAAAACCACTCAGCGATACACATTTGTATTTCTTCCTCGCCTCTCGAACATAGAAATTGCACAAATCCAAAGTGTGCCTTTCGCAGCGGTATATGTAAGTCGGTGTAGCCTCTATTCTCCAACCCCGTCTACTGGACAATCCGCTTCCCCGCCTCCCGTCAGAAGAGCTGCCATCTCTCCAAACCCTCGCCACGCGGCGCCGCCCCCGCCGCTCCCTCCGCCTCCGCGGCCACCGCCGCTTTCGCCGCCGCCTCGCGCCGCGGCCCGCGGCCCGGACCCCGCGTTCGCGTCTTGTATTCCCTGGCGGCGAGCCCCAAATTACAGGAAACAAAAAGACGAGCTGCCGAAGCGGCCACTCGGACGGGCGCGGGCGGGAGAGCGGGTGAGAGCTGACCAGCGGCGGCGATGGAGGCGGCGGCGGGGCGGGGCGGGGCGGGCGGGGGGTGGCAATGGAGGCGGCGGCAGTGGCGCTGGCAGTAGCGGTGGCGGCGGTGGAGACGGTGGCAGTGGCAGTGGCAGCGGTGGCGACGGCTGTGGCGGCGGCGGTGGGGTTGGCGGTGGTGGAGGCGGAGGCGGCGGTGGCGGCATTGGTGGTATTGGCGGTGGCGGAGGTGGCGGCTACGGCAGTGGCGGTGGCGGTGACGGTGACGACCGTGAGGGCCCGCCAGCACTGCTCCATGCCATTCGACGCCCAACGGCCCTACGCCATGGTAAGCTCAGGAGCATAGAACCCGTTCCCATTGGGATGTTTACAAAAAAAATTCTTAACTCACAGAATAAAACGCTGAGCCCTTTTTTTGAACTGTTTGCTACACAAACAAAAAATTGTTTTAAATGTACAAATATTTCATTTCTCGCCGTAAAAAATGAACGCCAGCGTAAATACTAAAAAAATCATTTCAATATTACGAATGTTAGAATGATTGGACGTACAGTCTTGAGGTCTGTAAATCTTCACAGACTTTAGGTGGTTTTAATTATTTTCTACAAAAATTTGTATTAATATATTGTAAGATGGATACTCTTAGGAGACACGTGGTTAATCATTGTCTTTTAATGAATGTTATGTGCGCTATTCTTGCGCACAGAGCGGTTGCCGTTCCAACCGCCAAACCAACGTTGATCATGAATGTTAGTGAAAATTGGGATATTACTGGTAAATACATAAACTAAAATATTCTATCGTCACAGATGGACTTCTGCTTTTCGACACCATTGTTGAACTCAATTACCATGCTCCTGGATCCTTAGCTATGAAATACATTTTGAAAATAGCATATTCAAGAGCATTAGAATTTGCATTTTAGCTAGAAGAATTTGGAAAAGCAGATACAAAGGGCCGTGAGCTAAGAGTCAAAATTGCGGATGTCAACAAAAAAGCAAACTCCCGGAAGATATTCACGAAATTGGGAAGAAATGCCATATCGGATTTTATAAGCATAATTCCAAATAGGAAGAGGAAAAGGGCAAGGCCAAGAGAAAGCTGCGCGGAAGAAGTTAATAACGATGTTAATAACGAAGTTAACGAATTAACAATGTTAACGAAACGAAGATGGTACCTGATGTGGGAAGAAAGATAACAATGAATACATTTATTTTGTCTACTTGACCTTTGACAAAAATTATAACTTTACCTTATTATGCTATAATGAGATGTTTTTCCAAATGTGGGTATCTAAATCGTAACAATATCTTTGCTTGTAGTCTTAACAAGTGGTCTTGTCTCTATTGTATTTTCCAAATGATAAACAGCTAATGTTGGGATACTCTCCTGTTCGCCTATAGGCATTAAAGTAGCTTTCTCCTTCGAATATTGATAGTGACCTTTGAAGACATTACATGATGAGCAGATAAGTAATGGGAAAGTTTCAGAGTCGCAGGACGTAGATCTCTGGGAAAACAATTATCAGAGGATGTTAAAACGCTGAATCATATAATACATTTTTTCCAATCACGCGAACATAATACGTACAAACGTGATCCGTGTACTTACATTTTCATTCCTAATTCCTTATTACAGGTACTTCAATAAATAAATCAATGGTTTTGAGATGTTTAGTGTTTAGAAGTGTTTTCAATTTTGCAGAATATATAATGTTGGACCTTGAAATAAAATGTTCTACCCTCAAAAGCGATGTTTTTTCCTTAAATATGTACTTCAATGTCTACTGTGACATCTTAAAATATTAGTTTATTTATTTTTAAATAGTTTGTACTAAAATGTATTCAAAATTTGAAGTTTTTATAAATTAAGAAATAATTATATAATATAATAAATAATTTAAAAATATAAAATAAATATAAACAAAAAAATATAGTAAATAATATATTCGTTTTATTTACCCTACGTAATATCATCTGCATGGCTCGTCTGGAAATGAGCAAGAAATATGTTTTGGTGAATTAAAACGGCCAGTGTAAGAGTTGCTGTTGCAAATAACAAGAAGTACTAGAGCAGTATTTACTAGAAATATGACGTGGGTTTATTATCCTTAAACAAGGAGTCCTCATAGGTTATCTAACCTCGCCTAGTATGCAACTGCTACTTCGAAATCACACAAATCGTTGTTGGGTCGTTAACTTTTACGCATATTACATCATTTCTGACATTTCTGTAGAGCATTATTACAAAATAAGTCGACAACTTTCCCTCTGTGTTAGCACAAAACCAATCCAAAGTGCTTCTTCCTGACACGTTTTCAATCGTTTGTGGTACGGAAATCGAATCAAGATTTGATTACGAAAAAACAATAATCTCCTCCAAGGACATGCACATCACGATGGCCTCTCCACTCGTATCTTCTAGTACGAAGTCCTTTGATACAATTTAATCAACAGTGGTTTAAAGTGAAATGATCACAAAAAATAGTAAGATACGAACCAGCTTGGAAGAGCGGCAGAGTTAATGAAGTTGTCTTATGACACTTCCAAATTACTAGTAGATACGGTTACACAATTACAAGAACCTCGCCTTTACGATACGTAATTCGATTAAAAATGTTTTCCACCGGCTGTTACCTTCATGTAATCAGTTGACTGATAATGAATACTGCAACTATTAATCGCTATAAATGTTCGCTGGAGATAGCAGAAGAATAGTTTTATAATATACTGAAAAAATATGAAGTAACTTGAAAATAATGTGAAATCTAACCAACATTATGATCATCACAGAGGTAATGCATTATTTAATAAAATGTTAGAAGAGATGTCGGTGATAGGCAATCAGTATACAACAATTAAGCAAAGTTTCCTGGGTATATCATGTATCCCTGATAATTGCTTTAAAAATCAAATGGAATCTCATGAAATCACAATATTGGACAAAAGCACAGGAAATCGAAACACTTGAAACATAAAAACGTACAAAACGCACGGCAATAGAAAGTTGGTTAGATTTAATTTAGCCCATAGAGTGTTTTCTAAAGAGTTGTCCATGTTTGCTCTGTTGAAACAGAAAAAAAACTGTGATTCACAAATTCTAGAAAAGGAATGTAGCGATGAGGCAGATATAGGGAAGTAGGAGAGGCGGGAGAAGTATAAAGATGATTCAGGAGAGATTTATAAGTTGGAAGCGGGGTTGGATTATTGTACACCGGAATATTTAGATAGAAAGGAAACAGATAGGAGGAAGGTATTGCCATGGGCAGAGAGGAGGGCTATGAAGTACTTAGAGAGATTAGGAGGTGGAAAAATAGAAGGAATGAAATGACCACAAAGACGTGGGGAGACATTTAAAAGGGTAATAAAAGAGGGATGTCAAGGTTAGAACAAGAGCGTGTACAGTTGATAGTAAGAGGGGATTTGTTGGGATATAAGAATTCAGAAGAAGAGAGGAGGGGCAGAGTGTTTGTAGAAATGAGATTGAAAGTGAAAATTATAATTAAGAGCACCTTTTGTGGAGTAAGAAAAGCAAATCGAAGACCAATGAGGCATATACGAGTAAATTTATACTAGTGTACCAGGATATCTGAAACATAGGTAGAGAAGGATAATAGCAAGGCTTCGGTTGGGAAACGAGTTGAAAGCAAGAAAATATTGGCGAAAGAAGAAGATAAATTTTGTAGTAAGTTTTCGAGAGATGTATGGAAATAGAAACTTAAGGAAACACAACAAATTGCGGGTTTCACGAAAAGCTTAAACGTATGTTAAAAGAATTAGGAAAGAGAGAGATTGGGAAGTATAGGAGGGAAGAGTGAGGGAGAGGTAGAATTGATGGAAGTGTTGAGATAATTACTTAAGGTGCAATACGTATGTATGTAAAATTATATGTGAGCGAATCCAACTCTGATCCAGCTGCGAGGACACTTACGCACATATTCTCGTGACAGAAGGGAATTAATTTAGAAATCAAATTATCACCTTCACCAATTAGATCAAATATTTCACCATCAGAAATATTATCATACAGATATTAAAACACATTTATTACGTGACAGTAAGATACGGTACCTAAATATCTTCTTCTTTCGCTATTTCTTTTCTAGCGAAAAAATGAATCATCGCAAAAATCTAAAACCAGTGGCGCTACCATACCACATACTTCAGCGCATAACGGGTAACATAAAAGCTAAACTCCAGCAGAAGTTTTGCACATGCATTGAACTACTTCGGTTGTAACATACAAATTGTAATTAACTCGAATTCAAGTTTTCGAAGACAACGATGGGTTACTGCACTTGAGGATCGCCTCATTGACGCAACACATGATTCTTCGAGTGTTAACTTCTCGCAAAATTAGATGCCCGAGCTAGAATTTGGACTTGAGAAAACAAATATCTGCGTTCAACACGCTAGCCATTACGGCACCGTGCCCATTAACAGTTTATATGCCAATACACATCCTTTAAAAAACTTACCTTTAATTTTTGGAAGATAAAGAGTTTTTATGAAAAGGCACTGCTTTCAAATAATTCAGTATATTCTTTTCAATCCTTACAAAACTCTCATAGACTTATTTCTTTCATCTTTGATGAATGCCTATAGTTTATTAATTAAAACAACAGTTCTACTTTAAATTTTAGGCATTCAGACGTATATCAATACATCTGAATGTCTAAAATTTAAAGTGAACTTTTGTTTTAATTAAAAATCCCATTGAAAAAAATGGTGGTATTTAGAGAATATTCGCGGAGAAATTGTTACAATTTAACTCAAAATTATGCGAAAATTACCGACGTTTTGAACAAATTATAATTGATATTTAAAAATATCTTTTTGAAGTATCTCTTTTATAATCTCATTTAAAAAATCTAACCTCCATAATGGATTTGAACGAGAGTGTGAAAAAACTGAACATTAGCAATTTTTAAAGGTTTTCATGAAATTTACACTCATCCCCTATTTGTAGGATAACCTTGTTATATTCAAGAAAGAAAATTTTAAGAAAAAAATTGAAGCTATGTTTGAGAAAATTTTGTAAATGTCCCAGGGGTTTCTCATAAATTCCTCTCAAAAATAAAAAAGATAGGCTACAAATGCGTAGGGCCCCGAGTTCGATCAGATGTCAATGTTTGGGAAAATATTGTACGTGGCTTAGGCACTAGGTTCTCATGGACGGACAGATGGAAGGGACGGTGTGGGAGTGTAGTGTGGGGTGGGTAGGTGGGGTGGGCGTGGTGTACATACGGACGCGGGCAGCTGAGCGCACACAGGCGGACGGGCAGACATAGGTTTTGAAAAAAACACTTTTCCGGTATCAGCCCCCCCCCCCCAAATCATGTTTTTCGTCAAAATTTCGAATTTTTACTCTTCGATTATTACAAAACTTTCTAACGAAAGTAAAAAAACGATTACCCACCTGAAAAATTTGAATAAAGTGTCCAGAAATCATTTTTTCTGTATTAGTGTCTAAAAGGAATAAAAAGGTATAACAGCAAACAACAGCAACTGTAGGTAAACGTCAACGACATCTTAAATAAAACACTTAAAACAACATCCTCCACTCAACATAACTGAAATACTCATTTTTTATATCGCAATCACAATTTCTGGTGTCGAAAAATAAATTATTTTTCTCTCAACAAACAGAAAGTTCTCTGTAGCTTCTTGCTAGCTCCCGATAAAAAACACCACTACTTTTAACAGTCAACTAAAATGTAAACAACAGTTTTGCGTGTTCACTCGCATGCAATAATACTTGAAAGCAGAGATCGAACGAGGAGTAAAATTGGAAACGGGAAAGATTTGTGGAAACTATACCCTATATTATTATTATTATTATTATTATTATTATTATTATTATTATTATTATTATTATTATTATTATTATTATTATTATCAGTATTGCTATCATCAGTATTCTGAAACCAAAGGTTCATAAACAGCGCTCTTCGACACCCTGAGAATCAGCAACATATTCAATGTTGGCTACGGAAAGAAACTGAACACAAAATCAAGAATCAAGAAAGTCATAAAGTCGGAAGAAAGGAGTTTTAAATCTTTGTGTGTTTGTAATTCGCAGTGTTTTGAATTAGATTAGAAACCCATACACATTGTGGATAAGTTGATATGCGACCCATATTGCAATGCCCGCTCAGCGAAATAGCAGTAAGACGTAATTGCAACAATAATTTGGCAGTAACACAAAGAAGCAGACCTCTTCAATGGTTAAAAGGGAGACCAAATTGATTGTCTATCTATTGAATATTTTTATCTTCGGTGGTATCCACTTACATTTTAAATCAATTCACATTTTAAAAAACAATTATAACATTGGCATCTGAACACTAAAATCCCAACGTTTCGCGACATGTTTTATTAGTTTATGGTTCCCAAGTTGGATTTTTAATGTTTTTCTTTTTTGTCTCAGAACATCTCATCATGCGACTACGTTGCGTACCGAATCGTGATTTTAGTGCATAGATGCCAATTAAATAATTGTTTTTTTAATGTGAATTGATTTGATTGGTTTTAATGTAAGAGGATACCACTGCACATACAACTCGTCAATGATTCTTCCAATAATACGGATTGGTGCCCCGGGTAACCTACCGGGTTCGTCCGATTAACGCGTTTAACAGAAAGGACAAAAAGACGGCCCAATATACAAGTAGATACAGGGAGTAAAAGTAGATTGGGAGCCGCCGGAACTGCGAAGAACGGAAATGCGATAAGTGCTCTTCAAATACAAAACAACTGCCATAGAAAGTTAGCAATGATAGATTCAAAAAGCAAAGCGAAAATAAATCGCCTCTATTTTTATAGAAGTGATTTATGTTCGTAAAAGAACGCGCAGAAGAAGAAGGACAGAAATAGCAAAATGTTAGCCTTTTCAATAGAATAATACTAGATGAGAAATTACAAGGGGAGTAAAACGCAAAGGCGCACAGAATTTGCAAGGGGTGTAAGCCCGAAAGAAGGAAATGCAGTGATGTAGTTTTGATGTTACGAGTCTTCTAAAAAGAAACGGGAGTGATAATTGCCCTCTTGCAAGATTCTCGGTTGCTTTTCTCAACAAAATATTATAATACGAAAGATACTGTTTCCAAAATGTATGTCATTCCGACACGTTTCATACACTCAACCGGAAATATGTGAACCAAACGAAATACAAAGTAAGGGCGAGAAAGTAAAAAGGCCTGCAGTCTGTAAGTTGGTCTACCAGTTCGTCAACGACATACTCGAACGCGAAGGATCCCCAAATCTTGCAATCCACAGACCTAGCAAAAATCCCCAAACCTTGCCTAGTGTTTAAATGTCGTCAGATCTGAAACTTCGTATGCATATTGTATAAATTAGAACGATCCAAAACAACTTAGCTTAGCACATAGTCAGGAGCGCATTGTATGCCTGTCGGGGAAGGGGTAATACCAGTGGCGTGGCATGGGTCAGCCGCTCGGGGCGAAGGAAAATTTCACCACCCCTTATTTAGATATTATAATTTAAAAGACTAAAATATACAAGCTTGAACAACGAAGCAGATAGTCAAACATACAATTGCATAAATAAAAACACATGTATTAAATAAAATATTTAATACATAGTCGAATGTATATGTAGACGAACGTGAGTGTATGTATATACATACATACATATACAAATGAGTAAGTTAATGTGAATTGGACGATTGTCGATCCATCAATGAAACTTTCTTTGAATTGTCAAAGCGTCACTCAAAGATTTCCCTGGAGGGACTTATCCGTACTGTAATCTAATTTGCAGGTGTTATTATAAGATATTGAACAATATCCTTTATACGAAAGAAGTCATTCTCGTGAATATTAGTCATAAAAAATCCAAGCACATAATATAACAAGCCATGTCCCTACAAGTCAAAACAGACTATGTTGCCAGTCGCTACAATGAGCAAGATATTATTATACATTCATTTAAAGAAGTCGTCACAGAATAAGTAATGAGAGATTTCGTGATTATTTCAATCGGTCCGAATCGTACGTGCGACAATAATATGAAATGATTTAAATTTTTACAAGATATTATTATTATTATTATTATTATTTATTATTATTATTATTATTATATTAATAATAATAATAATAATAATAATAATAATAATAATAATAATAATATAAATTTTGGCGCCCCCTAAAATTGCGGCTAGGAGCGAGCCACCCCTACCGCCCTCTCTTCGCTACGCCATTGGATAATACGTTAAAATAAAAGTGTTTTATGTGATGTCGAAATATCGCAACTAGTGACATATTAAATTTAATTTTAAACAAAGTAAGAATAAATTGGCATAAATTACAAAAGTGGCGGAATGACTGACTTATTGGGATGCAATCTCTCAGGTCTATCACATCCGTTATAGCGAACTCGCGCATGCGCAGTGCGACTTCTGTTCTGAAATTGGGTAATCTGCGCATGCGCGCATTCGCTAAATCTCTGAAATTGTTCGTCAGAAGGAAGCGTGTAAATCCGCTTCTAGTGAAGTAAACTGATGCCAATCAAAGGAGAAGGGAAAATAACAGTGATATGAGAGTGAATGATTCATGTGCGTGAGCAATATATAAATTTGTCACACAATATTTTGTATTAATTGTGCATGTTTGTATAGTTTATTGTATTCTTTTACCATTATTATAATTGTGGTAGCGGGTCAATAATTCGGACGTCAAAAACCCAGGCCATCGAAATCCGGATGAGATTCACATAAAGTGAATACTGTTTATCTCTATTATTAATGTCTAATGCACGCAGAATTTGAAAGAAAAATATGCGCCTTGGGCCAAACGAGAGGTGTCTATGGTTTCCTTAAATGCTCAAAAAACGTGAGAAAAGTTTTATAACAATGAGGCAGTTTCGATTTTGACTGAAAAATGCAAAATTTTAATTGTGTTATTTCGCCTGTTCTAGGCCTTCATCAATTTTTTTTTCGTCCACGGCTCCCTTGACCTAAACGAAACTTCCCCCGGCTTCCCTCGTAACAATAAGTTTCAAATATAAGGGTTAATATAGGCCTACTATTCAACACAAATGAGAAAGGGATATAATAGGATATATATATAAGGGATATATATATGAAGGACTTGCCGTGTTGTATTATTCCACAATTAATCAGTAAAATAAATCATATGCATTAAAATATCATCTAGTATATGGATGATATTTGTATAATATGTACAAAATACATAAATGACACAAAGATTAAAGTAAATCACATCTAAATATCATTTTTAATTAATCTCCGCGACGCCCCTATCGGAAGGCCGCGACGCACGTTTTGAAAACCCCTGGCCTATTCTAAATCAAATTCGCACTCAGTGCGACACTCCTTACGACACAGCTGACGTCACGCAACAGCAAGGTACCACAGAGGCCTCCCGCAGTCGAATCTTTGCTATTCCCGTGTTGCCGTATGGAACAGCAATATTTTGAAACTATTGCATTATTATAACATCTGAATTTACTTCTCTACGTTATTACATTGTTCGCGAAGACTTTTTGGTAGAATATTTAATAATTTGCAGTGTTACACGGCCGATCCGGGTGGTCGAGATCGCTGAGGCAGTAGTGCCGTATCGATTTTGGACCGAAGGATTGCGCGTTCGAGTCCCATCTCGAGCATGATTTATTTATTTTTTATTTATTTTACGTCAAAATGATTGCATTTGTGTTCGTCCTTTCATCCCTCATAATCACCCTTTCACTTCATTCTGTATTCCCTGCAGAAGGCTCTTGCTCATAAAGGGATATTAGTTGGCTAATTAAAGAAAGTGTTATACTAGAAAATTTTCTTTGTTGTTTTTGAGCAGTGTGCGTGCTACTTTGTGTGGTTTTCTTCTGCAGCACTTTTGTTACTGCACGCTACTGGTATTAACCTGTTGAAAAGTGTCGACATGGCTAAAAGCGTAAATAATGTATGATTTACTGCAGGAGCAGTATATTTATTACTATACGTTACTGTATTTATAAACTACTCTATTTTGTTGTAGGCCTATATCGGGCAGTACATAAAATAAGAACACATGCAATACTCTACATATGATAAAGTATTTCTTTCTGTAATTGAAAATGAAAAAATACTACGTTAATGGTTTTATTTCATGCACTACACTTCTAAAATCATCAGAGTGGATTATGTACGATTTTATCAAATTTCTTTTTGCATTGAAGAGGCTACTTATTAGTTCATTTCGCAAATACGGAAAATTGATACTCCCAAAGAAGGCCAGACCAAGAATTTTTTTTAAAGGGTTTTCTTTTAATTTTTAAAAATTTTTAAAATTTACGCGTTACTGTTTGATCACTGGCTACCTTAATATTATCATCTGTGCTTACGATATATTCACAGTTAAGAAATCTATTTTAATTATTCCTTCCAGTGTATAAAGACAGAGAAACCTTGCAACAATACTTGTTATATTTACATACCCTTTAAAGGAATAATTTCATCGTGTAAATATATATTTTTACTCCAAATTTAGACATGATCGCAAACATTCTGGCACGAGAGAATAAAATCTTTATATATGATCCGCTGGATTTTTACACATTGTTTACGGTTTTCAATATTCGCTCGAAAAATTAAGTAAGAGATTATTATGAATTTCAAGTTTTCGCTGACCACTGAAGTGCAAGAATCAGACGCTTAATATTTTATGGACCACAGAGTAATCATCCCTGAAAGTCTTCATCGGTGTTGTTAATAATAACTAGTATAAAATATTATAAATTACAGCCATTTTTTTAAATTTTGCAGTCAAAGATAATTGCTATTAACATATCTAGTAATGTTACGAATGTGTTTACTGCAGAGACCAAAAATTGAAAATCGAGGCGGAACATAGCGGAACTGAGATTTTTAATTTGGACGAGGGAATAATAAACTCTAATATTCCGTGGTACGTTCAGCATTTTATCGGGCATCATAAACTCCCAAGATTTATGCGAAAATTTACATTACTCCGATAGTAAACAAACGAATGCTGTTGCTGCGGCACGTTTGTACGATATTGTCGGGTGTTGTTTGTGCTATATCTGTTTAAACAATATTAGTATACCGTGGTTCGAGAAAAAGTGCGCGTATCTAAAGCAATTTTAGACGCATCAGTAGACGTCGCACGGGATTTGATTCCCAGAAATATCAAAATCAGATATTAATAGGCCAACTAGGAATTTAAAGTATGGCAAATTCAAAATCACGTAGATGTGATTACAGCAGATATATTGCTTACTTATTTTAAGTTTAAGGTAAACTAATTTACGCTTATTCCTTTTATGAAGACAAACCGTTTTCTTACGTTTGACAAAGACAAACAAGGCAACCTCATTGGGTTTATTATTCAATGCTGACAATAATATGCGCATTCACACCATCAGTTAATATGATTAGCGGAGATGAGTTTGATTTGGTGAAATGCCAGGAAAACGTTAATTTATTTAATATATATTTTTAAAATTTTACTATTAATAATATTACAATTAATAATAACCCCAGAGTTAATATGAATTATTTTAATTTTGATTTGTTTCAATCTGATTTGTTTTGCACATCGCCATGCTTTTTCTTAATCAACAGTTGACTTGCGATGAATCAGTGGTTGTTTATTTACATTGCTAAAGATGTTAAATTTCTTAACGTAAGTACATGTGCACTTAACAAAATTGTAGGGTTGCGTGTTAACAAGTGTTAAAGGTGCATGTGGACGATAAAGTGCTTTAATCTAATGTATATCGGCTTCCTTATGAACTATCTTAACGAAATTTTTACTATTAAAAAGCTAATAATTTCAAAAGATATTTCTTCACTTAACTAATTAGTTTTGAGATGTGTTAGTTTCTTACGCACCTACTATATATCATATCATTGGATCTGGATTCTTATTATTTACCAAATGGAACTGAGTCATCTACGACAGACATGACCAAGAATTTAGAGAAGGAAAATGGAATAAAAATGCAATCAGCACGAATGATCAAGCAATCATTTTTACAAGGCAAACAAACAGAATACTGCATAGATCACCAAAAGCATTATCACCACAAAATTTATTTCATAAAAACTAACCCTCATTATAACCCATCATAAAATGTAGATTACTCGAAAGGTTGTTGACTGAGGAAAGTTTGGTTAGGGGATAAGAAAAGGTAATGAGTATTTTTTGTAAGTTTGATGTTACAAGTTTTGTGTCACGTAACTTCATTTGAGTTATATTTGAGAAAAATCAGAAGTGACAATAAAGCTCAAATATAAAAAAATGTGCATACCAAGTTCATTTTAAACTATATGTAAAGGAATTACACAAATGGAAAATTGTGAGGTAATTGCGAATTCTCAATGTCAACTCGCAGGAAGAAGATAGATATACGAGAAATCATTTCAGGGAAGGTTGAAAGTACACTAAACTCCTGATATTAACAGTAATATTAATCTCAGGACAATGAAGCATCTCGGAAACTCTGACTGTGACCTTCTGATACACGGAGAAGAGGTCACAGTCCCCATAAATGAAGGCAGCCATCGACATTCCAATATTTTGCGCAAGGGGCCAGGAAGGTTGGTCCTTGGACTCTTCATGCTGTCTAAATTGTTTATTTTTAGCCGTCGCGTAACTGAATGAGAATCGCGGGTTGTTTGTGAACGAAACTCTGTTGGCATTGCGTGAGTGTCAACGATTCACATGGTTCTCAAGAGTCTGGGTGCCGGCGTCATCCCTAATTATGACACTAGGAAAAGACAGGAAGCTGTAATTTGTATTTCTCTCCACATTCTCAATTTGGTTATGTAATCTACACTACTACAACGATTGATATTTGAGTTCAATCGTTGATAACTCAAAGGTGATAATGATTCATCAAGATGTTCATAACCTACAGTATTATACTGTATTATTTTATTATATTGATAATCCAAATTCTGTCTTTAAAGGATAATCTGACCAAGGCACTTAAAAATTACTGTCGCCCGACCTCACAATACAATTACCCCCTTTCAGAAAACAGCTTTGAAGTGTCATTTTAACTTCAATTCCAAAATTATTCTTATATTGTCTCACTAAATGATGTTATATTCATACTCCAATTCTTCAAAGAAAGGATTATCATCCTTCAACACATGAGGCTTGAGTATTAAGAAATAAAGGTGCGGATTAATAAGCAAGATTTGGTGATATGAAAAAAACAACAAAAGATTAACTGAATAGTATTTTACTGATCAGAAAGTGCTTCACAATTATTAATTAGCATCTGCACATAACGGCGACAACCAACTGAACAGTACAAAAGAAAGACTTACAATGTTTTAATTGAATAAAGATTCAATACCAAAAAGAACCAGCGGTAGAATATTTGTCAACGATACTAAAGAATATGCGTCGTAGTTAAATGGGTGTTGCAAACACAGCGATATTCAGATCAGTAAAATCGTGACTTAGAAATCTCGTACGATCATTAGTTTCCCTACACAACGAACAAGAGAAAGTGAAAAGGGCACACGTTCACATGCTGTCCCGTTACGAACGAGTGACTACTGAATAACTTGCTCAATAAAAAATAGATTGCAAAACAATAAAATCAATTTCTGTATTAATTATTTCAAACAATAGCCTGGCGGAACCAGAGAAGCAGGAAGAGATTAGAATGACCTCATTCTTGAACAGGAAGCGCTCTTCCTTTCTATTTCGTTTGCAAGAGATTTCCGAGCTTCGAACAAGGATATTTACAACTTTCAATGTGCTGTACTAAAAAATTAATTGTCAATTAGATATTAAATTCATTTATACACAGAAAGTCAAATACAGCAATTAAACATTCTATTCCATCTTAGTACTTCAAGTAGAGTCCATCATGAAAATAAAATTGGTCTTACACATCCATTTTTCTAACTGTGAAGAAATCTAACGTTTATTAACAATGTTATATTGTGTCCTTTACAGTGAGATTACGGACACTAACATCATGAATAATTCCATGGGCTTTGCATCACACTTTTACATCCAATGGAACATTTTTAGGTAAAATTCATATTTGTTTACCTCAGTAAACATAACACATTGTTTTGTTTTTTTTCGCAAAAGGGACAGCGTATGCATATCCACGTGGCGACAGTGGACACAGATTAGATGTCCACAAACGCGAACACACATGGAAAGCAATAGCAGCTTCGGAAATTGAAATCGCGTTTCAACGCATCGACGAATCACAGAGCTAGAGAGTGCCGGGCAATGACAACCCGCGTTCTCGCCGAGTCCGTCTCGCATGCACGATGAGCAACTGTCAGACCAGGTGGTCGCACCTCCCAGGACGACTGGGAAAGGCTGCGTTCGGAAGGACTTCGCCGCGGACGACCGTTGGGCCTCGAAAGAGCACCGACTGCAGAGGTGCATTCAAAACGCGGGTCCCCACGGCGGAACACGCTGTCGGAACTCCATCAAGCCGTCGGCGTCCAACCGTCAGCCGGCCGTCAATGCGGCGGCGACACGCGGGCTTACCTCAGATCCTCGGGAGAGGCCGCCCGGTGGATTCGAACCGGGCCATTTCCTTCGCTCGCCCTTTGCGTCACGAAACACCGGAGCCCGGCGCACCTCGACGGCACACGCCGTGCTCAGAGCAGCACACTGCCCCGCGGGAGTCGGCCGGCCACGAGCGGCAACGCTCTAGGTACGGCCGGGTCTCACCTCCCGCCCGCTCACCGGTCGCCGAGCCTCGCGCCCTCTCTCTCGATGCCGCGCGCACCGCCACCCGCCACGCGGCTATCTCTCTCCCTCCCGCACTCGACAACCTTGAGCCCCCTGCTGCCCCTCGTGCGGCGTGGCCTCGCGCCTCGGACCAGACAGACCGGCCGAGGTTCAAACGCCCCAGGAATGTGGCGGCGCTGGCCGCTCCCAGTGGTTCCTTCGACTGCCACTGGAGAGCGCGCAACTGCAGGAGCAGGGAGGCGAGGCTTTGCAGGGTGCAAGAGTGCTGGAGAGAGGAGGCGCTGCTGTTCCATCGGGGAGACCATTTAACTACCCCTTAAGTTTTAGTCTCAGGCTGATGAACTAACATTTTGTTCCGACAGTATAGTTGGAAGTTGTGCTGAGAGGAATAATCGATTTCGAACATTTTCCTATCTCATTTATTTGTATAATTCATTCACGAATTGTCTTTGCCTTACATTTATTCAGCAAATAGTTACAAAAACTGATGGCAGAATTTACATAGTTTACATTTTGTTACATTGTTAAACAATACATTGTTTACAGTTCGTTACATTGTTATAAAAATACATTGTTGACATTGCATTGTGTACAACACATTGTTTCCAAGTTGTTTACATTTTGAATGTCAGCGAATGTATTGAAAAATATAAATATCATTATCCTCGAGACAAATTTAACAGAGTCTGGTGTTAACCTTCGGTCGGCAACGGGGAACGGTGTATTGAGGTGACTGAAATGTGGTCGGCATATTGGATCCTCTCCATTCCTAGCAAACCATATTTCCCATCCTTTAAATTCGAATAACTCTTTATTTAGTACAATAATGCTAAACAGCAAAGATGGACACTAAATATCTCGAGCCTACATCCCTGGTAAAAATTTATTCTCAATCACGTAATATATTTTAATCATGTCGCCAACAACATATCCCAATTTCTCCTTTCTCAAAAAAAATGACTATTGCTTGAAAGAATAGACTTAATATTGCTTCAGATTACTACTGATTTATTGAAGAGATAACTATTGTTTGAAGAGACTTAATAAAAGAGTACATTCACATTTTTTCAGGTTCGATCTTATTGCCTAAAATTAATGACTTCTCAAGTGTCTAATTCTCCTATAACTTTCAGAAGACGTTTCGCGAGAAAATTAACAATGTTTTGTTTGTATTTCGAAGAATTAGATTTGTGTGTGTGACACGAAATTTCACTTCTAGGTATATATTTCATCTCGAAGGTTTTGGACATGTCTCGCTCAGCAGGATTTGAAGGGCTGATCAGAAATTGACTAAATATCTATTATTAACAAGAGAATCATTTTGATTAAAAATTAATCTATTATTCTTGGAGAACATTTTCTGTAATGCGGTGAGAAAAACTGCGTGATATGTGTACATGAAAAATGTTTTATTCTGAACTAACGAGAGAGGAAAGTTCTTCTCTCCGTTATCCGATGTTATGTGTAGTGTTCTCTAGTTACACTCTTCTCAAAGGAGTATGAATAACCGAGTAACTCATCACAAACGATTCAAGGACGGTGCCCTATCACCTTCGCGCAGTTTCATATGGTTCATAATATTGCCCATTTTCCCGGTTTATAGCCTTTTCTTATCAGGACTGCTTCAACGATTTAGTGCGAGTTAGCGGAGGATATTAAGAACTCGCAATAAATGAATACTCTTGTTTCATGATCAAGAGCAATATTAGATGGAAGAGAAGAGCGACGTGTGTACATGCACGAATACATTGTGGGTAGAATATGTACGTACGGACCCTAATGAAACAAGGGACAAGTAATTTCGGTTACGAACTGTATGAACTAGCTTCAACAATGTGTAAGAAATAAATTCTAATTGACAATTCAGTGGAAATTTATTTGTTGAATTTAATTTCGTTCTACAGTTTAAAAAATTAATGCTTCCTAAATTTGTATAAAAGTAGTAAAATATTTCATTATAAATCAATTTGTTAAAAGAAGTACTATAATTGTAGTGGCAAATTAGAAACATGGGCGCTATGCTTTACAATACAATGGAAGTTATTCCACGAAATTTGTATAAGAAACAATAAAATTATCTTCGTAATGATCTATTTGAAAATAATACTCTGATGAAAATGTATGTCTAAAATAAAGAAGAACTCGTTGTTTGATCATGTAACAGATTACGTTATCTCGATCCAAGCGGGTTTCTTGCTGCACCAGCGTTCAACTCACTGGAGCCCACTCACGCATTTACTCATTAGTATTCGTAACCGGTCGAGCCTGGTAGCAGAAAATTTACCTTTTAACTGGTAACGACGTACCGTGCCATTTGTCTGTAAGATAACGTCCACAGTTTTTCCGTTTATGTGGATATCGCAATGCTCAGAAAAATACCACTAGAACGTTTCGTTTCTACTACACATCTATTTAAAGATTGGCTCACATAATTTTTTCCTCCAAATAAAACAGTGTAATGCAGACTATGACCATAAATGACATATTTATACTTGTGCTAAATATAATCCTAGAAGAATAATATATCTCTTCTAGCAACTCATGTCGTTTGCAGCAAAACTAGTATAAATTAACTCATAGTTTTTCTTGCCAAAATGTATCCCCGTGAATGCATAACTAAAGATTATTTACTCAAATCTTGATATTATTATTTCTAAAAAGAAATTATAATTGTAGTAAAACAAACAAAAAAATACGGATAAAAAGTTGAATGATATGGTGAGATTACTTAATGAAATTTCGTTGAATTTGCGCAGTTTTATCTCATTCTTTTAATTCTGCAAAGGACACAACTCTCGTCTTCTAAGACTACTTAAGGCCTGCTCTCTTAGGAATCGTTTCTGATAAATTGTTTAACTCGCGCACTCAGTTCCTGAAGAACATATTCTTCTTCTTTCGTTTGGGTCATCTAGGGACCACGCACCAATTTCATTGCTTCTTCCTTTGTCCTTTTTTCTTCTTCCTACAGTACTCTTTCATCTTCTCGCTCTGTATCACTTTTCTCTCCTCGGACCATTTTGAACCTGTCTTCGTTTCTTTCCTGCCCTGGAATCCTTCCATTTCTAACACTTTCCTCTTAAAAATCTCTCTTTCTACGGCTTCTCTTTCACTCATATTGTTTCTTTCTAAATATTTTCTAACTTCTTTAATCCAGACTATTGTCGACTTCTTGTTCCAAAGGTAGTTAAAAATCTGCTTAGTTAATCTGTTGTCGTCCATATTATTATTATTATTATTATTATTATTATTATTATTATTATTATTATTATTGATTTTTAAGAACCGATCCAAAATTCAATTTGAACTCACAAGTAAGCGAAGTTGTTTAGTTACATTCGTACATCCTAATGCCAATACTGAAATCACTCTTCATTCAACCCAGGCGAAATATAGAATCGGTACACAGTCAAGGATAAATAGTTCCTCTGACTTATTCTTCTTATTCGAATTTTTTTCTACTCCCATTACTTTCTGACAAATTCTGTCGCTTTTTTTCTTTTCCAATCTTTTCTCATCTCCTCCCTCTACCATATCGTGTATCTCAACCTCTTTATTGTTATCATTTCATCACCTTCACAATTTCTCTCGTCATAATTATATCTCTTTTTCTCTCTTTCCCAATCTCTGCGTCTTCCCCTCCACCCCTCCACCTCTCCCTCTCTACCTCTCTCTCTTATACACACACAAACACATAGACACGCCTATACACACTCAAATTCATTCTTTGCTCGCTGGAGCACCCCAGCGATCGAACTCTGACCAGTTTCATAGCGCCTGCTAAAGCGCCGCCTGCTAAAGAGCCCGCCAGTAGGCCACCCCACCCCCCGCGCGAATGCAAATGAGTGGATGCAAAGCACCGCTCGCCAAACAGGGACCGCCGCGCTGTGTTACGCTTTCGCGTGGATGGCCCCCAAAGGGGTTCCGCGGGCCCCAGGGGCGCCCTCGGCCGCGTCAAGGGCCGGCGCGTCTCGCAGTCGAGAACCGCTCCCCCTCATCACCACCTCCACCAGCTGGTGGCTGTCCGCACGCGCAGAGGGAGGCACCCGCTCGGATTAATCAGCACCAGAGCGGTGTTAAAGCACTGCCGTCAAAGCCAAATGAGAAGGAAGGAAACGAGGGTAAAAGCGCCTCTTGCCTCATAACCAACGGGTAGAGTCAACGTCCGTTTCTATAGCCTACATACGAGTAATAAAACAAGCAGTATACATCAAAGTAATATGTGATTCAAAGAAATTAAATTTCAGAAACGAATGAAAAGAAAAATACATAGCCATTATTTGATGGTGCTAATTATCTTCCCTTATTCCAAGCTCACGTTTTATTAGTAGACATTTATTTTACAATTAGGCATACTTTACCCAGTGGAAAGTAACAAAAATCTGTCATCTCTATGCAATATCCGGAAGCTATCATATCAAAAACTACCCATTTCTGAAAAAGGCCTTCAAATTTTTCTTTAAATTTTCCCCCTCGTATGTATTATCTAAGGACTAGAAAAAGTGGAACGAGTCCAATTTCCGGGTAAATATGTATTTTCAAAAACATTAACATTGCCAAAGTACAAAATTGTTGATAGAGTTTTTTATAGGAAATCTATTTTAAAAAAATATATCTTAAAGAAGGTCATGAAGGTACAATTTGTTAAAAAAAACAATTAGGTAACGCGTAATTTCTGCTTGAGGTGAATGCAATTTATAAAACACCTCAGACCGGCATCAATATTTTTTTCTTTTTTTTTCAGAGCGATTTCCAAAAGACGCTTTAAAACGGCTAAATCGCGTTTTCGTTGAACTTTCTGAATTTTCGAAATTTGCAAAAGTTAGAAGTAAAACTTTTAACAAGAAGTAACTGATAATATTTATAAAGTACTTTAAAAAATATAATTATAATAACAACAATTTTTGATTTCAAAAATTTAAATTAAGTAGAATTAGAATACATTACGAAAACTTATTCAACTAGCAATTAATATGGTTAGTATTTCGTTTCCACTAGTAAAGAATTCTAGTTCCATTTAAGGACAATAATCCATGAAGGACTCAAACTGCTAACATCCTAGAACACGGAAATTTGTAATAATAGGTGCTGTTCTTGAAGTATATTCTTGCATCATCGAGTGTATGTAGTTGTAAGCATAAATAATAAAATTTTGCATTCTCTTTTCAAATCTTACTTTTCTGGGACTGATCAAACCGTATTCTTTTATCGTTCGTTCTCGTTTGTTGGCCTGTTATACTTGTGTTTTTCTAACGTAGCGACTGAGGGTAGAATCTCCAAGATCGAATTCGGCACGACTTTTTGAGTCATTCTCACAATCAGTTCTGACCGGGAGCGGTAGCTCAGTGCATCAACTGATGTTACTGCAGCGCCTCTGACCGGGAGGTCCTAGGTTCGAGTCCTGACAACGGCAGGATTTTCGACACTAACTTTTCAGCTAGGTCGAATTCAGTCGCTGTCTGGAGGAGAATTCTCGCGGCCGGCTGCTCTGATCGGTAGTTTCCCGTGGTTTCTCCGATCAGCACCAGGCGAATGCCGGAGCAGTACCCTACCGAACGGGCCACGGACCGCGCGCGATCTTTCCTTCCTCTTCCTTGTCCTATCACACCCTCTCCCCTTACACACACACTTACACTAACATGCACTACGCTGTCACATATTCCGGGAGACCGGTCGGGAGCTTAGAGCTTGTCCCGACTGGGGCGGTGCCCCGCTGGTGGGAGAGTTCTGGTTAGAGGGAAACCCCACTAGCCGGCGGTAGATCGGCGCCGGATCTCGCCATCCAGCGGGGGAAGATCACCACCATCTACCGAGAAAAAAACATGCCCTACACTAACGGGACTAATGACCAAAGTAGTTGACGCGCCCGGAAACACGAAAAAATCAATCAATCAACAATCAGTTCTGTAGCTAGAGTCGCTTGATCTGCAGCACTGCTTGATGCGATCGCGATGATGCGACATCTTGCGGCGGGACTGAGAATGGCTCAAAAAGTCGTGCCGAATTCCATCTTGGAGATACTACCCTCAGCCGCCACGTTAGAAAAACCAAAGTATAGCTTGCTTTCGGAGTTTCGGAGGAGTGCGAACCCGGTACTCTGCAACAGAAACCGATACGACTCGATTTACACGCTTCCTTTTGACCAGTGGTCGCCAAAATTATGAATCTTCTGAGCAACCGAACAGTTTTCAAATCCTCCTGTGAGCTTCCAAAATAAATAAATAAAAGTAAGAACTTGTATCCAAACTACTCTTTCAGTGAGTCATCTCTTTGTGCTCAGTGGAGCAACTCCTAACTTGGACTAAGGCCTCATTCACAATGCAAACTTAAATGTAAACGTAACGTAACCGCAAAACCTACAAATGAGTTAGTGAGTGAGACCATTCACAATGCCTTGGCATAACCGTAGACAGGAGTCCATAAACGTAAGAATCCACAAGCTCCAAGATTTTACTTTAAGTTTACGTCGGAATTCTAACGAACACCAATCAGTGTGCAGCGTTGAAGATTGTGATCAGATTGTGTTGAGATAGTTTATGGTTATGTCATTTTGTTTTTGTAATGTAGAAAACTAGTCTGCGAACAATTTTGATGTGTGTAATGAATTCAAAGTAAGAATTGGGGCAATTTGTATTGTGACTTTAACTTGACATGGCGAATAAACTAATTATGTTTGACGAATTACTCGTGAAGTTGGTATGAGAGAATCCTTGTTTATACGATACAGGAAATGCAAGCACTACTACAACATCTACTCGCATATATATAAAGACAAATCGATAGAAATGTCTAAGAAAAAGCTAGAAACGCATCTTTCCACCGTGTTAGAAACGAATCGATCAAGTTTCAGTACGTTGAATTTTGATTGGTTCAGGCGAAATTTGCGATCCAGCTTACGTTCGTCATTGTAAATGCTTGTTTTACGTGTACATTTTACGGCTAAGTTTACAGCAATACGTTACGTTTAAGTTGACATTGTGAATGAGGCCTAACTGAGCGGGCCATTGCGAACTACCGGAAATTTTCCTGCGAGCTACTACTAACTCGAGATCGACAGTTTGTCGATCTCTGCTTTTGACGAACAATTTTGTGAGTTTTAGCAAACGTGCGCATGCGAGTAGAGGCCTCTGAGGCGGCAGATCCGCTATGGACATGCTGGCGTTCTCTAAAACTTCCGTAATCGTTTGTCAAAAGGAAAAGTGTAAATCGGGTCTACGTCGGCCGTAAGTCAGAAGTACCGATACCACTCATTCGCGGCCGTTCTCGGAAGTATCGATGGGGCCAGCTCTGTGCGGAATTTGCTAATAGATTGCGTGTGTATCGTTTGTGAGAAGCTACATGAGTTCTATTGTAAAGGAGGCTGTAAATAAATAATTGAGCAAACAGAAGTTAGATATTAGTAAACGTACATTAGCGAAACTATTGAAATTTTAAAACATGACATCATCTCCATTCGCGCCGTTTCAATTATGCATTAATGTAGAGGTTTGCAAAGGGTCTTGAGTGATCGAATTTTAAATCAGGTTTCGACGTAGAACGTGGTATATCAGCTTATACACTTAATTCAGTTATTCTCTTCATTGAAATTGGAATAAAGAATGCGTTAATAGTATCATGTTAGCACAGCATTTTGCTACTACTTTATAGTAGAAAAAAGAGTAAGAATATGGGAATGATTTTGATTCCCCAAGGAAAGATAAAGTAAATACAGAGAACAAACATCTTTGTAAATTATTCGAGTCGTAGACCAGCACAACTCGGAGTTATGCTGGAGTTTCAATGATAACCGCTCTCGTAGAAACTCAAGTTTAAAATGGACGCGAGGAAATAAAATAGAGAAACCATAATGTGTAAGGAATTGCGTTATAAAACATTTTATTTTAATGGACCAAACCGTTTCCTGGAAGATACTTGAGATTCTATATAAAGAATACTGGTGCCGCAAGATCAATTTTCCTTTGTTCGACGTACAGAACCCTTGTAAAAAGCAAAAATTCTTGGCGTCATTCGAGAAGTCAGGCCGTCTGACTTCGTCGTCTCGGCGAGTTTGAGTGATAAACGACGACGAGAGATCCGGTGACGCCTCCAACATTCGGTATCTATCGTTGTCTTTTCCGAGAGGGCATTCCGTCAACAGCCATCTCGGCGCGCTGATCTCGTCGTAGAGAACGAAGAGTTGACCATTGTGCCTGGCTCTAGTGATAAAATACTTTCAAGGACCTATTACCTTCACATGCGTTGTACGAAACTGAATCGACTACGCATGACCACGGCATCAAAAGCAGCTATTTATATTTATATTTATGTGTATGTGTATGTATATGTGTATGTGTATGTCTATGTGTATGAGTATGTGTATGAGTATGGTATGGTTGGTATGTGTAGGATGTGTGTATGTGTATGTGTATGTGTGTGTGTGTGTATGTGTGTGTGTGTATGTGTGTGTGTGTATGTATGTGTGTGTATGTATGTGTATGTGTGTGTGTGTGTATGTATGTATGTGTATGTATGTGTGTATGTGTGTACGTGTGCGTGTGTGCGTGCGTGTGTGCGTGCGTGCGTACGTGTGTGCGTGTATGTGTGCGTACGTGTGTGCGTGTATGTGTGCGTGTGTGTATGCGTGTGTGTATGTGTGTGTATGTATGTATGTGTGTGCATGTGTGTATGTGTATGTGTGTGTTTGTGTTTGCGCTTGCGCTTGCGCTTGCGCTTCCGTTTACGTTTACGTTTACGTTTACGTTTACGTTTACGTTTATATTTATATCTTTTTAAGTCTTTGCAAAGACAATGTGACTCCAAAAGTCTTGCGTCGTTCTGCATTCAGTCGAGAGGCGGGACGCGAACTCTGTGCACTCACTTCCAGCCACCACGTAGCCCCGAGCCGGCTGACAGTTTTCCCCTCTCGACCGGAGAAAGCGATTTGCACACCTCCCGCTGCCACGGCGACGTCGCTCCCTTGTTGCAGTGCGTGCGCCGCGCCCCCGCCCCCCAGACAAAGGGCACCGCGCACGCGTGTGACGGCCACCCGACGCAGGGCAGCTGTGCCCGCGCAGGGCGGAGCGGGCGGCGCTGGGCGGCGCGGGGCGACGTGGGCGGGCGCGGCTGGGGGCGGCGCGCGGGGCGAGGCGTGGGGGTCGTTGATAACATAGTTTTGAAAAGAAATCATTAACATTAATTATATTTTGATATACATTCGTTCACTTATATGTAGTAAAAGTAACTAGGATAAATGGAATTTTAGTCTGAAAAGTTTTTCACCGTATAAAGCTTACGTAGTAGAAATATATAGTTATAGTGGATATGGCACTTCTTTTTCTCTACACGCTATGACACTCCCTCACGCTATCACACGCAACATGACACTTTGTACTCTTTACACACTCAATGCAGACCTTCAGAAATTCTCCATGCATATAAGTAATAGTTTAGTTCAATATATCCGAAGACTGGAAGAGGTCGTTCATTTCACTGGCAATACCTTTACTAGATATGAAATTGCAACGAAAGAATTAAGATACAGTGACCACAAGGCACAAATTGTTTCAATTATAAATAAATGACAACAATGACACATTAATTGAAAAATGGATAGATTACTTACCAAAAGTAAAATAAATAAATAAATAAGAACATGTCACTTATTCCTTTCGCCGGAGACGAAGCAAAGCCGTCAGGGCCTCTCTGACCTTTGAATCAGTTCATAAAAAACGAGAACAGGATACTCGAAACTTCTTGTACTCGAGAACCAACGCTCGAGAAAGTACGAGCAAGTATATGGCACGCCTTACAGCACTCTAATATGGAAAGTACAAATTCGTAAAAATGGTAATCGAATAAGGAGAGTAACGAAAATTTAAATGGTTATTTGAAATGGAATATGAAACTATTATATTGATTCCCATTTGTTTGCTTTTACTTTCTCGTACACCTACGTATATACGGAGTAATATACGTAGTATAGAGCAAGTTATGCAATACTACGGAAAATCGATTTCGAGATTTCAACGGAAATACACATTTCGGAATCCCCTGATACCGAGAAACTTATTTTACAAAATAGCCTTCCTTCCGTCCGTCTGTCCGTCCGTCCATTCGTTTGTCCGTCCGTCCGTTCGTCGTCCGTCCGTCTGACCCCCGTCAGTCCGTCTGTGCGTCCATCCGTCTGTCCGTCCGACTGTCCGTCAGTCCGTCTGTGAACACAACTAGCGCCTAAAACCATGCGAACGATCTTTTCCAAATTGAAGAAACTCCTGTCCATCTGGCTCTAGTTGAAGCTTTGAAATTTTGAAAAACCCTTTTATAAAATTGGGGTAGATTACATGAAGCCCTCCAGACATTTTCAAAATTTTCTCAAAAACGACTACAATTTTTCTTTAAATTTCTTGAAAGAATGGAGTAAAATACACTTATAAATGTCAAAAATTACAAAAGTTTAAATTTGTTTCGGCGTCTTCCTACAACTACAAAATTAAAGATAGAGGTTGCTCCTTCAAATGAAATCTGTGGTCCATAATTAGTTCTTTCACTAAGGTCATTTTTTGAAAATTGTAGTAGTTTTAGAGCAATATTGCGGGCCATATGTGAAATATTAAAAAATAACAAAAACAATATTTTCTCTAAACACGGCTCCAATTTTTTCTTTCAACTTTCGGTAGGGATAGTGCACTATAAATGATTACATAAACGCCATATTGCTCTATATCTTTGTTTCTTCAAAAATTACAAAAATGTAAAATTTTTGACTCGTGTCTCGGTAATATTCGGTCGGTAATATTTAAATTACCGGCAATTTGTTCTCATTGTGTTTATGGATGCATGTTCTTTAAAAATTATCATTTGACGTTTCTGGAAAACAGTTTTTTTTGTGAAATTAGCTCAAAATTTCGCATTTTCAGAAAACTCACCGTAATTTTCTCAAAAATGGCTCAAATTTTTTTCTTCAAACTTTTCTAAAGGATAGTGCTAATTATCCTCTTTAATACGACGTAAAGTTCATTTTGGTAATATGCACATTTACATCAATTTGTGTACATTATTGCAATTCCAAGTAGAAATGCTTCAAATGACTGCAAATGAAGTTTTTGGTAAACTGAATAGATTCCCATTTACAGTAACGGTTAAACGCCATTTTCTTAAAGTCAGCTCAAAAATTTTCAATGAAAATTACCATTTAAGACTAGGTTTTACTTTTGTTTAATATTTTTAAAGCAATATTTCGGTTCTACTATTAGGAGACTTAAAAGTTGAGAAAATTTCACGACAATGTACTTTGGGAGACGATAGATGGCAGCTGGAAGGAGGATGGGGCAAGACCGTAAAGACAGTCCGCACCAAGGAAATTAGAAAACTTTACTTCGAGAAAGTCTATTTCTTTCTGTAGCATCATTAGTTTGATTCGTTTTTCTATTTATTTATACCAGATTAGTGACTTTCTATCACTTTTCATCACGAATACACTTTTGAATACGAATTACACGTACTACCTACTGACGCTACGCAATTATGTCCCTTGTACAACTATATATTATAAAAAACTTGTGATGTTAGAGAATGGTTCAGATTCTCTCACGCTGGATAGTTTTATAATCCATTCTGTCTAGGCTTGCCTTACGGTATTGCCCCACCCTCTTCCCAGCCACTATCTTTTGGAGCAAAAAGGAAAAGTTTTCACTCTTTCTTAGTTTTTTGGTCCACTAATAGTAGATTTAAAATATGTCTTGAAGAGTATTATAGAAGAGTAAAACATATTAGTGGTACTGCGAGTATTTACAACACTAGACAGCTCTCGCATCCCAGTTTCTGTTTAAGTCTGTCTTTGCAATCTTCTGTCATTAATCCCCTTCTAGCCATCGGCTTCCCCACTCCTTCCTTCCATGTTCTTCTGGGTCTTCTTCGTCTTCTGTGTGACGTTTGTTTCCAATTCAGAGCTTTAGGGGCTATCGTTCTTCCCTCATTCTGTTTAGGTAATCACGTAATTTGAGCCTCTTCATTTCAATGGTATCGATAACGTTGAAACTGTCGTGTCTTACTTTGTCCAACAATGTTAATCGACAGCTTCTCATTGAAATCGTGTCTTACTTTGTCCAACAATGTTAATCGACAGCTTCTCATTGAAAAATTTCTAGCAGTTCTTGAGAAATTTTCGTTTGAGCGGTTCTGAAAATACGCAATTTTGAGCTCATTTACAAAGAAAAGATTTGAGAAACTTTATAAGAAATTATTTAAGTCACTTGTACTCACATATTCAATAATGTATAAAAATACCCGTAATGTAAATATTAACGAGGTGAACGATAAAAAATTAAATTTGTGTATTTTTTAAATGTAAAGAAAATACCAAAATGGCGTTTAAGCCATATTATCCAATTCATATCCCTGCAAAAAGTTTCAAGAAAAATTTGGAGCCGATTTTTCGAAAATATTGTTTTAAAAATTGCCTTTATTTCACGCATAATAACTATGCCTTATATAAAAGGTTATCCGCGCATAGTAATTATTACTCGAAAACTATTCATATTTTAAAAAAATGTTTATGATCTCATTTAACGATCTAATTTTGAAGAATGTATTTTATTCAGAGGAAAAACCTCTACTTTCAACACGGAAGTTATTGAAAGAAGACGAAAAATATTTGAACTTTTGGGAATTTCGAAAATTGAGATATTTCAGCCAAAGTATGATCTTCACCATTTTTAAGAATTATTTACGCTATACGAGGGCAAAGTTAAGTTAAAAAACGTTAGTTAAAAAAGTTGCTGCCAATTTTGAGAAAAGTTTGAAAATGTCTTTGAGGCTTCATGAAAAGTACCCCCAAAATTAAAACATCAATTTCAAATTCGAGGGTGCGAGACATCAATCAGGTCAATTGAGGATTATCAGTTTTGGTGAAAATCCTTGTTTTAGATATTAACTGTGTTAACAGACTGACTTTCAGAAGTTTTGCCCCAAAACCAATTTTTTAGTACCGAGGACTCACAAAACGTGTTATAGGAAGCAATTTATTACATACAGAAAAAGGAGGGTAACGATTGATATTATAACACATACGGACACGATAGATAATAATCTTTACAAATTACAGTACCTACGAGTAAGTGAATGAATGAATGTTACAAACGTCTCTAATATGATACTTTTTGTCAATGAACATGTGGTTCCAGATTTCATATAACGAATTTGCACGTGTCATTTGCCCCTGATCGTTAGGTAACCCACCATACACATATGTTCCAATGGGAAATTAATGTTTTGACTGCGTGAGAACGCGACCCGCAGGAAATATCAGGACATAATGAATCAAGAAGATCATGATTACCAGTGGCTTGTTTTGTTGTTCCCCGTCTGAGAAGGCGGCTCGAAGGTCAGTATCCAGGGATCGGAACGCTTAAACGCCCCTTGTTTTTTGGTTACAAAGTAGTGAGTAGATTTATTGAGATTCTGCTGTTTCTGTACGGGGCTAAACAGGAAGGGAAACGACAGTCTTCTCGAATATCGAATCACCGCTCACTTGCTAGCCCTGCAGCGTTTGCAAGAAGTACAGCAGGAGAGCGTTCCCGGCGAGGAGCGGGGCCTCATGCTGTCACTGGCGGTTGTAGACTGCCCAAGTGGAGCGCTGATAGAGCGGAGCTCGGTCCATGCGTCCCTTCGGGTCAAAGGTGAGACCCAGAATAAAGTGATTGATTGATGTTTCCAGTTACGTCAACTGCTACGCTCATAAGTAAGAAAATTGCAGTGAATCGTGGGAAGTGACGGGGTTCCCGGTTGACATTCGGCGCCGAAATACACTTGGTGTGCGGGGTATTTCCCTCTCCGGGTATCTCCCCCAGTCGGGGCACCGCCCCAGCCGGCACATGCTCTATGCTCCCGAATGGCCTCTCAACATATGTGGTAGTGTAGTGAATGTAAGTGTACGAGTGTGTGTTTGTACAGGGAGAGGACAGGACAAGGAAGAGGGAGGATAGATCGAGCGCGGTCCATGGTCGGCTTTTTTAAGGTACGGCTCCGGCATTCACTTGGGATTGATCGGAGGAAGCACATAATACGGCTGATCAGAACAGCTAACCGCTAGCCTGCTCCTCCAGATAGCAACTGAACTTCACACAGCTATACTGCTAATGTCGAAAATTCCGCCGTCGGGACTGAACCCCTAGGACCTCCCGAACAGAGCCGCCGCAGCCACCGGCAAACTCAGCCGGTTCGGAATAAACTGAAGGAGCTTGCAAACAGGTGTCCTTATTTTTTTTCAGCAAGTGTTTTTTTCATTATCTCGAATATTTCCCTCGTTTTTTCATAAGTCGGTAAAAATGGTTTAATGATACAAAAAGTATTTTTTCGAAATTTGTCTTGAAAAATAGTTCTTTCTTTTGCAGTGATCAGAGAGGAGTAAAATATGTAAATATTTCTTCCTTAATTTCCAAAACACTGATGTAGGTTTACACGCCAGGGGTGGCTATCTTCGAGAAATCGTTAATATATGTATTATCCAAAACAGTAAAACAATATGTGACATTATATGGAGCAATATAATCTTCGCACGTTTTCTTGGGATTCAGAATTCCTAGCTCTGTCCAATACAGATGAAAAAAAAAAACGATATTGTCATTGCCAATGAAAGGGTCATTTCCTGCAAGTTCGTTTAATTCCCAAAATTCAGGGCAGAACGAGTTGCCTATCAGTCAGGAACAAAAAGATTCATTTTATTTGCTAACTTTTCGTCCAGCATTTCTTCAGATCTATAACAATTATTTGCTGTGAATGATTTGTAAACAATCTGCAACAAGTATTGTACCTCAGCTTCTAGGTCAATGATCCCCATCTCAATAAGGGTTTTCGTCGTTTACCTAACCCTTTGAGCAAATGCTGGAATGATTCCTTGTTTTGCTTCTGGACATAAATGTAATTACACTACCTATGGACATCTTCTGGACTTCAGTGGGAAATATAGTTATTCAAATTATCGTTCTCCATGTTGTCGCGGAAGGAAGTCTATTCCTTCACGAAGACATGATGAGGGACAGGAGCCCAAATCTATAGTTGATTTGCCCTTGAAAATAAATTGTATTACGCCGAGAATATATTCTTATCAATTATTGCCAAAATCCTTGTTTCTTTTTGTATAGCGTAAACGTATAGCGTAGCGCTCTAGCGTTGACCATAAACAGACGGATTGACAGATGCTTTGTTGTCAACCAACTTTTCGGAATTGAGGATTCAGAAAATGGATTCTGGTTGCACAACGAGCTACAGGAAGTCATTTACTGCGTATTTAGTAAGTACAAGATTTATTCACTTTCTCGATTCTATGGACCCCAGAATACGAGTTTTCTGTCCAAAAATTGCCAGTTTCTGCCACAGCTATAAATACTACCTCTTTTATATGTAAGAACGTAGTAAGAGAGTAAAACGTAGCTGGGGCATCAGCGGTAGGAAGGTGGAAGGCGGAGGGCGTGGCTGCGACGTCGATTTTTTTTCGATTGGTTGATGATTCCGAGAACGTCAACTGCCTAAGGCAATTAGTTCAATAAGTATAATGCAGGTTTTTTCCTCATGAGGAAGTGGTGATATTCTTCCCGCTGGATGGTGAGATCCAGCGCCGACCTACCAATCAGCTAGCAGGGTTTTCCCAACAAGTTATCTCCCAGCCAGGACAAACTCTACGCTCCCGATCGGTCTTCCGGCATGTGTGTTAGTGTAGTGCATGTAAGTGTGTGTATAAGTAAAGAGTGAGGATAGGACAAGTAAGGGGAAGGAAATATCGCGCGCACTCCGATGGTTTGTTAGGGTACTGCTCGGGTATTGTTGATTGGAGAAACCACGGAAAACTAGCGTTCAGAGCAGCCGGTCGCTAAAATTCTCCTTCAGACAGTGACTGAATCCGACCTAGCTATCTGGCTAGTGTCGAAAATCCAGCCACTGTCGGGACTCGAACATAGGCCCTTCCGGTCAGAGACACACGACTGACATTAGTTAAAGCGCTGAGCCACGTCTAGCGATGCGACGTCGGCGATGGCGTCTGCGCTAGGACGGAGGGGATTGTAGCTGCGGCGGGTGGGAGTTGACAGCGGCGGTGCGTGCATCCCGTAGGGGCGAGGGGGCGAAACCTTTAGCGTTCCGCGCTGCCTGTGTGAGGAGCCGGCGCAGGCCATTTAACTCCGCGGCCTCCATTCTGGAAGGGCGATTATACCACTCACTTCGCAAGGGCCGCGGGGCAACTTCTGCTTCCGCGTCCGCATGCACGACTTGCGTCGAAAAACGCATTCAAGAAGGGGGGCTGATAAATTGACGGAATAGCAATATTCAGGGGTGGATTAATGTACTTAAAGCTGACTATGACGTAAGTATATCCCCCGCTGAATGAAAGCTTGCATTATTATTGAAAACAAAATTTTATACTAGTTCATTAATAAATGCATTTAATGTATATTCTTTTTTGTTTTTTAGGCCAAAAAAAAAGGGCAAATTATTTTATATTACTTTTATTCGTATATATTTTATTTATTCTATTAATATATTGTTTGTATGGAAATATTTGTTACTGTTCTTTACACTAGAATTGAGGGGTTGCACCTTGAAAACGTGAAATATTAGGCAAAGGTAAATTATCGCGATTTCCACATAACGAAGTAAATCATCATGCACTATTTCGCAAGTACTTAATATAGCTAAGAATATCAGTTCTCTGTACTTATTCGCTTACATGATGTGAGGAATATTGCTGGAGAAGAAGAAGTGAACTCGCGTGCCACCGGATGCACAGATGCCCGAGAGAGCGTTATGACTTATGAGGCAGTCACAGGTCTCGGGCTGCTCCGACCACGTCTCGGGGACAAGCTGCGACTTGTTTTATGGGCCCTGCGCAGTGCAGCCGAGCGGCAGTCTGGGCTACTCGCAATGACGCAAAAGACAAAGGTGAATGACCCTTCTACTGCCTATGCTAGAACAACACACCTCAAACACAATGGAGGGCTCAGATATTTAAACGACTGAAAGGCTGTTTGCAAATGTCATTTATTACGGGTACTATATCATTGAGTAACTTTCACAGACACCTGAGAAGTGGTCCTCGCAATTTCTCCTACGCTTCCAACCAAACTGCTCGTTTATGTAGTCATATCACGCTCTACACGTTTTTAAATAACTAAACGAATCATGTTCCATATATTTAATATTTTATGGGAAAGTCTTACAATAATATGTTATCTAGAAATTAATAGATTTCTTAGTATATGCATGCTCAGTATAAACTTTATTTCAGGATCTGTTTTTCAAGAATTGATTTAGTTAACAAAAAATCTATCTTCAATATTCTAGTTGTAGGAACACGCCTAAAAATTGAACTTCAGCAATTTTCGAAAAATCAGGGATTTCAACGAACGTGAGACCTGCACCATTCTCTTAAGCGTCTTTACGCTATCCGAGGCCAAAGTTTAATGCAAAACTTTGGTGGTATTTTTTAGAAAATGTTGAAAATGTAATTAAGATTTTATGTAAGTACTGACAAAAATCAAAATTGCCATTTCGAACTCGAAGACCCTGGAGTTCCTTTAAATCGATCGAAGAATACTAATTTCGGAGAAAATCGTCTCAACTGTTTAAGCTAGCTTTGACCACAGAGAAACGGACGGACGGAAGGACAGACAGACGGATTTCTGTTGAAACAATTTTTCAGAATCAAGGACTAACAAAGTGTGGATTATGTCGACATATGTTACAAGAAGTAATTTACATGTAGGAACAATATTTATTTACTTTTACTTTCTTGCCTACTCCTTACGCAGTGTATAGTGTGTACTGTAATTCTGCGAGAAACTAGTGGTGCTCAAAATCACTCTCGCATTATTTCTAAATTTGCAATTTTCGAAAATTCAGAGAGTACAACAAAAATGAGACTTGCACCATTCTTTTAAATTTTCCTTATTCTAACCGTGAAATAAGTACAGAAAAAATTGAGAGGTTTTTGAGGAACATTCTTTATACATTGCATAATGTCAACCACAAATTACACAAAAACTACTCTTTTTTCAAAAAATGTTACATGACCTATTTAATAAGTAGATTTTTCAAAACAGATTTTGTTTGACCCAAAAATCACCATATCCAAAGATGCAATTTTTAAAGGTTAAAATTTTGCAATTTTCGAAAATACAGAGTTCGCAGTAAATGGTATAACTACAAGTTGTTTTATTGGCTTTTGATATTTTGGAGGAGAAAATTCAAGTATAAAAATCGGAACCGTTTTGAGAAAAAATTGTTTTAAAAATTCACAAATTGCGTGCATTTCATGCGAAATTACGCGAAAACTACTCATATTTTTGAAAAATTGTACAAGATTTTATTTCAAGATTTGTCTTTAAAGAACAGATTTCATTTAAAAAATATCTCTATCTTCATTATCATAGTTGTAGGAAGACGCCTAAAATGTTGAACTTTTGCAATTTTCGAGAATTCGGGGATTTCAAAGATAATAAGAATTGCACCATTCTGTAAGCTTCGTGTCCGGTGTCCAGGTGCAATAATTAATACAAAAATCAGTAGCCATTTTTAAGAAAATTTTTAAAAACGTTCAGGCTTCATGTAAAGTACCCTCAAAAATCAAAATACACTTTCGAAACACTCACTCACTCACTCACTCACTCACTCATTCACTCACTCACTTACTCCACTCACTCTCCCTCTCTCTCCCTCTCTCTCCCTCTCTCTCCCTCTCTCTCCCTCTCTCTCTCCCTCTCTCTCCCTCTCTCTCTCCCTCTCTCTCCTCTCTCTCTCCCTCTCTCTCCCTCTCTCTCTCCCTCTCTCTCCCTCTCTCTCTCCCTCTCTCTCTCTCCCTCTCTCTCTCCCTCTCTCTCCCCCACACACACTGTTAACTCATGTTTTGTGTGCCATTGTCACCGAAAAATCTATTGATGGTGAAACGTTTGTCTGTCTGTCGTCTGTACGTCTGTGGTCAACGCTGGTCTAAGCCGTTCAACGGATTTTCTCCAAAATTTAAAATTCTCAATCGATCTAAATGAACTGGAGGCTCTACGAGTTTGAAACGAATACTTTGATTTGTTCGTATCCTTTACATGAAATCTCAATTGCGTTTTCAAAATTTTCTTAAAAAGTATCAAATTTTTTGATAAAATTTTGCTCTCAGATAGCTTTACGGTATAACTCAAGTTCGAAACTTTTTGGCGTTTTCGTAAAACTACAATCTTTAAAATATTGATTTTTTAATGAAATATGTTGGATAAAGATATATCTGGAAACAAGGTTATTTTCAATTTTTCGAAATATTGAGTAATTTTGCATGAAACGGGCAATTGTTATAAAATGTAAACAATTTTTTCTCAAAAATAGTTCCAAATTTTTTCTTGAATTTTTTCCCCAAAGAACGGCAAAGAAAATTGTGCTGGTCCCATTTTCGGTCAATTATTTGTACTTTCGAAAATTACAAAAAACAACAAATTAATATTGTAAAAGTTAATACTAGTAACAATGTTGAAGATGGCGATTTTTTATTAATGAAATCATCTCTAACATATCAGTTCTTGTAAGTTCAGTTTTTGAAAAAAATATTAGTTTAGTGTATTTTGCAAGTTTTTGAATTTCAAATTCGAATTCTCAGCACTTTTTTTCTCTAGAATCTTTCAGGAGTATCACGTTCAAATGCAGCAATGGAACGCCGAGAAAAGGCAGTTTAAAATGCTCAGAATAACTTTCATCGTTGGGGAGGGTAGCGTTTCTGGATGTATGGAATATGAGGTTTCATTGTCGCATTCGTGCTGATGAATTGTCTTGAAAGAAATTACTTTTTGCGCCTAATGCGATATGATTGGTAACGAATTTTAGAACTGATGGCTGAGCTGTGTTAATACGGACACAAATTGCAGTATTATCAATTATCATTTTACGTAACCGTTACTGACGCAGGAAAGTACGTGCTGTTGTAGCAAGCACCTCTAGTTTTCGTTACCTTGACCCGGCAATCAGAGTTTTTCTGTCTAAAAATCATCGTTTCTTGGAGCACCATTACAATATTTTCTCTTCTTACAATGTAGGGCGGGAAAATAAAAACAAGTAACGGTCAACAAGGCGAAACCGCTTGTCCTACGTTAGTGTTTCTAGTGTGTCATTTTTTAAATTATGCTTTATTTAATTGGTCGCATAAACTACCAGGTCACAATCAAAATACAGTATTTACAATGTACAACAGAACATTCAACAAAATTTAAAATTAAAGCACAAATCATATTTTGTCAAAAAAAGTGTAACATTACATATCTCAGTTAACAATCATTGAACAATAATCAAAATACATATTGGGCGTTACTAATACATTATTTGACATAACATTGCGATAATATTGGTGTTTAACATATTTTTGGTTCCTTGCAGCTTATTGATAAGGTTAATTTCCTTTAAAAATTTAAAGACATTTTCAATGCGGTGTTTGTTGTTAAAGATTTCCGAGAGAGTGAAAGATATTGCATATTTTTTGCGGATGTCGTTGTAAAGGGAACAGAACAATAATATGTGTGGTATAGAGAGGACAGATTGTCATTGGTCACATGTTTTTGCATTTCTTTTGTTAGTAAATGCTGATGGATAAGTTTGGAATGTCCAATTCTTAAATGGGTGAGCATAGTTTGATATTTTCTCTTGTCAAGGTAAGGAGGATGGTTATCGAAGATAGTTTTCCTGATCTGATGTAACTGGTTTGGTGATTTGGTCCATTCAGTATTCCAAAGATTATTGTTTCTTTGATGAAGTTTTTTTATGTCATTGTGGGAAACTGGATGCTTTTCCATAGGTAAATTAATAGTCTTTTGCTGCTTCATCACCGATTATTATCGATAATACCACCATCATATTACCGATAATACCTCGGTGCGATGGGATCCAAATAAGAATTATTTCCTTGTTGATGTGTATTAAATCATAATATAAGTTAGCTATTTCATTTACTATAGGTTTCTGATTTTCAGTATTACTTAAGCCTACTAGCACACTTTTAGAATCTGTAAAACTAACAAATTTGTCTTCGGTTTGATCTTGAATATATTTAAATGCAAGAAGAATGGCATACGCTTCACAGTAAAAAATCGAGCAATAATCAGTTAGCCTTCACTGTAGTAGTGTCTCTTTTATTTGTACTGCACAGCCAGCTTCAATCTCTTTACGGGAGCCATCGGTGAAGATGTGTGTATATCCAAAGTATTTGTTGTAGATTTCATTGAAGTAAGCTTAGTAAATTACTGTGTTAGTCTTTCTTGGGAAGATCATTGAGGCTGGTGTTGATGTTTATTAGAGAAGGAATCCATGGAGGTCTTTTTTTAATTATGGTAGTTCGAACAGTAGGAAATGTGAAGTGGATTTCTTCAAGATACTGGATCAGGAAATAATAAACTGGTTTTGGAAAATACTTTTTGTGTGTGTACTTATCATAATATTTTCTGGAGAAAACGTTCTTATAAACAGGGTTCTTAGGAGTGGATGATATTTTGCTGGCACATGAAAAACACAGTTTTCTTCTTCTGATATAAAGAGGTTCATTGGATTCCACAAGAATGCTTGAAATTGGACTCGTTCGATATGCGCTAATGGCTAATCTTAATCCCGCTAAATGGACTGGATTAAGACTATTTAATGTTGTTGGCTGAGCTGACTGGTAAATAATTGCTCCATAGTCTATCTTAGAGCGAATAAGAGCTTTGTATGTTGAAAATATAACATTTCTGTCTGCTGATGAAATTGCTTTTATTATATTCATTCTTCGAAGGCATTCAGCTTTTAAATTCTTCATATGTGGTATCCATGTTAGTTTACTATCAAATAATATTCCTAGGATTTTGATTAGGCTAGAACATTTAAGTTCTTGTGGTCCTATCGTAAGTTTTAACTGACAAGATAAGTTACCCCTTTTATTAAAGACTATACATTCAGATTTGTTTTTAGAGATCTTGAAATCTGTCGTATTGGACCAATCTTGAAGTTCATTTAGAGTGGTTTGGAGCAATTCTCTAGATGTTTTAATATTTTTTCCACTTCATGTTATAGTGATATCGTCTGCAAACAAGTATACTTTCACTGGTAGATGGACATGGTTCGTGATATCATTTATGGCAATTAAGAATAGTAGTACACTAAGCACAGATCCTTGAGGCACTTCGTTATTAATTGTATATTTATTCGATAAAATATTCTTGAATTTAACTTGTAAAGATCTATTCTTCATTAACTGGGTTATGAATGTTAATATTTGGCCATCTATCCCCATTTCGTAGAGAATTTGGTGATTCGATCTCTCCATACCATGTCGTAAGCCTTTTCCATGTCTAAACTAACAGTCACAAGATGTTGGTCTGTTATAAAGGCATCACAAATGTCGCTATGGATGTTTCCTAGATGATCTGTTGTAGACCGATTCCGTCTGAAACAACTTTGGAATAGTGAAATTTTATTATAATATTCGAGGTACCAGTTAAGTTTTCTACTGACTATTTTTTCCTGTAATTTGCAGAGGGTGGACGTTAAGGATATAGGTCTGTAATTATTCGGGTTGGTTGGATCTTTATTAGGTTTAAGAATCGGGATAACTATAGATTCTCTCCATTTGTAAGGAAATTCACCACTGGTTATTATTTTATTGAAGAGTTGAGTTAGATATTCAATAGCATTTGTCGGCAGTTCTTTAAGAAGGATATTGTACATTCCATCTGGTCCTGGACTTGAATTTCTTGTTCGCGATAGCACAACCTCAACTTCTTGTACTTGTACTTGTACGGGATAATTTAATGTAGAATTACTTGAGGAATTTTGTTGAATAATTTTATCCAATGTTATATTCGAATTAGATTTGTATATTTGGAATTTATTGTTAAAATTACTGTCGCATGAATTATTAGCAAATGTAGAAGCTAGGATATTCGCAAGTTCTTCGTTAGAAGAGGTAATTCGGTCGTTGTTTAACATAAAGTTAGGTTGGATGTGCTGCTTCTAGCAACCATTAATAGCTTTGATTTTTTTCCAAATGTCTGTTGGGTTGAAGAAACAATTTATTGATGAGATAAGGTCAATCCAAGACTGCCTTTTATTTTCTTTGTATATTCGTCTTGCTAGTGATCGAGTTCTTTTATATTCAATATGATTTTCTATGGTTGGATACCCCTTGTATTTATTGAAGGAGTGTCTGTATAATTTATGAGCATTTTTGCAGTCTTCGTTCCACCAAGGGAGTTGTTCCTGAATTGGTTTTCCTGAAGATTTTGGAATTGATTCATCAGCTGTTTTGAGGATGAGATCAGTCAGTTTCTCAATTTTTTCATTGATTGAGAAAGTTTATTCTAACATGTTAAGTTAATTTATTTTAGTTGATAATATTTTCTTGTATCTGATAAAGTTAGCATCTTGGAATTTCCATCTTGGAGGATAGTTAGTGCAAGTAGACATTGAGGTATTATTGCGGTAAGATATGAGAATGGGAAAATGGTCACTTCCATGTAAGTCTTCTGTAGTACTCCAGTCCCATTTAGAAGCAATAGAAGATATAGTTGAAGCAATAGCACTGAAATGTTTATGTGTATTATTAAGGTGAGTGTATTGATTTTTGTTAAGTATCTTAAGATCTTTTTTTATAATCTTTCTTCTACTGTCATCTTCCT
Organism: Teleogryllus oceanicus; assembly: GCA_964035755.1. Taxonomy (NCBI): domain Eukaryota; kingdom Metazoa; phylum Arthropoda; class Insecta; order Orthoptera; family Gryllidae; genus Teleogryllus; species Teleogryllus oceanicus. Next base: position 241,129,290 of record CAXIVR010000001.1, read on the forward strand.
AAGATCCCCACATTAAGCTATGACTGCTAAAGTCGCCTATCATAATAAAGGGTTTAGGTAGCAGATCTATGATTTTTAATAGTTCATTTTCTGTAAAATTATAACTATTGTGGAGGTAAATATTACAGATACTCAAATAATTTCTTCCCGTGTTAATTTTGACTGCTAATATTCAATATTGGTGTTTATTTGAATTTCATCTGCTCGAAGAGTAAGTGTGTGTGTGTGGTGTGTGGGTGTGTGTGGGGTGGGTGGAGTGAGTGAGTGAGGTGAGTGTGGTGAGTGAGTGAGTGGTGTGTGTGTGTGAGTGAGTGGTGAGTGAGTGGTGAGTGAGGTGTGTGTGGGAGTGAGTGAGTGAGGTGAAGTGAGTGAGTGAGAGTGGGGAGTGAGTGAGGTGAGAGTGAGGTGAGTGGATGTGAAAGTGAGTGTGTGTGTTGTTATATATATATATATATATATATATATATATATATATATAAACACACACACACACACATATATATATATATTGCTATGCCTCCACTGGATATTCTTGGATTATTTTTATTCCTTAGGTATACAGAATATTTTTTTAATTGTGGTACCACTCTTTCTGAATTATTTGTTTCCTCTAAGCATATTACATCTGGATTATACTTGTTAATTATAATTAATAGATTTTCTCTTTGAGGCCTAAATGCATTGATATTTCATTGTTATATGCTTTGAACCATTGTTAGTTAATATTTAATTTAAGGAGGAAGATATTTTAAGTTGTATCACTAGAGTACTCTGATTCATTGCTTTCAATGTGTTTTTGTAATTTCTTTTTTAGATTTGTAAATCTTCTCTTCATATGTTTATCCTTTAATTTTGGATATGTTCTTTCTAACATTTGAATTAGTTGAGTTACATCAGCAGTAAACTCTAGAGATATTTCAATTACCTCTGTACTGTTTTTAGTTTTTTCAAGAAAACTCTTCATTTGAATAAAATGTAAGGGATATTCGTTGTTTGGATCCAATAATTTTCCTTCAGAGGGGCCAGTTGTGTATCCAGTTTTACAGATTATTCAATATTTGTATTTTCTAGTCGTGACTTTTTATAATTCTTTTCTTTTTCTTTTGCAGAGAGGTCATTATTGAAATGTTTTTCAGGTTCTGATGGGGCTTCAATGAGCGGGTCTGAGGTTGTTGATGATGAGGATATAGGTCGTTTCTTAATCAAGTTATTTGTGGGGTTCGGGTTCTTTAATTGTGTGGTTTGAAGAGCAGGGAATTCAACAGATTGAGGTTGGGTTAATAGAGGGACATTATTATTGGCATCAAGCTGCTTCTTCCAAGTGTTGCCTTCACTCTCTTTTGTATGAATAGTTTCTTCAATTTGGGTGGATAAATCAGATGGTGGATGGTGGTGGATTTTGAGGTGATATATACATCAGAGAACGGAGGTATTTCTTTTTCATTAATGTCATCTGCAGGTTGAGTATTTGGTATAGACGAGGGACTTTGGTTATGTTGTTGAATAACTTCAGTTTCCATTTCATCATTTCCATTGGGTTTATTGGAACAAAACTGGGCCATGTGTCCTTCTTGACTACAAATAAAACAAGTCATGGTATCAGTAGAGAAGTATGTACGGTATGAGGTATAGTCAAAATACACAACAATTGAATCAGGTCATTTGTTTAGATCTTCAGGTTCTATGTACACTTGTCTTCTGAAGCTCATAATATGCGAGAAGCCCGGTTCTGATATTCCTGCTTTTATGAATGAGATCTTGGAGGATGTGGTAATTTTCCTTTTAGTGAGTTCCTTTTCAATTATAACATGTGGTATGATTGGGCACACGTTGGATATAATTATCCTTTTACGTTTACTAATAAGTGGCCTAACACTAAGTACATGATTCTTTATAACAATTATTTTATTTTTGTCAATGAATTTGTGCGCAATGGCTTGACTAGAAAGAAAGATGCATATTCGGTTGTTAGATATGCGTGAAACAAATCTAATATTTCTAGCGTCAGCAATAGAGGCAACTTTGCTACTATAACCTTTAACTGAAAGTCCTTCTTGAGCATCGATTACAATTGCTTGTTCTTTAGATGGAAAGAAATCTGTTGTTGTAGCACCTGCATAAAACTTCTTTAATGACATACCTTGTTGTGAATCGTACTGTTGGGGGTTATGTCTCTCCTGTAGTCAAGAGAATCCATTTCTCTTGAATGTAGACCTGCATCTGCAGTTATACGTGAAATTCAATGTGATGATATACTGTGTTTTGGTTACAGTACTAGAAACAAACTCGTATAGTTCAACGAAGATATGTAAATCACTCGTGTTCCCTTCGTAAACCACTGTTCACAACACGACCTACTCGTGCGGCGTCTCGAAGTGAACTGATCAGTGTGTCATTATCGTTTACATGTTTACATTTTGCAGAAGTCACATAGAAAGCAAGGGTGATCTACCACATATTTAACAAAATCACTATTCATCATCATCATCATCTGTATTAAGATATTGATATTCCTTTACAATATTCATTCTAGCTCAAGTGACAATATGCTCGAGATTTTCCTATTCGTGTTAGGAAAGATAACATTAGTAACATTAATCTTTTAGTGACTTCTCTGAATACGCCCCTGCTAAACCTCTTCTTTCTGTGAGCGATCGGCCTGTCGCAGAATCAGACTCTGGCAGGTGCCAGCTCGGTCACGCGCCGTGGCATGCGTGGTGCCAGGTGCAGCACGGCCAAATAACACGATTGCGTCGTCTTTTTCTCCCGGGCCCTCCGATGCACTTCATGATGTGATTTACGGGACGCGTACTTGCTTCGGCAGCGCTCGCGCTGCGCCAGGCGCGTTTGTTCCGGCGGCGCGGTGGAAGTAGGGCGGTGGAAGTGAGGGCGGTGGAAGTGAGGGCGGTGGAAGTGAGGGCGGTGGAAGTGAGGGCGGTGGAAGTGAGGGCGGTGGAAGTGAGGGCGTGGAAGTGAGGGTGGAGGGAATGCGGGAAGTGGAAGTGAGAGCGGTGGAGGTGAGGTCGGTGGTGAGGGCCGGGGAGGTGTGGACAGTGGAAGTAAGTGTGGTAGAGGTGAGGGCGGTGGAGGTGGTTGAGGAGTGTAACTAGGGGCGATAGAGGTGAGCGGTGGATTTGAGGGTGGTGAAGTTGAGGTCGAAGGATTAATTGATTTCCTGATGATTCATGACGCGCCAGCCGCTAAGGTCATTAGTCTCGTAAGTATAGCGTATGTTTTTTATCGCGTGAGGTGATGGTGACATTCCTCCGCTGGCTGGCGAGATCCGGCGCAACCTACGTCGGCTCGCAAGGATGTTTCGCAAAGAGGTATCTCCTACTAGCGTGGTACCACTTCAGACGAGACAAGTCCACAGACCGCGACTGTCTCCCGACATGTGTGTAATGTAGTGTTTGTGTGTGTGTGTGTAAGTTAGGAGTGAGGAAGGAAAGATCGCGCGCGCCGATCACAGCAGCCGGCCGCTAGAAATCTCCTCCAGACAGTGACTGAATTTGACCTAGCTGACAAACTAATGTCGAAAAACTTACCCCCTTCCTGGATTTGAACAGCAGGACCTGCCGGTCAGGGGCACTGCAGTGACGTCAAATGATATCCTAAACCACCTTTGCCGGTGTGGGGACGGTGGAAGTGAGGAAGGGGCGTCCGGCAGCGGCCTTTGACAGTCAGAACGCCCGCGAACGCCCGCGGCACGCCCCCCGAGGCGCTTTGTCCTGGGCTGGAGTCACTCGCCCCGGGCTCGCGTCGCCTGCCGCGCGGGCTCACCCGAGACGCGCCACATGCAGGTGGCACTCGCGTCGAGGCCAAAGCGCACCTGGCCGCAGTAAAACCCCCAGAGTGAGTAGGTTGTTCTATTCCTAGACATTTGTTTTTGTTCTAGTTGTTATGTATAGAAATCTCGGTCTACCATCCAGGTTTCTTTTTATTGCCGTCCCTCCGCTCCGGCAAGATATGTGCTATCAAATAGCGGAGAATTCGCACTTCTTGGCTTTTGAAGTCAATTATGACTTATGAAAATTATATGAATAATATGATGAGGTAGATGAAGGTTGCATTTCCTTTTAATACACACGCAGAAATATGAAGATAATAATTTCATCAATTGTTGCCTCCACCTCGAGGAAATTTGATTCTTTCTGTAAAGCAATCATATTTACGAGCATTGTTCCCACTTTTCTGAGACTTCAAATACGTCACTTCTCTTGAGAAAACGGATTATTTTATTTGAAAATGCAGTGATAAAACAATTCAGTCAACTATTAAATAGTTTTATTGGTTATTAAACATTTTTATTGGTTTTAATTCGTAACACTGGGTGGTGTCAGACACTGTATTGCAATTATTACTATTACAATGGTCAGAGAGTAATAAGTGGACACTCACGTATTAAACATTCTCCGTTATTGCCAGAGGTAGTTCGTGGGCTGAGATTGAAGTAGAGTCCACTCCCGAACAACAATTATTTAAGTATTTTTGATTACTTGCATTCTGTTTTTTTGATTTTCTCGCCTAATACGTACTTACATAGTAAAGAGAATGGTAATCCTGCAGCGTAAAGTGCCGATTTTCGACAAAAAAAAACAAACTCGTATAGTGATGTTCTGATACCCAATACGTGGATAAATATTATTCCTTTGAGTGGAAAATTATTTCCTCTTGTGCTGTCTGAATCTACGTTTTGCGCTCCTTCATACTTAAAAATTGGTATATGATCAAAGTCCATCTGTTCGTCAGTCTGTGGTCAACAATTCGCCCGAAAATTAGCATTCACCAATCAATCTGAACAAATTCAAGGCCCTTTGAATTTGAAACGGATATTGAGTTTTGGGGAAACTTTATACGAAGCCTCAACATTTTCACATTTTTCTCAAAAATGAATCTAATCGAAATAATTTGTATTAATTATTTTCCGCGAATACAACAGAAGACACATAAAATGAAGTGGAACTCATTTGTGTTGAATAATGAATTTTCGAAAAAAAGCAAAGTTTTTGGGCGTCTTGCTTCAACTACAATATTGAGGAGTTTTTCTTCATAAAATATTATCACAAATGGATATTTAAATAGGTCATGTATAATATCTGGAAAATGTGAATACTTTTGCCATAAATTTGCGAGAAATATAGAAAATGTATAAACATTAATTTTCTCAAAAGAGGCTCGAAATTCTTCCTGTGATTTTTTTATTCAAGTTAGGTTATCTCTTCACCACCAGTCTCACATTTTAACTAATTCTTCCCAACATTTTAAGCTAGTGGTGCTTAAGATGTGATAACAACACGTACTTTCTCGCCCGTATTTTCACGCAAAATTACACGAAATGTTCTGAAATTTTCGAAACATTTTACCTGACCTTATTTCACAATCTATCTTTATGGATCACATTTCATTAAGGAAAAATCTCTATTTTCATAATTGTAGATGTAGGAAGACTCCGAAAAAAAGTTTGAACATGAGACCTGTACCATTCTCATAAACGTCTGTCACACTATCCAACAATAAAATTTAATCAAAACGAATACGCCATTTCTTTAAAAGTTTCGAAAATGTTTCAGGGATTTCATGTAAAGTACCCCCAAAATTAAAGTATCGGTTTCAAATTCAATAGGCCGCGACAACAGCCAGATCCCTTGCGAAATCTCAATTTTGGAGAAAATTGGCTGAACGGTTTAGCTTCACAGACGGTTGGACACACGGTCAGAAGGACGAACAGTGAAACGTTTTGCCGTCATTCGATTTTTCGGTATCAAGGACCCACAAAACATGCATTCTGGCTACACCACATGTTAGAGAATTTTTTTCTAAATTAAGAAACTGGATTTATTCACTTATTCTTCACCAGGGTCCTGTAATAAGTTTTTTCTGCTAAAAATTCGCCGAGTTTTGCGCAGCATTACATAACTTCCTTTAAACTACGAATATAACTCCGTACGTATACGAGAAAGTAAAAATCATTGTTTATCAATATTGTTGTCTTGCAATTTTAATTCTTTGTTTGCAATTTGTCGAATTCTCTTCGAGTTCACCCAAAATTAGACCAGCACCATTTTTAAGCGTGCTTTTCTTTCTCTGCGGAAATATTATATAAAATATTTGGGGTCATTATTTTTGAGAAAAAGTATAAATTGTATTACCTTCAAGCAAGAATTAAGGGAAAACCATTCGCTTTTTTATAAAATGTACATGATCTATTTAAATATCTAATTTTTAAAACAGATTTCATCAAGAAAAAAATCCTATAATTTAGATTGTACTTTTACAATGTATTTTTTTTTTTTGCAATTTTCGAAAATAAATACTTCACCGAAAGTGAATTTGTTCCATTTTTTATTCGTCTAACGAGTTACCGGAGGAAAAAGTTGGAAGACAGATTTGGAGCTGTTCTTAAGAAAATAATCGTTTAACAGTTTCACGCAAACTACGCATTTCACGCAAACTACGCAAAAACTACACATATTTAGAAAAATTCTTAATGACCATATTTAAATCAGCCTTAAACAAACAGATTTCATTAAAGAGAAATCTCTATCTTCAATAATGTAGTTGAAAGAAAACGCGGAAACAATTTTGAACTTTTGCTTCTTTCGAAAAATCGTATGTTTGAACCCAATTGAGACCTAGGTCAACTTTTGAGCGTTTTTTGCACTATCCTAGAAAAAATAATACACAAACTCGGATCTATTTCTGAGAAAATTGAGAAAATGTACTTTAAGGCGAGAAAGTAAACTAGTGGCGATACAATAGTACATACTTTCTCCCATTATTTCTAACTTTCGCAAGTTTCGAAAATTCCCATAGTTCAACAAAATGAGGTCAGCACCATTTTTAAGCGTACTTTGCTCTATCCATAGAAAAAAAATTAAAGAAAAAATTATGAGTCATTTTTGAGAAAATTGAGAAAATGTGGAAACAATGTAATGCATACCCAAAAATCAAAGTATCCGTTTACCTCCTAGAGCCTTGATTTCATCCAGATCGATTGGGAACCATAAATTTTCAAGAAAACCTTCTGAACGGTTTACGAGCTGCATGCCCACTCACGAAACGTGGATTCTAACTATACTGTGTGCGAGAGGCTGTAATTTACTACTGCTATATACGTAGGAACAGGTTTTATCCACTTTTACGTCACCGAGGCCAGACAATAAGTGTTTTTCGGTCGAAAAAGACAAACATTTTCTTTATTTTTGAATCAACCTGAAATCGTGAATGCAGGGCCTGTAAAAATGCTTGGATACCGTCTGCGATAGCTCATTGTCAAACCACTTGTTTCTGCAGCATCGCGGATGGGGAGGTGCTAGCGTACGATTCTCATCGGTGGCGGATTTTTGACTCTAGTTTCATAGATGAGTCAAATACAATCACCATCTAGAGGTGAATTGTAGCGGCCGGCTGCTCTGTTCAGTAGATTTTCGTAGTTTCTCCATACAATAGCAAGTGAATTCCGGAGCGCTACCCTAGAAAACGAGCCAGTGAACGCGTCCTATCTTTTCTTTCTCATCCTTCTACCTTCCATTACCCATACACACATACATGTACATACACTACACTGCCACATACACAAACTCACACCGTTTGAGAGCTAAGAGCTTGTTCCAGCTAGGGAGGTGCCTCTTTGGGGGCGATACGGGGAGAATGAACACAATCTGACGTGTAGCTAGGTACCAGACCTCTCATCCCTGCGGTGAAGGAACGCCGCCACTATCTGAAAAAAAAAAGCCCTATACTTATGGAGCAAATGACCTCAGTAATTGATGCAACCAAAATGGAAATCTCATCACTGTCTGTTAGCTGTGATCAACTTCATTTGTTGTAATATCCCCAATAGAGAGAAAGTATTGGTAAGAAAGTTTCTGTTTGACCCCCTCCCATCAGAATATGTACTATAACTTTCACTTTTATTGGTTTCGTGGTGATTTGCCGTTGGCATTTAAAATGAAATAATTATAGGCAATGGCTTTGCCACCAATATTATTTATTAAAAGCTCTTCTCAAAAGCCGATCTATTAATAAATAATATTGATGGAAAAAACATCTATAATAATTTATTTTACTTTTAACAAAATTCTTGGCGTAAAATATGCCCTCACACTCGTCACATGACAAACAAATGTGAACATTATAATTGCCCACTTAAACTGTAAATACCGATCCAAAGTTCACAATCGCCTGTTGAAATAAAACAAACTTTTTTGAGAGTATAGCTGTGGCCATCATATTCATAACTCCGAACATGACAGCTACTGCTACATTGTTTAAATCTGATTTAGAAAGTAATTTATCACAATCTACACTTTGCGTATATTCGCAGACTTTTCTTGATAATTTTCCTTCGTAATATCAGGAATGAAACTGATATTTAACATCTGAAGCACATGTTTTCATTTGCAGTGAATTAAATTGAAGATTTTTTGCAGAAATCTGTCACGGGGATGAAAGAAAAAGTATAATTTTATTTAAATTTTTAAAAATTAAATACTGGAGCTGCTTTTTCAGAACACAAAGAATACATTATGTTCCGATCGGACGACAAAAATATTAACATTTCTAGAATTATGAATAGCATAACAACTTTCGTAACAACGAAACCTTAGAACATTTTTACTAAAAATTTATTATCTGATCCTACCTTTTCTTATATATCATAAAGAGAGGTAGAATTTTTGTCCTTTAATTTTTAATTCCCACTCAATTCTCCAGCCAGTAGATATCAAGGCAGTTTGAAGAAAGGTTCTGACATTCCCTAATTTCTATGCCATCCGTTTCAAGGAAGCAATCGATTCTACTATTTTCTACGGGGGAATTTGGCCTCCATTGTATACTGATTTCCCTAGAAATTTTATCACATTAAATTAGAAATATAATTGCATTTCACGATTACTAAGTTGTAAAAATCGTTAATATTATACTTTCTGCCTCCTCTTTATTTAGATTTGTATAATATACTAGTCTTCATGTTAATATGTTACTGGTTTGCACTCCTTTACGTTTTCTTTACAAATGACCTGTTCTTCGTCTCTTTTTTGTTTTCTTACATTACACAGTAACTTACCTATTTCTAACACGTTTTCTTGCTTTGTTTTTTTCTTTGTTTTTCCATTCATCTCTTTTTTCATTCTATGTTCTTTGAGCTATTAAATGCCACGTGTTGCCTACCTTCTCTTGATGGCCTCAATAATATTCGTCACTGATCAATTTCGTTGTCGGACTCTTACATTTCCGAAATTAACCGTAATACTCCGTACATATTATTAAACTGCAAAAATTAACAATTTTGCCAGATAGGAAATGTATTTCCCTTTTGGTTTAACATTTCAAGTGCCATACAAATAGTAACAACAAGAAATATGCCTGATAATTGCGCTGACGAATTGAACAGATTCACCCGGATCGAAGGATAAGATTACAAATCGAATAGCTTCATTCACATATTTATGACGATTCTCATGAACAGAAGAGCATTTTCATGTAAATAATAACATGCACATGGTATATAAATTTTTTTCCAAGAACAAAAACGCCTTTACTTCTGTTTTCTCTTCATTCTCAAGAAAATATTTAGTTTGTGAAAAAAGTACGAATTTACATGTATTACTTAAACAGAAAACACGTGCTAGAAGTTTTACTTACGAATGGAAACATAAACCAAACTATAGTACTTCCTTTTGGAAGGCATTTCCCTTACACTGCAACAAGCGCAGTCGGAGGGCAAAGACCGGCTAACGCGCTCTGTCCTCACTGCGCTCAGCGCAGGAACAGAATAAAAGCAGCAATCTGCTCCCCCCCAAAAAAAGAGTTGCATTTGATAAGACACCACACATTATCATTTTATGGCAACTATTTTCACAAAACATTAGACCTAGTCCACTTTTGTGCTGAACGCATCAAGTACAAGTCCTTTGTCGCATGAGCATTGTGTTGACGTGCGTCGTAGATAAAACACTGGTATTCGGAACGGCCAAAGAGCTCGTGTGCCGTTTAGCTTAAGATGCCGTGTTATTCAGCAATTCGCGTTACTTAACGCGCGTCAACGCAACATTCGTGGGCCCTAAACGAATTCAGTTTCAAAATGTTACTTCATTTTTAAACTTTTGAAGAAAAAAAGAAGACTAATCCCAACAGTACTTGGGTATTTTATCTTTTCAGCATCAGTTATCTATAAGTTATTTGGAAACTTTCTCGTTAACAACATTGATCCCTAATCAAATCTGCACGTTCGTCGAAAGTAGTGAACATTGTCTACGATATCTTCCAGATAGCCGATGTCTTTATTTTTGTAATTTATAGCATTTGCGAAAATACCATTTCCGAAAGAATAATTACTATAAAAAAGGATATTCACCGTTATGCCTGACAACTGCAAAGACCTACCATGACCATTAGGAGCCAAACGTCCTCAATTATGTAAGAAAATAGGAGACTGGTTTGGGAATCGGTGGGGGTCAATTTAAGAGAAGATTTTTATAACCATTTTTTATTCAGAGTTTCATAAAAAAAGTACATAACATCAATTATTAAAATACAAAGGCCATGCTATTTAAAAATGCAATTTAAAATTATTTCACATTAAAATGTATTAGTTTTCGGCCACAATATAAAGACATTTTATTTTCAATCTAAAACCAGGGGCGAATGTAAGAGGAGAATCAGAAGTTTACGATTTCTTCAAACAACCTCCAAGGTATAAATTGATATTTTCTCAAGAGAAAAGCAAAATATTCATGTAAATGAGACTGGGAAGGGTAACCTACGAGGGTGCGCGACCTTTATGCAAGTTATCTCTCATATCAAAACATATCGCACACCAGGTCGAACCACGACTAGACTGATTCTCAGCAAATCGTGTAAAAGTTCACGAGTGAAACCGAGAATCTAAAACTAAACTTTACTACAACATTTTCATTTCGTTTCAACACGAGTGGGAACCTTTGTACTACTTCATTTAATGATTTTGTCTGTCTAGGTAACGACGCGTTCAGGGCTATGATGATGTTTCAATCTTCATGTCACTATCTTCGTCAGGGCTGAAGTGCAGCCAGCGCACTTCAGCCCTGAGGAAGACTCGACAAGATTGTCAAGCATCACGACCTTCGGCGAAGCGTCAGCTGTACAGGCAAAATCATTCGCACGAGTCTGACCACGGAAACGTTGGACATATATTTCCTTTAGTTTCACTTCGAAACGAATTGCTTTTTTACTTTAGATTCGTGAATGGAAGAAACTAAATAGCCTTTAATAACAGAATTTTGTTGAGTTTTAAAACTCAAAGAAAAGTTTCTTTTTTTTTTAAGTTTCGAAACAAAATGAGTCATTCGTTCAATTTCAAAACTAAAGTAAGGTTTTTGGTTCTATTTTGTTCCGCGTTACGAAACAGGTAAGAACACTTGCTCTGGTTTCAGAAGGAAACTAAATAAAAGGGAATATTTTACGTCTTGAAATTAAACTAAAAGAACGTTAATTTTCTTTCAAAACTTAACGTAAATTAGTTATTCAAGATTATTTTGTTCCTTTACATTCTAATTAATGAAACTTATTAAAAAGAAGTTTTTTCGAAAATAGTTGACAGACCTATTCCACTAATCAATTTAAATAAATTACAAATTTAGCAAAAGACTTTTAGAATAGTTTCAGTACATAAAGTTCCATTTCGTATATTAAAACCTAGGATACAGAACATCATCAGCAATTGAGAAAAACGATTTTCTTAATAAGCTCAATCTGTGCCAATAATTCAGGATTACAACCTGAATTTATGACCCTGTATCCCATTTGGGCTCTTTCATACAGATCCTGAAATAATATACCATCAAAATAGTACCAAATTGAATTTGGTTCTTTTACCACATAACCACATGCTTGGTGCAGCATTTCCATGGCATGACATCCGTGCATGAAGAGTGCTGACAATCTTATTGCTCGCACATTTCCTCTATAAATCGCTCTGAAAAAAGTTCCATCTCTATAAGGCAATAATACAGCTACAGTAATAAACACTTCTATCTCCCAGGGGCTCAGTAAGTTACAAGCATACTCGGGGAAGATTAGAGGCACTTCGCGATACAAGTAGAAAAGAACCGCTGTAGGCATCACTAAATGAGATGGCAAGTCGCGGAGCAAATTATGTTCTAGAGTAGAGGAAACCGCGTTCGCGAAGAGTTTCCATTTATTTTCTACGATTCCATCATCTGCATTGTTTAAATCCCAGAGGTTGAGGAGACCAGGATGTAAGGATTTATCAATGTTTGCTGGATATACAACGGTAGAGCATAAAATACCACCGTTGTCAAAACACCACTCTGTTACTTGATTTTTCACATATCCCTCGGCTTCATGCAATAAAACTGCATATATTCTCTGCCGGAGAGCTCTGAAGATCAGGCTTATCGACGGCAGACTCACAAAATCTTCAAGCATTGTATGTTGCTCATATAATTGTTCATCTAAAATGACACCCACTTTACTACACATTCTACCACTTTTCTGTAGATCATAGCAAACATATTTTATTTTCTCCCACAGATTCATTTCAGATACATTTGGCACCTCCTCTTTAATATGTTTAAATTTAAATATTTTTTCATACATGTAGTAATCTGACACCAGCATATCTGATAGTGCAGAAAAATGTTTGGTTAACACAACAGGCACATTTTCTAAGCGATTGTGATCAAAATTTTCCCTGATGTATTGAGCTGTAACATCGCACATATTGTCACTGGCTATAGCACAACTTACTCTTTTGCGAATAGAGTTCCTCACTTTTGTCCTGTTCCAGTCTTTGACCATTGATGTCGTGCCAAGTAAGGTGGCAAACAAAGGAAAGAAATTCTTTTCCAAATGAAGTCTCCATGCGAGCGATTTGCAACTATAAGCCTTCGTTTTCATAGTTTTCATATCCAAGTGCTTCATAGACCACAAAGCAGAGGGTAAATCTTCGTAAAAGACGAAATAAGAGGTTTGCGAAATAATCGCGAGACAGTTATGTTCCCGAGCGTATGACGCAATGTGGTAAACACGGTCGGAGACAGGACAGATCACCTCACACTGGATTTCTCGCAACGCTGCCCTCAACCAACACTTAATGTCTAGAGGGGTGTGAGACTCACCTTCCGGAAGACTGCCGATGAGCGCAACGGGCATGTGCATTTGATCAATTTGCCTCATGACCTTCTTGGCGTACCGCATGTTAGCACTGCGGTCGCGTATCCACTTTTTACGCCTGACCTCCTTGGACTGGTGGTCACAGAAGAAGAACACGAGTTTGACCCCCAGCCGCTCGAAAGCTCTCACGAAATCTCTCACTTCTCCGACGAGTCCGTGGGTGCCGCCGCAAATCCACTGAAACCTCCTGAAGATGTACATGTGATGAAAGACGTTGCCGTCGACCGCGATCACTTTGCGGTCGTCATCTTTCACGGCCTGGCGGATGTCAACGAAGCGGCAGGTGTCGGGATAATTCTCTAAGTATTTCTCCACACCTACGATGCCCATGGCGTTTGCGCTTGTGCTCCGGAGCTGATGTGTCGCCTGACGGCCGGTGGAGGGTTGGGGCACGTGGCGACGCCTCTTCGAGTGGAGGACTGCGAGGTTCTAGTCGCTGGCGGTCGACTGCAGCCCCAGCGCTGGGCATTCCGTCTTCACACCTCGCCTCCGGTGCGATAAGACTCAGGCTTGCCAATGCACAATGAAACTGCGACCGCGCTCAGTGAAAAGATTTCTCTCCGTTGACGCACTGACAAAGGAAAAACAACTAAAATTTTATTTTAGTTACGTCTTAATTTTTTATTATAGTGATCAGTAAATTTTATTGCAGTTATTTCAGTGATATTTTCTTTATTTAAAAATAAGAGATATATTATAGTACCTTTCTTCCTTTTCTAAAACCTGTGTTGGCATTGTATTTTCTCTAACAGAATCAATATTACGATATTTTCAATCCTTTTACTAAATTTTCGTGGGATGCTAATAAATTAATATGAATTTCCTTCGCTTCATTTTACTTAGATGTACATAACTCTCATTACACGTATTGAAAGAGATCGTTTGCCGAACACGTATTCGCAACCCGCGTATAAAAGTGTCCAATGCTCGGTGCAGTGCTCAAATAGTGCGCGAAATTTGAATATAGTATTTGAGTATGTACCAGATAAAAATAACGTTTGAATTGAAAGAAAACTGTATGGTCATTAAGAAATAATGAAATGAAAAAGTAAATGACGTAATATGAAGAAGTACGAAAATAAAAAGGAGGAGGAGAAGAAGATGGAGCAGGAGGGAAACAAAGACGAGGACGACCAAGTAAACATGAAAGAAGACGTGGAAACAAACAACACAGAGAAATGGAAGGAAAGAAGCAAATGAGAAGGTCCAAGGCGAAAGATGAAGAAAAAAATATGATGATAGGTTTGTTAGTGATAAAATGATATTGCTTCTGAGAAGCTTCGCTTGGCTTCTTGCACCAGAACGTAAAAACCTGGTAAAGAAGAATGAAAATCTTTTTCAGTGTCTATTAACGCTTCGACAAGCGATAAGAGCAACATAACGGTCCTCACAATCGTCAAAATAGGCAAAATTCTGCAATAAAACTTTAAATGCAACACTATCAGTTACAGTGGACGTGTTCGTCTTTTTATGAATGATAAAAAGAGATAAAATTCTTTTTTCGACGCACAAAGAAAGTGTGTTAATGACCGAATAAATCAGAATGTGTCAAGTGTCGTGCTGTCAAGTGAAGTTTAAAAATATACAAACCTTAAAAAAGCAAGTACTAAGTTTAAAAGAATCTACAAAATCAACTGAAGGTTCATATTTTATATCGTAAAGTTACACACAGTCCTCACAGTAAAACGGAAAAGAGAGCACTGTAATGAAGTTAATAACTTGCATAACATATGTTAACGAGATCTCTAGCACGTCCTCTTAAATCTTATAAAAAATCTTTCTTCTTCCCGATGGGAAACGAGAGAAAAAAGACACTTTTGGACGCCAGGAAGTGCAATGCAAACGCTGTTGGTTTGTTATGTGGTCTTAACGCGCGCGCTCAAGTGTATGCCATATTCTTGAAGGGGGACAACATCCAAATAAAGATTTGAATCAGAAATAAAATACTGGACAGAAAAATAGGAGTACACCCAGAACATCAAACAACTAGCAAACAATATTTTTTTAAAAACTATAATCGATATTGTATTCTGAGTTTTCAAGTTTAATTACTGCCACGCTCTCGTAAATATTTACTATGGGAATATAGAAAAGTTTCCTCTACACATTAAAAAAAATGTTAGAATAGTTTAGCTTCATAATTTTTAAAATCCGTAATTTAGGGATATCGCAAGTGCAGGTAAATTTCAATTCAAGACACTCGTAAGGACTACTGTACTTGTAAATTTAGAGGCCTTCCAGTTTATACAACCCGTTGAAATGATGAATCTGATCATTGGCTTTTGTAAAATATTCCCTCAAATTCATATAGGAAACTTAATATCCGTCCTTAGAAAAACATAATCCCAAATGCGCATATGCTTATTTTATTTTAAAAGTGTATTCAATTTCTTCATCAGTTGCCGTGGTAGAAAATGTTTAAAACGAGCACTGCCACCTGCTCTTCGTCTGTCAACCTCTGTTTATTAAATTAAGGAAACCCCTGGTCGCATCAAGCTCTTCTCACAGAGCACATCTGCCCTCCCCTCATCAATATTTCTCCGGCCCATTATCCCTCTCTCGCGTCTCTTTTAGGTTCTCAGATTCTTCGCCTTGTTTGTGTTTAAAAGCCCCCGTCCATTTAGGCCCAGGAAATATTGATATTTAGAAAGCGCGACTACGACTCTTGAAGGGGTTATACAGCTTCATCGAGTGACTTCTAAGAGCCAAGGAAATAGGAAACCACAAGTGTATCTCCAGTACTGATCCTGAAGTGTGTGAGAAAAATTGTGGATATTCGGTAGGTTCAGAATAAATTAAGAAACCACTTTAATTAACATTTCATCCAAGATTGCGATAATATCAAATTTTAAACATAGTTTTGGTTAAAACTTTTCCGTTATAATTTACTTGGCATATCTAATAGAAATTGTAAATTTTTAAAACTTTTTATTTGATTTCATTGTGTCATCTATTCTTTATAAATTAAAACGAATTAAAATTGATAAACTTAAAAAAAATCAATTTCGAAAAGTTAAGATGGTGTCTTGGATTTTTTAACGTTGTAACTATTTTATTACAAATATTTCTATAATTTCAAACAGCCTAATTATCATTAAAGTCTTATTAAAGTTGCTTTCTTAAAAAATATTTTGGGTTTAATTTGAGTTAATTATTCTTATCATCTCAGTACTTTACTTAAATTGGTATTTCTAACAGCTTTTCTCGATTGTTTTTAATTGACAAGAAATAGACTATAATTTCGCCATTACTTTATACGCTTAACCTTGGAAACCACACTATGTTACATTCATTTCATAACACACTATGTGGGATAGCGAACGATCCAAGTACAAAAATGTTTATGACCAAGAACAAATGTTAATAATTTATTTCTGTTTTATTTACAGTTGAAATATATCGACATAGGTTGCAAATGATTTATCATTATTATTTATGTTATAGTTCAAATTTACCACTTTTAGACTACCGCTGCACGTACCAATATGCAGCAATTCTATAATTTGACTAACAATTATATCATTAGACATTGTAATAATTTTAAAGTATTGCTAAAAAAAGTAAAATACCAACTGTGCACAATGCACATGAATACCAGAAAAATTAATTAGTTCACTATTTACTCACTATAGATCTTGACCCTGTCCTTTCCTTTCCCTTTGCTTCAAGGGATCAATTCCTTGGCGGTTCTCCTTGCATATGCTGCGAGAACATACCACACACAAAGTTTGCATATTTCTGTTTTTCTTTTGAAGTGATAAAGGACATCTTTCAGGCCGTCCCCTCGAAGATCGTGTCTCATTGATAGAGTTATCGCATCCAATTATGTCGGAAATAAGAATAAAAATATAAAAGATATTAAATAGATAAAAAAATATTTAGAGCCAGTTTTGAGAAAATTTAGAAAATGTCGTTGGGGCTTCATGCAAAGTAGCCCCTAAAATCAAAATATCCATTTGAAAGTCGAGGAACTGCGACATAAAGCAGTTGAATCCGAGAAAATCAATTTTAGCGAAAATTATATTATGGTACAGGCCTTCGTATTATTTTCAGCCATACGGAGAGAGATATTGCCGAAAACCGAAATGATTTTCGGTATCAAGGACCCACAAAACGGGGATTCTAACTACACTACGTATTGATTGATTCGTGTGTTTCCCGGGCGAGTCAACTGCTGCGGTCATTAGACTCGTAAGTGTAGTCCATGTTTTGTATCACGGCAGTTGGAGCTGAACTTTTCTCCGCTAAAGATCTGGCCCCGACCTACACGTCGGTTCTCGAGATTTTCCTCATGCAGGTATCTTCCATCAGAGGACACTGCCTTAGCTCAGACAAGCTCTAGGCTGCCGACGTTTGTGGAAGTGTAGTGCATGAAAGTGTAAATGTGAGTTAGGGGTGAGGATACACAAACAAGAAGAAGGAATGATCGTGCGCGGTCCTTGTAGCATTTGTTAGGGTATCGTTCCGGCATTCTCCTGGTGTAGATAGGAGAAATCGCGGAAAACTACCGAACAGAGCAGTCGGTTGATAGAATTCTCCTCCAGACAGTGCCTTAATTCGCTGTTCACTAACTAGGATCGAAAATACTGCCACCGAAGGAAGGCTGAAATAATAAACTTCTGATGACCTTACAGGAAATGTAACGAAACTATCGCGATAAAAAGTTGAAAGATAATTTCACAGATGCAAAATAATACCGCAAAATTACGATAATCAAGAGAAGTCAATAATTAATTACCTGGAAACGGCAATTCTTAAAGTGCACGGTACCTTTCTTTTTTGCAATCATATTAATAAATACAGTTGATCAAAGTAATTTGATGACGCAATACAATAAATCATCGATTTGAAACCAGTATAGTGTTATGATGTTTATCGTAGTAGCCGCAGCAGTGACGATACGGCAGTTTAATAGTGCGATATTCCCTTTAAGAAGACCACCCCTCTAAAAGATCAATTTTACGGTATGTTGTATTATCGTGATCTGTGTCTGTGTATAATCAGTTTTAATTGATGAAGTTGACTCGAAGTGTCCGTGGCGCTCAGGCCTTTCGGGAGGCGTGGCCGACGGGGCGCCGGACGGCCTCCGCAAGCAGCAAGGCTGCCGCTGGGCAGCGCACGGAAGGCGAAGGCAATGCGTTTTTTTATTTTATTTATTTTCGTCCAAAAACAGAAACTCTATGTGACGTATGGGAGACAAGTATAATCTGAGTAGGTTTTGTTAAGCTCCAGAATCTCTTTCCCGCCTTCTACTACACATAGTTAAATCATGAATAAAAATACCAACAAAAAAGGTTAGCAACATCTTTGCTCCAGAGTTATGGCAAAGTTCTTTGCATTGGTAAAGAAATTACGTTTTGATTTTGTAGAATTGCAAAAAATAGCTATGGCTCTTACCACAACAAGCGAAAGGAGTACTCAGGAAAATGTGTGCATCGTGAAGCTACATTTACGTCCATAAGAGAAACCAGAGGCCATCTCAGTTTTTTGGTTAAAAGATCAGGGAAACTGGTCGAAAAACCTAATGGAAATGGGACGTCACACACCCAGAAGCTGAAGTACATTATTTGTTACAGGCATATTTACTCATTTTAATATTATAAAGAGAAAATGTTAACTAGTTCATTAATAATATTTGTCAAAATAAAGATTATTTTTCTTTTTGATGCTCATCATAGAGTATTGTGCATAAACACTGATGAAGCAACAAACATTTTACTTGACACTTAGACTTCCGTCTCTATTTTAATTCGCAATGTCTTCAAAAGTAATGTTCATGTAATATATGTATATTATTTGTAGAGAGCCATTGAAACTGGCATCTAAAGTATATTATTCCTAAGGCGTATGTTCCTACGGCGTGTGTTATTATGGCATTGTAGTTACAGATATCTGCATTGCATGAAAATGTTCTCATTCTTAAGTCAGTGAATGACAAACGCTACAGATTTCGTAATTCAGTGGGCGAAGTAATGGTAAGATTCCAAGCTCACGTAATAGAGGCTTGCAGGTAACACGGGGATGGTATTTACTTAATATTCGTACTTTTTTTCTGCAATCTAAAAGTCTGGGAACTATATTGTGAGCTTGCCCAGAATATTATGCCATATCACAAGCGGGAGTACACATTTTCAAAATACACGTAACGAACTTCATGAAGGCTATTAGAATTTGAAAGAATTCTGAAGGCCTAACTTGACTTAATTTAGTGTTTAATGTAGTTATATGTTTATTCCATTTGAGGTGGGGCTGAATTGAGTGACCAAGAAATGTTGTTACCTTTAAATTAGTTAATTGCATATAGTTCATTTTGGCACATGCGATTGCCGGCAAAAATGCACTAAAGGAGTTTTTCCTTCGTTAACTATTAATTTGTTAATACGAAACCAATTTGAAACTTCTGAAATCGTACTATTTAATGTTTCTTTTTTGCAAAGGAAATTCGTGTCATCAGCAAAGGGAACAACTGTTGTTCCATTTTTACTGGTCGAGAGCAAATGGTTTACGAGGAAAATTAAGAGTATTGGGCCTAAGATCGAATCTTGCGGAAACCCATGCTCAATTCGCAAAGAATTGAAAGATACGTGAATAATGTTCTTTCGTGTCAGTACAGCATTTCTACTCTTTGTTATCGTGTGTTAGATACGAGGATATCTAATGTAGGGTAATGACACGAATTCCACATGAAGGTAATTTTGGTTGTTGTGGTCAATGAGCTTTCAAACCATTAAGAATATTTCAGTAAGTACTACGTCATTTCTACACATCCGAATATACATTTATATACATTCCCTCAATAAATATTTTGGAATTATTTTGTTTGATATCACTATTATCAATTTAACACAATCAATACGTAAATAAATGGAATATTAATAGTTGAACTTCTTAAAATTAGTACATTTTAGAAATCAATGAAAAAAATAAGATAGCGGTCTGTACCATAGTCCCTGTGCTGCATAATTTGATTATATTAATGCTGATTGGAACTTTGCTGACGGAGGAGAGAATCTCAGCGGATACGATAGGTCCTGGTCGCTTAAGAAATCCGATAGCGGACGCGGGCAACGACGCGACAGAAGATAAGGGCCATCGGAAGTGCCCAACGCTTCCTCCAGAGCGCCGCTCCGGACTTCCGATTTGGAGATCAGGCGGCGTCTCGCCTTCCCCTCCCCTCCCCTCCCCCCGCCTCCCCCCTCGCGCGCGCGCACGCGTCCCCGCGTTATTTTCCTCGCATTCATCTGCGCTCGGCGCTCACGGCGCACGCGAGGGGAGCGCCCTTCAAAGGGGGACTCCGGGCCCCGCGGACGGGGGAACGGAGACTGGGGGCCCGGGTGTCGCGTGCCACCGCCGCCGACGACTGCATCTGCCGCTGTAGCCGCCAACGGCCCCGCGGCGATTTAAACTTTAAACGGCCGTTGCGAGCTGCGAGTGCGCATGCGTGACAACAGGGACCTTTAAACGCTCACGCTCACTGCTACTCAGCCCTTTACGTGGAGGAGAGCGTAGACTTGTAGAATCTACGCGGATTCTCATTATCTCTAATTTTGCTAGATACTAGAGAAGTAGAGCTCTTGTTGTCTTTTTAAATAAATGATTCTCCGCAAACTTCAATTAATTAATCGTAGATTCCTTTAATTAAGGTTAATCAAAGTAATGAACTATAGTTATTAAATGAAAATTTCAAATGAGTGATTATACCACTGTTCTTATTTTAAAATAAACTACAAGTATGTTAAAATCCAAAACGTTGTGCAATTTAAAATAAAAACCATGCTCTTTATAATTTTCATTTAGGCACAATATTGAGAGGATTGCCCTTAATTTAATCAATATTAGATTAATTAATTAAACTTTAGTTCTATCGGCTACTAGAGTGTCTGCAGTATTGTCAATTATTGGAAAATTAACTGTATCTCACTTGCTGTTGCAAATAGTTTCTTAGAACATTTTTTAACGAAATGTTCCCAACAAAGCATGTTAAGAACTTCCTTTGATGACTCAGCTGCTTGCGGTAAATGAGATGAACGGATTGTGGAGTTCAAGGGTAGAAAGAAGGTCCTATTAGTCGGGGACTTTTCCTTGAAACAGGTACACATTTCGTCGAAGCATCTTATTGTTTTACATTGATTGTTTTAACGTACCGTATTGAGCCAGGCTGTGAGCTCGAGGATCAAAGGTGCATTACTAGTATACTGCTCATATATTGCCCCCCCCCAAATGTGTGAAAATGATTACACTTATTATAAAATTATTCTTCCTAAATTTGGTAAATAACCTTCCTTCACTGCATCTGAAATACATTGAATAAAATTACAAGGGCTGCAGAGTGCATACGCTTCTTACATAGTATTGAATCTAATTGGAAAGTGTATGAACTTGTTTTCTAACAAATTATACTCAATTCTGAATTTTGCACATACTTTCAAAGTTTTTCATTGTGATATTTTAATTCAGTGTTTTCTTGTGAGAACGCTTCTGAATACCACAATTTCATTCGTACTATTTGAATTTCTTTAACATCATAGCATGCACTACGAATACTCCCGACTCGACAATTTCAAATAAAATAGTGTTCTCTTGTTTTAATTCTGATAGAGGTTATTTAATTTTCCGCCCCTAAAGATCCGGCTTTTAAAATGGCGAGTCTCCCTCTCTGATGACTCGATTACAAAATCGAACATATGCGCAGTATTTGAAGAACCAGCCGTCGGCCTGCCTTACCCTACAAGGGACAAATTTGATTATTTATCTTCGTTGCTCTTTACAACTTATTTGTCGAGAGGTAGACTATAGTGTAGCTTGCTTGCCGACTACTATGACCACTTAAGATTATTATCATAAGTATCGCTATGTGGCCTGCCACCTCTTTATTGAGTTTCCAAATATGTAGTAGTATGATAAAGAAACAGAATAATTATTTTATTTATATGCAAACTCGCCTGGACGTCACAAGAATTAATTTGAATAGAACGCTGCAGAAGAAACTAATTTGTATTCATTTTCAAAACGTTTTAATTGATTGATTGTTAGTGTTTCCGGGGGTGTTAACTACTGAGGTCATTAGTTCCGAAAGCGTAGTGCGTGTTTTTTCATCGGGAGGTGGCGGTGATCTTCCCGCGTTGGGTGGCGAGATCCGGCGCCGACCTACCGTCGGCTAGCGGGGATTTCCTCAACCAGGTATCTCACACCACAAGATGTAAGTTCCTGACCGGTCTCTCGGCATGTGTGGTAGTGTAGTGCATGTTAGTGTAAGTGTGTGTGTAAGGAGTAAGGATATGAGAAGGAAGAATAAAAAAAGATCGCGCGCGGTCCGTGGCTCGTTTGTTAGGGTACTGCTCCGACATTTGCCTGGTGTTGATTGGAGAAACCACGGAAAACTACCGATCAGAGCAGCCGGCCGCTAGAATTCTCCTCCAGACAGTGACTGAATTCGACCTAGCTGATAAGCTGGTGTTGAAAATCCTACCACCGTCCGAACCCGAACCCAGGACCTCCCGGACAGATGCATTGCAGTGACGTTAGTTGATGTACTAAGCCACCGTTCCCGGTACAAAACGTTTTAAAAACAGCATTATGCAATAACATTGACTCTTACGAGCTGCAAGGGTTCGGCGCCAACACTGTTGCTCGGCAGCATCATTGTAGAATGTTCTAGAATTCTAGTGCAAACAGTCACGGATTTTCGATTCACGATTTTCTAGCGTGGATTTAATTCAACCGTATCTGAAGCAGAATTCTGCGGTCGGCCTTTTTGATCGATATTTTTCGTTGGGTTCTACGAATACCTGTGGACGCCAAAAGAGTACCCTAAAACAAGCTTCGGACCGCGGACGATCATACTTTCCCCATCCTTGTATTCTCCTTACCCGCATACTAACACTTACGTGCAGTACACAATCATAAATGTTGGGAGCTTTTAGTGATTCCGGTTGGCTGAGGAAAATATTACGTTTTATTATTGAGGCATTATATTATTACGGAATATTAAGTTCGAACGATGAAAGAACACCTTCGGGTGATATAGCATGCTCTACACTTAGGGGAATAATGACTTACGAAGTTGATGCACTCGAAATCAATCTTCACTCATCTGCTCACTATTCATTTTAATGCTCAATATGCAATGCATGGAATCATCTCTTTCCACTACTGATGAAGGAAAATTGAAAATTTATCTGAAGAAAATGGAAATCGTAGAGCCAAAAGTATTTAACAATTTTGTTACAGGCATTAAATAAAACATAATAATATAATACTATGAATAATAATTAAGATTTACAAATAGAAGAATGTTATTTTCATGAAAAATTACTATTTTCATCTCTATAATTCATAATATTTCACATTTATGTTGTCTCTTACTGAATAAACATATGTGTGCAAAATAAAGTACTTCCTTTGCTATTAGAACAAATATATCTAATCATATACCAGAAGATGCTGCATTTTAATCAGTATTTACCCTATTTCCATGAATTTTAATATCCAGCATTTCTGACGATGGAACAACGCGTTGTAAAAGACTCCCAAATACGAAAGAACACTTGACAAAGTAAATGGATTAAAACTACCCTTTTGTAAATATCGGAAAATGTTTCTAAGCATCTCTAAGCACTGAACATCTGAGTCCACAAGAAACGCTGAGCTAAAAGATACAACAAACGCTTTTATAGAAAACTAGAAAAGTAGCTGTACACGTTTTCCAAATTTAGAGAATAGTTTAGACTTAATAATATATTTGCAAAATAAGTATTGTATCACAAACGTTAATTGAAACATGTCACGCATCTAAATCCCGCAGTTTCTGAATACTTGTGTGGAAAACCGCAATTCCCGAAAAATGATGTTCAGTCGAAGGAATTAGTAATCTTTACCGGATTGTTCATACCTCTATCCTTATCCTTCAGAATAATATTTTCTACACACTTTCTATGGTTGAATTGGTCGGGTTTATTACAAAATTCTGCATTATATTGTGTATTTACATTCACAATATTCTCAATATGAGAAGACTCCAATGCTTAATGGAAAATCTCTACCTTCAATTATGAAGTAGAGTTTTAAAAAAATTGAACTTTTAACCTTTACTATATACAAGTACACTACACTGAGATGACAAAAGTCATGGGATAACAAAATGCAAAAATAAAAATGACAGTAGTACTGCGTACAAGAGGTATAAAAGGGCAGTGCATCGGAAACACTTTCGCAATTAGATACCGCTATGGTGAGTATGGCTCAATATTTCTGCAGGGGTCTTCCAAAAAAACCCAGAAATAGTTTATAATTTTATTGATGATTAATTACATCACAATATGAATGCTTCCGATTGAATATTATTTAAGGGAATTAAAAAAAAGCATTCGTCATACCCTGCGAAATAGCGAGTATGGCTCAATATTTCTGCAGGGATCTTCCAAAAGACCAGAAATAGTTTATAATTTTATTGATGATTAATTACATCACAATATGAATGCTTCCGATTGAATATTATTTAAGGGAATTAAAAAAAGCATTCGTCATACCCTGCGAAATAGCCAGCTCGATATAACACAAGTTGTATGCAGCGTTCACATACATATCACTGAAACCTATATCACGGATTAGTGTGGGCATGCGAAACAGGGGATCGGACGGATTACCGAGAATATACAACGTACGCAATTATGCCAATGATCATTATCCACACGCACATCCATGTTTGCATGTCCTGAGAAACTAGTATTGATATATGGAATTGCTGATTAGTTCAATGCCGAGATTCATAGTAAAGAGGAAGAGGTTGGAGAGGAGGTATTCCTGCAGTTCATCACTTTTCATCGTGCCCCCAGCATCCGTCCAACAACAGAACCAGGGAAAAGAATCTCTGCGACTATTTATATCTTACGAAATACCGTATATGGTAGTTTGCCTCTCCCCGTCCACGTCATAGTCACTAGGTGACATTCATGCTCTCCCGGAATTAGAACACACAACCCTAGTGCAGAGCGGTTGCATTCTACGCGCTTCGTCAGTGATTGGAAACATTGCAACCTGAACTTGCACACTACAGAAAAGGACAGTAATTCTGTATGTTTTGACAGTATTTTACCTTTACTTCCGATGTCAATACTTGGATGGATCCATTCCAGAAAAACATCCATCAATCGATCAGGTTTTCCGCAGGCAGCCCCAACCATCTGCGTTATTTCTGTCTACACTCTTTTATTATTAAAAGCAAACAAAGCGTGTTGCTTCACTCGTCACTCGCGGCGTCGCCCGGGAATCAATGTGGCCGGGAGAGAGGCGCACGGGACCAGTTTACACAGTGCACCTGCGGTGGCCGTTGGCCTGCACCCCGGAGGCCATGTAAATCTGAGCGGTGCGGCGGTGGCGGCGGCGGTGGTAGCGACGGCTGCTGTTGCGGCGGCGGAAGAGAAGTTTATGGATGGGCGAGTGAGACGAAAAAACGAAAGAGGACGGGAGAAGGCGGATGTGGTGTGGCCTAAAGAAGCGAAAGCGAAAAAAGGTACAGGCAACGGCAGATTGATTGCTCGATCCTTTTGTTTCCAGCACGTCAACTGATATGGTTATTAGGTCCGTAAGTGTAATTACGTTATAGCCAGAAAATGGCGATGTTCTTCCCCTAGCTGAAATGTGAGATCCGGCGCCGGCCTACACGTCTGCTTGCGGGGTTTCTCTCTTCCAGTATCTCGATCAGCGCGACATCGCCCGACCCGGGGCAGACTCTAAGCTCCCCATTGGTCTCCCGATATTGTGTGGAAGTACTATAATGCACGTAAGCGTAAAAGAGTGAGAGTCTGTCAAGAGAGAAGAGATAAAGCTGAGAAATGCGTGCGATGTCCATGGCACATTGATTAAGGCCCTGCTCCATAATTCCCCGGACATTGTTCGAAAAAAATGACGTGAGAAACTACGAATCAGAGCAGTCCGCCGGTATAATTCTCCTTCATGTAGCGGCTGCATTCGACCTAGCTATATAGTTCGTGTTGAGAATCCGCCTTGTCAGGACTTGAACCCAAGGACTTCCCGGTCAGTAACAGTGCAATGGAAACAGTTTTTGCCTTGAACCATCTCAGTGTATTGAAGGAGACGGTGACAGTGGTTGCGGAAGCGTAGGCTGCATGCGATGGCGAAAGCGGAGATGGAGAGTACAGTAGCGGCGATAAATGCGGAAGCGTCGGGGGCAGCGGCGAAGGCGGGGGCGGGGGCGGCGACGGGCGCACAATGCCTCGGGCGTCTGGGCGACGGCGACTGGGCGACGCGAGGTCACCGTTGACCGCTTGCACCTTGCGAGCGTCGGCGCCGCGCTGGTGCGACGCAGCCCCGCCTATGCTGCCCCGCCAATTGTGGCCCGCTTATGCCGCCTCTGTTGTGGTGCCACGCCTATGATGTCCCGTGCTGCCCGTGTATTTTGCCTCACCTGTGCTGTTCTACCTATTGTGTCCCGCCAATGTTGTCTGGCCTGTGATTGATTACTAGTGATTCCGGGCGCGTCAATTTTTAGCGTCAAGTGCTAACGTCATTAGTCCTGTAAGTGTACTGCGTGCTTTTGGTTTGTGTGGTGGCGGTTATCTTCCCCTGTTGGATGGTGAGATCCGGTGCCGACCTACCTTTGGTTAGTGGGTTGTTTCTCAACTAGGTATCTCCTTCCAGCGGATCACCGCCCCAGCCGAGGCCAGCCCTAAGCTCCCGACCGGTCTCCCGGCATCTGAGGTAGTGTTGTGCATGTAAGTGTAGTGAGTGTAAGTAAAAGGTAGGATAGGACAAGGAATGGGACGGAAAGATCGCGCGCGGTCCATGGACCGTTTGTTAGGGTACTGCTTCGGTATTCGCCTGGACGGAGAAACCACGGAAAACTACCGATCGGTCGCATCGGTCGGTCGCATCGGTCGCATGAATCCTGCTCCATGCAGCGACAGAACTCGACCTAGCTATCTGGATAGTGTTAAAACCTGTCACCAACCCCGGCCTTCCAAATCCCTTCTATGCTGCCCGCCCATGTTGACTCACCTATGCTGCCCACACCTATTGTGTCCCGCTTATGCTGTCTCGTCAGTGGTGCCACACTTATGCTACCCCGAATTCGAATAGTAAATTCTTCAAAATCTCCCACAGCATTAGATCATTTGCATTATTTTATTAAGTTATTGACAGTCTTACTTGTTGGCTACTTCCAGCTGAGTTGTAAACAGATTACTGCAACTCGACACCCATAGTCGTTCATTGGGCCTCTCCGCTTGTACCCGCCCTCTTCCTTACGACTTTCCGGCCCCGCCGCGCCGGTCTCGTGTTCCGGTCACCTTGCCATTTGCTATCCCGCAGCCCAGTTCACCGAATACTCAGTGCACACTCTCATCTGCTCTCAACGCACGCTCTAGCTCTTTCTTCTTCTTCTTCTTCTTCTTCTTTTTCTTCTTCTTCTTCTTTTCTTCTTTCTCTTTTCTTCTTTCTCTTTTCTTCTTTCTCTTTTCTTCTTTCTCTTTTCTTCTTTCTCTTTTCTTCTTTCCTTTTCTTCTTTCCCTTTTCTTCTTTTCCTTCCTCTTCCTATTCTTCTTCCTCTTTTTTCTTTTCACTTCATCAGCACTGCCGTACTGCAGGGCTGTACTGCCCTGAAGAGGACCGCGATATGTCGGTCGAAACGTCGGCACCCCAGCCTTCGACGCGGCGTCACCCGGACAGTCGGCATGACTGGCCGCGGAAGCCTACGATACCAAATGACAAGCTGTATTCGTCTGCTGCATAATTGTTACAACTAATAATGAAGTTTATTTTCAAATGCGTGAGTTTTGTAGAATGAAAATAAATACTTGGTAATGAAATATCTTGCACTGGCATAAGAGTTTATATTAGACCGACTCGTTTTAAAAAATCTGCCTATGCTAAAAGTGGGCGGATGACTGAATAAAATATTACTAATGTACTACATTTTAAACTGTGGTGCTACATAATGACGCAGACTTCTCGTACTAGTTTGTTTCCTTATTTCCTTAGTGTAGGCAGGTCTCGTTTTTGTGTCACCCTCAGCATCTGAGCTCCAAAAAGATTCTTTCAACTTTTTTCAATTATTCAATATCTCTAAGAGTAGAATTGAAATGTGACTTTAAGACTATCACAGAAGAATGGAACTTGTTTTTTATGCAATTTTTCATTGAACATTTGAGCTATTTTTGAAAAACCCTTGTTTAAGCGTTCTAAAATGCGCAATTTCAAGCTCATTTTTACTAAAACATTTTGAGTTTTCGAGAAACTTCATAAAAAATATTTAAAGCCTTTTCATACGAAATACCATAATATATACGACATGTCTATAATGTAAGTATTAACGACATGAACGATATTTCAAAAAATAGATTTATTCAATTTAAAAAACAAGGGAATACATTAAAATGAGTTATGTCATGTTATTCAGTTTGTTTAGCAGTATTCGCATAAAAAATTAAAGAACGAGTTAGAGCAGTATTTGAGAAAATGGTATTGAGCGTCTGAAAATTCGCAATATTGAGTTCATTTTCACAGAAAACTTTTGAGTTTTCTAGAAGCTGCATAAGCAATCATTTAAAGCCCTTGTACTCGCAAATGTCATTAAGTATAAAGACGCTCTATTGTAAATATTAACGACGTGAGAGATATTTAAAATTATATATATTTGTGTAGTTTTCGTAAAAGCAAATAAATACAGCAAAATTACGTTTGTGTTAAGTTGTTCAGTACGTTTAGTACTCTCCGGAAAAAAAGTTTAAAGACAACATTTAGAACCTGTAGTATACAATCAAAGGCAAGACTTCATGAAATTATATTTATTCAATAACCAGGTACAATAGCCAAAGTTCCGTATCATCCGTTGAATGTGCCAAATGCGACGCCGTTTCACCGTTGTCCAGAAGAAGTCCCAAAAGCAGCCGAGTCGTTGTATATTCACCTGAGAGCCGATCACCACTCTTCACACCGCAAATCACTCGCCAGAACAGTCGCCAACACCGTCGCTAGCTGTCTGTCCTGGCGTCTCGGGTCGGAGCCCTCTTATAGCTGGCTGGGGCTATCGGCCCGCCGATTAGCTGCGGAGTAGGGGCGGTGGCCACCCGCTTGCTCAGGCGGACGGCCGCACGCGGACAGCCCTGGCCGGCCCGCAACGGTCGCCTTCCTTTCCGGCCGAGGGCGGTAACTCCCCGCTGGCGTAGCTCGGCGGCGGGTCTTTCAAACACGTGCGGGCGGTCACGACAGAACCGTTTTGACAAAATCATGCGTTTAATTTTTTAAATATTGCCCATATTTCACTTCAAATTGCGCGAAAACTACTAATACCTTCAAAACAATGAACATAGCATTATTCAAAGGACTAATTGTAGAGGACAAATTCCATTTGAAGAAAATATTCTATCTTTAATATTGTAGTTGTTGAAAGACGCCGAAAACAATTCAAACGTTTCTAATTTTCGAAAATTCAGTTAACGATGAAAATCGTATTTACGCTATTTTTGTAAGTGTATTTCACTCTCTTCTTACAAGAAATTTAAAGAAAAAATTAGGATCCATTTTTGAGAATATTTTGAATATGTCCCAGGAGCGTCGTGTAAAGTAAATCACAAAAACAAAGAATTATTTTAAAAATCTGATTCATTTGAGTCAGGCGGGATGGACTGGAGAATAATAATCTTGGAAAAACCCCTACGAATGGTTTAGCCACTAGTGTTGTTCACAAACGGACGGAGGGACAGAGAGACAGACAAACAGACGAACAAACGTATATTGGCAGGACACACTGGGGCAGTACAACGTCGCTTCCAAAAAGAGATGCAACACACTCCATCGCAGGGGCAGTCGTACCTTAGCAGGCGAGGGTGGCGCCAGCGCGGCGCTGCAGGTCCACCAAAGGGGACAAATGAGCTATTGGATCCACCGGCGACGGTCTCACCCAGGGTAGTTCATCGCCTTTGCGACGTAAGATGAACTGCACAGCACTTGCAGGCGTGCGCACTGCACGTTCGGCACAGGACTGCCCCTGGCGACGTCGTCCCTGCCGTTGTCTTCGCTGCCGACGATCTCAATGCCGCCTCCGCCGTCACTTGTGCTGTACCCTCTCCGCAAAATCGGATGTCACTCAGAAACCGATAGTACGAGAGATTCCGACACAAAAATACCTTTATTATAATATACCCATTGAAAAGCTGCCTGCGTGTTTATTTTCTATGTGTAACATAATGCTTCAAGTTTTTATGAAAACTTATAATTGTTATATCCCTGATTTATTTCAGTGTGGCATTAATTGTACATTTACTTCCGTAACGCATCATGAATGATTTCTTTCCATCATCAGGCTACATTCAAACCCTTACACAATCAACATGTACATAAACACTATATCATTTTAGCATCCTCAACTGAAACTATGTGCAGCCAATACTACTACTAAAACACAAGTTTTATGAACAAGGTGTTATGAAACACAATTCTTGTCAATACTACCACAACCCTTGTGTTGTGGTATTATTGTGTGATAGACATGGTTTCAGTTTAGGGTGGTAGAAGTTATAAACGGTTCATGTACATGTTGATTGTTTGAGGGTTTAAGTGTATCCTGATGATGGAAAAATTGTTTTTGAAACGTTGCGGAAACAAATGTACAATTAATGCCAGACTGAAATAAATCGGGACATAGAAATTATGAGTTGTCTTGAGAACTTTAAGCATTAAGTTACATACAAAAAGTGCCTATAGAAAACTTTTAAATAATGGCTAAATCGGCATTTTCATTTTCAAATAAGTTGGTTCCAGGTATATGGGGGTTAGCACACTGGTTTCCAATCCGTGGATTGGAGGATGCTGAGGATCCATGTAGTTTCAAAAGGGGTAAAATCCTCATTGTGCCGTCACTTGTGTGGCAAGTGAAAGAACCATAGGAAAAATCCTAGCAAAATTATTTCTTCCGAGAATTCCCGTCCTAATCAGGTCCCCCAGGCAGCTCAGTCAGGAAACGAGGTAAGGAACATTACTGTGATTGAGACCGTTGTTTTGTCGGTCTCTGGCAGCGAAAATGGCAGTCAACAAATTCGATAGTGCTGAGTTCCCACGTGGTGCCAAATCTGAAAATGCCCAACAATGCAGCCCTAGTCGGGGGTGCGTCAAAGCAAAAGATTCCTGAGTCCGGCATTGTCAACTTATTTTGAAAAAGAAATTACGTGGATATGCAGTGTCGAAAGCGGGCCAGGGAGGGGGCACTAGAACTCTGTTAAACCACTACAAAAACATCAATTTTACTAATATGAACACATTTCAAACTTCGTTTAAGAATTGTAAATTCATGAACGCAACGCGAGTCTGCCTTGAGGAATGACATATCTAACAAAAGTGATAAATTGATCGTATTTATAACTTGGCAAATCATCGGTTAATTAAAGTTGCAGGCTCAAACAATAAGAAAACATTAGTCTACAGCCGCCGTAACCGTACCCCTTGCCATCCTCGCTGCCGCGCCCGTCATTGCGATGCATATGGGGCAACCCCCACTGCAGTCCGAAAACGACCCCGCCACACCTCCGTCAAGTTGACCGGAAAACATCCGGGATTTTAACCAAACTTGGTACGTTTTCCCACCATAAAGTTTCGTTTGTCCAACCACACAAAAACAGACGCGAAACAAATTTTCGGGGCAACTTCACGCTGGGCGGAAAAAACTGGGATTTTAACGAACCATGGAAAACCGTTTGCCCAGGCTTGCCCACCAAAAACTTTCGTTTGCCCACCCACGCAATAAACGTTAGGCGTGAATACACTTTCGGGACAGACCAGGCTGGCCGAAAAATCCACGTAAATTGTCCATATAAATTTTCGTTTTCCACCCACACAAAAAAACGTTAGACGTGAAACAAATTTTCAGGCCTACTTTACGCTAACCGGAAAAAATCTGGGATTTTAACGAATGCCACCACTGTCACGGCTGACTGGCTGAAATGGCTCAGTGACAACATACTTGCTGCTGTAGTTTAACTCAGAGGAAGGTCCTAGTGTTTGATGGCGATTTTTCGACATAAGCTGTAACGCTGGGTCGTATTCAAGCACTGTCTGAAAGAGAATCCTTGTGGTCGGCTGCTCTAATCGGTAGTTCTCCTTGTTTTGCTTTTTTATCAATACCAAACGAATACTGGAGCAGTACTCCAAAAAACGGTACCGTCCGTGATCTTTCCTTCCTCTTCCTCGACCTATCCCCTCCCCTTAGACACATTTAAGTGCGCATGGTGAAGGTGTGGCACAGTGAATCATGCGGTAGTGAGAACAATGGTAGTTGTACATTCTCGCCTTACTTCGTAAGAAGATTGTATTGAAGAAGTATTGTAATCGTGAGCCGGAAAACGGCGAATTTTTTATAAAAAGAACGTATTGCCTGGTCCTAGTAACGGAAAAGTGGATAAATCTTGCCCTATATGTAGTAAATTACTCCCTCTCTCTCTTTAGGTGTCCGATGTCACCCAGGGTATCGGTGGAGTAGGTGATGCTAGTAACCTACACCA
This sequence comes from Teleogryllus oceanicus, assembly GCA_964035755.1. NCBI lineage: Eukaryota > Metazoa > Arthropoda > Insecta > Orthoptera > Gryllidae > Teleogryllus > Teleogryllus oceanicus. The sequence continues at coordinate 241,161,977 of CAXIVR010000001.1, forward strand.
GTAAGTACCGAGAATCCCTCCTGTAATGGGATCTCAACCGTATGGCCGTAATAGCCGCCTGTAATGGGTTTGCAGCTGCGTGGCCGACAAGTCCATTCTCTCACCTCCAAGCGGTGGCCTCCGGTAATGCATCTCCAAGCAACTTGAGGTGCAGCCAAGAGGGATGGGCGAAAGGTGAGTCTACGACGCCTTAAATCAAGAGCACGTAGGAAAGGTAAGGAAATCCCTGACAGAAAAACCACCTCGGTGACCCCACGTGACGGGGGAAGGGAGTCGGGAGTCTGCAGCCCACGACCCCGCCGTGCTCCTCGGCGCGACTGGCAGCAGACACAATGGACGATGCCTCGGACGGGAACACATGATGGCGCGCCCCGTGAACAAGTCACCATGTATGACGACCCTAGCTTGGAACGGTTCACGATAGGATTCTCTTCTAGGCGAGTCTCTGCGCAGAGTGTGCCTAGAAAGAGGGTGGTGGCTCTGTGGCCTCCGATTTGAATAATGATATTAGATACTAGTTACTACGTGATACTAGCCATGATAATAATGTCTTTATTAATGGCGAGTAAGCTAAGGCCATAGGGCTTGCTATAATAATGTCTTTATTAATGGCGAGTAAGCTAAGGCCATAGGGCTTGCTCTTCCGCCTAACCACTGAATCTACTTTAATACAGAGTAGTAAGAGTTAAGAGTGGGAGGGCAAGATGTACATTTCGTCTGGGAGTGCAAAACTAGGGACCATCCCGGCATACGCCTTAAGCGAATGAGTAAACCCAGAAAACCGCGAGGAGGATGACGGCTTAGGGTCGATCAATATCAATGCATAGAAGTGGAAGAGAAGAGAAAATGAGAGAAGGGAAACATAAATGAAAAGGAAGAGAAAAGACGAGGAAAGAGAAAGAAGAAGAGGAGTCCAAAACAAAGGACCATCCCGGCGTCCTAAGCGGTTGAGTAAACTCAGAAAAAACTCAGTCAGGATGGCGGCTTATGGCCGAACATTAATAGAGCAGAATATGATATGCATAGTAGTGAAAAAGAAGAGAAAAGACGTTCGAGAGAATGGGTCATAAAGAAAAAATTGGGAAATCTGTGAGGGAAAGAGAAGGAAGAAGAAGCAAAGAAAAAAATATGGAAAGAAAATTCAATGTAAAAGTACAATAGGATCTAAACGTCAATTGTATTTATGCTTAAGGCCAATATATTGTAATAAAGATAATAATGATGACGATATACAGATAGCTACTGGTACACTTTATATACACTTATTGTATATTTTATTTCAACAGTTTCATTAGGATACACAGAGAAGTATATGATTGTTAATTAAGATGGCGTGAGAGGTAATGGAAAATGGGGATAAAGTAATGAGGTATGGAATGGAATTTTGAATTTAAATAGTGAAGAAAGTACGGCGTTTAGCAGGGCGGTGACCGGGTGCTTGAGAGTGGGAAAAGTCTGAAGATTGAATTGGACGTTATCACCTATATGTTATTATTCCTTACCCAAATAGATAATTCATTATTGAATTTACGGAAAGTATTTGAATGTTTTAGATTCGCTGGTAGTTATCCAGCCGGATAGCTGTAATGGAAATGATCTATGAAAGAATTCGTGTTGTGACGTGGTATACAAAGCAGAGCTGAATGACCAGCTCGATTTAATTTCAGAGGATTGAAGTTGAATTGATAAGGGGCCATTCATAAATTACGTGAGATTTTTAGTGGGATGGTGGTCAAGCCATTATCACCTAATCTTACGTGGAAGAGAGAGGGGTCTGGGCAAATATCACGTAATTGTTTGCTCTAAAAACAAGGCTAAATTTCGAGAAGAAAGACAGTTTAAGTACAACACGTTTCTATATTAAAATATGGCTAAATCGGCACAATAATTTTTATCGCGGTTATGTGAATTTTACAATAAAAGCATTGTATACTGAGAAAAGAAAAAAAAATATCATTATGTATTTTTACAGAAATTTTAAAGAAAAATTTCCGAGCGTTTTTAGAAGTGCAATAATTTATTGTAATTCAATCACTATTTTCTAAATACTAGTCATATCTAGTTTTAAATATAATTAAGCAAATTATGGTTTTTAAATAAATTCCAATGCAATCAATCACGAATTAACGTTACGTCATTAAAGATACGCATTTTGAAAAATCTCACGTGAGATTAAAAGGTCAAGCCAAATCTCACGACATCTCGCCAAGGAGGGAGGGGGAGTCGAAAAATCGTCAAAATCGCCTCACGTGATTCATGGACGGCCCCTAAGGCGTGTTACTTCAAAACCGTGTAATGTCCCCTCAATATTTTTATGCTTCAAATGCTGCAAGAATACAAAGGTGAGCTATCCGCTTTGAGTCATTTCCCGAAGTGCCCGAGTCCAAAAGCCTCTAAAGGAGACTTTATATGTTAGTTATGCTCCCCCAACTTTGCAACCATATCACGGCTCTCACAACATTTGCGCCACACCCTTCCGGACGCTGCAAATAAAGCACGGACTGCTAAGGTGCAGTGTAGTGTCAGGACTGCTGTGCCTAGAGTAGGGAAAGTCATATCTTCGGAGGATACCAGGAAAATGTCTGCATTGCAGAAAGAGCAACCAGAGTTGTCGAACGAGAATTTGGCTGCTGCACTGTGTACAACCGCCCGACAGGTTGGCGAGAAAAGGAAAGGGACTACATATCGAAGATGTTTATCGATCATTGGAGCTAAAGCTACGGTGGCTGCAGAATCATTGTCCCCATCTGATAATCTGATTCAGCTACATCTCCTACTAGAACTGCTGCTATAACACACATCCCAGAGTCATTAGCTCTCCGCAGAATGAAGTGAACCAAATCCCTATCCTGTTTTTTCTTCTCCTCTGAATCGAACGCCTACCCTTAAGACAAGAAGAAAGCCGGTGATCCACTGTTCTGGCTCCTATCCAAAGGGGGAGGAAACGTCCTTGCAGGCCGAAATAAGCAAACAGCTTCGTACAGATTCTCTTCCAATGGTAGGCATTGCCTCCCTGAAAGTAGATAGGGCTCTAACTAGGAGCTAGCACATTGCTTTTAAACCACCTGAGGGCCTACATGGCCGTATTAAGGTCTAATGTTTAGACACTTTTTAACAATTTCATTGAGGAGAAAATCTCTAACATCAATATTGTAGTTTTGCAATGTAAACTTTCAACAGTTTTCGAAAATACAGAGAGTTCACCGAAAATGTGACCTTCGCAACTTTTACAAGAGTATCTGGCTCCATACGAGAAAAAAATTAAACAAAAAATTTGGAGTCTTCTTTAATAAATTAATTGTTTGTAAAAATTTAACTTTTGAAATTTTCGGAGATTTAGATAGTTTGAAAATGAGTCCTGCATCATTATTTCAGAAGTCCATTACTCAATTGAGAAAATTTTCAAAACGTTGAAGGGATCAAAACACAAAAAATATTTTCAATATTTTAAAGCTTGAAGTGAATTATAACCAACCATCTTTGTCATAACTCTCTTCGTGTGTTCTCTTTCCCTTCTTGAGTTATGGCATCGTCTTGGAAAGCTTGAGAAGTCACGCCTCTGGCGAGGTCCCTGCTACGCGTGATTGACATGTTTTGTCTACCGCTTGGAATGAAACGCTTCTGCTCTAATCTGGAACTGTGAGCGTCGCAGTGTGTTTTTTGATTCTTCCGACAAAGCTTTAGTGCCCTACTTTATGGATGTATCACTTCGTCTGGTGAATCTAAAACTATCACATAAAAATGCAACTAGAAGCATGATAATAATAATTGTTTGTAGAAGAGAACGTTCTTTTATGAAATTTCTGGCGTGGACCCTATTTTGTTATAGCTGATGGTAGTAATTGTGGTGAATCTAATTCTTATCTTACTAATCAAATTAATTCTTCTGTTATACAATGGACGTTGGGCACTGAAATATTCAGAATGGATTTTATGATAAACATTTTTGACGGGGAAAAGATTTCAAAGAATCTGCTCATTTTTGCTTCGAGTTCCGCTTTCGGAAGCAACAGAGACGATAATTGTGAAAGAGGAAATTTAAATATATATATATATATATATATATATATATATATATATATATATATACATATATATATATATATCGTTTCTAAGGATGTTTCCATTTTAATTTGCGCGGTCGTCATGGCCGAAGCTCACTGACTCGTTCAGGACGATTCAGTGGAGGCAGTTAGCGAGAGAGGGAACCTCGGCGGAACGAGGAGAACGGAACGGTGGCGTTGGATCGGAGGCGTGGAAGACACCAAAAACCTATTACTAACAGCGAGGGTGCAGATAACGAGAGAGTTTTAATTGCGAAGGATATTGCGGTGAAGAAAACCCGATAGTGACAGGTGCAAATGATTGGACATGAGTAAGAATTAATTCCGGTGACGAATGGCCGCCACGTGGCCGACTGACTTGGGGTGAATAAATGGTAGAGAAAATAGATTGTGTGCAACGTACGAGCATCGTAATCCAAAGCAGGCATTAACGGTTGACTGAGAACAATTTATGGAGGGTAAGAACATGCGGTGTGATTGTTAAAACACCCAGGCAACGAATTTTGGCCAACGGCGATTGTCGGACAGTGATGTGGTATCACCGAAGACCGGCCAAGATATGCAATCGCAGTAGCTAATGTTGAAGCTGGAGACTGTCGCCCGCGGATTCTGTAACCGCCCATATGTCGGTTCTATTGATTTTTGAGAAGCACCCCAGAACGTCAAGACACGACAAGATGCAATATAGTGTTACCGAATTGCAAGAGATCGCGCCAGCAGTAAATGGTATCCCTTGCGAGAATTTATTAAAGTTTCAGAACGCAATCGCGTCGAATAGCACCAGAACGAATCAGAAATCACCTTTGAAAATATCAGCACTAACGCAAAGCACCGCTACGAAAATCTTTCTTTTTTGCTGCCGACCGCCGATCTGGACGCACCGAAACTGTTCATGTTGGACGGAGAGGAGAATTCGCCGTATTTCGACGATAGGAAGCTTGAGAAAGGTAATTCGTCTCATCATGTTGAAATAACGATTCCAAGTATGAGAGAATTGAGAATTTTAAATCATGAATATTCTGATAAATTCACGTGAACGCATTACGTAGAAATATACTATTTTTCTATCAACGAGGAAATAATATATTTCAACGTTCAAGAACGTATACTGAAGTAGAAAGCATGTGCTATAGGAAATGTTTCTTTCTATTTCCAGCTTTTTTTTGTTTTTCGTCTTGGCTCACCACGTAAGAAGTTCATTACGTGGAGATATTGCAGTCATACGGTATAAAATTCGGAGGACTGTAGAAGCGAGCCATCGGGGGACGTTTTCGCCGAAGCAAAGGGTTGCCACGACCTTGAAAGGATCTGGGTCGCCGTCGCCGCTCCGAGTGGTGGAAATATTTCTCTCTCTCTCTCTCTCTCTCTCTCTCTCTATCTATCTATCTATCTATCTATCTATCTATATATATATATATATATATATATATATATATATATATATATATATATATGGACATTGCAAGGAAAACGCACACTATAATTTGCCTGACCGGGAATCGAGGGTCGCGTCATGAAAAGCGAGCACACTGACCAATGAGCTATCCGCGAGGGCTCTTTATATATACCCAGTCTCCTCGTACACCTCTTGCCTTCTTTCCTCCGTATCAAACTCTACATCTTTCTTCCAGTTTCTGGGTGGCCTGACAGGCTTCTTTCTTGTTGTAGGTGTCCACAACCACACTTTCTTTGGCTGCCACATGTGGTACTTCTCCAACAAATGGACTTCCTTAGATCAGCTATTTCAAACTAGTTGGACATGAGCTTCACCAGTGAATACTATGAAAATATACGCAAAAGATCGATCTCGTATGTCGTAACTAGGGGGCGGGATTTAATGAAATGTCATTTTTTCTTCTCACTTAAGAAGAATGTCGTGTAGAATAGAAATTCATTTTATGTTATGACAAAAGGAAACGTTCCATTTTTATAGGTCATTATTTTCCATATTTGTCGATTTCGACTAACGAGTCATTTTGTACATTTTCGCGTCATTTTATTTCATTTATTTACTTCTTGTTCGGCCGTGAGTCCCTTTCAAATTTTAAGACATGAGTATTTTTAATTGGTTTTTTTTTTTTTTTGGTATTTGATTTGGATGTGCTTACGTAGGAATTTGTATTTGATTCGGCAAGGTTGCACAGTATTAGGTCCTAGGTTAAATTTGTTTAAGTGTGAAATACAAGGGGGTTCAAATATGACCGGGACTGATTTTTTTTACGAAATACTTTATTAGCAAAAATTTATTTGTACATGCCATTCTTCAAAGTACTCCCCTCCAGATTCTATTCATTTTTTCCAACGTTCTGGGAGCATCCTAATGCCCTTTTCATAAAAGTCTTTTGGTTGTCGGCATATCCACTCCCGAACACTGTGGATGACTGCGTCATTATCAGCAAATCGCATGCCTTGCAAATGTGATTTAAGCTGTCCAAACAGATAAAAATCACTTGAGGCCAAATCTGGACTGTACGGCGGATGTGGTAGAAGGTTCCACTTCAATTTGCTCATGGTTGCCATGGTTGTTTTAGCAGTATGAGGCCGTGCATTATCATGGAGGAATGCTACCCGTTTCCCACCTCTCCTCCGTTTGGATCGGCTCTTTTCTTTGATTTCCGTTTCCAAAAGTGCTGAATAATACGCTGCATTGATGGTTTTAGCTTCTGTAAGAAAGTCTACATGGATAACACCCTTCCAGTCCCCAAAAAAAGTTGTCATCACTTTTCCCGCCGAATGCATCTTCCGCGCTCTCTTGGGTTTTGGAGAAGAGGCGTGTCGCCATTCACGTGATGCCTGTTGCGACTCAGGAATAAAATAGTGAACCCACGTTTCATCAGTGGTCACAATGGACTTCAAAAATGCATCTCCTTCATTTTCAAACCGCATTAGAAGACACTGGCAGCTTGCATGCGCATCAATTTGTTCTCGTCCGTCAAAGTGCGTGGAACCCACCTAGCATTCACTTTTCTATATTTTAGGTGGTTTTTTATCATGTCTTCTACACTACCCACACTGATGCCAATTACTGATGCAACTTCTTTGATAGTGATACGCTTATTCTCACAAATAACTGCATTAACACGATCAATGTTTGTTGGGGTTATGGATGTTCGCGGCCGACGATTATGAGGTTCATTCTCAACTCGCTCTCGTCCCTCTCTGAAACACTTCCACCATTCAAACACACAGGTCCGTGAGACGTACTCTTCCCTGTACTGTTTTTTGAGTCTCTGCAAAATTTCCGACGGTTGAACGTTTTCTCCAACGAGAAATTTGATGATAATGCGTTGTTCCACGCTCCGCGGCACCTTTTGTTCACTCATCGTTCTAGCAAGACCCAGACTCGACTGAACAGGTTCTAACCTGCAAAGGAGGGAGGTGGGGGGTTGTGGCTAGATTCTCGCCAGGCAGCGTAGCTACTGCGCATGGCGGGGTATTTAAAAAAAATCAGTCCCGGTCATATTTGAACCCCCTTGTATAAGAACATTTTTGAAATTGAAGCGATGTAATTTTTTACTAAATCCATACTTAGTTCCCTATGAATTTGAGAATTGGGTATAAACCACAGTGCTTGTATGATTTTTCTAAGACATTTGTTTTGTACCGTCTGAAGTTTCTCTATTGATGAGGGTGCTGCGTTTCCCCAAACAGGACAAGCATATGCTATGTTGGGTAAAATGATTCATTTAAACATCGTAAGCTGGCATTCAGTTTTTAATAATGATTTTCTATTAATTAGTGGGTATATTTGTGATATTTTCCTATGTGCTTTATTTACTAATGCATGGATGTGGGGATTCCATGTTAATCGTTTATCGTAAAGCACACCAAGATATTTAAGTGGACCATTATTCCATTGATTCGGGCTGGAGTTGATTGTTAAGTTAGGAGGAGTTTTTGGTCTACGGAGTGTGAATATTTTGTCTTGGCATTTTTCTGGATTAATTTTTATTCTCCGCTGATCTGTCCACGATATTAGTTTTAGATTAGTTTGTACCCTATCTTGGGCTATGAGAATGTCTTCGTGAGCAGTGAATAAGGCTGTGTCATCAGCGAAGAGAGCTAATTTGGTGTCTGGCATATGTGGGATATCTGAGGTGTAAATGTTAAATAAAGCTGGAGAGAGTACTGAGCCCTGAGGTAACCTTGCTGATATGTTCCGAGGGGTTAATTGTTTCATTGACTTTTAGTATGAAATTTCTATTTGAAAGAAAGCTATTGATTATTTTTTGGATGTAATCAGGGACTCCCAGACTACATAATTTATAAATTAGTCCTGCGTGCTAGATCCTGTCATATGCCTGTGCAATGTGTAATAAAATTGCTACTGTTGCTTTTGATGAAATCTCTATTGCTTTTGATGAAATCTCTCGGCAATATTTTCCGTTAGACTCAGTAATTGGTGCGTGCATGAATGGTTAGGTCTAAAGCCGAATTGTTCATTGGGGATTGCGTTTGTTTCCGAAAGGTATTTATTAAGTCTGCTGAGCAACAATCTTTCAAAAACGTTTGATATGGAGGGTAGCAAAATGATGTGTCTGTTATTTTCTCTCAATCTAGGATCTTTACCTGGTTTGCGAAAAGGTAGGATGATGGCGGTTTTCCATGCATTTGGGAAGTGATTTAGAAATAAGATTGCATTAAATATTCCTGTGAGTGCGGCAACAGAATACTTATTTAATCCCTTTATGGTTTTATTATATACTCCAACATACCCTGGTGCTTTTCTCGTCTTTAATCGGCTAATAACTTTTGAGACTTCTGATGGACAGATGAACTTCATTTTCGTTGTTACTGAAACTTGAGGCTCTTTTACAAAATCTTCGATAATTTTGTTGGTTGGCACTGCTATTGGATGGGGTCGAAAAACTTGCTCTAAGTGATCAGTTAGCATTTCAGTTTTTCTTCGTTTGAGTAGGTTTTGTATTATTGATTTTCAAGGGGGGTAATTCAGTTTTTTCTCCCGTAATACGCCTGACTGTTGAGCAGAGATGGGCTGAATTTGTGTCTATTTGTTTTAAGGATTGTTGAAATTGGGAATATCTGAGTTTGTCTAGCAGGTGTTTTACTATTCGCTATAGTTTGTTTAGTTAGGTCTGATATTATGTCTACGTGTTTCTTGCCAATATCTTCTCATATTTCGCTTTCATTTAATTAAATTTAATAGCCGTACTGGGATGGGATTATTTTTGCAAGCACTGTTTATCTGTTTTTTACAGTCGGAGGCTTGTTTTAATTACTCATTGATAGTTGTATTAAATTTCGCGATTTCTAGTTCAAGATCAGGTATAGATTTAATATATCTGGGGTATGAGCAGTTTTCTTGCATTAGGTATGAAAATTTAGGCCACTTTATTCTTGTTGTTGCATTCGTTTTTGATTTTATTTCTTCTATAGGTTTAAAAAAGGTTATTAGTACTGGGTTGTGATCTGATTGAAGGTCGTGTTGCTTTGGAATATAGAAAAGTTTATACTTTTGCTTAATACTACAGCTAAAATATCTGGTACTATATTTAAATTCTATGGGAAATGAGTCGCGGCAGTGGGAGTTAATATGCAAATATTATTTTTTTGAGTCAAATTATAAATTCTTTGACCCTGGGCTGTAGTGGTACGGCAGCCCCAAACTGTATGTTTACTATTTAGGTCTCCTACCATTATTAGTCGGGGCTTATTATAGCTATTAAAAATGTCTTTGTACACGGAGTATGGAAAAGATTTATTTGATGGTTTGTATGCAGCTATTATTACTATTTATTTATTATTAACAAATATTTTTATTCTGACTGTTTCTAAATTTAACGAGAATGTTGCGCGCGCTTATAGTATTATCAAAATTCCACCTGACGAGGTTTCCTTTATTTGAAAAGGAATTAATTTTTCCCGGGCGAAAAGAGTTTCCGTGATAGCTGCTATTTTAATTGTATTACTATTTAAGAAATATATGAATTCATTTTCCTGGCGCTTAATACCATTTGCATTCTAGTTGATAAGTTTTAATTCTCCGCTTTAATTAATTACCTCACATAATTTATGTTTTCTAAGACGTGGTGAATTATAGTTTGAATTTGGGGGATAATAGTATTTATTACTTGTGTTATAATATTATGAGATTAGGTTTGATAAGTCTTGAGGTTGAAATTGTGAACGCAGTGCTGCTGAAGCTCGTTTCGAGGGTGGAGGAAAGTGAAAGGGGCCTCTTGGGGTCGGTTGTCTTGACTCCTGTTCATTACTTGGAGCAGAATATGTTGGATTTTAGAGGTAATTTTAATTTTTTGAGCTCATTATAAGGCCTTTTTGTAATTCGGGCAACCTTTATAATTAGCAGTATGATTTCTCATGCAGTTTATGCATTCCGGTACTGTATTTTTAGATTTTCTACACCGAATGATAATTCCCAGTGCATTTAACACATCTAGGAGTTAGCCCACAATTAGCCTGAGAATGCCAAAACCTTTGACATGTTTGTTTGTATTACATTTGAAGCAATCGTTCTTGAACTTTTACTGCACTGCAAAATAATCTAACTAGGTTGAATATTCTCCTGCCTTGATAATTGTCCTCTAAATCTATTGCACAAACTGGAATTGCTTTCCTATCTTTGTTATACAGTCTACAGACCTTAAAAATTGGGTAATGTAAATCCTTTAGTTCTTTAAGAATTTCATTTTCAGAATAATTAATCGGCAGATCTTTTATCACTACTTGAAAATAATTTTTTGACGGGACTTTATAGGAATGAAATTGGATATTTTTGTTTTCACAAAACTTACGATAATTCCTGAAGTCTTCTATTGTCGTAAACATCAACTTGACTTAGTCTTTTCCTGGTTTCGTTGTGAAGTCCGCTGATGTATTCTTTTTTATGCTTTCTACAACTCGCGAATAATTTGTTTCATCAATAAAAAGTGGAGGAATTCATATATCCGACACAGTTTCACTTTCTTTCCCGTTGTCGTGGAGGTCAGCTAGCGGGTCGAAGCGTGACGACGCTTCGACACCATATTCAGTAGCATCTTCTGATTCACTTGAGCATTTCTTGCGTTTAAGATTTTTCTCACTAGGGTTCATGGTTGTTGGTTTTTCAGTCATTTCGTTTCTTTCATTACATTGAGCAGGTTACAGTTGTACTTCCACGCGTGGATTTGATTGTTGTTGATTTGGGGAAATTTGCACTTTCGGTTCTTGATTTCGGTCATGTTGAGGAGCAGAAGCAGGTAGATTTTCAGGAGACTAGGAGGAGCAAGTGTTTTAGGAGTATAGATTTTGATGAATTAATTGTTCGTAATGGAATACTTGTTGCTGAAGGAAGTAAACATACTGTTGAGATTCTTCATATGTTAGTTGTTTTACTTTCTCTGGTGGTAGTGAATTCTTAGAGTTCGATACTGCAGTTGTTCGCACCTTGGAGGTTGTATTGCCGCATACCTGGTTGAATGAAGCCTTCTTCCTCCGTGCCTATGCCGGCGTCGTGTAGATTTTTCAGTGCAGCTGCTATGTCGCTCCCAAGGGAGCCCGTTCCACGGTTCATTGTTGAGATTAGATTGTTCGGAAACACTGTTCAGCACTTCACAAGTTGATTAGCACTTTTTCACCGAAAAAGAGAGATAAACTTCTGCCGTGTGGGGCGCCCGCCCATGGGGCACACCCGTACTTCGACTGCAACGTAGTGGTCGCTTTGGATGTAAAACAAGTACTGGTTTTTAGACACTGAACTATACTTGAGCGCGGTGACCCTCGCAGACCGAGAGCGCAGCACTTACTGTTACGCCTTGAGCTTATCTGACAAGCGAGCGGTTGGCACAACTGCACACGTCGGAGAGACTGAGGGAACTGATACAATATTGCCATTATTTTGAAAATATGTTTTGTTGATTTCGTCGTTTTTAAAAATGGTACTTGCTTCAAATGGTATTTACGAAATGCAACAAATGTTCTTCACAGAATTACTCAAAAGCCTATTCGATTTGTTCTCTCAGATATTGTTTTGACAGCCGTTGTGAATATGTATATCTTGTGACGTATATCAGCTCCATTGCCGGTTCGGCCGATTTCGGAATAACTGAAGACAGAGATTTCCTGATAAAGAACAGTCCAAACCGAAAGTTTGCAAGCTGAATTCACTGGAACTAATGGAAGAAGCATCAATTACATCAGTAACGTATCCAACAGCTTGAGTTGTTCATCCGAACTGGTTTTGATAAAAAAATTTACGTCAGTTTTCTTTGATTTTAGGGCATTTTTGAAGCATTTAAAGAACAATTTATTGATTATTTTTGGCGATGTTTTAGGACATCAAAATCATCCCCCTATTCATAACAATATGCAGGAAGTCATCAGCTCTCATGGAATTGTCAAAAATCACTTGAAAAATTTCCAGTGAATGAAGAATTGATCTCTGCTGCTCTAAAGTTTTGTGCCAAATTTAGTGTTTATTACGATTTTTGTGCAGTCTTGAAAATATGGATATTTTCTAGAACTGCTTCAAAGACATAACTCGCGCTTTTTCAAATCCTTCGTTAAAAATGTTTGGGAATGACGCCGAGAGCTTCGTTCAAAGAATTTTGTCTGGTTGGTTGGAGATGACCAGTTCGATTACTTCGCATTTAGAATCTCATAGTTACATGCTTATGGACGTATAACTTCATTGTAAATTATGGGGTAATTTAGTTGATGGGAAGAAACATACGTACATCCTACTCTCTTCATAAAAAGTCCTGCGGATCTTAGTAGCAACGAATCCGGGAATTACAACTAGAGTACCTCCTAGTCTCCAGTCATATCAGGCCGTACCATGCGTAACGCAGTGAAACACTTGGGATGATTTTGAATTTCTGAATATACAAGAAAAAATTCTTGAATCTAAGTTTAACCTATTTCTATATTCAAGGGGTGTTGACCCGGATGGTCCCGTGCGCTAGGCGCACAATGTTTTGCCCGTTATGGATGAAAGGGATTTTTCCCTTTTCACTAATAACCTTTCGCGGTCCACAATAAATAGCACTGCTCGCCGCATGTGGTCCGCGGGCCGCCACTTGAACACTTCTGCACAAGAGCCGCAAACAGCGAGGACACTCCCACTGGAGTCCTCGAATAATCGATAGTTATTTGTACAAAATGATAATGGTAGAACTTTACTTTTTCAGGTATTAAATGTTACAAAAAGTACGTATAGAAAGATCATAAGTTTTTCTTTGTGGAGGTTTAACTTTATCTTTAGAGAGTCTAGATCGGACTCCTCTGTGGTGCTGTGTTTCCTAAATTGAATAGGTTGATTGCTGGAGAGGATGGTAGGGAATTAATTGACAGGTGTTTAATACAATATTTAATCGTGGGACGATTAAACTCTCTGTGCAGTTGTTTGCTGGCTTAACACAGCCCTCTTCGGCAGTGCGAAGTATTTTATTTCGAAAGGTTTGGAGTATTTTACATATCGAAGGAGCTGCTCCTCCCCAAACAGGACACTCATAACGAAGTAAAGGGCGAATGGTAGTTTTATAAAGTAAAAGGGAGAGATCTGTTCTAAGAGCAGGCTTCTTGTTTATTAAAGGGTACATTTTGAAGAATCCGGCCCGTGCCTTATTTCATTTACTCAAAATCTGTAGTTTCCATGTTAGTCTAGTGTCATGGAGCACTCATAGATATTTTATCGCTTTATTTGGAGCATTCCAAGGAACTTTTTTTTATTATTAATGTACGTTTCTTACTTCTAATGTATGTTTCTTACTTCGACCATTTCTGTTTTTATAATTAGTTGATGTCGAGTGAATTTTGTAACATCTGTATATAGCTATTTTTAAAGTAGTGGTGCTAAAATAGCATTTGCTTCCTCGACCGTACTTTTACGCAAAATCACGCGAAAAGTACTCAAATTTATGTAATGCTGCGCGGAAAATGACGAATTTTCGATACAAAAACTCTTATTGCAGGGCTCTGGCAACAAAAGATTGGATAAATTCAGTTGCTAAATTTAGAAAAATCCTCTATCACGTGATGTAGCCAAAATCTATATTTTGACGGTCCTGGATACCGAAAAATCGAATGACGGCAAATCGAATGACGTCTGTCTATGGTCTGTGAACAACGGTAGCGGCTAAACAGTTCAGCCGATTATCTCCAAAATTGATATTCCCCAATCCATCTTGCAGGCATCGCGACCCCTTGAATTTGAACCCGATATTTTAATTTTGGGGGTACTTTACATAAAGCTCCTTAGGACATTTTCAAAATTTGCAACAAAAAACCTTGCTCCATCCTTTTTGATTAAATTTTGTTGTTGGATAGAGTGAAGGACGTTTAAGAGAATGGTGCAGGTCTCATTTTCGTTGAAAACTCAAAATTTTTAAAAATTGCAACAGTTCAAATTTTTTTCGGTGTCTTCTTACAACTACTATTATGAAGATAGATATTTGAATGAAATCAGTTCCTTAAAGACAGATTTTGAAATAAGGTCATGTACAATTTTTCGAGTATTTCAGAACATTTTGCATAATTTTGTGTGAAATTACGGGCGAGAAAGTACGTGCTGTTTTACCACCACTAGTTCATTATTCGAATAAAAAATGGTTTGTGGTAAGTCTATAGTTTAGAACTATTTTATGCTAAATTTATGATATTTTTGAGTGACGTATGAGCGGCATCCGTGGAAAAAGTCTTGTAGGTGAAGGAATATCTCGTCCTAAGTTGAATGTAGGGGTCGATGGAGAAGAATGAACATAAGAAAAGAAATTGTACGTTAGGTGAATAATATGCTCACTTTAAAGTATTGATGTGGAAGACTGTACGTAGGAGGGAGTTGGGACATACCAAGGTGCACGATAGAATTTGGACGAAGGTGCATGATAGAAGTTGGATAGAACGATGGTATTAGCGCTGATAGAGAGGTGGTGACAACGAAGAGGACGATAGCACGGACTGTGGCGGTAACGGCAAAGAGATCGCTCGGGCGTCGATAGGAGTAGTGATAAAATGTCGCCTGTGGCGGCGTTAGTAGAAACAATAATGGAGATTTGAGATGGAGGTTGAGGCAAAGCAAAGAGGTGAAGAGCGAAGGCGGCCCAAGGAAAGGCGGAAGGGGGGCGGCAGTTTCAATGGCGAGTCGGAAGGCAGGGCCGACGGCGAAGCCTGTGGTGTAAGCGGCAATAGGGGATGCCCTATGGTTGGCAATGGCCGGCAGCGATACAGGCGATATCGAAGTGACTGCAGACTCTGTGGGAGGATCGGCGGTGCGAGAAATGGTTGATTGCGTGATTAATATTTCCGGGCACGACAACTAGGTCGGTCCGTTAATGTAATGAGTGCTATTAATGTAATATAAGTTTTATTCCTGTAGATGGTGGGATTCCTTCCCCACTGGATGGAGAGACTCGTCGCTGACCTTCCAGGAATCTCCCCCTTCAGGAATATCCCCCTCTAGGTATTTCTACTCCAGGTATCTCCCCCTCCAGATATTTTCCCTTCCAGTTATCATCCCTCGAGATATCTCGCTCACCAGATATATCCCCCTCCAGATATCTCCCTCCAGCGGGAGATGCTCTAAACTCCCAAACGTTTTCTCGACGTGTGTGGTAGTGTAGTGCATGAAAATGTGAGTGCGAGGGAGTAAGGGGAGAGTATAGGACGAGGAAAACGAAAGAAATGTCGTGGGCGATTCGTTGCAAATTTGTTTCGGTACAGTTCTGGCATTCTCCTAGTACTGTTCGGAGAAACCACGGAAAACGGATAATTATCGCCAGACAGCGGCTGTATTTAACCTAGCTATATGGCTAGTATCTAAAATCCGTTGCCGTCAGAACTCGAAACCTAGGGTCTCCCGATCAATCGTCGCGGAGTCAGCTACAGGTAACTGAGCCGGACATTGGGAGGCAAGGTGAACGCCTTTAGATAAGTGTCAGGAGGAAGTGATTGAAGAAGGTAAAGGGGGAAAGAGCTATGCACATATCTGCTGTAGCACCTGGTGCGATAGCTCAATCGCAACGTCGTTACCACTGTAGCATCGTCGACCGGGCGGCTCTACAGTTCTAGGGCGAATTTTCGATTTTATATATTCGCTAGATAACGGGCTTGAGTTCAGTCGCTTTCTGGAGAAGAATTCTGACGGCAAGTTGCTCTAATCTGTCTTTTCTGTGGTTTTTATGATCATTACCAGATGAAAGCCGGAGCAGTGCCCAGCGAGCGAGCTTACGAACTGCGCGAGATATTTCTTTCCCCAGAATCGTCCCCTCCTCTCCTCACGTACACACACTTACATTTGCATGAACTGCTCTAGCATGCATGTCGAGAGACCAGTAGAGAGTATGGAACATGTCTGGGCGGTAGAGACATGGTAGCGGGGGCGGCAGTGAACGAGGGGACGTTTAAAGGAGACAGTGGCGTTAGCAAAAAAGATGTCGGGGCCGAAGGGAATGAGATCGTCGACTGCGGAGACAACGAAACAAACGAAGGAAACTATAACCGCGGCGGCGGTGGGACTGATTGATGATCGTTAGTGACACCGGGCTCGTCAATGGCTAAGGCCATTAGTCCCGTAAATGTAGTGCATGTTTCCCCAAGGGAGATGGCGGTGATCTTCCCGCGCTGGATGGCGAGATCCGACGCTGACCTACCGTCGGCTACCGGTTTTCCCCAACCAAGTATCCCCAACAGGTGGGACCGCATCAGCCGGGACAAGCTCCAGACCCTTCTCCGGGTATGTGTGGTAGAGTGTGTGTCAGTAACCAATGTGTGTGTCAGTAACGGGTGAGGATCGGACATGGAAGAGGAAGGAATGATCGCGCGCGATCCGTGGTTCGTTTGTTTGGGTACTGGTCCGGCATTCGCCTGGTGTTGATCGGAGAAACAACGGAAAACTACCGATCAGAGCAGCCAGGCGGCGGTGGAAATAGCAGCAGGGATGGCTGCGCTGAGGAGACGGGGGCCGGCGGCTGTGACGCTGGCGGCAGCGACGGTGACGGTCACGGGGTCAGCGGCGGCGGCGGCGGAGACATCATGGCCAGCCGAGAACGGGTAAACGGGAAGGGGAAATTTTGGCCGTAAATGAGGGCGTATTTTCAAGGAAGTTGAACTCGTGGCTCATTGCTAAGTTGCTAGCCTTTCACCACTGAGATCCGGGTTCGATTCCTTTCGAATCTCATGTGAAATTTGTTCCAACAAGACGAGTTTGGCTGCGTCACAAGGGCTAGTCCAACCCCTGTGAAGTGACCTAAAC
The DNA here is from genome assembly GCA_964035755.1 of Teleogryllus oceanicus. Classification (NCBI taxonomy): domain Eukaryota; kingdom Metazoa; phylum Arthropoda; class Insecta; order Orthoptera; family Gryllidae; genus Teleogryllus; species Teleogryllus oceanicus. The sequence goes on from CAXIVR010000001.1 coordinate 241,179,248, forward strand.
CCTACCCCTATCCTTATTTCTTCCTAATTTTGGCCGCTGGGTAGTGACGCAGGAGCACGCGGTGGGAGGCGCGTACGCGGAGGTGCTACCTGGCGGTCCTCTTGACAACTGACTGCGACGAGACGAGACAGACAATATTAACGGAGGATTACTAAAAAAAGCGCTTTTAGTAATGGAGGATTACTCCGAAAAGCGCGATGCGCTCAACGCCCCCCAAAGGGCTTGGAGACACGTTGCGTCGAAGTAGACGCAACGAAATTTTAAAAAAATAAATTAATTAATTTAAAAAAAGGGATGGGCGCGGCGCTTATGGCGGTTGCGGAGACAGCAGCGATGGTGCTGATCTTAGGGGTGTTGGCGGGGGCGGGGCGCCGGATGGCGGTTCGGTGACGGCGGCGGCGGCGGAGACGGCTGAGGCGGCAGGCTGCAGCTGTCCAGTCAGAGGCAGCAGCCGCTTGAGAAACAGTAGAGGGGGGCGTGACGCGGCGCGTCAAAGGAAACCTGATGCTGAGTTCTCGGTCCGACTTCGCACAGCGATTGCAGTTTCGTTAGACAATGCGCACTAAATTGTTGTAAAAATGAGAAAGCAATTGAACTTTCTCAAAGCGTCACTACAGGAGTGACTGTAATTTTACGACGGTCATAGCGATCCGGATGCAGTCGCGAGTGAATAGTCAAATCAAGAACAAAAGGATTACTTACTTAATCCCACGTTTTGAAGCTTAGAGCTTGTTCCGGCTGGGGCGGTACCCCGCTGGTGGTAGATATCTGGTTAGGGAAATCCCCGCTAGTCGACGGGAGGTCGGCGTCGGATCTCCCATCCAACAGAGGAAGATCTCCGCCACCTCCTGATGAGAAATATGCACTACACTAATGGGACTTATGACCTCAGTAGATGGCGCGCTCGGAATCGTTAACAAACAATCGTTTGAAAACTGTAGGTGGTAAAGATGTGCACAGTCAGTCTGATAGTAAGACAGACGTTTTGACGCAATTCGATGTTTCAGTGTCAAGGACCAGAAAACATTATTTCGGACTATAGAGTGTGAAAGAGGAAGTAATTTACTATATATGCGCAGGGCTTGATTTCTGGCGAAACGCGACGGAAACGAAATAGGAAAACAAACAAACAAAAAGCAGAGATCAACTCTTGGCAAATTCGAATTTTAATTCTCCCAACTTTCCTGTATTCAAAATTAAATAATTTTCGATTTAACTATACCATTTACACGAATGTAATAAAATTATTAGTAAAAAGTAACAAAATATATTAAACTTTTTTATGTTCTATTATTAATATCAATATAATTATTATATTCTCTATTCTATATTATTATAAAGCAAGTGGTACCAGGGTTGTTATTATTATTATTATTATTATTATTATTATTATTACTATTATTATTGTTATTATTATTATTAAAGTATGATTTATAATTATTAAATTATATTATAAATATATAACTTTTCTATTTTAATAATTAATTTGGAGAGCGTTCCAGGTTCTAAAATTTTACAAATCAACCACTGTATATAAGAATTATATTTATCCACTTATTTGATTGATTGTTTGTTAGTGATACCGGGCGCGTCATCTAGTAGGGTCATTAGTCCAGTAAGTGCAGTGCGTGTTTTTCATCGGGAGATGGCGGTGTTCTTCCCCGCTGGATGGTGAGATCCGACGCCGACCTACCGTCGGCTAGCGATGTTTTCCACAACCAGGTATCTCCCACCAGCGGGACCACGTCCCAGCCGGGACAAGCCCGAAGTTCCGGAAAGGTCTCCCGGCATGTGTGGTAGTGTAGTGCATGTTAGTGTAGGTGTGTGTGAGTAAGGGGTGACAAAGGAGAGGGGAATAGGACAAAGAAGAGGAAGGAAAGATCGCGCACGGTGCATGGCCCGTTTGTTAGGGTACTGCTTCGGCATTCACCTGGTGTTGATCGTAGAAACCGCGGAAAACTAGCAGCCGGCCGCTAGAATTTTCCTCCAGACAGCGACTGCATTTCGACCCAGCTGAAAAGCTAAAGTCGAAAATCCTGTCGCCGTCGGGACTCGAACCTAGTACCAGTTTTATGCACTGAGCCGCTGCTCTCGGTCCCACTTTTTTCTTATTAGATTCCGGTAATAAGTGATTTTCTGCGCACGATTACAATACTCCTATCCTTAGGTGAGAAAGGGAAAATAGAAATCACAGTAATCAGACATTTGAAATCAATAAATATTGGAATCAGGACTAGACATAACAATCAACATCTGCTGTTTCGATCTAGTTGAAAAAAGATATCAAAGGAAGTCTTGAGAAAATTGATGTCCCTGCAAGGCAATAAAAAAAAAATAATAATAATAATATAATGCTTTTATACATACATTGATACATAAAATACGAGAATTGATTAATGAAGTGGAGATAAACTTTCTGCCATTGAAAATACGATGGAAAAGATGAACCTGAATTCCATCATTGATTCTGCAAAACCCCAAGCATACATGTCTATATACAACAAATCTTTCACCCTACGACAAATGATATCATACTATGTGCATCACTGCCAATTCTTGCCGTTCCACCAGACGAAAGAAGGCCACACCGAACTTGCTCCTGCTCCTTTCCACCAGCGTCATGTGGGGACGGAAGAGGCGGCGGCCAAGTGCTGCGGTGGGGCTGTGTGTGTTGGAGGGTGGGAGGGGGCAACGGAAGGGCGGAGCAGCGCGAGGCGGGACGCAACGGCTGCCTGCACAGGGCGAGCGCAAGGCAGACCTCAGTGGGGCAGATGCCGCAGAAAATCGGAAAAAAAGTGCGCTCCTTAAACGAATCACATTTGCTTTAGTAGTTACAGCTGAAAACTTTTGGTAACTGATGTTGAAGATGTATGAATTGATTATTTATAAATTTTATTGAAATGTCGTTTAATAGAGTAGTGGCTGATGACATCAATGCATTCGTCATCAATAAGAACCATTAAATTTTAGGACCCAAGTCATAAGAACCCAATGAATTGTGTAGAGACAAGAAATTTCTACGTTCAAATTACGCAAGAGGCATTAGTGTTTTCGTTGTTAAGTGCTGATGTGGAATGGAAATGTAAACCATAACTATCTCTTTATAACAGTCAGATGACTCTTTGCTGATATGTAATTGCCTAAGAAATCAAATTATCTTGGTATTAATAACGGTCCATTGGATCAGAAATTGGATATATACCCTAACATTGTATCGTGGATTAAGTTCCACATATTTAATATGTGATACTTTAATCCGAATGCCTCCAATTTCTACAGATTTTGCATTGTTTAATTTTGTATTTCATCTCTTTCTATTTGTATATTTAAATTAGTTACATATCATACGCTAATGAAATTTGATTCTATAATATTCTTCTCTGTAGTGCTACTGAAGATGGAATAGGATTCCTGAAACATGTGCCTGGTTAATTATTTATTTATTTATTTATTTATTTATTTATTTATTTATTTATTTATTTATTTATTTATTTATTTATTTATTTATTTATTTATTTATTTATTTATTTATTTATTTATTTATTTATTTATTTATTTATTTATTTATTTATTTATTTATTTATTTATTTATTTATTTATTTATTTATTTATTTATTTATTTATTTATTTATTTATTTATTTATTTAATTATTTATTTATTTATTTATTGAGATTGAAATCTCCTGGATCCTCTATCATTATGGATTATCACAATGTCTCTGCTGTCACAACGGAATTTCCCCAAGTGGAAACTGTTGCAGTGTATTTGGATATTTGTCCGGGGTGAGACAGCGTTCCACCCACAGCGAAGCGTGCGCCAACGGAAGGGTGCAAGTCAGCGGAGCGCAGCGCAGTACCTCCGCCTCCTTCTCCTCCATCGCCGCCACCGCCACCTCTGGCACCTCTGCCGCCCTGCCGCCTTCGGGATGCATTCGGAGGAAGGAAATTCGTTCTGCACAGAGACCCCAACCGGAAGCAAGAAGGCACTGCAGCGGAAGGCGCGCGGTATAAATACGGCCGAGTGGTTGCTCTCCCGCGCGTTTTACTCATTTGAAATTAGAGAATGCAGCGAGAGAAGAGTCATGAAGAAAATAGACTTAAAATAATGAAATAAAACTAGAGAAGCGAGACAGCTGGATGACCTGACAAAATAATGAGATTTCCAGTGTTGCCAACAACCAAACTCATTGTGCTCAAATAAAAATATTGTTTATAGTTTCCGTTTAATTGTTTTTCAGCTCTGGAGATCCCAGGACACTTTGTTCCTTTGGCCACAGCATTTGCTACCAGCCCTGTCGTGGCCTCCTTCTCCACTACAAAAAGCGCTCTATTAGTGACCCTTTCCGGCCAAAGCAATGAACACCACCTCCGCCTGTGCATCTACTTCCCCGAACATTGTTGCCAACATCACTGTCCCAGTTACTTACGCATGCACTAGATCCATCGTATTTGGAACTATTCCTAACCTTCAATTACACGCGTTTCTTTCTGTTACGTAAGTACTCGCGCGGCGCACTGAGCGCGCCAACAAAATAAATATTGTGTAACCAATAACAAAAATAATAATTATTTATATTAATTTATTTATTAAAAATTTAAATTTAAAAAAAATTTTAAAGGAAATTTTTTTATGAACGAGTGATTATAAAAATTTATAATAATATTTTACACAATAAATGTTACCCATATTTCATGCCATCATACGTAATAACTGATTTCTACAACGTCTACTTTGAGAAGAATTTATTCTTGTATATTTTTACATTAATACTCGCGCGGTGCACACAGTGCGTCGAAAAGGTATTAGAAAAAAATAGCTAGTTTACTCCTACGACTTGCAACGGAGCAGTTGAAACACGAATTCAAACTTTAAAGAACTAAAGGTTAGCGGAAGAATAAGCAATAAAATGTCGTCAGGAATCAAAAGAATGAGACTGTTGCACTCCGTGCAAACACACTTGCAAAAATGTGGCTTCTCAAAATTGTTTAGATGTTCAAGAATAATACATTAACAGCTAAAAATTAATTTTGTAAAACTACAACAACAACAACAATAATAATAATAATAATAATAACGATAAGATGATGATGGTGATGATGATGATGATGATGAAAATAAAATCGTCTTTGATAACGGGGTCTCGTCATACATTGCCATCCCATTCCCTTCGTAACCATATCTGTCATCGTCTCCATTTCCTTCATAGAAGATTGCCAATTTCCGCGTACATCTTTAGAGTTATAAAATCACTTATGCCATCACTTCTACTTTTATTGCGACGATCGTTTTCAGTTTTAGGATCAAATTACATCCTCACACACCTGCTAAAGAAAATCTTTACATCCCAGCCCTTAGCGATCTCACGTTCATCCCCGCTCCCCCCCATTCGCCCCTACCTCTGATGCCAGCTATGTCTCCATCTCCATTTTTATTATTTCTACCTTCCACTTTTACTTTTGCCTTTGTTTACTTCCCTTTCTACCTCGCCGAATCTCACTGTAGTATTTCGTAAGCTTCTCTAACCATTCTTCCCCATCAATCCATTCTCAAAAGCCGAAAGTTTTAATCAGGAATCCAACATAACTCTCACAGAATAATATTAGTGTGAACTTAAACAAGTCATGGTGATTCTCAATATAACGCAAAGCGCAAACTCGTCGTGTCACATACTGGCACATATAATCACCTTTGCGTCATACCGAAGAGGTTATGACTCGCCTTTTATTAGCCTTCCATAGAGGTTTTTGTTTCACTACTTCCAGGGCCCTATGAACTAGGTAACGGGTAAAAGGAGGTTTTAGAAAATGGGAAAAAGATAGCTATATAAGTACTATGCTTCTTGCACTTGTTTTCTCAATATTTACTGTTAATGTAGCCAGAAAATATTGGTACTCATTTTGAAAGAAGGATGACTGGACCTCAGGATAGTCGTGACAGAGAAAATTCTTAAATACAAAAGTTTGGAAATCGAGATCAGAATGGGCTAGTCGTAAAAGACAAAGTCGTCGAGTAAGAAAATCGTGGAATAAAAAGAATCGCGTTGGAATTTCCCACCGCTCCACCACCACGGCCACCGCCGCCGGCTCCGCCTCCTCCCCACCTTCCGCGTGCGGGAGCAGCCTCCCCGACACCCAGCGCGCGGAAGGCGGCGGTGGAGGGGGGACATTCCCTGTCGCACTCACTTCGTGCACGTCTCTTTATGAAGCCGTCATCGGGCTCATTATGAACTACGCCTTCCCGAGGATGAAGAATACCTGTGCAGACGCCAATACAAAAGTGTGTGTGTGTGTGTGTGTGTGTATTTTTTGGCAACTCGTCTCTTAACCCTTTTTGGATTTTGAATATTGAGCGCATATAATTCTGGAGGTATCCTCCATTATATTTTTGTCTTTCTGTCTCGTCACGTTGTAGTCAGTCAATGCCTTTTAGTCCTTCGGCCACTGTCAGTCAATATCTATGGCACCGGGGTTCTCAAACGGCCCTCCGTCCAGGAATCCGTGATGTCTCGAGTTGCTGAACATTCGTGACTTCGTGGAGCGTAGTTAAGCAACTCGGCTAACGACACTGGCTCAAAGGCTTAACATTAAGTTCAAAATGCTTACCTTAGTAGCGTTCTTTGCGCGTAAAGGTACATTAGATTCAAAGAACTCAGCGTAGATTTAAAAGTGCCGCTCATTGAGCATTTGTTATAGACTATCCGTGGATGCCCGAGAGGATGTGAGTGGCTTCAGAGCAGGAAAGTATGGCAGCAATGCACTAAGTGACCACGCGGAACTCCACCAGCGAAACCACTACGAAAAAACAAATATCAACATCAGACAAGGACCCTCACGCGTACTTCGACCAGCTAAACGTCTATGAACAATCACATATCAACGTTGTTCAATGATTCTTGCGAATAATGGAAATAGATTGCCACGAAGTTATTCGCTTTCGTCACTAGTCATTCTGTTTCCTTCATCTTGTACTGCAGATCTTCGTTCGTCATTGTATCATACATTCTTGTAAGTCTTTTGTTGACATCGTTTCGTCGTTTCTGAAAAAGCAAAAATCCTTAACCGGCGGAGATTTTGAATACTGCTCATAATTGGATTAACGAAAATAAGAATTTTCGAAAAGCAAGACCGGCAATATTCGTAGTGCCTAAACACATAATTGCCGGTTTTTGTGTCGTACTAACTGAAGTACATCAATGTTCTTTTCAATTTTTTCAAATTTTATCAAGCATTAAAAAAAAGATTATAATAAAATTCATATTGGGAAATGTATTCAATAAAACTTATCAATATTTGGGAAAAAAACTCATTTCAGAAATAGAGGCCACAAATTTCCACTAATTGGCCTATGCTGCCTGGTGGTAAAATGGAGTTATACATATAAATTAGAAAAAATTATAAATATGTGTTAATCTTCTTTTTTAAAAAAATATTACAGTGTATTTATTTAAATCATACTCGTTTAATATTATATTAAACGGTATATTAAAATTAATATAAACTTTCTCAAAATTGACTTTCTCATAGTGTTCGTAGTCGCCTGTTCCTGGCGTTGTAATAAAACTCATATTTGAACATTCAATACATTGATGGCAATAAGTCTATGTACACCAATATATTATAAACAATACTAAACAAAAATAATGTACACAGTAATTCGTTAGGACTACTTGAAAATCAATAAACTTTAAGAAATCAAACAATGACACGTTGTACGTCGTGCACCAGTGTAGTAATTATTCTGCAGTTTGTAATATTCACGGCAGATTTAAAGAAGATGCTTCTACATTGGTTATATTTTATCGATTCAAAAATTAAATTTTCATATTTGGAAACACTAAAGAACGATATTTCCAAGAATTTAACATTGTACAAGTTCTCTCGTATCAGGATTGTAGAACGCTTCGGGCAGTGTCAGGATGGCCGAGCGGTCTAAGGCGCCAGACTCAAGGATATCCTTGCCTGGCCAACCGGGTTACGAGAATTCTGGTCCTCTCTGAGGGCGTGGGTTCGAATCCCACTCCTGACAGAACTTTTTATTAAGAATGTTGGGTTCATTTAGAAGTCATAAATTAAACTTTGTTAAGAAATTACATTATTTTTTAAATATCCTTCTTTCATTATATTTGAACGAAAAATAAGGAGGGATGCAGATTTTTTATAACGACTGCATCAAAGCAACACATGGCACCTAAATAGAAGAATTTCAAGTTTGCTTTTATTTTTTATTTATTTATTTATTTTTGTAGATTCAAATACAAGGGGTAATTGTGTCTCAGTGAGTTAAAGTAATTACTTTCAGCAACAATTGAGAATATTTTCTGCTTAAATAACAATTTTTTCCATAAAATATTCTGAAATGGAGGGAGTTTGAAGTTAATTTTCGGCGTACGGGTGACAGTTATTAATGTAGCAATGCCGTACTACACAAGGTTCGTTGGTTCTTTTTTATCTTAAACGAACAATTATTCGTGAAAAAGGATCACTTATCGCCAAAGATGGGTTCTTTTAATACACATACGTATACGTTCTTAGTTTCAATGAAGTAATAATGAAAATTTCTAAAAAATTCAAATGATCTACGACTCGATTTAATAATCTTTAGTCATTGTGAAAACTTTAAATAATACGACGAGAATAAAAAAAATATTTCAATCTTGCCAAAATTTCGACCAACTTCGTATAAACGCACACGTTAATATATCTCTGCGCCTGTTACTTCTGGGCAACGAGATTGTCTATGCTACTTCAAACTGTAATTGAAAAAATATGTTCAAAATTACTTATATTCGATTTTAGTTTCCCGTCAACTACGTACTTTGCTGGAAAAGAAAAAGTATTCTAGTAATGCTGCAGCCAAAAGTGCAGCTTGCGTCAGAAGAACGCGTATTGCCGGACGCTGATATTTGTGCTGATCAATTGAGGAATACCATTTTTGAAAAAAATCATGTATATGTTCTAGGCTCTAGTGCTGTTTGCATGATTGAAGTACTACATATCTTCATTATATGTAATAAAATATTTTTAGACCCCATTATGAGAATATCATTTAATTCCCGTGGTACCATCGGTAGATGGCACCGGCAAAGGGTACATTTGTGAAATTTATGGCTGAACAAACATAGAAAAACTAAACGCGATGAATTGTGTAACATCCTCCTCTCAAAGTCGGCTAAAAATGGCAGTGCACGAGCAGCAGCTGCAGACGAGTCGGCGATGCCGGCGCCAATATAGGGGCGGAAGTTCCCGTGGCAGAGGCGATGGTTAGTGAAGGTGCAGGGACACTGATGATCATCAAAACGGCGATTACAGCAGTAGCGTCAACGGTGTCGCTACTATAGTGGGATTCAACATTCGAAAATCCGAATTATTTGATAATTATCAGTAATAATGATTTTTATTCTAATTATAATTCGAGTAAAATTTGTTTCTTTCAAAATTCCCATATAAAGCAATGATCAAAAAGCAAGTTTAATTTTATAAATCAATTGGTTTTGCGGATCCGCAGCAGTGCAGAAGACTTTCCAACACACTGCTATAATATACCGATAAATCACCCAAGGAACGTATATAACATAATTAGGCAAAGCCACTCACAGGCGATATGAAAAGTACAAGTGTCGTAGACCGGTACTATACGGGTGGCAGAGACAATAACAATGAAGAAAAAAAGGAGAGGCGAACGAGACTTCAGAATCAGGGGAATAGACGGGACAAAGGCTGGAGCTAGAAAGATAATTTAGATGACGAGCGTTAGAACATATTAAATAGTATTCGGGTTTAGGCCTCCGTCAGCGGCGAATATAAGGATAGCGAACTTTGAACATTAGATACGGAATAAGAACGAACTGGAAGAAGGAAGAATTGCCACGGGAAGAAGTACTGCGCGGGAGGACAACGGATGGTTTGGTTTGTTTTTTTCGTGTTCCCGGGCGCGTCAACTGCTTTGATCATTATTCCCGTTAGTGTAGTGCATGTTTTTTCTCGGGAGATGGCGGTGATTTTCCCCCGCCGGATGGCGAGATGCGGAGCCGACCTACCGTCGACTAGTGGAGTTTCCCACTAACCAGGACTCTCCCACCAGCGGGGCACCGCCCCAGTCGGGACAGTTCTAACCTCCCGACCGGTCTCACGGAATATGTGGAAGTGTAGTGCATGTTAGTGTAAGTGTGTGTGTAAGGGGGAGAGGATAGGACAAGGGAAGAGGAAGGGTAGATCGCGCGCGGTCCGTGGCCCGTTTGGTATGGTACTGCTCCGGCATTCGCCTGGTGTTGATCGGAGAAAGCAGGGAAAACTACCGATCAGAGCAGCCGGCCGCTAGAACTCTCCTCCAGGTAGCGACTGAATTCGACCTTGCTGAAAAGCTAGTGTCGAAAATCCTACCGCCGTCAGGACTCGAAACTAGGACCTCCCGGTCAGAGTCGCTGCAGTGACATCAGTTGATGCATTGAGCTACCTCTCCCGGTGGCGGCCAACGGAGGAGCACCCCGGAAAACGTAATGTGCGCAAAGAATTCAAAGTAAGCCCCTTTCAGTTCTGGAAAAATAAGATGAAGTCAAAACAATTAAAAAAACTAAATAATTTAAAAGTTTTTTTGTTGTTGTCAAAGTCTATCTTGAGTTATAAAAAACAACTATTTGAATAAAATATTATGTTATATTTTATGCGAAAACAAGGCTGGTTATTGCAGAAATAAAGTGTACAATACAATACAAAATTAGACAAGAGAATATCCAGAAATTTGCTATTTGTATGAACGGCACGTCAATGCACAACGGGTAACACAATTAAATTGAAAAACTAGAAAGATTTAAAACATATCTCACTACATCGATATTAGTTGAGGGACGGAGTATGACGAGAACAAGATCTTCGGACACGAAAACGCATAAGTCGCACGCTCACTTAATTGCTAATAACAATCAATCAGATTGGGAGACAAATTTGAATAACACATCTGTTTAACAAGTACATCACATGGTCAGACATTCCGTCGTAAGGCATATATTCTTTTAAAATTATCTTCAATTGTCAGCTCTACATACTAATACCCTAAAAAGAGGTAATCACGTAATTGTATCAATTGAGTATCAAATACATTTTGAAGGAGACGTCATAGTTTATTCCTTGCGAATGTTAATTGCCGTTACGGGAAGGTTAATAATTCTGTTTGCCACAGCAATGCGAGACTTCTCGCTTTGAAGCGTCAGTCACGGCCCGTCTTCGTGTACTGGTGCCTTTGTTTTATAAATACCCTTGAGCGGACCATGTCTTATCATACACAGGATCCAGTTAAGGCTGTGTACACGACTCTAAACATTAGAATAAACGTTCGTCTTTGTTCATAAATCACAACTACTGTTTCTATTGCTCAAACCACGATGTTTTGAATGAAATGGCCGCCTTCGACCATAAAATGCTACTTAACCATACGCAAGCGCCGTGGAATCCGCGCACTAAATGAATCATCCGGCTCCTGGTTTTGCAACGAAGGGTCAGGGTAGAGTTCTCTCCCATGCGCATTCCAATGAACAAAGAGGATGAATCATTATTTTCAAAACATGTGAGAAAACGTCACACTGCTCTGTACCCAGGATAATGAATCAATTAGCACATTCATGTTTTGACAGATTGGTCTTCACCCTCACTTCTACAGAAGGAAGACTGTGCAGTCATTGATGATGCAACAATGCGATCACTTATATATTCCTCTATTTATTAATGTCGAATTATATTAAAGCATCAGTTGTTACTTACGAGAGGCGATTGATGATGGTAGATAAGATGCGTACGCGATGATCCTTAATGCACATCTTGCCCCAGTTACATGTTGACGCAATTAGTGCAAGAGAAATCAAGCCAGCAGCCTCGACTCATTCACTAATCTCTTTGACATCAGTTCCCAGCCGACGGTAGGCTTATTGGAATAAGTCTTCGGGCTGTTCAGAACTACACAGAAAAACAAATCAGTAATAACGGAAAGTAATCAAGACAGCAAATCGAACCTGCAATTAATACAGACTTTTCAGTTGAACAAAAATATTAATATTAATTTTAGAGTTTTTCAAATACCTGACCATAACTATTTAGTATAACAGAAAACATATTGAAACTTGCTTGTCACTACTTGTGAAACATGTACTTATTGGAGGCACGAATAATAAAATTAAATATGTACTTGCACTTTGATGTAATACGAGTAAGAATACTCGTATTACATCAAAGTACAAGTACGTGAGTAGTAGAAATAACGCAATTTCATTGAGTTATATCTACTATTCACTGATTTTGATCTTTGAATCACTGATTTGCCCCCGATGTAGATACATTATCCAATACTATCTGGAAGTGTATAAATGTAAGACAATTCATCAGTGGTGGGCGAAGCTTCGTCTATGGTCAAACTTCCTGAGTTTCCCCAACTAATTTCTATAAATTGAAAACCCGTGATCAACTCTCAAAAAAAGTATTGTGTAGAGCGTGATATTTGTAGCATATTAATCTCGAATTTCTTTGTATCTGGAATTATATATTTTACTTTCATCCTACGACTCGATTTTTACTTTCTCGCCCTTACGAAGGTATTTCGTAAGAAGATTAAGTTATGTAATCGTGGGTCGAAGCAGAGCGACTTTTCGACAGTAAAACTCTTATTGCCCGGCCCGATAAGTGGATAAATCCTGTTGCAATCTGTCTGTCTGTCTATCTGTCCGTGTGTCCGATCGTCGGTGATCAACGCTAGCGCCTACATCGTTCAGCCGATTTTAATCAAAATTGATATTCCCCAATCGATCTGAATGATCTCAAGACTTTGTAAGTTTCAAACGGATATTTTGGTTTTTGAGAGTACGTTACATGAAGCTTAAAAAAACAAGTTCAAAATTTTCCAAAAATGGCTCAATTTTTTTAACAAACTCTTATATGTTAAAGAACGCTAAAGAGAATGATCTCATGTTCGTTGAAATCACAATTTTTTTAATTGCAAAATTTGGCGTCTTTCTACAACTACAATATTGAAGAGACAGATTTTCTTCCATAATGATTTGTTCCTTAAAGACGAATCTTTAAATAAACTAATGTTCGTTTTTCAAAAATATGATATAATTGTCTGTAATTTGGCGCGTAATATAGGCAATTAAAAAAGTTAACATTTTTTTCTCAAAAACTGCTCGAAATTTCTGCTTTAAATTTTTCACGGATATAAGAAATGCTTAAAAGAATGGCGTGGTTATTTTCGTTGAACTCTCTGAATTTCCGAAAATTGCAAATTTAGGAATAATACCAGAAAGTATTTGCTATCTAGCACCACTAGTTTCCTTTTCTCCTTCAAATTCCAGACCTCGAGATACCTCTGTACTAATGATCAAAAACACAGAAATTCAAATGATCATTTTTGTGAAAGCGCTGATGAAATCCAGGACCGAGAAAAAAGATCCATCCACGCCCTTTTCCTCCTCGCGCTCTCGTGTACGGAGAGCCCCTCCGCTGTGGAGCACGCTGCCATGCCGTCTTGTGCTTTGAGTCGCGCTCCTCTCGGGTCGGCCTCTCCATCGCCCCGACCGGAACTAGGCCCCGCACAAAGACGACTTCCCCTACCGGTTCTTCCGACCTGCAGCCCCTCCGGCGACTTCCAAAGGGCGCCCACCCCTGCCCGCCCCGCCCCGCCCGCCCAGCCCCCCCAGGCCCGCCCGCCGGGCCCCGCCCCGCCCCCCGGGCACCGCGTGCACCGCGAGACACCGGTGCCGTGGGGCGCACGGGGCGCCTCGGGCGCGGTCGGCTGCACAGTGCGAGCCCCGCAACGGCCCCGCGGGCCCAAGAACATTCGTTGGGGCCTTGCGGTTGCTTTGGGATTGCGAACAGTCAATCTGGCAAACATTTCGAGCACATGAAAATCATCCGCTTCAAGATAATCGTCGTCGATGACAGACAACCTATGTGGGAAAAAACACTTTACAGGAGAATGGAAAAACACTTTTCGATGTTAATAATGTACAGTTAGCAAAGTTAAGCAAGCAACATTTTCTACATAATAGTATTAAATATTTACTTATTGTAATATTTTTCTGAAACTACCTTACGAAAACATCCTGGATGACTACGAGATATTCTATTATCAAAAAATTGTAAAGGTCACATATGAGGTATTTTATTTTTTTATTTTAAGAATACAATTTCTAATTTTCTTTAGAAATTTTCGTGCCAAACTAAAGAAGAAGCAAATTCTGAATCATTGATACCAAAATGTAAAAATGCCCAGTTCCGTCATATAAGAGGTTGTCCATCATCAACGACGATTACATTTTATTAGAGTCTGCTTAATTTGTGGTGTCAAATGTTGTATCGTAACGAATTTTCATTCACTTATTGTATAGTATCACATAAGTATGCGAACCCTCAGGTGGCTCACCGACAGTGTGCTAACTCTTTTGTGAGGTGGTCCCGTGTTCGGCTTCCGGCCGGAGCAAAAACTAAGCTGTAGCATTCTAATACAAATCATCTCAGTTTCTGTAGCTATGTGACGAAAAAAAGCTTAGCCAGGCTAAATTAGCTAGATACGGCGATGGTAATACCCCATACTCGCTGTATCTCCCCTTTACCCCCATGTGGTTTATGAATAAAAATAGGGCCTAGGCCTGGGTACACAGCTAGCTGGAAAAAGTCGGACTAATCCGACCCTAAAATTGCAAGCACATACATCAGTATGCTGCAAAGTCTATGTTACTTACAACATATCGTTAAATAAAAATGTCCAATTTGGAATAGACAATTATTACGTCGTATAAAGAGTGAGAATAAAAACGTCCATCGTATTTGCTTAGCCTTATCGAGCTAGAAAAATATCGTTTTAACGAAAAATATTAGTAAAAACAGAAAATGTCTTCCATTCTATGTTACGGGTTTTTGTTGCGTTGATAAACTTCTGGTGAAACATCAAAAATACATTTATGCGATATTCGGGACGTTTATTGACACCATCAGAATAGAGCAGGCGACACACTGTACTATGTAACGTTCATACGGTCAGATTGTTCTTTGTGAACACGTGGGACTGACCTGCGACGGAGCAAGTGCTCCACACTATGCGACGTGATACCTCGACATTGCGCGTTCCGGTGCTTGGAGATAATGTAATCTGTAATATACCCGGTAGCGAAACCTATAAGGAAATGACATCGAGAAAGACCACCCAGGATGAAGATGGGATAATTCGCATGAAGTAGGAAGACGTTAGAAACTGAGATATTTCTGAGGCCTTTGTAGTTATGTGAGACATAACGGTCACTGGATGAAAAATTGAGGAAGTAACAAAACATCATGTTTGTTTCTTGAAATATTTAACATAGTAATAAAAGTCGGATCATTACGACTGTTAGTTAAATAAAGCGAAGCTCAAATCCGTTCCGAGTCGGGAAGTCTTATTTATTAGGCATTTCGTAGCAAGTTGATTCAACAATGAGTTAGTAGAGTCTTACAAAATGCAGCTATGAAAAGACATATTGACAGTCCCAACTAATTGCAAAAGAGAAAACGTTATAAAAGAAAAATCTGCTTAAAACATATTCTGTAATCATGTGTTGAAAATATTATATTACGATTATATGTGCAAAAATATGTTGTTGTTTTTCTTCGGAAAGTCTAGAATGTTAGCTGAACCAAACCTTAAAATGGAAAAAACAACAGGTCTCAACTTCTTGCATTATCTTAGATCAGACTTGATATTTTGAACAGAACTCTTTTGTACTCCCTATGCAAATGCAGACTTAGTGGCATTGTATTGACAAAGTGTCTTCCGTCCTGATCCTCGACCCTGTTTTTCTATACCTCTCTGAACACGTGCGTTCATATGCATGCGAACAATATTCTCAAGAGCCAGTACATCCTGTCGGAGACCTAAATGTCTGATCTGAATATGAATTCCTACAACAGCGCATAGGCAAACTGGCAGAGGAGAAAGACGTAGTAAGTCCCAAAATCGCTAGCGTGCCAGAGTGGGAAGAAGACAAGTATCAAAGAGTCAAAATGAAGATGAAAGTGTGTGCAAGGTGTTAAGATTTACTACACATATTCAAGCATGTAGAATACAATGGAAACAGAAGTAAAGGACAAATTCTCGCATATGTTCAAAGATTTTTGCTGTGAACTGAGTTAATATAAAACTTACCCAGTATTCTCTCAAATATTGATCACAACCGAAGCAACAGTTCCACCAGTTTTTCACTATTTCTGTAATTTCATCTTAGAGGAAAGTCTACCGCCGTAGAGGAATATCTTTTCTCTATGCTTACATGCTGTTAATCTTTCTTTCATTTATTTCTCTCCCTCTCCCTTCTTTTCCTTCCCCTCTTTCCCTTCCCCTTCCTTTTTTTTTTTCCCCCGTTCTACTCGTATGTTTACTCGTATATCTTTCACTTCTTTTTCTCTCTCTCTATTGCTCTCCCTTTCTCCTTTATGTCCTTCTTCCCTGTATCCTGTGGAATTGTCAGCGTCTATCAGCGGATACAGGGAGAGCACTTGAGTGCCCTTCCCGTCCGCTTATCAGGGCGGCATTAGCCCGTTCAGTGCATGGCAAGGAATGCACCCTCCCCACTGACCACCAGGAAGCTCCCCTTGGAGGTTCTGCGACAGCCCTTCCTGCGGCAGCCCTTCCAGGAAACGACCAATTAGGCGACATGCCTGGGAGAGCTTTGAGGACTAAATAGTACGTGTTATCTGTATACTCATGGCGGGCGTAACACTGGCAGTGGCTTGAATTCTTGTTTTCCTTATTTAATGAAACACAACGAAGTATAGAATACTTTCGTTACATAATGTCTTATAGCTGTGTGATATACATGCGTACTATTTAAATGGCACGAACTTTTTTGAAAACTTTCAGGAATCGCAACTCTTTAGCTGTCTAGGTAATTTCCAAGGTCTCCTAAAAGGGGAGAGGAGCTGCTAAGGCAACTTGACCCAGCCCCGAGTCAATTGAGGTCCCGAACTTTTTTTCATTAAAAAAATTAAAAAATGCATTGAATTTTAATTCAAATTAACTACTTTAAATTATTTTTATTGCAAGGATAAATGAATTTTACTTATGAATTGGGGCAATTAACATTGTTAGAAACAACCGTGGTGCTACTGTCCCAGGTCTCTTATTTGCTCTGGGTAGCCCTGGTAATCTCATGTCTTCAATAGTAAACCAATCATTCTGTAATTATATAATTCAATATTACTCTATTGGTTTACCTTACATTTGATATCTGTTACATTAAATTAACAATAGTACTGGATTGAACTTTGTTTTTAAATAAAATAAATCATTTCGTTAAAAATATTTCAAAGGAGGAACTGAAAGTATAGTGCTAGATTTCAAACAGTGTAGCAAGATAGGAATAGAAAATACACAGTAATAAGAATGATAAAAATTTAATAAATATTATTAATATTTAACCCAAATCCTTGTATTAACATTCTTTCCCGTAACATTTCCTAATATACATTCGTACAAAACTCCCACGAATTGGAGGTGGTAAAAAAAACCTTTCCTTGCTCATTTCCACCTGTTCGTGTTGGCTTCTTCGTGAAGGTTCATGCTCTTTCCAGACAAAGCATTGAATAGAAGACATTCTTCCACTATTTGATTTCAGCTGCTCTTGAAAATTGTTTTAAAATCGAACTGAAAATTTTTCAAAAATCCCATTTTTTGGGAAGACTTGGCGGGCGATCGAGACACACTGTCTTTGTAGTTTTTTATTCCTGACCCATTAAGGACTCACTTTGATACTGACACGAAAGAAGTAACACATGTTTCCCAGAATGTGAAATATTCATCTTTGAGAAAAATGGGAGGTGGAAACGCGCCCTCCTAACTTAAATACCCGTCATCTCAGCTCGTCTACTCCAAACTGATAAATGATATTACATTGCGCACTAAATTAATAACAAGCTGGAACTTTTGTGGGAACTAATCGAAAGACCACCCACGACAGAGACTATTTTCAACGCCTCACGAGATTTTATTTCTTTTCCATTAGGGCAACAGTGACGTGCTTCCATTCACGAGTTCCTCACATGCAGTCCGGGCCAGGCCGGGCAACAAGGTTATGGCAGCATGCGAGAAGTGCATTCTTCTCGGCGCAGGAAACACGCGCTTACAACGCAAGGGCCCACTCGCTCTGAGTCCCTAGCCCAAACACTGATAACTTAATTACTCTCCATTTTCCCGTTATCATGGGACGCAACAGCGCAACCGTCGATGCTTAAAACTCACCGGGTCGAACGCGTAAAAGGAGAGAGAGGGTTAAAAAATACACCGTTTAGTTTCGAAATATATTCCTTTGACTTCGGACCTTGTAACCCACGAAAGGAAGAAGGAAAACAGTTTGAGAAGTTCATAAAAAATCTTGCTTCCATGGCTTAAACTAACGCTCTTTCGAAATCGAAGATATATGTATTGTTCGAATGATGATAGATGTAAAAATATACGAGTTCTTATGTTTTGTCTGAAATAGTTTATACTCCAATGAACCGAAAAATCATGAGAATTGATTTGTATTTTTACAAGTTAAGTTTTAGATTTTTAATTTCTCGCCTTTACGAAGGTACTTCGTAAGAAGAGAACGTTATATAATCGTACGCCGGAAAATTGGAATTTTAATTTTAGATATTAGTTTTAAAAGTTTTCGGTCAAATTCCTTCGTTAACTGTTTCCATCTTTTTGCTATTTCGCAAGTCAACATAATTGCACAAAGAACTTTGTAGGAACAAAAGATGTCTTTGCTTACGTCAAGAGGCTAAAGAGGGGACATTTATATTATTTTCATTTATGTGTGAAATCTCATTCGTTCTCTTTATTACATGCAAGCCACCGTCTGGACATTACCCTGCTCTTATAGAAAATGACAATGACACGTGTTTAATCGGAGTAGTGATCTTGATCATTCAGAGGGGACTTCCTTCGCGTCTTCTGTTTGATTGATATTCATCATAAGTAGTGCAAATAGATGACATCAGTTCCTACTCTTCTGAAAAAGGAAAATCAGCCTGGAGTGCAAAGGAAACGCAATAACAAAATTCTATTACAATCGAGACCAGTAAGGTGCTGAGTGTTCTTTTTCTAAACGATTCATTTTTTCGGTATATATTTCTTAATACAATCGGTGAACTTATTTCATACGAAGTACTGTATTAAGAGAACTATGCGTGCGTGTATGCAATACTTGCCGAGCAACAAACATCATATCAATGAAGACACAAATTAGAAAACGTTGATTTCAGTCAATGATTTCTTAGAATCTCAGAGAAAGAACTAGTCTCAAAAGAATTATTAGAACAATTCACTCCCGAAAGAAGCAACAAAACAATTGAAAGAAATTATAACCAGTTATAATTATGAGAATGGAAGAAACAGTCCAAAACATTTACATGGTATTTATGTAATCGGTTTTTACTTCTGAATTTAAGAGAAATAAATATATTCAAAAACAAAAATATCATGAGAATAAGACTTTCCTTCAATATGCAAACAGGCTCTCAGATGTTTTAACATTATGCACACCTGTTCTAAGAGTTCTAACAAGGACGACGACAATGACTGTAGAAATGACGTCGAAGATGATGGTGAGAGACAACCATAGAATATATGGCAATCCTCCTTAATATTTAATAAGTTGTTCAGGTCATCTATTTTAATACAATTTTCCTTATATAGATACTTAAATGATGGCATTTGCAACGCGCAGAATAACGAATATTCCGATCTGAAGGATGTGTGAGAATGTAAAAATGCATTCTGCCAACGTTGCGTATGTTACGAAGACGATAAAACTCAATGTTTAGAGCAGTCTCATTAGTTTTAATAATTATAATAAAATCAGTAATAATAATAGCAAAATAATAATAATAATAATAATAATAATAATAATAATAATAATAATAATAATAATAATAATGTTTACACTTATTATCACCTAAATTCACGACCATAGATAATAGGGGTAAGTTAAATATAAAATCTATTCTAAGTTGTAATAAGCTTCTTAAGAAGCAGATCCAATGTCTGCGGGTGCGTCTAAAATATTTTCTGCAAAAATGGGCTGTTCTCTATAATTGAATGTCACGCATTTTGCAGTCTTTGAAAGATGTGGAATTTTCGTCATATTTTAGTCACGCTCTGGTCATGCTCTAGATTGGTTATGGTCGTACCTTACACAACGACCTCAGACAGTAGAAATAGTGTACTGGAATGATGGGACATTCCATTTCGGATTCATTGGCAATTGGACAAGGGTTCAGCAAGGTTTTATTTCAGGCCCTATTCTCTTCCTATTATACGTGGACGATATGCCCTCATCGATTCAAAATGGAAGAACTGTTCACTTCGCGTATAATACGAACATTGTTTGCAATAAACCGTATAGAGTACAATAACATCATTTCAAATTAGTTCTGGAGTAACAAATTAATAGTAAACGAAGAAAAATGAGTTTCAATGCAGTTTTCCATTTCAAATAAGGAATTGCATTCTCAATTGAAAATGAACAATGTGCAATTGACCGATGTTAGGGTAACAGAATTTTCGTCAATTCAGTCAAACTTCAAACGGAACGTCCATTTAAATAAATTGAACATAAAATTAAGTTCATTAGGCTATGCGTTCAGAATTCTTTCAAATTCAATCAATCTTCATACTGCTCGTTGTGTATATTTTGCGAACGTGCATTCCCGCCTGAGATATTGAATAATAGTCTGGGGAAACACATCCTATACCTCCCAGACTATTATGTTACAAAAAAGAATTGTACGAATAATAAGCAAATTTCGACCACGTGATTCTTATCACTTCATTAATATTGCAATTTTAACATTACCTTGCGACTTGATTTAGGAATCGATGGTTTTTGTTCAAAATAAATTACTAAAGGATGGCAACGTATTTCCAGTAAATACCGATGTCTATAACTATCCACAACACTCGTTGTAACAATCATATTCATCGGGTGTCAATACCAATTGCTCACTACAAAAAAGCACATACAATACATGTAGTACATTCTTTTACAACACATTACCATATGACATTAAACGATTAAATTTGATACACAAGTTTAAGTGCCAAGTAAAATATTTTCTGCTGCATAACTGTTTCTATTCAATTAGAGACTATACCGAAAAAAAAGTAATATTAATTTAATCATGATATTTAATGTATTAATAATCTATAATTATAAAGAACCTGTAACAAGTATTTTACCTCAGCTTCTGAGTCAATGATCCCATTTTTGATCAGGTTTTTCGTTCAGTTCCCTGATCCTTTGAGCGAAATCTGAGACGGCACCTTGATTTGCTTGAGGACATAAATGTAACTTCATTATCTGTTCTCTTCTTCTGGAGTTCATTGGGAACTATAATTACTCAAATTATAGTTCTCTATGCTCGCTTCATTCCTTGCATTCAGTTTAAGATCATCCATGAATAACAAACTGGTCATTCATAGACACGAAGCTTCTAATACAAGTCAGCTTGCAACAATTGCCAATTGACTAATGAAAAACACCAGAGGCACAGGGAATCTCCTTGAAAAATTCCCCTAATCTGAATATTTGTTTTTCTACTACTTGCTGTTCTCTGTATACCAGTAACTTATAGTTCTCCTACAAACCTCACAAAATACAATAAGTCTAGATTAAACCGAGGGTCTTTATTATTATTATTATTATTATTATTATTATTATTATAAATAATATTATATTAATATAATGAATATATATTATTATTATTGTCATCATCATTGTTGTTGTCGCCGTCATTCTTGATGTGATCATCCTAATTTTTCGTGGGAAAGTCCGCTTCCTCCCGTTAATAGAGTTGACATCCGAGTCGTACGGAGCGGACCACCCCTAATTAAAGGGATCCTGCGGGGAGCGTGGAGAAGGCGCCACCGGGCGCCGAACGGGTGCGTGGGCAGGGGCGTAACGTCCGACGGGTATAACGGCAGCTGGCGTGTCGCGTGCCCGCCGTCCGCCGCCCGCATCTTCGCTCACATCTGCCGTCCATGGCGGGCTCCTGAGCCCCTCCCCTCGCCCCCTCCCTCGCGCCCTCCGCCCCCTCCGCCGCCGCCGCAGCCACCTGGCCGCCGCCGGAGCCCTCCTCCGCCGTCACGCGGGAGCACCCGTCACACGCCCGCGAGCGTCAAAACTCGACGGACGTCCCGCACTCTCCTCCCAACGCAACGCACGCACCCCTTGCCCACAGCTCCGCTCGTGCCTGCGCGGCAACCGCCCCTTGCCAACCGCCCCACTCGACGTGCCTTCTGCTCCACACGTCTCGTCAGGGAGAAATACTTTTTCGCGTTAGTCGAGTCTGCACATCCCAGCGTCCTTTTGGCTGTCCGGGCGACTCGCGAAATACTTTTCTATTACCGTGTTCGGTCCTCGCTTTTCATCGTCGTTCGTCGCGAATCGCGTCGGTTCGTTTCGAATTACGTCGGTTCGCTTCGAACTGCGGCGGTTCGCTTCGAATTGCATCGGTTTCGCTCCCTGCTCCCCTCCTCTCCCCGCCTGAAGCCCCCATCTGCGAATCGCGCAACCCTCCCCACGCTGCCCGTCGACGTCTGCTGGTGGCTGTTGCGCTGTAGCTGTTCTCGAGCGCATCGTCCCACGTGAGATCAGGTAAGAGATGTGTGTTGTGAGCGTTTTCAATGGTATGTTGTGTACTGTGTTCGAATTTTGTCTGTTTATGGGTGTAAAATGTGTGTGATCGTGTATGTTGACGTGTTGAAGGTGAACTTTGGAAATTGTTACGTGAGAAAGTGTGTAGGAAGTGTTGTGTATCATGCGCGTGTGAACTGTGCTGCACTCAAAATCGAGTGAAAAGTTTATTTTGCTCAGAAACTTGTTGGCGAAACGTTGTTTCGCAGAAATGTTAATGTCTTTTATAAATAGGTTTTGGTTTTTATCAGTAAATTGTGCGCCGATTCGGTTCAGAGGGTTGGTGATGATAGCATTAGTCTTAATTGCTACTTTTGCTTAAAAAGTTTATTATAATATCTTCGATATAATAATCACAATACAAGTAACAAGGGATAGCGGAAAAAATCGTACGGAAAAGCAAAATAATGATGATTATTGTGTATGTTTGATGTCGTCTAACGATTAGTGTAAAACGTTACTTGCCTATGAAAATCTCAGCGAGACAATGTCCAGCATATTGTTTGATTTATAAGATATATTTTTCTGAACTTTAGAATTAGTCATTTGTAATGTCCCGTAAAGTTTTTGTTAGTGTGCGGATGTGCTAGTGTGCATTGGATTTTGGTACGCGATTGTAATGATATCTTCAAGTAATTCTTATATTCTAGAAAAACAACGTTGTTGGGATGAATATTCCATTTTGGTCAGGAATATGCATGCCACATTTTGGGGCAACTTGAAAACAAAAGTAATTTTGTTCATCAAAGACTACAATCTAATGTTATTCGTGAGTAGTTCGTGTCAGTATTTTCGTCAAAGCATGGCAATACAGACTACAGGGATTTTTTGTCGTCGATTTATTAGTGATAAGCTATTAATTCGGAGTGTATTAACATCATAGTTATTAAGTGAGCGGATTATAATATATAATTTCAATTCAACATTCTGAAAACCGAAAAAAAATGCAGTAAATGTTCGAAGTTGTTGATCACGGTTATTTTTCGTTTTAATGATCTTTAAATGCGAATTCGTTCCCCGCAGAACGGAATCGTGTAATTTGTTTGCGGATCATTTTTAAAAGAAATACTTTTATTGTTACTATGAGAACACAAAATATCCATACATTTAGAGAGAAATATTTGAAACTAGTGTTGTAGCATATTCATCTCCTATTATTATGTTACATAGCACCTTGTATACTGTTAATTCTTCAGTCATCTCTTGAAAAACTCTCTCCAGCAAACGAAGAGCGGGGGATTCAATTTTCGAAAATTCAGAAGTTTTTTTTTAAAGCGGATTGTTCTCATATCTATTAGTGCACCGACCTCTATTCGAGCAAAATAATGGAAAAAATCGCTGCCGTTTTTTTATTTGAAAAAGTCCTAAGGGATAAGGTGAAATTGGTACACCAAAAATTTAAAATTTCGTTTCAAATTTGTGGGGCCTCATGCACGACAACATCGATCGAAGAATTTCCAATTTGGGGAAAATTTTAAGTGGATTTCAGGTGCTTATGTGGTTCACAGACAAACAAACGAAAGAACAGACCTTTCAATAAAACCAATTTTTCGGTATCAGAGACCTCCAAAACAACAATTTCCGTCAAAACCTCGACAACTATTTTTCCTCTATACATTACTTTCTCTATACAACGTATATTCTCCGTCATTCTACAATGCGTGAAATTAAAAAGATGCTTCGGATGATAGTTTTACATGAGTGCTAACAAGAGCAATTGCAATTTGTCGAAATGTAGATACTTAAAGTGTTTGAAATATTAAAAATGATACTGAAACATTTTAGGATAATTATTTCGTTTAAAATGTATCGCGTTACTGTGCATAAATAATTTATATTTTCATGAGATGTTTACATTTGTTTCCCAACTAGAGCGTGATATCAGCGTGTCGCTTGCATCATTGTTCTTGACTATCGCGCATCTAAGTAAATGAACTGAGGAAATTATGCAGTACATTGTAGTTGAATGATCTGTGATCTTCGTTTCAGTTTATCTTGAATGTCAATAGTTCATATTTTAACTTGTCATATCAGTTTCAATCGTCGTTCATCAAAAGCTCTGAAGCAAATAACTCTGCCCTCGGAAGAACTCTCTTTTGTTATGTATACGAAAAAGCATGCAAAAATACCGTGCCTCAACATCTGCAAGATGTACATTATTTTTAAATAGAAAGCAAACGGGTTTTGTCATTTAAATTCGATGGAAAGTAAGAGCGTGAGGAATACTGTATTGACTTGCAAATTTACAGAGTTACAAATCTGAATGCAAATTTGAGGGGTACGTTCTTACAAACCAAATTTGAGACTGATGTCATGCTGTTTGAAACAATACTAAATTCGGTCGGAGAAAAAAGTGAGACTAGAACTTTTCTCCGTAGATATTTTGTTTTGAAATTTCTTCTCTCACGCGTCATTCGATGTGTGTTTATCTTTTAAAAATTTTAGTAAGGAAATGTTTCGACAGGGATATTATCTCCCAATGAATATGTTTTAATTGGGTGGAAACGTTATCTGAATATTTGTTTTCAGTGATTTATAAATCCATGTAATAAATCAATATTGGGATTTATTTATTTTACGTCAAAAACAGTTAAAAACTGTGTGACGTGACGGCTATGATGTCAAATCATCGAATTATTGGTTTCTTCCACATATTCTATGGTTATTGGTTTCTTCCACATATTCATATCATATATGTAATGATATATAATTTATTACACATTATTTGTGATTGAACGCCCAAATTGAACAATTGTGTTGAATTAATCACAAATCAACAATAAAAGAGACAGTGCGTGCTGTGCGTCTGCGTACGCACTGTGCTTACTCTTTGCAACGTTGAGGGCTTTTGTCAAGAAATATTTTGTAACGCTAGCACGGGTAATGAGTGAGAGGAGCAATTGTTCGGTAAGCAGTATCAACAAGTTGTTCCCAATACGATAGAACATATTCACATCGCCATTAAGAAAATAATACTCAACACATCGACATTTACTAGTATTAACTAAAACTAAAACTATATTATCATATTAACAAAATCACCATTCGCAATAAGTATGTAGTACATTATTCCCCTTATTATTGGAATGATATATGATCGAAAGATCATTTCCCATAATAGTTGGTTTTATGACCAAATTCCTCAATCATTATGTTCAGAGATATCTCTTCAGTCTATTTGGCACGCTGAGTCAAATCGTTTATCGAAGTCCCCCGCCAGAAATCCAAGTTGGTGCAATCGCAACGTATGGGAATCGACTAAACGCAGAATGCAATAATGTTTTCAGGGACCTCGGAAATCACTAAAATAAGTCAAAACAATTCTGGACTAGCGTACACATGCGAGAACTTTCGCATGTTAAACACCACTTTCTTCCCTATTTTTCCATTTCCATATTAAGCCAATAATATATGTTTTTCTTCAAGACCTTCTTATCCTCCGTCATTTGCTCTATATGTCTCCTTGTAATTGATAACAATAAAATACAGCCTTGTCAATACAAACTATTCTTATTTAATGTTATTACCGAGCAGAGAGGTACACCTGTAAAATTCAGTACGTAGAATATCAAGTAATTAGTTTAATTTTACATACGGTGGCAGATTCTACAGACTCTGAACAGGTGGGGTAGATTCTGGAAGCGTCAAACCAGCAAAAATGCAGTAGAATGTTCAAGAAGATTTCATCCTGTAGATTACGGCATGAGGAATGTTTTTTCTTGAGGCCAATTTCAGTTTTTAAGGCCCTAAAACTCTTCATTTAACAATACAGATTCAAAAACCCTAAAACTGTTGCGGATTGCATTTGACGGGGATATATAGATGGGTTTTTAAAGAAAACCCTCATATTTTTAAATGCAAAGTGCAATTCGTCACGTTTCCGTGAAATTTTCTTTCTTTAGAGACCTCATTTGTAAAGATTGTGTGAGAGCTGCAAAAGGTAAGTATACTACTGATTGATTGATTGATTTTTTTGTGTTTCCGGGCGCGTCAACTGCTATGGTCATTAGTCCCGTTAGTGTAGTGCATGTTTTTTCCCGGGATATGGCGGTGATCTTCCCCCGCTGGATGACGAGATCCGGCGCCGACCATCCGTCGGCTAGTGGGGTTTCCCCTTAACCAGGACTCTCCCACCAGCGGGACACCGCCCCAGCCGGGACAAGCTCTAAGCTCCCGACCGGTCTCCCGGAGTATGTCGTAGTGTAATGCATGTTAGTGAAAGTGTGTGTGTGTGTGTGTGTGTGTGTGTGTGTAAGGGGAGAGGATAGAACAAGGAAGAGGAAGGAAAGATTGCGCGCGGTCCGTGGCCCGTTGGTAGGGTACTGCTCCGGCATTCGCCTGGTGTTGATCGGAAAAAACACGGAAAACTACCGATCAGAGCAGCCGGCCACTAGAATTCTCCTCCAGACAGCGACTGAATTCGACCTAGCTGAAACGCTAGTGTCGAAAATCCTGCCGCCGTCAGGACTCGAACCTAGGACCTCCCGGTCAGAGGCGCTGCAGTGACATCAGCCGATGCACTGAGCTACAGCTTCCGGTTATTCTACTGAAATAATATAAGAGACGATTCATCGAAAATAGCCACAAGGTAGAAAGACAAGTTACAAAACTCAACCCATAAAGAGATTAACGGAAGGGAAACTCATTCACTGAATAATTTTAAGAAAATTATTTGGCGTGCGAGGCACCATCGGGGAGCCTGCGGGGCACAGGCTCGGTGGAAACAGCTCGAAGCTCCCGACTGGTCTTTCGTCATGTGTGGTAGCGTAGTGCATATAAATGTGTGTCTAGGAAAAGGTAAGGATAATACAAAAAAAAAGCCAGATGTTGATCGAAGAAATCACGGAAAACTACTGATCAGAGCAGCCGGCGGCAAGAATTGTTCTCCTGATGGCATCTGAATTCGACGTAGCTAATGACGAAAATCTACCACCGCTGGGACTCGAACCCAAGGACCTCCCGGTCAGAGGCCCTGCAGTGCATCAGTTGAGCCTGAGCCACCTCCGCTTATCTGCAGAAATATTCGAAGTAAACACGTATTTTATGACTGTTTCTAAAGTAATTTTTCATGAAACATAAAAAAGATGTTCGTAGGTGTACCTTCGGCTATACTGATTTGGAAGAGATCTTATTTTACAACTAGGTAATTCTGTTTCGCTGTGACCGTATTTTATTACGAAGGATTGTAATTCGTTCAAACACTTGATTGAACGTGAAGTCGAGATCACCTCAATGTTTGATGTAGTTATTTCCGTTTTACTTTCTCTCTACTCCGTAGCGAGAAAGTTATGTAATACTGTGCGGAAAAAACTACGAATTTTCAGCAGAAGACTCTCATTACAAGGCTCTGGTAACGAAAAAGTGGATAAATCTAGTTACTAAATTCAGAAAAAATCTTCTAACACGTGGTGTAACCAGAATTCATGTTTTGTGGGTCCTGATACAGAAAAATCGAAAGGCGGCAAAACATCTGTTCGTCTGTGAACGACGGTAGCGGCTAAACCCTTCAACCGATTTTTCCAAAATTGATATTCCTCAATCGATCTGGCTGGCGTCGCGGCCCCCGCGAATTTGAAATTGATATTTTAATTTTGGGGGTGTACTTTACATGTACCCTCTGGGATATTTTCCAAATTTGCAAAAAAAAATAGCCCATCATTTTTTAATTAATTTTGTTGGAAAGTGTGACGGGCATTTAAGAGAATGGTGCCGGTCTCATGCTCGATGAAACCCTGATTTTTTGAAAATAACAAAAGTTGAAATTTTTTCGGAGTCTTACAACTAAAATATTAAAGGTGGATATTTTTTCTTTAAATGAAATCTGTTTTTTGAAGATAGATCTTGAAGTAAGGTCATGTAAAATTTTTCGAAAATTGGAGTACATTTCGCATAATTTTGCGTGCAAATACGGGCGAGAAAATTCGTGCTGTTTTAGCACTAATAGTTTTTTATTCAAATACTAAGGAAAAAACTATGAGCGCAGTATATTATTTGTCCGTCAAATTTGGATTTCTCAAGACAGTTCAGGAGCTGAACGTGTTTTATTCAATTTGTATGCGAGGGTCATGTGAGCTCCATGCTTGTGCAATATGGACAAACCCAACTCAGATGAATGACCGTTGGTTCATAAGTTACAAACAACTTCATTTTGAATTAAATACGTAATAATAAATTAAATAGCCCGTATATCACACAAATTCTATCAAAACCGGACGTATATATTAGCTGTTTCGCATTTCAACTAGCGAAAAACCCAACCCCACTCATATAAAAAATATTCCTATACTCCAAGGTTCTCCTCTAGGGTATCGTCTTTTATGTTAGATTACGGCAGCTTAGAATTTTAACTTGTAAAAGCCTGAACAAATCTCCAAATTTATTAACTTATCGATGTATTCTTTGTGAAAATTTATAAATGTAAAACATAAGAGGGCCATGTGCATGACGCCACTCGCCCCCTCCCCCTTCCCCAGGCCGTCACGCTGCACCGGGCGGCTGATGCGAGCGGTTGCTCCGGCTGCGGGGAGAGCCCGCATGTGTCTCTGTAGGTTACTCGGAATTGTAGCCATGCCCGTAGGTCTATTCTGTCGCTTGAAGTTCTGGAAGCAACATAGCCCCGTTCAAGTTCATCGGCTTGTGATTCGAAGAGCTTTATCGAAATGGATTCGTTTAACACTGCTTTTCCAGAGCATCAACTGATGTCACTACAGCGCCTCTGACCGGGAGGTCCTATGTTCGAGTCCCGACGGCGGCAGGATTTTCGACACTAGCTTTTCAGCTAGGTCGAATTCAGTCGCTGACTGGAGGAGAATTCTAGCGGCCGGCTGCTCTGATCGGTAGTGATCGATATATTCATGTTTCCGGGCGCGTCAACTGTTTTGGTCATTGGTCCCGTTAGTGTAGTGCATGTTTTTTCCGGGAGATGGTGGTGATCTTCCCCCGCTGGATGACGAGATCCGACGCCGACCTTCCGTCGGCTAGTGGGGTTTCCCCTTAACCAGATATCTACCACCAGCGGGTACCGCCCAGCCGGAACAAGCTCTAAGCTTCAAAACGGGGATTAAGTAAGTAATCCTTTTGTTCTTGATTTGGCTATTCACTCGCGACTGCATCTGGATCGCTATGACCGTCGTAAAATTACAGTCACTCCTGTAGTGACGCTTTGAGAAAGTTCAATTGCTTTCTCATTCGGCTAGTGGGGTTTCCCCTTAACCAGCACTCTCCCACCAGCGGGGCACTGCCCCAGCCGGGACACGCTCTAAGCTCCCGACCGGTCTCCCGAAATATATAGTACTGAAGTGCATGCTAGTGTAAGTGTGTGTGTAGGGGGAGAGGATAGGACAAGGAAGAGGAAGGAAAGATCGCGAGCGGTCCGTGGCCCGTTTGGTAGCGCGGCCCCGCCTGGTTTTGATCGGAGAAACCACGGAAAACTACCGATTAGAGTAGCTGGTCGCTAATATTCTCCTCCAGACAGCGACTGAATTCGACCTAACTGAAAAGCTAATGTCGAAAATCCTGCCGCCGTCCGGACTCGAACCTAGGACCTTCCGGTCAGAGGTGCTGTAGTGACATCAGTTGATGCACTGAACTACCGCTCCCGGTGTAATTTTCTGTTGTTTCCTCGATCAGCACGAAGCGAATGCCGGAGCAGTACTGTAACAAACGAGCCACGGCTCGCGCGCATTCTTTCCTTCCTTTCCTTGTTCTATCCTCCCCTTACACACACACTTACACTAACATGCCCTACACTACCACACATGTCGGGAGACCGGTCGGAATCTTAGACCTTGTTCCGGCTGGGGCGGTACCTGTCTGGTGGGAGATACCTGGTTGGGAAAACCCCGTTAGCCGCCAGTAGGTCTGTGCCGGATCTGGCCATCCAGCGGAGGAAGACCACCGTTATCTCCCAAGCATAAAACACGCACTACACGTACGGGACTAATGACCATGGTAGCTGACGCGTCCGGAATCACTAGCAATCAACAGAGCTTTTCGGTAGCCGTATGCACTTTTCGTAATATAAGCCCGGGTTTCTGATTATTAGTGCTTATATTTGCTTGCTAGTGTTTTTGTAGAAATACCTATCATTTATTGCACAATATAAATGCGTTTCATTGAGCTTGATGTCTTGTTTCATCAAAAAGTGATTTATGGAAGAATAAAATACGATAAAATATTTTCAAAATGCATTATCATTTCTCCATGCTTTATTAATACAAAGAGATTCGTTACGAACTCTTCATAACACAAGTTATAGGTTTTTTTCTGCTTTCTGATGGCGCTACCTTACATCAGTGTATTCTCAATAATGTCCAGTTTCCAATAAGTTTGCAGATAATTGGGATGAGAATTCAGCTCATCCTCCGCTTCCAGATTTGGGAGACGATCCAGTATGGGGGAAGGAAGAACTGAGCACGATCTGTGGTCCCCTGTTTAAAGCATTGCCTCGGGATCTGCCTGGAACTAACAGGATGAATCACGGAATCGCCTTATCAAAGCAGAGAGTCTCTAGAATTTTCATCCCGGCTGGAACCGGCGCCAACTCAATCACAGAGTTGGAGAGAGGATCCTCCACTATCAGGACTCAAACCTAGGACCTCCCAGACTATGAATTTATATTTGTTTTATCAAGCTTTCTGGACTATTTGTTACATTAAATAAATTTTTACATACGTTGGTCCTTCAGGTGGCTCATGGGCAACGTGCTAACTTTCTGTGAGACGTTCATGGGTTCGATTTCCGGACAGGTCAAAAATGAACCTGTATCTTTCTAAAACAAATCGTCTCAGTTTCTATACCTGTACGATAACAGAAAAAACTCAGGCAGGTCACGGAAGTTAGGCACAGTGATGGGAATATGTCAAGCTCGGCACATGTCTCCCTCACTTACTGGCGTAGATAAATAAAAACGGTAATTTATGAAATAATTCAAATCCTTTAACAAATAGTCATTTTTTTGCCTGGGGAGTTTTACTTAAATTGATTACTAAATATAGTGCTTATCTTATTTCTTTTGTTTTATCTTTCACCCTTTGGACTATGAAGCTTCAGTTACGAACCTCAAATAGGTACGCTATCACGCCCAAGTACGTTCAGGTACGCTATCACGCCCATTTATACGTTCTGTATTTTCATGAAATGTTTGAAGAAGTGGGATATTAACGCTGTTCGCAATACTCTTTACAGATAAGTTGTCAGCCTCAGCGTGAGATCTTAGGATTATCCGCAGCATTTTATGCAATTCAGTGGATTCTCCAATTTAGAAAAACTCAAAAGTATTGAGCAGCAGGGCATGATTGAATCGTCAAGAATAATAACAAAAATAAATCCTTCGCAAACCTAGGCGCCTCATAATTTGTATTTGATTAAATGTAACCATGAATCAACTATTACTACCAGTATTTCCACCACATTTCATAGCCACCCACTCATTGAAATCTTAAAATCTTTGGCATACAGACAGATAATATTGTAAGTTTCAATCCTAATTCTGACGAAATCAAACGCACTTTGACAAATAAATAAACCGGTTAAACCCCTTTTAAAATCCAGAATATATAACTTTATAAATAGCAACAACATATCGTTAAACAATGATCCCACCAATAAACACTTTTGCAACATCAAAAAAGAAATTACGGAGCCAATGCTCTTTTGCATCCCGAATAGAACAGAATTATCCCTTCCAATCCACTTCCATCTCGACTATCCGGCGTTTCAAAAATTCACAAGTCTTCTATTTCCACAAGACCTGACGTATCATGTATCAATACCCCTACACACAGACACGCGCGGAAATTAACCAAAATTTCTTCATATACATCTTATTATCGCCTAAGCGCACTACATCTTATAGTTAGCCTTGTTATTAATATTAAGGATGTAGCTGTGCAATCCAATGGCAAACATATCTTTTGACGTGATTGAACTCTTTCCAAGCATTCCGACCACAGAATGCAAGAACATTTTACCTGACATTCTTGACAGTTCTCCGAAAGCTATAACAATAAAAACGAGCTTCACAACTTGATATGTGTCTGTTTAGGCATAAGCTACTTTAAATTTGACAATACATTTTTTACTTAAATCTCTGATCACCCAATGGGATCCACCGTTCTCCCCATTACTAGCAGACATCTTCAAGAACAATCTAGAGAAACGAATTTTTAAATCCAGACACTCTCCTAAACAGTGTTATTTATTGGTACAGGAACGTTACTGTACTTTGGACCGGCACAGACAATTGAAAAATTTCACTGATTTCCTAAATTCTCTGCATTATAATAAACAATTCACCGTCAAAAAAAACGACAAAGAACTCCTAACTTTCTACGCCTCTCTATAACTTAATTGACAAATATGTTTTTGACACGTACAAAAACCGATAAACGTCATCCGTAACACACGACAACATCCATCCTCTCACAAACACACAGCAACCTTTAGTAATATTCATAGTCTCTATTCCCCTTTCCTCTCAGAAGAGCAGAAAGGAGATTCATATCATAAAACAAATACCTCATATTTTATTTCGGCTTAACGCAGTACCTCCGAGAAAGAAGTCACGTAAATATAAAAGGGAGCTTTCATGTCTTTCTCTCACAACCCTTAGGATTAGGTGACAGGAACATGGATGTTTTGTGGGAAAACACAAAACGCACAACAGGAAAAGGCGAATGTCTGGCTTCAACAGTACTATATCTAACTCTGCACTGCTTTGAGCTATAACTAACGCTACACTGCTTTGCTGTGTAGTTTATGTCAAAATTAAAAGCATACCAATGTCTTCGCATAAAAATCTATTGCTTTAGATTATTGTAAAAAATTAATTTTTAAACAGTATTTGTGATCTAGATTAACAGAGATTTTCTCACTCTAATAGGTGTTTTACATCCACAGCTTTTACAATCCATTTTATCATGCCTAGATTAATACAGTGTTATTTGTCTTAGTTACATTGAGAGAATTGTAACAATATTTATTGTAAAATACGTCCCAAAAATCAGCAGCCAAAACTTATGAGGGGTAGTCATAAAACAATTTGTATTGTCTATTTCATTGTCACGAAATGTATTATCGTTTATTGTCTGCTTCGAAATATACTTAGACATACAAAATTGATTATTAATTCATAGAAAGAGAAGATTTCTTAAACTAGAGACTGTATCGGAAGTGGGTGCCTCGTTAATGGTCACATGGTCTGAACACAAAATTCCAACAATATAAAAAAGTTCCCTCTGAAGCCAAAATGATGAAGGGATTATTTATTGGCCATGTTATGATGAATATCCTGATGTGGTTTTTTCTACCTGAAAAGACTCGTCCAGTATATTACAACATAAGTATTATTCTACAGCAATCAAAAAGGGGAAAGCAAATTGATTATCACTCACATCCCGCGAGGCGGTTTCCGTTACGATTTCCTGGGCGACTGCTCAGAGGTTAGCCGTTGGAGGAAGTGCGGAAGAAGCTGTGCCGGCGCCCCCGCACCTGGCTCTTATCTGTCTTTTATCGGGGACTTACAAGGTTTACTCTACGCGTCGAATACGGAGCAAAGTATATGTCACCTCAAAAGTTGTGTGCAATTTTTTAGGATATTTTTTTAAAATTATATAGTATTAAAATTAAAATTCAACTTTTACAAATTTTTAACTTCATAAACTAAAAGGTGAATTTTTTTTTTTTAATTGTCTTTTTTCATTTTCAGATTTTTAGATTTGTTACAGAATAAAATGTATGGTCATTGGCTCACTTTGTTTCCTTTCTAGGGAACATTGTCTATAAATTTGCGAATTTATCGGCGTCTATTGTGACGACTTGTGAACCATGCATCCCCACTCGTCGTCGGAAACGGTCGAATGGATCTTTAAATTTTCAATGCTCACATTTATTCCGGCCGTGTGTGAACCATGTCCGTGTGTGTGTACCATTCCGTTGTCTGCATAAGATAGGCTCTTTCTACGTCGGGCCTCGTTTCCGACAGTTTTAAATGGCTGATAAAGTTTCACCGGTTGCGTTATAGAACATGGTAGGGTCTGTAAAACATACTCTGTGACCTAAAAAAGAGGTCTGTGTTCGAGTCCCAAGTGATTTCTGACAACTGCTAAACACTCAGATTAAATGAAGCAACTTGCTGGTAAAAAATCTTAACATGCAACATGACCAAGTAAAGGGTTCCCTAGAGAAGCTTCTGTGAATGATGGCTTTGTGAGACCTATATTTGTGTATATACTGCTATATTTGACTTATTTCAACCAGATTCTTTGAGTTCTCGCTAATAAAATAACTTTTAAATGTTTGAAGTAGTTCATGAATAACATTAAATGAACTCTAAGTAAATCAACTAGGTAATAAGAATTCTTATTCCAATATATTTTTTTTGTCAATTCTTGACCACTAGTCCAATATATATCCATAGATGGCAAACATTTGTTGCATCTTGTTTCAAGTTTTGTCATTTATTTCGAAGCAAGAGTCCAAAATATTGTGAACTAGTTTCGTGCAGCAGCAAAAATGCAGCTGAACAAAACCACACAAAATGGTTTTCGAAATTGTAGCACGCATACTGAGCATGACGAACAAATACAATACTCTTGCATACCAATTACATATTTTAAAAAATACGAATATTCCAATAACACAATTGTGGGATATAGGATACTCAGTACAACAGTTCCTTTCATACGAAGAATATAAAAAGGCTGCTTCTCCATAACCCAATAGTTAATAACACGTTATTAACAAACATGCTATTAACACACGTTAATAGCAAATATTTAATGGCGGGTGGCCTCTTCCTTGGAGCCTTGCTGTCGCATAACGTCATATTTACTACACAATGAGGTACTGATTATAGTATTCAGCAAGTATAAGCAGAATGAGAATAGGTGGAATAACATAATCAAATATTTGAATTTTTAGACAAAACCGGAAGTGTTTCAATCCTTTTGAATTTTCCCAAATTTTGTTTTCAACATACACATTTGAAATTCAGAATACACATAAAATAGAAATACTATACTACATCTGGACTCAGGTATCATGTAAAAATCAACAGGCCTGTTGGTTTTTACCATTATATTCAAGTAAATGATGGTCAAGAATCTTGAAACATCCCAAACGTTCTTTCACCAAATCACATCTTTCACCAAACGTTTTGCATTCGAATGTACTCCAGACGGACTAAGAAGTGCTTTTAGTCCAACTCAAAAAATTTAATGTTTCTATGGAGAAGAAAAGCCAACGTAAAGAAAAAATTAAACCAATAAGAAACTATGAAGCAAAATTAACAAGTATGCGTGTTAGTTCAGAAATGTACCGGGTATTGTTTAAACGAGGGCAGGGATTCCGTTGCTCAAAAGAACGTGTGTTACACTCCTCCCCTCATATGTCTTACATTTGTAAGTTTTTGGTCGTAAAATCATTGAAAAATAAAATAACAAGTCAGACTATAAGACTTCAATACAGAACTTTCACTCTGTCGCGCTTTCTTGTGTTGCAGGTCCCGCGGGTCGCCGTTTCCTGTCGGCGCCGCCCCCTCGCCTGCGCCTCCCCGCCTCTTCCGCGCTTCGCATCCCGCGCGCACCCTGCGCGCTTGACACCGTCAGGCCCCGCCAGCGCGGTTCCGGTCCGCGCGTCGCGTCGCGTCGCCAGGAAGCGCCGTCGGCCCCGCCCCGATCGGCGTCCCAGGCTCCGATAAGCCCCCCCCAACCCGGGCCCGCCCGGCCCCGCGCCACTTCCCGTCTCCCTCCGCGCGAGCGTCCGAAGCGTCGCGACGCCTCCGCCCGCCCAGCGCCCCGGCCGCTCGCCGCCCAGCAGCGCCCCAGCCGCCGCCGCAGCCCGCGCCATGTCCAGCCAGCAGCAAGCCTCCCGCGCCGTCGCGATCGGCCGGCGGCCCGCCGAAGCCGAGGAGGCCCGGCGCTTCGCAGCCGAGACCCGGGCTGCCCCATTCAGAGCCATGGAGCGAAGCGGTGACCGCGGAGGGGGGAGGGACAACGCTTGCTTCGAGATGTCGATAAGTCCACCTCGAGCAGCGTCCGTCTGGAGTTCCGCCCCCCGCTACGACACCCCGCCCCGAAGACCCGCCCCGCTTGGTGAGTGCCGGGCGGCCGGCGAGCCGTGCGTTCTGCGACGCCTTGTGGCGGACGCTCTTGTGCTATCACAGGGGTCTTCCAGCAACCTGTACTTAACACATGTTAGCGAACGTTTTACACGGAACAGACCTTTTGCTATCCACGGCATTCATGGGACGAATGACTAGTATTATTATATGGGAAATTTTGCTTTTTACTTTTGCCCACCGCATTAAATGTCTCTTTAGAAACATCCACGAAGACCATATTGGAATTCTCATCTATAAACTAAAGTAATTGCCCTCTCAGTCTGCGCTTCTTTACACTTTTTAGGTACCCCATGTCATATTGTATATGCTGTGTAGCGAAAGATTAGCTGCAAAACATCAATGTCGATTTTCTGTTGAAAAATGAGTTTTGGCGGCCCTGATACCGGAATTTTTTCAAACCTGTATGTCTGTCCTCCGTCTGTTTGCCTATGAACAACACTAGCGTCTAAACCAAACGCTGAACTTTCTTCAGAAAGGATATTCCCCAATCACTGTGGTCAAATTCAAGGTCCTGATTTTTTTTACTTTTTGGAAGCCCTTCGTGTAAATTCTGAAGGAACATGACCCCGACTTTTTCTTCCCTTTGTTTTCAGGATAAAGCACAGTGCACTCGTAAGTATAGTTAAAAGTATGGTTTATATTAACATTTCAGAAATTTTGAAAATAGCAAAAGCTCGACTTTTTTTCGAATCTCTCGTACATCATGATTATTAAATCTATAGATTTAAAACGTTTTGTAATGCAATCTTCAATATTAGAACTTTAAATTATTTAAAGCACAATGTTTTCAAAATGTGCGTACTTTTCGCGTAATTTTTAGTCAAATTGTGACGATTTTTCAACATAACAAACTTAACTGAAAATCTACTTCAAACCTTTAAACGTTCTGTAAGGGTAGAATACAATCCTGAATTTTTATGGCAGAAGAGTGACTTACTTAGCGGAGAGAAAACTCAATGGACGTATTTCTGCAGCCTATATCTAATTGCCGCCGTCGTCGTGTTTCCATGATACGACACACGCGTTGAAAGATGATGATGATGTAATTGGTGTGGTGAGTGATTAGAGTAGGTGGTGGTAACGGAAACCTACCGCAAACCCGCGTTGTCTACCACAAATTCCACAACGATGGTGATTGGAATTCCGGTACTCCGGAACGAAAAGCCAGCCCGCAGACTACTACTCTTAAAACGACTACCAACATAAAACTAATAACTACTCAGGTGTAAACGAAATATAATATTGTTTACCTCTTGAGCAACTACTGTCATATATATATATATATATATATATATATATATATATATATATATATATATATATATATATATATACGAATATTCTGCCTTATTAAATTCTAACTTTTTTTATTCTGAGCATTCAAATTGTGAAAGAGTACGCGTCCCTGACCGTTCCCCGAAAACTCAGAACTGGATTCGGTCGTTCCGAAAAATTGTGGGTTTAAATTTCTAAGTAGGTAGATCCTCTTCTTCCATTATTATTTGCAATAATCTCACGTTTCTGCTTCAATTACCTGCCTGGGTGGGCTTCCTTAGCGGTCTGGCTCCATGGCGAAGAACAGTGGTTAATTTCTATTCTATAAGGAGACTTCATTTTCAGTCATGAATCGAATGCCAGTTAGGGAACTTACCAAATTAGGTAAGTCTAATCGTAGACAACAGTTACCATCGTATTGGCACCACCACTCCAAAGCGGCAGAATCGAATGCAATCTAAAAGAAAACATTTAAACACTACACAAGTGTGCCAAGAGTTTTTTTTTAAAATGAAATAATACCGCCGGCCACATGTAGTAGCTAATTTGTCAGCAAAATTGTTACCTGGAATTCTAATAGTGAGTATTTGAATCTTGCAAACATGAAAATAAAAAAAAATTAAAATTTATTTCATACCCTTGTCAGATCTTTGTTGATTGGCACACGCAGATATATGTTGATTTCTTTTCCATTTTTACAAGTCCATGTGTGCAGGATATTTATCATTCAGCAAAACGTCAGACAAAATTTACCATTTATCACTATCTTACAAACTCTAGTGAGACCAATGTGTATTACTGAAAACATCATCTGCTATATTTTCACGACATTGTAAACATTTATGTGACATTCAACCAGACTTTCGGAAAATCTCTGTCTCACGTCCTATGAATCCATCACATTCTTTTGAATTTTTCTGATTTTTGCCCCTTTGCAGTTGTCTTGTGTCACTCCATTTCCATTTTCCCCATTGTTCGTATTCCCAGACCCTTTCGAAGCATGTCCATCCTCATTTGCAATCCCCACTTCCCACTTCCTACGGCAGCCTGCCTCCTCTGCGACCTTGCATTCCGTCCTCGCGTCGTATCACCTTCCTTTCACACGTCCAATGCTAGTCACGTCCCTAACTACCGTCGTCTATGTTCCCGTGTTGACTTCCGTCCTCGCTTCCGTTCATATTTCCATTCCTTCTCTCATCCGCACTCTCCGGGCTCCCCCGGATACGCTACGGCGTTGCCATCTTCATTTCTCAAATTCTCGGAATAGTTCATCATATTTTAAAAATCATCTCGGACAATAGCATCTATTAGAGATGAGAAAAATGATTTGATTTGATTTTGAAATTTTTGAGATATACTCTTGCAAAATATACGCCCACTGAGCAATTATAAAGTCGGTAAAGCTGCAATAGATCGAATCGTAATCAAATTCCTTCGATTTAAAAATATAGCGAGCAATAAAGGCTTCACATGGCCAAATTAAACAAGGATTATATGTCAGAATTTCGTGCGAGATTTGGCAATCTC
Organism: Teleogryllus oceanicus; assembly: GCA_964035755.1. Lineage (NCBI taxonomy): Eukaryota > Metazoa > Arthropoda > Insecta > Orthoptera > Gryllidae > Teleogryllus > Teleogryllus oceanicus. The sequence continues at coordinate 241,218,860 of CAXIVR010000001.1, forward strand.
TATTGACAATTGCTATTTTTTAGGGGAAAATTTTATGTGAAAGTTTTGAATCGTTGATATTTAACACACGAATTTTTATTTCACGATCCTTCTCAATATGACAATTATAGCAAATTTTATTATTGCACATCCTGCAATTTTGACATTCAACTAGCTCAGAGTATTTCACTGAAAGAAAAGAAAAGCAACTGACTCGTATTGTAATAGGGTTGCAAAATTTACAAAAGTAGATCTTAAAATTTATTACATAGTTAATCACTTTAAATCAAATACTTTCTGTTTAAATTTTTAAAATTAGCAAAAGATTTTTTTATTGATTGCAGTCTCATTAAATTTTACAGAAATGCATGCAAATAATACCTGAATTTAAATTAATTATCATCCATTTCTTCAAAATGACTTAAGAGAATTATTGTAAGTGCAGCTCAAAAAAATGCAGCTAAGTAAGTGCAGCTTAAAAACGTAAATACGACCACAATATTGTTGGTAATATAATACACACAAACCCTATCTTTACCTTCACATGCGAAGAAAATTGTTCTCAATCTGCATCAGACGTTCCCAGTTGATATCAGGGTGCATCTATACCCTTGTGTAAAATTACATTTTTCTTTCAGAAAGATATCTTACAATAACTCATACATGCCGTTATTACATATGAATAACGATTGATCATATTAATACTGACGGAATTGGACTGCGCAGCCAAAAACACGAGGGAGCCCCAACTACATTCCTCAGCCCCTCGGCGCCTCGTTTTCATTAATTTTTAAATTATTATCATTTATTTCCGTAGAAAATAAAACACACTAGACACTAATACTACACACTACACACTAATACTAAACAGCTAATGAAATTTTAACATCAATGGCACAATTTTTAGTAAATACAATTAATTGAATGTTGAACCATTTGTAGGTTGCCATATGGTTTGGAAAGTCACTTTCCTAAATGTCGTGTATCAATTGTTGACTTAAAAAAGGGGAAATAAGGAATGTATCATATTTTCGGAAATAAAATATTTTATTACACAGGGCTACGGAGCTCCTTCCGAAATGTTCAGGGGGCCCACGGTCCGTTAGCTCACCCCTCCTGTTCCCACGCCTATGAGTGCTTTCCGCCTATTCCGGTACTTCACCGGGTGCCCAAAACCTGCGCAAACCCAGCAGTCATAGGTTCCAGTTTCCTGAGGAACAACACAAATGTTTCCGTTCACGTTTCCACCCGCGCAGCACGCTCGCGGAGGATGCGCGTCCCTGGCACGCTCCCGCCACGCGCCGGCACGCACCAGCACGCGCCGGTTGAGGGAGCGCCGAGCGTGACGGCTCCGGGGGGCGAAGGGGGCCGGGGGGGCGAGGGGCGCGTGGGTGCCCAGCGACGCATGCACTCGCAACTGCCCCTCCGCACCCGGTGCTCTCGAGTGCGAAAGCGCTCACGAACGGCCTCTCGCCCTGATGGAGATCTCTCAGCAACGACCGAAACGAACTCACGGCGCTGGACTGACTCTTCGTGGAGCCCCCGGCTGTGAGCTCGTCGGCGGCACGGTTTACAAGCCGAGCTGAATTTGTTTCGTGTCGATTTGCAAATCAATGCTGTACATAAGCGCCCCCATTTACAAATGAATCTAAATGTGTTTCATGTACTTGCAGTAGGTAGGTGAGACGGGATAAGTGGTCACTTCATGTTATCTCCAAAATCGTCTGCCGTATGAACGTTTCGTTGTTTATTTCTCTTGAACAAATAACTTTATTAAGCTTCATTTTACATGTTCAGCGTTGGCCCTTTCAGTTGTTTGTTGAACACGAAATATATAATACAACACTGACAGACTGGCAAGACAAATGGAACAGTTTAATATCCATGGGTGAAACTCAATCGAGCACCTCCAATTGATTTAGTGACATAAGATACTTCAACGTGATGTGTGAGAAAGGAGTAGAGAGGGTACCGGTTTCTACGTCTCTGGGTTGGGGGACTGTGAGACCTACTTGAAAATGTAGGATGATGGAAACCTTTTGTATGTTAGAAAAAGAAGTCATGAGATATGAAGTGTATACAATTTTGGATGAGGGGAATCGATAAGTCGGAGTCGAGCAAGTTGTTTCTTACAAACTAGAGTGAATGTTTCTTTGATACTTAAAATTTTTCATAAAATTACTACATCTCTATCGGAGTTTGGTTTACAAGTATTTATGGTACTTGTCTACAATGGCAAATATTTGATAATGTAAAAAGTAAAAATTTAATCTATTCGAAATAATTTTGTGGCCCAAAAATGTTGTTCCATTTCTTATTTCAAGTCACTGTGAAGGGATGAACGGATTCTGAATATAATCCTGGCAACCAAAAGTTTGTTAGAAATTTTTAATTTTACTCACAATAAAATTATAAATTACACGTTTGGAGCAAAGTGACCCCCAAGCGACAAGAGTAAAATAGTTGCTACGAATTTCATCTTCATCCTCATGAAAATTCAACATTAAGAAACCCGGAACATGGGAAGTTGTATGTAATAGTTTCTTTTCGTAGAAAGTCGTCCATAATTATCTTAACACACTTTAAAGCTATGAATTAAGCATGTAGTACTGAAATTGTAAGTGCTTCGAACCTAACAACATTCAGATTTCTAATGGACGAAAACATATTTGTCATCTGCATAAAGAATATGGATAGGGTGAAATTACTGTATGTAGAAGCCGGAAAGAAGGACGTTGATAAGGAGAAAAACGAATAGGGCATACCACAAAATTTGAGCTACGAAAACACGAAAACATTTAGGGCATTTTTACGGATAACAAAAAAATGAATTTGCTGCATGAAGTGAAGTCTTTTGAATTAAATCTTAAAAGAGAAAAAACTAGTTGCGCTACTACAGGACATACATTCTCGCATTATTTTTAACTTTTGCAAATTTTGGAAGTTCAAAGAGTTCTACGAACTTTCAAAATGTTCCACACTCGCAGGGCTTTGAGTTCGTTTAGATCGATCAAGGAATATCAATTTTGAAGAAAATCGTCTCCTCTGAATGGTTTAGGCGGTAGCCTTGCCCACACACACACACACACACACGGTCAGAGAGACGGACGGACAGACGGATGGGCAGACGGACAGACAGATGCGCAGACGGACAGACAGACAGACGGACAGACACAGACAGTCAGACAGACAGACAGTCATACGGACAGGCAGACGGAAAAACAGACGGACAGACAGACGGACAGACACACAGACGGAGACGCACAGACGGACAGACGCACAGACAGACAAGACGGACAGACGGACAGACAAACGGACGGACAGACGGACAGACGGACAGACGAACAAGCGGACAGACGGACAGACGGACAGACGGACAGACGGACAGACAGACAGGTGCACAGACGCACAGACGCACAGACGCACAGACGCACAGACGGACAGACGGACAGACGGACAGACGGACAGACGGACAGACGGACAGACGGACAGACGGACAGACGGACAGACGGACAGACGGACAGACGGACAGACGGACAGACGGACAGACGGACAGACGGACAGACGGACAGACGGACAGACGGCTCTATTCTTATAATGTAAGGGCGATAAAGTAAAAGTTAAAAACACAATTATAATTTGACTTCAGCGTCTGAAAGAGTATCGCAGTCGTTATTACCGTAATAAAATCATCTTGCGTCTTCAAATGCTCCTGGAAAAATAACGTTTTAAATTCTCGTGACTCCCTTGTCTTCTGTTGTTAGTATTCGTCGCTGCGGAGGTTGCATTTTTTTGACATTTCTTCTACATTGAATTACTTATAAAGCTAGTAAACCGATCCTCATCGATATCTAATGGATTACATTGGTTTCTCCTCTGTGTATATTTAATGTTGTAGAATAACAACGGATAAACAATATTTGTCAAAATCGTATTATGTGATTTGCAGTGGGGCTTAAGTGTTGAAAAAAGGGGACCGCTTATAATCATGTAAATATGGAATGAAGTCGCCACGTTTGTTCGAAGCATTATACATTTTATAAAGAAGGTTAAATAGGAACAAATATTCGTTTACTAACACATACTTTATTTGAATTAATTGTACTGAATGTACATTTATTTTAATAACGATGCTGTTTCACATTTTCCCATTGTTTGTTTTTCATCTGTGATTTTTAGATGGTGTTTTAAACCTGTTTTACACGGTCATTTTTTCATAATTTTTCTATGCAGAAACTAAATGGAAAAGGGATACTCGTTTCTACGCAGCGTTGTTTCGATATAGAATCTCGATGAACGAATTCAAGCGTTTTACACGTAATATGTGTGGTTTGTTTTCTGCAAGTAATCGTGATGAAAATATTTCCTCTGGACGACGCAAAAAGCACTGGAAATTAAACAGTTGAACAGAGCATCTGAGGAAACAAATTATGATGGTTTATTTTAGAACAACATGAAACGAGACAATATCAGAATACACAACATGTTTTATTTCTCTCCAAACTAATCACTGCACATTCCAATTCAACACATTAGAACGCTTAAAAACTGCACAAAAAGAACAAATATTACCACGTGCATAGCAAACGAGAAAATGGTCCGGAAAATGACGCCATGAGCGCGGTAGCAAAGACTGGATGAAATCTGTATCGAAAAATTAATCTTGCGTCATTTTTTTGTACGAATTACATTCCGTTTGTGTGTACATCCCGTCCCATTACTTTGTGCGCCGATGAAAAATTATGAAAAAATTGCCGCCTAAAACGGGCTTTAGACATAGTCTGCAATTCAAATGTATTGGAATATTGTAAACAAGGTTGAAGGACAAAACTCAACTTAATCTTTTTTGCTGAGCCGATTGTTCAGAGTTATCTGAATATATAACAATATGCAAACAGAGATTCTCTTTTCGAATCCTATTGTACAAAACTTGTCATTAAAATCAACAATCCCGAAAGAAATTTTAAAATAGGCACTCGAGATTTAGATTGCGGCAGATATTAATATGTATGGTCATATGCAAAAAACAAACACAGTATTGTTTCACGATTGTTTAGCGTGCATTTTGATGCATTTAGATGAAAACTTGTCGTTCACCTCTATTACCATACTGATAATACCTGTATTCACATTCTAGAAAATTTGAATTTCTTTTCAAAGCTTTGTTTCACTGATACCATGTACGCTGTACATCATAAAGCATAACAAGTGCAACTTGCCTGGCTTGCTCTCGGCTTGCTTCTTCTTGTTTGAGATACTCATGCATTTATGGTAGTAGTATACATCGATACAAACTACATTGTTTTATCATATTTTATTGTTCATGAGAGCGAGCATGTCTTGAATACTTTATGCCACTTGAAATGAATGTGGTTTGAAGAAATTAGTATATCAACTAAAAATCACAAAATCCTTCCTTTGAGTCTTGCTGTCGTGTGACGTACCCGCGTTGTAAGCAATGTCGCACTACTATGATAATTCAGTCGGTACGCGTAGTATGAGAATAGACGGGCAAAATAACAGTAATTATTCGAATTTTTCAGTCAAACTCGGAAATGTTTCATTGTTTTAGGATATTTTTTCTGAGTTCCTGGGTATCTAACGAACCATATATACCTTTCACATAGTCAGAGGTTGTAATGCTGCGAAAAACGGCGATTTTTCGACGGAAAAACTCGTATTTTCGTGCACTGACATCGAAAACGTTAAATCTTATTCATAAATGTAGTCAATTACTTCCTCTAACACGTGTAATCAGAACTCACGCATTATGGGTCCTTGATACCGAAAAATTGGATGACGGCAAAACGTCTGTCAGTCCCTCTGTAGCCAACGCTTGCGCCTAAACCGTTCAGACGATTTTCTCCAAAATTGATATTGCCCATCAATATGTGCAAACTCTAAGACCTGCGGGATTGTAACGAATATTTTGATTTTCGGAGGTAATTTACATGAAGCTTCGAATCCATTTTCTAAATTTTCTCATCAGTTGTTCGATATTGTTTATTAATTTTTTCTTGGGTAGAAAAAGGACGATTAAAAATGTCGCAGGTATCATTTTCGTTGAACTCTGAATTTTCGAAAGTTGTGAAAACTCAATATTTTTCCGGTGTCTTCCAACAACTACAATATTGAAGATAGGTTTCAACTTAATGAAATATTCTTCAAGGACAGATCATTAAAAAAGGGCTTGTACAATTTTGCTTGTACTTGAAAATGTGAGTAGTTTTCGAATAATTTTGGGTGAAATGTAGGTAACATAAAAAAATTGTTTTCTTCAAAAGGCTCCAAATTTTTCCTCAAATGTTTTCTCGGTCAGAGCAAACGTCACTTAAAAATTGCGCAGGTCTGATTTTCGTTGAACTGAATTTTCGAAATATGTAAAAATTAGAAATTATGCTTATATGTGATTTTTAGATCCATTAGTTGCCATTCAAAGAGACCATTTAAACTTGCTCATTGGTTTCTTAGTGCCTATCAATTTCTTACCTCCCATAATATATTAATAAATATATCTTAGTATTATTTTACTATTATTATTATTATTATTATTATTATTACTATTAATAATATTATCATCATCATCATCATCATCTCCATCATCTTCGCGGATGTTCAGAGTTGTTTGCCTTAGGACTCAATTTGTTTTTGAGAATTTGCACTGAAATAGAAAGGGACGCTTATAAGTACTATAACTGAACCCAGGGGACCTGTATACTATAACTGGACTATATTCACTAAATCTGAATCTGGATGTCAGTGGTAATGAGTTGTTGTTGTTTTTTGTTTTTTAAGAATATCAGTTTCCAGTGGTGAAATCTGAAATGGCTGTAATGCTGTAATGAAGATCGCTTTCCATTTGCCTTAGAAGAGCGTGCTTTGCGTGTTGCAGTGATCACCTACAACTGGCACGAGAACGTGTGCTTCGACGGCCCTCTCAGCCCCGACTCCGAGGGCCCCGCCAGCCCCGTGCAGTGGACGGCGCCCGACGCGGTGGAGCACAGCCCCTGGGGCGACGCCGACCTCGCGCCCACCCACGCCTCCGCCACCCCCGCGTCACCCGCGCGCCGCGAGCCGCCCCTCGGCGCCTCCGCCTACAACGTCTCCAGCGACTACGACAGGTGCGCACGCCCCTTGCGCCTGCAGGCACGCGTTCCCCGACTGCTACAGAGGCATTGCTCTGAAGGCGGCTCCACACATTCGTTATTCGGCGAACACCGAGCAACCGCTCGCCGAATCCCGAGTAGTGTGGTTGCTTGCTATTTGCCGAGTGACGAACATTCGGGGTTCGCCCTACCCACCGCGTGTCGGTCTTTTGGACACATCAAAGGGAGCGAACATTCGCCGAACACGTCAGCTGCTCGGGATTGGGCGAGCACTAGCTCGCTGCTCGGCGAATGCCGAATGTGTGGAGCCGTCTTAAGAAGGCACCACTTTGACAGGTCGTGAAACAAATGAACGTCTTGCAGGGCGATTACATCACAAGAGATAGAGATGAAGCCATGAAATTTGATGAAATTCGGTCAACTTAGCTCGTTTGTAAAACGAGCTAAATGTAAACGAACGCATTAACAAAACGAGCGCATGGACTTAACTTGCAGTTATATTGCCAGAAATGGCGAAACAGTAGATGTCAAAGCGATCTCTTCTTGTAGTAATCTCTCTATATCACCGGCTGAGGGACCGAGAGATGTGGCTCAGGGCATCAACTGATGGCACTGTAGTGCCTCTGATCGGGGGGGGGGGGCTGGACTGTGAGTCCCGACGGTGGCAGGATTTTGTACATTAGCCAAATAGCTAGGTCGAGTTCTGTAGCGGTCTGGAGGAGAATTCTAGTGACCGGTTGCTCTGATCGGTAGATTTCCGTGGTTTCTCCGATCAATGCCAGGCAAATGCCGAAGCACTACCCTACCAAACGGGTCACGGATCGCGCGCGGTGTTTCCTTTCCATTCCTTGTTCTATCCTCACCGTTTACACACACACACATTCACTATATTACAACACATGCCGGGAAACTGGTCGAAGCTTAGAGCTTCTCCCGGCTGGGGCGGTGCCCCACTGGGGAGAGATACCTGCTTGGGGAAAACAAACCCTAACCGGCGGTAGGCCGGTTCTCGCTACCCAGCGAGGCAAGATCACCGCAATCTCCCGAGAAAAAGGAACTACATTTACGGGACTAATTACATTAGCACTTGAAGGGGCGGGAATCACTAGTAAGCAATCAGTGAATCACCGTCTAAGGGAGATCAGAGCCGACGTTACCGTTGTCTCTGCAGCGAGTCTGAACGGGAGATGCTAGGGTTCGGGTTCCGATGATGGCGGATTTTCGGTACTAGCTACATACTACCTATGTCGAATTCACTCGTCGTCTTGATGAGAATTCTAGCGGTCGGCTGCTCTCATCAGTAGTTTTCCGTGGTTTCAAATTAATACCAGGTGAATGCCGGAGTAGTCCCCTAACGAAAGGACCACGGACCGCGTACGATCTTTCCGTCCTCTTCCTTGTTCTATCACTCATTACTAGCAAAGTGCACTTGCAATGCACTATATCACCACATACATCGGAAGACCAGTCGGGAGCTTAGATGTTGTTTGGATTGGGGTGGTACCCTCATGGGGGAGATTCTTGGAGGGAGTCAATCACTACATGTATCAACAAATTTCATGTTTTCTAAAATAAAGTCCTCAGAATAGCAGAAAACATCCTTACTACACTGTTAGAATTTTCTGCATTATTTTTAATGTAAAAGTACATGAAAGTAATTTTCATGTACGTAAATTAAATTTAATGTGCACGTACAGTACTACATGGTATATTAAAATTCATGTACAGTCATACATAAAATCTACATTAAATTTAATGTAATTTATGACAGAGTACGTAAGCAATAAGAACTTTCACGAAAACTTATTTACTGAATCCTATTATTACTATTAAAATATATACTTCAGAGTTCTGCAAGTTACCTACCTAATTAAGAAAACTTTCTTTTCATTCCGCGTTCGTCATAAACATTCATAATATTTTATCCTTTCACAGACTGCAAGAGTCATGTGCTACTTACCTGATCTTTTCTTCACCATCCTACTCCACGTACCACTTTCCCTTTTACCTTTTATCTCCTCTGTTCATTTCCAAGGTTTTCCTAAAGGGTTGAACAATTTTTTTCGGGCGTTTGCCGAGATAGGAACGAGTCAAGAGACCATTTTGTGTACTTTACGAACGTTTGCTTTATGTTGATTGCCACGTCTTTCTTTGTCCCCTTATCAACCGTCGAACTTCTAAAGCGGTATACTCACCGATGAGCTGCTACATACTAATAAATCATCCAGTTTCGAAGTGTTATTGTAGAAATCAGAAGAATTCGGATGGCAAACGGGCGTAGATAGTTCAAGGCATTAATTAACGTCACTGCAGTGCCTCTAACCGGGAGGTGCTTGGATTCGTGTCCCGACGTTGGCAGGATTTTCGACACAAGCTACATAGCTAGGCGGAAATCATCCCCTGTCTGGGGCAGAACTCTTGTGGCCTCCTGCTCTGATCGATAGGTTGTCGATTCGCCGAAGAAGATCAAGCGAATGCCGGAGTAGTACCCAAACAAAACGGGCCATGGACCGCTCACCATCTTCCCCTCCTCTTCCTTGTCTTACACTCACCCCGTACTTTACACTTGAGAGCTTGGTAAAGAGCTTGAAAAGTGTAGGATCCTACAGCTTCGCACTGCTAAACGCGGTGTTCATTTTTTAACAAATATTTTCTCCACTATTAAACAAAAACAGTCAAACAGATAAGTGGCATTTAGGAGAAATTTATCAGCGTTAAATGAGTTATGCTTGCGTTTTGATCTTTGCGAATTAAGAGTAGTGACTTTCGTTTCACGCCCGATGAGATTAGTAACAGCGAAGGGTGAAATGAAGCTTCTCCCTGGGCTGAATGACATATCTTCTCGCCACAAACTATACTTAATAAAGCAATGTTTTAATAGATGTGGATTCTTGTGCTCCTCAGCTCTTGTTCTACCAATCTTGTTATTCACACAATTGTTATTCTACTGTCTTTACGCTCATGAATTAAAAATTTAACTTGTTTTATATAGAATTAGGTTAATAATGTAAAAGAAAACGTGGATTTTCCTTCAAGCTCAGGTAACACGATTTCTCGTTACAAATTATGCATAATAAAAAGTAGTATAAAGAAAATCAGCAGCTAGTTGTGCAGCTCTCGAGCACTTCTTTCCAAGCCGCCGTCGATGCTTCACATATTTGTGTGCCTATTCACTTCAAGGGCTATCTACTTCAATCGGCATGGTTCCTTTCGGGCTAACCGGCGCCGACGGGCCCTACCGTCCATTAGGACGGAGCGGCTTTCGCCTGCATCGCGCCGCATCCTCGCCGTCACACCGAGCCCTTTGTAAGCGCCGCCGCCGCCTCGTTTCCAGATGCTTCAGCGCCAGCCCCGCCAGCCGCGGCGTGGAGCGTCTGCGCATGGCGTCCCCGCCGCCGTCGGCGCGCCGCCGCCTGCTCGTGGCAGCGCCGCCCCCGACCTCGCCCACCTCGCCCACCGCGGCCAGCGCGCCGGCGCCGGGGTGCGGGCCGCCACCACTTGTACACGGAGATCGACAACATCGCCAGCGACGCGGGCAAGGCCAAGCTGCCGCCGCCGCCGCCGCGGCGGACGAGGAGTCGGACGGAGGCGCACCCGCCGCTGCCCCGCGCTGCCCGCGCGACCTGCCGCCCTTCGGCCGCCGCGCCGCCAGCGCCAGCGCCAGCGCCCCCACGGCCACCGTCGCCCCCTCCACGCCCCCGGTGCACGCCAACGCCCACTCGGTGAGTAGCATCCTACGCCGGGAGAAGTGGCTTGACTCATGGCATTGCAGAGCCTCTGACCGGGACGTCCCAGGTTCGAGTCTCGACGGTGGCAGGATTTTCGACACTGTTTTTTCAGCTAGAGTTGCGGGCTTTCTCTCACGTTTCTCTCATTACCGCGCGAATGCTGTACCAGTACCTTAACAACCGGGGCAGATTTCCACGATATCTTCTCTTCCAGATCACTATTCCCTTCTTACCCGTTTCACACATACGCACACACATCCACACACACAAACACACACAATTACATGTATTGCACTACCACACATGACGGAAAACCAGTCGGAAGCTGTGAGTCTGTCCTGGCTGGGTCGGTGCCCCGCTAGTGGGGATACCTTCTCGAGGAAACCACACAAGCCCGATGTGTAGGTGCGCAGGATCTAGTGGTAAAAATCCATTCAAATCCAAAGTATTCAAGTTCCAGTACTAAAATATAACACCAGAACCTTTTGAGATGTTACGTGCACTACACTTAGAGGACTAATGACCATGGCAGTTGACGCGCCCGGAAACAAAATAATGAATCTGTGAGTACCCTGTGCACGCTGCGCTCTGCGTCATCCGATGATGTGACGACTTGCAGCAACACACAAAATGTTTCTAGAAAACAGGAGCTGACATTTCGAATAAAATACGCCATCAGATCTAATAATTCAATTTGGGAGCACACATGGGCTTTTTTCGATTGTGTTTCTTTGTTTTTATTTTGCTTATTGTTTTGTAAAATAATATTGTTTTTCAACTGTCGTCTCTGGTGAAATGTTAAATATAATAGTCTAAATGAAGTTACATATAATTTTAATATTTTCCTAAATTATATGTGCGAGCCAATTAAATTTTAAGGAAAAATACTACTAGTAAATTATAACAAAAAATATAAAAATATTAGTACGAGAAATATGAAATAATTCAAATGTTTAAGCATTTTGTTTCATGTTTATTATATTCTCCTGAGTTTTCCATTGATCATATTTTCCTAAATTAAGTGACGCACTTAATTCAACATCACAAAAAAATTTGGTCTAGTCATTTCTGTTTAAACGGGTTTTCATGTAATGCACTATAATAGAAATAAAATTGGAAGACTTTTTTTCGAATCGGAGAGCTTTGAATAAGCGGCCATGTTTAACGAGAAAGTAAGAGCGAAATTCCAATAACAGAGGTTTAGCAATTTTGTTTGTAAAATTAATATTCACTTTACTGAAAACAGAATTCTTTTAGGAATGCTTGTCGCTCTATTGTAAATATCGAGCGAGTTCATATAAAAAACCACACTTTAGGTAGTGTATAAGCCTGTTTTGGTTATAGCCAAATTACGAAGATTTAATTTTTTTAATTACATGTCAGTCATCGTCTCAAAGCTGTGAGGCCTGTGTAAATTTAATTATGACAAGAAAAACAAATATCGTTGTATATGTAGTTACAGTTACAATCAGGAATGCATGGACTTCTAAAACTGTGAAATACTCACTTCACAGAGACGAAACGGCTAATTAAAAATGTGCCTGTTATAAATGTGCCTGTTATAATGCGTGCGTGTATGTGTGTGTGTGTAGGGGGTTTTATGTTGTCTTTTCATGTAGTGTCCGACTGACTTCATGTTATGTGACTAGTTTTTCATTTATACTGATTTTCAATTTATTTTTATTTGTTTATATATAGTTATTAATAACGCATTCCATTGAGATATTGAATAAATTTCGTTACTATAGAAAACTAGTAAAACCATATTTGTGATAAATGTCTTCTCCATCTGGGGGTATCACTGAATCCTTTCCAGCGCCCCACTCCCACCCTTCGGTAAACCACTGGTTAACTGCAATGAATTTTACTTTCCAAATTTTTCGTGAGCTTTTTTAATTTAGCGCGCAACTACCGCTTTGAATTCGTCATGCATTCTGGCATCACGGCCGCCACGAAAAATTATATCAAATACAATCTTTGTCTATTTAGCTTACTTACGTATCAGTGCGAACAGCTTCTTGGTACATGCATTCACAGCTTGACTAACCATGGCTCGTTCAGAAACCATGTTAAATTATAGGGTTATGTGGTCTAACGCCAATAATAATAATAATAATAATAATAATAATAATAATAATAATAATAATAATAATAATAATAATAATAATCCCGAAGGATACGAAAACTATGGTCAGTTCCCCACCAGCAAACAGATGCATTGAATGACCCCTCACTTGCCCCTAATATGGACCGGAAGGGGATCTTACCGGGAGTAACGGACGGATGAACACTCGCAGGATACCTGATTACTAGTATATGTAGAATTGTTTGCGCCCCCTAAACAGCTCAGTCGGCTGCAATAGCAATCGCTACGCCATAGAGTTGAGTGTTCGAATCTCGCATATTCCAAGGATTGGGGCGAGGTAAGCAAAGGCAAACCATCATTTCTCTCATCAAGTAGACTAAATCATTCATCACTGTTATATAATTGCTCTGAAAGAGAGAAATGGTTGTACGTTTTTAGTTAAACATAAGTAGGCACTTGATCCCCCCCACTTCATTGAGATTAATCTCTTATGAAAAGGTTATCAATCATCAATTTCTGAAGAAGAAATTATTCGTTTGTACAAATCCTAGTGAGGAGTATTTATTTTTTAGTCAACCTGTCCTGGTTACACCAATGGCCTAGGAATAAAACGAGGCTAAACCAATCCGAAAGAATCAGATCTACCTCGTCGTCCGTCCTCAATTACATTCGCAACTGGCGAGGACACATTGCAAAACCGATTCGCGCTGTCTAGGACAGTTCCTGTGTCCCTAATCTTGACGTGCCTGTTGCTTCGCGTAGTAGCGATTGAGATGCAAATAGATCCAGCAGACAACGCACTTGTCACTTTGGAAATATCGGTCCGACCCTGGAGCAACGACGCTGGAATCGGCCTACCGCACCACGATTCCTTGCATGTCATTCCGGTTACAGCATAGTAGAGGAGTGCGAATTCTCGACGAGTCTCGATTCACTTGAATTGGAATATATTATCGTTCTAAAAAGTGGTCGCCGGTGGACATTGGCCAAATTGTCATGAACACGTAGCTTATTAAATCGTGTGTCTTTACACGATAGTAAAAAAAATTAAGAATAGAATATTTCGTAGCATGGCGTATTCTCTCAAATTATTTTTTCTTCTTATGATTAATGTCAAGCTTGGAGAATCGATAAATAAAAACACCACGTTCATAAATTTTATTTCAGAATAGTGGTGAGATGAACTAGTTCGTGAAACCATACATTGAGAAAAATTAAAACTACTGATCGAGAACATGTACTACTATTTAGGTCTAGTAATTAATAGTAGGTTTCAACTTTTTAGATGATCCGATGGCATGGACTCCGGAATTTCTGACCAAAGTGAATATTTAATCAAAAATCAACATTCCACACAAAAGTATTAGTCAGTAAGCTTTAACGAGTATTCATTATTAATAAACGTTTCCTTCTTTAACAAATCACGAAATAATCAGAGTATACCAAATCGAAATTCATATTTCTTAAACACCGAAGAAGTTTGTGGAAATTTATTTTTTTGGTCCACGAACATCTTGAAGAGTGTTTTCGTATAAGGGTATATAAAATTAACCACAGAGTAGACAATTGTAATTAACTGTATATGGTACATTGTCTGCGCTTACATTGAGAAAAAAATGGCAATGAAATAGTTAATGGATAACTATTCCCAGAACTAATAGTGTGGACGTGAATTCAAGAACTACTACTGATATATTTAAAATCACAATTTTCCTGTCAATGTAATAAAATTACCACGTTTAAAAGATTCCAAAGAAAAATCGTATTAAACTTTTGCGACATTCGCTGCATCTCGGAGTCTTCCAGACATTAATTTTCGATTAGCAATATTAAAAAAACAAACATGAATGGATTATTTTCAATTAATCTTCGCCGTTGCTTAGATATCACCGGCTCTGCAGACACCAGTTGGTACAAAATCCTGAATTTTCTAATAGCGTTGCGTCTCCGAATCGTCTTAGAAAAGTCTCTCGATATTCAGAATTCAGAAAAATTTGCGAATAATAAGTGTTGGCTGACAGTTTGTGTCAAATCAGAACTAAAAATCGATCAGAAAACAGTAATTAATCACTAATACTGAAATCTTTCATTTTCCACGTATGTTAATGGTTTGTGTAAACGGTTTCACGTTTTGGTTTCACAAAAAAGTAATTGAGATATGAGACGCGTAGACATTTGCACTTATTACCACTGAAGATGTTATGATGTTTTTTTAACATTCAGAATGGTTACATTGTACGGACAAATCTTTAATGCTTTCTCATTTATCCACCCACGGAGAACTGACCATATATGAAAACAATTCCGCTTCCTTGAATTTTTCTTCCACTCATGACACATTATTGTCTTAAAGAATTTAAAAGAACTTTCCCCATGACCTAATAAGTTTAAAGTATAAATACGTAAAATTCCATCATTGGTTCATTATAAAGTAGTAGCCTGAATAAATTTATTAAAGTTATGATGTGATTTTAAAATGATTTGTTCGTCTATCATGGTTCTCAAGTATCGGTCTTATAAATAAAACTTGAGTCCAGAACATATTAATGAGGGTTTATCTTCACATTTCCTTCATCACACTCAAAATACGTTTTAACATTCTAACAAAAATGATATGTTTGTATGAGGGTTCATGAAGGCATGAACATACGAAAATATTTTTAATGAACAGAGTTCATTTCGTTTGAAAAGTCTCGTTCGACTTATTCTTCAATTGCTGGTGTCAAGGAATGAAACAATTCATTCATTTTCAAATGATGAAGTAGTTTCTTTAAGTATTATCATTTATCACAGCAGTAATGTTAGTAGGAATAGAGACGTCTTTTTCTTATTTGTCATTTTGAAAGTAAGCCTTAATATCAGCAGTTAATTTTCGAATAGAAGACATGATCTTCATGACCCTCTCTAGATCCGATCCTGACCCTTTATGTTTTCATTACAATCGAGAATCCTGAGCTGAGTTACTAGGGGTAATGTAAATTATATTTGTTAAAATTCTTGGTGCCTCGAAACAAAATAGCCACATCGCTCAAATTGCATTCTATAATAAAAATGATCAAATTTGCTTTCTTAAGCTTAAATACTTCAGCAGTTACCACTTGCATTTTTATTATCTCGCTCATACGAAGGTACTTCGTAAGAAGAAGTTAGGTAATCGTGCTCCGGAAAATTACAAATTTACGGCAGAAAAACTTCTATTGCCGGGCCATGGTAACGAAAAACTGTATAAATCCTATTGCAGTAAATTACCTCCTCTAATACATGATTTACCCATAATTCATGTTTTTTGAGTCCTTGAATCTGAACGGCAAAACGTCTGTCTGTCCGTCTGTGGTCAACGCTAGTGCCTAAACCATTCAGCCGATTTTCTCCAAAACTGATATTCTCTGATCGATCTGAACGAACTCGAGGCTTTGGGAGTTTCAAACGGACATATTTATTTTTGAGGGTACTTTACATGAAGTCTCAAAAATATTTTCAAATTTTACTGAAAAATGGCTCCAATTTTTTTTATTAAACTTTGTCCTCGGATAGTGTAAAGGTCGCTTAAGAGAATGGTGCAAGTCTCATGTTCGTTGAAAACCCAAATTTTTTGAAAATTGCAAAAGTGCAATTTTTTTTCCTTCGATTTTTCCTTAATGAAATTTGTTTTTAAAATCAAAAGGACGTTAAAAACGTGGTTCTAGTTCCATTTTCGGCGAACTCTCCGTTTATTAGAAAATTGCAAAACAACATCTCAAAACTATAAAATTGAAGATTTGAGATTTTTGCCTCAGACAAAGTCTGTTGTAAAAATTCAGCTATTAAAAAAGGTCAATTTTTTGAAAAACGGGTAGTTTTGCCTAATTTGCCCTAGAAATTTATGCAATTTCTAAAAATAAAATATTTCCTCAAAAACCACTCCAGTTTTTACTTTTTTTTTCTTCTTTTTCTTTTTTTACGGATAGAAGGGACGCTTAAAATATTGGCGTGGGTCTCATTCTTGTTGAACACTATGAAGTTTCGAAATGCAAGAAAGTATGTGCTATTGTAGCACAATTAGCTTTTTTTAAAGTGCGAATAGCTTCACTATATTTCGTTCAGCTCTCCTTTTGCTAGTTGTAATAGGATAGAGCCGGGGGGTGAGTTACTATTTTCTTAGTAATACAAAAAATCAACTCTGTAGATCGTTTACCGATGCAAATAAGTTTTGTATAACTCGGAAGCGAACATGTTTAGTTTTCATATGTAGCTAAACTTCCTTTTTTGAAACTTTTATTCGCCACTCAGCTATTGACTGTCAAGAGTTGGGGAAGAGAATCCGGTGCTCAAGGAAATGTACGCAGACATCTCCCCCATACGTCACATACAGTTTTTGCTGTTCTTTGACAACAAAAATCAAATCAAATAAAACAATGTGTGATATTGTATTCATTTTCTCTGTGCCGTTGCGACCGCGTTGTGACGCCTTGCCGTTGGTTCGCAGCAGAAGAGCCCTCCCCGGAGCGCGGCCTGCTCCGCGGACGGGCGGTCGCAGCGGGCGCAGCGCTCCCCGCACACGCCGCACACGCCCCGCACGCCGCGCACCCCGCGCACGCCGCGCACCCCCGCACGCCGCGCACGCCGCAGGCCGTGGTGGCGGCTCCCCGCCGCGCGGCTCCCCGACCACCCCGCCCGACCGCCAGCCGCTCGTCCCCACCGCCCCCCCACCGCGCACCTACGTGCGCCGCCGCGCCACGAGGCGGCCTTCCAGCGCGCCTCCCCAGCCCAAGCCCCAGCCCAAGCCCCAACCGCAGCCCACGCCGCAGCCCGCCCCGCCCCCGTCCCCACCCACGACCGCCGCGCGGTCACCTACGTCATGCCCCACCAGGTGAGTTGCGCGCACGCGACTTCGACGGCAGCAGGACGAGTCACGGGGACGGATAGCTGCCTCGGCCTGAAAACAGGAGAGGCGCCGCCCTCCCATATATATATATATATATATATATATATATATATATAAAGAAGTGTAAATAATACAGTTGACGATAAGTGAGTGTGATATCTGAAACATGCTGATGTTCTAGCACACTATTGTTTAACAGTGAAAATAGAGCTACAGGAAAAATTAAAGGCTTTGTTAAGAACTAGTGGACTATATATCTATACTATATATCTATATATCAGAACAGTAAATGATAAATAGGAAAAACAATTAAATTTGCCAGGTTTTAACTCACCTACTAAGTTGTTTTTTGGTGAGCTACCCCACCTGAGAGTGGGAGGCTTTTGCCTTGGAGAGGGATATTTTAGCTTTAATAATAATAATAATAATAATAATAATAATAATAATAATAATAATAATAATAATAATAATAATAACAACAACAACAATAATAATGATATGTATAAATGCTGTTTGGGCCTATGTGCCCTTTTTTTGATTATTTGATTGTATTTTTAGGTTTTAGATAAACAAGCCTGCCAAGGCAGTAATGTTGTGAAGAGATGAAACAAAAGACATACAATTAAATAATATATATTTTTATGTTGCCTTTATTTAAATTTAACATTGGAATGAAAATTAGAACAACATTGTAACATTGTAGCCTACATTACAACATTGTAGCCTACATTTGCAAAAATGTTTTGTTTTTAAATTGAGTAACTCGGACTTCACAATTTTACCAAAGATTACAGGAGCCTCCCTGTCTGTAACCTTTGGTAAGATCGTGGGGATGCAATTTAAAGATTTTCTTTCTCCCCAAGTTTTCAAATGAGCCATCAATGACCTCCATAGAAGCATTCCCCTTCTCAATAGTACCCTTCAAACACTATTGTGCAAGCCCTCTCTCAGTAATATCTTTGTTTCTTTATTTGAACTTTATGTACTGACTATTATGTAGTGTAGTAGCTATTATGTAGTAACTATTATGTAGTGACTTCCCTTCCTCCAAGAGGAGTCAAAGACAGTGGCTTCTTCTTCCAATGATAATAACAATAACAATAACAACAATAATAATAACAACAACAACAATAACATCAATACTATCACAACAACAACAACAACAATAATATCAATAATAATAACAATAACAACAACAATAACAATATTAGTACCAAACCTGAAAAAGAAATAGATTTATTAATACATTAGTATACATATCATTGCAATGCCCCCTCCCCAAAAACATAATATTTTGGAAGATCCTGCTTGTGTTTCTGTAGTCATGGTGGGGCATCAGGTGAGCACCAGGGAGCCACACGAGCAGCCATCTTGTCCAACAGACCCGCCAAACTGGACCTAGAGCTCATAATGAGCTTGAGAAGGTAGCCAAGGGGAGGCAGACAGTGTGTTATTCTCCAAGAAATACTATTTTGGAAGATTCTTCTTATACTATTGTACTCTTTATAAGGCACCAGGTGAGCCTCTAGGAGCTATCTTCATCAACAAATTTATTACAGTTGGGCCTAGAGCTCATAAGGATCCCATGGGGTTAGTCAAGGGGAGGCCAGAAGGATGGTGACTCAAATAGTTTCCACAAATAGACTCAACAGACCAGAGTTCAGACAAGGATAGGCAGGAAGAGAGGTAATTCTCACCTCCAAGAAAAATACTTTGGAAGACTATTACTCCTGTTATTGTGTGTCACTAACTGATCAACATCCATTATCACAAAAAAAAGAAGGGGGGGAGACAGTGGCATAGCAGCTAGCAAAGATCTGTTGGGAAGGAGGGAGAGAAGAAATTTACAGTTTTTGTTGACTTTTACAGTGCATGGGTATTTGTCAAGAATGGGTAATTAAAAATGAAAGAAAATTTTAGTTAACTGATTTCAATTACTCCCTTGACCAATACTCATGTCTAATAACACTATTTACACTCCAGTCATGAACTATACTACTTTATTGCTGAAGTTCTATGAGAAATGTTGATTATAACTCTCATTCTTACTTCTCTTTTCACAAATTTTATAGTCTTGTTAATTGCCTAATATATTGTATAATTTGATTTTGGGTTTACCCTCAGTTTCTATATGGATCTTGTAAAAATTGTAAAATGGGAAGTTCTAAACACCCTTGGCTGCACTACCACCAGAAAAATGTTAGGCCCAAAACCATTTAAAGCCTCATGAAAAGGTGATCAGTCCCAAATTATAAATATGGCCCCAATGACATGGGAATTTACAATTGACACAATGGCATAACATATTCTTTAACATTCATAAAGTTATTTTTAATAGATTTGCTATAATGAATTTTATAACATACTTGAATGTCAGTTGGGGAAAGTTCCAATAGAACTTTGGCCAGGGTACAAAAACACTCCAAAATCTGGGCTCTCAAAATATTTTGACAAGAAAATGAGACAAGAATTGATTTTCAGAAAAATATATTGAAAAAAAATGTGAATGACTTAGAAGAAAATGTGAAGAATATGAGAAACAAATAATATCTAATACTATTTAGAAAATAATAGAAATAAAACTGCATGGATACGTGAGGGTGCTCAAGCTTTTCCATTATCTCAATTTTTGAAGTGTATTTTAAAATTTTTATAAAATGTATTATAAAAATTTCAAAAATTTGGTAATAATATGTATATGCTATCTGTATATACATATTATAACCAAATTTTTGAAATTTTTGAATATCAATACATGACATTCATGACATAACCCAAAATAAAATTCTAATATTAAATAAGAGGTAAAAAAATGGAAAAGTGTAATATAAATATTGAAAATTATCAAACTTTGCTTCTTAAATTGTGATATTTTTTAATTTTTTTTTTGCATTTAAATTAATGCATTGATTGGTTTCAATTAATGACATTGATTTAAGTGGTTTTCATTTTTGTATGATCTTCAATCTATTTCTTTTTAAATTTTGGCACATTCTAACCTTCGTAAGCCCATTCATAAAATATTTAAAAGAATCAATTAAATAATTATCTGTTGGGGCCATCCATAAATTACATAACACAAATTTGGTGTACTCCCTTTCCCCCCTGTATTGCATGCTTCACCTCCCCCACACAAACACATACACACACTAAATAATTATGTAACATTTTCAACAAGATCACCAATCGTTTACAATAAGAAAAAATAAATTATAAACCAGTAACTAACAGTTGTATTAATTTTATTCGTTTTATACATGAAAATTTATGCTAAATAAAATCAGAATTACTTGGCAATATGGACTGCACCTAATAATAATATTGGGGACAAATGAAGGAAGGATGCATAGGAGAGAAATTTTCTGAACATAAGTTGTGTACACACTATTGTGGATGATGGATGAACACCAAGTCTACTGTGCCTATTTAATTGGATTTTAGAATATACTGTAGATCAATTTTGAATATTTTCTTCATAATCTAACAGATTTACTCAATACACCATTGTGGAAAAAATATTTCCATTCATTGTAAAAATTTATATATCATAACTTTTCAATTATTATATTTAAAAAAAAATTAATTGAATTTAATATTCAATTTTACATTTAATAAAAATTAATTAATTTTATTATTTAATTCCAATTTTTTTTTTTTTTTTTTTTTTTAATATTTTAGTGTAATACTAAACAAAAGGAATTAATTCAGCAAACGTTAAAAAAAAATTTGGTAACACTAAACTGTGACCCTCAACCGTTATGTAACACAGCATAACGCTGCCTCAAACCCCCTCCCCTCTTCATTAGCATTATGTAATTTATGGACAACCCCTTTAGAAGAAGCAAATTTAAATTGCAACCTATTGACATTTATGGTTACATTTCTCATTATTCAGTTTCATAACAAATGTAATTTAATATATTGAATGAACTATTGGAGAGTTAAGCAATATTCTCAACTTGGCAAGATAAAAGTATGAAGTTTAAGAATCTTATGTATTCTTACCAGATGCTCCTTACAATTGCTTCAAGTTATTTATAAAGAAATAGTTTTAATATTTAATATCATGCTGATATTTTGCATGGGTGTAGTTTATTTTCAAACTCACAAGTAATGGAAAGATTTATAATTTTCTAAATTGAGTGCTTAGTTTGTTGATGTGTTATACTATTCAATTATTTATCAGAAAGGAAAAAATTAACAATTGGACTATACAGAAGAGATTATCAACAAAAATATGCAGACCAAAAGTTTTCTTAGAACAAAAATTAATCTTGAATTCTAGTTTTTCTACATCCACCTGAAGAACAAAATTGAGAAGAGAATTAGAAGAAAACACTAAAAGTTTTTCCAAATTTTCTTTCTTTGTTGCAACAGTAATATCCATTAATGCTGGATTTTCTAATCATATTTTTTGCCAACAGGGTGGTCCAGGCCAGAGTACAATTGGAACAACTGCAGTTGTAGCTCCGTTGCCAATCAGAGCTGTTGCTAAAGCTCTCGCCCGTAAACATTTCAAAGAAACATCACCTAAAGGCAAAGGAGGTGCTAATTGGCATGAAGAAACACAGAGTGAATCTGAGCCCATGAATTCCAGTTCTTGTCTTAATGCACTAGGCATTGTACTGTCATCATCTGGAACTGCCATTATGCTCATTGGCATGTACTTGCTGGCTACGGTAAATATTTATTTGATGAGCCTTATAAATTATACCACATCAATTTCGTTATCAATATCATCTTTAAGTAAATGTTTTGAGTAATAATAAGAGGTAATTAAGATTTCATTGTTTTTCAATTCTAAAATTTGTCCATGAATTTTAAGAAACGGATAAACTAAATTAAATAATATTTTTTCTATGGATACAGCATGACAATGGGCCTTGATTTCGTATAAAAGGTATTTAACATAGGAGTTGATATCAAGAGGATTATATTTTGTTGCAAGTGATAATGAACAGTTTCTTTCATTTGACAAAGCATAGATATTAAAAGAAATTGTCGAAACAAAATTTCAAAATAAAAGTTCTATATTTTCATTTAGATTGTATGGTAATCCAATTCTAGTTGAGAATGTTAGAAGATAAAACAATTATATCAGAAATATTAAATAATATATAATTGTTCTTAAAGTTATCTATTTATCTAATATTACAAATTATGTTTACCAAATATATTTACATATTCAAAATTGTAACATTGGCAAATTCTCTCTATGTATGGAATTAACGATTTCTACCTATTAATAATTTGTTAAATATTTTTTTGTTCTCTAGGAGGGGCGAAGGTACTATCTTGACTTTGGCTTACTTGCTGGGGTGGTTGCTTTAGGATTATCTCTGCTTGCATTCAGAGTTCGACGGTGGTATTTACCCCCAAATCGAAACTTCCTCTCAGGTATGACGACAGAAGTTGCTTTAGATTCGCACAATGTTGGTCAATTTAATAAGAAAATAATTTCTTTTTATTGCATTTAAAACACAACAATGAATAATTCAAATGCATTACAAATATATGGTCAATCAATGTCATAATACCTTGTTTCTGTTTTATGTAGGAATAAGATATTCATATGACAGTATATTTTCATAGTCAAAACAAAATATAAACATTATATTCTGAATCTTGGTGAGAGTGTTTTCACTACAATTTGTCTTTGATATGGTTCCAGAAAAACATACATTTCTTCTGAAAAACTAACATAAGATTTTGATTTGCCTACTTAATGCAATAGAATCTATTCTTAATCTTCTTTATTTTTTAAAAATGCAGAGCTATATTTTAAATTTTGGAAAAAAAAAATGAATTCACTGTCATGTTTCAGGAATGACTGTTTCTTGTGCACTGTCAATTTTGGAAACAATTTTGATGACTGTGATGGCAGCATTGAAACCAACACCTGGTCAAGCACTTGGCGATGTACTAGGTGGAGGTATTTGCGGTGTTACTGTGTTGGCTGCTGCACTTGCTGTGGCTGCTTCATTGTCATCGTGCTGTGGTGCACGACCCCCAACTGATAATCGTGTTGCAAGCAATACTCCGGCGCCTGAAATCACTCCCCATCAAGCTGCTCTTGCATTGCATCGCCAGGGATTTGCTCTTTGAACTTCTTTGGTGAATTTTTAAGACTAATATAAGTGTACAATGTTCACCTCCTCTCCCTACAATCTATTGTTCACACATTGTCTGCCAACTCTACATTTCATCATAAGATCAAGATGGTGTCTTAATCAAACATAGTGAATTAGATATTGAGAAATAGCTATTTAGAACATAGGATCATGTTGAAATCTGTACATAATTGTTATACATGCCAACTGTTGAATTGGAAAGTTTAATACTTTTGTAAATATATTTTCATATGCTTGAATATGGCTGATAAATTTATAAATTATGTATATATTTTTAAATTTAAACAAACTTGTTCATATTAAATTTTTTGGGGCAGGGGGATTAAATTTTGATATCAATTCAATAAAATGTAATATATTTGCTGAATATTTTGGTTGAAAAAAATTAAATACATATCTTAAGTAGGTATTTATAAAATGAGCAAATTTTTCTCATAAGTGCACTTACAATACATTTCTGCATTAAGATTTTGTATCAATTTTTAAAAGAAAAAGGTTTCATTACTTCCATTTTCAACACCATTTGTCTTCATTGATTGTGATTTGATTCCTCAATGGTTGAGCAAATTTAATTGCATAGACAATAAGGAATCAAGAATAGCTAACAACACATTGATATTGATTATATTGACTGATTGTACATTTGTATAATCTATATGAAATTGAAATCAATAGCAATATATATTTCAAGAATTTCTCAAGACAAACTATTTTACCTAGAATTTTGCTTTGAAAAGTAACCCTCATTTTGCTCAATATAGCAGATATTTTTGCACTTTATAAATAAATCTCTTTATAATAAAAGAAATATATGAATAGCTATTATCTTTTCTATGCTTCTAATTTACAAGTGATAGAAAAGTTAAAACCGAGAGCGTGAAAAGAAAGAGTATATCTAGTGACAACCACTGTCTGTCATCAACAATGATGAAGAAACCTGTGTCAATCTCAGAGACATTCAGTTGTCTGCTAAAGAAAATTTTCAACCTCTACTCTAGATGTTGAATAACTTACCCCAAGATTGATTGCATTTATGTTTATTAACAGGTGAAACGATTATTTAATGATCATTGAAAATATTTTGAATACTTAACGTATGTTATGAATGTTAAAAAATTCAGAGATTTTAAAGTAAGGAACTTGGAGAAAACAATGTGACAGTGTTCAGATTGTTTACTTCAATTAGGTACTATTAGTAAAATTACTATGAAAGCATGCTTAAAAGAAACATCTTAATTTTAATATTATTTATTATAAAGTGTTAATGAATGCTTCAGATTTTGAATTCTTCTATTCTAATAAAATGCGAGACAAAGGTCCTTTGTATGACTATAGTTTTCTAGCCATCATTCTATCAATGTACACTTAATTGTAAAATTATTTTTAGAAGTTCTTTGAAGAGAGGAAATGAACTGATTTATGTGCCTTCTTAAAGGAAATGGTCAACACAAAAGTTTTTATTAACAATACAAGAACTTATTTTCCCATTTATTGGACAAGATATTTGTACAAAACTTAATTCACACCATTGCATCAATTGCATGAAGGAAATCATCTATTATGTTTGTTTCTCTCTGAATCAAAAATATAAATATCATCAACGAGATGACTGACAACAGCAGATAAGCACACATATGTTTCCATTGACTAAGACAAGCAAACAGACTTGAAATTTTCTTTACAGAACTGTGTAATGTCATTCAAGAATGGGATTTGTTATTCTGCTTGCAATTGATTTTGTTTAGCAGTATTACTTTCTCATCTACCTTAAAAATGAATTACATAAGGGTACTATACATTATTGCAAGTTATATGATACTTATGAGGAAGATCAGAAGAATGTGATTTATTAGCATCAGAAACGTATTGAAAAACTTTTCAATGGCAGTGATGTTACAATAACACAACAAGTGTTAATAATATTCTTTAATGAGAGTACAGTGCTGACTTATTTTAGACAAAAAAGAGTCTCCATTTTTAATATTCTATTTTTTTTTGTGTCCTGTTGAAATCTTAAAATGTTTTAAGATTTTTTATGCGAATTTTAAAGAGTTTTAAAGATACTGTTATGATTCCACTATTCACTTAACTGCACTCATTCAACTGCTTTAAATGTATTAAAACATTTCAAAGCACAAACTTTTAAACTTCAATGAAATGTTTTCATTTTCCTCCTTCTATGTGTTTTGTTAGCAGTAGATATAATCAATTTAGAATCTTTTTACCGCTCTGAGATAATTTTAGTTTTAAATTTTCCATTCCCAACATGCTATGATTATCACAATTATTGCATATGATATATATAAATAGATGTTATGTTATGTTATGCAAAAATGTTTTTTTATAGAATAGCTTTATCTACTAGTTGTTTGTTGCTGATAAGAAAACATGCAACTGTGAGACGGTGTTAAAGTTCACAAGAGAAAGAAAAACTGTAATCATTTTCTTATTGTGTTTAATAATTCTGTAACATCCTTGCAGTTTCTAGAAAGTTCATGTCAATATTTTATTTTATAAAGTGCAAGAGAGTTCATGCACCTCCTAAAAAAATAAATACAAGAATTGTTTTTCACAGAGCCAACAGTTTTCTGGCCTGATTTTGTAAATGAAAGTTCTCTGTAAGCAGTTTAAATAAGGTGTTCAAAAAAGTGTTTTTCAGTTCAATTAGTATTCCAAAGTGTTAATCCATTATATTATCTGATTAAAACAAATCTAAAGTTGACATGTGATCAGCTGGGATGCAGTTATCCAATTAGGAGAAGCAATTTCAAAAATAGAAGCTCACGATTGGATAACTGTATCCCAGCAGATCATCTGCCATTTTAGATTTGGTTTAATCAGAGAAAAACTTGCTACAATCTTGAGATCATAACATGAGAAGATACATTTTGGAAACTGAAATTAGAAGTGCTTATTAACTTATAATTCATACCTGTAAGAAACCAGTGAGGAAAATGTGTATTGTCAGTTTCAGTAACCTGAAAAACAAGATGGATTTAATCATTTTTTGTTACAAATGCTATGGTGCTATTAATTCTTAATTTCGCTATTTTCACCACTCTTTCATGCAGTCTTCTTATTCAGTAATATAGAAATTTTTGGAAGACACTCTCCAAAAGTCAAAATAAGTATTTGTAAGTAACTAGTTTCAAGAAATGTTATAAATGCATAAAATGCGATGTATCAAAACCATGCAAAATCTGAAATTTTAGAAAGATATTTGTCTATTTTAACATAGTGGAAATCATTTTAAAATGACTTCCAATGTATGACAAACTCTAATAAAAGAGTAGGTAATGAATAAATGACCATTTATAATTTAATACATTGCTAGATGGTTAAAATACAAACGGTTGAACTCAATGTCAGAGATAAGTAATCTGAAGGCAGAAATATAGGAACATATCTAGTTCTACTATTCCAAAGAGTTTGAAAATATTGGCGCATATCATGTATTATAGAGTGTAGTCATATTAATCAATTATTAATTTAATTATTCTATATTATTTACTCAAAATTAATTTTATATAAATAGCACAAGAAGGAATAATTAGCTAACTGAATATTTTAGTTCGTAAAAATATTCAAAAGATCATGTAACCTGCAAGAGTTAGATTTTCAAATAAAACTTTTGAAACTTTTTGATTAAATCTTTGTGTTTTTCTCATTTTTCCCTCTTTCCAAGAGATAATCAATTCCAGCTAATACACTCTAATAAACTCCTATTGTAATTTCATTTAACAAGATGTTAATCATAAAAAACATTTTAAAAAAGTGAATCACTTTTGCAAATGTGCAATAAACCACTTGACAAAGAGGCACTTGAAGGCACTTTATTGTATGAACATTTTATTTACACTGCATCTCAACATACAAAAAGCTGCTCATATTATCAGATGACTGTACTAGTCAAACAATTATTAGGCATTTATTAGCACTGGGCAGCCAAAAGAAATTTGAAAAGATTTGTAACTATTTCTTTATTAACCACTTCTTTTAACGTGACTGTTAATTATCTAATAATGATGAAGAAATCCTTTCATGTTGATAAAATTTATATTGGAAGAGAAAACCAGAACTGATCCAAAACTGAGGCTAGTTCATCACGCACATTCCCTTCAACATTGTATGTATCAATTTGACATAAAGGTTTAGTGGCCTGACTTCTTAACTATTACACTTTCCAGAATTGTTATATGCATTTCCTACTGTAGCTGATGCCTGCTTCTTCACCATGCCCTACTACAGGGTGAGGAATCAGATAGTTAAAAATTTCTTGGACATTATAGAATAATTTTGGAAGGGGGAAGAGAGTCTGATTCTAAAAATGTATAGCATTGTAGAATTTCTTAAGGTGTATTTAGGTAATCTATTGTTAAACTAGGCTTGTAACTTATTACGTGCTTTTGTGGAAGAATACCATTTTGTGGAATGTACCAATTACCATGAAAAACACAGGCTACAAAATCTATGCAGGATACTGAAAAATGAACTAACAGAATTGATGGAAAATAAACTAGATGAAGAACAATGTGGTTTTAGGAGAGGAAGAAGCATGATTGATGCAGTCTTCACTGTGAAACAAATAATTCAGAGAAGTGAACAAAATCAACCAACATTCTTATTATTTATTGATTATGAAAAAGCATATGACAAGGTGGATAGAAAGAAACTATGGGATATACTAAATGAAGATGAAGTGGGCAATCGCCTTACAAAAGATAAATAGATAGCCTCTACTTAGAAGCTAAAGTTAAAATACAAAACATGGATGGAAGCACCCCCAAAGCAATATCCACAAATATCGGACTACATCAAGAATGCGCACTCTCTCCCTTGTTATTCAATATTTATATGAAGCATATGATTAAATAATGGAAGAAGGAAACAGAAGGAGGAATGAGGCACAACAAGAAAATAGCTTCAATATTATTTGCTGATGATCAGGTGGTACTAGCCACAACTGAAGATGAACTCCAAAAAACATGCACACAGACTACACAGAATAGCAAAAGAATATAGAATGAAAATATTAATAGGAAAAACCAAGGCAAATGGAATAGCAGGAAATGATTACTGCAGAGTAAAAATTGTAATAGATAACCGAATAATTGAACAAGCAGCAACTTTCACATATCTAGGCAACAAGATATCATTAAGAGAAGAGGCTGTTGATATAAAAAGGCAAAATTTAACAGGATCAATGGTTGCATAAACAGGCACTTCAGAAACAAAAATAAGACTCCACAACATAGTGGCAAAACCAACTCTACAATATGACAGTGAAACATGGACACACAAACAGAGAGACAAAAAGAGAATAAGGCAGCCCAAAAGAAGTACCTGAGAGCAATTCTTCAAGTAACTCATAAAGACAAAATAAGGAACAAAGAAATACGGAAAACACTGAAATAGAGAAACATCAGGCAAAATGGCAAGAACATATAAAAAGAATGCAACCAAGTTAACTTCCAAAGGTGGTAAGGAACTACAAACTGAGAGAAAGGAGAGACTCCAGCAGACCAAGGAAATGGTGGGAGGTCCAACAACACCTTAACTAATGTTGGGGAATATTGGAAACAAACAACAGGTCATGGGACCTAAATCTTAATATTTTGATGATGATGATGATGATTATGGTTGTGATGGTAGTGGTGGTGGTGGTGGAAGAGTATCATGTGAACAGTAGCTGGAGGATATGATTTGAAATTCTTGTTCTGTATGAACAAAGACCTAGTATTAAATTTGTACTGTGAATTGTTAGAACACAAGTTTATCTTTGATTTCCATTAAAAAAATATTTCAAGATTTTGAAGTTAGAGTTAAGAAGACTGAAGTTTGTTAGTTGTTAGTGTATTTTATTGACTGAATGACACTTCTCTGAAAGTTGAATGTTTCTTTTGTCTCTGGTCATGACCCCAAATCATTATCTTATATTTGTGGATCACGTGTACATCTATAAACAATACTGATTGCCCTGTTCCTACATTACTGCTCATTGTTAAGATTCAAATGGCGCAGTTAAGATTGCTTAATTTTGAGTTGAGAGTTTCTAAATGTGTATTTTTACAACCAAGTCTAATGGAAATGTAGTGACAAGGAAGCAGAAAGTGTGATTTCAAAATATTCAATCTGTAAATATGATTGTTCAAAGTAAGGTTTCATGAGGCTAAATACTTCATTGATAACTGAATTACATTATACTCATAAACTCAGGCTATTACTGTCGGATAAGATTCTCGATTTGCCAATATCTTTGGAAGGATTTCTGATTTTCCAGATTACAAGAGAAATATGCCCAATTTCTATAAAGTGAAATATTCCTTAAGATACAAAATTGGGCAGACCTACAATGCTACAATCAAATCCTCACCCTTAATCTGAATACAGAAGAATGTCAGGAATATTGTATTATGAATTCATGATGGAACAAGCCAAAGAATGTGAAAAAGATCCTAATAGAGGAGAAATATATTTATCTGTTGTGAATCTTGAATTGAAAAGTACTTGATTTCCTCATATTTTTGTTCTTTTGGGTGGTAACATTTTTGACTAAAAATCTCATATTGTGAGCCCTGATACCAACAAAAATGTTTCCCGCCATTGGTATTAAATTACAGCAAAACAACTATTTTACGCTGGCCAAAAAAAAAAGTGAAAAATTGAGAAAAATGTAAAATTAAGGAAATTATTTTTTTGCATAGAGATTGTTCCAAACCTTAATTAAAAAAAAAAAAATTAAAATTATTAAAAGAAAAAAGCGAAAACCCAAAAAAAAATTGTACATGACCTTATTTCATAAGTTACCTTTAAGGAACAGATTCCATTGAGGGAAAAATCTCTACACAATTGTAGGAAGACGCCGAAAAACGTATGAACTTTTGCAATTTTCGAAAAATCCGAGTTTTCAACGAACATGAGACCTGCACCGAACATGAGACCACCTCTCTTACACGTCCTCCACACTATCCAACGACAAAATTTAATAAAAAACGATGGAGCTTTTTGAGTATGTCCCAAGGGCTTCATGTAAAGTAATGTCATTAAAATTACAATACCGGTTTCAAATTTGAAGGTCCGCGACATCAGCCAGATCGATAGGAGAATATCAATTTTGGAGGAAATCGGCTGAACCGTTAATTTATTTATTTATTTTACGTCAAAAAAAAGCAGTTAAAAACTGCGTATGACGTGCTGAAAGGCAATAAATTTTGGCTCTTATCCATGTTGTCCTTCGGAATAATACTTCCTGCCGCGACAACATGGAAACGATAATTTGAATAATTGTATTTCCCACTGAATTCTAGAAGACGTGCACAGAAAATGAAGTTACATTAAGTTACTAGCATTGTTCGGACGTGTGGACAAACGTTTGGCGTCAAATGATTTTTCGTTATCAAGGGCCCTCAAAACATGGATTCTGGCTACATCACGTGTTAGCCACTGGATTTATCCACTTTTTCGTTACTAGGGCCCGACAATATGAGATTTTCTGCCACAAATTCGCCTCTTTCTTCCGTAGCATTACATAACTCTCTACTGCATAAGCGGTAGAGAGAAAGTAACTGACTGGCGACAGACTAACAGAAAGTAACTGACAGCGACTGACTGGCGACAAACTAACTCAACAAACACTCTGAACGAAACATGTGGGCTCACTCTTGGAAAATTACTCAACCAATTCAGAACACTCACCAAGATTTGTAAATAGCAAAACACATAATATTTATATTTATCCACTCTTCCCGAAACTGCCACTGTCACAGCCGCTTTTTCTTTCAGAATGTCCGTCTAAATTAAGAGTGCTACCGCGCAAAAATCGGGGTTTTAATACACAGTGGGACTTCACAAAGTCAAACGCAAAATCGAGGAAAACTTAAAATCGCGAAAACGTATAATTGGGGAAAATTATACATTACTTATATAGATGTTTTGCCGAGACTACTCATTTATGACGTAAATTCCGGGAAAACGTAAGATCGGAGAACGTAAAATCGAAATTTCACTGTACTTACTGTACTCTATTAATAATTCGGTGTAGTCAAAATCCGTGTTTTATGGACCCTTGATAGCAAAAAATGTATTTATGGCAAAATGCCTGACTTGTTTGTTCATCTATTTATCCAAGTGTCTGTGTGCAACACTGTTCATAGGATTTTCTCCAAAATTAATATCCCTCACTTGATCTGACTGAACTGGAGGTTTTGCAAGTTTGAAACATATATTTTGATTTTTGAGGACATTACATGAAGTCACATTAGTTTCAAACTTTTCTCCAAATTTTCTGTAATTTTTTCTCTGATAGAGCAAAGTAGATATAAAAATAGCATAGGTTTGTTTTTTGTTGAACTCCCTGAATTTAAAAGAATATATATATTTTTCTGGTTGAAAACATTTTTATTTGTTCAAATAGTATAATAATATTACATAACCATTTCAAATAATGCCAGAAAATACATGCTGTTGTAGAAGCACTAATATTGTTTCATTTTCATTGATGCTGATTGAGGTTGATTTGTAACTGTGATATTTCATTTGCCTGTACAAAGTTCTCATTTCAATTTGAACTCCAAATCCAAAAAGAAATTGTATTAAATGTAAAATAAATTGTATGTAACATACTTACTTTTACTGCTGGTTTCCGTAATCTGAACGAGAAATTCCGGGTGATATGCGGCGAGGCCATTCCCTTCCGTTGCGTCGACCCTGCGGTAAAGGTTTTCAGTCTTTTAAAGAGTAAACCTTTTGTTTCTGACAGCACACGCATTTATCAATTCAGAACATGTTCACTCTCCAATCTTGCCTTGCTTTCTCTACGGTTAATTATTCAAATATTTTCTCAAATCTTGTAGTATTTCATTAATAAAAAATAGTACCTTGTGGCGTACAGATTTACTCAGAACATGGCTATGGGTGAATACATTGTCTCCAGGACTGAGAGGGTGTAGTCTTAAAGAGCAAATCGCGGGTTTTCGTGAGCTCCTTTGCACATTGCATCACTACATTTACCGCAGGGTCGACGCAACGGAAGGGAATGGCCTCGCCGCATATCACCCGGAATTTCTCGTTCAGATTACGGAAACCAGCAGTCGGCGTGCATCTTTAAAACTCTTAATTTCTCGAAAATTTTGTTATGTAACATATGGCGACAGTTCACGCTTGTTATGATGAGCTAAAAAATCTATAGGGTTCCATTTAAAAAATCGAAGTTGAGTCAATATCTCTACAATAAAAAATACAATAGAATAATATTATGCCTGATCATATGTGCCCCTTGCATATAGAAGTTTTAGTGAAAACTGCATCTCAGTATCTGCAACGGTTCAGGAGAAACTTGAAGGGAACATCTTAGGAGGGCCACACGGTATAGCTTTTACAAAACCAACAATCTAACGTGCACGTCATAGGGATGCCCTCTGATGGTCACGAGTACATTGAGACCACATACGAACATTCTATGGGCTAATTCGTAAACCCAGAACTAGAAAGACTATTAATAAAACCCCAAATGAGGGCGCCAGAGGATTTATTGTCCTTTGGTTGCTCTAAAGCTGTTCGGAAGATCGTTTTGCACATGTGCAAAGCGGCTCATGGAAGGGTTAACATAGAATTTTGTAGACGATTGATTGATTTCTTATTTAGTGTTTGTGAATGCCATTACTATCCACATTAGATGAGACCCCCAGATATCTCCCCTCCCTCCGGAGCACTGCCCCAGCCAGGACTAGCTGTAAGCTCCTGACTAGTCGCCCAAAAATAAATAAGATAGTGTAGTGCGAGCTGTGCGTGTGTGTGAGTGTAAGGGGAGACTAGGCGTCAATGATAAGGAAGGAACCTTTTTTCTTTTTCTTTTTTCTTTTTCTCTTGGTCCAACTCTCAAAGCTTCGGCATTCACCTGGTATTGTTTGGAAAACCACGTGCAAATACCGATCGTCCGCTAGAAATCAGCAGGGGTTGAACTCGACCCCACTATGTAGCTGATGTCGAAAATCTGCTACTGCCTACAACCCTAGGACGTCCTGTCAGAGATCCTGCAGAGGCATCGGCAGGGCCCCCACTGAGCCATCGTCGCCGGTTATTTGATCGATTATTTATTAAAACAAAACCTGACACAATATCATTTATGTTGGAATGTAACAGGCATAATAACCTGTAGTTAAATTTACAGTAAATGTTTGTTAAAACTTTATGTTGATTCAATTAATCCACCATGAGTCTTGTGTAGGGTCTTGGAAGTCATGCAGCATGTTATCTACGTACTGTGTCTCTGAAAATTGTTGGAGATTTTCTAGATCAATGAGAGGATGATCAATGAGGGGCCATTTGAGGATGATACATTGCCCCAATTCTGCTCTTAAGACGGAAATGGTGTGAGGAAGAGGAAACAACAACAAACGCATGGTGGAGACAATAGCAGAGGCGGTGGGGACATGGAGCTAAGGCGTGGGAGGAGGTGACGGCGGGCGAGGGTGTGGCGGACGGCGGGACGGACGGCAGGAGGCAGGGTTGGAGCGCAGGGCGGGGAGGAGGGGGCGGGGGCGGGGGGGCAGCAGCTTCGAGCCTGGCAAGAAAACGACAGGGATGGGCGGTGACGATGGCAGTGGTAGTGACAGTGTTAGTGAGAGCAAAGGTGCCTATGACGGTGGCGGTGGTGGAGACGGTAGCAGCTTCGACTCTGGCATGAGGACAGCAGGGATGACCGACGGTGGCAGTGACAGTAACGATTGCTGTGGCGGTGGCGGCAGCGGAATTAACGGAATGTTTTAAAACATCGATATTTTCTACCAGAAACATCGAAATATTAACATCGATGTTTTGTTTTCGATTTTTTCAGATCGATGTATTTTCCAGAAACATGGATCATTAAAAAAAATCGATAATTTTGTGTGTGGTAATATCGTTAAACTGCATTTTGAACCTTATCTGCATACAATATTGATTAGAAAATTAAGGCTGTGTCAACTTAGGCAGAATATACTTTAAAAATACTTTATAGAATATACTTTAAAATCTATATAGTGTATATTAGATACAGGACGTTTTACTTCGATAATTTATAAATGAAAGTAAATAAATGGAATAATAACAGAACAATATATCCTTCGCTTTTTTTTCAATGACTTTTATCCAGCCAACAGCTGGTTACCCTTTACGTCCCGATGAGATGCATATTCGACTATACACTAAACCAACACACTTGCGGGCTCCTCTGATCTGGGGTCAGCACACCGTGAGGCCCTCCGCGACAACACATACAAAGTCAAGAGACAAACAACCATGCCCAAGACAATCCAGGTCGGTCATTCGCTTTTACAAGCCAAAAAATAATTTATATATTATTTATACGTGACCAAATAATAAAATGAACCGGTATTCCATTTAAACACTCTAATTAAAAATGGAAACGAGATGGGAAAATACCATCTGTTTTATCATATTTAAAACATCGATATTTTAAATACCGATGTTTTTGGTTGATGTTTTAATCGACATCGAAAAACTCAGTGATGTATCGAAAAATGGACGTATCGGTGTCTTAATACAATTTGCCGCCAGTGGATGGGAGCGCCTGCTGAGGTGGGCGCGCGGCGCGGCGGGGGCGTGCCGGGTGGGTCGGGCGGCGGGCGCGTAGCCTTGGCGCCGCCCCGGGCGCTGCCTTCCGCGTGCCGCGCGCGATGTCGGCGATCGCTTTTTTTGCGCCCCTGATCGCCGATTGGGCTTTTTGCGGCGTCCTAATAACCGCTCTTTGCAGGGGACGTGCCGGGCAACGCGCGCCGGTGGCGACCCTGACGAGCATGCAAAGTAGATTCTCACTTGAATATTCCGCAGGGTGCGATGGAGGAAATGCGCGGGGCGTTTTACGCGTCACAGTGAGATAATGGAGTCAATCAGCTTTCACGGTCGTTAGGTGATCTTTACAAATACATAAAGGGTGTGAACATTCAAGCTCTTTTATTGTTTCAACAAATGTGTTACCATTATGCATTTGTGTTCATTAACACTTGGTAAAACATTTTAACATTTTTAACACGTTCTTTGTGCATTAGTTCTCTCTTTGTGTATTTGGCCCTTAAATGAAGAAATGATTCTAAATGGTGTAATGGTCCTGTTATGTTTCTGCGTTGATGGCATTGCTTTTAATATTTTTATACTCCCCCCTCAATTTTCCCCAAACATTTGTTCCGAACCCACCAGAAAGGTTTCTACGCTCTTAATACTCGAGATATTTCATCTACATTAGGAAGGGAACGTTATAGAATTGCAGTTCATATCTATTAGTTGTATGTACATTGTTCTGAGGCGTTTCGCTATCACTATGATGCCTTTTATGTTCTCCCAAGAGTAAAACACAGTTCTAAAGTAGTAGAAAATTGAATCTGTAGACAGAAATATGAAATTTCTGAGAATGGTAAACGTATTTTAGTAGTTTTGAAATACCCCCCTCCTGTTAGTCACACTATTGTCGCGATTCAACCACGAAACACTCTTTGGAACCAATGTGGGTGTCGAAGTCTAAATTGTATAAATTCTACAATCAGTGGTACTACAACGGATCATACTATCTCGCATTATTTCTAATTTTTGCAGTTGTCGAAAATTTAGAAAGTTCAAGGAAAATTAAACTTACGTCATTATTTTAAGCGTCCCTTGTACTATTCGTGTAAAACTTTGTAGCAGATTTTCAGAAAATGTTGTATTAATTGCATTAATTTCAAAAAGATATTACGCAAAAACTACTTGTTTAAAAAAAATTGTAGATGACATTCTTTTAAAGATCTGATTTTTTAGAACAGATTTTACTATAGACAAAGCTATATCGACACATTTTTTTAAATTTTGGCAAGTACAGAGTGTTCGCCAGAAATGGCACTAGCACCAAGTTGTTTTACTCTTCTTTGATACATACGAGGAGAAAATGTAAATAAAAAATTGGAGTCGTTTTGGAGGAAATAATCCTTTAAAAAATGTCAATATTTCAAACACAATTACGCAAAAACTACTCTATGTTTCGAAAAATTGTTCATAGTGTTAATTCAAGATCAGTCTTCACAGAATAGATTTTATTAAGGAAAACTGGTACGTCAGAGTGACTGCCTGTTGTAGCAGTAAAGTGCACGGGGAGTTAACTTGTTGAACCAGAGTTAGAGTCTTGGGAGGGATTGCTGGTTGAAAATATTTATACAGGTTCATGTAGTAGTATAATATTGCAGAGTCGTTACAAATGATGTGAAAAAGTATGTGCTGTTCTAACACCACTCGTTTATTACTAAAATATAATATATGAAAAATGTATTGAGCAATGCAGTCAAAAAACAAAAAGAACAAACTGAACGTAACTGAACGCAACTAAGACGAAACTGAACGTAACGAAACAGTAGTAGTTATGTAGCTTTCCTGCTGAAAGCAGAAGTCGCAGAAGATTTATGCATTTTACAAACAGTAAGATACTACTAAATATAGAGTTGCTCCGAAAATAGTTCTTCCAGTAGCTACACGCAACATAGAGGTATACACCAGAGAATATTTAAATCCTATTTTTTAACATTTTTGGAGTTACGCATTTCACAAAAGACGCTGACGATATAATATTTTTTATTATTATTATTATTATTATTATTATTATTATTATTATTATTATTATTATATTTCAGGATTATAGATGTTATGAGTCGGTTGGAGATAAAATCTACTCCAGGTTGCAACCAGGTTCCTAAGGAACAGATCTAAAGCCTGTTGTTGACTCTACAATACTTTGTGCAAAATGTGGGCTCTTCCAAATAAAGCAATGTCTTGCACTTCCCAGACTTCTGAATGGCCAGGAAGTTTAGCCTAGTTCTTACACAAATTTTGCGAAACAAATTCCAGAGCTCTGATAACTGTCGGGACGACCTGTGCTTTTACGCCCCACATTCGGCCGATCTCGATTTCCAAACTCTTATATTTAAGACGTTTCTGTGCCTCCTTGGTTACGTTCTGATCGCACGTCACAGCCACACCTACAAGTAGACACGTTTTTCTCCAAATCCAGGGTAACAATTTTTGGTTTGTTTGCCGCTATGGTGCGAACAGTTTAAATTTGTTGGTCGTACAATATTGTACACAGTCCAATAGACATCATTGATTTTGGTGAGTGTTCATACCACTTGGAGCATGTGTTTGGAACTTCGAGGACGGTACAGATTTGCCAGTGGATGCAACTACCCTGTCGTGACTTTTCAAGTATTCGGTCTTTGCTAGAATTGGACAAGTTGAGACAATACGATCAGTGGTTTCAACCTGTTCCTGGCAGATGCGACATTTATCATCTTGGGAAATTTTGAGAACCGCTTTATCATAATATGTTCTCAATGCCTGATCTTAGGCAGCTATTAGAACTGCTTCCGATTCAGACTTCAATCTTCACCTTTTAAGCCACATAAATGATTGATCTTTATTGATCTGCACCTTGTCCATTCTTTTTAAATATTGTCCATTAAAAGGGTTGTCTCTCCAAAATTTCTTTATCATTTTTTGTCCCACATTTCATGTTAAGTAGCAGCCGAAGTTTAGTGTCTGCGTTATTAAGTGTGTCTTACATAGTTTTATTTGCAATGCTTCTTGATTCACTTACAATGTCTCTTTTTCCCATTCTTCGGTCTGATTTAATGACCTGCTTTATTAGTAGTTCGCACCATATCTTGATAACTGATTACATACTTTCCCATCCCGACTATTGCATTGTGCCAGGAGGCTTCAATTTGTCTCAGGCCTCTTGCTCCTTCGTTACGTGACACATAAAGTCGATATACATCGGCTGGAGGGTGGGCGACATAATGATTGTAAGCAGTATTCTGTTTTTTCGATCCATGATTTGGATTTCTTGCTTTTTTTTACGTCAAAAACAGTTAAAACTGTGTATGACGTGCTATGGGGAGAAGTGAATTCTATGTACGTTTTCAAAATTCTGTGATCCCTACACTAAGTCATATACTACTTGAATTGTGAATTAATTAATTAAAAAAACGCTCCAATGTAATAAAAATCTATTTTCAAGGATAAATCAGCAATACATTTTGGGCTCTTATCTAATGGATAAGAGCCCAAATGTCCTTCGTTAAGGAATAATACTTCCTGCCGCGACAACATGGAAACGATCATTTGAATAACTATATTTCCCACTGAATTCTAGAAGTCGTGCACAGATAATGAAGTTACATTTGTGTCCAGAAGCAAAACAAGGGGCCATCTCAGCATTTGCTCAATGGATCGGGGAAACTGGACGAAATACCTGATAGAGATGGAAGTCATTGACCCGGATGCTGTAGTACAATACATAATGCAGGTTGTTTAGATTGATACAGTCCAAATGGGAAATAATGCATTAAATGTCATAGTTAAAATTAACGTTACTTTCCTTGAGATGCTCAGTGTAGTCTCTAATTGTATAGAAACAGTTACACAGCAGAAACGATTTCACTTTGAATTTAAACTTATCTATCGAATTTAATCGTTTAATGTCATCTGGTAAAGTGTTGTAAAATAATGTACATGTATTTTGTGTGAATTTTTTGTAATGACCTGTTGATACTGTCACCTGATGAATATGATTTCTTTGTCGAGTGTTATAATAAAAGACATCGGCATTTTCTGAAAATATATCCACGCTCTTAAGCAAGTCATTTTTGACAAAAACCACTGATAAGTAAATCAACAAATTGCTCAGTCCAGACCACTAGTTCTAACTGTGCTCGACTACAGGCACCGCTAAACTATCAATCGCAGTTATTTTATTCCTGGAGTTCAGAGCGGACTGCAGGACAATTCTCACTCTTTTGTAATACTCCTTGCGAATTCTCTCTTTCATTATGTCATTCGAGATGTTCTCACAGTCTTCAAAGCTCAGATATATGTAGGTTTTATCTGCTTCAAGATCTTGAATCACAGTGTACAAATCAACATTAATGCTCTCTAACGTCAACTTGCCTCTCTTTAAATTAACTTTTGCGCATTTTTCAAGACCAATCTTCATGCAGATGTCATTGCTAAAAATCACTGAAATGTGATACTAGTCATTCTTCACAATGGAGCTCATAACCAAAGTCAGTGTGCGACAACTGTCTCGATAGTGGAATCAAACTAATGCAAAACAGCAGAGGGGATGGCGAGTCTCCTTGAAAAGTTCCCCTGTTAATCTGAATGCTTCGTGTTTCTACTTCTTCCGTTCCGAGGTGTATTAGTAATCTGGTACTTGACGACTAAATACAAGTCTTAAAAACTCAATACGTCTAGGATGAAATCGAGAGATCTCCAGGGTCTTCAATATCCGATCATGTGGAACACTGTTAAAGGCCTTCTGGTGCCATCCAAGTCATGCTTAAATTACGTTTTCGTTTCTTTACCTCATTCAAGATGACTTAGTTTAGTACCAAGATTTCATTACAGCCATAGGAACCTTTACGACATCCTTTCTGTTCAACTGGAAACAGATTGTTCTTCTCTAGGTGTCTGAACATCATGTTAGCTGCGGCTGCAGTTATAACTTTGTACATAACTGGCAAAAAAGTTGCCTTTAGTTCTCCGCTAAAGAACTGTCTCCCGTTTGGCGTAAAAGATACGTGATGCCGCGTGTGAGCCATCCCAGGAGTTTCATTGGGTTTTCTAAAATTTTATTAATGGCCTTTGCTAGATGAGAATTATTATTATTATTATTATTATTATTATTATTATTATTATTATTATTATTATTATTCCCATTTAAAGAGAGCGTTTGAACTTGAATTCCTTTATGATGATTGTTTGTGTTTTCTCTGGGCCCATATTTTCTTCATGTGTTCACTATGTTGTTTCTTCCGCTCTGCTGTCCATTTACATCCTGGCCTCTTCTTGCTTTCGGTTCCAAATGTATGTTTTTTGATGGTGTTCCTGAATTCTTTTCTATTTTCTGCATCATTTATTGTAATGTGTGCTTGTCTGAGATCCTCCTCGACTTCTTTAATCCATTTTGTTTTTCCCCTGCCTGAGTTGATGACTATGAGAATCCGTTTTGAAATTCTGTTTTCATTCATCCTATGAATATGTCCGTAGAACTGCATTCTTCTTTTTCTGAATGTGTCCGTAATCTTATCAGTGTGCTTATAAATTTCTAATGTGGGCCTCTTCATCCAAATCCCTTGCTCTTGTACCGGTCCAAAAATTTTTCTGAGAATTTTCCTTTCTTGTTTCTCTATTTCTTTTATTTTTGATTGACCACCGATTTGTGTCGTTTCAGCGGCATATAGTGCCTCAGGAAGTACGACAGTGTTATAATGTCTTAATTTTGCGTTAATGGATATGGACATTTTGTTGTAATAGTTCCATGTGAGTTTGTATGCTCTCTGCAATTTTCTTATTCTCTCCTCATTGGCCCTTAGGTTGATCCCTGATGGTTGGATGATTTCTCCTAGATATTTAAAATGCGGCACTTGTATGATTGTCCCGTAGGTTGTTTCGATAGGCAGTTTGTCTTGTGGCACTCTTTCTATGTATTGTGTTTTCTCGTACGAAATTTGAAGACCAGTTTTATGTGCAGATGAGAATTATTATTATTATTATTATTATTATTATTATTATTATTATTATTATTATTATTATTATTACTATTATTATTATTATTATTATTATTATTTTGAGAGCTGAATTTTGAGCACCTCTTGTTTTACGATGCCCCAGGCACGCACCTCATGCGCCCGTCCTGAAATACGTCAATATACTTAAGTTTCATTTTAAATTAACTCTTCGCTGCCTACGCGCTACCCCCTATTAATTCCGTAGTTTGTATTCAAAACTGTAAAATCATTATGATTGACAAGAAAGTAAACAAATAGTGTAAATATACTGTAGTAATATTTATATTAAATACTAAATTCAACTCTTCAACTACGAATACAATAACGTTAATTTTCATTTGACATTTCTGAATGTCAACTCAAATTTAAGAGTGAACGTTTAAAAAAGAATGAAATGCTCACCTCATTGGCGTTCAAGTGTTTCTGCATTTCGAATTGTTATACACTGTCTGGCGCATATCCGATTTATTCCACTTGAAGGTCTGTAGGATGAATCAGAATTGCATGAGATGGAATACAAAATTCATGATTTTTCCAATGTCATTCTTCATTATTCACAATGCAGATAAATAAACTTTCTATTCAGTTCTCAGGGAGACACCATTGGACGTGATTTTACGACACTCGGCTACTCAATTACAGTCAGGCCAAGTCGCCACCAAGGTTAGAGCATCAGCCAAAATTAAATGCGGAATAGTCAGCCACATGAAATCGTAATTGATACTATGATTCTTTGTAGATAGCTAAATCACTCATGGAGTTTGAAACATTTGTGTTAACACATAAAATTTATAACGACGAATCATTGAGAAAAATATACCATTATTATACTACAGGTATAAATTGACGCTAATAAAGAAGTTATAATATAGTGAACATTTGTGTTTCATTTTAATAATTTCAGGTAAAAATAAAAAGCACGAAGAGTTCTACAGGTAATCGTGATAGTGTGAGACACTGACTTAATGTTTTAACAAACACGACACACATTTTCTAGGTAAAGCCGTCTCCAGGCGAAAGGGAGAAATCATCCACAACTTCGTCTTTATCCATCTGGAAATTGAAAAATATTAAGTCACATGAAATAGAGGGAATTATTTGCGATTGTATATTATTCTAAAACGTCACCCCTGATTATCTGCACAGATGCGAATTACAATTTAAGCATGTGCTATCGATTACAGTATATCGAAAGGTTATTCTTTAAGATATTTAAGAACACGAGTTTAATAAATAAAATATGGTTTGCAAGTGAACCTCTTTCAAGGAAGAGTTTGATGAGTGGAAGCGTAAGAAAAAGAATGTGACAACACGGAGAACGAAAAAATCAAGTTGACAGAGAGCAACGATAAGAACTAGTGCTGCTTCATCAGACCATAATTTTCTTGCAGCTTTTGCAATTATCGCAAATTCAGAGACTTCGTCGAACTATTTTTAAAGCGTACTTTTCCATATCTAAGGAAACAACAGCACATACTTTTACGCAATATTTGTAACAGCTCTGCAATATTATACTATTTTGCATGACCGTGCAAAAGTGTTTTCAAACAGCAAACATTTTTTTCCGCACCGAGACTGGTCAGGTCCATCGAGTAAACTCGCCGTGCGCCTTATCCCTACACCAGACAGCCGCTATGACAAACCAACTTGGGCTCAAAAATCGAATTGTCTCACCCATTATTTCCAACTTGCAGTTTTCAAAAATTCAGAGCGATCAACTAAAATGAAACCTGTGCTATTCTTTTAAGCGTCCTTTATTTTAATCGTGGAAACAAATTTTTAAAAAAATTGAACGGTTTTTGAGAAAATGTTTTCCGTATACATTGCTTGAATATGAAACACAAATTACCCCAAATTAGATTTTTTCAAAAAACGTACACGACCTTTTAAAAAAGCTGATATTTTATTATAGATTTTGTTTAAGGAAAAAATCGCACCCACGCACGCATGCACGGCATTTAGGTAC
This sequence comes from Teleogryllus oceanicus, assembly GCA_964035755.1. Classification (NCBI taxonomy): domain Eukaryota; kingdom Metazoa; phylum Arthropoda; class Insecta; order Orthoptera; family Gryllidae; genus Teleogryllus; species Teleogryllus oceanicus. The sequence goes on from CAXIVR010000001.1 coordinate 241,262,305, forward strand.
TCGAAAAACTTTTTAAATGGCATTCTGGTACATCGGGAATAATTATTAAATTATATTATTAATATATAACAATTTCTATTAAATTAATAGTTAATTTAGGGCGCGTTCCGGGACCAAAAATAGACCTTTAGGTAACATAAGATTTTGAAAAAATCTTGTTTTCGCATATTAGGGCTCCAAAAAGCAGTTCCGATGAAAAATCGCCACGTTCCTTCGCAACATTACAATACTATATCTTCACTCGAAACAAGTGGTGGTGGAACATAATAAGTGGTGGAACAAGAGCACATACTTTCTCGCATCATTTCTACCTTTTGCAATTTTCGAAAATTCAGAGAGGTATGAAAACGAGATCTGCGCCATTCTTTTAAGGGTCCAGTGTGAAAAAACTTGAAACTATATTTTAAGAAAATGTTTTTTTATAATTTTTATTGACTTCAAGTAGAAATTTCGCGAAAACTATCCTTTTTCAAAAAATTGCACATGATCTTTTTTAAGATCAGATTTTTTTTTAAAACTTAAATTTTGTGGCTTTGCAATGTTACTTTTTTTGCAAATTTCGAAAATACAGTGTTCTTCGGAAATGAGATTATCACCGAGTGTTTTTTACCATTCTTTAATACACACCAGGAGAAAATTTAAAGAAAAAAATTGGAACCGTTTTTGAGAAAATAATTGTATACAAAATTGCCTAAATTTCACTCCTAATTACTCAAAAACTACTTATATTTTCTAAAATTGTTCAAAACCTCTTTCCATCAATCACCGCTTTTCAACAAATTTTATTAAGAAAAAATATTTATCTTCAATATTGTTGTTGTAGGGAGACACCGACCAAAATGTTGAACTTTTTTGTTATTTTCGAAACATTAGAGATTTCAACGACAGTGAGATCTAAGCCATTTTAAGCTAAGTTTTGTACACCCTGAAAGGACAAAGCTCAATCAAACAATTTGGAGCCATTTTTGAGAAAACTTGAAAATATTGAAAATGTTTATGTAAAATACCTCCAAAAAACAAATACCCGTTTCAAACTAGCAGGGCCTGGAGTTCCTTTTAATCGATCAGGGAATATCAATTTTGGAGAAAATTATCTGAAAAGTTTAGGCGCTAGCGTTGACCATGTACAGACGAACAAGACACGGACAATTGCGGATGGATAGACAGGGAGATGTTTTTATTGTCAATCGATTTTTCAGTAACAAGCACCTACCAAACATGGATTCTGACTACACAATATGCCATGGAAAGTAATTTACTTTATATGAGCAAGATTTATCCACTTTTTCGTTACCAAGGCCAGACAATACAGTTTTTTCTGTTGAAAAACCGATTTTTCCGAGCCTTAATTACATTACTTTCTCTTCTTGCGAAGTAAGGCGAGAAAGTAAAATTAGTAACATCCTTCATGACTACTTTCTTCAATGTTTCTAATGGACCAACTCGGTAGTGCTCGTAGGAACTAACAAACTACTGTATAATGTAACTTTTTATTTAAAATTCGCCATATGTAGACCCTTAATGTAAACAATTACTTAGTCCTATTGATACACATAAAAGAATTCAGATAACTTGAAATGTAACTTACTTAAAATTGTGATACATCTTTGTCTGAGTAATGAAATTTGCTATTAATATTGCGTTAATACATAATGCATCTTGTGAGTACGGAAAAAAACACGTTCTTTGAATGGTTGAGTACACATTTTCAAATGATTTCCAAAAGAGAATCCACATCTCGCTTAAATATTTTAAGAATATACCTAACAATGGTATGTTTAAATATCCTGTGAAAAGCAAGTTCCTTGAAAACAGAATCAAAGCTCTGAGGTAGCTGCTTCACTCGGAGTGTACACGTCTCTTCGCTGTTTGCACCGCATGGATGCTTAAAGAAACAATACACTACATCCATCAACTAGCAGCCACTACATCACAAGCAAGGAGTTTAAGTTTTCGGCGACAATTATCTAAAATTCTTGTTAAGATGGACAGTGACGACAGAAAACCCAGAAATCCTACGTTTGCAGAAACAGAAAAACTATTAATTAAGTTCAATCAATTACATGCCGAACAAGAAGAAATGATTCGCGATCTAGATAACTTGGAGAAAGATTTGAACCCAAATTTGACGATTAAGAAATATTAACGGGGAAAATTTTTGCTAAGAATTGAAGACGATAAAGTGCGCATTTTGAAAGCTAAGGAAATAATTCCCACCTTGGAGAAAGAAAAACTGAAAAAAGATCAAGAACTCGACTCTTTGAGAAAAAGAATTGTTCAGCAAAACGAAGAAATGGTTGAATTTAAGAAAAAAATCTAAAAATCCCTTATGTGCCGTCAACTAGTTACGGAGAAAAATCATAGATCTGTTAAATATTTTATCAAGCGACTCCATGTCCAGTACAACCTTCTGACACAAATGGTAAGTCTGAAATATATTTTGAGATTCATCTATTTGTAAATTGATCTTTATATTGTAAAATAACAATTAATATAATAGCAACATTTTTTGACAATAGTTGTTTGTAAATAAATCTTTGTATTGTTTCAGTGCAGTGATATTAAATATAGCCCTCTAAAAAAGCATTACTTATGTGCACAAAGAAGCAAAGGGTAACTTATTACAAACATGTTACACAATATTAAGAACAATTCCATCAGAGGTGTTGTATTGACATTTGTCACCAAAAGTGAACAAGACTGCTATCAAAATTGTGATTTTTAACAACAGACAGTAAAAATCTATAGGAGAAGGAACCATAAATAAGAATGTAACAATTAAAAAATAAGATTAAGATTTTAACTGGCATGTTATGTTTTAGAGTCCATATTCAATACAATTTGCAACAGATATATATTGCTTATTGTTGTGAAAACTATGTTGTCATATCCATCACAAAGTAAAATGTTATTCTGAACTGAGCAACTGTCTTGTAATTCATAACTTACTCATTGTGCAATATTATAAAATTCAGTGTGTGTAATAAAAGCCTTATATTAAATTTCTCTTTTCATGTTTGTATTTGTGGAATTCATGAAAATGTAATATCTACGTTTTGTGAAAATAGTTTGGATCATTTTTAAACTACTACCTTTCCTGCCCTATAACCAAATTACAATACAAAATTTAGTGTTTTACAAATTTAATTATTTGTTCATGACAACAAATTGAAGAATAATTTGTTTACTTTGATATTAAAACATGATATTTTAAAAATATGGTCCAATAACCATGCAAATATAATAATAAAAATAGGTAGCTGCCAAATGGTAATAAAAATATATGAATAAAATACTATACTTAAATCACAATTTAGGTATATTTATATACACATTCAAAATGCCAATATATATCTGTATGATGTATATTGAAAAAGCTTATCAAATTGATAATCAAGCATAAATACACTCAAGGTTTAGAATGAAAATTAAAACATAAACCCATTTTATGTGAGAAATTAATTTGGCTGTGTAGTATACTGATAGATTAAATGAAAACTTGATTAAATTTAGCATTTAATTTTTAGTGATTGTATTGTTATAAAGCTTTCCATTACCATTTCTACTGCAGGATCACCATTTCCAATGCATGTCCAATTGCTCATTTAATAAATATTTGCTGATTTAAGGTTTTTGATAACTTGTAATAACTTAATACAGAATATCCAACTCTGTACTCCCAATTACTCTGTAAATAAGAATTTCAAAGCAATAGAATCAATAAAAAAACTTATCATTGCATAATGTGCCCATACGGATTTTAGTTAGTCAATGGGTAAATGTTATGCCATTATTTTTTAATTTTTTACTTCTGTTCATTTATAATTTGAATATTACTATTTTTTTAATTCTGCAAATTCAAAGACTAATTGCTTTTTTGAAAAAGCATAATGTTTCAAAAATTTAACATTTATATTTATGTGATAAAAGTAAGTTTTGGTAAGATTAAAGGGATGAGTTATTTTGCAAATCTAAATATGAAATTCCTTCCCTATAATTTCTAGCTATCTTCAATGAACAATTCAATATCATATATGAGAAGGGAAGTAATACTGAGCAACAACATAATTAACACAGGAATTCCCAGTCCACAGGAATCCCCTACAAGTGACAGAATATTATAGCTGTATTAAATACCCAGCACAATTGATGATATTCATTTATAATGCAATTCCTTTCTATGTCCTATTATTATTTACACATTCCAGAAATGTAGTTCCTGCTATAATAATTGCAGGAAGTTTTGGGATATATTTTTAAAACTACTTCTCAATATCCTTCTTGTATTTCCCTATGATCTTGGTTCAATTTCAAAATTAATTAAATACGAAATTCAAGAAATTGTACTAAGGTATTATTGAAACTTGCCACTTTGTGAACCTAACAATACATCTTTAATTTTTATATTTGGAAGCAGGTGTTTCTTCATTCAAATTTGAGCTGTCACGTACAAGTGACACCAGATGGTGTGCCCACACGAATATTAGTATGTCAATGTGTTATTTCTTTTTTTAGATATTGTTTCTGAACTGTTTACTTCTTTTACAGTTTGAAGATTAATGTTTTTTTTTTTAATTTCTGTAAATTCAAATACTATTTGCTGTAAAAGTTAGTGGGCATCATGTCTCAAAAATTTAATATTTATATTTATATGATACAAGATTTTTCTTTTGCAAGACTAAAGGAATTAGTTATTTTTTAAATACTAAATGTGCATTTCTTTCCATATGTTTTTCATTCTCCAATTAATGATACCATGCTACCAACAGTGTATGTAGTGGAGTGCAGTAATACTGAGCAGCATTATAAATGCAAGTTATTGGTTTATTGTTTTGTTGTAAATTAAAAAAGTGATGTAGTTTTTATTCACAATATATCTTACAGTAATGCAAATGCACAGTAGAAAAATAAAAAATTTCCCAAACTCTTAAGTGCAAAACAAATAAATTCAACAACCAAACTACCCACTTTTAATTATAGGAACAAGAAAAACATATTCATCATAGCAAATTGTTGCTATTGTGGAAACCTCAGGCACACAATATTATAATACTAGATGAACGTGCACCAGTGCTTCCAACCAGCAATTAGTTTTCTCTCCTTAAGAGATGAACTGGGGTTCTTTGAGACAGCACACAATTTATGTTACTCCTACATCACTACAAGCCTCACAGAAGATCTCACACTTACCAATTCTTTAAAAACTTGTGACGCTACAACTGCATGTACTTTCTCGCCATATTTTCACACAAAATTATGTGTAAAGTTACCCAAATTTTCGAAAAATTGTACATGGTTTCATAATATATCTTTAAGGAATAGATTTCATCAAAGGAAACAATTTCTATCTTTAATATTTGTGGTAGTGCAGTGGATGGGGAGCCAAAAGGGGCGGGGGTAAAAGGTGAGGCAGAAGATTTAATTTTTTTAATTTGTTTATATAGTTTTTAGTAAAAAAAACACCTAAGTTTTCCAACTTGAAATACTTCCAGAAAAGTTTTGCTAGCCAAAGAAAGGAAAAAAAATCCGGGAGTTTTTAATGGTTGATCTTAGCTTAAAATGGTTGTGTACAATTTTAAAAGCCCAAAACTACTAACAGACTCTCTAATAAGGTATTTTTAAACTCTTAAGACCATTATCAATAAAAAGCGATTAGATACTATTTTTTTTAACTTACTGAGGTTACACTCGCGTTTGAAAGTTCCGGTAAAAGTGACAGTAGGCCTATATCTTCTGCAAACTAATATGATATACATGTATTGTCTTCTTAATCTTCTTCTTCTTCTTCTTCTTCTTCTTCTTCTTCGTAGTCGTCTTCTTCGCCGTCTTCTTCCTCTTCTTCTTCTTCATCGTCTTCTTCTTCTCCGTCATCGTCGTCTTCTTCGTCGTCGTCTCCTTCGTCGTCGTCTTCGTCGTCTTCTTTGTCTTCTTCTTCGTCGTCTTCTTCTTCTTCTTCTTCTTCTTCGTCTTCTTCTTCGTCGTCTCGTCTTCTCTCTTCGTCTCTTCTTCTTCTTTTTCTTCTTCTTCTTCGTCTTCTTCTTATCGGCCTGCACAATTTCTTTTGTCAGGAAAGGTTCCGAGCCCATTCATATTGACGAATTTTATCGGCATTATCGATGGTTTCAAGGATAATTTCATTAACCTTGTGGATTTTATTATTATTATTATTATTATTATTATTATTATTATTATTATTATTATTATTTTCTCAGTAAGCATTGAAAACCTTTAATCTTACGAGTTAATTTATCACCAGTGCCTAAGTCGTATTAACTTTAATGATACGACTTAGGCACTGGCAAATGGAACTGATTATGACAAATCTGGGGAAATACGGAGAAGAAATTCATCTTTGTCCGTCGTTCAATTTAAGAATTTTCGCACAAGGTGGCAAGTCTGGAGGATTAAAGCTTTTTGGAATGTTATGTAGATTCCTTTTGATAATCCTGTTTGTGTAAGACCTGAAGCAAATCGGTCCGTTACTCTTTTTTTAACCAAAACTTTTCCGGAAGTACTTCGAGGTGGAAAACTTAAGGTTTTCCTACTAATAACAATATAAACAAAATTATTCTTCTACCTCACCGTTTGCAAGGCAATATGCCTTATCAGCTGCTCTATTGTAGGAAGTCTCTGAGAAATTTTTGAGCTTTTGCAATTTTCGAAAAATTAGAGTTTTTAACGAACGTGAGACCTGTACCATTCACATAAACGTCCTTCACACTATCCAACAACAAAATTTAATCAAAATCGATAGTCATTTTTTTTTTATTGGAAAGATGTGTCAGGGACTTCATGTAAAGTACCCCCCAAAATTAAAATATCGGTTTCAAATTCAAGGGACCGCAAGGATCCAGCCAGATCGATTGGGCAATAAATTTTGGAGAAATTGGCAGAACGTTTTAGCCGCTAACGCACAGACGGACTGACGGGTAGACGGAAGAACGGACGGACGGAGGGACGGACGGACGGACGGACGGACGGACGGACGGACGGACGGACGGACGGACGGACGGACGGACGGACGGACGGACGACGGACGGATGGACGGATAGACGGACGGGCGGGACGGACGGACGGACGGAGAACAGACGTTTTGCCGTCATTCGATTTTTCGGTGTCAAGGACCCAGAAAACGTGGATTCTGGCTACATCACGTGTTAGAGGATTTTTTCTAAATTTAGCAAATGGATTTATCTACTTTTTTGTTACCAGGACCCTGTAATGAGAGTTTTCTGCCAAAAAGTCGCGTTTTTTTTGCGCAGCATTACATAACTTTCAACTCCGTAGCGAGAAAGTAAAAATTAAACAGTTCCAATTTTCAAAAATTCAGACTTTTCATTTACATTATTTCAAGTTCTAGTTCCAAAGAACAATTAGCATTAAGAAAAAAACATATCTTCGATATTAAAATTGTGTAAAGATGCCAGTGGCGTAACTACCGCCGGCCCGGCAGATGCAATTATCTGGTGCCCTGGGACACAAGGGGGCCGCAAAAACAATTTGTTTTGTATAACTGAATACTCTTTAAAGTCCCTTTCTGCAAGCGATTTGCATATTACCATTAATCGACAAGTGTATAATTTGAATTACTTATTTTATTAGGAGGACATGATATTTTCCAAATTTGTAATTTGACATCCCGAGACCCCAGTTATGTATTGCTTCATTTAAAGTTTTGGGAGGCTCTATTCTGGGTTTTATTACACTTGATTTGAAACAAAGCGGAAGTCCCCAGGGCTCGATGAATTTTGTGATTGATTATGATTAATAAAGTTTTCAGCACGCTTGTTTTTAGTAGGTCAACATTTTTTGAAGAGAGGCCCAGTTTAGTTTTTGAACCGGGACCCCGAAAGGGCTACTCACTCCACTGGAAGGTACATAAAAATTTTGAACTTTAGCCATTTTCGAAAATTAAGAGATTTCAACGAATCTGCCCAAATTTTAAGCGTTTCTTATGTTATCCAAGGGGAAAGTTTATTTTTAAAAAATTGCATCTATTGATGCGCAAATTTTGAAAATGTTGAAGGTTCTCATAAAGTATCCGAAAAAAATCCGTTTCAATCTCGCTGGACCTTCAGTTGGTCCAGATCGATGAATATCAATTTTGGAGAAAAGTGTCCGAACCATTCAGGTACTAACATCCACCAGAGACATTGGTGACGAGACATTTTGCCGTTAATCAATTTTTCGGTATCAAGGTGTCACAAAATATGAATTATGACCACGCAACGTAATAGAAGAAGTCTTTCACTAGTGGAACAAAGTCCATAAACTTTTTTGATGTAAGTATGAAGTAAGGCACAAAAGTAAAAGAACACTTTCCTGTGGCAAACCGCTATCATTTGCATAGAGCCACAACATTTTCAAAAATAGTCTTTGAAATAAAATCATGTTTGAGTAGATTTTGCCTAATTTGGGATGAAATTTACGCAATTTTAAAACAATTATTTCTCCAAAATTTCTCTAAATTTTTTCATTAAATATTTTCCTAGTATGTAGCACAAGACGCTAACAAAGTAGTGCTGATCCCACTTTCTGGGAACTCTCTATGCTTTTAAAAATTACAATAATAATAATAATAATAATAATAATAATAATAATAATAATAATAATAATAATAATAATAATAATAATGTACCGTTTTGATGATATAGTATTTTCGTTTATTTAGTTATTTATTTATATACAGAAAATGTTTTAAAAATACAGAGCTTTAAAAAAGATCACATACATAATCTTGCAAAAACGAATAGTTTTCCGTCATATCTGCGAGAAGTTATTTCTCAAAAACGGTTCCAAATTTTTTCTTTATTTTTTTCCACAAACAGAGGTTTTAAACTGGCACAGATTTCATTTTCGTTGAACTCGCTGAATTTTAAATAGAAATAAGAATAATATTAATTAGAAATAATGCAAAAAAACTCTAGATTTTTAAGCGACGGGAAAGTTGATTTCGCCATGTGGAGACTGGTAAAGTAAAGGTAACGTGCATAGCGTATTGGATGGATTAAATTTTTATTCTGAATCATTATTTTTTTTTCTGAAAGTCTTCTAATGTATGTATTTAGGTTTTCTATTTTCAGTTCGTTTCAAATTTGTTTATTCGATACAAACCATGGTACTTTATGCGTCTTAAAAATTTACTTTACACTACTTGGATTTTCTCTAAGTTACTTTTTGCGGCCCCATCCCATACAGGGCAAGTATAAGTAAGCGATGGTCTAACAATTGATTTGAATAATCTTATCCCACATTCTATGCTTAGTCAAGAGTGGATATTTATGAGTGGATATAATTTGCTATTTTCACGTGTTTTATTGGCAATTTCTTTAATATGATATTCCCATGTTAGTTTTTGGTCTAGAAGCACTCCTAAATATCTCACTGGTTGATCTTTTTTTTCCATTTTAAAACACATTTTTAATTTTTAGTGGGTTGAGCATTTTAGGTCTTCGTAGCGTAAATATCTTGGGTTGTGATTTAGTGAGATTTATTTTTATTTGCCAATTTGAGCACCAATTTATAAACGAATCTAATGATTTTTGTAGAATTTCTCTACCTTGATCCACATCTTTGTTTGTTGTGGACAGTGCTGTGTCATCAGCGAAACATGCTATTTCTGTTCTTTCTATCTCAGGGTAGTCTGCGACCTAAATGTTAAAGAGGGTTAGTGAGAGCGATGACCCTTGAGGAACTCCTACTTGCGTGATTTTTTTATCTGATAAGGTATTATCCACTTTCACATTGAAAGAACGGCGGAAAAGCCTTAACTGAAGCCATAAACGTTGTGAGTTCATAAAATATACACCGAAACATGCAATTCAAAATGATATTTTTAGGAAAATGGAATTTTCTTTCGGATAGAGCTATTGTGATTTGAAATAGTACTGAAAATTATTTAAATATCGATCTTTAACTAAGGCGAGCGTTTTAATAAGTCAAGAAATAGTCATTTTTCTAAACATCAGATAGCCAATTATGACATTGGCGTTGACATGGAGGCAGGAAACTCATATTGTAGGAAAGGATGTCGGTTTCTGCACGACGCTTTACGAAACACTGAATAATAACGGAAGCTGCACGCTCGTGTACACTCGAAAATTCGATACAATAATCCGAATAGAGTAATTTGTGCGAAACATGGTGGCAATAACCAAGCTACGCTCACGAACTCGTGAGTAGAAACAGGGTATTACGTGGAGATATGTTATAATGTCTATCGTTGCCTCTCACGACTATATTGAGGTTGAGTGTTTCGATGATCAGTACTTTCTGTTTCTACTTCTCGCTGAAGATCACGAGAAAGATTGTAATTAAGGCCGAAATACTTTGCCAAGGAATCTATTTCGTGGTATTTTGAAAAATATTATGCTAGTTAATAGATGTACAGCGATTTTCGAAATTGGAATTCGATTTTCCCAACTTCTTATAAATATTTATTAATATTTTATATCGAAAACCAGAAGTAGAAATATGCAATTTAAGCCACATCATATTTTAAATAGGTAAAATATCGTCGAGGTACTAGTACATTACGACACTTGGTTTAAGATCCAACTGTGTACAACTAATGTACTTTTCCCGTTAAATTTGGTTTACTTTCTCATAAATAACATCGAAACAATGTCGCATTCAGAACGAAATCGCATCTTACGACAAATTTCTGGCCTGAAAGTAGCTTTTTTTTATATCAATATTTGTCCCTGTCACCACATGTGCCTTTCAATTATTCCATTACTATTATACAATAATCAACAAGCAGTTTGCCGGATACACCCGAAACGTTAAAAATGGTGTTTACAGTGATGTATTACGTGATACAAGGGCAATACTTTTTTCGATAAAGTGAAAAAAAAAACAGTTGAAAGGTAGGTACTGCAGTGCCCTAAGGATTCGCAATTAGCTTGGATATACCTGGAATACTGATGGGCAGAGAAGCGTAATGATTTCCTGGGATACTATTCTTCATCATATTTGTCCATATTTGCGTCAATTTATTCTCAGGATCTTTAGGTACGCATCCTATGTTTGTTAGAGTGGTACATTTTGTGATCCCGCAAGATACAGAGTGATAATGTTGCAGATGCATTCCTGCAGCGCTGTTCATCAGACAAGCACGCCAGCAATGGCCAGTGCGTCGCATCACCATGTGAACGTTATTCCACTCCCTTGAAAATGTACAGGAGCTCTTATCCTTATCTGTACAACACGGAAAACAATAGACTCACTTCCGCGAGATTGTAGTGAACGACAACACGAACCTGCGAGCGAAATCACGTCATATTTATCGGTACCTAAAACTTTTAAGGCGTAATTGACGCTTCGCTGCAGTTGTGTGCATGTCCAAGTTCATGACGAGGTTCTGTTGATTGATTGATTACTAGGGATTCTGAGCACGTCAACTGCCAATGTCTTTAGCCCATAAGTGTGGTACGAGCTTTTGCTAGGGAGGTGGTTGTGATCTTCCCCCACTGGCTGGTGAGATCCGGCGCCGACCTACGTCGGCTTACGGGGATTTTCCCCATCCATGTATTTCCCACCAGCGGGGCACTGCCCCTGACAGGACAAGCTCTAAGCTCTCGAGTGGTCTCTCGACATAGTGTAATGCATGTTAGTGTGAGTATAAGTAAAGGGGTGGGGATAGGGCAAGGAGGAGGAAGGAAGGACCGCTCACGGTTCATTTGTTGGAGTTCTGGGGCATTCGCCTGGCGTTGACCGGAGAAAACACGCAACACTAGCGATCAGAGCAGCAGGCCACAAGAATTCTCCAGTCAGCCGTTGAAGTCGACCCGGCTGCCTAGCCTGTGTCAAAAATCCTGCCAACGCCGGGATTCGACCCCAGGACTTTCGTTGAGATCCCCAGGACCTTCGCAGTGACTTGAGTTGATGCACTGAACCACCTTTGCCGTTGGTATTGATACGGAAAATCGCTGAAAACTACCGATCAGAGCAGCCGGCTGCTGGAATTCTTCACACAGCGGCTGAATTCGAACTTGCTATGTTCGAACTAGCTATTGAAAATCCGCCAACATCGGTGTTCGAATCCTAGAGCCTCCCGGTCAGAGGAGCTGCGGAGTCAGCTGCAATAATGGCTGTGAGCTTATCTCAGCAGCTATGAAATATTTTAATTTTAATACAATGAAAAAAGAGTTTGAGGCCGGATAAATACTATTTTTTATGTTCTCCACTTTCTCACACACACTCACTCTTTCTTACTCACGTTGTGAAAAGAAAGTATTGTAATGCTGGGTAAAGTGTCGATTTTTAATCAGAAAATCTCGTATTGTGAGGCCCTGATATCTGAGAAAAATGAATAATCTTTTTTTTTTTACTTTTATTTCTTCCCTTTACACTTTCGTTTTTCGGGGGATTGAAGGATACAATGTTAATTATAATTAATCTATTTGGCCATCCTCAGGCGAATCCTCAGGCGAATCTCACTATAATCCTTCACTACTTTTAAAATTTCGTATTTATATACTACCTTGACTATGAGAAGTTAACATTTATTGTTTAGAAGTTGAGGGGGTGTTTGTGGGAAACGGGGCACACGATTTTGTAAATTAGGGAGGGAGAAAACGATCATAGGGGAAATTGGATCTAATACGCAAAGAATAATGTGCGTTTTGACACAGAATGAATAAAGGAGTGTTAAGACATGCCTGGAGTAATTTTCTTTCTTTTTTCTTTTTAGATTTGTGAGATGAATTCAGATAGTGGTGGATTTGTGGATTGGTAATGTACTTTGGAGCTCTCAAGGTTTTCCTTAGATATTGGTTTTGGATGATCTTTAAAATAGATAGGTTGGACGTTTCTATGTTGCGCGATATTGGACATGCATATGACATTGTGGCTCTTGTTAGCATTAGTTAGCATTTTATACATAAGTAACGCAGTTTCTGTTCTTTTTTATTGATTTATGTTGGTTGTAAATAGGTCAGTTTAAGTTACAATTTTACATATCTCTGGAAAGCTTACGTGCTAACTTAATATAAGTTACAAACATAAGTTAAGTTAAAACATACTTCTAAAACGTAAATCTAACATAAAGTTGAGGATTCCCTATTGGGTCCTCTATTCAGTTTCGAATTCGGAGAAGATTTTTAGGAATATATTGTAGGGATATCTGTTTTTTTTTATTCTGGTGTGGTTAGGATTTTTTACGAGTCTGAAGGTTGCAAGAGAAGGGATTTGGGGGTAAAAGTGTTATGTTCAGAATAATTGCCGCTTTTCACACACAAAGATTTATTACAATTAACCGCAGAAAGTACACTGGTCACAATTCCAAAAACCAACAGAGCATACCAAATCACAAGCCAAAAAAAAAAAAAAGTCCGGGAGATATACCAAAAACAAGCTATGTCGACCCAAGAAATCTACACGGTACAATCTCCACACTCAATTCCACTCGATACACGGTCACTAGCGTTCTGACCCTCTGCCTGGCGGCGCTCGCTTTTAAAACGGGCGGCGCCGCAGATTCGCTGCACCGCTCCTGGCTCTCCGGCCAGCCTTCCTTCTCAGCTCGGGCGGCGCCTTTTCCGCTTCGCTGCCTCTGCCTACTTCCTCGGTAGCCGCTGAGCGCTGCCACCTTGGCGCGCTCTTCAAATGCGGATATACAGCAGCAACAAAAAGTTAAAAGGTAAATGTTAGACGCTAGGTATGTGATGTCATGTTCAGTGGGCTCTAAGTTCACTTCTTTATGAATCTCATGATTGGTGACAAACCACAGTGCATTGGATATTGTTCTGAGAAATTGTTTCTGAATGATTTGTAATTTTTTTAGATTGGTTTTTGCGGCATTTATCCAAATGGGACAGGCCACAGCAGCAACGGTCTTAGAATGGTTTTATATATTGCAACTGAAGAGTGATATGGTAATGGGCTGTTACTGAAGATTCGAGTTTTTAATTGCAGTAGTTTTATTTTAGCTTTTTTGTTTTTTCCTCGATGTGCTGTATCCAATTCAGTTTAGTGTCCAAGTTTAATCCGAGGTATTTAACAGGCTTTTTAGGGGAGTACCAGTGTATTGAATTATTATTTATTGTTAGGGGTGGGAGAAGTGTAGTGTTTTAGCGTAAATATTTTTGTCGCGGTTTTGGTTGGATTCAGTTATATATTAAGGTTGAATGCCCAGTTATCGAGTAGGTTGAGGCATATTTGTATTCTATTTCTGATGTCGATGATAATATTAGAGTTATGAGTTCCCAGAAGAGAATATTGCTGTCTCCCGCAAATTGGGCTACGTGAATGTTCATTAATTTAGGAAGATCTGCAACGTATAAGTTGAATAGGTTTTGGGGGAGTCCTACGTTAATTAGTCTAGGGTTCGAATGGTGATTATTGACGTTAACGGAAAAAGTTCTATTGTTGAGAAAGCCATTCTTCTTCTTCTTCTTCTTCTACACCACTTCCTAGTAGGTCATAGACCTGTTCCATTCCTTGGATTTAAAAGCATTCGTGCTATCGTCGCCTTGCTCTTCCAGGAATCTTCTTCCCACAGGTCTATTGTCTCTCGAGACCTCTTACAATACTGTCTTCATTCATTCTATCAATGTGTTGATTCCATTCTCTCCTACGTGATATTATCCATTCGGAAATGGGACTAATTCCACATGTTGTTCTAATGTTATCATTTATTTCTCTATCCAAGAACGTTTTGTTTAAAATTTTGCTCAACACACGCATTTCTAACACTTCTGACATTGCATGCTTTTTGTTTCACCTCGTGTCTCTGCTGCACATATTAAAATCGATCTAACTACTGGTTTATATATTCTTACTTTTGAGTCTTGTCTCAAATATTTGTTGTACCACACTGAGTAGGTCAAGCAGCCGGAAATTCTGTTTCCTTTCATGACTTGTTCTTTTTACCTCCTTATTCACCTGTCCTGAGGTAGTGATCACTATCCCCAAGTATTTTGTTTCCAACACTTGCTCTATTTGTTGATCATTTGCCACGATCTAACATCGAATAGGATCTTTCGCTATTGTCATACTTATAGTTTATTGGGTGGAGATTGTCAAATTATCGTTCCGGGTGGTTTTTTGAGTTACAATTTATTATATTTTTTTTTAAATTTCGGAGGGTGAAGTTTAATGCATTTTTTTAGGTTTGTATTCTTGTTCTAATGCTGATTTGGTTATAGTGATGTGTCCAGGGTGAAAATTAGTGTTATTGATAGTAACAGTTGAAGCGAAGTAGTTCGTTTGTTCTTCTGATTTTTGGTAGGATGTGTAAGCTTTATCTGTTGTTGAGTTTAGAGGAGGTATCATGTTTTTCTTCTTGAGTATTTTCCTTGTGAATTGCCACATAGTGTTATTATTTGCGCGGAGTAATTGGATTAAGTTATGATAGTGTAGGTGATTGAAGTTAATTATAAGTATTTTTACATTTGTTATCAGGTTTAGTTCTCTCTTTAGTCCAGGTGTTCTTAATCGGTACCAAAGTCTTTGAGTTTTATTTTTTATCGAAATTGCTTTTATTATTTCTTTGGGTAATGTTTTATGTCTGGTTGTTTTTGAGTTGGGTGGAGTGGTTAATTGTGGACTTTCAAGAGTGGAGTTTATTAATTCGCTGAAGTGAGGGATGGATTGATCTATCCTCAGCGGGCTTTCTGATATTTTTATTTTGGGCAAAGAATGTATTGAAGTTTCTCGAAATTTGTCCCAATTAATTTTTAGTGAGTTTGCTTTAGGGGCGAAGGCGTGTTGCTATGTTAGTTGGTGTGCAGTAATAATTACCGAGATATGATCAGAGTCGAGTTCGAAAGTAGGTGTAGAGTCGAACTTAATATTAGTATTTGTGATACCTGTGTCTAGGATGTCCGGTTTCCGAGTGCGATCCTGAGAGTAGTATACAGGTTCCGAGGGAGTATTTTTAGATTTGAAATGTTTATTGGTTGAGCTAGTATAGTTGGGAGCTGACTTGATTGCGAGGCTGAGGAATGCTCCCCGTATTCTTGGAAACTGCCCTCCCCCCTCGCCTAGTCGGCAACTATTAGCTAGCTCACGTACATTGCTCCAAGTGTCCACAGGCAAAAATTAAAACGGCAAACGAGAATAAATAAAAAAGTTAATTCAAAGACACCCCACTCCCCGCACGCAAACAAGTCATCTCCAGACTCTACTTTCCCGTTGCGAGTACTAGTTTGACATCCCCAGCTTGAGTGTTTTGAATTAAGTTCACTCAACAGTAAAGTTTTCTCAGCAGGATGAAATAAATTAGGAAAATTTTCATTTAGAATTTTTACTGGTGGCTCGGGGGGGGGGCTTATAACTTCTTATTATTTTCCATGGTTGGCTATTTATATGGGTTTGGATAGTTTCTGTACTAAGAATGGAAATTCTGTTGACGGGGTATAGTTTAAAAATGTTTGGCCGTGTTTTATTGAATTTCAGGTCTCCAGGTTAACCTTTCATCAAGTAAGACACGTTGGTATTTGGCAGGTGAAGAATGAGGAAGCTTCGGGACATCGATATTACTTATTCGAAAGAGTGTGGGGAAGAGAGGAAATCTGAATTGATTGACTGTTAGTGATTCCGGGCGCGTCAACTACCGAGGTCATTAGCGCCGTAAGTGCAGTGCATAAGTTTTCATCGGGAGGTGGCGGTGATCTTCCCTCACTAGATGGCGAGATTCAGCGCCGACCTACCGTCGACTAGCGGGGTTTTCCCCAACCAGGTACCTCCCACCAGCGGGGCACCGCCCCAGTCGGGACAAGTTGTAAGTTCCCGACCGATCTCCCGGCATGTGTACAAGTGAAGTGCATGTTAGTGTAAGTGAGCGTGTAAGGGATGAGGATAGGACAAGGAAGAGGAGGGAAGGATCGTGCGTGGTCCGTGGCCCGTTTGTTAGTGTACTGCTCCGGCATTTGGCTGGTGTTGATGGGAGAAATCACGGAAAACTACCGATCAGAGCAGCCGGCCACTAGAATTGTTCTCTAGACAGTGACTGAATTCGACCTAGCTGAAAAGGTAGTGTTGAAAATCCTGCCGCCGTCGGGACTTGAACCTAGGACCTCTCGGTCAACGGCACTGCAGTGACATCAGTTGAGATGAGCACTGAGCCACCGCTCCCTGTAGGAAGTCTGAATGTGAATAATTTGTATTATGGTTTTAAGAGATTAATTTTAATTCGCAATTTTGGGGTCCATTTCGTATACACGTAAATGCAGGATTGTATATAATCAAAGGCGCTGGTTGATATCAGTATGTGAAATGAAAATAGCGGTGTCGTCACCATACAGAACTATATTTGCTTCGTGTGGTGTTGCATAATTTGCTGTAAAAATATACAAAAGTGAGTCCGAATAACCCAGGAAAACGTCGGGGTTCCACAGGCGTCCCGGAACCTTCCCAGGAGCTGGCAGCATTCCATTCTTATTTTTTTTAGTCTGCGAAATTATTTCATATTATTTTGAAGGTGTCGGCATTGTAAATTGGCTATTCGCTTTAGATCTTGGTTTACAGTATATAAGACGTCTGTGTCATAATTCTGTTCTCCTGGATATTGTGACTGTTGGCTACGTTTATGACTTTCTCTTTTGCATTTTGTTGGAAATAAAATTGTAGTTCTTGAACTTTGTACTCATTCTTTTTAATAGTAGTATATAACAGTTACTGAAAGCCTTGAGGGACGCATGCGCGAATGGAGTAAAGCGGTAACAAATCATTTTCTGTTACTTGAAAATACCTATCTATGAGAAAACTCCACATTATTTTTTGTAGTTAATCAGGCATACAAATTTCACGTAGTTTGCACATCTGTCCATCGTACCACACTCGGTCGAATGCCGTGAAATATCTAAAAAGAAATCTGCTGAGTAATTTTTACTTTCTTTCATTTACTTCGCAAGAAGAGAAGGTTGCGCCGGAATCACTTGCGAAAATCGTGCGCCGGAAAAGGTAGAAATATTCTTATTGCCGGGCCCTGGTGACGTAAAAGTGGATAAATCCTGTTGTTATATATAAGAAAAATTACTTACTCTAAGACGGTGTAGTCAGAAACAGTGTTTTGTGGATCTTTGATACCGAAAAATCGATTGCCGGCAAAATTCTCCATCTATCCGTCTGTCCATGGTCAACGATAGCATATAAATCGTTCAGCCGATTTTCTCCCAATCTGATATTCCCCGAGCGATCTGAACGAACTCGAGGCTCTGGGAGTTTCACACGGATGTTTTAATTTTTGAGGGTACTTTACATAAAGCCTCAAAAGTATTTTCCAAATTTTCTCAAAAATGGCTCTAAATTTTTTAATAAACTTTGTCCTCGGATAGCGTAAACGATACTTAAGAGAATGGTCTCATGTTCGTCAAAATTCAAGATTTTTTGAAAATTGGAAAAGTGCAATTTTTTGGCGACTTCCTACAACTATAATTTTGAAATTATAGATTCTTTCCCTTATGAAATCTGTTCTTGGTTGGTAGTTTAGTGATTCCGGGTCCGTCAACAGCTTTGGTCATTAGTCCCGTAAGTGTACTGCATGTTTTTTTCCTCGGGGACGGTGATCTTCCCCCGCTGGACGGCGAGATCCGGCGCCGACCTACCGTCGGCTAGCGGGGTTTCCCCTTAACCAGGTCTATCTCACCAGCGCGGCACCGTCTCAGCGGGGACAAGCGCTAAGCCCTCGACCGGTAATGCTCGCGGAATATGTGTATAGTGCATGGTAGTGTAAGTGTGCGAGTAAGGGGAGAGGATAGGACAAGGAAGAGGAAGGAAAGAGCGTGCGCGGTCCGTGGCCCGTTTGTTACGGTACTGCTCCGGCATTTGCCTGATGTTGATCGGAGAAACCACGGAAAACTACCGATCAGAGTAGCCGGTCGCCAGAATTCTCCCCCAGACAGCGACTGAAATCGACCTAGTTGAAAAGCTAGTGTCGAAAATCCTGCCGCTGTCAGGACTCGAACCTAGGACCTCTCGGTCAGAGGCGCTGCAGTGACATCAGTTGATGTACTGAGCTACCACTCCCGTTATATATGTTCTTTAAAGACAGATCTTGAAATAAGGTCATTTTCAATTTTTCGAAAATATGAGTAGTTTTTGCGTATTTTTACGCAAAATATAGGCAATTTAACGTTTTTAAACAATTTTTTCTCTAAAACGGCACCGAATTTTTTCTTTAGATTTTTTCCTCACTTTTTTCTCAAGGGGCGCTAAAAATATGGTGCTGGTCTCATATTCGGCGAACTCGCCGTTTTGCAAAATTTAATATTTCAAAACTACGAAATTGAATATAGAGATTTTTACTATAGAAAAATCCTATTATAAAAAATCATCTCTTTAAAAAATGTCATGTACAATTTTTTGAAAAACTAGTCGATTTACTGTAACTTGCGTCTAATAGTTATGAAATTTCTAAAAAAATTTTTTTTTCAAAAAGCGTCCCAAATTTTCCTTCAAATTTTTCCAGGGATTGAAGAAGAGACGCTTAAAAGAATGGCATGGGTCTCATTTTCGTTGAACTCTCTGAAATTTCGAAAATTGCAAATTTAGGAATAATGCGAAAGGGATGTACTGTTGTAGCACCATTGATTATCAGTAAAACTGTTTACTATGAGTTCGATAAGTCGCTGTAGTTGATGGGTTGTTGCACAATTAGATCTGATTCCGAATTATGTGTTGGCAATTTCATTAATTTTTTTATCATGCATTCTTTGAGTCTATTTTAAATCAGAATTTAAAAAAAATTGTTATTGAAGGAAGTATATTCAGGGGTCTGTAATAGCTTGAAGATTTGTTTGATTTTTTTATCTGGTTGGCCGAATGGAAGTATAACAGCCCGTTTCCATAAGAACAAATAATATCCTATTCTTAACGATGCTTTAAATATCGTTGTTATGCATGACACTGATTGTTCGAGGAAGCTTTTTTAATGCTTTGTTAGTAATGTTATCGTACCCGAGTGTCTTTCTAGTCTTGGAAAGTTTAATGATTTTTGCTACTTCTGAAATATAAATTATATTTATCTTCGTTGGGAAAGTGCACATAGAGAGTTCCATGTATACCACTGTTCTACTTCTGATTTGTAAATGGGATTATTTGTTGGGTTTGTGATGGGGACACTTTCTAGATACTCAGCTAATACCTTCGCTATTTCAAGGCTTAAGAATATCTTAAAGCTCCTGACCGGCCTCCCGGCATGTGTGGTAGTGTAGTGCATGTCAATGTAAGAGTGTGTAAGTAAAGGGTGAGGATAGGACAAGGAAGAGGAAGGAAACATCGCGCGCGGTCCGTGGCGCGTTTAATACACTACTACTCCGGTATTCGCCTGGTTTTGATCGGAGAAACCGCGAAAAACTACCGATCAGAGGCCGCTAGAATTCTCCTCCAGACAGACTCCTGAACTCGACCTAGCTATCTGGCTAGTGTCGAAAATCCTGCCACCATCCAGACTCGAACCCCAGGACGTCCGGGTCATAGGCACTGCTCTGACATCTGATGCCCCGAGCCTCGTCCCCAGTCGTCCTTCCATCCCTCCGACCGTTCGTGAGTCCCTCCGACCGTCCATCCCTCCGTTCGTCCATCTCTCCGTCCGTTTCTAGGATAAATGTTATGGTCGATGGTGCCATGTGGTGTAATTAAGGCATTATTTTGTCAGTTTTCCGTGTTCCTTTGCGAAGGGCTGGAAATAATATTATTTTAATACCGTCAAAAAATGTTCTGTTCATTACTTTGCATTCTCGGAAAATGCTGTCGGAATTTGAACAAGAGCACAGCCGAAAATCATGCATTTTGTGCAAATAAGCCACCTGTACGAACAAAATTGTGGCACAGTGTATATATTTCTTAAAATCCCACAGTAAATATCAGGAATCACCATTGAAGATATACAGTGTGCAAGTTTATGGATTCATAAATACAGAGTATTTTCTTGTTTAATATTTTCGTTACTTATTTTTAAATAACACTTTTTTCTTAATTTTGGTGTAAACGAGCATGTGGCAAACCAAAATTACACTTTATTGGAATTTCGTCATAAATAAGGATAATAAAAGCACTACGATAATAAATTTGGAAATAGCTTCAGTGTTCCAGAAGAATGGGACACTGCACCTCACGGGAATTTGAAAGACTTGAACCGCATACACAAAAAAACAAGCTCAGCTCGTTGTGCGGTTTGCTCCTTTGTCTTCACATCGTGTGCACCAACACTAGAACTACTCCATCGCGAGCGTGCAAGCAACCACGCCCGCAACCGGCAAAAGTCAGAGCGAGGCATTCGCGACATATTAGTGGAACATTCCGCCTCACAATGTCTCAAGAACAGTAGCCGACCTATCTGCGGCGTGAGGCCTTGACCTACCGCCGAAAGGTGTGGCGGCACGGAGTTCCCGAAGGAGGCGGAGCTTTAGCGGGCCGCTCTGCGAACGCAGGTGGGGGGAGGAGAAGGGGTGGTGGCAATGGCATTGGCGACAATGGCGACGGTGGCAACGGTGCCGACGGACGATGGCGACGAAGACGATGGCGGCAGCAGCAACAGAATAAGACGTCGGCCTATGTTGTGCGTGCGCTGGTTGTATTCCACGTGGTTTTCGTCGTTTTTTCCCACTTCTTGTTATGTTAGCCAGTTAATGTTCACATTATCCAAAATGAGTGGAGAAAGTCCGAAATCAGAAGAGCTTCGAAATATACATCAAAATATCAAGCGAGTGAAGTTGACAAAAGTCAACCTGAGGTAACTATAGTGGGTTGAAGTAGGTTAGAGTGATGAGGAATAGAATACTAGATAAATGACAATCAGGGAAACGGCTACTAGAGGGAAGTTACTAAGGCTAGTGAGAGATATGTGACAAGGAGTGCAGTTTCAAGTTAAACTGTGTCAGTCTTAAATTTCTTTTACTCGATTCCACCACCCCCTTCGCATATTTTCGTCTGAAAATGCTCGCTCCGAACAACAGAAAAGCCATATGGCTGAGCGTTGTATAATCAGCTCACTCTGTTAAATAAATAACTACATGAAAAAAAACTCGATTCCACCCAATCCTTAATTTACCGAATCTCGGTTAACAATCCGAGTTGGTGACGAGGCTCCGTCCTGCAGCCTTCGCCAGAGGCGGAATTTGGGAACTTTTATTGGGGGGGGGCAAATTCGGGTTTTATAGAAAAAAATTAATTATCTTTGTTTAAATATTATTAACTTTAATAAAAGTGTATGAAAAGCAGTATGCAGTATGCTTGTATTAAACAATTTACCTTTTAATAATCTGTTATGCTTACAAAATGTATTTGATGCATAACTTATAAATATAAAATATAAATCTGGTTGTGCTCTTGAAATTTTGTGATTTATCTACTATTTTTAGTGATCTGACTGTGCCTGGTGGGTTTTAAATGCTTTCAGTTGCAGGTTAGCTGAAAATATAATTTCGACTGATTTTCTTGCTATAACCAAGACAATCAAACAGATTACGAATTTTAAACGGATACTCAAACAATAACGAACGTCAGATTTACGAGGTGGTGATAAGTGTCAAAACTTATAAACAGCTCAGTTTATTTCCATAATTAAATCACTGTGCCAATCGATTTACTTAAAGATTTATTGTATTTCTGTGACAAGTGGCGATTTCTTTGTATTGAACGTTACGAGGGCGGTGTATCAAATAGTTTTGAATTTGTGATTCAAATCTTATTCTATATTTCGAAGACAAACTTTCAGATAATATCTTTTATCTAATTATGGTAAAGTATAATCTACTGGTTGTATTAAACAGTTGCAGCTTACGTGGACGAAAATCTACGTAGCCACATTGCCAAATTTCGTAACTACGAGCATCAATAGATTTTGCGGGTAACATACATTCTCATTTTTATATTGAATTTTACTTTTTAATTTATTGAACACACATCAATCTTACACTTTTAAAATATTAAGCTAGATACTTGTTGCTGTTATCTGAGTTTTCTTGTATTTATTCCAATTTTTAACACGTACATTATAACGCATTCGTGGCATGGCTACTGCTCGTTCTACTCTTTTTACTCTCTACACTCACAAAGCCGACCTTCTGAAAGCCTCCACACACATAAACAATAATTTAGATCAACATATCCGAAGGTTGGAAGAGGTCGTTCTTTACACATACGGTTGTTTACAAGTCGGCAACACCGCGCATAATACCAACCGTGCATCCGTGACTCTACAGAAGACACAGACACCGCATCCAGTCACAGCTCAAGAGAGTAGAAATACCTTACTGGAATGATGGAATATTATGTACACACCATTCCGACTCTGCCAATTGCACGTGGAGTTCCTCAAGGATCGATTTTAGGTCATATTCTCTTCTTACTTTGTGTAAACGATATGCCCTCAACAATTCGAAACGGAAGAACAGTTCTCTTTGCGGATGATACGTACATACTTTGCAATTAAGAAACCGTAAATAGTACAATATCAGATGTTTCAAATTGGTTCCGAAATAATAAATTAATTGTAAATGAAAAAGAAAACTGTTTTAATGCAGTTTTCCATTTCAAACAAACAATTCTGTGCTCCATTGAAAACGAACAGTGTACCATTGACTGATGTTAAGGCAACAAATTTTTAGGACTCTCAATTCAGTCAAACCTTAAATGGAACGTCCATTTAAATGAATTGAACACAAAATTAAGTTCATTATGCTACGCGTTCAGAATTCTTGCAAATTCAGTCAGCCTTCATACTGCTCGGTGTGTATACTTCGCGAATGTTCATTCCCGCCTGAGATATGGCATAATATTCTGGGGAAATACTACATCTTATAGCTCCCAGACTTTTAGATTAACAAAAATAATGTATATAACCAAATCCCACACACTGGATTCTTGTAAGCATCTCTTTATTAAACTAGGAATTTTACTATTGCCTTGTCTGTTGATTTACGAATCAGTGGTTTTTGTCAAAAATGAATTTCTTCAGAGCGGAAATATATTTTCAGAAAATACCAATGACTATTACTATAACAGTCGACGTAGATATCATATTCATCAGGTGACAGTATCGACAGCTCATTACAAAAAATTTACATACAATACATGTACATTATTTTACAACACTATGTCAGATCACATTAAACGATTAAATTCGATAGAAAAGTTTAAATTTCGATTGAAATCATTGCTGCTGCATAACTGTTTCTATGCAATTAGAGACTATACTGAGCATCACAAGGAATGTAACATTAATTTGAACAGTGATAGTTAATGCATTATTTATCAGTTTGACCGTATAAATCTAAACAACGTGTAACAAGTATTGTACTACAGCCTCCGGGTCAATGACCCCCATCTCGATCAGGTTTTTCGTCCATTTTCTCTTATCCATTGAGCAAATGTTGAGATGGCCCCTTGTTTTGCTTCTGGACATAAATGTATCTTCATTATCCGTACACGTCTTCTAGAATTCAGTGGGAAATATAGTTTTTCAAATTATCGTTTCCATGTTTTTGCGGCAAGAAGTATTATTCCTTGACGAAAGACATGATAGATAAGAGCCCAAAATATATTGATGATTTATCCTTGAAAATAGATTTTTTACATGGGAGCGAATTTTTTTCTTTTCTGTATTCCAAATTCAAGTAGTATATGACTTAGTGTAGGGATTACAGAATTTCGAAAACGTGCTCATATTGACCTCGCACCATAGCACATCATACACAGTTTAAATAAATAAATAAATAAACTCTTTCTATTTGAGAGTTAATTCGAGTGTAATGACTCATGAATTTAGAGATGAAACTGTATAATTCCTAATTAAATAACGTTTAGAAGCAAAATTTAATTAAAAGATAATTTATTGTTACGGGATATGCACTGTAACGCTGAACAATATCCCGCGTTTTATAATATTGGACTAAAGGTAAACAATTCGTTAATGTATGTTATTAGCTCAGCTTAATGAAATTATTGCTCGCTTAATTATTACTAAATTTCTTCTCAAAATAAGAAGAAAAAACATTTTTTATTATAAATTTGAATATCAGCGAATCGAAATGTCTAATTCTTTTTAAATTATCCCAACATTGGGAAGACAGTTGCCGCCTGTTGCCCCCTTCCTGAATCCCGCCTCTGACCTCCGCGATTTACATGAAATAACCTTGAGTCTGTGCAATTCTAATGCATTTCCAATGCATTTTTATGCCAAAATATTTCTGTCGAATACTCTAAGACGCCTCACTCGGACAATCACTATACATTAGCTGACGCCCTGTAGCTGATAACAAATTTAGCGCCACGAAGACCGAAATCATCTGTTCAATGTCATTCATTCAGATTTCCCCATACAATCTGCCACTGTGCGATTTAATCGGGCACTCATAACATTCGTCATATTTCTGACTTAAGCCGAAAGAGATATACAGGTGTCCATTTACGTTCATTAAACATCGCAATATGTTGATTTAGTTGAAAAACATTAAAAAAAAACATTTTCAACAATACAACACATTTTAGACAAGGCATCTCACGGTCGCGGGCAAGGTAACTAATTTTCTAGAGCTCGTGGACACAGCATTCAGAAATTGTGGGAATTCTGATTTGGTGTTGTTGACGTTCTTATAAGAAGAAATAAGAGGTCATCTTCGTCAACACATTGGCTTTATTAAGATAGCCGACTTTTGACGGCTTTGCCGTCATCGTCAGTCTCGCTGCTATCGGCAAAAGTCGGACGACTGTGCACAGTCCCTCTTTTATTACAGCATTCAGAGCAACTGACACGAGATTTAAAAGTAAGGGTTGTACGAAAGTTGAACTTTAACAATTTTCGAAACTCTAGGGATTTCAACAAAGCTGAGACTATCGATTTTTAGCGACTTTTACGGATTTTGAAGACAAAGTTAAATAAAAACAATTTAAACTAAGTTTGAGAAAATTTTGAAATCGTTGTTTAGAAGTCATGTAAAGAACCCTCAAAAATAAAAATGTCCGTTTCGAACTCGCAGGTCTTGAGTTCCTTCAAATCGATCGGGGAATATCAATTTTGGAGGAAATGGTCTGAACAACTCAGACCATTTCAGACCATGGTCAAACAGACAAACAAACAGTCTTGCAGACCGAAAGACAGTTTTACCGTCAATCCAGATTTTGTATCAAGGTCCTACAAAACATTGCATTTAACTATACAATTTTCTATATGATACATTAAATAGCATACTATTCGCACTTAAAGTTGTGGTAACTAGGTATATTCTAAGCATTCTAAGGTATATTCGAATCCCCTGGGTTCCCAAGACTTCCCCACGGGACCAAGAAGTTCATTTTCTGCATTTACTGCCAGCAATGCTAAATTGCTCCATCGTAATTTACAAATTGTGTGTAGATCTTAATTGAGCATCTGAGAGCAATTAACGAGATAGTCAGTAAATCGCCTCGAGAGATGATTCCCAACGTATTAAGGGCACTGACTGTTGATCGTGGCATAGCCCCACAGGTTCCAACCACCACAGGCAGGATCCGTAGCGTTGGGCACTCCGTGAAGTTGGTTTGCCAAGGGAATGACTGGTTGGTACTTTATCACTTTTTCCGCCCCTGCTTTTAGAAGGTTAGACCCATACTCGTGGCGGACAGTCACATCAACCTCGTGGACCCCCTCCCGGCATTTTATTAATAGGTCAGGTTTGAGTCTAACCCCTTCGGCTACGGAGAAAGTGGCTTCCGTGGACACCACAATGTCTGATTTCCGGAGCATCTTCCCCTCTATAAAGTTCTTTATCTCGTCATGACGCTTTATTCCAGCTGGTTTCGTAAAAATGCACAGACCGAGGATGTGATTCATAGTATCTACCGCTGTATTGCACTTCCTGCAGTATACATCCTCTCTGGACCTTCCTCTACTAAGAGTAGTTTTAGAGGTATAATTTACTACACCTAGGAACAAGATTTATCTTCTATTTCTTTACCAGGGTCTGGCAATAAGAGTTTTTCTGTCAAAAATCGCCTTCTTACTATGTAAGGCGAGAAAGTAAGAAGAAAAACTCAAAACCAAACATTGTTTCTAGTAATTCAAGAATGTGTACCCCCAAAATGTGGTAGTTAATGCAGAATTTTGCCACCTAAGTTTGACAAATTTTTGACACTTCATGTGTGTTCTCGTGGTCTAAAATCTTCGGCATACGTATAACGATGAAAACATTTTGTACAATTTGAGAAAGTTTCATACTCTACACACCTTAGAAAAGAAGCTAATTTTCAAGCAGTATCGCCAAGTGCGGACATAAAAAGAGGAGATTATAATTTTCGAAGCTGGCGAGCTAAATGATTCGTCTACTATTATGACCAAGAAATTTGCAAATGAAATGAGGCTGGGGTCTCGCTGGCCGTAAACCGGTTGGGTTAAAAAAGAGAATATAAACGAGTTTACATTAAAATAGTATAATATATATGCATATGACAATTTTATTTTACATTTTTTTCTTTTCTTTGGTATCGCTTAGACGAATTATATTACTGTAGTGATTCTCATAACATGATGTCAATACATCCGACCATGTAATGTACAGTTGAATTGGCCTGTTGGTTACCAAGTGAGGGAGCGGGTTTTATTGAAATCTCATTTTTTCTTTTCATTTTAAAACAATGACTTTTACTATAAAAGTTAATTTTATGTTATGACGAAAAGAAATGATCCATATTTATTCTTTTTTTGCATCTTTCGTTGAATTCGAATAATAAGTAATTTTTTACTTTCTCCGAAATTTTAAAAGCATTTTTCGCTGATTTCATGGATTTTTATATCATTTTAATGGTTCTTGCTTCAAATAATATTTAAGAGATGCAACAAATGTTCTCCACAGAATTCCTGAGTAGCCTATTGGAATTCTTCGCTCGGAATTTGTAATGTCATCCGTTGTGAGTATGTAATCTAAGGTTCCTATGACACCTATCACCACCATTGTCAGTTTGTCCGATTTAGGACTTACTAAAGACGGAGATTTCCTGGTAAGGAACAGTCCAAACCAAACGTTTGCAAGTCGAGTTTATTTCAATGAAAGAAAGAAGTCTCGATAACATCTGTAACATATCCAACAGCTGGAGTTGTTCATCGGAACTGGTTTGGATAGATTTTTTACGTCATTGTTCCTTGCATTTAGGGTATTTTAAAAACATTTTACGAGCATTTTATTGATCATTTTTGGCGATGTTTTAGGTCATCAAAATCCGCCCCTAGTTATCAATTCTTCATTAGTCAACATTTTTACTTTTGATTGATTGTGAGAGATTCCGGGCGCGTCAAATACTGAGATTATTAGACCCGTAAATGTACTGTATGTTTTTTCTCGGGAGGTGGCGGTGATCTTCTCTCGCTGAATGGCGAGATTCGGCGCGGACATACCGTTGACTAGCTGGGTTTCCCCCAAGTATCCCCCACCAGCGGGGCACCGCCCTAGCCGGGACAAGCTCTAAGTCCCCGATCGGTCTTCCGGCATGTTTTGTAGTGTAGTGCGTGTGTAAGGGGTGAGGATTCCTATCCTAAGGACGAGGTCGGAAAGACGGGAAGAAGACGGGCGCGCGGTCCGTGGCCCGTTTGTTAGGGTACTGCTCCGGCATTTGCCTGGTGTTGATCGAAAACAACCACGGGAAACTACGGATCAGAGCAGCCGGGCTCTAGAATTCTCCTCCAGATAGCGACTGAATTCGACCTAGCTGATAAGCTAGTGTCGAAAATCCTGCCACCGTTGGGACTCGAACCCCAGGACCTGTCGGTCAGAGGTACTGCAGTGACATCAGTTGATGCACTGAGTCACCTCCCCGTTTTTTCACTTTTTATTGGAATCGTTATGTGGTCAAAGCCGACCTGGATGGCCGAGGTGACTAAGAGCGAGTACCGACTCACCGCTTCGGCCCGAAGGGTCGCGAGTTCGAGTCCCGCCTTGGGCATTGTTGTTTGTCCCTTGTCTTTGTATGTATGTGTTGTCGCGGAGGACCTCACGTACTGCTAACCCCAGATCAGAGGAGCCTGCAAGTGTGTTGGTGTCTAGTGTATGGTCGAATATGCGTCCCAGTGGCAGGGCGCTGGAAGGGCGACCGTGCGTGGTCGCGTGGCGCCGGACGGGTCGGGGGCGTGGTCGGCGCCGCAGGGGAGACCGGCGCGCCCACGCATGCCCCCCCCGTGCTGGAGCAAAGCAGCGCTCAGGTCGAGGCCACACAGCGTACAACGCGGTCGCGGGAGCCCAGGAAGTGGGCATTGCGGGGGTAGACCAGTCGTACGCTTTTTCGCGGTACGCGGCATGACAGAGAGGCTGAGTTAGCTCGAGGCAACAACTGTTCCCACTGCAGCTATTCTAACCCAGAGTGTTAGTGCTCGAGTTCCGACGGTGATGGACGTTTGACACAAGCTAGATGGCTAGGTCGAATTCAACTGTCTGGGGGAGAATTCCACCTCTGTTTGGTAAATTTTTCGAGGTTTTTCCGTTCAATGCCCGGCAAATTCCGGTTCCTAACAATACCCTAACAAATGGGACGCAGAACGCGCGCTTTCTTTCCTTCTTCATCCTACTCCACTTCTCCCCTCTCCCCTTACACACACGCCTATTAACTCTTACAAGCACCACACTATCACACATGTCGGAGGCCATGCATAGTGTAGTGCGTGGCCGGTGCCCCGCTGGCGACAATTCCTGTGGGACGGATCCTCCCGTGAACGGTACGTCGGTCCCGGGCGTTGAGACCTAGCAGGGAGGAACACCCCAACATCCCGTGAACATTTACTAGACGTACGGGACTAATGACCATTGCAGACGACGCATCCGAAAACAATCAATCAATCGAGATTACAAATTGTCTCAGCACTCAGATCCCTATACTTCACTACATAGATCGACAACCTGACACTTGTCGAGTTGCTTGCAATAAATTTTTCAACTAGCTATAGGGGTAAACTGCTAAGCAGGTTTACTGGAATTAAAAGTTGGGATTATCACCGCAGGGAGCCTGTGCATTTTGTTCTCGTATCTATCAAGACGCGGTAAAAAAGTGGTGCTAGTCTTATTTTCGGCGAACTCTATTTTCGAAAATTGCAAGAAGTTAACATTTCAAAACCTCATAATTGAATATGGAGATTTTTATATTAAAGAAAATCTGCTCCAAAAATAAGCTCTTTAAGAAATGTTACATACGATTTTAGAAGTTTTTAAAGCGGTTGTATGTAATAAAATAGCATCAAGAAGTTACAATGCTTCGAGATTGTGAAAAGAGAAAATGATTATACAAATGGGAATATATTGTAGAAATAATAAATTACCAGCAAACATGACACTGTCCTGCAATAATTTTGAGGAACGAATATCTCTTGAGAAATAAATAATATCACATGTCTTGAAGAGAAACATTTGTTTCTGCATATCATGTTCTTGAGCTACTAACAAATATATCATAACGTTGTAATTTCGTCTTATTCGAGTCTGAGAATGGGATTGCGTCAAGTCCTGTTATGACATTAAAATAAATACTGTATTAATGTAATTTTTTAATATAAGAATGAATTGTCTTTAATTTGCCTTAATTATGAAAAAAGATGGACTCCTATATTATTTCAGTAGTATTCATAACTTTTGCGACTCTTACATGCAACCAATCTTTGTAAAAGAGATCTCTAAGGAAAGAGAATTTCACGGAGACGTGACTAATTGCTCTTTGACTTTAAAAGTCTGAAGGATTTGTTTACAAAAACGCATCTAATATTCATGACAAATGCAACCCGCAACCCGGCAGCATTTTTTAAAATCTATATCGTTAAATAACTCCTAAACGAAGCTTTATAGGGCCTTAACACTAAAATTTTGAGGCCACACCGCATTCTACAGGATGAAATATTGAACGTTCTATTACATTTTTGCTGGTTCGACGCTTCTCGATTCTAACCTACCTGTTCAGAGCCTATAGAATCAATGCGATTGAATTACTTGAGTGTACGTCTCTGCTCAGTAATAAAGTTAAATAAAAATAGTTTGTATTGAAAAGGGTGTATTGTATTGTTATCAATTACAAGGAGACGTATAGAACAAATGACGGATAAGAGTGTCTTGAAGAAAAATATATATTACATGCTTAATATGGAAATGAAAAATAGGGAAGAGAGTGGGTTTTATATGCAAGAATTATCGCACAGGTACGCTAATTAATATTCATTGTCACAACAATACACATTTATTGAGGAAATATAAATAATCTCACACAAAAGTCTTAAGAACGCAGAGGAAAAGTGACGCTGGAAGTTTTCTTTGACGCTCAAGACTTCGTCCATTATGAGTTCATTCCAGAAAGTCTTTCTGTCATAAAAGAACTCTATGTGGAAATCCTTCGTTGCCTTAGGGATCCAGTAAGAAGGAAACTTCCGGAAACATGGGCACAAAATACCTGGTTTCTTTTGGATGACAATGCACCATCACATCGATCAGCTTTGTTTAAAAAAAAATACTATGCCAGAAACCATTTTACTGCACTAGAGTACTCTCATACTCTCCAGATCTGTCACCACCTGTCTTCTTTTTTCTTTTTTCCCGGCTGAAAACGCTTTTGAAGGGGCGAAGATTCGCCTACACTGAAGAGGTTATTTCAAATGCGGCGAGTGTCCCACCGACTGATATCGCAAAATTATTTTCAGGAATGCTTTCAATCACTTTACCCGCCCTGGCAGACGTGTGTGGAAGTGGAACGTGTGCGGATTGCGGAAGGAAGATATTTTGAGTGAAATATGTAAATTGCTCTATGGTAAATTGTTTCTGTTTGATTAACAATTTACGGGATATTTTTGAATGTAGTATGTAAATTTATCACATCAGCTTCTGAAGAATCATTGACAAACGCAAAATTAATAGTTGAGGAATAATTTTTAGCAGTATTGAACACATATTTAGCAGTATTGATCACATACGATTAATCTTTCTATGTGCGACTATCTGTAGGAGGTATGTTACATATTCATATACAAAATATCCCTAATGTTGGTTGTTAATAGGCTCTTGGCGCAACGTTCTCCCCACTACGTCTTTAGTCAGCTCTTGAAAGTTCTGACCGTGGTAAACATTTTCAAACGGTGTTTCCGGAAAAGAAATCGCAGAACTATTAAGAGGGAGAGAATATTTTATTAGAACGATGTCAACAATTCCTTAATGTCCCAGATCGGGGTACGCAATTAGAGGTGCTGGGTTAGGGAACGCAACCTTACATGTGCAACAGTGTTAATCCCAGAACGTGGATGTCGTGCTTCAGATTTTAACGTGAAATTCATTTAACAATTTATTTCTGCGACTGACACGCATAATAGTAAAATACTTGAAATATTATTACACTTGACATGAAAATACTCTTGATATTGTTATTCTCTAAAATATTACTTATCAAGTAGATGTCAGTCAATAACGATTGATTACATTTCCCAAAACAATACCTTAAATAACAATGCAAGACAATTCAGTAAACGTACAAAACACTGCTTAACCCTAAGTAAGCAATAGTTAGACTCCGTTTTGACACTGTTAATAACATTCTTTGCTAATAGATTTAAAACGTAAATTTATTTTTCCTTTTTAAATATTGATATATGTAGAATGGCTGTGTAGATCTAGCAACCTGAATAATAGTTCATTTTGCACAACTTTAACGCATTGTAGTATCAATTACTTAGTTATAAATACTTATATGAATAAATGAGCTCCAATCCCCTGATTATTTTCCTAATTCCACTTTTTCTAATTTAACAACGGATTCTTCATGCATGTTCTTTCTTTTGAGAAATGTTTATGCAGTTTTATCGCGACTCTACAATGTAAAATTGTGCAAGTTGTTGTACGCAAGTTGTGTATGATGTGGGTTTTGCTCACAGACAATTATTATGATTCTGATCACAACACCAGCAACACAAAGGTCTCTCAATCGGCCTTCGCATTTGGAAGAGAGAGCCTTGGATCGATCAGCCTATTCATAAGTTCCGTCTCTATTACTATATAAATGTCAAATGACTCACAAAAATACATTAAAATCACATTCAAGTTATATTAAAATCACAAAATTAATGTACCGATTACATAGTTCCTGTACAAAATTTGCTTTATATTTTATATTATAGTTCTAATTTAGAAAAAGGTATAATCTCAAATATAATGGTCCATAAACGGAATGAATTTATAAATGTCTAACTTTTAATTGAGTGTTTAATTTTATCACCATTTAAAGCTAATAACATAGTAATTAAAAAGCATACACGTAATATTAAAATATCATTCAAAACAAATGGAATTCTTCATTTATGAACACTGAGTGACGTATCTCATAATTTCACTTCTACTTCTGATAATAAAGATCCGTTTTATAGAATGTCATATCGCACTAAAAAATCATAAAAACTGATCAAGATATTATGAGCATAAATGATTTAATTAAAGAAATACGAAAAATAGTATAAAAATGGCCATATCAACAAGAAAATGTGTAAAGAAAATTGTCCTGAAACATGAGGACATATGGATGAACAATCCGACAACAGTGGCTAGTCACTTCAATCAATAATTATTAATAATAATATAATCAATATTTACATTATATTTTATCGATATTTTTCGTAAATTGCCTTTGATCTCACGAAACGACAAAAACCACAAAAATCAACATTGTCAGATGTTTCCCAAAACATTTTTCGAGACAATATTGTTTCCAAAGTTTCTTCTAATGAGATTTTCAGAAGTTAGTAAACAAAAAATATATATCGGCCAGTTTAGATGAATTTCCAAATAATTTGTTAAAGATCTTTCCGCCTGTCAACGCACTTATTCAATGCATTGTTGTACTCCGGAATATTTCCGGATATTTTTAATATAGATAATACGCTTTATTTGAAGGGAACAATTAATTTAATAATTATTGGCCTACTATTTTGTTAGTTTATAAAACTGCTATAATATTTTCTTTGTAAGAAAAGGAACATGTCGAGAAACTCGAAGCTTTTTTAGATAGCCAACAAGGACTTACGCAATCAAAAGTATGAAGAAACTTGCGATATTTTTAGAACGAAAGCATCTAACTTCACTGACCATAATATTTCTGTATCAAAATTACTTTCGATTGGAAATCGTGGAAATGCTCGAGATTGGATATATTCGTACCGTACACATCGATCTCAGAGAATATAAATGTCTTCTTGGGATCAAAGGGCATTTTTGAAACGTATTGCCAATTTCACTGTTGATTAAGCATGTGGTCCCGATTGCGGATTGAGTAGCGTGCCAAATTTAGACCCTGTTATCTTACTTCAATATGTAAATGCCATGTCCCTGACATTTAGAAACGGAAGAGCAGATCTTTTCGCTGATACACCTACCCTTTGAAAAAACAATCAATCATCATCGTCATCATCAGTTGTTTCAAAGGTTTTGAAATAAGTTATTAATAAACGAAGGAAAAATAGTTATTTTCATAATGAAAATAAAAAAATCCAATACTGTTTGTATTGTACTCGTATAATTATATATGAATCTATTTATATCGTGTAAGCCATTTCCATTTAAACTTTTGAAATTAAAAAAAAGGAATGATAATTTTTCGCATCTCTGATGCTGTTTGGTTCGGTTTTTCAAGTGATGCCTAAAGTGTTAGAAGGTTACAGATAATACGCAAATGTATGTGTTGTTTCAACACAACTAGTCATTTATGGTAAGTAAATGATGTTTAAGAAAAAAAAAGTGTATTTTTTTTAACTTTCAGAGTGACATTTGTCTTGAATGAAATCACTGACGTGTTAAAGCAAATTATAGCATTCAGTTTGTCATAGACTCAA
Source organism: Teleogryllus oceanicus (assembly GCA_964035755.1). Taxonomy (NCBI): domain Eukaryota; kingdom Metazoa; phylum Arthropoda; class Insecta; order Orthoptera; family Gryllidae; genus Teleogryllus; species Teleogryllus oceanicus. The sequence goes on from CAXIVR010000001.1 coordinate 241,297,058, forward strand.
CGAGAGGTTTATTCAACTTACCTTTGATAAAACTTGAAATGGAATCATGAAAGCATCCTAACGCCTGATACATATTCATTTTGGTTTAAATGCGTTCAAATTGGCCTACTCCTTATCTTTCATTACATCTCGCAATGAGATCAGTGTTCCGAAATGGAACCAGCAACACGGTTCTATTCAACAGAATAGAAGAAATATTCAACAGAACCGAATGTCGCAACGAGTAAAGAGAAATGACCTTTCCTACAAACCTTTGCTCTCGCTATTCACAAATAACATTCACCCATTCAGCGGTGAAGTTTACACAGGCGGGTGCCTCACAGCTGGGAGACTCTGTTCACATTGTGCCCAGCTCAGCTGGGTGAAAATGGAGAAGCCATGGATATATGGAACCTAAGGCAGGAGATGCCAGAATGGGGATGGGGAAGGGAAGGAAAGAGGTGGAGTGATGGACGCGAGAGCGACCCAGAATGCGAGTACAGTATGGTTGTCTGTTGAAAAGTGCAAATTTTCTCTCTTTTGATCCTCCGTTCGGCTCTGAAAAGGACATGCCTTCGCGACAGGAAGCGTAAGGAATATATAAAAATTCTAACATATAACTTATAACTGCCCTATGATCGCACTAAATTCATACTGTAAAATAATATAATAATGCAGTAAATAAAAGTACATAGTCGAGAATGACGCGCAATTAGACGAAGTGTAGATATGACATTGTGAATATGGATATAATTTGTATATTCAGTTCTACGCGCAAAAATTACTTCCGTCAAGATTTTTCAAAAAGTTTGTCTTATCATTAAGCAACAAAACTACTAATAAAGAACTGGTATGTAAATACAGGAACAGCTGAATAGAATCGACCGAATTACTTACGATTTTTACTTTAATTCTAAAGCACTTATAATCGAAATATCGGTGTTTTCCTTATTTCAAAGGTCTCAATTCAAGGATATTCCATATATCAATTTATGAACAAAAATCTACAATTCCTAATTAAGAGCATTAACACGTTTCACAAGCAATACAAATATTTTCTTGTAAGATTATAGAGGGAATGATTCGAACGTCCTTGCTCACAAAAGCCAAACGGAATGCTGTGCAAGGGTGTTGTTTGTAAGAAGTGTGTGTCAATTCGTATATTTATAGACTATTTAATGCAGGGCATATAGGAGGTTGTCTACAATGATAAAGATACAAACGACAAACAAAAGAAATTTTGTAGAAAACTTAAAGTACATTTTCTCTTACAAAATAAAATCGGACATTTCACAAAAAAAATAATATTTTATTATCGCGCGAGCTTTAGAAAATCGTGTTTTACAAAAGGAATTCTTTATTTCATTTCGAAACATAATAACGTATCACACGATTTACACCTCTATATACTTCCAAACATACAATTAATTTTAGGAAATCACAAGGCAGACAAAAATTACGAAAAATTATCAGGACTTTTTGAACCCATATAATAAAACTGAAACAATCCGGGGTATGGTAAAAAATATTACCTCGTTTACTAGGAAATGTAACTAGACAAAGATGAAGATAGATAAGTAAACGATTCGATAAAGCGGTTAGTCTTTTCAGCCAGAACTTTACAACTCGGAGTAAATCCAATATTTGGATTTTTTAATATTTTCAAATAAATAATATGAATAACTACATGATCGTTTTTTGATTCAAATAAAACGTTTGACCTCAAATATAAAATAACCATCATTACTAAACGAAACGACAATTCTTTCCAAGTTTCCTGCACGACGGCACATGCCCCTCCGCACTCAAGCGGCTTACCGGTCTGAAGCGACGACGCAGGATTGTAGAGAGAGAAATGGCGTTGGCGGGGGAGTGGGCGGGGGCGGGGTGAGGAAGCGGCCGAGTGGCGGCGCGGCGCGCGCCGGAAAGCGCGCCCAGAAAGCGCGACGACTGCCACTGCGGGCGGTGCACGCGCCGCCTCGCTCCTCCTCCCTGCACATGCACCTGGCCACGACTGCAATCCACGATTCCATCACCAAATACATAACACCCCGACAACACTTTAGTATTTATTTAGTCAAAAAACAGTAAAAACTGTATGTGACGTATCATCAGCGCACGCTTTCTTGAGTGTCAGAATCCCTTCCCAATATTTTAACTATAAATAGTTGAAAGATGAAAAAGTTTATAAAATAATAATAATAATAATAATAACAACAACAATAATAATAAAATTTAAAAAAGTGTGAGATAAGCAACATTTAAAAAACTAGACATTTTCGTTCCCGAGTTATAGAAAACTTCTTGACAACGGTAAACAAAACTGCAGATTTGATTTTTCTGCATTGCTAACAAAATAGTAACACACCCGCAGCTCTACTACCACAACAAGCAAAAGGAGAGCTCCACAAAACTTGCGCATAGTGAAGCTACATTTAAAAAAATATAGATGATTGAAAAAGGGAGTCGAGTCAAGATAAGTAATTGTTAAGATTAAAAATATTTGTACTTGTTGTACTTTCCCGCATTTTACTACGTAGTATAATAGAAGTTAAGAGATACTGCACCGAAAAATGGAGATTTTTCGCCATAAAAAACCTTTAGTGGGTCTTTGATACCGAAAAAGTGCTTTACGGCCAAACATCTGGCTATCTGGGCTGTTTGGCAGTGAACAACATTCGCGTCTAACTCTATCGTAGGGATAATTACCAAAATTGATATCCCTCAATCAACCTGGATAACGTCACGACCCCTTTAATTGATTATGGATATTTAGATATTTTAACGTGATGAACCGAACATTTTCCAAATTTTCTCAATAATAGCTCCAAATTTCTGGATAACTGTTTTCTCCAAGTAGGCTTATAAGAAAGGTGCAGGTCCGATTTTTGTGAAAATCTCAGAACTTGCCAATACTGCAAAGTTAAAAATGCTTTCTCTATCTTCTTTCAACTAAAATGTTGAAGATAATTTTTTTTACTTTAACGCTATATTACGTTTAGGTGGTAAAGAGAAAGTATTGCAATGCAGCGACGGAATTCGGCGAGCTTTCGACAGAAACTCCTAGTGTCGGGCAGTGCTTACAAAAAATGGATAAATCATACTCTTGTGCGTAGAAAATGACATCCTCTAACATGCTGTGTAGTTAGAAACCATTTGCGGGTCCTTGATACCGAAAAATCGGTTGGAGGCAAAACGACCGTCGTCAACGTTGGCGCCTAAACCGTTCTGACGCTTATCTCCAAAATCGATATTCTTCGAAGCATTTGAAAGATCTCAAAGAGGGGAAAAACCTATTCCAACCTCAGACGTACTAAATCTTGACAGGTTTAATCACATCCCAACTTTTGCAGAAAAGAAAGTTCGTTGTAAGAAACCAGGCTGCAAAGGTATTCCAAAAATAATATGCATAAAATGTCAGTTATGTCTGTGTTTCACATCAACATCAAATTATTTCTTGGAGTTTCATTCAAATTTATAATAATAAATTGTATTTTTTGTCATTGCATGCATTTTTTGCATTATTTTATTGGTTTGTTTCATCAGCTACTGCTTTATATAGTTTATAATTGTTTAATGTTGCTTTTTTTAAACAATTTTTCCTAAGAAATCCCAGAATTAAGAAAACGCGCACAGAATACACTTCTCGTTGCACGTCATACAAAGTTCCTAACATATTTTGACGTAAAATAAATAAAATAAAAAATAAATATATTGTGATTTAAAATATTTGTCGTGTGCATAGTGTTGCCCCAAAGCAACAAACAAATTCTTTATAACTTAATAAAAACTATCAATAGAATTGTATATTCTGTTTTCCAGTAATTCTGGATTGTTTCCTTATCCTGTGTATTTTTCTGCAACTTAATTTTTTTTTTAAAAATTATGCTATAGAGGGCTAATTCAAACTGCTGAGCAATATTATTCTACTACGTAAATCTGCAAACGTGCTTCCAACGAGCAATTTGTTTCCTGCACCGAGACTCAACTTCGAATTAACACTCCAAGATAATTCGCAGTTCGCCTTACATCTACACCAAACACACACACACACACACACACACACACTCGCTGTGCCTGTCTCTGTCGTTGTCTGTCTGTCTGTCTTCTGTCTGTCTGTCTGTCTGTCTGTCTGTCTGTCTGTCTGTCTGTCTGTCTGTCTGTCTGTCTGTCTCTCTCTCTCTCTCTCTCTCTCTCTCTCTCTCTCTCTCTCTCTCTCTCTCTCTCTCTCTCTCTCTCTCTCTGTCTGTCTGTCTGTCTCTCTCTCTCTCTCTCTCTCTCTCTCTCTCTCTCTCTCTCTCTCTCTCTCTCTCTCTCTCTCTCTCTCACGTATCAACCCGGGCCGATGCTTCAAAATCAAAGTCTTAACCCACCATTTCCAACACGCAATTTTTGAAAATTTAGAGAGAAAAACAGACTTTCATCGTTCTTTTAACCGTCCCTTGTTTTGTCCATGAAAAAAAATTAAAGAAAAAGTTGAAACGGTTTTTTCAATCAGAAATTACGTGAAAACTACTCGTTTTTTTTAAATAGCACCTACCTGCCTTTTTAAACAACTGATGTGTTACAACAGATTTTGTGGCAAAAAATTCTGTCTTCAATTGTGTAGTTTTGAAATATTCACTTTTTTCATTTGTTGAAACCAAGGAGAGTTCGCCGAAAATGGGACTAGCGCCATATTTTTATCGTTCTTCGTTACATACGAAGATAAAAATTACAGAAAAAGTTTGGAATCGTTTTTGAGAAAAAATATATTTTAAAAATTAAAAATTGTCTATAATATCACGCAAAATTACAGGAAAGTTATTCATATTTTCTAAAAATTGTACTAGATGTACTGTATTTTAAGATATCTTGAATAGATTTGATTAAGGAAAAAATATCTACCTTTAATAATATAGTTATAGGAAACGCCAAAAAATGCACTTTTGGAATTTTCGAAAATCAAAGATTTTAGCGAAAATGAGACCTGCATCAATCTTTTTAGTCATTTACGCTCTCCGAAGACAAAGTTTAATAAGGAAATTTTGCGTCATTTTTGAGAAACTTTTAAAAATGTTTTTGAGGCTTCATGTAAGCTACCCTCAAAAATCAAAATATCCGTTTGAAACTCGCAGATTTTCGATTTCGTTTGGATCGATCGCGGGAAATCAATTTTGGAGAAAATCGGCTCACAGTTTACGCTCTAACTTTGACTGCAAACCAGCGGACTGACGTTTTGCCATCAATTGATTTTTTGGGATCAAGGACCAACAAAACATGGATTCTGACTACACAACGTGTTAGGGGAACAAATCTACTATATAAATGAATAAGATTTACCAACTTTTTCGTAACTAGGGACCAGCAATTAATGATTTTTGTCAAAAATGCATGGTGCACGATTACAATACATTCACATCTTACGAAGTAAGAGCGGGAAAGTAAAATTTATATAAATACCACTGCTTTGAATACGGGTCCTCTTACGTCATATTTGACACTATTCATTTGTTTGGAATATACTTAATGGACTGCAGGCGTTTAGAATGGCATTCATCCCTGTGTTATGTTCCCTTATGCGGATATAACAGAACATTATTACGAAAAAAACAATTCGGGAATATATGTACCGTTGTAGCATCTCTAGTGTCGTCTGAACACAGTAGTAATCCAGGATGACTTGGATAAGTTGTAGATAGTGCTAAGACAAAATGTACTTTCTCACCCGTATTTTCACGCAAAATTACGCCAAAAGTACTAAAAATTTCGAAAAATTATACACGACCTCATTTCAGAATTATTCTATCTTTAAGGAACAGATTACATTTAAGGCAAAATCTCTAACTTAACCATTTTGGTTGTATGAAAACTCCGAAAAAATGTTGAACTTTTGCAATTTTCGAAAAATCCGAGTTTTTAAAGAACATAAGACCTGCACCATTCTCCTACAAGTACTTCACACTATCCAACAACAAAATTTAATAAAAAATGATGGGACTTTACGTAAAGTACACCGCGAAAGTAAAATATCGCTTTCAGATTCATGTGGCCGCGACATCAGCAACATCGATTGGGGAATATCAATTTCCGACAAAATCGGCAGAACGATTTAGCCTGTAGCGTTGTTGACAGGCGGACAGACAGATGGATGTTTTGCCGTCATTCGATTTTTGGATATCGAGGACGCACAAAATATGGATTCTGGCTACACCAGGTGTTAAAGTTTTTTTTCTAAATTTAGCAACTGTATTTATTCAATTTTTTGTTATCCGAGCCCTGTAATAAGACTCTTTCTGCGGAAAATTCGCCGTTTTTTTCGTAGAAAGTAAACCAGAGGTGATACAGAAAGGCACAAACGTTCTCGTAGCAAATTTTTCTAATTTCTTTGGGGTGGACTGGTTTGAAGGTCTTGCTCCATCCTTAGTCCACCTGCCATTTATCGTCACCCAAAGTACATTTTCTTGACATTTTCTCAGCTGTTTGCATTCCTAACAGAAATATTACTTCATGAATATTAAAGAAGAGTAAAAAATCTCTTTCTAAATAGAAATTTCATTGACAAATTTAAAGTTGTTTTTAAGGAAATGGCGATTAAGCATTACTGTGAATGCGAAATTTGAAACACTTTTTCGCAGGAATCCGTTGTTTTCGAAAAACCTTCATTTGAAGACATTTGAAAAACTTCCACTCACAAATGTAATAATGTATACAAATTGATGGAAATGTGAATATTAACGGCGTGAGAAATATTTCAAAAAAATTACATTCGTGTATTTTTTAAAAAACAACAACAAATAAGTACACCAAAAATAACTTTACGTCGTATTAAACAGTGCAATTAGCACTATCCATTAGAAATATTTGAAAAAATCCTGGAGCCATTTTTGAGAAAAAGCGTTAGAGCGTTTCTGAAAATAGGGAATTTTGAGCTCATTTTCACAGAAACCATTGAGTTTTCGAAACTTTACTCGACATTATTAAATTTTTGAAAAAACAAGAAAATAGCGCTATATGGCGTTTTTGTCATCAGATAGCGTGTATTTGGTACTAACACTACCAAAAATTTAAAGAAAAAATTTGGAGCCGTTTTTGAGAATATCTTGTTTTTCTCTTTTTTTTAAATTGCAAATGTGCCACGCACTACTGCGCAAAAGTACTACTGCACGCACTATTGCACGAAAACTACTAACATTTTCAAAAATATCTATCTAAATGAAAGAACTATTTATGGGCAAATTTCTTTTGAAGGAAAAAACTCTATCTTCAATTTTATAGTTGTAGGAAGACGCGGAAAAAATTCAAACTTTTGCAATTTTCGAAAATTCAGAGTTAACCGTGAAAATCGGACCAATGCCACCTTATAAGTGTATTTTACTCTATTCTACCAAGAAATTTAAAGAAATAATTTAGAGCCGCTTTTGAGAAAATTTTGAAAATATCCCAGGACTTGATGTAAATTACCCCCAAATTTTAAAGATTTTTTTCTAAATGTCAAAGCTTCAACTAGAGCCAGATGGACAGGCGTTTCTTCAATATAAAAAAGATCGTACACATGGTTCAGGCGCTAGTAGTGTTCACAGACGGACGGACAGAGAGACAGTTAGGCGGCCAGACAGACGGACAGAGAGACGGACAGAGAGACGGACAGAGAGACGGACAGAGAGACGGACAGAGAGACGGACAGAGAGACGGACAGACAGACGACAGACAGACAGACGGACAGACAGACGACAGACAGACGACGACAGACGGACAGACAGACAGACGAGACAGACAGACAAGACGGACAGACAGACGAGACAGACAGACGACAGACAGACGACGACAGAACGGACGGACGAACGGACAGACGAGACAGACGGACAGACAGACGACGAGACAGACGACGAACGGACAGACAGACAGACAGACGGACAGACAGACGGACAGACAGCAGACAGGACAGACGGACAGACAGACGAGACAGACGACAGACAGGAGACAGACGAGACGGACAGACAGACGGACGAGACAGGACGACAGACAGACGACAGACGACAGAGGAGACAGACGAGACAGACAGACGAGCAGACAGACGGACAGACAGACGGACAGACAGACGGACAGACGACGACAGACAGACAGACGGACAGACAGACGAGACAGACGGACAGACGACGGACAGACGACGGACAGACAGACGGACAGACAGACGGACAGACGACGGACAGACAGACGAGACGACGGACAGACAGACGACAGACAGACGGACAACAGACGGACGAAGACAGACGAGACGGACAGAACGGACAGACAGACGGACAGACAGACGGACAGACAGACGACAGACAGACGGACGGACAGACGGGCAGACGACGGACGACAGACGGACAGACGACAGACGACAGACAGACGACGCAGACAGACGAACGAGACGGACGACAGACGGACAGACGACGACAGACGAGACGGACAGACGAGACGACAGGACGACAGACAGGACAGACAGACGGACAGACGGAGCAGACAGGACGGACAGACAGACAGACGACAGACAGACAGACAGAGACAGACAGACGACGACGGACAGACAGACGACGGAAGACAGACGAGACGAGACAGACAGACGGACAGACAGGACAGACAGACGACGAGACGAGACAGGACGGACAGACGGACGGAGACAGACGGACAGACAGACGGACAGACAGACGGACAGACGGACAGACAGACGACAGACAGACGACGACAGACGGACAGACGGAGACGGACAGACGACGACAGACGACGAACGACGACAGACAGACGGACAGACGACGACGACAGACAACGACAGACAGACGGAGCAGACGACAGACGACGACGACGAGACAGACGGACGACAGACGACGACAGACGACGGGCAGACGACAGACGACGAACAGACAGACGGCAGACGACGACGACAGACAGACGACGAGACAGACGACGGACAGACAGACGGACGAGACAGACGGACAGACAGACGGACAGACAGACAGACGAGAGACAGACAGGACGAGACAGACAGACGGACGACAGACGGAAGACGGACAGACAGACGGACAGACAGACGAACGAAGACGCAGACAGACGGACGAGACGACAGACAGACAGACGACAGACGGACGACAGACGACGAGACAGACGGACGACAGACGACAGACGACGACAGACAGGACGACAGACAGACGGATAGACAGACGGACATACCAGACGGATAGGCAGACGGACAGGCAGACGGACAGGCAGAAGGACAGGCAGATGGATAGGCAGACGGACAGGTAGACGGACAGGTAGATGAACAGGCAGACGGACATAAAGACGACAAAAGACGGACAAGAAGACGGACAAAAGACGGACAAATGACGCTCAAAAGACGCACAAAAAGACGCACAAAAGACGCACAAAAAGACGCACAAAAGACGGACAAAAAGACGTATAGACAGACGCACCGACAGATGGATAGACAGACGGAGGGACGTTTTAAAAAAGACAGTTTTTCGGTATCAGGGGACCTAAAACGTGCCCGTCGATATCTCGACATCGATTTTCTGCAGCATTACATAACGTTCTTTATATTAAGGTAATTAATTCGTATATGTATATATACGAGAAAGTAAAAGGGGATAGGCGGTAAAGTGGATTTTTACTTAGCTGCTGTTTTAGCACATCTAGTTTTAGCTCTCCTTTTGCTTTTGTGTTAAGAGAAGAGGCTGGGTGTGAGAATTGCTTTTGTGTTTTCAATCACATAAAATCAAATCTTCAGCTCTTGTTCCAATAATAGTTATTTATGTATCAGGACTTTAAGGACGAGGCCGAAAGGTTAACTGCGATACGGAGGGATAGCGGAGCCGTGTAATTAATGTTCCGGACGAGTCCATAAAAACTAATAGAGGACGTGTTACATACAATGTTTTTAATGTTTTCAATGTTTCTTATTATTTTAATAAATCAAAATAAACATTTCACACTTTCTTGAGTTAAGAATTGCCATTACTCTTGATGACTCGATAGGAGGGGTTGTTGGTACAGTCTACCGTTTTTTAATAACAATTGCATTGCGAGGAAGGATCAGAAAGACGAAGAGGGCAATTGGAGACAAGTGGGATAACAGGGAAAAAAGGGAAAAGGGAAGAAATTGGCAAATGAGGAAAGGGGCAATTAAAAAGGGAAGATAAAATGGAGCAAAGGGGCAAAATTGGACAAATGGGATAAGAGGACAAAATGGGACAATGGACAATATGGGATTGTGACAAAATGGGACATTGAGACAAAATGGGACACGGAACAATATGGAACGAAGTGAGACATGTGGACGAAATGCACAAGGAGGGAAGGGAAGGAATGGGATAAGGGGACGGAATGGCACAAAGGGACGAAATAGGACAAGGGGACAAAATGAGACGGGACGAAATGAGACAATGGGTCAGGGGGACAAAATTAGACTAGGGGACAAATTGGGACAAGGGAAAAATTGAGACAAGGGGAAATGAGACATGGGACTAAATAGGGCAAAATGGGAAACGGGAAAAAATGGGACAAGGGTATAAATGGGACAATGGGGGCAAACGGGAAGGAGGACATGAGCGAAAACGGAGGAAATGGGACAAAAAGGTTAAGTGGTTCACAAGGGACATATTTATCCAAAGATTTATGAGCACTGGTAAAATCAAAACCCTAGAGCCGGATAAAATATTTTAATGGATTCTCGAGTATTTTAACGGCCGTTGCTATGGACACGCTCTTAAAGCGTTGTTTAGATGGTTGGTTGCTAAGAAGCTAAGCGCGCGTTTACCGACGTAAATAAAAAAAATAAGTTTTCTGTTTCTCTGGAGCGAACATTTCTATTTTCTCAGTTCGTTAACTACCAATTTTTGTTACTTTCATTTGCCATTCAACTACGTATAATAAAAGAGTAGGGTAGGCATTCTGATGCTCAAGGAAAGGTTTGTAAATTGTACCTCTTCCACACCCGTCAAAATCAGTTTTACTGTTTGTTTTTTTTTTTTTTGTTGTTGTTTTTTTTGACGAAAATAAATTAGTGAAGATTGTACGTGGGGGACATCCGCAAGGAATTCCTTTGAGGAAGCGAAAAGTACGGTAAATGGATTCTCTGGGCTTGTGTCACAGATCGGGACTTGTGTTTTATTCGTTAATTATCAATTATTCATCTCAGGAAATTTTCATGCGAAAATACATGTTTTTTAGGATTCGTTTAAATTTAAAAAAGGAATTCCTTAGTGACTAGGACGCCGACGGCAGAAGTAAAATTGTTTTCATTAGTCAAACTGGATGAAATCTGGGCCGAAAAATGACGCATGCTTCATTTTTTCGTACAAATTACATCCAGTCTGGACCGTCACTTTTCTGAACCGGCGAAAAATGATGAAGAAATGATCGTGTTAAGCTTTAGAGTTATTTTTCTTTCATTTTAATTTAAAACTAGATTACACTAAAAGAATTTTAAACAGTCAAAATGAAGGCCACCCATACTGTCCAGACGTCTGAAACTCCGCCCTTGTATATTTCGTGTCATGCCCATCTATATTCCACGCGACGGACCGCGTCACATTATTCACACGATGTGATGCAACATCAAAGTGACATTTCCGGCGCCACATCCCCGCCTCCGACACCTACCTCGCTACTTTGCAACTTCCGCCGAAGCGACGCCAGCTTCTCGGTCACTGTCGTCGACTCTGTCATCACATCCGCTGCCGTTGGTTTGAATGCCGCCGTCCCGCCTGTTACCTCTGCCGTCAAGGACACGTTCGCTTAACCGCTTCTAGTTTTCGCAGAGCTTGCATTGAAAATGGTAAAAAAAGTAATGAAACATTCCCCGAGATGCGCAGTAAACTGATCGATTCGGCCATGGAATCGCTTGCCTGCGTTGTGCCACGTGGCTTCGATAAAGCGTGCTTGGCAATTGAATTTAAAAGGGCCATCTTATCCTATGTGCTAATTCTGCTGCAGTACAGGGTCACGCAGACATCCTGGGTTCCCAAAACTTTCATTCAGATTTAGTAAGCAAATAGATATTTATGTATCAAGGCCGAAAATGAATGATTTTGGTTGCGGTATTTACCAGCCGAGACCGAGCGGAGCGTGGCTGAGGTGATAAAGCAACCGAGTCCTAAATCATTCAATTTCGGCCGAGGTGCATACAACTATTTTTCGTATACTCACCTCCCAATTCTAAGTTTCAAATGTTTGAGAGATATCATTTATGCCAAGCGGTTTCGTCATATAGATGCAGATGTTCTTCTACATTATCGCCTCTGAAGTTGTTAAAACGTGTAGAATTTGCGGCTGGTTTGGCAATTTGTTTCGTCAGTATGATGTGACTAGAAGACGTAACAGTTCCAGGTATAATATTTCAGAATATATCAAATATTGTTTTCTATATAAATGTTAAGAATAAATAAGTTAAAACTATTCTACATTCAAAAAATAATAAATATTCTTTACCAATGTGCCAACAGTCATTTGTACATTGTCTTGTTTATTTGACGTTGCCATGGCAATCGTCCTCTAAATCTCATTCTTGGCCTAGGCCGCCAAAGATCAACTTTGTTGCGTATAAATGCTCTGGCAAATACGGGTTTTGAAGTGAGGACCGAAAAAATATTTAAAACATAAAACAAGAAAGTGTACAAGAACGATTTAATGTTTACATTTTATTTTCATTGATTTTTCTCTTGATTCTGATATAGGCGTGCCCAGCCTAAAACAAAAGGCAACTACATTTCTGCCCCCCTCTCGTGCCCCATTATTCAATTAAACATATTTATTTACGTATGACGTATATTTTCTAGTACATAAATGAAACATATGAGGAAATAATGTATCATATTATAAATTAATGAGAAAAGTAATAAAAGCAATTGAATTTATGTTGAACAATCTAGAGGATAGCAAGTTAGTTTCGAAAGTTCCTTTTCCAAATATCACTTTTCAGTTTCTAGAAAAATGAGCTTGAAAATGAGAAAATCGGGAAATTATAATATCTACCTAAATAAAAATGTTTTAGTACGTAGGTCTACGTGGCACCGTCCCAAATTTTGAGGAATTTTTCTAACACCGCCTCCCCCCCTGTGTGCACGCTTATGCTAATAAATAAAATTACCCATGCCGATTTTCCCCATGGCGACCCATACCGATACATAATGTTCACGAGGTTCAAATTATTTTACGGTGAGGATGTAGAATCTTAAAAAGTCTAAGAGACGTAAATTTATTTAAAAAATCTAACGGATGGTCACAGCGATGATACATGATCTTTTACATTATAGAAATAAAAAATGTGGCGCTTACAAAGCATACAGTTTTTTGCATTAATTGTAACTATTGCAATTTTTGAAGATAGAGATAGTTCGACGAAAATCGCACCTTCACCCTTTTATAAGCATACTTTGCTCTATTCGAGATAACAATTAAAGGTAAAATTAGGAATCACTTTTGGGAACTTCTTTTGTCCTTCAAATTATCCTTACATTAAGCCAAATAAGCGAAGCTACACTTTTTTAACAAGAATTGTACATGACCTAATTTAAGATCTAATTTTTTTAGAACATATACCATTAAGGTAAAATATTGTACTTATGCAATGTTAATTTTCTGCAATTTTCGAAAATTTGACCAGGTCATTTTTATGAGCATACTTTGTTCTAGTCGAGAAAAAATTAAGAAAAAAATTAGAAATTAAAGAAAAAAATTGGAGTCGTTTTGGGAAAAATAAAAATTGCCCATATTTTACGCTTACATGCGAATGCGCTCAAATATTTGAAAAATCGTACATACCTTATTTTAACATATGTCTTTCTAGAACAGATTTCATTCAGGGAAATAAATGTGTATCTTCAATATTGTAGTACTAGGAAGACATCGAAAAAAATTTGAACTTTTGAAATTTCCGATTGATTGATTGATTGAGTGTTAGTGATTCCGGGCGCGTTAACTACTGAGGTCATTAGTCCCCTAAGTGTAGTGCATGTTTTTTCAACGGGAGGTGGCGGTGATCTTCCCCCCCCCCCCGGGATGGCGAGATCCGGAGTCGACCTACCGTCGACTAGCGGGATCTTCCCCAACCAAGTAACTCCCATCAGCGCGGCACCGCCCCAACCGGGACAAGCTCTAAGCTCTCGACCGGTCCCACGGCATGTGTGGTAGTATAGTGCATTTTAGTGTAAGTGGGTGTGTAAGGGGTGAGGATAGGACAAGGAAGAGGAAGGAAAGATTGCGCGCGGTCTGTGGCCCGGTTGTTAGGGTACCGCTCCGGCATTCACCTGGTGTTGGAGAAATCACGGAAAACTACCGCTCATTGTAGCCGGCCGCTAGAACACTCCTCCAGTACAGCAACTGAATCCAACCTAGCTGAAAAGAAATGACTAGCTTAAAAGCTAGTGTCGAAAATCCTGCCGCTGGCGGGACTCGAACCTAGGACCTCCCGGTCAAAGGCACTGCAGTGACATCAATTGATGCCCTGAGCCACTTATTCCGGTCATCCTTGTTGAAATGGTGACCGTCGCGACGACATATACCCCAAGGGCCGACCGGACGGCCGACCGGCTTGCCGCCCGCTTCATCCGCTGCGGGAAGGCGTGGGGGCAGCGAGTGGCGCTGGCCGAGCAGTGGGTGGCGGGCAGAGGGTGATAGGGGCCCCACAGGGGGGAGGGGGTAAAACTCTTACCTATATGATCAAAAGCGCATTCGATTCATTTATCGATTGGCACTAATTTCGCCGGATCCCCGAAGAAAAGTTTCGAAAAAAAAATTTACTTAAAATACTTGGGATTCCCACAGTCCTTCTAGGCTAAAAGGCTGTATAAGTTACCGCGGTGATATACTGAGAATTAATATAATGCCCTTTCGTTGCAACTTGATAACGATTAGATAATCATTACGACCAGATTCATCGGATATATATTTGTCTTTCAGCATATTCCTGCAGCAGCGAGATCAGCAAGGAAACAGCGGAATTGTTCCAAGGAAACGGATAGAACCTGTGAAAGATCTGTGCTAGTGGTCAGCGTGGAAGTTGGGTATCTTCTACCCTGACCTAACTGTGTTCTTGACACCTAAATACAGACAACTAATACTTCATTTTTTTGGCAATTATCAAATAAATGAAGATTTCGATGATCATACAATTATGTGGCGGTTCGTCTTTGCCTAGCACGTCACAAGTGAAAAACACTTATGCCTTATGAAAGACAGGAACCCAAAAACTCACCTGAGCCATCTATGCTCTTTCAATCATCGTTTGCGTTTACAGCAGTCTTCAGTTACCTTCAAGTTTAGCGATCGTATGGCCGTCCCCCTTTTATCGTGCATTCATTTCATTCGTTTGATTACTTCATTTACGACAAGAACACCAGCGATGAGTGGCGATATTTCAGATTTACGAAGCGGGTGCTGGAATGAAGCAGATATAGGACGTTCGATGTACGTAAGAAGCAGATGTACGTAACAATTCGCTTACCTCTGAAATCTAGCAACGAATAATGAATGTTATTTTGTACGATTCCTCTATTTAAAACGAGAAGTCTCCATGCTTTCAATTACTTCACAATCTACTGAACATAATATTAATGGTGATCGTTTGAGTAAATTCTATATACAGAAATCGGGTCACCTAACGTCCGTCCCTCTTTCTGTAGATCCTTTCGGTTCCATCACTTGGAGCAAGGGAGGTGACATTCGATGCATGTGGTTGAGGTGAACTAGTATTTTTTTAATATTTCCAGAATTATCATTATCATCATCGTCATCATCATTATCAACATCAACATCATTACTACCACAATTGCTATTGTTATTACACTTAAAAACAATAGGTTGACAGGAGAGAAAAATATGAAGATAGGGATATAGAAGCTTGGTGTCCGTACTATATATATTAAGGTAAAATATGTCGCCGTAGGGATGTCACAAATGAAGAGCAGCCGAAGATTGCACTGTTCATGTAATAAAATGTGAGCACACTGATATACTGCTCCCAACTGATGCTGGCACCTCACTTCGCTGCCATGACAAGCAGGTACTCACAATGGCAACACTTTCGGCGGCTTTGGGCCGGCTGCGATCCTCCTACACCGTAACATGGATTGGGTACATGGGAAGTAGAGTCATGCAATACTCATTTACTAAATGAATATTAAGGACAAGTAATTAACAGCGATAGAAACAATGTAGTCCATTGTTAGTTTAAGGTAAAATGTACTATTTTTAGTGACTAAGTGATACTTGGTTGTGTTCCAAAAGGTATATTTCTATCTTATGATTCAATCACAATATGTACTACAAAGAGCTAGAAAACGTTGTTTGGTCGGAAGGGGGGTTAAAAACCTAAATGTATAATCTATATCTCCTTCGATTCCTCTCGAGGAGATGAATCTATTGGCAATATTTCTGCTAGATCCTTCTTGAAAATTTTGGGAAAATTATTTTAAAAAGGGTTTTGCGTTTCCAAAGCCCTTAAAAGCTATTAAGCGATACGTTACAGCTGCTTAAATCCATTTTGTTATAACTTTATTACGACTAGATAACCGTTATGACTAGATTCTTCTGATTCACCTTATTTATAAGTAATATCGAACCCAACTCAAAATGACTTAATGATTCAAAATGATATAATGATTTAAAACAATATGAATGTAACACGCTGGAATTCGTACGTAAATTACACACTAGGGACGGAAATGACATACATAAATAACAACTTCAGTCAGATGAAGTCAAAAAAATCCGTGAAGATACTTCCAAAGATTCATTATGTTCACTGAAAAAAGTATACCATAAATGGCAACAAGGTTTCAATAGTTACACAAAACCTTCATATGCGAAACAGAGACCTTGTTGTTTTACTCCATTTCCTGGTTACAACAGCTTCTAAGATAAAAGTCAGCCTTGATGGACCAACCGGCCTGAGATTTCTGAGAGGGTGATGTTGCTTCATAAAGGGATCTGTCGGCCTCATCAAGTCTAATCATGTTGCAGAGCAGTAGCGGGCCACAGCAGCCAGGTACCTTGTCAGATTAATTACGTATTGAAAATATCCATTGAAAAACATTCAACATCTATTAAACACACACGCATATGTGTACATAATAGAAGCATGATGCGATAATTATGACTTTATCAAGGAAAGAAAACATATCTGTCATTCTTGCTCAAAACGGGAACGAAGTTTGAAACAAACTATAATAATTATATATGTTACACATGTAAATATAAATGTCGAAAGGCAGACTAATTAAGTTATATATTTATCAGCTACCAGTCCCAGTCTAATTATATTTTCAAATACTATAGTATTAATTTTATTTTTCAGGTAGTTTCTGATACAGGTGATGGAAATTGGTCATTGAAACAGGCGATGGTTTATTGATGCAGTTATTCATGGATATTGTTAATTCTAAATGCCTATTGCATTCTATGACAAGATCATTAACATGTATTTGAAGGTGATGCCAATATACATTTTGCTAATTTTGCAAGCTTCATGGACTTTTGTGATTTCATTCATATTTAACATTCACAAAATATATGTACATTAATGGTTCAATTTTTTAGTGCATCATTTTTGACCAGGCAAGTTATTTTAAAATTCTCATTAGGTAATATAACTTGTGTTATAATTCTGTTATAGTTTCAATGTGTACTATGGAGTAGTGCTCTCAGAATGACAAATGAGTATGAGTAATATAAACAATTCACATTCCCACTAGAAAAGGGTCATTAACTTCAAAATGCTTGTTTTTCAGGACATTGTTTTACAACTAGAGTTCCGAATCAAGTTCCTGGAGTATGACAATCTGTAATTTTCTTTTGAAAGATTATTAATTTTTACTTTGGTTTTCAAGAAAAAAAAGGTTTCAAGTTTTTCATAATTTAGGGTTTCCACAGTTTACTGTTTGTGGCATATAGTATGGATAACACTCAACACTCACATTCTCAAACATGCAATGATTTTGGCTATTATTCATCTTAAAAATTACCAGAGAAAAATATCTCAGATTGTGTTAATGATTCTTGGGAATGGAAATGTCATTACTGTTGTAATTGTGTTGACCTTGACAATTTTCTGAATCATTTCCCTTGCCAAGTGAACAAAATACTTTCCTCTTGAAATAAAACAATTCAATATTACTAGCCCTTTAAAATGCTAAAACCTGCATATAGATGCAAGATAAAATTTGACAAAACATGCACAATCAAATTTTAGCTGGGTATTTTTTTTTCAAAAGTTTTAAATCAGAATTTGAATTTATTGGTTCATATAATTTTTCCTTATCAGTCACACTTGCATGTCCAAACACTAATTTCAAAGACATTGTAATATCTTCATCAATATTTAATGACTTCAATAGAGGTAATCCTGCTGTTTTCAATTTCTGAATGGGGAGATTACCGTGAGAGTCAATCGCGTTCTGGCGGGATCCAGATACCAGCCCGTCGGCGTACTTGTGCGTCGGCGGGGGTTCGGGTAAAGGCGAAAAACTTAGGTGCCCACCCCTGGATTAATTCACCCTGGTAGAACAAGTCATTACGTGGAGTGGTAGATCACGGAGGATTTAACCATATAGTACACCTTAACATATTAAAAAATAGCAGTTGGAGCATTTAATAATAAAGATCTGTTCAGTAATTATTTATAATTAAATATTGTTATGTGAACTCCCTTAAAGGCAGTTCAAAAGCCGTATCATATAGTATTAATAATACTAGTAATAATAATAATAATAATAATAATAAAATAGTAATATTAAGAATGGTAATAATAATAGTAATAATAATATTGGTAATAATAATAATTATTATTCCCATCTTGTTTTATGAAGATCATATTATACATTTTAGTCTTGAAATTACCGACCATCAATTACCAGTTGTGATGGTTAGCAATATTGCTTTTATAAATTATTATCTGTCTTCTTCCACATTTCTTTTAGCCCACAACATGAGTTCGTATTTGTACAATGTTCAACCAATACATGAATTGCTTTAAAACCTATTATTTTCAATTATATTATCAATTGTGTAAAAGAGCGAGCTATTTGATCAGAACACCGCGATAAATGGTAAAACGTTTTCTTGTTTGCAGTGTAGGTGCTTATATTTTCTTCCTGTCAGCAGCAACCGTTTAGCGATGAAAACTCTTTTTTCTCTTGTTTCTCGACGTGACCATGATACTTACTGGGCAATTACGCTGGTGACGGGATCTCCGCATGTTTGAAATATTTTGCGGCATAAATGACCTCAGTATCTAAAAATACCTCTCCTAAGGGCAAGGTGTTCTGTGCAGGTTCTAAAGAAAAATTGAAAGAAAAATTGCATATTAGACGACGCCCAGTATCTACTGATATGTGTCTGAAATCTGCAAGTTGTGAGTGTAGTAATTGCAAATTCTAAGGACATAAATCGAAATAGCTCATAAAACAATAACTAGTTAAAAATTCAACTTGTTCAAACATAAGTATTGTCCAAATTCCAGATGATATTCAGAATAACAAAACTTGAACTAAGAATGGTAACAGTTTTTAAAGTAGTAGTAGGTACATATTGGGAGTAATTGATTCTCAATCATTCGTTTCCAAATTAAATATACCCCATTGTCTAATGAAATATTTTATGCCATTCAATGTATATAAATACAGACGTACCTGGATAAGCAAGTGTTCGAGGGACTGCAATATCCTTTTCGCTTATGGAGGTTTTTCATTAAACCAAGGTTTCGTTTATACAGGTACAAGAGTGGGTTTTCTCACTTATAATCGTTTAAAAAATGTAGTAATAAATATCTATGTACTGTGTAGGTATTATTCACTACAATTTGACATATATATAATATATATATATATATATATATATATATATATATATATATATATATATATATATATACACATATATATATATACTCACAAAAAGAAAACAAAAAAATTAATATTTACATAAAGAAATTCGTTAATTTCTTCTGAGTTTCTGGTTTTCCAATTCCTACGTTTTTCGCGTTCATAAGTTTTATCAAAATTATTTATCAACAAGAGAGGAGTATTCAAAATCTGGTGGAGTATATCCAGTGTATGTAAAGCTTCTTGCGTCTTTGGAATTTTTTTTTAATTTTATAAAATAATTTTATAAAAGGTGGATTCTGGTAAACCAAACTCACTCTATTTCATT
Organism: Teleogryllus oceanicus; assembly: GCA_964035755.1. Lineage (NCBI taxonomy): Eukaryota > Metazoa > Arthropoda > Insecta > Orthoptera > Gryllidae > Teleogryllus > Teleogryllus oceanicus. Next base: position 241,317,203 of record CAXIVR010000001.1, read on the forward strand.
TCGCTATTTCCCGTTCTCGAATGCATTCACTATTTTAAGTTTATAACTTGACAACTCTTCCATTTTTCGTTTTAACATTTTGAGTATGTGCAGAACCTTTCATCGCCATTGATACTTATTAACTGTAGTAAGTTCGACAATAGGTCGGTACACACGCACACTTGGGCATTCAAATAAAACACTATACAAAAACAATGTTAGTTCCACGAAATTTAAGAATACAAAAATAGCTGTTAGGTCCACAAAATTTAAGAATGAGTCATAAATAGCAGAAGTTAAATATACCCGACTGTCGCGTCTAGCGGTACAGAAAAGTAAGAGTTTAGAGAGGTCCAGGAGGCAAAAACGACTTTCTCTTATAGATGTTTCTGTTGCCCACTTATAGAGGTTTCAGAGGGTTAAAATGACGGAACCTTGTCATTATTCTCACGTAGTAGGGGTTTTTCGCTTGTCCAGTCCCCATTCACGCAGTTTTGACTGCAGTCAATGTGTACATATATTTTTGCCAGATATTTTGTATTTGTTGGAAATTTTAGACTAAAAACAATTACATCGAAATTAATTCTGATCAACAGCTATACTACGCACGAAGTATAATGGAGTACTGCGGCTGCCGAAATAAAACTAAAATCGTGAACGTGTTCCACAAACGGAATAAAAACGCAAGGACCTGTTCCTTAGCTCGCGAATTCAAGCAGTACATCATTTATGTTCACAAAAATCTTTCGATGAGTGATGGTAGCGGCCCACGAAAAGGGCGTGGCCTGCATGTTGCACTCAAAGTTGCTGTTGCCATTTGCTTCCGAGTTGCCGCTCGTGTATAATAACTTTGTTTTGGCACCATTAAGATGGTCTCGCAGGTAATTAAAAACAATGTATGTAAGATAATCCTGAATGTGATTCAGGTTTTTACAAATTGCATTATATTACTATAATTACCGCCCGTATTTTAAGGACAATTATTATCTGGACAATTTTTATTATAATATAGGGTATAAGTAAGACAATTGTGTACACAATTGATGGATTGTTAACTGATAAATGCAACGATGTAGTAAACCAGAAGAAAACGATTCCGTTTAGGAGTGTATGAAAACGAGCTACAAAGTTAGAAACCTGAAGGACAAGAGAAAATGCAGAAAACAAGAATAAGAAATATAAATAAATAATAATAGTGATGATAAAAATAATAATTACAATAACAATAACGATAGCGATAACAATAACGATAATGATAACAATAAGAAGAGGAAGAAGAAATTCTACGAAACAGTAAATTAATACATCCACCGACGAACCAACCAATCAAATAAACAATCACTACAACTAACTGTTAGTGTGCTATGCTGATTAGCGGAAATAATATTTTGAAGCTGCACAGCATCGTTTCAAGGCCAGAGGTGTTCCACTATTCAAGTTACTTAACGTCACAAATATCTTGCGTACAAGGAACGCTTCTTTCGACCCAGAACAAGGGGTTAGCCGAAAATTAAAGGCACGAAACTCGAAAGGTTCCGCGCTTCTCGGTGCGACTGGCAATCAGGGTTATATTTAGTAGGTCGTTGTGCAATGTTTTGTTGCGGGGAGCCCAGCAGGCAGCTTTCACCGCGATGCACAGTGGGAGTTGGAGTGCGGCCGTGGCGTGGGTAGTGATGGCAAAGTTAAGCTAAACATCGATACTTCGATATTTATAACCAAAAGATTTTCGATGTCGCTGCAAACATCGGCAAAAAACAACAATGTTTAAAATATCGATGCTTTAAATATGATGAAACATTTCGAAGGAAATTGTCCTGGTTCTAATATGATACATAACACGTCAATATTCGTTTAAAGTATATTCCGCCTTAAATTTGACCGTCATCTTCATTTTCTAATCAATATTCTATGTAGACCAATTGCAGTTTGACGATATTACCACGTACAAAATAAACAAAGGTTCGCGCCGCCAATGGCGACAATGGCTGTTTATTGCGGGCAACCCACAAATAAAATAGATACTGGAAATTTTATTTATATCATAATTTTTTTAAAATCGAGTTTCTGCACAAATATATCGATCTGAAGAAAGCATTGAATGCAAAAATCGATGTTATAATATCGAAGTTTCTGCTCGAAAACTTGGATTTTTTCCATCTCTAAGCGTGAAGCGGCGGGATTAGTATTAGCAATTCCTGGCGAGGCGGCGGTGGAGACAATGGAGGTGGCGGTGGCGCTGGACGGCCGGTGGACGGCATTGAACCTACGGAGACCTGGCCTGACACACCCTGCTTCGCCGTTGATACGCCCCTCCCCGGTCACCCGGCTTGGGAATATGGGTGGGGGCTTAGGCCCACGGTCTGGCTGTGGTGGAGTATTGGAATTGTCCGTCCGGTTTCCTGAGTGGCTAGGTGACTCCCACGCCTTTAGTGCCAAGGAGAAAAGTTGTATGATTTGGATTGTGAAATATTTTCTTATAAATATTTTATTGCTTTCTTATTACTCTTATTGCTAAAATATTTTAAGTTTGTTCCGAAAAGGATAAGTATTCTGATAGTCCACTTAGTCATTAATTATATGCACGAGTATATATTTAAATGTTCTTCTCACAAATTATACTATTTATATAAAAACAAATGAATTATTGACACTTTTTAAGTTATATTATCTTAGTGGTGAATACTGTATATTTTACCGAACGCTTATTATTCTACATAAACATGAAAACCTTTAGTTGATGGGTTGATTCATAGTTAGTGATTCCGAGCGCGTCAACTACTGAGGTCATTAGTCCCGTAAGTGAAGTGCATGTTTGTTTCATCGTGAGGTGGCGGTGATCTTCCCCCACTGGATCGCGAGATCCGGCGCCGACCATCCGTCGACTGGCCAGGTTTTCCCTAACCAGGCATCTCCCACCAGTGGGGCACCGCCTGTGGGCACCGCCCCAGCCGGGACAGGTTCTAAGCCTCCGACTTGTGTGGTAGTGTAGTGCACGTAAGTGTAAGTGTGTGTGTAAGGGGCGAGGAAATAACAAGGAAGAGGACAGGAAGATTGTGCGCGGCCCGTGACCCGTTTGTTAGGGTAATGCTCCGGCATTTGTTGATCGGAGATATCACATAAAACTACCGATCGGAGTAGCCGGCCGCTAGAATTCTCCTCCAGACAGCGACTGAATCCGACCTAGCTCAAAAGCTAGTGTCGAAAATCCTGCCACCGTCGGGAATCGAAACTAGTACCTCCCGGTCAGAGGCACTGCAATGACATCAGTTGATGCACTGAGCTACCGCTCCCGGTACCTTTAGATGTTTATTTATAAAAAACAATAAAGAATTGAACTTCTTATATAAACAATATAGGATATAAAACGTATAAAACATTAATTTGAAAACTAGTATATATCATAAAAATGTAGAATTAGGAACGTTGTTGCCTTGTGGAGGACGCTCTCTATCAAAATTTCCTCTGTCAAAATTACTGCTCCCAAATAAACAATCCAAACCTGCGGTTGGGTTGATTGAGGGAGAGAGCGCCCTACCGAGATTCCGTAACCGAGGAGTTGGGAGGTTAAGAACGACCGTGTTGCGGCGTAAATCCAGAGTCTAGCCGCCAGAGTTCACGAGCGCCGTTGCGGGGGTGCGAATTCAACCCAGAGACAAGGTATCCGACCCTGGTGCCTCAAAACACTGGTTCAGGTAAGTGATGCTGGTTGCACCACGGTGGAAGAATCCCGTCGCCCGGCAGGAAACTTCCGCTCGCGGCATATTTGTCGTTGCACCTGCTGTCCTCGCTACTAAAACCGATTTCAGGTTCGCAAAACAAGCATCTCAGTTTTTCCACAGAGATAATACAGATTCTCTGGAAAAGAAAATCGTCAATATCTACATTTCGTCACAATTGTGTTGAAACATGAAAACCTGGTATTATAGTTGAGTTTGACATCGGTCTGGAGAGGATTTTGTGGCGCCGAGACTAGGAGCAAGCGCGTCTCATAACGCAATCACTAGGCTGGGTGTTTGGATTCCTCGTTAGGAATGTATGATTTCATTCAGGTATGTGGTATGCGGTACATTCCCAGCACGACATGTATCACCTCTTTACACCAATATTTTCAGGATCCCCTATCCTGGCCGATAACGTGTGTAAGATGTGTGAGTTGATAGAGGAACTGGCACCATCAAAATCATCCCGGCTTCGTTAGAGGACTTTGCTTAACTACGTTTCGAGAAGTCACGGAATTTAAGCATTTCGAGACACCACGGATTTCTGGGCAGGTGATCGTCTGGGAAACCCGGTTACTGAAGGTGCTGAGCCCCTGGCCGTAGGATAAAAGTCATTGAATGACTGACTGTGTTGCTTATTAAATCTAACAGAGCGCAATAAATGAAATTTTATATACAAAAAGTAAGTAAATAGAAATTAGGTAAAAAGAAATAATATTAAGTCTTCACGATCTATCCAATTAAATCAAAAGGATCTTCAATGTAGTGATTCTCAATGAGCTCTTGGTTTGATCAGTTCGATACTACGAAGAATAATCTGTTCAACACTTCCGCAGACGCAGATTTGGAACGAAAGTTTTATAATATTCGAAAGGACAACACCTGTATGATAATTAACGGTGATTTGTTTCAAAAGGATATTCCAAAAGATCGAATTACAGTATTTTGCGCCTTAATTGCAGTAAAGAGAGGAAAAGAAAACAAGTACAATCCATAAAAACCTTCCGCGAGCACGTTTTGTGTACCGCCACGTGCACGTCATGTGGCTGGGATTTGAATACTGGGTACCCAGAAGAAGGTAAACGAGCTGGGTGCTGGGTCACGTGTAACCACCACAGCTATTACCACCAGCATCACAACCACCCCCGCCGGCGTCGCCATCTCTAGTGCAATTATATCGACATTCTTTGTCACGTTTTTGTGGCGTTTACGAACGTTCTGCCGTCAGCCGTGAAGCGCTAAATAGGCGGAATAAAATTTATGACAGAGGAGGAGTATTAATCCTCTTATTATTACTATTACTAATGCATGAATATATCAATTATTATTGTTGGAGTCAATATAACAGCTATGCGATCAGGAATATATAATTACAATTTTGCTATTTTCTTACATTGGAATGTATATAAGCAGCAAACATCATTAAAAACTGTATATGAACTAACGATAGTAAAGGATGTATGATAGTTTACTGAAATATCGCTAATCGATGCTTGTAAGGTCGCACTTTCTATTAAGATCGGAAATAGACTTGATTAGAATATTACCACTCCCAATGTTGGTTTGCAGAAAACTTATGTACGTGGGCAATTATAGCAATAAACAATATACGAGGAGGTAAAGAAAAATCGTAAACATATTTTACACCCTGTAAATCATCGACGAGGTGAATGTTTGACATACATTCACGTGTATTTTCTCACGTTCGTGTACCATATTTACGGGTTTGATCCAATTTTAAAAGGTAGGCCTATGTGTTCGCAATATCAACCCCTGCACTCATGTACCTAAACTTAGGCGATCAAGTGTTGCTGGAGACAGAAAGCTAATTTCAGTAATTGCAGTGTCACCACAACTGCCGCAACCAACGCTGTCACGGCGTTTTTATTCGCCTTTCCTCTACCACTACAATCACCACGCTTATCACCACCACTTTCCCGCTATCACCACTGCTTTCCTAATATGCTCCACATCTACCGCGTTCATTATCACGACCATTTGTACCGCCACAGCCCCCGTCACCGGCGCCACCTCCATCTCCGCCTCCGCCGTCGTTGGCGCCGCCCGCTGTACAATGCGGCGCAAAGGTCATGGCGGCGGCGGCGGCGGCGGCGCTGGGCGGCGGGCGCTGCGCGATCTTGCGTCAGGGCCGCGCGTGACCGGCGCGCACGTGAGCGCGAGACTTCCTCGTCCTCCGCCGCCCTGCTCCTGCCTCGCCACGCCGCTCCGCACGCTCCGCGCCTTCAGCCGCCGACACCCAACGCCCCGCGCTCGCGCCGGCCCCGCCGTCTCCGCAACGCGCGCGTGCACAATAGTCGCCTGCCTTGGCCGTCGGGTTCGTTTGGGGGCTCGGCCGGTTGAGCGTGTCGGACCGACGAAATAATAAATGCGATATGTGCTGTTGGTGACTTTTTGGCATGTCTGACACTGAATTCTTTGCGAGTTGATTTTCCAAACTCCCGCTGATGTTACTGCAGTGCCTCTGACCGGGAGGTCCTAGGTTCGAGTCCCGACAGTGGCAGGATTTTCGACACTAGCTTGTGAACTATAGTGGCTGGCTGTTCTGATCGGTAGTTTTCCGTGATTTCTCCGATCAACACCAGACGAATGCCGGAGCAGTGTCCTCACAAACGGGCCATGGACAGCGTGCGATCTTTCCTTCCTCGTCCTTATCCTATCCTCACCCCGTACACATACACTTACACTAACATTCACTACACTACCATACATGCCGGGAGACCGGTCGGGAACTTAGAACTTCTCCCGGCTGGGCCGGTGCTTCTCTGGTTGGAGATACCTGGTTGAGGAAAAACCCCGCTTGTCCACGGTAGTTCGGCGCCGGATCTCGCCATCCCGTGGGGAAAGATCACCACCACCTTCCGATGAAGAACATACACTACACTTACGGGACTAATGACCATAGTAGTTGACGCGCCCGGAATCACTAATCAATCAAATCGAAACTTCCTGCCGGCTGCGGTTGCTTGGCGCAACATCGTTGCCACTGTAGCATTTTTGGGCAGGAGGTTCTAAAGTTTCAACCCCGACCGTGGGGGTTTTTCGGTACGAGCAAGTAGTTAAATCGAATTCAACCACTGCCTGGAGATAGATTCTGGCCGAATTCTCTGGTCGGTAGATTTTCGGGTTTTCGTCGATCAATAGCTGGCGAACATTGGAGTAGTATCTTAACAGAGAGGGGGCACGCACGATCTCTTTCACATCCTTGTCCACTCTTCTTCCTTACACACAGACACACGCACTGACAAGCACTTCACTACCACACATGTTGGGCGATAGCTTCGAGCAGAGATGTACAACTTGCAAGGTCTCAAAGGCCACAACTAAAATTTTCATTATGGTTGCGGGCCATATTTTCAATACTCGGACGATCGACACCTGACTTTCCCGTATTGTTGATCGCGGCACTTTGCCTGGCTGGTCTACAACGAGGAAGGGGGGAATGAAACCATGCGCGATATCAGGCCGTAGTATGCATATCATAAGGTAACACATTGGGATGGTTTGGAATTTCTGAATTTACTAGAAAAGATTCTGAAATATAAACTTGAACCCCTTTTACATTAAGGAGGTGTTAACTCTGACAGGGCGCGTGCACTAGACGCGCTATATTCTTGTTCGATATGGATGTAAGGGACTTTAACTTTTGACACAAAACCTTTTACGGGCCACAATAAATGGCACCGCGGGCCGCCAGTTGGACAACCCTGGCTACACGCTCGTCTGGGGTGGGGCTCCGCTGGGAAAGATGCTTGGAAGGAAGAAAGCTTCGCAAGCTGACTTGTATGTCAGCGCCGGATATTATGTTAAACGGGGAGGGGGACCGCCAACTCCCGGGAAATAACATGCGTTACACTTACGGGTAGTAAGATACACTTACTAAGTAGTTCACGCTCCTGGAATCAATAAATACTCACTCACTCACCAAACCCTCTGTGAGTCTTCTTCTAGTACCGACCCTTCAGCTTCCCCAATGGAACAATCTGTCATCTTCTTTTCACTTGATACTATCTCGTATTCTCCTCTTCATCCTCCAGTTTTCCTGTGGTTTCGCACATTTCTACATTCATCTCTTTTATTATCCGTTCCTCTATTAGTCCGTTCTTTCCTTTATCTCTTTTCGCCACCTACATTCAGTCTCTAGCACCCAGGCAGATTATGCCATAACCGGCGGTCCCCTAATCAGTTTGCCGCGCGCGCATGTTCTATAGTCGACTGCCTTGACGTCGGGTACATTTGGTGCCACGGCTCACCGATCGCGGTAGAACTGTGAAGTAACATGTTTTACTTAAAGGTTTCCACTCATCAACACGCAAATTAAACCTCAGTCATCCAGCCAACGCAATCGCGCATAGGACATTGACTTCTCTTCCCTTCGTAGTCCGTCTACAGATCCCATTTTCCTTCACACGTTTATGCATTCCATCTTTTGATTCATCTCCTTCTCAATTCATTGATCCATCAGACCCATTTCTCAATAAATGTTGTTTATGATATTCTAAACTACTTGCAAATATTTGTCCTGCCAATCTTCCTTTCCAACCAATATTCCCTTCGACCTCCCTTCACCTCTCATTCTCTCGCCGTCCTGCCCCTTGCTTTCTAATTGTTTTTACTTTCTTGTATATACGTATATACGGCTGTAATATACGTAGTATAGAGAAAGTTATGTAATGCTGAGAAAAATCGATTTAGAGATTTCAACGGAAATACGCGTTTTGGAGTCCCCTGATACCGAAAGAGTGTTTTTTTCAAAACGTTCGTCCGTCCGTCTCTCCGTCGTCCGTCTCGTCCGTCTCCGTCCGTCTGTCTGTCGTCGTCGTCGTCTGTCTGTCGTCTGTCTCGTCTCGTCTGTCCTGTCTGTCGTCTGTCGTCGTCGTCTGTCGTCTGTCTGTCGTCGTCGTCCTGTCGTCGTCTGTCGTCGTCGTCTGTCTGTCCGTCCGTCTGTCGTCTGCCTCGTCGTCTGTCTGTCGTCCGTCTGTCGTCTGTCGTCTGTCGTCGTCGTCTGTCGTCTCGTCGTCGTCTGTCGTCTCGTCTGTCGTCCGTCTGCCGTCTCTGTCTCGTCTGTCGTCGTCTGTCTCGTCTGTCTCGTCGTCTGTCTGTCGTTCGTCCGTCTGTCGTCCGTCTGTCCGTCCGTTCGTCTGTTCGTGTCGTCTGCGTTCGTCTGTCTCCGTCTGTCCGTCGTCTGTCTGTCCGTCTGTCGTCGTCTGTCGTCCGTCTGTCTCGTCGTCGTCGTCTGTCGTCGTCTGTCCGTCGTCTGTCGCCGTCTCGTCCTGTCGCGTCTGTCCGTCCGTCTGTCCGTCTCGTCTGTCCGTCGTCGTCCTGTCCGTCGTCTGTCTCGTCCGTCCGTCCGTCTTTCCGTCCGTCCGTCCGTCCGTCCGTCCGTCCGTCCGTCTGTCGTATGTGAATAAACCTAGCGCCTAAACCACACGTACGATCTTTTCCCAATTGAAGAAACCCTTGTCCATCTGGTTCTAGTTGAAGCTTGGAAATTTTGAAAAACATTCTTGAAAATTTGGGGGTACTTTACATGAAGCCTTCCTGATATTTTCAAAATTTTCTCAAAAACAGTTTCAATTTTTTTATTTGCATTTCTCGTAAGAATAGAATAAAATACACAGGTGGTATGGGTCCTATTTTCGCGGTTAGCTCTGAAGTTTCGAAAATTGCGAAAGTTTGGATTTTTTCGGCGTCTTTCTACTCCTACAAAATTGAAGATACACATTTTTGCTTCAAATGAAATTTGTTGCCCATAATTCTTGCTTGTAATGAGTTCATGTAAATGTTTTTAAAATTTTAATAATTTTCGCGCAATAAGGCGGGCAATATTTGCAATTTTAAAAAATACAAAAACATGATTTTCTCAAAAATAGCTCCAAATTTTTTCTTTAAATTTTTGGTATGCATAGTGCTAATTGTACTGTATAAGACGACATAAACGCCATAATGCTTTATTTTTTTGTTTTGGATACATTATTACATTTGTAAGTGGACGTTCTTCAAATGACTTTAAATGAAGTTTTTCGAAAACTCAATAGATTCCTGTGAAAAAGAGCTTCAAATTTTGCATTTAGAATATAGCTTAACGCCGTTTTCTTAAAGACGGTTCCAATTTTTTCAATGAAAATTGTTATTTAGGACAATGTTCTTGTCTTCTTTAATATTCTTAATATAATATTGCGGTTCTACTATTTGGAAACCGAAGAGTTGAGAAAATTTCGAAAAAATTATTTTGGGTGGCGATAGATGGCACCTTGCTAGAAGGAAGGGCAAGATTGTACAGTACCAGTCTACACCAAGGAAATTAGAAAACGTTATTATGAGAAAGTCTGTGCCATACTGTAGCACCTCTAATTTCTTTTACATATTAGTCAATTTCGTCATTCTCGTCCACAATTTATTAACTGCAGTAGCTGGCAACCGAGGTTACTTATATTTACGACTACATCCTTCGTATTCTTATGAACCATGCGTCTGTTCGGTTCATGTTTTGATTGATTGGTTGACTGATTATTGCGTCGACTAAAGTCGTTAGTCCCGTAAGTGTAGTGCATGTGTTTTCCTCAAGCGGTGGTGCTGGCCGTGATCTTCCGGCGTCGACCTACCGTCGGCTAACGTGGTTTCCCCAATCAGGTATGTCCCACCAGCGTGGCAGCGCTCCAGTTGTGACAAGCTCTAAGCTCCCGGCATGTGTGATAGTGTAGTGCATGTAATTTTAAGTGTATGTATATACGGGGTTAAGACAGGACAAGGAAGAGGAAGGAAAGATCGCGCGTGGTCCGTGGTCCGTTTGTAGGGTACTGAAGCTTGTTCTAGCTACATATCTACTATCGAAAATCCTGCCGTTTATCGGAGAAACCGCGGAAAACTATAGAGCAGCCGGCCGCTGGAAATCTCCTCCAGACAGCGATTAAGCTTGTTCTAGCTACATATCTACTATCGAAAATCCTGCCACCGTCAGGACTCGAACCTGGAATCTTCCGGTCATAGGCACTGCATTGACAACAGTTGATGCCTTGAGCCACTTCTTCCGGTCTCTGTTCTGTTCAGACTACTGCAGCGTACCCTTTGGTTTCTTAGTTGACTGATTGCGATTGGTTTATTAAATTATACAGTTAAATACATCATAATTTTCGAAAATTCCTGCGAATGGACGATTTCGTCAACCGAATGTTGTTCCTTCAAACTGTTCGATGCATTGTACTTCTTCTCACTCGTTTTCTACGCCCGTAATTATCTCTTTTTGTGTCTTAGCTCTTCAATATTCAGTTTCTTTTTTCCTTCGCTGTTTAGTCCGTCCCGTCTTTTTGCTCCGCTGTCCAATTTATTCGCCCATTCCTCTTCGACATTTCACCTCTCATGTACTAAATCTCATAATCGGTATAAAACATACAGTTTCTACCACCTAAGCTGCCGGTGCCGTTTTCACAAATTTTTGCCGGTTCCACTCACGTGCAGTATCAAACGGCAGGTGCATCCAGAAGGGGGGGCAGTTGGGGCAACGACCCAGGCCCCAACTTAATTGGGGCTCCGATTTTTTTTTCATTCAAACGATATGAAAAATATATTTATCTCTAATCTAGATTTAACGCAGGAAACTATTCCTGGGGTATGGAGAAATAAATTTTGTTTATGTATTGCGGAAGGAGGAATTTTTTTATTTGAAATAAGGGGCTCCTTTGGATCAACTGCCCCAGGCCCCTGGCTTTCTCTGGGCACCCCTGTCAACAGACTGATGTTCAATGGAGCGCCGGTGCCTCTAGCCCCGGATGTAAAAAAGTTACTAGAGATTTAACTTGGCATATCTCCTGTGTACTGAAGAAGTTGGAATGCCAACATTGGTGCATTTGTGTAGGTCATGAAAGGAATTAAAAGAAAAGCCCAAAAGGATGATGGGCAAACACATATCCATTCCAAAAACGTGCTGAAAATTTGAAATTTTACGTGGAAGTGTTTGCATTTCTTCAATCATTTTATAACATTTTAAGGGAGATTTTGATCAAGCGGCATATGATAACATTATCCTCAACCAATGCACAGTCAGGACTTGGCTCCACCTAACTTGCGTTTCCAAAACTGACACCCATCCTTGATGGCAACCCTTTGGGGGTTGATGGAAAGGGTAAAGGCTGTTTCAGTTTTCCATGCCCAGGAAATCAACAAATCGTGTCAAGCATGCTGGAAACTTTCTGTTGCGGCAGGTGGATAATATTAGTACAAATCTAGTACAAACTATGTAGCAGATCAATACATTACTTATGTACAAACAAACATTTAAATATACTCTTATCTGGAACTATAAAATGAACGTTCTATTATCATGGCACGAGCTCCTTCTCAGTTCAAGAGTGTCAAAACACGAGCCCACGCTATCAGTCTTCTTTCCTCACCACTTCGTGCTCCTTCACATAGGCCAGGGTAAGCAGGTTCGGCTCTTGTGTTGCCTCGCGCCGTATTCTGAGAAAAATGCCCAAACGAGCACGCTTTGTCCACGCTCGACATGCGCCTTTTGCTGCGGCAGGCAGGCAAATTCTCATACTGCCTGGCAGCACGGAAGATCACTATTTCCAGCCACATTAGCGCGTATGTTTAAATGACAAGAAAAACGAGAGGAGAAAGTGATTATTATTTACGAAGTATTATTTATTTCGCATTCAAATGAATATGCAAGTTCAGATGAATAAATTTTATCGTATAGCAACGTGGATTGCCAAGGGCTTGACGTTACATCGTCAAGAACCTGAAATATTTCTTTCGCAAAACAAAATCGATATTCTACTTGTCAGATAATCGCATTTCACTGACAAAAACTAATTTAAACTGAAAAATTATATAATTTATACCTAACATCCTGATAGCCATGTACACGGAGGCTCTGTTGTCGTCTTAAAAAATGTATAAAACATCGCGAAGAAAGTAGCCTTTAAGGAAGTGATATGGAATCCACCACCATCACTATTAGCAACTTGAGAGGGCCTCTTTCATTAAGTGCCCTATGTGGTCCACCAAAATTTAACATATATAAAACACGTTTTGAATCCTTCTTTAACAATTTAGTTTCAAGATTTATACAGGGCGAGACTTCAATGCACAAAAAAAAAAAAAATTAAAAAAAACAATGGAGCAAGATTGAGGACTAGAGGACGAGAACTCCAGAAAGCAGTGGCAGCACTTCATCTAGATACCGTGTCCACCCCAACTTACCGACCCAAATGAAATACCAAAATTACTTGACTTTTTTGTTGTAAAAGGTATTTCATCTGGTTACTGCAATACAGAAGCATCGTCTAAACTGTCATCTGATTATACACCTAACCTAAATTTAATATTGATATATGAATCTCAATCATGAATCTCTGAATCTTAGTTAGAACGTTATATCTATAACGGTATAGAAGTTATTGGAATTAAACCACAGCATCTACATCTTATTACGGTTGTGTGTGAGGGAGAATGCAACAAACAGGGCATGCTTATTAAAAACGCATTATAGTGTAACCGTCATTTACTGCATTTCTTTTAAGTTGTAAGCAGACACTGCATTTGCTCTAAGTAATGTGCTGGAATTATCTGGTTTCTTTAATTTGAAGTGCGTAGTCTTTGTCCTGAGGACAAAAGCGCCAGTTTATTTCTCGTCAAAATACGCTATCTTAACAAAAATGTGCCAAGAGTCAAGAAGAACTTTTCGCGCCATGACTATCCCACACGCGCCATTTAGCTTTCTAACGTCAAAGTTTCTTACAGGGTTGGGCAGTATTTAATTACTTGTATTTGCAATACGTATTTTAAATACTTTTTTATTTAAATAAAATAGGTGTATTTAAAAAAGGTAATACTTAAAATACTTCAAATAGAAATGAAGATAACGAGGATAGTTTCTTTTAGTTTGATTCTGCTAGTGACTGAACCTCATTGAAATAAAAATACAAGCCCCTTTAACTGTTGAATTTGAATTCTCCTCGTTTTTAAATTATAAATCTAAATCATTAAAAATTCCGACAACGAAAAATGCCTTTCTTCTTTATAACTAGAGTCCGAACAATGCCCTTTCTGCCAATTTTATCTCTTTAGAGGTATTTTTAGGCAACCTACACCATTATTAATATTTACCTCAGAAACGGCTTTTGCGAGGGACTTATAAAGCCTATAAATTCCTATTTTTAGAGATTACCTAATCGGGCATTAATAACTGTAATAATTATAGTTATTTTTAGCTTCATATAAGTGCCTATACTGAATTTTTCGTAATTTTAATATTTTTTGTTCACTATATTTTGTATTCTACAATCATTTTCTGAGAAATCACTATGGGTAATTTGTATAACAAACAAGTAACATACGCCTAAAATCTGCCAGGGCGTCCTCCGATCGAGAAGCTCTATGCCGTGTGTGCTCTTGTCAGTAACGCGTCAAGCAGGGATACGGCTTACAGACGTTGAGAATTTGACACCGTACGTGTTACCTCATCTACTTCGCCGAAGCCCGTCAGGGCGCTCCAGAGAACAAGAAATTGCTCTCGTCTTTCCGATCTTCGCAATCATCAGTGAGCTATCAGTTCCTTACCAAGATCATAACTGTCTTAAAAAATAGCGCTCCCGGCATCTTTTGCATTTAGAACGTAGAATTACACAAGATAGGCGGAGTTTTCTTCGATAATTTTGTATTAGTTTTGAGGTTTGGTTCATGCCAGATCAGTAAATGTGCTGTTCCTGTTAAGCATGATTGCTACAATGTCAAAAGAGAAAGTTGTAAGAACTGCATTGCTAACAGAGTGGATTTATGGAGAAAATTCACGGCGGACGGGAAATGTATTTTTTGCCAGCGTTGCGAAAAGTGGTAAACTGTACAAAAGCATATCTTACGACGTAAAAACACTGCAACTCGTGCAAAAAAACGGAGAAAAACTAATCAAACCTTCTTCACCAAGTGCAGTCGAAAGATGACAAGAAAGAATTTCAACACTGATGTGTGCCATGCCGCAAACATTCCATTTTGAAAACTTGAAAATCCAACATTAACCAACAAAATATAAAATTCCACACCAGACAACTCTTAGGAAATACTATCTAACCCGCAATATATTTTGACAATCGAAGAAATTCGATTTGTTTTTAGAGAATTGTGTTCATCCTTAATGTAGCACGTGTTACGAACACATTTTAATATTATTCGACCATAATGTCGATTTCCCTGCCTATTTTTAAATTTTTACTTCCTAAGTGCCTGCCTATTGTCAACTAGAATGCCTATTTTCCCTGCTAATTGTTAAGTTTTAAGTGCCTATTTTCGACTTTTAGCGCCTACCTGTCCGAACTCTTTTCATCATACCAGTTTACGTTCATCTACGCCAGTTGAACGCCCGTTTCCTTTGTGGTTTTCATACATTAACCAAATAGGGTTTATTGTCCGATGGTTTGTTTGAAAAACTGGTCGCTTTAATAAAAGAAATTTCCGTTTATTTCAGTTAGACTTGTTAAGTAATTGTTCAGAAATTTTGACCGTCAATTAGTAGTTTATTTTAATTGACAATTACAATAAATTGTTGCAATAAAAGGAATACTAAACAATTATTGTATTTACTGTATTTTGAGTATTTGAAATATTTAAAATACGTATGTAACTAGCTAATCAAAACCTAACGTATTTTCTGTATGTATTTAAGTACTTATTTACGAAATATTTTGGAGAAGTATCTAAATAATAAATTTAAAGTGTTTTGCCCAACCCTGGTTTCTTACAATGTGTATAGGTGTTAAATAAAGCGCAAAAGATCTGCTTTGCCAAACTTGGACATGAATGTGAATTGTGCCAAGCTTTTAAACTATATGGCCATAAAGTTGAATATTACTTCAATGATGGCTGCGGGAATGCTGCTTGTGAAAAAGCGCATTGATGACGCTAAAGAAGCGAGAAACAAGGCCAATGTAAAACCCTAAAGAAGATACAGTATATTGGCTGCAGACCTTATAAAGTGATAATATTACCGAGAATAGACACTTTTAAAAGGTGTATTTACAAAACGCTTAACAGTCTACCATTAAAGTTTTTCCCATTGAAATTAAAACATCCTTGAAACCACTTGCCATTTTGTGGCATGAAGCTGTATCTGGAAAGGAAGTACGTTTTACTATTTTCTAAAGTATTACAGAGATTCAAAGACCATTGTCATCTGACTTGAAAATTGTTCAGTCAAAAAAAAAGAAAAGAAAAGAGAATTGGTGTCTGTACAGTTTTTAGTCATGATTGCAAAATCACACGAAGAGCTGCAGAAGCCATCACTCGTAACTATTTTGAAGCTGACAATACTTTTATGGCCGCTGACAGCTTTCATCCCAAAGTTAAGCAGAAACAGAAACGGCAGGGTAAAATCTACTATTTCCAATATTTCTGTGATGCTGTAAAATCATCCAGACCTTTCGTCAAAATAAAACAAATGTACTAATCAGACTTTCCCATTGAATAAAACAAATGGACTATTCAGTCTGACCATTCATCACAGTCGAAACTGAAAAGTAATCCCAACCGTGTCTACTTGACCGACATGGCACAAGTATAAGTGTGTCGTAGAAAGTCAAGTTTGATTTTTAAAGGCCCACTCAAAAGGTTCAATAAGAGATTTTAGTTTTTGATGAACAAAGTCTTAAAATGTGTTAAGATCATGTTGTTATTGGCATTGGAAAGTTCCCAATTTTACCATCACTGCCAAAGCCTTCCGGATTCTCCAAAGATGAGAAAGAAATTACTTAAAGAACTTGGCCAAGTTATTCCAGAAAACCGGAAATATTTTTGGCTAAACTTACCAGTGTATGTGTAGAAGTGCGTGTTGTTTTGTAAAGTCACGTTTGTGAACCATAATATTTTCTTTTAAGTGTTTGTAAAATCAAATAAATATCTTATACTTAAATTGAGTTTTAATAAATTTAGTATAATTTAATCGTTACAGCATTTTACTCTCAAAGTAATAAATATTATAATAGCATCGCTTAGTAACAATGCAGAATTCATTCCTATTCTAAGATTACTGCACTTTTAATAGCATCATAGATAGATGGACACCAATCTTGCTTAGGCAACACGCAGTTACTGCTTTACTTAATTCCTAGAAAAAAGTGTTATAATTTTTATAACATATGACTTAACAATAATTGTGTAGCTATACGTTTAGTTGAATTGGATTTGTAAGTTCACCATCAGGACATCCTGTTAAAGTTAATCTCGTTTTTCTCAAAACTTGGTTTTGTGTAGATATTGCGTTTTTTCTTGTGAGGGCAGAATTGCCTTCCGACTACAATTCTAGAGCAGCATCACAAACACTTCAAGACCACCTTACTGCACTTGAAGAATGGTGCACCAAGTGGAGAATCAAGATATTTGAAGGTAAATCAGCACATATTACAATTACCCTAACGAAAGAAACTTGTCCACCTTTTATGATCAACAGAAGTACAATCTCACAAACTGAGAGGTGTTAAATATCTAGGTATTTATATGGACAGACGTCTCAGGGAAAAAACATATTCAAACAGAAGAACTGTTACATTTACAACCAAGAAAATTCTTTTGACTTATTGGGCATAAATCAAAATTATTTCTTGAAAATAAATTATTAAGTTATAAAACCATTCTAGTTCCTGTATGGACATACGGAATCCAGATCCGGGGCATTGCCAGCAAAACTAATTTATCAATTTTACAAAGATTTCAATCAAAATGTTTAAGAATATCTTCATCTGTCCAGGTTCATAACAAATGCTGCACTATAGCGAGACCTCAACGTAGCAACAGTTCAGGGAAAGATTCAAGAAATAAATTCAAAATATCACCAACGTCCGCCAAGAAATTTCTCGACTCAATAGAATTTTCACTCTTCATCTCCCTCTCCCTTTTAATAATTAGCATTTATCTAAACATGTTCACTTATTTTGCTCTAACATGTTAATATATTCTTAATCATCGGAACCTTTAACAACAATGTAATAATGTTTTAATGATCTTTTTATTATAGATTTGAGAAGGATATCAAGAAAAGTACCAACGGGTAACTTTTTTCATTTCATTTCGTTTGATATAATTATTAACCATTTATATATTTACGTATTATTTCACATTTAAAATAGATTTTAAATATTCGTTGAATAAAAAATTAATATGTGCGTGTTACTTAATATTTTTAGATTTAAATTTTACAAAAATTAGAATTCCCGCAAAGCATTTTTAATTTAACTTTATTCCAAACTTTGTAAAAAGGTTTAAATTTAAAAATGCATAGATGTTTGCATGATTTTATATTTTTTTGGAAAAATTCATGTATAATGTATGTTTGGACTTTTTTCATTTAATACTGCTTACTCAGTTTTCTTTCTAGCATATAAATACTTTTTGATATTTCTAGTTAGTATTAGTTAAGTTAATATTAGAATTGTTGCATATTTTGTATAAATAGTATATTGTTCTTAGATCTAGAAAGCACGTTGTTGTCTTTGTTACTTACTTTTAAACTACACATTTTAACCCTCCGGTCCAGGTGCTAGATTTGCCACTCGAGTCCGTGCGTTGAACAAAAATTGAGAAATGCATTACGCCAAACAATAAGCCAAGTTACAATGGATAAGGAAGTTACCGCAAGCCGTAACTCAATAACTCTTGATAACTGACAATGGGAGGAAATAATAACCAACTGCAGTCTCGCAGTCCGCTTGCATGCAACGGAGGATCAATAAAAGATTTTTAAGTGTGAAGTGTTAAATGGCTCCTTCCAAAGCTATCGGGAGAGACAAAATTCAAACAATGGATTGGAAAAAGCAATTGTCTAAGGGTGAAATATATATTTAATAAATTGCAATTGAAGAAATAAATAACCAAGTATAATATAAAGAAGATTAATTAAAACATGTATTTATAGCTGCTGCTGTTATTTTACTAGTCGATGTATTTAGTGCTCAAGTCAATTGTTGCTTTACAAATTAAAGAGTTTGAGAAACTGAAACTCGGAACTCAGTAAAACAATTTTAATGAAATAATACGAAATAAAAAAACAAAACTTTCATTTTTATTGAAATGGAATCATCACGCCACTACACAAAAGCTAACATCCATGACCGAGGAGGCATTTGAACTCTCATTCGAGATTACAAAGACGAGTCGGTCTTGGCAATATCGGTTGCCCAGGTCGGCGAGTTCTAAGAAAAGATATATGGCATTATATCTCACAACTGTAAAAACACTAAAAATGTTGCTGGGTTCTTTCACAGGCTATGAATTTTCGATTACACTACTTTACATCCATTCGCAGAAAAAAGCCTTGCTAGAAATGTTTGCCACCTGAAAAATCAATCTTCACACGTATATCAGACTCAGTCGACAAATCGACACGGTCGAAGTACGATGAACCATTAACGTAGATGTGCAAATGATGATAAAACTATTGATACTACAACATAGCACAGACTATCTCCTATTATTTGTAAGGATTATGTAAAATAAGCAGTGGCTCGTGCCTTCATGAAGTAGGATGGTAAATGTTTCCACTAGCAAAATCTTCGCACTTAGTTAAGGGAGTGGAAGAACAGATTGGTACTGAGTATGGCCGCCTCACAATTCTTTAAAACACAAATTGTATTAAACTAGAATGTAATACTGTCTTTTTTCTGACCGGGTCACAGTTCTAAAGGTCATCGGTGGACTGCAGTAAAGAGAATGTAATATTACTTTGCGGAAACGTAGAAGAGAAATATTTGCGGTTAGAGCTATTGCGACAAGTCAATATATAATGTGAAGTATGAGTAATGCCTTCTTACCGTCAATGCGGCTATAATCAGGTATGCGCCTATGATATGTTAAGAAGCTATAAAGATATGACTTAAGTGTACCACTCTTAACGGTCAAGTAGTTCGTCTTGCATAAAAAGAGCTTTAATTTGTGTTTTAATATTTCTTACAAATTTCGCCCTTTTAATAATATGATCAATGGTATTAAATTTGCAAGCTTCTTTTCTTCATGAGGGAATAAACAATTAAAAGTTTACAAAAGTTACGATTTTTATCCCATTAATAACGAGTAATATGTTGAGTGTCTAAAGTTATCAGGTAGTCCGCATTGTTTGCTCGTACACATGGATGGATGAAGACGTTTTATACAAATTACTGATAAGAATTAAGCAAAACAAACCTCGACAGTTAGAACATTTGCTCCAAAATTTTATCGTTATCTTTAATATAGGCAGACTACTAGCTCATATTCACATCAGAAACACGTCGAGCAAATAAATGAGGGCTCGCCTCTTTCTCCCCAGTATTTTCTCGTCTGGGCGTATGCTGATTTGGACGGTTCAATGTATTGCGGAAGTGACGCAGATTAGCGCGAGAAACGACGATGAAGATGATGAAAAACGGTGAAAACGGTGGTCGCTGCGCTTGCGGTACTACGCTAGGTTGTTTCTACGTTAGGTGGACGTCAACAGAAACGCTGCGTCCACCATTTAGATCATGCATCCTAAGTTTTACTTTTGAACCAATTCATTGTCTAAAACTTTCCTTTTACCATCCTCTGTCCTTAATTCACGAAATTTTCTTTTATTACAAAAGAATATATAACATCTTTTTACGCATTTTATGAACATGTGAATACACACACATACACATCTTCACATTATGTTGATTTTTACGAAATTTCCGAGGAGCATTGTAAAATTCTTGAATTTTCTTGTATATTGTAATTTGATATTTGCAAAGGGACTATTCTCCTTTTCATTTTTTTTTCTAGTTTTTAGTATCAATATATTAAGAAGTTTTCCATCATACTGACAAATATTGTTTTAAAAAATGGCATTTGAACGATGGGATTAAGTGATAGCGGAAAACCACTGAATCGCATCTGCAAGTAGAAGACTGAATTTGAATACCTACCCTACTTGAAAAATTGTATTTCTTGAAGATTCATCATGTAAATAAGCTCAATAGTTATCACTTTTTTTCTCATTGAGTTTGGCTGTCATATTATCACAATGTTTCCTAAATAACACACCATAACAAAACACAAGCATCTCGCCGAATATCCTTAGTCGTATTGACAAGGCTACTGAGAATAGCCGAGAATTAAAAATGTTTAAAAAGATTGAAGTAGCAGGCTGAGGCAAACAAAACAGTTGCAGGTAAAGGTCAAAACTGACGAAAGCACCATCAATGATAATAGCGGATCCTCCGCTCTTGAACTTTGAATGAACTCAATGAATGCGATGTAGTCGCTTGAGAGTTGGACAAATTGTATTGTGTGTGTCAACAGGTATATGGATTATGAGGTATGAGGGTAGAGTACAAAACTTCCTTTTAAATGTTCTAATTTCCCTTAAAAATATAAATTACTTCCTTCAAAATGTTTCAAATGGAAGGAAAAAATACGTTGCAATATAACAAGTAGGTGAGTAAGGTTGCAGCAATTAAATAGTATCTTGATTACATTTAGAAAAAAGATATACTGATGATGAACGGTATACAAAATATTATGTCCTAAGAGAAATTTCAGTATTTACAACTTAGTCACCGTATTGGTGGTTTGAAACTAAATTATAACCACTTACAGCTAATACAAAGACTGAGGAAACCTATTAAGGCACCTCTGTTTTTTACATTTCGTCGAACAATTTTAGAAGTACATGATATGGATAATTGTTTTTAATTCTTGTATTGTGGATTGTGTTTCTGCACAGCATGAATTCGGACAGTGATAGTTTAGGGGGCGAATTCTGATGATCTGAAACATCGCCGATAACAACCAATAAATGCTTTGAAAATGTTTTAAAAATGCACCTAAAGCAAAGAAAAATAACGTAAAAAAATCATCATAACCAGTTCAGATGAACAATTTAATCTGTTGGATATATTACTGATGTAATCGATTGTTCTTCCTTTCAAGTGAACTCAGCTTGCAAACTTTTGGCTTGGGTCTTTCTTTACCAGGAAATCTATCTTTAATTATCCCGAAATCGGCCGACACGCACTGATAGGCGTCACAGGAGCCTTAGATTACATACTTACAGCGGCTGACATTACAATTTCTGAGCGAAGAAATCAAACTGGCTACTCAGGAATTCTGTGGAGAACATTTGTTGCATCTCGTAAATATTATTTGTAGCAAATACTGTTAAAATGATGTTAGAATCGATGGAATCAACGAAAATGCTTTAAACAATGTCGGAAAACTGTAAAAAATGATTTATTAGTAGAAATCGACGAAAAATGCCACATAAAAATGTATCATTTGTTTTTGTCATAACATTAACCCAATGTCGATAGTAAAAAGCATTGTTCTAACGTGAAAAGAAAAACGGTGACATTTCATTAAAATCCGCCCCTAGTAATAGTATTTGCATAAGGTTTGTATAAAAGTTTGAGAAGTGGTATGTGAAGTGATGGTCTAATTGCTTGAGGTTGAGTTCTTTATGTAATTGGTGCTTTGTAACATACCATGGGGCAATTTTTCTTTTTTGAAATTTATTAACACCTTTGTGTTTACATGTCAAAACTGGTCTGGAAAGACCAACCATCAACTTTTCTTGGTGCATTTGATATGATCCTTAGATATTTATTTTGGATGATTTGTATTTTATTAAGGTTTGTTTCGGATGCATTTAACCATACTAGACATGCGTCTATATTATTATACGCGAGGGTCTACTATAGTTTTGGATAATATCAGGGCGGTGATGAATGGAAGAAGGAAGATAAAGTATTCACACTCAACTTTTTATTTCAAAATATGAATCAAGGTTTTCAGATACGGATTAACATAGGAGATACATAATAATTTTTGATCGCAATACTTCCCAACATAGTGGAAAAGCGTCTTAAGAAAACATTGATATGTAAAACTAGAAAACAATCAGAAACGGAGATACGTTGCTTTGGAAAACAGCTCTCCATTACTCACTCGACAATGATCACTTGTGAATAATTACACTAAGTTTCGTTCTGTAATTTTCTGTTCTGCTTTTCAAGTTCAAGATGAAAGTCTTTGCTTCAAGGAAGCGGTGCTTACGTAGTCTCGTTTCTGCAAGAACAGCGTCCTCGACGAGGTGCTGCAGGCGGTCGGCAGCTTGTCTGGAAAATACTATAGCAGCTCACCTTCTCCTCCGCGTGAGTCCTCAAGGTGCCAACGCGGGAATGGGTGGGGGAGGGGTTGGGAGGGGCGGAGAGGGCACTTAGGTGGGAGCGGATGGCTATTTGTTGTCTGTTTACCGGAATGAGTATCGGCTACGGTGAGATAATGGCGCTGTTCTGCAGCGGTGTATGGCAAGTACCGGTTTCCGCCTGGGTTTGCACGACCATTGTGGTCGATTTCGAGGCTGACACGCTCTGAACGATGTGTATGGTTTTGCAGGTCTGACGTAATGCCGTGAAGATCGCTCTGACTAAAAATAAATCAACTTGGTGAGGTAACGTAGTCAAGAAGAAGGAGCCAAACGGAATGTAAATTAAAGGTATAAACATTCTTCCACTGAGATGCCATCGTAAGTGTTTGGAGGTATAATGACTTTGCACTTATGCAGCACTTTCTGTAAAAACCTTAACCAAGAAAAAACAAACGATTATTTAAATAACGATAACGTACCAAAACTGGAGGTAAATTTTTTATTTAATGAACATGGTTTTTGTTTCTTCATAGTATTTTTAAGACAAAAGAAAACGTTTTAACAGAATCAAATGACAGTTCTAGATATATAGTTTGCACTCCATGAAACAATTTTTTTCTGAATGGAATTGCATTTCAGAAAGATGTGCATGTTTTCAGTTTTCTCACATTCAGGAAGATGCAGGTTTATTGTACAAGAGGATCTTTTCTTTTGCCAATTCCAAATTAAAGAAAAAAATCAAACAGTCAATCGTTTTATTATAAGAACTGCAACATCTGCTTTCCACTTCCAGCTTCCGAAACTTTTTTAATCTAAGGTTGATGGCATGAACGCAAACGACTGTGTACTTGCAAAGTTTTCCACTGTTGAGACTAATGAAAGACGCAGGGAAAGTGAAAACCAACATGATACTGTACTTACGTTTTCGAATTACTTGCAATGGTTAGCTAATACTATTGTAGTTTGTGTCTTACTGATACTTCAACCATCTCTTAAAAACTCTTCAACAATTAAAGCGCGGGAGATTAAAAAAAATGCGCACCTATTTTTTTAATTCAAAATATTTTATGAAAATGGCATTACTGTAATTAATTTACGATAATTTGCACTATCTTAAAAATGTTTTTACAAAATGTCCGTACGAAACCCAACCTCCACACTACAAGATTACGGCATAACCATTCTGCTGTCGGACACTACTGAGAATGACCATCTCATTGTTTTGAAACAAACAAAATTTTGAGTTTTCGAGTAACTTCATCACAAATCATTTCAAGCACTTGTGTCCCAAATACTTATACTATATAAAAATCCATGTTGGTTTGTTCGTATTTTATACGCAACCGTACCGTTCATCCGATTGCGATAAAATTTTGTCATTTTCTTGCTTCCCCTTCCGCGAAGAATACAGGCTTAGTACAATGGGAGTATGCATATGTCTGTCGCACAAAGACGCGCGTTGATGATTTTATTCGTTTATGTTGACTCAAGCGCTCTTCAACAGAAGATCAACGCAACCTGCCGCATCCTCAAGTGCGCGTCTTCGCTGCATATCTGCCCCTGCGATTGTAAAATATCGGCCGGAAATATTACTTGACCGTTCTCTTGAGCAAGTCAATTAAATTTCTCCAAGGCAGTGTCTAACAAATGCATGCCCAAACTTGTAGGAGAATATTTTAAAAATAGGATACTTCACAACCGTGCCAAACCAGGACATAGAATAAAACTCGCGAGAAAGTATTTCATCTATTAAAATTTGTAAACAATAGAAAACTCGCGGGAAAGTATTTCGTCTATTAAAATTTTTGAAGCGTAGCGTAAAACGTGATTTACAATCGCATGACCAGTAACGTGTGATAAGTGATATATTGCAATAGTGAAGTATTGTCGGATCCACTAGCTAAATAGTAAATAATTGCAGTACAGATAAGAACACGCGAGATTTTACAAAAAATACACGTGTAATTTTTGAAATATAAAGACTTTTCATGAAAAAGACACATGTGCCAAATACTTCAGTGTATTTTTTTAATTTATTTGTTGCGTCTGCAATTCGACGCAACGCGTCTCCAAACCCCTTAAGGGGCGTTGAGCGCTTTTGCGCTGGGGAATAATCCTCCATTAACATTTTGTGCTGGGGAGTAATCCTTCATTAACTATTTTAGTTTGCCATTATTGCACCAAGTCAAGTTCGCCCTCGAGGAAGTCAACTGGTGCTTAGAGCACGCGTGGAACTTTACGTCAGAAAAGCCGCCGAAGAATCTGAATAGTCCTTTTACATCTCAACGAGTATATTAACCCTGGATTCACAAGGCACATTTCAACGAATACTAACTACAAGGCGAAGTCACTGATGACTCCGCCCTCCCTTAAATATTCTTTCTTTCCTTCAGGTTTAATATTCAACAATGAACGATGCAATCTTTGTTTTAGTGAAAACAAAATTTATTTATTTATCATTTGTCATACAATAAACTGTAGAGAAAACTACATAAAATATAAAGACTTTGGATTTCAAAGTTTTAGTTTGTTGAGTTACAAATTTTATATTTTCAGATAAGTTTTTAACATTTAATTACCGCGAGTCAACACTTATTCTGAATAGCAATAAAATGTGTCACTTTTGAAGTTATCAAGCGAGAATAAAATTAAACATTTAGAAAAGAAAGGTTCTTGATGTCGTCAATCGCGTTTACTTAAAAGTGCAATTAAGATTGCATTAAATTCCTACATTCAGGTTAGGAGTTTTAACAAACTTTTCTGTGGTAAATGAGCTATCTGCCCGTAGGAGAGACTTGTTAATTTATTTCTCCTTATTGCTATACAGAAGAAAGAAAAGAAAAATTTGAAAAAACTTAACACAAAATGAAAAAAAAGCAAAGATAATTGCCTTTCAAATATTTTTGCTCCTTGGCCAAAATGTTTATACAAAGCAGGATTTAAAAAGAAAATAAATAAGAAATATTGTAATAATTAATAGTGAAGTACATAAACATGATTCACATCTGGGTTGTTTTGTAGAAAAAGCCGGACAAACACTTTCTTGTAAAGCAAATATTCTGAGTGATACTCGTATATTGAGTATGCTTTATACTTACCTTCCCCTCTTCAGTTTGTGCATACACATTCCTTCCTGGATTTGGAGGGGAAAAGACCGGAGTCAGAGGGAGGTTGTCCGTGCTCACAAGAGCGCCGGGCTCCCCAGCCTGGAAAGTAGCACATGCGGTTGCAGTTCGACATGCCTAGTTAAAGGAAGCGTGTAATTAGGTCTATTGATCCACACACACAGTTATCATTTCAAATCTTAACGCGAAGCTTGGCGAGAAGTAAGTTATCTCGACTGATTTTCAGCTAACCAAAATGCGCCGCACTTTTCGGCGCCTTATGCTTCATCTGTATCAGGGAGCGGTGCCATGCCGTCATCTGTAGTATTCACTACTGTTCAATAGTACTCCGTTGGTCCTCGTGATGCAAGAACACGTGATGTAGACGGAGCCACATTCCATGTGGTCTATGGAGAACAATGATGTCAAACCGCTCCCGCACGAGTTACTTGTCCGCTTCAGAAGTGCAGCTCTCTTGCGAGCACGGGAAGCTTCCCCTCCCTCCGCTCTCACTTCCCCTCCAAATACATGAAGGGATGTACACGCAAAAGCTACAGCATCGCGAAGCAAGCTGAGACTGCGAATAGCGGCTTCATACGAAAATACGTTTGCCAGATTTGTTCTAACAAACCACCGAGATATGACTTCTGATTACATTTTTTAATACTTATTCTAAGTATTCGTGCCGAATCTATAACTAACATACCGTCTCAGTTTAACTCAGAGTAGCATTGTCACCGTCCCTGTAACGACTCTACAGTCCGGGGACCGGGAGGTCCTAGGTTCAAGTCCTGACGGCGGCAGGGTTTTCGACACTAGCTTTTCAGCTAGGTCGAATTCAGTCTCTGACTGGAGGAGAATTCTAGCGGTCGGCTGCTCTGATCGGGTAGTTTTCCGTGGTTTCTCAGATCAACACCAGGCGAATTCCGGAGTAGTACCCTACCAAACGGGCCACGGACCGCGCGCGATCTGTCCTTCCTCTTCCTTGTCCTATCCTCACCCCTTAAACACACACTTACACTAACATGCACTACACTACCACATATCCCAGGTCGGGAGCTTCGACCTTGTCCCGGCTGGAGCTGTGCCCCGCTGGTGGGAGAGTCCTGTTTAGGGGGAAACCCCACTAGCCGACGATAGGTCAGCGCCGGATTTCACCATCCAACGGGGAAAGATCACCGCCATCTCCCGAGAACAAAACATGCACTACACTAACGGGACTAATGGCCAGAGCAGTTGACGTGCCCGAAAACACGAAAAAATCAATCAATCAATCAATACAGTCCGGGAAGTCCTGAAGGGCAGTCCGGGAGATCCTCGGCGTGGTCCAGTCATTCCTCGGATTCGATTTTCGAAGACGCATGTACTCCCCATACTACACAAAGTAATGGGAAGGTAAACTCCCTAACAAAGAATACATTATGACAGTATATTTTAAAATATTTGTAATATCAGCATTATTTTAAAGGGGAACTCGATACTCAACCAATAGTATTTTTCTGCTAAATTCCTAAAAAATCTTCCCGAAGAAGAGCTGAGATTTGTATTAGTAGCTAAGCCGATATTTTAAAGGAATACAATACATAAATTCTATAGTCTGTTTGCAGATACGAATGGTTTCATTTTCCCGGAAGCAAAAATATTTAGTTGACAAATGCTGTCAATCCCTCTTATTGAGACCTTTATTCATAATTCACCTACGTAGTGTTGGGGAGCATTCTGGAGGTCAAGAAAACGTGCGCCTATGATAATTCTCCCCTGTACGTCACTAAAGTTCTTATTGTTTCTAACAATAAATAAATAGATTAATTAATAATTCTTGAGTTGTCTTTGTTACAATGCAAATTGTTTATAAAATATATGTGAATGTAGTATTATCGTATTATAGGTTTTCCTGATAACATTGGAAAAATTATAATTTTATCTCCAATTCAAAACTGAGTCCATTTCTTGACTGACCAGACATCGTATTGATCATAATTCAGTGCATCCACGTGAAACTTTCACTAACGCCTTATTGTCCCCTAAGAAATAATCATTCAATAATGTAATGATTCGAAATATACAATGATTAATGAAACTAACATTCTCTTTCGCATCCCATTCACTATTACGAAAGCGGTCATGCCAATCATCAGAATCGAACCGACAACTGACGCACTGTGATTATCCCGATAGATACGAGCAAAGCATTGCTGACAAGCGTAGAAAGAGTGAAACGAGTTACCATTTCATCAGCTTGATATTTTGTAAAGAGCAGGTGTCCATTACTTACAGATAAACAGATTTGGAGATTCGGAAAACTATGGCCCTAATATGTATTTTACAGTGTCAGGATGTCTGACAATGGCAAACCCATCAAAAATTGTTCTTCCTTGGAGGACACCAGTGGGTGGACACTTTTACTTTACAGCAGTCAAATGGTTTCCTAAATATTTTAACTGGATGTACATTTTGCTGAACACTATAGATCACACGTATTAGGAATACGGTCAAATAATTCTCAATTGTGAATTATCGCTGAATGATCTGTGATACCTAACTCAAAAAATGATTAAATATTTCTTGGAGTTCGGTATAAAAAGGAGGCGAAAACTGAATGCCTTGTTTATTACAAATGCCATAGTACTATAAGCAATTTGAAACCCGGTACAAAATAGTGAAAAATATTGACCACTACATTGCTCGTCGCTCAGCCTATTGCTATAAGAAAGTATGCATTTCACTCTCGACTTACGACATCAAACCACGCAGACACAAACTATGTGTCAGTCGGTGAAACATTTCAAAACGTCAGAGAGAAAATATCATCATCGAAAAGGATACCATGCAATCTTTTTCCGATATAAAAACTCTTGTATTGGCCATTCCATTGAAGTATTTCGTGAAATTAATTCTTATAACGATTATTTTACGTTTCGTCAAATTGCGAACAACCATTGACGTTGGTATGGAAGCACTTCCGAATAATTTGTTTTTGGCTGCCATACAGCGATGTAAAACCAACGCGGTTCGGAAACATGTGAGATTATTCGAAAGGATTTGAAAGAGAAATCAATTTTTCTAATTAAATTTTACAATTAGAAATATTTCAAAGATATTTATCAGTTCCATCTCGGCAGCCGACCGAGACACATCGTGCTCCGATCGCGGCCAGTGAAACATTGTTTTCATATTGTCATTCAGACAGTGAACTTAGTGGCATTTAATTAGTGTTAATACTCTAGTTCCACGAGTTGTGAGTGCCTGAAATCAACTATACAGTCAGCCGCTGCAGCGGCTACCCTGCTCGAGGATGAAGCCCACGGACATCGGGGCTCCCATAACCTCAACAGCACCACCTCAGGTATCTACTCAACCAAAGCTGAAAACCTACGCAAATGCCATGTCAACTGAAGTGTTTCCCACCAAGGACCAAGCCATAATCATTGACTCACTAGAAGGTCTCACCATTAAAGATTACATAAACAGTCTCTCCAACATTATTGACCCTAATGAAATACGATTTATTTCAAAATTGCAAACAAAGAGTATGTATTTTCCTAAGCTCCCAAACAATAGCTGACCCCCTTACAAACAAACTACAAAGTGATTAAAATAAAGACCATGAATTGAAGCTGAGACCACTTGTAACAAAAAGCCAAAAGAATAATTATTTCAAACGTCTGCCCCATCATCCTCACTCAGTAATAGAGAACGTACTATCACAAAGAACATCAAATTGGCATCCAAATTTCATTTGTTAAAGCTGGTATTCTGGACGGGGTTCCCCATATTATGAGTTTTCGGAGACAAGTATATGTCTCTCCTGAAGATGTAAGTCTACTAACTGAATCCACTACTGTATATTATGATGGCTCAACATATAGGATATTTTTCACAACTGATGAAATGGCATGCTTTAATTGCCACCAAACAGGACATTTAGCTGGACAATGCCCTTCACCCAACACTTCTAATCACCATAAGACTACCAATTTAAGTAATGCTCCATAGAATCTGAACACATTAGTGAAAAGCCTGTGACATGCCAGATCCAGCAACCAATGGAAAAGACACTGAAGTAGCAGACATACAATTTCACCATGAGCCCATGAAAACAATGCCCACAACTGAGCTTGAAACCATGAAAGAGAATGGTAATATGGTCTCTACTATCCCAAAAAAGAACTCTTTCATCAGACTCTTCATCACAGATTGAACAAGAAAATAAAAATTGGTCTATCCTAACATGGAATCGGGAAAACATCCTAAGAAGAAAAGAAGATGCAAGAAGTAATTGAAGAAAGCATCATTAAAGAAAAGTCTACAACTAAATCACTAGAAGATCTTATTTACCCATTAAAGGGAAAAAAATTGAGACTAACAGTGATGATTTTCCTTACCTACAACCAACTAAAAAATTTTATAGATATGGCATCTGGATCCAATAATCCAACCTAATAGCTAAAGACTTCACAAATGACATTCAATCTATCATTAAATGATGACAGTTACCTATCCTTTACTTACTGAAAGATCCATAAAAATAGATTCACAAGGATAATAAATAAATTAAAAGTTACAACTACAGGAAGAAGAAACTGACACAGAAATGTCTGAATAAACCCTCTCAATGAAAATTACACAATGGAACTGTAATGGTTTTTATGCAAGATTACCCTACTTGAAATTGTTAATAAAAGACACTAAACCAGAGATTTTGTGCCTTCAGGAAACCAACTTCAAAGAAAATCACTTTGGAAAATATCTGGCTATAAGTCATCTATTGAAATAGAAATAGTACGCAAATTGCCAGTGGAGGAGTAGCAATTTACGTAAAGAACGATTGTTTTATGCAGGAAATTCTCTACAAACTACCCTAGAAGCCATTGCGGTCAAGGTAAAATTAATATTCATATAACTGTTTGTAATATTTATATCCCCAACAGTCAAAATTTTGACATCTATGAACTGGATAATATTCTTACGCAGCTACCTAAACCGTATGTAATAGTGGGTGATCTCAATAGTCATAGCAAATTGTGGGTTCTACCAAATTGGACAGAAGAGGGAAAGTAATTGAAGAGTGGCGGGATAACCACAACAACCTAATCTTATTAAACACTGGCTTGCCTACACATTTTAATATAAGTAATGGTACAGATAGTGCTATTGATCTAAGCCTTGCCTCTAATGATATTGCAGTAAGAATTCTATGGTCTACAAACTCAAACCTATATGACAGTGATCATTACCCCATTAACATTCATATTCCATCTAATGAACCAGTTTCAGAACTTAGGTGCTGGCCTAAATGGATTTTACATGAAGCAAATTGCAAAAGTTTCAAGAGATTATTAGTTCCAATGTTGACAATCTCATTAAACCTGATAATCTAAACCCACAAGATATAAATAATTTATTAAGTGACTTTACTAATTTAATTATAACAGCAGCTAATGTCTCTATCCCCAAACAACAGGAAAATAAAAAGCACCAAGTGCCATGGTGGAATGCAGAATGCACTACAGTTATTAAAATAAAAGAGAACCTTTAGAAAATTCAAGAAAACAACACGTTAGAAAATGGAATAGCATATAGAAAAGCAAGAGCCTTAGCAAGACTCACCTTAAAAGCTACTATGATACAATCCTGGCATAACAACACATCCAATATCACCCATCAAACCTCAACAACTGAACTTTGGCAAAAGTTAAGTCAATCAGTGGAAAAGTTGGCCTAGTACACCCAATACCTTCATGGATAAAATGAAATCAACTCTCTGGACCTCAAGCTATTAGTAATATTCTTGCTAACAACTTTGAGCGAACTCACAGTTGTACTAGACAAAAGTAAAAATTCAGCCCCAGGCCCTGATAGAAACCAAATATCAACTCAAATCAAGAACATATCAGACTGACTCTAAGAGATAATGAAGAACAGCATAACCAAGAGTTCCTAATGAGCGAACTTACAGTAGTACTAGACAAAAGTAAAAATTCAGCCCCAGGCCCTGATAGAATTCCGAATAGTTTCCTAAAAAACCTGCCTAAAGTTGCACATGAATACCTACTCCAATTGTACAATTTTATTTGGAACACTCAATCCTTTCCCAACCAATGGAGAGAAGCAATTGTTGTACTCAATACCCAAACCAAACAAAGATCACACCCAACCAACTAACTTTCGCCCAATCTCCTAACTTGCAATATATGCAAATTATAGAAAAATGGTCTGCAACGGCTGAGATGGATATTAGAAAGCAATAAACAGATATCACCGCAACAAAGTGCCTTCAGAGCATTTAGATCTACCAATGACCACCTAGTCAATATTGATACCGAAATTTGTGATGCTCTGGTTTTGAAGCAACATGTGATGGCTGTCTCACTGGATATCGAAAAGGCGTATGAAATGGTATATAAAGACAGGCTGATTAACATTCTGTCAAACTTGCAAATTAAAGGTAACATCTTAGCATTTATCATAAACTTTCTAAAACACAGATATATTAGAGTCAGAATTCAAGACACAACATCGCAACCTACAGAGTTGACAAATGGTCTCCCACAGGATCAGTTCTAGCGTATTACCTTCATAATTGCCATCAATGAAGTAAACCTGGTAGTCCAACACCTGTAAAATATACCTTTTGCCGACGATATCACCCTGCTCTGCAGTGGAAAAAACCCTTTAGACAACTGGAAATATCATCCAAGAAACATTAAATAAAATCAATAATTGGTCAATTAACTCGATTCACAATTTCGAAAACAAAATCGGAATTCATGTGTTTTCAAGAAGACGCAAGGATGGGAATGAAGGAATTCAACTTAGACTTGGAACTTTTCAACTCAAAAGAACAAGTGTCTGTAAAATTTTGGTATGCTTTTGATTCTACTCACTCATGGAAACAACATGTAGCTCTCAAGTTGGAATGTAAAAGAGACTAAATGTAATAAAAATGTTGTCGTCTATCAAATGGGTACAATCTGAATGTCTAGTCAAAATATACCAAGCATTCATTCAGGCCAAGTTGGATTACGGTGCAGTAGTATATAACCCAGCATCCAAGAGAACACTGAAAATGTTAAACCTAATAATCACAAGCGCATGTCGCTTAAGCCTGGGCGCTTTAGAACTAGTCCTGCTAATAGCCTATTAGTGGAAACAGGGCAAATACCATTAGTCCTGCGACGTAAAGTTCTCTGTCTAAATTATGCTTACTCAACTTTAAGTGTCCCTCCAAATCCTGCATACACAAATATTTTCAATAACCTAAAAACATATCTTTATGAGGCCCACCCTCAATTCCCACTACCACTAAGAGAGGATTCCTAAGTACCTGAAGGAACTTAATATATTGATCCAGTTACCTTACCCAGATGTATGCCTCCCATCCCACCCCTGGCGAGATCTAATGTAGTAACAAACATGACCTTAGCAAACAGTCCTCACCTTACTTCTGGTCCCAATGCTAATTTCAAGAATTTAATAACAAGTTTACAACGGGAGTATGTCAATTATTACCAAGTATATACAGATGGTTCTAAAAGTGATGGTAAAGCTGGTTGTGCATTCTATGTTCAGTCTCCCAATATAGTGGAATCGCAACGTCTCCAGATTATTTTTCCATTTGTTCATGCGAAGCATGGCAGTCCTTTAAGCCATCGAATTCAGTCTCAAGCAAACAAATTACTTGCCCATTGCAATATTCACTGACTCAATGACGACCCTTAGAGCCATAGAAAATAAACACACAGGTAACCTAATCATACAAAAATCCAAGAATTTGTATTTAGTCAAGGTGAAAAGGGGCAGAAATAGAATTTATTTGGATCCCATCCCATAGGGGAATCGTGGTAATGAGAAAGCTGATAAATATGCAAAATGGCAACATCATTTCTAAGTTTTGATTCACAAATTCGTGGCACTATAAAAGACATT
Source organism: Teleogryllus oceanicus (assembly GCA_964035755.1). Taxonomy (NCBI): domain Eukaryota; kingdom Metazoa; phylum Arthropoda; class Insecta; order Orthoptera; family Gryllidae; genus Teleogryllus; species Teleogryllus oceanicus. The sequence goes on from CAXIVR010000001.1 coordinate 241,351,078, forward strand.
AAAAGCTCTTCTGGACATCTTGCTTCAAATATTGGGACTCACAATGGAAATTAAAATCATCAAAATTACATCTAGTTAGGGAACTCAGTACTGGAACCAGCCCTGCTGAAAATCTGCCTTAAAAGAAGAGAGCAAGTTATCATCACTAGATTACGGATCGGTCATTTTAATCTGAAATATTGTTATATATTTAAAAATGCGACCCAGAACCATGCCCTAAATGTGGTGAAATAATATCACACAACACCTTATCTTAGAATGCCCTGGTATAGCAAAGGAAAGAAACCTACTGAAACTAGAAACTAACCTACATAAATTGTTCAGCTCTGAAGAGGGTGTGTAAAGTACTAAAGTTGCTAGACATTGTTAACTTAAGTAAGGTAATATAATATAAAATTGAATGTTATTAATTTTAAGTAACAATCTGATGTAATGCAATAATTAAGAAAATATGGGCTATAATGTTGTAAATTGTTATGTAATTTAAACTATAATGTGATGTATACTTAATTTGATTGACATTGATTGTGTATACTTAATGAATTGTGGGCGCCTAATGTGTATACTAAATTGTGATACTTAACGCATTGATGTATACTTAATTGCGGTCGTTGATGACCTTGATGTTAAAAACGACATATGGCGCTTTTAAAGATATTTATGATGGTCAGAACTGAAATCCCTCCTAAAACACTTACTAGATGCGTCCCTCCTTTCTTCTACTTATTTGAAATCGAATACTAATCACGATCAGAACTCGAAACCAGAGGCCTTCCAGATTATAAAGCTGTAATAGCAAACCCGCAATTAATTTCTCAGAACATTATTAATGGTATATTTTTAATGTTGACATTTTAATTAATTATATTGAAATTATACTGAACCAAATACTATTTTCTGAGGAAGTTGGTCACATTAATTAACATTCGTAATTTATTACGTTATGAATTTTCGTTGGTATGCTTCGCATTTTGTATATGTTTTTATTATTAATACTTTTCATTACATTTACCTACGTGCAGCCTACTCCTCCTGCATGGACCTTTTTAGTTTGTAAACTGCTTTTTTATCACAAGAAAATAAATGAATAAATAAATAAATTGGGGTCCGCAACAGCACTCGACGTTTACTCCTACACACATTCATGTTCACGTTATGTTAAACTAGTTATGCCACCACAGCACATACTTTCTCGCATGATTTGTAAAGGCTCGCAATATTATATTACAAGAATCTGCAAAAATGTTTCCAACCAGCAATTGTTTTCTCCTTGCCAAACCCCAACTCACGTCTATGATGTTAAATCGCCATGCGCTTTACCACTACACCACACATAGTCGCTGGGCCGTAGCCACTTTACAGACTCGTACAACACTAATGGTCTCAAAAAACTGTGCATGCACATTTTTAAATATCTAATTTTTAGAACAGATTTCATTTAACACAAAAAATTCTATTTTCAATACAGTACCCTTGCAATGATATTTTGTTTTTGCAATTTTCTAAAATACAGAGAGCTCGTCGGCAGTTTATTTTCAGGCTTTGGATACATATGAGAGGAAACAAAGAAAAAAATTGGAGCTGTTTTTAAGATTTTTTTACTTTATCGCCTTACTTGGTGAAAAGAGAAAGTACTGTAATCGTGCGCGGGAAAACGGCTATTTTTCTACAGGAAAACTCATATTGCCGGGCCCTGGAATCGAAAAATCGAAAAATCCCATCTCGATCAGGTTTTTCGTCCAGTTTCCCTGATCCATTGAGCAAATGCTGAGATGGCCCCTTGTTGACATAAATGTAACTTCATTTTCTGTGCACGTCTTCTAGAATTCAGTGGGAAATACAATTATTCAAATTATCGTTTCCATGTTGTCGCGACAGGAAGTAATAAGAGCCAAAATTTATTGCTTATTTATCCTTGAAAATAGATTTTATTACATGGGAGTTTTTTTCTCCCTTTCAAAATTCAAAATTTATTGCTTATTTATCCTTGAAAATCGATTTTACTACATGGGAGTTTTTGTTTTTCTTTCTCCCTTTCAAAATTAAAAATTTAAGTAGTATATGACTTAGTGTAGGTCACAGAATTTTGAAAATGTGCACACAATTCACTTTTCCCCATAGCACGTCATACGCAGTTTTTAACTGTTTTTGACGTAAAATAAATAAAAATAAATAAATAAATAAATAAATAAATAAATAAATAAATAAATAAATAAATAAATAAATAAATAAATAAATAAATAAATAAATAAATAAATAAATAAATAAATAAATAAATAAATAAAATAAATAAATAAATAAATAAATAAATAAATAAATAAATAAAAGTGGGTAAACCAGGTTCCTATATGTAGTAAATTACTTCCTCTATCTAGTTTTGTGGTCAGAATCCATATGTTGTGTTCTTGATTCTTAAAAAGCGATTGACGTCAAAACGTCTGTGGTCAACGGTAGCGTCTATCTAAACCGATCGGAAGATTGTCTTCAAAACTGATATTCCTCGATCGATTTGAAGAAGTCGAGAGCCAACGAACGGATATTTTGATTTTTCAGAGTTCTTCTTTGAACATCTAGGTTCGCTTTTTTTCCCCTGAGTTCCTGTGTTTTTATTAAACATATCGATTTATTAATACTGAAACTTTTTACCGTTATACCGTAATTCAATATACCATTGTTAAATGAAGAAAAATCCAACCAAACGTTTCTACGTTCAGTATTTTAACTAAATATGACCTAATTTACGGGTTTCATTTTAGAATAAATCACTTCTGGCCCACCCAGCTTCAAAAATTTCGACATCTCGGAATCAGACTCTTGGTTCACAAAATTAAGTAATTTACAGCCTGAAATTCTATGAGTTAATGCTCATTTTAAATTCATTTGGCACTACTTGATAAACCTTCGATTAATATAGGAATGGTATACCAAATTTCTTGTATAATATTCATATTTGTATAATGGATGATATTTGTATAATAACCACACTCCGTGTCTTTTCAATATACTGGAAAATTTATATTAAGGTACTATTTTTAAAACTTGTGCCATTCCTGTCACGCCTAATTCCTCTCCATCACCTTTACAACGGCCGATGTAACTGAGTGGCCGCGATGCGATCTTCGTCGGGCGGAGTTCCCATTCCGGGACCGGCGAACGGCGACCGCCGCCCCTGAGCCTTTGAGCGCGCACGCGGCGAGAGGATTTTAGCGCCGGGTGCAGCACCTCGCGTAGGGATGCCAAAAACATCCATGCTTTTAAAAAATGATGATTTTGTATGTGATAATATCATTAAACTGCATTTGAAACCTAGTCTATATAGAATAATGATTAGAAAATTGAGGTGACAGACTGCGTTAAGACAGAATATACTTTAAACTTTTCGTACTATTATGAATATTAATTGATTGATAAATTGTAATTCCGGGAGCGTCATCAACTAAGTCCATTAGTCCCATAAGTAAAGTCCATGTCTTTTCCTCGGGAGGAGGAAGTGGTCTTCCCCCGCTGGATGGCGAGGTCTGGCGCCGACCTACTATCCGCGAGCGGGGTTTTTCTCAATCACGTATGTCTCACCAGCGGGGCACCGCCCCAGCCGAAACAAGCCCTATGCTCCCGGCCGGTCTCCAGGCATGTGTGGTAGTGTAATGCATGTTAGTGTAAGTGGTGTAAGTAAGGGGTAAGGATAAGACAAGGAAGAGGAAGGAAAGATCGCGCGCGGTCCGAGGTCCGTTTCTTAGGGTATTGCTTCGGCCTGGTATTGATGGGAGAAACCACGGAAAACTTATAGAGGAAACAATAAGAGCAGCCAGCCGCTAGAATTCTCCTTCAGACGACGACTGATCTGGATCCAGCTGACAAGCTAGTGCTGAAAATCCTGCCTCTGTCGGAACCCGAACCTTGAACTTCCCGGCCAGAAGCACTGCACATTTTGAATATTAGATTCAGGACATCTTACTTTGATAATTTATTAATGAAAGTGATTAAATCGAATAATAGCAAAACACGAGGTCTTTTATTTTGTATTCCCTTCTTTACATTTGATAAACATTATTATTATTATTATTATTATTATTATTATTATTATTATTATTATTATTATTATTAACGTATTACTCATAGATGACCAAACAATTAAACATATAGGTATGGCATTTAATACTCTAAATAAACATGGAAACAGAATTGGAAAACGCAATCTCTTGTATATTTTAAACATGGATTTTTTTGTCAACGTTTTCATCGACATGGAAGAATGTTTGGTGATGTATTGAAATATCGATGTATCGATGATTTCATAGAATTTGCTATCACCTTCCCGCCCTGCGGCCGCGCTGCTCCACGCCGCGCACTACCGGTACGCCCGCCGCCGCGGGGAGGCAATGGGCACCAACGGAAATCCCCGCGGCTCGCATATCGCCAGGCAGGGAAGGAGCCCGCAGAAGGCAGAACGCTCTGGAACCGCGTATCGATGTGGTTCAGATTCAACATATTGTTCGTGTTCAAATTCTTATTGTTACTTCTCTCGTTCTCGTAATGCCCCTATTACCAAGTTATACATTTTGTTAATTGAATTTTCTATTTCGTGACAGATGACAGAATTATTTCGTGTGTCTAACCTAACAAAACTGTATTCACATGTAATTCAGACATCTATCTCCAGCACTTTTTGAAACATTATATTCACGAATCTTCACAACAATATGTTCATTGGTCGGAGTTCTCATTGAAAAAGTTATTTTTGCTGTATTCATATATGTAACAAAGATTTAAATAGCTTCGTCAATAACCGTTCCATCTCCACAAGATTTTTGTTGATGTTCCTTTGATCCACAGAGCACATGCTCAAATGCACTCTTGCTACTGAGCATTTGTATGTACCTTTCATTATCTCTCTGCAATACATGGTAAATACAATATATTATTCTTTTATTCTTTTTAGCTTGACTACGTAAGTAGAGAAACTATTTTAATCGTGCGCAAGAAATCGGCGATAATTCAATAGAAAACTCTTATTTTCGGATCCTGGTAACGAATAAGCACTATGAGTAGTATCCTAAATATAGTAAATTATTTCCTCGAACATGTTGTGCAGTTATACTCATGTTTTGTGGGTTCTTGATATCGAAAAATCGATTGACGCCAATGCGTGTCTCAGTATGTCCGTCTGCTTTTAACACCGTATGAGCTGTCAACGGTGGCGCTTAAACCGTTCTGATGATTTTTTTCAAAATTGACATTCTTTGATTGTTTTGAACCAACTCGAGTCCCTGCGTGTTTGAAACGAATATTTTGATATTTGGAGGCACTTTACATGAAACATTAAAAATATTTTCTCAAAAATGTCTCCAAATTGTTTGATTGAACATTATCCTCCGGTAGGGTAAAGAGAGCTTAAAACAATCGTAATCTATGTTTGAGGTTAAAACAATTTATAATAAAACATTTTCTCAAAAACGTCTCCAATTCTTTTCTTTATTTTTTTGTGTAGATAGAGTAAAGGACGCTTAAAAAGTAGCGCATGTCTCATTTTCAATCAACTCTGGATTTCCGAAAAGAACAAAAGTTAAAAATAGTGTGAGAATGTGTGGGGTTCTAGTGCTATTTCACAGAGGTAAAAGAATACATTAATAAAGTAATGCGTGATCCTCCAGGAGATAGGCAGAAAGCACAAAGCGATTAGTCGATTGATTGTCTAATTGATTGATTAGTGATTCCGGGCGCGTGAACTAACAAGGTCATTAGTCACGTAAGTGTAGTGCATGTTCTTTCCTCGTGGGGTGGCGGTAATGTTCGCTCGCAGGATGGTGTGACCCGACGCCGAACTTCCCGTCAGCTAGCAGGGTCTTTCCCCACACAACCTCTCCCGGGACAACCTCTCAGCTTCCGACCTGTCTCCCGGTATGTGTGGTAGTGCACGTAAGTGTAAGTGTGTAAGTAAGAGTCAGGATAGGACAGGGAAGAGGAAGGATAGATCGCGCACGGTCCGTGGCCCGTTAGGATACTGTTCCGGCATTCGCCTCGTTTGAACAAAAAACACGGAAAACTATCAATCAGAGCAGCTGGCCGCTAGAATTCTCCCGCAGACAGCGACTGAACTCGACCTCGCTGACAAGCTAGTGTCGAAAATCCTGCCGTCGAGGCTCGAACCTAGGATCTCCCAGTGCAGAGACATCAGTTGATGTCCTGAGCCACCTCTCCCGATGCAACAATTCGCAAATCTGCCCATAACTTCTCTCTTAAATGCATCGCCATTGCTTTTGAAACAGCGTGTGTAGGAATCGGCGATGCGATCTCCGTGGGGCGGGGCTCTCACCTCATGCGCCTTCAGCGGCAGGGGCTCTTAGCGCCTAGCGCTGGGTCTCGGGCCTTGGGGCCGCAGCGGCGCGGTGATTGGCACAAACGAAAGTCGTCGAGCGAGAATGAGAATGTCAACCCGGCCCGGCGCCGTTGTTCGGCGTGCGCGTGCCACCTTTGTCATTGCATATCTCGAGCGGCGGGGCCCGCGCCGCGGGAAGGAAAGCGGGGAGGTGCACCTGTCGCCGCGGGGTTATGCAGGTATGTCTGCCGCGAACCCGATGCGTTAGCATGAGCAGGCGCGACCCCGCGACTCCAGCTTCGCCCCGGCTGAGTTAAGCTTAGAGCCATCAATGCCACTCTATATGCAGCGACTCTGGCCGCGAGGTACTGCTGTTTGAGTCCCGACTGTGGCGGATTTTCGTCAGTAGCTGCATAGCTAGGTTGAATTCAGCGGACGTTCTTATAGGCAGTTTTCCGTTGTTTCTATGTTCAGTACCGGACGAATGCCGGAGCAGTACCCTAAAGGCTGCTCCACACATTCGTTATTCGGCGAGTAGCCAGCAACCACTCGCTGAATCCCGATTAGTGTGGATGAATTGCTTGCTATTTGCCTAATGACGAACATTCGGTGCTTGCCCTACCAATCGCGTGTCGGTTTTTAGGACACATCAAAGAGAGCGAACATTCGCCGAACACATCAGCTGTTCGGGATTGGTCGTGCGTCTCCGCTTGCGTCTCCGCGAATGCTGAATGTGTGGAACCGCCTTGACAAAACGGTCCATAGACCGCGCGCGATCTTTCCTTTCTCTGCCTTGACATATCTGCTCCCTTTACGTACTAACAAACACACTTACATGCACTACACTTACACACAGGTCGAACGACAGTTGAGGGCTTAGAGATTGTCCAGGATAGGGCGGTGTCCTGCTGGAGGAGACATCTGGAGAGAGAAATACCTCGCAAGCCGACGTGTAGGTTGGCGCCGGATTTCACCATCAAGCCCAGGAGGAACACCCCTACCTCCAGGGATATAAGCATTCACTGCACAAATGGAAATAATGGCCATAGAATTTGACGTGCAGGAAAACATCAATCAATCAATCAAAAATGTGTATACCTGGAGGTAACAATTTGGCCATCGGGGATGGGTAGATATTCGAGGTAAATAGTAGGGAAAGACGAACTTCCTGAATTAAAATTTAGATCTGCTCTAAATCGTTTGTTTCCATGGGTTTCTCTAATCAATCTGAGGCTGTAGTATCTTTCAATAAAATGCTATGAACTCCGCATAATCATTTCTCCCCATCGAGTTCCCTTGGGACAGATGATTCTATTGGTCGGAGAAACCAGGGAAAACTAGCAATCAGAGCAGCCAGCTGCTAGAAGTTTCCTCCGGATATCTGAATTCGAATTATCTAGCTACTGTCGAAATCCGCCACCGTCTCGTGCGGCACCGTGGGATCTCCCGGGCAGAGTCGGGAGACTCGGTGGCAATGCTGGCTCTGAGCTAAACTCGGTGCGTACAAGGATGTCATGCCGAAGAACGACCTTTGGTAAGCGCCATTGCCACCGGAGTCTCCCGAAGCCTGTCTGAATTACCAAGGAGAACGTGGTGCAAGTGATCGATTGCTAAGCACTTACCGATGCGTCGCCGCAGGACGAAGTATTGAAGTTTCGAATATTCACAAGCCGTGGGTGTTTGGACCTTCTCGCTCTCACGTTCTATTGTGGAGAATATGTTTTGATGACACCGCCTACAAAGGGTCTGGGAGTGTCGTAAGACTCATTTACAATGAATGTTAAACGTAAACATAAGGTAAAATTAAAAGCTTGGTATCGTGTTATTCAAAGAAACCATTCACATCTGTGAACATTACCGTAAACGTCAATGTAAACAGAAGACGTAATCGTTAATTTTGCAATAAGATGTGCATCTTTACGATAAAAGTACCTGTTTATGTCCATACATCGCACCCGTAATGCAAAAGGAGCACATCTCCGGAAAAAGTTGGAAATTCAGATATACTCATTGTTAGATTCGTCGTTTTCCATTACGTGATATGCAACAATGCTGTTTTTTAGTTTCATATATAACCAAGTAATAGCAATTCAATTTAAATTCAATTCATGTATTTAAATGCCCTCGAGAATACTTTGGAAGGCTCTCTTGCGAAACGATTTTGGGGTTGTGGCCCTGTTGCATCAGGGGTGCGACATCTGTGTTAACGTTTTCATTGTAAATGGTCATTTAAGGATGAATGAGATACGTGAGAATGTAGAAAGATAATTCGATGCGGGTGGGGAAAATACCCCAAAAAATGATTCGGCAATTTTGCCCACGGATTTTTTCATCACTTTTGAAGTCGACCAATATCTCTTCTTCCTTGTGAGAATTATATTCTACTCGTGGAACTCTTGAGACATTCATTCTGCTTACATATGCAATTTTCCTTTGTAAGTTGTTACTATTATTTTTCGCCCATACGTATGTAAGAAGGGAAACTCTTGTAATCGTGCGCCGCAAAACAACGCATTTTCGACAGAAATACTCTTATTGTCAGGCCCTGGTAAGGAAAAAGTGGATCACGTTCCTACATACAGTAAATTATTTCCTCTAACACGTGGTGTAGGCACAATTCATGTTTTGTGGGCCCTTGATTCCGAAAAATTGATTGACGGCAAAATATCTGACTGTCATCTGTCCGTCTGTCCGTTCCGCCCGCCCACCCGTCCGCTCGTCCATCCATCCATCCGTCCATCCATCCGTCCGTCCATCCGTCCGTCCGTCCATCCATCCGTCCGTCCATCCATTCGTCCGTCCATCCATCCGTCCGTCCGTCCATCCATCCGTCCGTCCATCCATTCGTCCGTCCGTCCATCCATCCGTCTCCGTCCATCCATCTCGTCCATCCATCCGTCCGTCCATCCATCCGTCCATCCATCCGTCCGTCCATCCATCCGTCCTTCCATTCCATCCATCCGTCCATCCATCCATCCGTCCGTCCATTCATCCGTCGATCCGTCCGTCCATCCGTCCGTCCGTCCATCCGTCCATCCGTCCGTCCGTCCTCCGCCATCCGTCCGCCATCCGACCGCCATCCGTCCGCTCGTCCATCCATCCATCCCTCCATCCATCCGTCCTCCATCCATCCGTCCGTCCATCCATCCGTCCGTCCATCCATCCGTCCGATCCATCCATCCGTCCGTCCATCCATCCGTCCATCCATCCATCCATCCATCCATCCATCCATCCATCCATCGTTCATCCAGTCCATCCGATCCGTCTCCATCCGATCCATCCGTCCATCCGCCTCCTGCCATCCGTCCATCGTCCATCCGTCCATCCGTCCATCCGTCCATCCGTCCATCCGTCCATCGTCCATCCGTCCATCCGTCCATCCGTCCGTCCGTCCGATCCGTCCATCCGTCCATCCGTCCGTCGTCGTCCGTCCGTCCGTCCGCCATCCGATCCGCCATCCGTCCGCCATCCGTCCGCCCATCCGTCCGCCCATCCGTCCATCGTCCGCCCATCCGTCCGCCCATCCGTCCGCCCATCCGTCCGCCCATCCGTCCGCCCATCCGTCCGCCCATCCGTCCGCCCATCCGTCCGCCATCCGTCCGCCATCCGTCCGCCCATCCGTCCGCCATCCGTCCGCCATCCGTCCGCCCATCCGTCCGCCCATCCGTCCGCCATCCGTCCGCCCATCCGTCCGCCCATCCGTCCGCCATCCGTCCGCCATCCGTCCGCCCATCCGTCCGCCCATCCGTCCGCCCATCCGTCCGCCCATCCGTCCGCCCATCCGTCCGCCCATCCGTCCGCCATCCGTCCGCCCATCCGTCCGCCATCCGTCCGCCATCCGTCCGCCCATCCGTCCGCCATCCGTCCGCCATCCGTCCGCCCATCCGTCCGCCCATCGCATCCGTCCGCCCATCCGTCCGCCCATCCGTCCGCCATCCGTCCGCCCATCCGTCCGCCCATCCGTCCGCCATCCGTCCGCCCATCCGTCCGCCCATCCGTCCGCCCATCCGTCCGTCCATCCGTCCGCCCATCCGTCCACCCATCCGTCCACCCATCCGTCCGCCCATCCGTCCGTCCGTTTATTGTATTTGTATTTAGCCTTTTTATGTTCCGTAAAGGGCAATTGGACTCAAAGAGTACTATACTGGAAATTGAAACGTATGCTCGGCCATTTCAATTTAAACCTCAAATAATATACAGCTTAAAGGGAAGTAGTGGAAAACTAAATGATTAGTTTCGCTAATTCTACAGAAATAAGACACTTTAATAAAACAATTTATTATATGAAATAATGATATGTTAATTAGGGGTGATAATAGGACAAAGAAGAGGAACGAACGATCGCGCGCGGCCCGTGGTCCGTTTGTTAGGGTACTGCTTCGGCATTCGCCTGATGTTGATCGGAGAAACCACGGAAAGCTGCCGGTCAGACTAGCCGGCCGCTAGAATTCTCCTTCAGACAGCGACTGAATTCGACCTAGCTGACAAGCTGGTGACGGAAATCCTGCCACTGTCGGGACGCGAATGAAGGACCTCCCGGTCAGAGGCACTGCAGTGCCATCAGGTGATGCCCTGAGCCACCACTCCCGGTCCCTACGACTGAGAAGAAAGTACTGGGTAAGAAAGAGGGTATCGCGCGTGGTCCATTACTCTCATTCTATGATGCTGCTCTGGCATTCATCTGCGCCGGCGTTCAAACTGGGAAATCCACGGAAATCCACGGAATTCCACGGAAACCCACGGAAACCAATGATCAGAGCAATCGGCCAACAAATTCGATTTCGGCAGGGACCGCTAACTCACCGATGCTAAATGGATCACGCGAATTTCCAGCACCTGGCAGGGATCTATCGCGATACCTCCCCAATCACCAGTAGGCTCGTGCCGTTACACTTTGCCTTAACGCTCATCACTATTGGTATTGGTCAAAGTATTGCACTGATGACTCGAAGAAAAAAGTTGGTAGAAAAGGAGTGCAGAAAAAAGGGTTTGAAAAAACAAAAATCCCTGTATTAATTTTTACGCAGTTTCAAGAACAAAGAAAATCCATAGAACTTTCCAGACAAATTGTCGAGAATGGAAAATTCTTATTATGTGTAGTAGCATACTATGCTACTTTTGAATATTTAACGTTTACTTTTGTTTTATCTATATTACTAGGAATATGAAACAATGGAGTGTACTACATCTAGTACTTACTCAATAATTCCAAAAGAAAACATCAAACCGAACAGTGAAAGAGAACTACCTGCATGTATTACCCCGGTTTCTATCTGTCGTAATAAAGTAGTCAAGAGAACTATAAAACCTCAACACATGTGTATTTTATGTGTATTACAAAACGCCACAACTTTATGTAATAATCACTATTACAGGTATTCTAAGGATTTCTTATAAGTATATAGTAATGAATTATTTTAACAGGTTTTCACTATGTAAAAACTAATTTTTGACAAGAGAATGTAGAGTAAATTTTCAAACTTTTCTAAAAAGAAAATTTCGCGAGTTTTAAAATAAGGTTCATTGTCTACGATTCTTTTCAACGTGCGAGTGATTTTAAGAGGGGCGAGAATGCTAATTTATCCCGCAAGCATTGTAAATGATCATTCCGACATTTCCTTTAAGCGTCGACGAAAACCGGATAAACAAACAGCTCTCCAGAGAGCCTACTTTCACTTCTTGTGTAAGTTGCATTGTTTCGAAAATACGTGAGGAAAAAGGTATGTTGCTACACTCCAATACCTGAACTTCGTTGTGGATATTAATACGTGATACCGATGCTTTCCTTTCTAACATGTTCCACTGTATCGGATATTGATCTGACCTTGAAATGAAATTATCCATGAATCTGATTGAGTTGAATAATTAAGTGACGAAATTATCAAGTCGTAAAAGCAAGATACCGGGAAAGCATTATCATGCTTGTTTTATTCTTCCAAATAATTTTGATAAGTCATTGCTGAACTTCGTGGCTATAATTCACTTAATAAAGTAATTTTTCGTTACATATTTTTAATTTATTTTGCCAAAAGTACACAAGTAAATTAATTTCCTTTTGTTCTCCATTTCTTAAAATACTTTCCCTGATTTTCTGCACAATTGATTATTTTTATAATTTAGATTTTAAAAATAAAATTTTATGCCGATAAATCAAAAGCGATTAAAGATTGAACTAGGAAAAATCATTTCAGAAAATGAATAAAATTTCCAAGAATGAATAACACATTTCTCGTTGATTACTCAAAACAAAACGTAAAATGCCGGCCCGATGGCCGACATCGCTAAGGCAGTAGTGTCGTAGTGATCTCGGACCGAAGGGTCGCGGCTTCGAGTCCGCCTCGGGCATGGTTGTATTTGTGTTCGTCCTTTCACCCTTATCATCAATCACCATATCGTTCATCCACATAGTTACCATACCGTTAACAGCAATAGTGGTCGCTAATGAACTTAGATGTTGAAGCGACCTTAAATAAACCAATTAAAAAACAAAAAACGTAAAAGCTACCCGTTGTTTCGAAGAACAACAGGTAGCGCTTCTTCATTTCCTTTAGAAGGTGAACAGAACCCCTGGAGTGCACCCAAGCTTCAGTTAAAGAGCAGCATCACAGTGATCCCGTCGTGGCTGCGACCACAGGCTCACTTCCCGGGCCTGCTTCCCCCGAATCGAAAGCAGCGGAAGAACGGGATGAACCGCAGAGCTCTGGAGGCAAGCGACCTCAGAGCGAAGGCTCCAGAAGAAACTCGGGGATCCCGCAGCTGCCTCTCTGCCGTTCCCCGCTGCACCGTCACGCCCGCGCCCGCCCCGTCCCCGCCCTCGCCCCCGCCCCCGCCCCGCACCTGCCACGCCGCGCCGCCGCACCGCGCCGCCGCCGCGCCGGCCCGCGTCACCGGAGCGAGTCCGCCGTGCCGCGCCGTGGCTCGGTTCTTTTTTTTTCTTTCTTTTTTTTCAGGAGTTCAATAGTGTTCGTAAAAACGATTCGCCATCATATATCTCAGTGCACAATCACACACGAGACACTTTACGACACACATATCACACACTTTTTGTTCCGAGTTAAAGTTCTTAAAACGCGTCATAATTTTTTATTTGGAAATATGAATAATAAAAAATCATCGTCGCCAACATTCTCACCATCATTATCATCGTTTGGAATTTTGTGACCTAATTCCCAACCCAATGTTATTCGCTGAGCTAAATATGGCTTCCTGGTTTGTAAAAAGTTTAACAACAATATTTGCAACAATAAATTATCTCAAGCATATTATTAAAGACCCCGAAGTGCCTTCTGATATCTGCCGGGCTTGTGGTGTAGGCCAAGAAACGATCCAGTCCATCACTACGGGTTGCAGTATGCTGGCCCCCAACAGATTATAAACAAAGACACGATATGGTAGCACGAATCATCCACGCAAAACGTGTAAGGAAATGTGGAATTGCTGGTGAATTTAATACACCCTACTACAAGTACCATTCACAAAATGTCATTGAGAACAACTCTATAAGCTGAACTGGGGCCGAAGCGCATGCACCGAAAGAACTGTCCTTCATAACAGGCCGGATGTAATACTCTGGGATAAATCTAAAAGAAAAGTATGGCTGATAGACATAGCAGTTGTAGATACCAGCAACATCGTCACAACAACACAAAAAGAAAACTCAAAAGTACAGTGAACTAACACAAGTTTTAAAAGAGCAGTGGCATGTATTGGAGGAGGATATTGTATCGATCGTCCTCTCAGCAACAGGTGTGGTACCTACCGTCCTGAAGCACCCTCTGAATAAACTGGGGATCGAGACAAACATTATCATCAATCTACAGATAGCTGTGATCCTGAGCATGTGTTCTTTTGTCAGAAGATTTATGCGTTCCTAAATAAATTTGTGTTAAAGAATTCTTAATTTTTTAATTTATAAACTAAGTGTTTAAATTTATATTTGTAGAAATATTTACCTTCTAATAAGTTCTTAAAATAAATATATGTTTGTTAAAAGTATTGTACTACGGAAATCATGCTTAGATAGAAATATCTGTATGACTCCTCAAACATGTACCAAAAAGCTGTGAAAATAATAATAATAATAATAATAATAATAATAATAATAATAATAATAATAATAATAATAATAATAAATTATTATTATTATTATTATTATTGTGCCAATGATGAGAAGGTGAAAACAGTGTCACTGTTATATACAGATAATAATGTACGTTTGAGCTCAGGATCTCCTGCTCACCGATACGAATTAAGCTACCTTTGGAAGAAGTATTTTATAAAAATTTGTTTTAATATTTCATGAATATATATACACCCGCGTTTATTAAACGACGGGCGTAAGGATTCAAAAGAGATATTTTCTTTTTACATCGAAGGGATAAGTTTTTAATTAAATCTACAACAGATATCAATATTCATTATATAGATGCAAAAATTGTAGTAAATCAACATACAATGCAAAAATAAACATGTTCAAGATTGACTAAAATATGTATGTAAGATGTACTGTTGCTAAAGGGCTATTATAATGACTAAAGGTGTTCTGCGTTGCACTCGTCTGAAAAGAAGAGAAATTATGACCGTACAATAATAACGGCAGTAGCGAAAAAATCTCAAAGTGAAAAGAGGTCGTAGATGAAAAAGGTTAAAGGAAATTCAAACTGTACGGTATCTACGGTATCTTGCCTCGCCGTTGTTTTCGCCTCCAACGTGAATTTGGTTTCTTGAATACGCAACAAACGGTGTCGCCAGTCGCAAAAATATTGTTTCAAATACCGTTCGTCGAGACAGTAAAAAGTTGATCAAGATGAATAGAGATGGAATGTTGTCGTTCCGGACAAAATCACAATATATGAAATACTACAAAAATGCTTCATAACACCCGGGGAGTTAACGCGTAACTCTCACGGTAGAAATGCACCGTTGTATGATAATTACTCGCCATTAGCGCATGCCAGTCAACTGTGTATCTGGTTTTATCATCAATGTAAATTGTTTATACTTAGCAGGTGCTGGATTGGTATTTGACACTTGGAGAATTGAGGAAGCAATTTGTAACATAATAATATGCATAATGTATTTTGATCATTATCATCGTCTGCATTTCAGAACTGTGCATAAATGTTCTACGTCAACATAAAACGCGTATTTAGGAAATCTGAAAGTCCTCGATTATCTAGGTTATAGTATTAAAGTATGTTCTTCTTCACGCATAAGCGACAAAAAAACTTGTGAAGACATCTTAGTTGCTTAACAAAAGTATAAAAACGCTTTCAAAATTGCAGAGATGAGGATGTATTTCCGTAACATTCAAATATAATTTTACTATTAATATTCTTATCCCCACTCTTTTCTTTGAAAGTTTTGGATCCACCGTCTTTACAATTGGAAATTATTGTACGTTTCACTAATTTTAACAAACATTAATTGAATGACTTATGGCTTGTTGTTTCAAGGAATAATACACAACCATTCCATTCATACATTGTGTTGGTGCAAATAAAGTTTCTTGCCTATTCACGCATTGAATTCGCCGCTTAACATAAAACAATACTCAGGAGATTTGAGTCTGGTTAAATCGTATTAAATACAATTCCCATGAAACAAGGAAAAAACAATCATATCGAACTCGGCATACCTCCGAACGTGACGCTAACAAAAATTTCGCTTATGATAGTAAGCATTTCAAAATTACGTTCATTGTACAGTTACAGAAATTCTTGTATCCACATTTTTATGAAGATTGTATCTAGAGTGGGTTGCAACGAGGTCAGAGCAGAAGCTCGGTGATAAAAAAAATCATTTATAGAACGTCAAGCAAGAACACAGAACAATCCATTGTAAAATCCATAATCTTAAACTCGCTGGCGCAAAAATGTTCGTGACTATCAGATACTTCACAAGCGCCGTTACACGTGTGTTAGTGGCAGTTACTCCATCGTCGAAGCGGCGTCATTACCTCCACGAAACCGAAAGTGGAAGAGAAAACTCGCAAGCAGGAGGAAACCACCGTAGAGGGTCCGAGAACGGTACGTCGCCGCCGCCGCCGCCGCCGCCACCGGCGCCGTCCGGACGAGAGCGAACATTTCAAGTTCAGTTTACGTTCCGGCTAACTGCTTCGATCAGCTGACGCGAACCGCTGGCCGGTCCGACCAGCAGCAGCGGCGGCGGCAAAGCCGTCAGCGGGACGCGCGCCTAACCCAGATTCCTCCGCTTGGGCCGGCAGCGAAGCGGGGGCGGTGACGGGGTAGGCGGGTGCGGGGCGGGTGCGGGGGCGGCGGCTGCCGCGCAGGAGGGCCACTGCCGCCGTTACCGTCACCTCCGCCGCCGTCACCGTCGCCGCCGCCGCCTCCACCTTCCCGGCGACACCGGCGTCCCCGCCTGCTCCACCGCCAAGTGAAAGGAGCCTGGAGGTTGGCGGTAACCGCGCCGGCGTCGGTACCGACAGTCGGTTCAGCGTCGCCGCCGCCGCCGCCGTCGCCCTCGACGCCGCTCCGTCGCCGCGCGCGGGCGCGACGTTCACCCCGTCGTCGTCGTCCTCATCAACGTCATCGTCATCAACTGCGTCCTCCCAGCGATGGTCCGGCGGCGTGCCGACGCCCTGCCTCAGCCCGGGCCCGCCGTCGCGTTCTGAGGCGCGGAGGTGTTGAGGCGTGGAAACGTCGAGCGAGGAGGCGTGGCGTGGTTGAGCTGCGTCGCGCGACGCCCGCATCCCAGCCGCTCGGGCGCGGAGTGGGGCGGAGGTAGCGTCGCGGCGCCCGTCCGTAGTGCCCAGGCCGGAGACGGCGCCACCAGCCCACGAACACGGGGGATTTGACAGAGGTACGTTTGTTTTCTGTGACGGAATGAGTGTGGATTTGATGAAGAGGGGACTTATTAGCTAATACGACCCACTTCCCGAAAAATACAGGTATTATATTTCCCTGTTCCGGTACGTTTTTCCGACCTGTATGATACTGGATAATGTTATTTAACCCAGTATTATTATTACCTATAACAATCGAATCTAGAACTTTTTCCCTCCAGTTCTTTACCTTTGACTTTCTCCCTTCCTACGTTGCTACATAGTAAATGGAAAGTATTGTAATGCTGCTGCGGGAACTGGCGATTTTTCGTCAGAAAACGCTTATTGTGGGATCCTGATATCGAAAAAGTGGACAAATCGTGTTCCTTTATGTTGCAAATTACTTCGTCTAGCACGTTGCAGTCAGTCAGAATCTACGGTTTATGGGGCCTTGATACCGAAAAATTGGTTTGTTGGTGAGGTTTTCTGACGTAAAATCGCCGTTTTTGCCACAGCATAACAATACTTTCTCTATACAACGAAGTCGTACACGAGAAAGTAAACTATATTCCAATTTATGTAGCCGTTATTAAATAGAAAAATCTTAACGGTTCACTAACGAGTGACATCACTCAAAGTACAGGTGTCAAAATTGCCCATTTCCAATGTTTATGATTTTCCTAGGTTCCAGAGAAGTGTAGTGTACAATTTACTTAAATTTCCCACTAATGTATTTGAACTAATTGAACTAGGGATTTTTGTATGAGCTCTGTGCACTTAGAGCTGTTGAATCTCACTTGATCGGGGCTTATTTGTTTTCGAGTAATAACTTTCGACGAACGAGAATCAGGGGTTCTTCTAAATAGGAAGAAAGAGGGTATGCGAGTGATGTATTGAGTTTTCCCGCGTAAAATAGGACTCTCGTAATCGTGATCCGCAAAATCCAACAGTAATATTTTATCGCTAAAATTGTTTAATTTGTTGCCGAAACAAATAGAGTATATATAAATTCGCAAATCAATGGCAATATTTACATTTACATGCTGCTACCATAGCATTTTTCATATTTCTTCTCATTTTGAGTTAAATATATAATAAAGCTCCAGCCAAGTCTACATGTCACCTATTTCACTCTAAGATTTGGTATTGCTCTAAAAAAGTGATTGTATCTGTACTCATTGGATTTACCAATGCTGATCACCTGATTGGTCACAACTAGTGAAAATATTCATCAGTTCCCTTGTAGCTTCAACGCACATTTAATCGTAGAATGGTCGGAGCACGCAAGTTCAACCGGAAACAGTTCATAATAGGGAGTTTGTGCACCCTCGAACGTTAAAGCACTATCGATCTTCTGCGCATGCGCAGTTCAAGTTTGGAATCATTTTACTCCACTTGCACATACGCAGAAGATCGATAGTGCTGCCCGCTGTGGCGTGCACAAACTTCCTAATATCTGCTATCACATTCCATTGAGTATTATAACGTTGTGAAGATATCCTTTATCTTAGGAGATCGTCTGGTAAGATATTCACTTCTCTTTTAAGTGCTATGATCCGTGATTAACTAATGAGCGCTCTGGCAATGACATGTTATCAATTCCTGCATTACTTTATGATAATAACATTAATAAATATTTCTGTACGGTACTGACAATACTTTTTTTGGGTTCTTCCTCGAACATAAAAGGTAATAGTGGAATAAGAAAAAGAAAATACCCCCAAGCGTAATGAGCAAGTCCTGTGTGTAATAGTTGGAACAAAAATATTTCCGCTGTTTAAGCCCCTTACCTCCTCTTTTACTCCAAATTTTATTAAAAAATTAAATTTAAATAAAATTCCTGTGTAAATTCTCGCAAATTTAAATTTTAAAATGCATAAACACAAAAATTAAAACTTTTTATTGCAATAAATATTGCGGATACTACTCTAAAAAAATATCTATTTAGTACATTTAAATGCAAAGTATGGAAATGAAATTTCTTCTGATATTTTTTAGTATCATGAAGTGAGTGAACTTCAGAGTATCATGAAGTGCTTTCTCATTAATTTTGCTATATTTTCTCTTTAAAATCAAACCAATATTTATTATTTCTTAATACTTAAATTTATTCAAAAGTATGAGATAATGTCCTATTGCAAAAGTACATGTATTCTGGGGCCCACAAAATGCGAATAAAAAATAGAAAGTAGATTTGTGTGAGTCATTTTGGGCCGAAATTGCTTCCAAAATGCATTAATATAATTATAAATAGATGGATAAAAAAGGAGGACGGTGGTAATTATTGGTAATAAAAATGGAAAAACTATGAAAGCTTGGAACATGAAAGAAAAAAGAAGACAGCAATTCAGAGAACATCCACTCAGAACCTAATGTATGACCTATACGCAAAGAAGAAAAAATACGTGTACAATCTCAAAACATTTTTATCAGCGGCCAGTGCCATCAAAACTATCATAGATATTAACATCTTAGGCTGATAAAAAGCAAATAACTAACCGAATCTTTTCCTTGTGCAATCGGCCGCGCGTCGCTCTATACTTTTCGTAATACAATTTTCTAATAAAAAAAGTAATAGAGCTATAACAACACATACTTTTTTTCATTATTTGTAACTTTGCAAGTTTCAAAAGTAGAATTGAAATACTGAGAGCCGATAACGAAAGCAGCGCCCTTTTTATAAGCTTACACTCCTCTATTCCAGATGAAAATGACGACATTTCAAGCGGTTTTTTTAAATAAAAGTTTTATAAATTGCCTTTAATTCATGCAAAAAGAATGCAAAAGCTACTTGCATTTTCAAAAATCGTATATGATCTTATTCAAAAATAATTTCTTAAACAGAATGAATCAAAAAAATAATCTGAAGAGAAGAATCAAAGAGAAGAATCTAAACGTAATAGAAAATTGAATAACTTTTTATAAGCTTACGTTGTTCTATTCAAGAAAAAATTTAACGAAAGGAATTTAAGCCGTTAAAAAGATGTTTAAAATTGCCTATATTTCACGCAAAATTACGCAAGTACTACTCATATTTTCGAAAATATGTACATTCTTTAGTATTATAATTATATTAAATTTGTCCTTTGTGTCAATTTGATTTTTTTAGCGAAATTATTAAGTGCATGTCAAAGGTAAAAGACCTTAAACAAGAAAAAGAAGAAATAATAGAAAGGTGCAAATATAGAAGGAAAGCTGTTCATGTAGGCTCAGATAAAAGGAAGAAAATA
This sequence comes from Teleogryllus oceanicus, assembly GCA_964035755.1. Classification (NCBI taxonomy): domain Eukaryota; kingdom Metazoa; phylum Arthropoda; class Insecta; order Orthoptera; family Gryllidae; genus Teleogryllus; species Teleogryllus oceanicus. Next base: position 241,371,407 of record CAXIVR010000001.1, read on the forward strand.
GAATCACGGTGCAAAGCGGCTGAAAAGGTGAACCGAAAGAAGTGAACGCTTTAAAAAAACCGAGAAAGTGCAGAAACGTCGATTAAGGATCGACCCGAGCGGAGTTGGCAGTTCTTGAGAAAGCGATCTCAGAAGAAGGATTTTGCGGCATCCTCTATAGCACTGCTGTAGTCTTCTAAATGACAAGAAGGCTCATTTTGTGTCATGTTATCTTCATACCTGATCTTTACTTCATACGTGACCTTCTTTATCGGAATAGGAAATAATTGAGTGTCATTGGCTAAAAAAGATACCCGTGTCTTCTAGTATTTTGCTGATCGTTACTTAGCATGCATTTTGCCTTCAAAAATGTAATCTTTTTGTAGCAAAGTACCCACGAAAAATAATATTCAGAAACTGAAATAATGTATATTTCACTGTCTCTGACAAATTTCGAAAACTGAATTTGATGGATCTTCTGCATATTGAGGGCAAAGTACGTTCAGTGTAGTGAACAGTTTGGGAATGACATCTTCAAAACAATAAAAACAAGAAAAATATTATCCAATATGTATGTCAACTTTGAAAGAGTAGAAGAGGAAGTTGTAATATCCGCTACTTATGCCAAGTTCGGTGAAATCTTTTAACAGTTAGTGTATAAGAAAATGGACATGCACCAAAATCAGTGCCAGATTTGTATGTCAGATAAGCCGCTTTGGTGAGTACTCTATAGCTTCATGGGGCAGCTTAAAAATGTACCAGCTCAAAATTAAAGGCTAGTTCACTAGCGTATCAGAATAATCAATTCATCATCAAGCCTAATAATACAGAATAGCATGTTACATCTACACGAACAAATGAATAATTGAATGGAACAAAACATCAATATATTACACTATTCAGTGTTTGTTAAACTTTGATGAAAACCTTCTAAACAACGAAGTAAAACTAAAATCAAAGAAACAATACAGTGGATGTAATTTAGTGATGAAGACTCTTATACCTGTTCCATAACATTCCATTTCATGTCTATTCCGGTATTTAAATTTTTCTAACTCATTTTGTATTTTACATCTACAAGCACCAGTAATGCAAATATCATGCTATCTGAAATTAAATTTAAAAGTGTTTATTAAAGGTGTTGATCTAAGAAGACACGAGGACCAATTTCTACCTTGTAGTTTAGGATTCCACACGAGATATATTCGACACTGGTTGACGGTACTCCGATTTCTCTGCGCCCAGGCCAGAATTTACACAGCCAGATGCTCTGGGCCCAGTGCATTTCGTGTCTGTTCGTCGACTGTCCTCGTCTATCAATGTCATCGGAAGCGGGGTCTTAAGACATACGTGGGTCAACATTCTGTCAACACTTATTAGAAGACCCGTGAAACTACAACGTCGTAGAGCGCTAACAAGCTGATACAGTCCTAAGATTACCATTAATAGTACAACTCACCTAAAACTGAACAAATTTAGAAACGAACGAAGAAGCTACCTACTGCGATGGCTCAGTATCAACACGGTTGCATCAGTAGCATCGTGAACCAGACGATCCTAGGGTTCGAGCCCGTCGATGGTAAGAGATATTCGACACGAGCTATGTAGCTGGGTCGAATTTAAGTATTGCCTGAAGACGAATTCTAGCAGCTGGTAGCTCTAATAGGTAGTTTTCCGTGGTTTCTTCGATCAGTATTTGGTGAATGCCGAAGCAATATCCGAACAAAGCGACCACGGATCGCGCGTGATCTCCCCTTCCTCATTTCTGGCCCTTCCTTGTACACGTATATGTATTACACTTCCACACAGGTCAGGAGACCAGTTGGGAGCTTAGAGCTTGTCCAGGCTGGTGAAGGAGAGGCAAGGAAGGAACGTCGCTAGGCACGTGTAGGTCGGTGCCTGATCTCACTTTCCTGCGGGAAGGAACACCGCCACCTCCCAGGATATAATATGAACTTCACTCACGGAACTAACGATCAAAGTTGATTCATCCGAAAAAACTAAATGCAATGAAAGCTAATGTCATTACAATACCTTATTTGACCTAATGGTCAACCCGGCAACTTTTTTTTCACAAGCCTACCACCAAACACGCTTTTTCGTGCTTGTTTTCCATAACAATCCACATGCGAAACATATTTTTTCATTCTCACAAATAGTATGTGAAGCCTCTTTCGCACACAGCGTGCTAAAATAATAGTATACGCAATACGTGGGCAAAGAGATTCACAAACATGTCATGTTACTATTCTCTTTAACCTGGCTACTAATAATATCCCACTCCCATTGAAAAGAGGGCAGGATTCCCGCTACTAACTGAAATGTTTAATACACGACATGGAAAATCTGCGTACTTCATGTAATGAAAGAACTGCGATTAGAGGTATTAGAATTAAGTGACATAATTCCAAAATATTGACGTACGTATTTAAGAATAGATTATTCTAAAACCAGAATATCACGACTCTCGGCAATTTCTAAAATTTTGTATAGAGAAAAACCTGACTTTTCTATGAAGGAAAATGGATTCGTATTCACCCTTTCTGTTAAAATGTTGATGATAACCTTGATACTGATATTCAAATTGAATCCAACAAAACGCAATCACATTAAAACAATTTTTCATTTTTAACTAATCAATAACTATTGATGAAATAAGTTGTTGTTGTTATTATTATTATTATTATTATTATTTAATAAATACCAGGAAAGGTATTACCGGTAAAAATGAAACGTACACTTCATTAAAATTTCTTGAAAAGCACCATAGCCACAGTGTTTAAAATCCTCGGCCACTTTCAGATCCTCGAACTGACATCTACACTTTAAAATTAGGCTGTAGATTGTAATCTGATTCTATTGTAATTTGTAAACTGTAGATTACGGTCGCATCTGCAAATAAGAAAAAAGGTGGTATATGGTACATACGATAAAAGGGGGCATGGTCATTTAAAACAATGCATTCCAAATAATTTTGAACAAAAATTATTTTCATGCTCTATACACCCCTAGAAATTTTGCGCAGTACGTACGGATTTACGAGACAAATATACAAATCTACGTCTACATAAAGTAGCCCTAGACAGTTGTTGACAACTGCACGTGTGAATGTGAAACGCAACAACGTCAATTTCAATTTTCATGCACTCCAAGGAGAAATCGGCGAGTATGCGGAACTAACAAGCTCCAAATGCGTAATTATTCTACAACTGCGAATCCACCACCCTTCACGGGGTAATAAGGTGTTACATCACGTCCGCTACCGTTTGTTCGTCGCAGTGAGGGACACAAAGCAGACGCCCCCGCAAGCACGTGTTGCCACTGGAGGCAACGCTCCGGAACGGACCCACGCGCAACCAAATGCAGCTACATGCATTGCGTGCGGTCGGTATTTACAGAAGGGAATGCAACAAGCTACTGGCATCAGAGTGACATGATTATACGATGCAAATTCTGTTTCGTTAAATATTTAAAAAGAACGGAGTTTTAACTATTTAAAAAGTAACCATTATTCTCATTAATAAACTGTTAAATCACATTAAAAATATATTTTTAGAAATGGAATTATTTCATTGGAGTAACTGGGTTGTTGCATAAAAAATTAATATTGATTGAAATTACTCGTATTTATTCATACAAAGCAAACGATCGTCTTCAAAAATGTTACCTACCGTATACTTCATAAAGACATCATATGAATGTAACAAGTATTGTTATAGTTTTTTTATTTATCATATTATAAAAAGTATAGCACGAACACTTAAATCTCCATGTAATAAACAAGAGTTTTAGTGATGTAACTCACTGCGTACGTTTTCTTGAAAACTGAGGGCAATATATTAATTCAAATAAACTTTCTCTCTGTCCTAGCGATAGTAAATAGATCCTTTTACGTGGGGCACGATAAGTGCCAAAATATGTAGTTACCAACAACTTTATTTTCTCGCTACCGCTTACACTGTAGAGTAAAATTTATGTATTGCTGCGCGGAAAAACGGCGAATTTTCTACAGAAAAAAACTGACAATGATATAGTGGATAAATCCAGTAGCTAAATTTTTAAAAATCCTCTGACACGTGGTGTAGCCAGAGTCCATGTTTTGTGGGTTCTTGATACCGAAACATTGAATGACGGCAAACCGTCCGTCCGTCCGTCCGTCCGTCCGTCCGTCCGTCCGTCCGTCTGTCCGTCCATCTGTCCGTCGTCTGTCCCTCCGTCCGTCCGTCCGCCCGTCTGTCCATCCGTCCGTCCGTCCGTTCCGTCCGTCCGTCCGTCCGTCTCGTCCGTCCATCCGTCCGTCCGTCCGTCCGTCCGTCCGTCCGTCCGTCCGTCCGTCCGTCCGTCCATCCGTCCGTCCGTCCGTCCGTCCGTCCTCCTCCGTCCGTCCGTCCGTCCGTCCGTCCGTCCGTCCGTCCGTCCGTCCGTCCATCCGTCCGTCCGTCCGTCCGTCCGTCCGTCCGTCCGTCCGTCGTCCGTCCGTCCGTCCGTCCGTCCGTCCGTCCGTCCGTCCGTCCGTCCGTCCGTCCGTCCGTCCGTCCGTCCGTCCTCCGTCGCGTCCGTCCGTCCGTCCGTCCGTCCGTCCGTCCGTCCGTCCGTCCGTCCGTCCGTCGCGTCCGTCCTGTCGTCTGTCCGTCCTGTCCGTCTGTCCGTCTGTCCGTCTGTCCGTCTGTCCGTCTGTCCGTCTGTCCGTCCTGTCCGTCTGTCCGTCTGTCCGTCTGTCCGTCTGTCCGTCTGTCCGTCTGTCCGTCCTGTCCGTCTGTCCGTCTGTCCGTCTGTCCGTCTGTCCGTCTGTCCGTCTGTCCGTCTGTCCGTCTGTCCGTCTGTCCGTCTGCTCCGTCTGTCCGTCCGTCCGTCTGTCCGTCTGTCCGTCCGTCTGTCCGTCGTCCGTCCGTCTGTCCGTCTGTCCGTCCGTCTGTCCGTCTGTCCGTCTGTCCGTCTGTCCGTCCGTCCGTCCGTCCGTCTGTCCGTCCGTCTGTCCGTCCGTCTGTCCGTCCGTCTGTCCGTCCGTCTGTCCGTCCGTCTGTCCGTCCGTCGTTCCGTCTGTCCGTCTGTCCGTCTGTCCGTCTGTCCGTCTGTCCGTCTGTCCGTCTGTCCGTCCGTCCTCTACATTCTCAAAGGTGTGACAAACACCTGGATTTTCCTTACAAATGTTTATTTTTCTTCCTTAGACAGTGCATAAGCTAACATTCTTACATTTTAATTTTAATGCTGTGCAAATACTACTGGGTTGTTCTTCTCCGGACATTTCACCGGTGACTTGACTTTCATTTCCCTCTCGTTTGTCCACTTATTATTTCCATTCCGCATTGTGTGCAATTCAGTGCAGCCTTTCACCGATTTCAGGAGTGCATTACTTCCGCTCTCTTCACCAACTCACCGCCACCACTCACTTCCTTGGGGTAAAAGTGAATCTCTTGACGTAACTAATGTACACAAAGATATCGATAAACATTTCAAAAATGTATTTCAACAACTGACATTTTTACGCAGTATGCCTATTGAATAATTTATGAAGCATATAAAATCCAGTCGTAAGTAACATGGAAACCGAATTTATTATATTATGGGGTGATTGTTATGGGTACTTACAATTAATAATTGTCTTGAAAATACATAAAGGTGAATGATAATAAATAAATTGTACTCAGCTGCGTGAAGTGCATAAATGTTTGGAATACAATGAAATATTCCCAATGATACGTTGTTCTTCCAGGTACCGGACAAATTTACATAGACCGGACCTTATCTACATTACAAAAACTAGAAACAAACACGCTACAAAACAACAAAGATTATTGATTTTAGCCACGTTTATGTGTAATGGTTTTTTGATTGTTCAAATGTTAGAAATTTAAATTCATTCGCTACATCGTTCTCTCCCTTCCTTATAGGAAACTCTTTTACTAGAGTACGTCATAGTTTCTAATTTCTCGCCAACACATACTTATATGTACTTAAACGTAGTGAAGAGAAAGTACTGTAGAAATTGCTGTATTGCTGCTTCGGAAAGTTCGGCGTTTTCTGTGAGAAAAACTCGTTTTGCGGGCCCTGATATATGAAAACAGACAAATCTTGTTCTTGAATGTATTAAATTACTTTAACCTGTCAGAATCGATGTTTTGTGGGTCCAGAATGCCGAAAAATTAGTTCACGATAAATCGTCTTCTCTCAGTCTATGGTCAACGCTAGGGACTAAACCGTTCAGACACTTTTCTCCAAAATAAACATTCTCCCATCGATTTGATTGAACTCAGGACCTTGCGAATGTGAAAAAGGTATTTTGATGTATGGTGTACATTAAAGTAACCTTGACATTTTCAAAATTTCTCAACAATGGCTCCAAATATTTGGATTACAGTGGGACTTCGATTATCCGAATGTCAATCATACGAAACGTCAAATATCCGAAATCATATTTTCTCTGAATAATTATTTTTATTAATTAGGTACCGTGTACTATACGCATTCATTTTTTGTAATAGTCTATTGAATATTGAGAAAGATCCCCGACATGACTGACAGTGATAAAATATTAATGAGTATACTGTACAATCGTCACTGTCAATCATCTGACTTCAGTGAACTTCGATAAATCCTACAATAAATGCTTAAAAACTCGGACTGTTTGTTATTAGCATAAACATGTTTTTCACCGCCTTTAAATGCACGAGAACTAACGGTACATTGTCAAACAACCGATCGTAAATGCTTAACAGCTGTCACTCATTTGAAATGTTCATTGTTGGCAGAAATCCCTCACCTTTTAGTGCAACGATAGCCTACACAGACAAGCAGTACGATTATTTTAGTAAATAACCACGAACTGTTTCATTTTCAGTTTAAAGATTTTTTTCAAGTGGTGGGTTCTCTTGTGACTGGATTGATTGGACGTTCGGTTATCTGAATTATCGAATATCTGAACTATACCTGGCCCTAATTAGTTCGGATAATCGACGTATTACTGTATTTTGTTCTTAAAAGGACGCTTATAAAAATGCCGCAGGTTTCAGTTTCGATGAACACACTGTATTTTCCAAAAAATGCAAAAAGTAAAAACTACAACATTGATGACATTTTTATTTAATAAAATCGGTTATAAAAAACTACTGAACTTTAAATGAGCCCAGGTGCAGTTTTTTAAAATATGAGTTTTTTTTGCGAAATTTTTGTTTCAAATGAGGGCAATTAATTTTCTTTTCATTTTCTTAAAAAGGCTCCAATATTTTCTTTATTTATTCCCGAATAGAGTACGCTTGTAAAAAAGGCGTAGGTTCCATTTTCGTTGAACTACCTGAATTTTCGAAAATTGCAAAAGCTACAAATAATGCGAGAAAGTATGTTCTGTTGTAGCTCCACAAGTTTACTTTTCAACATACATTTCGTATACGTAGTATAGAGAGTGTAATTCTGCCAGAACTCAATCTCAAGATTTTGACGGAAATACACGTTTTGGTGGTAGGAATACCGACTTACTGTTGTAAATCTTCGAGGAATGCGAGCACCAACATTGCCATCGTCGCTCTTTGCGAAAATGCACAGTCACCCGCCCACGCTTTCCCCCTCGTAACTTGAGACCTCGCGCTGCCCGGATGAGCGAAGCGTGACTGTGTTCGTCTATCGCGCACAGATGGATAGCCAAAGAGGAATACGGCGAGTACAACGGGTATTTGAATGGCTCGCCTGTAGGTAGTCCTATGCTACATTTCGAACAAAAAAGATAATAGTATTAACATATTCCTCATATCGATTATTACATTTTGGACGAGATTTGCTTTAACAAATGACGTAGTACTACGGAAATACTTCTTAACTCTGTGACAAGGAATGTCGAATTGAAACCTTTTATGTTTTAAACCAACCTGGTTATAGAGAAATAACTTGATATTTCTGAAAGTCACTTGACTAAAATATTGTATTTAGAGGGATTCCAGGTTATGCTGATGGAGTTCAGTGCAGAGAGTACGTATTTTCACAAGTAGTCACATAGGAAATGTCAATAATCTGAGCACTGTATTCCCTCAAATTCACACAAAAAATGCAATACTTACAAAATTATTCTCACCATCTGAACTTTTGCACCAAAATATTTAATAAGATGACATATTTCATGGCAAAAATCACGACCGTTGACGAAATAAGGAGTGTAGTTCACGGGATTGGTCAATTATGAACAATGAAAAAATTAGTTCGCCAAATTAAAACGAATTGTTTCATTGATCATAATTGATCAATTTCGTGAACCACATTCCTTATTAAATATTTCCTTTTATCCAGAAAAACTATCAGCGTTCACACGACTTACTTACAGGATGTAATTTGGATGTAACATACGCTATTTGCGAACACGTGTAGCCGGGAATCCACGTATCGTGGGTCCTTGAACCGGAAATTTTTTTGACGGAGAAACATCTCTCCGTCAAGTCTGTGATCAACACTAGGGCGTAACACTAGGGCAAACATTCCGACGATTTTCTCCGAAACTGACAGTCCCCAGCCGAACTCAAAGCTTCGCAAATTTGAAGCGGATATTTTGATAGGTGGAGGGGTGCTCTATACGAAACCTTAATAACATAATTTTAAATTATTTTTTCTCGAATACAGCAAAGAATGTTTAAAATGTAATAGATCTCATTTTCGTTGAAATTTCTGAATATTTGAAAAGTGCGAAAGTTCAATTTTTGGGCGTCTTCGTCTAACTACAATGAGAAGACACTTTTGAACAAAATCTTCAAAGACAAATATTGAAACACACTCACGAACAATTTTTTTTTAATATGAATGATTTTTGCGTATTTTTTTGTGAAATATAGGCATTTTTAAAAAGTAAAAAATGGCTACAAATTTTTCTCTAATTTTGTTAAGGTAGTGTCTTCCTGAGAGAATAAATTCTAAAATTGTTGGTCTATTTTGTTTTCCCTTGTAGTGCATTTGATTTCTTTATGCTTTTAGAGATCAAATAGTTTTAAAAAATTCTCTATTTGTATATAAATAATTGGCAAAAGTGAAGATTTTTACTTCAAACATCATAACTCTACAACAAATTGATATAAGACCCACAAAACATGGATTCAGGCTAAACTACGTGTTAGAAGATGTAATTTACTATATACAGCAACAGGATTTATTAACTTTTTCTTTACCAGGCTCGGCAAAAAAGGTTTTCTGTCAAAAAAAATCCATATCTGAAGACGTGAATAAATTATATTGAATAGCAGGAGTACTCTTGGAGCATTTCTGACTATGAAGTTGGCTCTATCGTGAGGAGTGAGGCACGGAGTATGAATATTGTCAGGACGCTCAGAACGAGAATAAATGGATAACATATTCAAATAATTTTCCAGAGTTCCTAGATTTCTAACGAAACCATAGCCATCTCTAACATGATAAAAGGCTGCATAGTTTTGTTTCAATTTATGTGCGAATTGCGAATTAATGATAGCGATTATTGCAAGTGTTTCATAAATTATCTGATCACATTGATTCATTGATCTCTGTATTAAACTGTGATGAAACTGATCTTAATATACATCTTGTAGAGCTCTCCAACTCACGTTTGTAACACAATGGATAATAATATAAGGAGCTCCCGAAGCTGTTGAACATTTCTCCCGTCTTCCCCAATACCGCCTCACTCTCCAAAGTCAGGTGATTGGAAGACTCTTCAGATGTCGTCTGCGGTATTCTCACACCTCTTCTCTGTACTTTGCGCCATCTTGTAATTTCCAAGTAATTTGATGTGTGCTTTTCAAATATAAGAGTGTATTTTTCTATATATGACACATTTTGAGACATTGATCAGAGATTGTTAAACACAGTTGACTGATGTTGATGTTGGGTTAGTTTTAAGCAATAAATTACGAAACCATTTTGGTAAATAAATAACTCCATATTCTTTGGATGAAAATTAAGCGTTATTGGCGCGCTTCTACAATAAACTGCATTATTAAATTTGTCTGTTAAAGAAAATGTTCGTGTAAATAAATTCATTTTGGAACAACTTTATTCCCTGGACACGTCAGTAGTAATAATTGCGTATAGCCGACATGCGTAACCGAGATCATTAAAGCGAACGCGCTCTTTAGCAATCTCGTCTCGATGGGTCGCGGGTTCGAATACCGAATTGCGCCACGGCCCTACGTGTCAGTTTTAAAGTCGTTACGAACAAGCGAGTTCCAGGTAGCTGTGAATGAATTAACGACTATGGGTTTATGTAATAACGGCAAATGAAGGTGCATGCGGGTGCAAATGGGCAGTGACAGATACTGAGGATGGACGACATCAGTGAATACCGGAAAATAATTCCGGTGAATAACGGAAAATATGATAACATTAAAAGTCCAATGATGATACTATTCCAAGAATATACATTTCAAAAAGTTTAGGGTTTAACGAAAAGTACTGGCGTGAACGCGTAATGCAGTACAGCGTTAGTGCGTAACCGCTTGTGTGTGGAAGCACATCAGCTACAATAACGTTGCCCCACGTGTTTCTTTAGGAATATCAGAACTCGGATATTAAAATCCATGTTGAAGCTTTCAAATCATTCTTTCATCAACAAAATGTTTAGATGTGCTTTTGAGTAAAAGTAATTTCATAAGTTGGACATGAAAATATTTAATTCATTAAAAAATGTAAGGAGTGATAAGATAGTGAATAATTTCATTTACTTTTTTATAACAAAGTAAATCAACGTTTTCTTGACAGAATCTGCCCTGGTGATCAACATACATAATTGGTGTTCTTGCCAATAATTGTAAAATGTTTTTCTTTTCGTGAAAGTGGCGTTTTCTTACATTGTAGTCCATCAACAAGATGAGTCGGCCGATTTTCTTTTTACTGTTATTGGATGTCTTGTTGGTCGTTTTCATTCCGGAGAATTCTGTCTTTTCCCAGAAAAGGTATTTGTGTTTAGTTAACCGTGGTATTGGAATGTATGAGCACTAGCGAAGATACAATTAATTGAACTACTTTGTTACAAAAGAAAACAAACGTCTTTGAAAGGAAATCGGGGAGAAGCGCCAGAAGGTATTTTCTAATTCTATTGAGTGGAACGGAGCGGTAGTTTGTTTACGTGGCTCGAGAAATAAGTAGGCTATACCACCTCAATGTCGTTGGTTCAGTTTAAATAGTGGTTGACATTTTAACAATCAAATTGATTTGATTGTATTTGATTCATTAGTAGGGCCCGGATTTTAATGACAAGTCAAATTTTTTCTTAACCTTCGGGTGAACTTTAAAACAGTTTATGCACGAATCCAGGTATTGTCAATTAGAAAACCGTATTTTTGTGTATATAAAGTCATATTTACACCGTTTTTAGTGAAGGGTCATCTTTTGGCCAAATCTTGCCATAAATGCATATATTTGCTATATTTTTAAAGACTGTTTTTAGTAAAAGGTCATATTTTGGCCAAATTTTGCCAAAAATGCATACATATGTCATATTTTTAAAGAATAAAAAGGCTGAAAATGTGTCTCGCATGACAATGTATCAAGTGATATTGTCACAAATCAACTCATCAATTATACCACAAAATATTATTTGAAACGTAAGTGAATTTGAACCGAGTGAGCTGGGTCGAGCTCGTGGTCATGTGGCTGAAAAAGTTTACAACAAATTGCAGCGTGTTCTTCAGCGAAATATTGGATATTCTGCAATGTGCAAAATGAGCGATATAATTTCTGGAAATGTCGCAACATTTGAAGGCAATGAACCAAAGCTTCACTGCAGTGGCATCAACGCCTTCAAATTCCCTTCCGTGACGTCATATAATGTGGAGAGGCGCTTTCTCAGATACAAAACTACCTGGAAACTACCTAATGGAAAACCTGAAAATATACCTTGTGATCCAATGCAACTCTGTAGAAACTGAAGACTTAGAGGAAATTAGAAAACATCAAACAAGAAGTATGTAGTAGTAAAGCAAAACATTTTGTTTGATGGGTTTTATTGTACTATATTGATTTCTTTTACAGACACAAGCATTTTTAGGTAGTTGAAAAGCTTGCAAACCGTATGTACCATACTTACAATCTGTTCTTGAGTGAATTTTGTATTTATGTTATACCTAAAAATCAACAGGAATTATTAAAAAATAAACTTGTGTAGCGTCATATATAATTTTTAAGGTCATATTTACATAGGTTTTAGGTCATAAATGCTTGCATATTTCGCTGATTTTTAGGTCATTAAAATCCAGGCCCTATTGATTAGTGATTCCGGACGCGTGTACTGCTAAGGTCATTGGTCTCGAAAGTGTAGTACACGTTTTTATCGCGGGAGGTGGCAGCAAACTTCAGTCCGCTGCAAAGCGAGATACGGCGCCGACATACGTGAGGTTGCGGGGATTTTCCCCAATCAGGTATCTCCCACCAGCGAGGCACCACCCCAGGCTCAAAGCTCCCGACTGGTCTCTCGGTGTGTTTAGTGGTGTAGTACGTGTGAGTAAGTAAAGGGCGAGGATAAGAGAAGGTAGTAAATATCACGCACGATCCGTGGCTCGTTTGTTAGGGTACGGATTCGGCATTCGCCGGGTATTGATCGGAGAAACTATAGAAAACTACAGAGACAGCGGCTGAATTCGACCTAGCTGACAAGATAGTGTCGAAAATCCTTCTACCATCCGGACTCGTACCCCAGAACCTCCCAGTCACAGGTACTGCAGTGACATTAGTTGATACTCTGAGACACGTTTGCCAGTATAACATTCAGCAAAAGAGAAGTAGATATAAACAATTTTCAGAATGTTTTATTAAAATGTGCTCAATCGATGTAGAAAATGTCAAATATAGTAATCTAGCGTTATGAATATGATAACTCAACATAGCAAGTAAGATACATATATGGTAACTACACTCCCAGGAATTTACTTTCGCGGATAGTTTCTACAATTTTCCAACGTGACATGGAATAATTGCAGTAGAGGTGTACAATATCCTGGCTGCCTCATTCTTATGTTCTTTGCTGAGTAGACAACATGAGGCATGAAGCTTCCTGCTCTCGTCGTGCTCGCGCCAGCAGAACGCTGTGCATAGTGGGGGTGGGTGGGGGAGGGAACCCCCGTGACGGCGCCCGGGCTTGCGCATTGCTCCCTGACTGCCGCGCGTGCGCCTTAGGTTCCGGCGCCGCGAGACAATGCCGCCGAGAAAAGTCGCTCATTCATATTCATTGATTAATCACGAGGAGCGGGCGAAAGCGATCGCTGCGGCCCAGGGACCCGGCTGCTCCCGTTCGTGGTTTCCCTATTGTTCGCCGTGTACATTCGCCCACGCGCGGCACGTGCCCGCTCCACCCTCCGCCCGCGGACCCAACCAGTTCAGCGCACCCACCCCACCACGCGCGTCGCCGCACACCCAACACGTGCTCTTCTACGCCACTTCGTGCCCCAGACCGACCCGCCACAGACCGACCCGCCACAAACCAACCCGCCACAGACCGACCCGCCACAGACCGACCCGCCACAGACTGACCGACGCCGACCAGACCGACCCGCCACAGACCGACCCGCCACAGGCCTGACCCGCAACACAGACCGACCCGCCAAAGACCGACCCGCCACAGACCGACCCGCCAAAGACCGACCCGCCACAGACCGACCCGCCACAGACCGACCCGCCACAGACCGACCCGCCACAGACCGACCCGCCACAGACCGACCCGCCACAGACCGACCCGCCACAGACCGACCCGCCACAGACCGACCCGCCACAGACCGACCCGCCACAGACCGACCCGCCACAGACCGACCCGCCACAGACCGACCCGCCACAGACCGACCCGCCACAGACCGACCGCCACAGACCGACCCGCCACGACCGACCGCACAGACCGACCGCCACAGACCGACCCGCCACAGACCGACCCGCCACAGACCGACCCGCCACAGACCGACCCGCCACAGACCGACCCGCCACAGACCGACCCGCCACAGACCGACCCGCCACAGACCGACCCGCCACAGACCGACCCGCCACAGACCGACCCGCCACAGACCGACCCGCCACAGACCGACCCGCACAGACCGACCCGCCACAGACCGACCCGCCACAGACCGACCCGCCACAGACCGACCGCACAGACCGACCGCCACAGACCGACCGCCCAGACCGACCGCCACGACCGACCCGCCACAGACCGACCCGCCACAGACCGACCCGCCACAGACTGACCCGCCACAGACCGACCCGCCACAGACCCACTCTGCCCCAGCCCAGTCCTATCTTCCGCGCCTGTCGTGTGCCCGTTCTTCACACTGACCACGCGCCCCGCCCTTTTCCCGGCCGCAGCTCCGCCTCACACCCCGTGCCCCGCGCCCCAAGCCCCTTCTCCAGTCTCCTGCCGCGAGTCCGCCTACTCTACCCCACCCCCACTCCAGCGCCCGTCTGGGCCCCCGCCAGCCCGGCCTCCTGCGTCCACGTGCTGGACGAAAGTGCACTGCGGCGCCGAGCAGCTGAAAACAGGTCTGGTTAAGAAGCACGCTACTCCACGGATAGTGACCGGAGTCTACAGACCCAGAAACCCCTTACACCCACCTGATGTGTGTGCGATTCTTACTTTTACCAGTGCAATCGTTTCGTCGGAGCATTCTTTCTGGCATAGATTCGACTCCCACGTACAAACTCGTCATTGCGTAGAAATCATGCGGAAAGATGACACCAGGGGTCCTGCTGTACACTCAAGAACTACGTTACGAGATTCTTTCAAGTCTAAACGACTAATTTAACACGCTCAGATAATTTTCGACACAACATTTTTCTCTTCTTATGTAGTTGACTAAAACGTGAATTGTTATTTATGAATATGACTGCTCATAATTTGGCGCCCTTTCAAATTCAGATAAATCAACTTTTTTAATTAATTTTTTTTCGGTAAATAAAAACCTGCTCAGTTTCTGTATAAACTAATTTCTATCTCCATTTCTTATTAAGTATCTGGAAGTAAGAGAAATGTAAGATGGCACGTCAGTTACAGTTATCGAAATATTGTTTAGAATATTTCTTCTTGGGCACTATGTGTAATTTAACATTTATAATGGTCATTTGTTTTGTATAGCAATAATATAGCCACATTTCATACTTTCATGTACTCTCGTTTAACTAATGTATCATGGGAACTGTTTATTGTATCTCAGAATTTCGTGTTTGTTCTTCAAAAACTCGAGTATATTGAATGAATTTTTGGTGACTGTTTTACATGACAAATCGTCTCACATTTTTCGCTTCAAATAATTTGTTTAATGTGAACAAATTACTTTTAAACAAAATATTATATATCTGAAAAACAGTTCCGTATATACCAATCTTGTATTGTTCAATACTCTACAATAGCAATTTCCTAGAAACTTTCCTCCATCTACGTAGATCCAACGTAGATGCAAATAAGAGTAAATGCTTTGTGGTGGAGTCAAGGTTAACGAATCCAACAATTCGGGGCACCATCCCAGCTGGGACAAGCTCTAAGATTCCAACCGGTCTCCCGAAATATGTGGTAGTGTAGTGCATGTTAGTGTAAGTGTGTGTAAAAGGAGAGGATGGGACAAGGAAGAGGAAGGACAGATCGCGCGCGGTCCGTGGCCCGTTTGTTAGAGTACTGCTCCGGCATTCGCCTGGTGTTAATCGGAGAAACCACGGAAAACTACCGATCAGAGCAGCCGGCCGCTAGAATTCTCCTCCAGACAGCGACTGAATTCGACCTAGTCGAAAAGCTAGTGTCGAAAATCCTGCCACCATCAGGACTCGAACCTAGGACCTCCCGGACATCAGTTGATGCACTGAGCTACCGCTCCCGGTTGCATGATAATGATTTGCACGTTTCGAACGAGTGTTTTTGCTTCACGCTTCACACAACGATGGCGTGATGTAGTGCATACCGGCTGCGACCTTTCTGCTTCTTTGTTGATTAAGGATTGTTTAAAATATATTCCATTGCACTTATACATGAATACATATAATTAATGGAGGGGTAAATTAAAATTTTCTCTACTAAAAACAGTGACCCCGCGAGAGGCTGCTACGAACTCGGAGCGACCTCTGAATCCACCTCCATTACGAAAGGAAAAAGAATGAGCGACAAGTTCATTATCGTTCAATCCTGTTTGACTAGGTGAGTATTTTTAAGCGACTTTCTAAAAAAGGTTTTATTACGTCGTAAAACTGGCATCCACTCGATTAGTGAACTCGACTTAAGAAATGAATTTTCAATTTCGGTTTTGTGTGAACTATGATTTAGCGTGTAGTCAAAATAAAATATTACATGCTTAACAGTCTCTATTTGCTAACGTACGATTAAACAGACGGAAAATGTAATGCGAACATTGTCAAGGATATGAGGACGACAAGTAATGAATAATCAATTCATTACTTGTCATGATATGTCATGTCATAACTGATCAATTAATATTTTCATCCTTACTTCTTCAGAATTTGTCAGTTTGTTTCTCTGTCGTGTGGAGGCCCTGCACCGAAGCCCTAACATCCACAAAGTAACTCTTCTCAGCCCCGAGCGCCGGTTGTTGTTGGCTCTCGGTCGCAGTGCCTCTGCTCCACATCGCGGAAGCCGGCCCGCCCCCGCTGGGCCTTGCGTCGCACCAGCCACATCCATCACGCCGCCTTTGTAGGTCGCGCAACGGACGCTGGTGTAGGTGCGGGCGTGAGTGCGGGCATGGTGCGAGCTGGGCTGGGGCTGGGGCTGAGGCTGGGACGGAGGCAGGGCTGGGGCGGGGGGGTGTTGGCGGTGACTGCTCGGAATAGGTTGGCGCGGGCGCTTGATTTCGGGCTAGGGCTGGAGCTGGGGCTGGGGCCGGGGAAAGGGGGATAGGGGCTGGGGTGGGGGGCCGGGCGGAGCGAGGCGAGGCTGGGGAAGGGTTGGGGGGGGCGGGGCGGGGGGAAAGTGTCTGTGGCGGGGGCTGGGGCAGGAGCTGTAGCAGAGGCTGAGGCTGTGGCGGGGCTGGGACTGGAAAAGGGTGGGAGCTCGGCGGGACCTGATGCGACGGGGAAGGCGCGAACGCAATGGGATAGAGGTTGGGTTCAAGCCCCGGAAAGAAGTAATTCGCGAAAGGAAATCATTACTTGTTCTGTAAAGTCAGTTTTGCAGTCTCCTTTTTCTTTTTATCTTCTGTATTTTATTTTGTGTCGTTTTTTCTGCTTCTCGTATTTATTCTTCTCTTTCATTTTCTCTTACTTCTTTTCTGCTCCACATCTGCTCTTTTCGTCTTTTAGTGTTTTCTCTTCATTTTTCTTCCTCGTCCCCTTCTGCTCTCATGTATTGTTCTGACGTCGTTGGATTAAGATTAATGTCATATTGTTTGTACTTGTCCTAACTACTTTTTATCCAGGTACATCATCCCAAACAACGCTCCCCTACACACCAATTGGTATTTTACTGGAATGTTCTTGCCAATCTTCCATTTCACATGGTTACGCCATTTGTTCTGTCTGCTACAGCTGGCGATTTTTCGGACATATCCATTTCACTCTAGGTCGAACCTTATTTACCTAAAATTGTCGGAGAATTCATTTCTGTTGACTCTGCTATATGTTCAGTTCTCAGTAGCATTAATGGCTGTTCTCAGTAGATGTTCTCAGTAGTATATTCTGGGGTCCATGCATTGTTGTCATTTTCTCAAGCGTATAAAAAATCAAAGAAGTGGCAATACAACTTATTAATGTTTTAATCCTCCAATTTTCAATAATTCTATAATGGAAAAGCATTCCAGAAGCTGTGCATTTCTGAATAGGCGAAGGCCCCGCCAAAAATTAATAGAAATGAAAAACCTTGAATGTTGACCACAATTCTTCCAATTCACCACAACTCTTAGACACGTTCCCAAGCATTCCCTATGGTGCCTCTCAATACATAGCGTTGAATCAGCGTGAATACTACCTTGAGATGCCAAAATATAACAAAGGAAAACTAAAGATGATACATCATGGCACAGATGTTCTCATATTATTATAAACGGTAATGTAATATTACAATGATATTCCTAGTTATATATTATTATGTAAGCCAACACTTAAAAAATGTTTCACCAAATTGCTAGAATGACAGTTCAAATTGTAATTTTCCAAACATCATGAAGGAACGTTTTCTTATTACTAAATATATGACCAACAATCTGTTTGGGGACTGTTGTCTTGCGTGAAGAATTAGGTGTAGTTGAGTTACGTGTCTCTCCTGTAAACCTTGTAAAAATATTCGATGGCGTACGAGAACGGAACCATAGATTTGGTTCGTCCCGTCGGGAGCAAAAGTCATAGTTACACGTTCGGATACCCCATGTGTGAAGCTACTAGGTATTTTTCTTTTGCTTCTTACGTGTCCGCCGTTGCTCCCAGAAGGGGTGAGTCTCCACCCCGGTTGAAGTTTCCTCGGAAGCAGAGTCCTCCTGAGTACTGCTCGACACACTGAATGATCGCTCAGAGCGAGTTTCGGGATTCGGAGTAGATTGTCGGGTAGGTTGTTATGTGTCAGTTGTTGTTAATCGGTGGTACTTTGTAGACTGTCGAAGTAGGTTGTCGATGGAAAAAGATTGGTCGGTTGGAAGTGCGTTCGGGATAGATAGCCGACTGACCTCGACCTTCGTGTAAGAATAGATTGATCGATTGATTAGTGATTCCGGGGATGTCAACGGCTAAATCTGGTTCTGTAAGTGTAGTGTTTTTGCTCGGGGAGGAGGTGATGGTGATCTTTCCCCGCTGGATAGTGAGATCCGGTCCCGACCTACCGTCGGCTAGCGGGGTTTTCCCTAACCAAGTATCTGCCACCAGCGGGGCACAGCCAGGGACATTCTCTAAGTTCCCGATCGGTCACACGGTATGTGTGGTGCACGTAAGCGTGTGTGTGTGTGTGTGTGTGTGTGTGTGTGTGTGTGTAAAGGAAGAGGATAGGACAGGGAAGAAGGAAAAATCGCGCGCGGTCCGTGACCCGTTTGTTACGGTACTGCTCCGGCATACTCCTGGTGTTGATCGAAGAAACCACGGAAACTTCCAATCAGAGCAGCCGGCCGCTATAATTCTCCTCCAGACCAGCGACAGCATCGACCTATCTAGGCGGTGTCAAAAATCCTGCCACCGTTAGGACTCGAACCTAGGACTTCCCGGTCAGAGGCACTGCAGTGACATCAGTTGATGCCCTGAGCCCCCTCTCCCGGTGGGATGAATGGAAATGGAAGACATTGACGGTTGGGTTACTTTCTGTGTCTTCTTTTTACATTTCGTGGGAATTACATATTATTTCCCAGACTTGTAGGGGCGACATCTCCTCAGATATGCCCACAGTTCACAACTTGGCAATAGAAGGGCCCCTGAAGAGGGGGCGCCGAAGGGAAGTTTGGTTGTTCGTTGGTGTTTTGATCGTCTTAGTTACAGCACTAGAGAAAGACCGATATATATATATATATATATATATATATATATATATATATATATATATATATATATACATACACACATACATACATACATATATCGGTCTTTACAGGGTTTTCCGCCAGGTACCGACGTTAAGCCTCGGAAAAAGACACTCGGTGATGCGTATCTTCTGAATCTCCATCTCCTTCAAAAAGGTAAGGTACTTGGAGTTGGCCGCATGGTCTCGTTCGCAGTTTACACAGTGCGATTTTATAGCGCAGTGTTCAGCTTCGTGCGTTGATTTGTCGCGCTTTGCGCAATCCGGGCTTTCTGCCACGCACGTTTGTTGCATATAGCCGAAGCTTTGGCAAGCTTTGGAAAGCCGAGGCTTTGGCTTTGAGAGAGATAGGAGATTGCACGTTAGAATCTAAGTAGGAGTGGAGACCTTTCTCCCGTGCTCCTTCCTCTTGATGCCAAACACCTCAATGTCGCCGTTACTTCCAAACCATGAGAGAAATTCCTCTGCAGTTTCTGATGACAAATCCTCGTTATTGACCATTCTCTTGAAAATGTAAGGGGTAGAATGAGTGGTCTTTTCCACATCGAGGCAGACTATCTGCTTGGTTTTTAAGATATTTTAAATCTACTCGTCAGTGCACGCTTCAAAGAAAATGGTACCATTTCCTTTGGTAAGAGGTTAGGAAGAGGCCGAGATCAAAGGTAGTGTATTGGAATACGTTGTACTTACCTACACACAGTCCTCAGGACTCGCCGAAATTCGCACAACGAACAGAGTTAGACATGGCCTGCCCCAACGTCCCTGCGTCAAGGTTGCAAACGAGAGTGCATGCTCTGATCTCTCAATCCCAAAGTCACTCATTCATCCATCCCCAAGTCACTCAGGAAAAATTGTGATTAAAGAATGATGGCGACATATGAAATAGAGAGCAAGAAAATGGAAGATGTAGAACGAAAAACATGAGAGCCTTATCTGCAGCCCCATGTTAAGATGTGAACCGACTCACTTAGATGGGAAATGTTCGCTTCTGAGTTATTGAAAACTTATTTGAATTGACAAATGACCTACAGATTTTAGAGCGTAGGCTTCCGCGGCCGGAATTAGTCTTGGCTATCCGAGAGACGTCCTAGGCACAGGGCCCAACGAAGCATTTCGCCCTGAGGAAGGTCGCAGAATGGCGGCCGAAACGTTGGCACCTGTGCCCAGGACGTGACGTTACCCAAACCGCCAAGTAGCTACAAACTACAGTTTTGATATTGTAGAATCGCGAACAAATTTACAAACCACGTACTAAATTCTACTTTTACTACTAGAAAAAAGAAGAGCTCCACAAAACGTGCGTATTGAGAAGCTACATTTATGTCCAAGCAAATGAAGGGCCCGTCACACCATTTGCTCAAAGGATCGGGAAAACTGGACGAAGAAACTGATGGAGATCCATGATCATTGATCCACAGTCATTGATCCAGATGATGAGGTACAATGCATTTTACAGACAGGGAAGATGCACTAGCTATGGCAACTTTAAGCAGTTGTCTTTACTTCAAATATAACTGCCTCTTAACTTCTTGGCTTGGGGGCAGGATTGAATAAAACTAGTGGTGTTTCAACAGCACATACTCTCTCACATTACTTTTGGAAACTTCAAAAATTCAAAGAGTTGCACCAACATTTTTACCGTCGTTTGATACATACAAAATCAAACATTCAAGGAAAAATTTGGAGCCGTTTTTTGAGAAAATAATTGTTTAAAATCAGGCTATATTTCACGCACACGTTTGAAAAATGTTAAATGACCTTATTTCAAGATCTCTCTGTAAAGAACGGATTTCAATCAAGAAAAAAATTTATCTTCATTGTAGTTGAAGGAAGACGCCAAAAAATTGAACTTTTCCAATTTTTGAAAAATCAGGGATTTTAACCAAAATGTGACCCGCGACATTTTTTGAGAGTTCTTTATGTTTATCAATGGACAAAGGTTAATCAAAAAAATTGATTCATTTTTGAAAATGTTGAGGTTTCGTTTTAAGAAGGGGTGGCGGTGATCTTCCCCCGCAAGGCCTTGAGCTCGCGAGGCCTCGAGTTCTTTCAAACAGATTGGGGAATATTAATTTTGGCAAAATCGTCTGAACGGTTTAAGCCCTAGCATTGATCACAGACACACCTACCGACAGACAGACCTACCAACGGACAGACCTATCGACGGACAAACGTTTTTCCGTCAATCGATTTTTCCGTATCAAAGACCCACAAAACATGGATTCTGACTCCACGTGGTAGAGGAAGTAATTTACTACACCTAGGAAAAGGATTTATTCCCCTTTTCATTACGAGGTCCCTACAATACGACTTTTTTTCTGTGGAAAAATTGCCGATTTCAAGTGCACGATTACAATTCTTTTTCTTTGCTAGTTACGTAGTAAGATGAGAAAGCAAAATTAATGATAAAATGCAATACACAATGTGCAAAAAGGTAAACGAGTTTTAGAAAAAAGAAATCTGAGTTCATAGCACATTTCATGGAATGTACCATCAAGATTTTTCTACGTATTTTTACGTAAACATTTCATCCCGTTCGTATCTATAGATGACAAAAAGCTGTTGTTGTTTTTTTTTCGAAGCAACTCACTTTTAATTACTCATTTGTTGGTAACCATACCAGTAAACATAAAAGCAAAGCTGCATTTCCAGAACAAATCTCAAAACACAATGCTAAACATTGGTAGTGTAACATTATTATAAATACTTAATGTTTTTGACTGTTCACAGATTTAATTTCAAGTAGTTATTGTAATAAAATTATTAACTTAATGCTGTTTCATTACATGAAATCAAAATTTTCACAGGTTACAGAAACAACTAAGGAAGTTCATTTAAATACATTTCTGGACAAATGGATCCATGAGCTGATATGCCCTAATCAGGAGAACATCTGATTTATCCTGGAATAAAATTAAATAAAATGTACCTAGCAAGATCATATTTATTATGTGATAATATTAAAAAATAATAGAATCTGCAAAAACTTGAGTGAATTTAAAATTTCAAAGCAAATAAGTAGATTATACATTTCTTTTACCAAGAAAAACATGAAAGCATTACTCCAAGTGAGATACTTGGGTCCAAACATTTACTTAAGAAAATAAATGTCAGAGTAAGTTTTACTACATATTTTCAGGTTGTAAAGATGTAACCTTACATTATGTGCCAAAAAAGATGTTCTAATATTTACAAGTTCTACAAGTTAAAATTATATGGTACAGGAATTTAATACAACCAAAGTATTAGGCGCAAAATTTTTACAACTAATATGCACTGTCATGAACATATCTAATAATTTTAACATCAAGATTATTGAATGCTTTTTCTTTACCTTGCAAAAAGAGAAGTAGAAGAGGAAGAAGAAAAGAAAAAGAAGAAGGAGAAGAAGAAGAAGAAGAAGAAGAAGAAGAAGAAAAAGAAGAAGAGAAGAAGAAAGAAGAAAAGAAGAAAAAGAAGAAAAAGAAGTAAAGACGAAAAATATTTATTTATTTAATTCTGTAACAGAATGACACAACTAATTTACTGGAATTTGAAAGGTATTTAATAATTACATTATTACCAATGCACGTTCGATAACACCTGTGCAGAAGGAGATTTTTCGCCCAGTATGAGTTTCATGTAAATTAAACCCAAATTGTATAGTTCATCCAAATACTAGTACCTAATTTTTACGTGTTTATTTAGTAATTTGCAGTTAGATCTGCAAATAATCATTTTTTCATCTATCTTTTTTCTTAAAAAAAAGTGTCAGGGACCTTTCAACATACATGCATAATTTCTATAAAAAACAATATTTTTTATTGGAAAACGCATTTCACCTAAAAGGTTTTGCCTAACTTGCTAAATAGAAAAAAATTCTTAGGTGAAAATATTTAACTGCACATACTTTCTCAATTATTTCTATCTTTTGCAATTTTTTTAACTCTCAAGTAATCAACAAAGATGAATCCAATTCCATTTTTAAGTGTCCTTTGCTCTGTCTGTGAAAAAAAATGAAGAAAACATTTTTGGACTTTTTTGAGAAATTTTCTTTTTATATATTACATTAACTTCAAGCAGAAGTTTCCTGAAAACTTCTCGTTTTTTCAGAAACATTGCACATAATCTTTTTTTAAAAATCTAATTGTTTAAAACAGATTTTACTTCAGAAAAATTCTCTATCATTGATTTGTTGATTTGATATACTAATGTTATGAAAATTTTCAAAAATATAGGGAGTATGTGGAAAATTGGAACAGAACTGGAATGAAGAGAACTGAAAATTGGCACAATTATTTTATCAACCTTTTATACAGACAAGGAAAGAATTTGGTGCCTTTTAGAGAAAATAATTGTTTAAAAATTGTCAATCATATCAATCAAAATAGCAAAATCACACGTAAACTACTCATTTTTGAAAATTTGTACATGCACTTATTTCATGGACTATCTTTGAAAAGCAGATCTTATTGAGAAAACAAGTCTACCTTCAATATTGTAGTTGTACGAAATCATAAAAAATTTTTGAACGTTTGCAATTTTCGAAAATTCAGAAATTGAATCAAATTGAGAGCTGGGCCATTCTTTTCTTTTTCTGAGGACAAAGTTTAATCAAACTGATAAAAAAATGAACTGAATAAAAAAATTTGAAGTCATTTTTTAACAAATTTTCAAACTGTTGTTGAGGCTTCATTTTAAAGTACCCCCCAAAATCAATATATCCATTTCAAATGTGCAGGCCCTTACGTTCATTCAGATCAATCATACAATATCAATTTTGGAGGAAATTGTTTAAATAATTATGCACCATCATGACTACAGACAGACAGAAGGACGAGCTGACTGGCAAATGCTTTTTTGTTGCTTTCCACTTTTTTATTGCCAAGGCTCGACAATACCAGTCTGTTGAAAAATCATCGATTTGCACCACAGCATTACAATACTTTCTCTTCACTACATAAGTACTTGTAACGCTAAGGGTTTCTTCAGCTTCATGCTTTATATTGTTTCAATAACGTTTTCTGAACATTGGATAATAATCTGCATCTATGATATAGAAGTGATAAAGCATATTTGGAAAGGTTTTATCACTGAAAATGTACTTTGATTTCCCTAAAAATTCTAATATAAAATCTAAGAGACTTTAAACAGTGCAAACAAAAATAGTTTATTTGAAAGCCTACTTCAGAATCTGGTAATATAAAGAGTAAAGAATGAATATTCATTACTGGAAATAAATAATAATCAAAAAAAGGTTTCATGATAGGTTGGCTTTTCTAACAAGCTTTTCTAAATTAACTCTTTCTCTTATCTTAAATATAAGATTTATCATGACAATCTGGTAACAATATTCACATCTCACGACCAGTACTATGCAGTCGTAATGTTTTAAGTGGAAACTTCAATGAGTAGAGCCTTTTGAAAAGTATTCTTGGATATGAGTAATGCAATGGAATAACATCACTTGAATACGATTGTATTTGTAATAAACAATGTAATGTAACACAAACAATAAGTTTGAAGTGAAACGTCTGGTGTCCAATTCAGAGAAAGATATCAATATAAAAACAAGTTAGAAAGTGAGCACTAATTATGGGGTTTTATTTCTATATAGAGAGATTGAATAAATCATAATAATTAATCTTCAATGTGCCCACTAGGGTCCAGTTCATCCCAGCTGATATTAATATATTTACCATTTTGAAATGAGATCTATGAAGTCTTGTGTAAATTAAGTTCATACTATTGTCTTATGGCAATTGTGGAGTTTCCCTCTGTTTGATGCCAACCATTGTTTACAGGAGGCGATTGTTGTAAGAAAGTGCTCTATGGGGTTCAAGAGACCCCTATATGCATGATTTGTGGGTAATATTTCCAGTCAATGAATGAAGAATCAGAATGAATCAACACCAGGCGTTGATGGAGTGATGAAGACGTAGATGTGTTTGGCGATGATTTCGAATGGATCCAGATTTCGTCATATCTCACACTGTCATATAAGTGATGAGCTATAAGTGATGAGCTATAAGTGATGAGCACAGGGCAGTTTTGTGTGTAAATTGGTTTTTTTTTTTTTTTTGGTTTTTTTGTTTTTGTTTCTCTAAGTCTCTCATTGATTGATTTTTTTCGTGTTTCGTGCTTTGGTCATTAGTTCCGTTAATGTAGTGGATGTTTTTTGCGGGAGATGGCGATGAACTTCCCCCGCTGGATGGCGAGATCCGGCGCCGACCTACCGTCGGCTAGTGGGGTTTCCCCCTAACCAGGACTCTCCCACCAGCCGGGACAAGCTCTAAGCTCCCGACCGATCTCCCGGAATATGTGGTAGTGTAGTGCATGTTAGTGTAAGTGTGTGTGTAAGGGGAGAGGATAGGACAAGGAAGAGGAATGTCGCGCGGTCCGTGGCGCGTTTGGTAGGGTACTGCTCCGGCATTCGCCTGGTGTTGATAGGAGAAACCACGGAAAACAACTAATCAGAGCAGCCGGCCGCTAGAATTCTCCTTCAGACAGCGACTGAATTCGACCTAGCTGAAAAGCTAGTGTCGGAAATCCTGCCGCCGTCAGGACTCGAACCTAGGACCTCTCGGTCAGAGGCGCTACAGTGACATCAGTTTGACATCAGTTGATGCACTGAGCTGCCGCTCCCGGTCTGTCTCTCATCTTTTCAGAGGTTTGACAAATGTAACAAAGTTTTAAAATGTTCATATCTGGTTAAAAGTGATATTAAAATATAAATAAGCATTTTTTTAAATTTTTGGAATTGATACGTATTAAAAATTATGACTTCTATTTCAGAACATTTTTGTGAGAGATAATGAATTGTAATAGTACAATTTTCCATGGAAATATTCAATAAATCATTGAATATTAAGAAAAAGCGAATACAAGTTTAATAATTAACAAGTGTGGGCATATATCGCCAAAATAATTTTGGGGTCCCGCAGATACCAGTGTGCACTTTATAGGTAAAAAGATAAGTGCACGTGCAGGGTTGAGAATCGAATAAATGGCAAAAATGAGCAAAATGTACATGAAGATCAAGTTGGATTTAGGCCAGGAATAGAAGAATGGATACAAACAGGATCACATATGTAGCAATCATAGACTTGGAGGATTTCGTCAAGGATCCCCGACAAATATTGTTTCACGACATGAAAGGTGTCTATCTAGTTTGGAAGGATCGAAGAATTATCCTGCACTTCTATAAAAATCAGTTCGTAAGAATAGCCATCAATAACCAGGAGACTAAAATGAAGATCAACTAGAGATGCTTCAGAATGGCACAGACTTTCTCGTTGTAAGTTTTTACTTTCTCCTATAGATACGTATATACGGGAGTAATATACGTAGTATAGAGAAAGTAATGTAATGCTGCAGGAAATCGATTTCGAGATTTCAACAGAAATACACGTTATGGGGTCTCCTGATACCGAGAAAAGTGTTTGTTTTTTGTTTGTTTTCTTTTTCAAAACGTCCGTCCGTCCGTCCGTCTGTGAACACGCCTAAACAACACAAACGATACTTTCCAAATTGAAGAAACCCCTGTCCACCTGACTAGTTGAAGCTTTGAAATTTTGAAAAACTTTTTTTAAAATTTGCGGGTACTTTACATGAAGACCCCCGGACGTTTTCAAAATTTTCTCAAAAATAGCTCCAAATTTTTTCTATACATTTATTTTAAGAATAGAGTAAAATGAACTCGTAAAAGTGGCATAGGTCTGATTTTTACGGTTAACTCTAAATTTTCGAAAATTGCAAAATTAAAATTTTTTTCGGCGTCTTCCTACAACTATAAACTTGAAGACACCGATTTTTCCTTCAAACGAAACTTGTTGCTCATAAATAGTTCTTTCATTAAGCTCATGTAGACTTTTCTGAAAATTTTATTTGTTATCGTGCAATAGAGCGTGAAATATTTGCAATTTTAAAACACTACAAAACCAAGATTTTCTCAAAAAACGGCTCCAAATTTTTTCTACTTTAATGGTTTTTTAGGCCGTTTTTAAATATCTCTCACGCATTAATGTGCACATTTCCGTCGATTTGCATACATTATTATATTTGCGAGTGGAAGTGCTTCAAATTACTTCAAATGAAGTTTATCAAAAACTCAATAGATTCCTATGAATAAGAGCTTCAAATTTCGTATTTACAATAGAGCTTTCGTAATGTAAAATTCTCGAAAAATTAGAGTTTTCAACGAAAATGAGACCTGCGCCATTCTCTTTAACGCCTTTCACTCTATCCAACAACAAAATTTAATCAGAAACGATGGAGACATTTTTTTAATAATTTTGAAAACATTCCAAGGGCTTCATGTCAAGTACCCTCAAATATAAATATATTTAAAATTCAACGGACCACGATAGCAGCCAGATCGGTTGGGGAATATGAGATTTGAAGAAAATCCTCTGAACAGTTTACCCGCTAGTGTTGTTCACGGACGAACGGACGTCGGACAGGCAGACGGTTGGCCGGGGCGCAGGCAGACGGCCAGGGGGACAGACAGTTTCGCCGTCATTCGATTTTTCGGTATCAAGGACCCACAAAATATGGATTCTGACCACACTACATATTAGAGTTTTTTTCTAAATTTAGCAACTGAATTTATCCATATATATTCAATACGAGTTTTTCTCCCGAAAATCCGTTTTTGTTGTTGTTGTTTTTTTTTGCGCAGCATTACATAACTTTCTCTCTACTATGTAAGCGTTAGCGAGAAAATAAAAGAGGAAGAGGGAGACCTAGAATGAATTAAAAGAATTTCCAAAAGAACTAAACTTCACTAACTAAACAAAGACAAAGAGGACACCGGAGAACAGAATGTCATGGCGGCAGCGACAAGGCACTTTTTGCCTTTAGGATGATGATGAGGATGATGATGATAATGAAGATATATTTTAACAAATGAAAACAACAAAAACAACAACAACAACAATAATAATAATAATAATAATAATAATAATAATAATAATAATAAAATAATAATAATAATAATAATAATAATAATAATAATAATAATGATGAATATATAAAAGTAATAACACACATTCCCCCAACTCCCATTACCCCATTCTATCCCGTGCTTATCCCTCTACATCCGCTACGGACGGCATCGCTATGTGGCCCATTCTCAAAACATTAGGTAGTTTGTGCACCCTTGAACGTTAAAGCACAACCGATCTTCTGCGCATGCGTAGTTCAAGTTTCATATCACTTAAGTGCATTTGCGCATGCGTAGAAGATCTGTAGTGCTGTACGATATGGCGTGCACAAACTCACTATTGATTATTTGCTTACGCGGGCACCTGAAATTAAATTCAACCTCAAAAAGTTGTACTGGTGGTTTGCACAAATTAGAGTCGATTTAGGTTGCGGGCACATGAGCGTAGCGTAATGAACCTTACAACGTCCTTGTCTTCACGAACGTCAGTACTCTGGCCTCACAAGCAGAGCACAACGAACGTCGCGCAGCGCGCTCGTTTGCCGTACCCCATTCATGTCTGTAAATTCTGCCACGGACGCATTTTAACGTCCATTAAAATACGCCCGTGTGTCTCCGACCTTAGTGAAAGCACAGTCTGTTAACAGACAGTGGTGAAAATTTAATATGTTCTGCAAGTTTTCCAGTGTTTTTTCTTTAGGGAGAGAGGCGCCGCCCTATAGTCCTTAAGGAGCAGCTGCCACTGGTGAATAACTCCCAAAATTGAAACAATTTCTCTAAAATTTTAAGTAATTGCAAGATAGTATAATAGAGAGTTTGTGCACACTCGAGCGTTAAAGCACTATATCTTCTGCGCATGCGCAGTTCAAGTTTCGCATCACTTTTGTGCATCTGCGCATGCGCAGAACATCAATAGTGTTGTCCGCTATGGCGTGCACCAACTCTCTTTTAACAGTAATTTACACGGAAAACCGGTAATTAATATTAACAAGACATGAATTAAAAAGACAAAAATAATTTAATAAATAAATGACAAATTTAAAAAAATTACTATAATTAATTGTACTATTTTTAAAGATCAGTCTTACATTCTTATTTTTGTCCTCCCTCTCTCTCTACAAAAGCCTTCTAGAAAACATAAATAAATGTTACCTAAAAACTCATTAATAAATATTAACATAGGTATCTATATAGTAAACACGAAAAATAAGTAGCCCCAAATCTTGGGGGAAATGAGCATGATCTGGCAACACTACTCTATTTGAGGCACTCATGTAAGTGGAACCGATATTAAAGATTTCACACGCTTCTCCACAGTATTTCCAGTTTAGGGGCTTCCCCCCTAAATTTACATTTTTGTCTTTAGTAGATTTTTAGGAACACATTTATTTGGGAGGGGTTGTTGGGGGTTTTTCGTTCAGTTTTTTGAACGTTAAATTTTTTAAATATCACCTATGTATCACAAAACCCAACTCCTGTAGCTAAACCGCGCATAATTTCTCGCCCTATTTTCACGCAAAATTAGGCGAAAAGTACTAAAATTTTCGAAAATTTGTACATGTCCAAATTTATCTTTAAGGAACAGATTTCATTAAAGGAAAAATTTTCTATTTCCATAAATGTTGGAAGACTCCGAAAAAATTTGAACTTTTGAAATTTTCGAAAAATTAGAGTTTTCAACGAAAATGAAACCTGCGCCTTTATCTTAGACGTCCTTCACACTATCCAACAACAAAATGTAATCAAAAACGATGGAGCTTTTTTTTTAATTTTTGAAAATATCCCAGGGGCTTCATGTAAAGTACCCCCAAAAATTAAAATTTCGGTTACAAATTGAAGGGACCGAGACGTCAGCCAGATCGATTGGCGAATTATTTTGGGGAAAATCGGTTGAACTGTTTCGCCGCTAGCGTTGTTCACAGACGGTCAGGCAGACGTTTTCCCGCCAATCGTTTTTTCGCAACCAAGGACCAACAAAACGTGGATTCTGTCTACACTACGTGTTGGAGGAGTTTTTCTCTGAATTTAGCAACTAGATTTATCCACTTTTTCGTTACCAGGACCCCGCATTAAGAGTAATAATGCGTAGCGAGAAAGTAAAAACACGAGTCGTTCCTATGATTACTGCAGGTATATTTATTCAAATACAACTAAGCGTAGTAAAAACACTTCTAGGCGCATATGATCATTGAATGAGTTTCCACGTTTAAAACTGGGTTATTTGTCACAACCAAAGATGAGTAGAGGAGGGCAGCTCATCTGATGAAAAGGAACGAATCACAGCAATAAACACGTAATGTAAATAGCGATTTCAGGGGAAGAGTTTTACAAAGAGATGATATTATCTCCTTTTCAGTCTTTACAATGAGTGGCACAAAGATACCTCTTACGTTTCGTAACTTGTAAAACTGCGTGAAACTCTTTAAAACTTACAAAGTGCGTATATATGAACATTATTATATAAATTGTTGTTATGCATATTTTTATATATTACAAATATAGGTGTTTACTGTAAAATATGAATATCATAATATACAGTTAATAATATTTTTCGTATTTCTTTAATTTCCATTCCTCCCCATATATTTTAAACATGAAATACAATCTATTTTTGGATTTGATGGTTTCTTTTTTGACGTTTCGGTGGTATTCGCAGCACTATCTAGTGGGAATGATTAAGACCACCTAGCAACAGAGTCTCCACAGCCAAAAATTTCAACAATTGGCGTTCATGGAAACAAAACACATTTCACCTTGTTTGATTAGACGCCATTACATCCCAGGCAGTGGAAGTTTTTCGACGACAACCCACAAAATTCAAAATGGACATGGAGGACGAAAAACCCAAAGCTTCTTTTGCTGATGTTGAAAAGATTCTAAACAGATTTAACGAATACCTTGCTGAACACGAAGAAATGATTCTTGTCCTCGAACATATGGAAAGCGACTTACAACGTATCGACCTGGAACTTGAGTCTATGAGTGAAATTGGCGAGAATAGTTACTATTTTAGAGTTTCTGGAATGCCTAAGATGAAAGCTAGAGATGCGTTACCCTATTTGCAACAAGAAAAAATGAAAAAAGTGAGGCAGATTGAAGATTTGAGGAAAAAAATTGTTGAGCATAACGAAGAAATGACCGAATTTAAGAAGAAACATCTCAAAATAATGGACCCCAGGGATATGCCATCAACTAGTTATGCAGAAAGTCCCTAGAATTGTTAAATATTCTATCAAGTGACTTTAGTATGTAATAACATCTACTGATAAACAAGGTGAGTGTGACAGATTGTTTGACAACCATCTGTTGGTAATTTAATCTTTATATTCTTAAACAAGTAATTAAGATATTAGCAAAATATTTTTTTTTACAATAGTTCTGTTTGTTAATTAATATTTATATTGTTACAGTTTGAATGGTATTAAATACTTTTCTCATGAAGTGAAGAAGGAAATATGGATCATCATTCATGTGTTAAGTGAGTGGTAGAAAAGAAACTCTGTTTTTAATTGAAGTGATACACAATACAATCTTGTTCAAGTCAAGTCACAATACAATCTTGTCCATTATGTCATAGAGAAAAATTCTCCAACATGTGTTTTGTTGAGATTAATCACCATCAAATGTGAACATTGCGGCTTTCAAACCAAAATAGCAGGTATTAAAGAACAATAAGAGGAAGGAAGATACATATAGCTGAACAAGTTTAAATATTCAATAATGTTTTGAATGATGCTATGATGTTTAACACCCAAATTCAACACAATATGCCATAATTATTTGTCTAAAAATTACGTAATAGTTGCCATACCCATATGTGTCATATGTTGGCCATTGTCGTGCCATGTCCATTGCCGTGTAATATATTGAAATGTTATTTTGATTGAAACAAGTCAGTTTATTGTAAGTTTTAAATTGTTATTGCAATGTAATAAAGAAATTCAACATGTGAAATAAAAATTGTCAACTAAATGTCTTTCATGATTGCATTTCTCAAATTATTAAAATATTACTGACTATACTTCCAATAATTATATTTTCCTAGTTTTTAAAGAACTGAGTGTTGATTCTCTTAAATAGAAGAATACAGCTCCTGAGTCAAGATTTATTATCAGACAATCACATTAAAATGGATGTAGTAGAAATAACTGGATGTGCCTTTACTGAAAAAGTCATACAATAAAAATTCAGTTATAAAAAAAAAGAGTAAGACATCTAGAGGTGTTTTATTCTTAGGTTAAATGAAGAATAACTTGACATTTTAACTCTTAAACTTCAGTCTAATACAATAAAACTACCATTTATCATTCCTGAAATAGCATTATCATTACTACATTGACAGCATTACCAACCTTAAAATCAGATTTGAAAATGTGAGGCTTTCTAAAGTTAATTTAGAAAAGCAATCAACTTACACAGATATAAGGAATAATATTTTTTTCAAAATGTTGCAATGAGAAAGTCAGAGGTGGGATTTTGAATATTTTATTGGGGAAGGGACAAATTTTGGGAGGTAAGTATTTTTATACAAAAAATATTGTATTGTTAAAATTTGTATTTTTTAAACAAATTTAAAATTGCAGTTTTATACAAAAAATAATTTAAATTCTCCTTGATTAAATAATATTCATTTTATTTGAAAAGTGCTAGTGCAAAAGTTTAAAAAGTGGCAGGCAGTACACTTGTATGAAACAATAATTTTTAATAATCTGTATTGCTCACAATATGTATTTGATGCATAACTTATAAATAGAATATAGGTAGAATATATGAATTCAAGAAAGTGTGCGCAGATGATTTTCTCCCCCATACGTCACATACAGTTTTTGACTGTTTTTTGACTAAATGAATAAATAAATAAATGTATACATATAAATACAATATTATATTATAGCTGCTTGGATTCTATTTTATATTTTGAAATTTGAGTACCATGTATCATATGTGTTAAACAAGAAGGAAGAAACAGGAAACACTTTGAGAGTTAATTCGATTGTTATAACTCATGATTTTAGGCAGAAACTTTAATTTCTAAATAAATAATGTTTAAAGTAAGATATAATTGATGATTTATTGATACAGGATATCCACAGAAACACTGAACATTATCCCGCAAGTTTTATAATATTGAACTAAAATTTTCTAATTTATTATTTTGTGTTAGTAGCTCATCTTCGTAAAATAATTTTTCATTTAATTATTATTAAATTTCTTCTCAAAATACAAAAAAAGTAAATTTTTCATAATATAAATTTGAAGATTGGTGAAATGAAATGTCTAAATATATTTTTTAAAATTTGTCTCAACATTGGGAGGGGGGGCAGTTGCCTACCCTGAATCCCTCTGGATATAGTTGAAAACAATTTTATGAAGAATGTTTCTGATATTTGCATGTTATTATCAGCAAGGATTGTATGGTAGAATGAAATCTTGTTAAAACATTTTAGGAAAGGTTAAGGAAAGAAAGAAGCAGCTATAACAAAACATTTAAAATATTTTAAAGAAATATTAAATAGTTATGACTGTGCCATTTTATAATTTTTACCATAATTTAGTATTATCTACCTGGAAATATTTTTGTTCCATGTAGTAGTACTATATCTTTATTCCCCAAAAATGAACAATATGTAAATTTTTAATTTTTTTTCAAAAACTGCTCCAAATTTTCTTTAAATTTTGTCCTCAGAAGAAAATATTGTGCTAGTCCTATTTTCGGCAAACTCTCCTTATTTTAATTACAATTGCAAAAGGTTAAATTCCAAAACTACAAAATTGAGGATAGGGATTAAACAAAATGAAAGTACCTTAAACAAAATCTGTTCTAAAAAATTCGCTCTCATATATTTCGCTTACGCATTCGCTTACATATATTTCTTTTTAAATACGAGTAGTTTTCATGTAATTTCTGGTTGAAAGTAATGCTAATTATAAAAATTACGTTATGTCAAAGCCTGTCTAAATGTTTTCTTCATTTTTTTCCCCCACAGATAAAACAAAAGACGCTTGAAAAGAATGGTGGATGTCTCATTTTCGTTGCTCTCTCTGAATTTTCGAAAATTGGAAATACTAGGATAATGCGAGTGGCGTTGGCTCTTCTTTTTGTCTTTGGTCTGTGACAGGGGGATGAGGTTTTTGTCCGTGGCAATCTGAATATTTACGTCCAAGTCTTACTCGGTATTTGTTGATCCCTTGTGTGCATTTCATTTGATTATTTGATTATGCGTTGATTGTCGGAAGAAAGCTTAACATTTTAAAATAAAAAATCGTTTTAGATTCTAATAGGGGATATTCTGAATCATAATTGAGGAATATCTTTTCACCATTCTTAGATGGCTTGTTTGTCAAGGACGTTGTTTTTTTTTTGTTTTTTTTTTTTTAGGGAGCGGGGGAGTGGGAACAGCTGCCTTCTGATATTTCTTTCACAATGAAGTGTGGTGGCTTCGCTAACTTTTCCATTAAACATCCCCTACTACATTTAAACCCGTGCCTGCGTTTGCTATCATCCCTTGGCGACCACGGCCATGCTCCGCTTGCTGCCACAACCGCGCGTCCCGGGACGAAGCGCTCAGTCATGGCGGTCGCGCTGGCGCCCGGACAGCGATTTGCTTCGTGCCTCTCGACGCATCATCGCCACCCCACGCTCCTGATGCTGATGACTGGCCCGAATGACGAAGCGTAATAGCCCCTTAGTCGCAACAACCGAATTACGTAAGAAACTCACCTCGTTAATTTCTTCCGGTGCAAAAGAATTCCTACCTGACCGATAATGAAATATAACATCACCGAAATTGCGCTATAAGGTATCGTATATTATTTTCCGGGAGCGGTAGCTCAGTGCATCAACTGATGTCACTGCAGCACCTCTGACCGGGAGGTCCTAGGTTCGAGTCCTGACAGCGACAGGATTTTCGACACTAGCTTCTCAGCAAGGTCGAATTCAATCGCTGTCTGGATGAGAATTCTAGCGGCCGGCTGCTCTGATCGGTAGTTTTCCGTGGTTTCTCCGATCAACACCAGGCGAATGCCGGAGCAGTACACTATCAAATGGGCCACGGACCGCGCGCGTTCTATCCTTCCTCTTCCTTGTCCTATTATCTCCCTTTACACTAACATGCACTACACTACCAGATATTCTGGGCGAAAGGATCAGTAAAAGGTATCCGAATATGCACCGACGACTGATCGGTATAATGCAAATCAAACTACGTTGACCAAAAAATATTTATGAATTTATTATTATTTTTATTTATATAAAGCTACAAAATTTTAAATAATATATTACAAATTCTTTCTATTTTGTTTAATAAATTAAAAAATAAAAATTTAATTATAATATTGCATGAAAATTTAAAAAAAAAAAAACCTTTTTTAAATTTTTATTATTTCAGTTATTGTCTTATGTCAGTTATATGCAATTATTTGTAATATAATCATAATTTTGTATATTATAAAAAAGTGAAGGAGATTTCTGGTATTTTTAGATTTTTTATTTCATGTTTTTTTCTGGCGTGGGTATGCTGACTTAACGTTTAAGTTAGTGCACCCACTGTTATACATTTTTTTATTTTGATGTTGTGCATCCGTTGAAAATTTTAAAATTTGGGTATAATTAGTTCAAAATTAACAAATTGTGGTATTTTCATTTTTTTTTATTTCATGGGTTTTTCTTGCATGGTATGCAGACTTAACGTTAAGTTAGCGCACCATACGTTGTTTACTTTGATGTTCTGCCTGGGTTCAAAATTTTTGAATTTGGGTATAAATTAGTTCATAATTAAAACAAAATTCTGGAATATTCTTCTGTAATTTTCTGGTAAGTGGGTGTGCTAACTATACGGTAACTTCGAGGGCACTGCGTTCAGAGCAACAGCCGCGAGGTTTAAAGTAAGGGTTGTACAGATTACTCCAGCGTAGTTTTTCGTCACTAGATACCCGGTCCCAGTTTTTTTTTTAGAGAAGTCAGTTGGCAGTCATTGCCCTAAAAGCGATATTAATTCTTATTTCATCTACTAAACTAATAAATTATCCATTAAAATGAAAACATCAGTTTGTTTTCAAATTGTTAACTGAGAGTAAAATTACTGTAAAAACTTTGAATCTAAAGTATCCCGATTTCACAATCGCGTTTATTTAAATGAGCAATAATTTCAATTACTGCCTACGTTCAGATTAGTTTAAACAAAAGATCTTTGTTAAAAGAGTAGTCCATCCATAAGCCAGACTTCTCTGTTTACTTTACATTATTGTTGTCAACAAGAAATAACTGAATTATATAATAAAACATAACATACAGCGAAAAGAAGGAAAGATTTCACCATTCAAATATATACCTTTTCCTCAGCAAAACATGTTTATTCCAGGCAGAATTTAAAAAAGAAATATATACATGAAATAAAGTAATAAAAAGTAATGTTTTCCAATCTCGGTTGTCTGGTTGACAACATCAGCCTAATATTCATTGATTAAGCAACCTCTCTTCGTGAATTTCGAGCGCGCTTTGTTCTTAGTATTCATAGCACAACATGCGCTTGTACCCCTCCGGATTTGGGGGGAAATGGGAGCAGAATTAGGGGAAGTTGTCCGTGCTCGTAGGAGAGCCGGGCTTCCTAGGCTAGCAAGTACTCCGTGCGGGTGCAATTTGACATGGCTGTACTGCACAAAGAAATAGGTAATGGTCTTTAATCTTCAACAACAACAACAACAACAAAAATGTTTTAATCGTGAAGAATAAATTGGTAAAGAAGATTCATTTTAACAACAACAACAACAACAACAACAACAACAACAACAACAATAATAATAATAATAATAATAATAATAATAATAATAATAATAATAATAATAATAATAATAATAATAATAATAATAATGTCTTTATTCATGGCGAGGCTCAGGCCATAGGGCTTGCTCTTCCGCCTAACCAATAATTTCAACTGTCACAAAAGTTATTAACGGAGTATAACCGTCATTTTTTCTCACTTCATTAATCAATCACTCCGTCACCAATCAACCATTTCTGTAGCTGTTGTTGATAATTTATCAACAGAAGCTTTATGAAAGTACTAGTCTTCCTTACACGACTCAGTAAGAGTAGCAATGCTATTCCATGAGGCATAGCAGGAAACATAAAGAAATAAAAAATCATTCAACATGTTCTTCTTGATCCAGCACGCAACACGTCTACAACTCACGCACGAGTACTCTATTACATAAACATTTTTTCAAACTTTACTCCGAGCTTCAAGGTGGGAGCTGAGTGCACGCAGGATGATGTCCTTGGACCGTGAAAATGAATGCCAACTTTCGCAATTCGTGCACCATTTACAACGAAGCCGAACACCATTTCCAACCGTGGCACAACAGTAAAATTTAATATACCCGTAGTAAGCCTTCATCAATGCGCGTCATGTTTTGGAGTACATATACGGTTTACTTAGAAATCCAAAATGATACGAGTCAAATTTGCACTTTTTCTCCTTTATTCCATCCCTCCAAATTTTTCAGATGTGATATTTTATTATTCAACATATCCTTTTGTTCCTTTGAAGTATGAGTGTAAATCTTTCACAAAAGTAACCGTAGTTATCGGGTTGAGTCGCACACGTTCGATGTGAAATGACGATTTTCATTGTGTTGAACCGATTCGATCCTTCAGATCACGTGGCGAATTTCACTTTATAAAAACCACAGAACTGTACACGCAAACCTGACACGAACTTCACGCGTACTCCGGGTACAGTTCCGCAGGACACCGCTTGACTCAGAAAATGACACCCCAACAGTTGGATACTGGTAGACTTGCGATAAGGTAAGGGGCTAATATAATTCCTTTCGATAGCTGATTGCAGCGCCCCTCACCGGGAGGTCCTAGGTTCGAGTCCTGACGGCGGCAGGATTTTCGACACTAGCTTCTCAGCAAGGTCGAATTCAGTCGCTGTCTGGAGGAGAATTCTAGCGGCCGGCTGCTCTAATCGGTAGTTTTCCGTGGTTTCTCCGATTAACACCAGGCGAATGCCGGAGCAGTACCCTAACAAACGGGCCACGGACCGCGCGCGATCTGTCCTTCCTCTTCCTTGGCATATCCTCTCCCCTTACACACACACACACTTACACTAACATGCACTACACAACCACATATTCCAGGAGACCGGTCGGGAGATTAGAGCTTGTCCCGGCTGGAGCGGTGCCCTGCTGGTGGGAGAGTCCTGGTTAAGGGGAAACCCCACTAGCCGACGGTAGGTCGGCGCCGGATCTCGCCATCCAGCGGGGGAAGATCACTGCCATCTCCCGCGAAAAACATGTACTACACTAACGGGACCAATGACCAAAGCAGTTGAGGCGCCAGGAAACACGAAAAAATCAATCAATCAATCAATCGATGGCTGTTGCGCAGTAGGAAACGTGAGGGTGCACGTGACTTGTTTTCAAAACGTCCACTAAGACCTACTAACACTAATACCACTAAGACCCACTCATAATTGAGCGCGCCTATTAGACGCGAGAATAAAGACGGCAATCTTCGAATACAGATGGTAAAAAAAACGAAGCCTAATTTTGATGATACCTAATGAAAGTAGCATGGATGAACTGAACAAATTCTTTATTTTTAAATAGATTTTATGCGTTCGCAATACTCTACACATCTTACAGGTGCAATTTCAATACATTTGCATTAATAGCAAAATACGGTATGATACAGTATATTTAAAAACTGTGACGTGATATGACGATATTGTGATTTTCGTAATCTACATATAAAATTACGTTGCGCACTCTACTTTCCTGGAGGTAAAAATCTTGTTCCCTAGTGTTGTCACTATTATATCACCATGTTATATCACCATCACCATTGTATTGTTATCTAATGAAACTGATGAATTTCAGGGTAGGGATTTCTTTAAACGGTTTCTTCACTTACTCCGTAACTATTTGTGCAAAGATTTGAACATCTCAACTGTGGCATAAACTATTACTGGACGAAGTAAGAGGCATCAGACGAGACTGAGCTACCACCCTAACCAACAATCAGTGAACATGTTGGACAACAGTGAACATGTGTATAGACTAAAGCGGGAACATATTCTAGATTTACCCTCTAGATTCACTTCATAGTTACCAGTCTTGTATACCATTTACTAATTAATCCAAATGAACAGTTTGTAAATTAGCAGTATTGAAAAAAAATTCAAAAGCTTCTTCACTTAATACATTAAAGTGATATTATAAAAATAATATGAATTTAATTAAATATATGTTGCATAATTGGGGTACCTAAAAGAGGAAAGCCGTAGAAGCAGAGAGAGAAGGATCGTGAAACGATCCAGAAATACTATGAAATATTGCCAAACATGATATATTCTGTTTAAAATATTAATTAATTTATTTTTAAACTAAGTTTTTCGTGGAATAATAATGACAATAATAAAACTAAACAACATTCATTACAGTTAACTACTTGGGGAAACAAAGACAATTTGTGTCCTTTCATGTGCCATGCACGCTATCATGGTAAAATTTAAAGAGATCGAATTTGTAAAATATTATAATAAAGATCATTATAATTTTAATAATTGTGTAATTACTATTTCCGCCGCGGTTTCAATGTAGCTAACTTTCCACAAAATGTTTTTTTTTATAATGAGTACGTGTCGCAGATACTCTTAGTGCAAGTGAACAAAAAGGGTAACTCATAAGAAATTACATGTTTAAAGGTTAAACGCAGACTCAGTGTAGATTCCAGTTGGAATGTGGATTCAAGTTTTAGATAAGATGTCATTTTGGTAGTACGTTTGGAAAACAAATCGCCAACAACGTAGGTGATCCACGTGTAAAATATTTTTTAAAAAATGAACCCCAGATGCCCCCCAGAGAAAAGAGCAAGTTGTTCGTGAATTGCCGTGTATGTAAATAAAATTGAAATCCATGTTTTACACAGCCCACTACCCGCGCTTTCTTGCAGCATGGTTACAGCCGCAATCGTTTCCACCACCTGGTCCAACCATATGAATGTACTTGTCTTGAAAAACTCAGTAATCAATTGCATTTATAATATGCATTTCATACTATATGTAATTGATTTCGGGAGTCAACCACAATCGCCCTAACATAACAAAAATCTCGCCATTCAATTCGTTTCAGTAACCGGATGCAGCCCATATTCCGAATGCTTATGCTGCTCTGTGGATGTACCCGACTCGGTGCCAGAGGTCTTGTGGTTCAAGGAGGGTCACGGGTGAAAGGTAGCAAGCTAAAAGTTGAAGGAATCAACATCATATGGAAAGGGAAAATGGGCACTCGTTTATTCCATTTTTTTTCTGTTCAAGAAGTAAGTGGACGAATCGTGGTAACCCTGAGATTTGTTAACAGTTCTTCGCCTTCCTTTAGCAGAACAGATACACTTCAAGTAATCCTTCAAAAGCTCGATATTGTATTTCAGAATTGTGTAGGGCCTCGAAAGCCATATGTTCATAACGTATTGTCTATTTTTGAAGAAATAGCACCTGCATCATTGGTGAAAAGAAGTTTTCTTTTAAAAAAGTTCAAAATCAAAATTAGTAGGTCAACAGATTCATAATTTCTTTTATTTATATATTTATATATTTATATATTTATATATTTATATATTTATATATTTATATATTTATATATTTATATATTTATATATTTATATATTTATATATTTATATATTTATATATTTATATATTTATATATTTATATATTTATGTACATGTATGATAAAACAAATGTAATGGGACAGAGGAGGGACAGGCACCCTCACAATCTAGTATTATCACAAGCACATTTATTCCGCAATACAATTAACAGTAGATCATGGACACTTACGAAGAACTGAACTTGTGACTCCAGAGAGAGGGCAATAGCCTGTAGACTTATAAATTATAATGATTATAGTCCAGAGGTACAATAAGGAACCTTTGGTCTAAGATCATCATAAATTGAACGAAAAATTTCAACTGAGATGAAATTTCAAAAGTTCCCTATAAGGGTATTTTGAAACTTTTAAAATGATTATGTACGAAAACTTTACATTAGTACTACTTTTTAATTTAAAAATACTTCTACTTCCTTGACGTTCTCACTCATTACTTCATCACTCATTTGATACCATTGTTTTATAGGGAGGCTCAGATTTTCTGGTCAAATCTTGCTTAAAAGAGCAGTTTCTCAAATCATCCATTTCTTCAGTGTAGATATTACAGTAAAGGTACCATCTACATGAAGTATAATCACGCACATTATAGAAGTCAATCGATCATTAACGAAGTCACTGCTAGGTATGAAATTGCCAAAAACAGTTAGGATACAGTGAGCACGTGCTCAAATTCTTACAATTACAAGCTACGTCCGGGAGAGATGGTTCAGAGCATCAACTGATGTCACTGCAGTGCCTCTGACCGGGAGGTCCTAGGGTTCGAGTCCCAACATTGACAGTATTATCGACTCTAGCTTCATAGCTAGGTCGCGTTCAGTCGCTGTCTGAAGGACAATTCTAGCAGTGGCTGCTCTGATAGGAGTTTTTTTCATGGTTTCTCCGATCAGTACCAGGCGAATGCCGGATCACTGCCCTAGCAAACTGGCCACGGACCGCGCGTGATTTTTTCTTCTAATTCCTTGTCTTACCTTCACCCCTTACTTACACAGACTTACACTTACATGCGCTATACTACCATGACCGGAGACCAATTGGCAGCTTAGAGCTTGTCCCAGCTAGGGGGGGGCAGGTGCTCGTGGAAGATACCTTGTTGAGGGAAATCCCGTTAGCCGACGATAGGTCGGCACCGGATCTCACCATCCAGCGAGGAAAGTTCACCGCACCTCTCGAGGAAAGTACATGCACTACACTTATGGGACTAATGACCTTGGCAGTTAACGCACCCAGAATCGAGAATCTATCAAGCTACGAGAACCTCACATTCAAATACTGCCCGTCCTGATCTTCAGCAGGTCACGTGCTGACGCTCTCAAAGACTTGTATATGTAAAAACAACAATGCATGATGAGTTTTTTACCAGCCCGGGGCAACTATTTGTTGTGTAACTTTGTTATATGAATATTTCCAAGCACATATTCATAGTAAAAAAGATCTACAATTGTTTTGCTAATGAAAGGAAAAAAATATTTATTTTCAGTCTACTACAGTAAACCCTCCTTAACACCAATTCCAAGGGTTCGAAGCAATCGGTGGTCGTGTTACAAACATACATGTTATCCGATTATTAAATAGATTCATGTTACTATGTTTACCAACTGGGACTCAAACTTTGTTCCTGTTACGGCGAAATTTGTGTAAAGAGAGTCCGCTGTAATGAGAGTTTATTGTTTTATGGAAGACAAGTGTGTACTACAATAAACAAGGTATGCGTACTTTGAAGTAATGAGAAAGGAGTCATTTATAATTTGAAGACATAAAATCGTTTGAATCGAAACGAATTTATCCCGTCACAGAGAAGGGATGTGTTCGCTTGAAAACTCCTCTGCTTAAAAAAATCTTAAAACAATTAATTTTAAAGGTAAAAAGATGATTCACATTAACTGAATATGGATCGTAACGTCTCGCCACATATGAAGTATAATCAGTAATCACACACAGCATACAAGTGATAGTCAACATCTTTTGATAAAAGAAGGTTAGTGAAGCTTTCTTCATGAATCATACGCCGCTTATACTGATTTCAACAGACAAGGAAAAATTAAAGAAGGATGACATGAGTAAATAAGTAAAATTAATAATAAAGATATAAACAAATAAATTAAATCAAAAACAAACAAGACATAGTCAATTCAGCACTTTCACGGCCTTTTATGTATTTACTTTTTACTTTCTCACCATACTACGTACGTAGTAAAGAGAAATATTGAAATAGTGCGGTGAAAATCGGTGATTTTTCGACAGAAAAATTTTTATAGCCGGGCCATGGCAGCGAAAAAGTGGATAAATCTTGTTCGTACATGCAGAAATTACTACACGTTCTCTAGTCGGAACCTACGTTTTGTGGGTCCTTGATATCGAAAATTCAAATGACGGCAAAACGTCAGTCAGTCAGTCAGTCAGTCAGTCAATGCCTAAACAATTCAGGCGATTTTCTCTAAAATTGATATTCCTCGATTAATCTGATGGAACTCGAGGCTTTGCGAATTTGAAACGAATATTTTGATTTTTTTAGGGAACTTTACATGAAACCTCAACGTTTTCCAAATTTGCTTAAAAATTTTCTCAATTGCAATTGCAAAAATGTTTGCAATTGCATAAGTTGAAATTTTTTTCGACCTCATCCTGCAACTTTCAATATTTGATATTATTTTTTCCTTAATGAAATAATTGCTGAAAAGCATCTTGAAATAAAGGTGTGTACAATTTTTCGAAAATGAGACTAGAATATCTGTAATTGTGCGTGAAATATAGACAATTTTTAAACAATTATTTTCTAAAAAACTGCTCCAATTTTCTTGTTTAATTTCCACGGATAGAGCGAAGGTCGCTAAGAAATGGCGTAGTTCGTTGAACTATCTGAATTTTGAAACATTGCAAAAGTCATAAATAATGCGAGAAAGTATGTGGTATTGTAGCATCTCTAGTTCCTTTTACTTTCTCGCTACCGCTTATGCAGTAGAAAGAAAGTTGTGTAATGCTGCGCGAAAAAACAGCGAATTTGGGCAGAAAAACTCTTCTTGCAAATCCCTAGCAACGAAAAAGTGGTTAAATCCAGTTGCTAAATTTAGAAAAAATCTTCTAACACGTAGTGTAGCCAGAATTCATATGTTGTGGGATCTTCATACCGAAAAATCGAATGATGGCAATACATCTGTCCGTCCGTCCGTCTGTGAACAACGATATCGACTAAATCGTCCAGCCGATTTTCTCCAAAATTGACATTCCCCAATCCATCTGACTGATGTCACGGCCCCTTGAATTTGAAACCGATATTTTAATTTTGGAGGGTACTTTACATGAAGCCCTTCGGACATTTTCAAAATTTTCAAAAAATTGCGCCATCGATTTTGATTAAATTTTGTAATTGGAGGAAGGACGTTTAAGAGAATGGTGCAGGTGCCACGTTCCTTAAAAATACTGCTTTTTTAATTGCAAAACTTCAAAATTTTTTCGACGTCTTCCTACCACTACTATGAAGATAGAGATTGTTTCCCTTAATGAAATCTATTCCTTAGTACAGGCGAGAAAGCGCGCTGTTTTAGTTCCACTATGAACGCGATGGCGGAGTCCGTGGCGCAAAGCGCTCTGCGCATTCTGGACGCATAAAGGAAGCAGCCGGCGCGGATTAGAAATCGACTGGAGGACTGTGCGCCACTCTTACGCCACGG
Source organism: Teleogryllus oceanicus (assembly GCA_964035755.1). Lineage (NCBI taxonomy): Eukaryota > Metazoa > Arthropoda > Insecta > Orthoptera > Gryllidae > Teleogryllus > Teleogryllus oceanicus. The sequence continues at coordinate 241,416,059 of CAXIVR010000001.1, forward strand.
CCGGCGCGGTGCGGCGCTGCAATTGCGAGGCGTAAGCGCACCGAGAGCCCACCAGCGAACGCGCGGCGAGAGAGACAGAGACAGGGCGAAAGGAAACGAGAGGGAGAGGTCACGTAAATGTCCAACGCGTTGCGGCAGCACGAGATTCACGCGGCGCCCTTTGCGAACAACGGACGCGCCCGCTGCGCCCCGTCCGTCCTTCCCCGCCCGCACCCCGCCCCGCCACACCCCCGCCACGCCCCCGCCGCGTCCTCGCCCCGCGCTGATTGCGCCGCTCCGTGGCGTTTCCTCAGCCGCGGTGATCACGACGGATGCAATCGCGCATGCTTCCCCAATCGCCCCATCGCCCTGCTCTGCAAATGGAATCGTTCTCCAATCCAGCGCACCGGATGCATTTATCTTGTTCGTACTTCGACTGAGTAAAGAAATACAAAATAATTTGGCATGAAGTTCTTTTGTTTGTAGATAAGTCTAAAGGTTATTTCTTGAATATGACTTTATCTGGGTGTATGACGCAAGAACATTGTGACATATCATTTGAATATTCTAACTATTACTATAATGAAATGGCGTAATATGTCGTGGCAAGGCTAAGGACATTTAACCCTACATTGACCAAGGGAGGGTCATTTTGTGTCCACACAATTTTTGAAATTCACACGAAAATTGCAGTAATATGATTCAAACCGCTAGTCTCTGTTTTGTGATAGAAATAGAATGAATTTAATGGTTCCATAATCACTGTCAAGTTAGTAACTGTCACAACAAAATTATAGAGACAGAATCGTGAGGATGACACTAAATGACCCTCTTTTGTCTAACTTGTAACCAACATTTCTTAGGAATCACGGAATTATTATTCAACAATGAGGCTTGTTTTTAAAACCAAATTTATTCTCCATTGTTGAATATCGTAAAATATTTCAAAAAGAACTTTTAGTAAGTAGTACTGATCAGTCTTTTCTCATGGGAGGGTGCTGTAACAAAATGAGTAAATACTTATGAAAATCTGATTTATAACGTGAATTACATGATCATTTTGAAGAAAATTAAGAGGAAAATGACACGTGCAATTAGATTGCAAGTGAAAACGAAAATACAAATTAAAAAGTTTATGTAAATAAAGTCTTCATATTATATTGATTGTGAATTTTTCATTTTAATTTATCTTATTATGAACTTACATTGCTCTATTCGAGCAAAATTTTAATAAAGAATTGTGAGCAATTTTTGAGAAAATTTCGAAAGTTCTGGAGGCGCTTCATACTATAACGTACCCCTAAAAATGAAATTATCCGTTTCAAATTCGAGGAAACGCAACAGTATCAGATTGATCGGTACAGCGTCTGATCGATTGGAGAATATTATTTTTGGTGAAAATCCTACGTATGGGTCGGCGCTAGTGTTGTTCTCAAACGGTCAGACAGACGTTTAAAGAAAAATCAATTGTCGGTATCAAAGACCACTAAAACATGTAATCTGACTATACTACGTGTACGAGCAAGTAAAATATGTTTGAGCCAGAAAAATCCAGTTCTTATGCGTGATACACAATACGCGTTTTTAGTCAAAACGACATTCTCTATACGGCATGTAGGAGAAAGTAATAATTAGTGTTTGACATTTATGATCTCGATGATCGTCACCCTGCTTATTTTAAGATGACACTGCCCTTATTGATAAACATGACCTGTTGGAGAAGTAAATTTGAACAATATTTTATTTAAGCACTTAAGAGTGAACTCATAAGGCAGAGAGTCTCGTGACCGCCCTGTCTGCTATTGAGTCTTCATGTTCTTGGTTTTGCTCGCGGTGTAAGAAACATTCTTTTACAGCGCGATTCTGCCGTTGAAATGTCTGATACCGGCTATTATCTCAGTCTCGGAGTATGCAATTCCCGATCGTAAAACATGGAAATGTTGGACGCATGTTTTCCCTTTAATTAGTCGCTTGTCTATTATTCTCCCGAAGACATTTAAAGACGCCACGTCACAAGAAGAGATGTATGATATTCGATATGATTCGTTTGCTGTAGCTAATTGAGCTGGAGTAAAAGGTGGTCTGATACGAGTGGTAGCATTAGAGATAGCAGGTCTCGATGTAATTTCTTGAGGAATCAGGGTGTACAGTCTGCCTCATCATATTTTCGTTCCCCGGAGCCAAGGCCAGTTGCTTCTGGCACTTCGAGAACGCTGAAAACCCAGCGGGAACGCTATGCGAATTTTAAAGTGCAAATTCGTATGTATGAGAAAATCATCAATCTCCGCTCTGCTGCTACTCACCACTGGGACAATGTTTCTTATTTAGATGACACCCATGGAAAACCACGAGCTCAGATAGCAAAATAACAATTCTTATTGCCTTCGGATGGCTATTTTCGCAAGTTCTGACACTAGATAACGGTAATTTAACAAACAATTCTATCAAGGGAGGTATTTCAGCCGATAACTAGGGCAAAAGATTTCGAACGACAAAGTTGAATAGTTATAAACTGTGTAAATGTATATATTTATATCACAAACTATTTAAGCGTACATAGCTGCAAAAGGATTAGGTGTGCAATTCTGTAACTAATTCTCATTGATGATACACTTAGTGTAATTTTCATCCTTTCAGAGAATGATGCAAAATACTAAAGGTCTAGGGACCCACTAATCATATCCCAATGCATTAAACTTCTAAATAAGAATAAAAACCTAACTAAACAATAGCTAACAAGACAAGAAGACCTTGTTTTCTAGGTACCGCTACCCATTCCTCAGAGGCATATGTGCCATACTTTGCGGCAAAATTGAGCTTGTAATGTTTCATTGGATTAAACTTTTTAACCGATTGAAAATATAATGGCTAAGCAAACACTTTACATTATCTGCAGTTTTAGAAAGTAAATTACAGATCTTCTCATTTAGATTTAAATTCCACAGGACTATTTGTGTCAGAGCCGCTTGCGTCTTCTTCGGTGGTATACAGACACAAATGCTATGTTTCATGTGAAACTGACATGTTGAACCTTCGCCTCTACCCTTCGCGATCATGAACAGAAGGGAGCGTTTTTCTATGACTTTGCATATTTTTGTCATTTGCTTCAGTGCATCGCCAAGTGAAATTTCTTGACATTTGGTTGGAATAAGATACTATATAGATTAATATGTTATTGTATATTTGGCCTATTTTTTTCTGTTGGTGCATATTCGTATAATTATTGGTGTATATTTTGCATATTTCGTTAAAATAGAAATGAAAAGTTTCATATTTGCATAGAATCTATTTATTTGTGAGCGGTCAGTGATTCCAAAGAGAATGTCACAGTTTTCGTTTTTTTTTTCTTCAATAGATGAAAAATACTTGCGCAAATGTAAGATATTCCTTGATAAATATTTTTTAAACCAGCAGAGAAAACAATTAAAATTTCAATATTTTCGGAAGTGGTAGATTATTTTTTTTTTCCAAGAATGCTTCTCCTGAATTTTATTAAGAAAGATTTATAGAAGTAATGAAATATTGTTAATTTTAAATGCATATTGTGAAGCATATTTGAGAATTTTTAGGTCATAAATGCATATTTTTAAAATTATATTTCAAAAGTTTTTAGTGTATAAAAATCCTCTCCCTAATTAACAGTCCCCTCTCTTGCTGCTGCCCCTGTCTTCCACTCTGACTGCAGGTGGCAGCTCTTTGCTCACGATTTGCCATGCTGTTCAGCCCTAGTCTAGGGTAAGCTTCAACTAGCGATGCTAACACCACATAATATCTCGCATTATTTGTAACGTTTAGGTAATATTATAATACTACTTGAACCCGCAAAAGATTCAACCTGAAAAAATGTTTTTCCCAGCACTGCGATTCGAACTCAGGCACTAAGTTTCGGCAATCCTTTCTCGCTGCAGTGCCTCTGATCGGGAGGCCCTCGGGTTCGAATCCCGACAGTGGCAGGATTTTCGACTCTTCACTTTTTCGGCTTCAAAATGAGACTAAACACATTCTAGTTGGGAACAAACACTTTTATATTGGGAAGACACTCGTTCAAATTGGGACCAAACACGTTCAAATTGAGACGAATCACCTTCAAATTAAGAAAAAAACATTTAATTCCGTTATTTTCAGATCCACAGAATTAAAATGAAGATTGAAATTAAGTAAAAAACAAGAAAGGAATGCAAATTAGGAATACATTTTAATGAACCGCACGAAACAGAAAAACAACAAAACAAATTAAATTAATTACACAATCATATCAATTAAATTTAAAGCATCTGGTATGAATATTTGAATATGAGCAATAAATTTTACACCGTTATTGACTTTGTATTTTTTTCGTCGAGAATTAGCTATCTCGGACGCGAACGTGCAACCCACCATAGTTCAGTTCTATTTATCGAGGGTAGATGCACGTTACTTTTTTGGGGGTGGAGGGTGGATCAGCATTTTCAGGAATCCGTTTCCGCACACAGGGTTTTAGCCATGGGGGACGAGGTGAAATGATAATGATAATGATGAAGGATGAAATGGGCAATTACAAACATACAGAGACACACACACACACAAACACAACCATGCCCGAGACGGGATTCGAACCCACGGTCCTTCGGTGCAAGACCGCCACGGCACCTCAGCCTTAGTGATCTTGGCTACCGGGATCGTCTATTGACATTGTATTGATATTGTTATTTATATTTTTCCAACTCCGACCAACACCAAGCGAATGCCAGAGCAGTACCCTAACGTGCGGATCCCAACAAAACCTTTTTTTCCTCTTCCTTGTCCTACCTTAACCCCTTACTTGCACTCATTCATTCTTGCATGCACTACACTACCACTCATGCCGGCAGCCCAATCGAGAGCGCCTCTCTGGTGAGAGATATCTGGTTGGGGAAAACCCCGCTAACCGACGAGTAGATCGGCGCCACCCCACCCCACTCCTACCCCCGCCACATCTAGACATGCAGCGGGGGGAGATCAACGCCACGCTCTCGCGATAAAAATTACGTTATTTGCATTACACTTACGGGACAATAATCTTGGCAGTTAACGCGCCCGGAATCGCTCATCAATCAAAAATGGCTTCAAAATTCGATTATAATTGGAACATCTCGTTTCAATTAAACTATCACGTGACCGATATATTACATTCTATAGTTCAAAGTAGCAAAATTATTTTTCAATTTTAATTTGCACCCTATAGAGATTTTGTCTAAAGCACTATTTGGTAATGAATGTTTAATACATAAATTATTTCAGTTCGAAAGAGGTGAGTCACGAGCCGCAAGTCCCTAGAGCAGCAGTAGGTGTTGACCACTGCCGCGGGAATTTCAGCGGGAAGGGTTTCTAGTCCACAAACGTGTAGCTGACTTATTTAATATTCATTCTTGTGGTGCCACGATCACTGTTCAAGATTAAATTGAATTGAAACATTATAGTAACTTCGCTTGGAAATACAGGAAAATGCGGGGATTCAGATTCATGGCGTCAGTCAGACTCACCGGTGTTCCCAGATCCTAGTTTATATACTAGGTTAATAAATTGTTTCTCTCACTTTTTCAGACTTTATAGGTTACTCTCAGCTATTGTCTGTATTGGCACTACTTACCCTCCCAAACAACAGGTTTTGAGGTATTAATGAGGTCAGATGAAAAAAGCGCTTTTCTGGAAATAAATAAACTCCTGGAAGCACTGACGGATCTGATTTATGCCACTAAGAATCTCAGCCCCATTTTAGTTTTAGTTAATATTTTTTACGCACGTTTTGCTTTCCGGCAGATTTTCCTAAAGGTTGTACAGAATGTTTGAGAAAAGAGAATTCAGTTATAGAACAAAGACGGCTGGAAAATAAAGCTATATGTATGCAAATTTGATGAGCTATCAACAAATCCAATTGAGTTTATTAGATCATATTTATCTCTGAACCAATCAAATTGAATCTTAAAATTAAGTATGTGCAATAAAAGACTACGCTTGTGACTAAAATTTACACGATTAGCTCATGCAATTTGCTCTCCAAGATCCGGGAAAAGTTTAATCTCAACATTTCCTTATAATGCAGAATTTTCTTACATGTTCTCAGTTGTTGAATATCTTCTTGCAGTAATATCAAGAAAAGATGGATGAGGTTTGATATAAATGCTTTCAGAAAAGAAACCAATTAAAACGTGGGTGTTGTGATAATGACTATTGTTTATTTTTTATAAACAAAATTATATCAAATACAAATCGGAAAGGTTTTGTGCTTCACAAAATACTAAACTACGACCATATTGTTCAGCGAATATGACCATTTTCTCCAGCTTATAGTATGTAGTTTTGACACAGGTATTGCAAAATGAAAGTGGTTGTTACTCCGGTCAGTTGCACACGAACAACTGACAAACGGCAAAATCATTGACGCAACATTGTAAATCCAAAGTATACTGAGGAACTGTGGTTCACAATTTGCGTCTACCAGACGAATTAGAAAAGAATGTCGGACTGACATGAGTGGAACTGACATGGGATATACCGGACATAGGCGTACAATATCAAGCCTCAGACGTACTGATATACATGCATACATCATATTTCTATGAGAATGAGAGTTCTCATAATAACAAGAGCACAATAACTTTTTTTTAAATTACTTATTTGGGAACTACCAGGTCTTACCACAATCGAATACAGTATTTACAATGTACAACAGAACATACAACAAAATTTGAAATTAAAGCACAAATACATAATTTGTCAAAATAAGTATACATTATATGTCGAAATTAACATCCATTTAACAGCAACAGAATATAAACCAAGAAACAATAATCAGAACATATTGGGCATTATTAATACATTATTTGACATAACATTGTGACAATATTCGTGTTTAACAGATTTTTGGTTCCTTACGGCTTATTGATAAGGTTAATTTCCTTTAAAAATTTAAAGACATTTTCAATGTGATGTTTGTTGTTAAGGATTTCTGACAGAGAGAGAAGTATTGCATATTTTTTGCAGATATCGTTGTAAATGGAACAGAACAATAATATGTGTGGTAACGAGAGGGCAGTTTGGCATAGATCACATTTTGTTTGCATTTCATTTGTTAGTAAATGCTGATGGGTAAATTTAGAATGGCCAATTCTTAAACGGGTGAGTATAGTTCGATATTTTCTCTTGTGAAGGTAAGGAAGGTGGTCATCAAAAATACTTTTCCTGATCTGATGTAATTGATTTGGTGATTTGGTCCATTCAGTATTCCAAAGATTCTTGTTTCTTTTTGCTGAAGCTCTTTTCTGATGTCACTGTGGGAAACTAGATGTTCTTCGTAGGTGATGTCTCCCGAGTTATTATCGGAGATGTCTCCGAGTTATTACTCGGAGATGAATTTTATGATACCTATCTTCACACCAAGACAAAAACATCATTCGCTGAAATCGTGATAAATTTCAAAAGGGTACGTGTTTCTGTTCGTTCCTTCCTACATATCTGTTACAACCAGTATTATGTTGTAACTCCATTAATTCTCGATATTGTAGTTTTGGGAAGATAATTTTTTGTAATTTTCGAAAATACAGAGAGTTCGCTGAAAAAGAACACCACGCGAATTGCCAAAGAAAAAATTGGAGCCGTTTATGACACAATAATTGTTTAAAAATGTCCTTCGTTTCACTTAAAAGTATGCATTAACTATTCATTTATTTGAAAAATTAAATACGAACTTGTATAAAAATCTGTCTTTTGAAGAAAAAATCTATATCTTCAGTATTGTAATTGAAGGAAGAGGCTGAAAACATTTTCAACTCTTGTAATTTTCGAAAATTCAGAGCGTTCAACAAAATGAGACAAGCAGCATTTTAAGCGACTTTTGCTCCATCGGAGGGAAAAAAAATCAAAACATGTGTCTTTTTTTATTCAAAGCCTGAGTCAATCTACTTTGGGAAAATCTTGAAAATGTTATGGTTTTATGTAAAGTACCCTCAAAATATCTATTTTGAAGAAATCGCATGAACGGTTTAGGAGCTAGCGTTGACCATAAACGGACTGACGGACAGAGACTGACTGACTGACGGACAGAGACTGACTGACTGACGGACAGAGACTGACTGACGGACAGAGACTGACTGACTGACTGACTGACAGAGACGACTGACGACGAGACTGACTGACTGACTGAGACAGAGACTGACGACGACTGACGACGAGACTAGACTAGACGACCAGAGAGACTGACTGGACGGACAGCAGAGACGGACTGACTGACAGAGACGAGACTGCGACTGACTGACAGAGACGACTGACTGACTGACTGACTGAGACGAGACTGACTGACAGACGACTGACTGACGACAGAGACCGGAGCTGACGGCAGACGACGACTGACTGACTGACTGCGACTGACGAGACAGAGACGACTGACGACGGACGACTGACAGAGACTGACTGACTGACGACAGGACTGACGACAGACTGGACGACTGACTGACGACGAGACTGACTGACGCTGACAGACGACGACTGACTGACTGACGAGACGACGACGACGACAGACTGACGACTGGACTGACTGACGACACAGAGACTGACTGACTGACGACTGACGACTGACGGACTGACGGACTGACGGACTGACTGACGACTGACGACGGACTGACGATGACGACTGACGGACTGACGGACTGACGGACGACAGGACGACGACTGACGACTGACGACTGACGGACTGACAACGGACGACGGACGACGACACTGACGGACGACGGACCGACGGACGAGACGACGGACTGACGGACTGACGGACACAGACGAGACCAACAGAACAGACAGAGACACAGACAGAGACAGACAGAGACACAGACAGAGACGACAGAGCACAGAAGGCACAGACAGAGACGACAGACAGAGACACAGACAGAGACACAGACAGAGACAGAACAGACAGAGCACAGTCAGAGACACAGACAGAGACACAGTCAGAGACACAGTCAGAGACACAGCAGAGCACAGTCAGAGACACAGACAGAGACACAGTCAGAGACACAGTCAGAGACACAGACAGAGACACAGACAGAGACACAGACAGAGACAGAGACAGAGACAGAAAGAGAGACAGAGAGAGACACAGAGACAGAGACACAGACAGAGACACAGACAGAGACACAGACAGAGACACAGACAGAGACACAGACAGTGACACAGACAGAGACACAGACAGGACAGACAGGACACAGACAGAGACACAGACAGAGACACAGACAGAGACACAGACAGAGACACAGACAGAGACACAGACAGAGCACAGACAGAGACAGACAGACACAGACAGAGACGCAGATAAGGACACAGACGGACGGACAGTGGACAGACGGACGAAGAGACATACGTTTTGCTCTCAACCAATTTTTCGTTAATTCAAACACAAAAGTGCATTCTGACTACACAACGCTTTAAAGCAAATAATTTATTACATATAGGAACACGTGTTATCAACTTCGTCGGTACCCGGGCCCCACAATTTGAGTTTTTCTGTAAAAAAATCGCCGTATTTGCCGAAGCATTACAAAACGTTCTTAATACTACATAAGTGTAGAGCAAGAAAGTATGCAAAAAATGTGTCTCATCGATGTCGAAAAACTCATCAAAATTACGTGTGACCCTCGCAATTGTCGATATAATCTCGAACTATATTTGAATGAAAAATGATTTCTCGTAGCGGAATTTCTTTCGATTCGTGTATTTTCGATTTCGACAAGTATTTGTATCGAGATCTCCCAGTATGTATAACGTATGCTTAAGTTATGAAAGTGTGAATACGTCGAAAACCTTTACACAACGAAAACGTGAATTGCAGCCGCGCGCTAATTGGTCGAGGATGACTATGTAATTAGGAGACACTTTCCCTGGAGACGTAGGTGGAAGTATTGTAAGAACACACAGACAGGTTCCTAGCTGGACTGTCCAAGGAATCCGGAAGTTCGGGTGAATAATTTCCTTATCGCCTCCTCGGTGCTGTTTTCTTTTATGCCAAAATTTCAGAAGCAAGCTTTTACACCTTGGTGTTTAAAGCAAAGTTCCGCTTTGCTTCTTAGACCATGAATAAAGGAATACATTTATTTGGATCTATTGGGGCGGTGATGCAGGTAACGGTAAGATGAAATGCTTGAAGGGACAAGCTAGGATATGATAATTGAAGCGACAAGCAAATGATATTTTAGTTGCAACTGCCTAAGGATATTATTATTATTATTATTATTATTATTATTATTATTATTATATTATTAGACACCAATTGGAGCATTATTTCAGATTTTTTGACTTCGACGGTCATTATTATTATTATTATTATTATTATATTATTTTTTTTAAAAAAAATATTGAATTATATAAATATAAAATGTACACATCAATCTAAAACATATTTTTTATATGCATATTTCACATAAATGCATACTTACTGAATTAACTTGTTATGAATGTAATTTATAAAGTGAAAATGTGTCATTAGATTGATGCTTACATCTTTTTGTATTATGATATTTATAATGTGATCAAGAATTATATCAATTAAGTTTGGAGGTAATCGTCTCGTTTAGGCGCTAGTGTTGACCGCAGACGGAAGGAGCAGCGGACCGACGCGACGGAGCGACGGACCATTGGAGCGACGGATTGGCTGAGCGACAGAGCGACGGACCGACGGACCGACGGAGCGACGGAGCGACGGAGCGACGGAGCGACCGACTTTTTGCCGTAAATCGATTTTTCGATATCAAGGTCCCACAAAACATGGATTTAGAATACACAAAATGTTGAAGGAAGATTTATCCACTTTCTCGTTACCAGGACCCGGCAATAAGATTTTTTCCCTGTCGAAATCGCCGAGAATCGCCGAAATTTTGCGCACGATTACAATAATTTCTCTTGCGAAGTAAGACGAGAAAGTAAAAATCAGTGTTGAAAGTTGAATGTTTTGTGGCAGGTAAACATGTTTCAAATATAAATTAATTGAACGAAACGTTATATCTAATAAAAGGCAATCTTTACTGACTTTGTCATTGACAAAAAATTCACACCTATGATGAGACATTTTTAGTGAACTGGAATCTATAAATGTACCAGGGCAGTATTTTGTTACCTGAAATAATTATAGTTTTTTTAACCTGTCGTTGCTAATGGTTTTATATTCCACCGAAGCCAGCGACATTACTTTCTTATCAGTAACATTACTTTCGCACTGGCCTAACCTGCACTTTACATTATTCCAGAATTGTCAAAGCGACTGTGAAGATTATAATTGTACAACAATACTAATTTGGATCTCATCCGAACTGTCTTAAATTTTATTTTATTAAATGTAATACAAATGATTTTATCAAACCTCTTTTCCTTACGGTGTTCGCAATGGATACTGTAAGTCTCAGACGAACACAGTTAGTGTGAGGAAGTGCTTTGAACTTGGGGAAAGTGGTTTTCCCGTTACGTCCCTTCCAATGCATATGATGGCTGACCAGTGACTTCTCGCAATGAATTACATGTATACGCATATTTTGCTTTCGGAGTTAGGCACTTGGTTTTCTCCTCTTTAGTACAAGAACTTGTCTATTTTTTCTTCTCCTTTAGTCTTACAGAATTACGAATACATGTTTCAAATCATGCGGGTACCGGACATCGGACGGGAAACTGACACTCCCTAGTATCTTTAGCTTGAAGTTCATTTGCTCAAACCCTCGAAGGCTTAAATACACATTGTTTAATCTTCCAACCTCATTAGACAAGCAGCAATGAAAAACGTGTTTGAAAAACAATATGTATTTTGTGGAATTTATTGTTTTTTAATAATAATAATAATGATAATGATAATAATAAATAATTAAACTGATTGTCTTGTTTCAGTTTTCTATTGGTATATTTATTATTCTTTCTTCGTTCATAAATTTTATTATTATATTTCCACATTATTATCATGTCATCTCTTTATATTATCTCAATAACGCAAACATTGAGACAGAGAGATATATTACGTGTCTACATTATGGATTGTTCCTCTGAACTCAGTTCTTTATTTTTTATTTTAACTACATTTGCTGGAAGCTTTTGTGAAACACAGCATTTGTGGGTAATTTTGTGTAGTCATACAAATCCTACATATATTTTATTATTTGTATTTTCTCTATTTTTATAGTTTGTAATGTGTTTAACAGTTTTATTATTTTTAGAGTACAAATTATCTTCACAGAGCATGTCTACGAACTAAATAACACTCTCCTCTAAACCGAAATGTGTCGTATATACTGTGGATGGAAGACATGCGGCGACCTACACGTAACTCCCATCGTTTTGGGGCTCTCTAGTGAGATTCCTCTGTATCTTATCTTTAAGAGCTAATAGAAATAAGGACCAGCGCTGTATGAGAATGAAATCGCCGCGGATGGAAAATACAGTACCTGAACTATTTTGTGAATTTCAAAACTCCTACTTATCTCTTTACATTGTTTTAAAGTATCAAGCTAACAATGTGAGATCTCAATCTTCAGAAGAACAATCTTGTAATACTATCATTGAAATTTGTACATATTAATTTGTACGATAAAGGAAGAGAAGGTGATGGACATATGTGTACGCTGGTCCTACAGTGAAATAGGCTGTCCGTGTTCGCATAGTTTCTATCCCCACAGCAGTTTGTTGACCTGCTTGTAGAGACACAAACTAACTTCTTGTTGTTGATGTCAGTCGTGGAGTTTTTCTGGAAAAATATTTAATATCTTTCTACCTATTGACAGAATTTTACTTTAAAAATGTTCTTCTGTATTTTTATATCAATTTTATCTCATAAATTTAATGTTTCAAAGTACAACTACCTAGGACCAAGGTGGCAACTTCCGTACTGTATCTTGGTCCTAATGCAAACATGTTTCCTTGTTAAAAAGAACTACAGAAGTTATTCCCAATCGTTGAAAAATATATTCAGTACATAAACATCTAAAGTTTGACTTGACATTAGTCTTAATATTTAAAATTCAAAAATACGCGGGTAAAATTAAAAGATTCAAAAGGTTCATGATTCAACACTTTTCCCTAAATGTCCTTCGAGTATCCAAAGATGAGACGGTTCAAAACACAAATTTGAAAAATTCAGTTCTACGTTTTCATTCGGTCTTCAAATCTTATTGTTGTACTTATAAGATCGGTCGGTTTTGAGCAATAGTTGAACAAGGAAACGGGTCATGCAGTCTCATTACTTACTTGATAGCTCCAGTGATTCAATGAACATTAATAATAATAATAATAATAATAATAATAATAATAATAATAATAATAATAATAATAATAATAATAATAATGCATGATGCCAACAATAAATTGTCACTTCATGAGGAGTTCGGGGAAATAGCATGCTACATTAGTGCCCACAAGGAACAGCCTCGCTTCGGCCTAGCCCAGGCGAAGGCACACTCGACTGAAGCCCCAACGCTTGGAGACTCCTGGCCTTCTTCGATCCACCTTAACCCGGGGTTCAAGAGCATACACTGCGACTGCAAGGCCCCGTCGCTTGGAGACTCCTGGCCTACCTCGAGTCCAGGTCAACTTGAAGCCCAGGGGTTCAAGGGCATACACTACGACTGTAAGGCCCCGACGCTTGGAGACTCCTGGCGCAGGCTGCAATCAGCCGCGTCCGGGACGAAGCCTTTCCCCGCGGCTGCAGAGGCAGCGAGCCGCCCGCCCGGCCCCGCTCCCCCGCCCAGCCCCGCTCCGCCCCGCTCCACCCCTCGCCCGCGCCGCGGCGCTTTCACTGGCGGCGGAGGCGGAGGACGCGCAAGAACCGGTCGCGGGACTTATGACAGCTTTACAGTTCACCTGGGAATAGGGAGCACCGCGGGTCATGGTTACGGCTTCCTTCCTTTGGAACTGAAGGAGCGAACGCTGATACCCTAAGGGCAAAGCAGCCCACTCACACGACGGGCAATGATCAGCCGCAGGATGGGATCAAGCTCAAATCATGGATGAGTATATACAAGACAATCTATAGTTATTACAAATTTAGAATGCTAAACATCATGTGCCCAGTTAACTTCTCTCCCTATTTCACTACAACGTCAGTTGTACCGTAGGATCGTAAGACTGACCTCAATCAAAACCACGACCACTCGTGTTTAAAGAACGGTCAAGCTCCGTGCAAAGTACTACGCGGTGGCGTAGCAAACCAATGGCAAGCTTTGTAAAAGAGAAACAGGCTTGACGTTAGCTCACATGTACGAATTGGACAAAACTTCTCAAGCATTTTAGAAATGAACGAAGAAGCGAATGCTGCTGTGATATTTGGTGCATCCAGCTTCAATGTGCGCGAATGCTCTCAGGGGGTGCCGACATCATGACCATCATTTTGAGGTCTTCTCAGAACATAAATTTATACTAAATGACGGTGGAAAATCTTTCAACGCGGCGGCACCTAACCCGCACAACCGACAGCATTTCCACGGCTCTGGCCGCGTGAGTCCATGATTTCAATATTAAGGGTCAACATTTTCTTACATTTCTCACCAAGTGGATTTGAATAATACTTTAACTCCCTTTTCGCTGTGAATTCGACGCCTGTGCTCATATGTAAACGCCTCAGCCCACTGGATCCATAAATACATAACTGGTTCGTAGTCATGGACAGTAGTGCTTTCTCTCCTTCCATTCTTAATCTTTCTGTAGCGTATTCAAGAAAATAAGAACCAACTTGTGGAAATTTTACACAAAAAGGGATAAATAATAAAATGAACATACATCGAAATAATTAAGCTTTCAAAATAATATGACTTACAAAATAGATAATAACATGGGGTGATTCGGAAGGGTGGTTTTTTAAAGAGAACTGCGACTTCAACTAGTTCCATTGGTCAACTTTCCCAAACTCTTTACTGTCCTGCCACTTGGGTAAGTGAGTTTCGCAATTATTGCAAAAATATGTAATGATATGCCTTGAAGTATTTAGGGAAAATCGCCAATCGAGAGAACAAAATTAAGAATAAACTAAGTCATGAAGCATTTGTCCTCGCCTGCAAGTCGAATTGTGGAGCCCATATATGCTCGATATACATTACACCCATGTTCACCCGTTTCGTATTTCACCAAATCCCAAAGGACCGCTGGCGTTTAGTTCTGCCCGTCTGTGTTTATCATGCCTGATCTTTCCAGCTCTGCGATCTGACTCTCCCCACCCCGCCCCTCATCCCAATCATTGCTTGCTTTTGTCTGACCTGTCTGCGCTAGGTCGCTCCCTGCCGTGTAAAGGACTGTAACCGGAACGGGGGTACGCGGGCTGACCTTCAGGACGAATGATTATCCCAAAGAAAACCAGGAACCGCCAGATTTTGCTGGTCGCAGTTTTTCGTGGCTTGGCGGCTGGCAGGCACAGATACCTTGACGGATAAACCGAACGGATAAAATATTTCGAGCGAGTGGGCCCGTTAACTCGCCTGCAAAACTAAGTCGTAGCGGGAGTCTGTTGCTTCCTGCGGAAACCCGTTGCTGAGTTTGTGTGCAGCTAAGTAAGTTAGCGTGCGAGTGAATATTAATTCCAGGCGCGTCATCAACTGAGATCATTAGTCCCGTACGGGTAGTGCATGTTATATACAGGGAGGTGGCGGTTTTCTTGCAGCTGGAATGTGAGATTCAGCGCCGACCTATACGTCGGCTATACGGATCGGAATCCAACCAATCGGTCATCGGCTTGACATTTTCTTGAGATGTATGTAATTTGTATGTCCAGTCATTATTTGTATAATATTTTGGTTCCTCTCACAACAATGACCACATGTGTCTCGTGCGTCCTGCTCTTGAAATGCTCGTTTGCCTAATCTATCGTACTCTTTTATTTTGGCTTTAGAGATTTTTTCGTAACTTATATTTCTGTGTAATTACACGCTTTATAATCGCCTGTGAATATAAAGACACATTCACAAAGAAACTTAAACGAAAATGCAAAAGCTTGGTGACATGTTATCCGATGGGTCCATTCGCATTGGTAAACGAAACGTAAACGTGACGTAACGTGAAAGTAAAAGCAAACGTTAACTTCAATGTGAACTTTAAAGGGAACGTAAACGTGAACATAATCGTGAACGTAATCGTGAAAGTAAACGTAAACCTATTCGGAAGCTGCAAACTTTCACGTTCATGTCAACGTGATCCGAGAACATGACACTATGGCATACGTTATTGTAAGACAATATAATATCTACTACTGTAAGAAACTCTGCCTTTGATTATTAATGCTTCTATTGCAGGTATAATTATCCTTTTGAATTCCAGCATCGATCTTTTTCTTTACGAGAAATCGTTGATTTGTTGATTCATTGAAGAAATTCTACCCGTGAGGTCACAATAAAGTTGTTTCCAAAAATTAACTCCGATTCCTTATAAATTTTAAGATGCTTTTATACACAAAATAACGTATACAACTCGCTAAAAGTTGCTTTATTGCATTCGCACGAATTTGAAAACTGGCCCCAAACGTCGCTCGTTTTTACAACATGTACTTATGCAATAAATCTTTAATATTTAAATTAGTTGCGTAATTATAACTTTTTGATTTTTTAATATTATTGTTGTTGTCAAAAATGGAAGAGTTTCGTGATCGTGAAATGGACCTTGTTTTATTGTGAGTGCAGGGCGCGGAGCGTGGGGAGCGGAGGCGCTGGGGCGCGATGGAGGAAGAGTTCTCGGTGCGGGTGCGCGCGGGCCCGCCGCCCGCCGCGCGCCTGCTGCCCTCGGAGCGGCGCTACAGCGCGTCCACGGCACTGGGGCTGGCGCTGGTGCACCTGGCGCTGGCGCTGCTGGCGGCGCTGCTGCTGGCGGCGCTGTGGCGACCGGCCGCGGCCCCCGCGTTCGCACCCGCGCCGCACCCCTTCCGCGGGCACCCCTCCGCCCACGGAGCACCGCCGTGCTGGCCGCCGCCGCCGCGCTCGTCGTGGCCGCGCTGCTGCCCGGCGCCGCCGGCCTCCTCGCCTGGCACAGGTACGTGCCCTTCCTACCGGCACGCGGTAGTACTCACGTCGTTAGCTTCAAGGTGGAGGCAGTCAGGAGGTGGTTCGCCACCAACCTCTTGGCAAGCGTGGGGTTCGTTGGTCGGCATCCTCTACCGGCGCCGGCTGCAATTCTCAGCCGCCGCCGGATCTCAAACACACACAATAGTCCGAAAGAGAACATGAACATGAACCTCCCTGTCTGGTTGCCTAGGTTCCGACGACACTCACGTCGATAGCTTCAAGCTCTTAATAGTGTGGGGGCGGGTTGGGGGCCCCGAGCGAAGCGGATTAGTCTGGGCGGTCACAGTTGGGCGCTTAGGCTTCGTCGGGACAGTGGCCCGATACTCTGGGCAAAGGAGAGGGACTTGTCCCGGCGTATTGTGAGTTTTCGAAAATATGAGCAGTTTTCTCTTACTATTGCGTGAAATATTTTTAATCAAAAATTTTCTTAAAACCTGCCTCACGTTTTTTTCTTCCCCCATCCCTCGAAAAGAGAAAAAGACTCATACAAATGATGCAGGTTACATTTTCGACGAACTCTTTTTATTTTCGAAAAATGCAAAAAATTAACATTGCAAATGTCAATAAGATAGTATAATGATTGGAAGAAACAAGTAGATATCGCGTAATTTTTGCTTGATGTAAAGGTAATTTTTTTAAAATGACAAAAACAACTTCAAATAAAAAAATGTTTCCCTCGGATAGAGCAAAAGATGCTCAAAAATTGCCCAGGTTTCTTTTTCGTTGAACTCCTTGAATTTTTGAGAAAACTGCAAAAGTTTGAAATAATGCTAGAAAGAATGTGCTGATGTAGCACCACTAGTTTTTAATAAAATACATTTTCAGACTTATATTCATCGTGGTTGCATATATGCCATATTTGTAGCTACTTTTCACCTGCTAAAATATAAATTGTTATTGTATAAAACGAAATACAAATGGTCACTATTCACAATGACTCACAATCCCGAGATGTATACCCGAGCGCGACCAGATTGAGTGAGAATATATTGTTTCATGACGTGTCAATTTCTTGGATTATTAGACCCGTAAGTGCAAAGCACTTATGTAGCAAGTGTAGTATATCCCAGTAGGTGGAAATGTTTCTCCCCCTCTGAAACGCGAGCTCCGGAATCGATCTTCACGTCGGCTTTCAGGCCTCGCACCCACATTTGTCTATTCCAGCGGGGCTAGTAGGCGGGTACGTTCCAGCCCGGACGAACTCAAGCTCCCAACACTTGTGGTAATATAATAATGTAAGAATAAGTATGTGTGAGTGTGGGTGTGTGTGAATGTATATAAGGAGAAAGGAGGGGTCAAGGTAGAGAAAGGAAAGATCGCGAAAGAAGGTCCGTTTCTTAGGTATTGCTTCGGTATCCACTCGATATTCATTGGAAACACCACGGAAAACTACCGACGAGAGCAGTCGGTCGTCAGAATTCTCCTCCAGACAGTAGTAGCTAGCGCAGAAATTCACCACCGTCGAGACTCGAACTCTAAGACCTCCCGGCCCAAAAAAGCTTGAGAAGCAACGGTGTTGCCACAGAGCCATCGCTAGCGGCGCGCGATTCGGCCTCCATTCGCATATGCCAAGTTAAGTAGAGGTTAATCTGGAGCGCTACGGTCAATGCGCCCGCCTTTCTCCTCTGGGCGCCGGGCTTCGAATTCCGGTTTCTCCGCGTGAGATTTGTGACGGGCGAAAGAGGCTCCTGACAGGCCTACACGGGGGCTGCTACCGTCAAATTTCTCTTCTCTTCTGCCTTCCTAGGTTCCATCTTTCATCTCTTCTGCGTTCACCTTCACCATCGCACCTTGTCACGTATTTTCCATTGCATTCATCATATATCTTTACAGCTGCTGCGTTGTTTTCTTTCATGGAAAGCAGATGTGTGATTAATACTTCAAATTAAAATAGAATTTTTTTGTTCGCTTGGAAATAATGTTTAATTTTACAGTTGTAAAGAGAATAATGTCAGAATTCTTAACAAAAGTCAGTGACAACTACGTTGCTCACCAACATTTATTTCTCTAACACTTCAAACAAAATTGTTTAACCGTTCTTTAAGTGTATTGGAGATCATATTTAGAGTAAACGCGGGATAGCAAAATTCAACTTGAATTTCTTTACGGAAAATACATGGGCTAAATATGTAAGACGAATATGTATTTACTATTAATAATTGCACACACTTCACTCTCGTTCATATCAATTAACCATGTTATTTATACTCCTTTACATTAATTTTTTTGGCAAATAAAAAATCTAGTGCTAAAAGAGCACGTACTATCTCGCCCGTATTCTCACGCAAAATTATGCGAAAAGCACTCACATTTTCGAAAAATTGTACCTGACTTTATTTCAAAATCTACCTTTAAGGAACAGATTTCGTTAAAGGAAATATCTGTATCTTTAATATTTTAGTTGTAGAAGACTCAGAAAAAATTTTGAACTTTCGCAATTTTCGAAAAATCAGGATATTCAACCAATATGGAACCCGCACCATTCTCTTAAACGTCCTTCACACAATCCAACAACAAAATAATAAAAAACCATGGGACCATGTTTTTGAAAATTTAGAAAATTTCCCGGGGACGTCAAGTAAAGTACCCCCTAAAATTAAAATATCGGTTTTAAATTCAAAGGGTCGCGACATCACCCAGATCAGTTGGGGAATATCAATTTTGGAGAAAATCGGCAGAACGGTTTTGCCGCTAGCGCTTTTCACAGACGGACAGACGTTTTGTCGTCTTTCGATTTTTCGGTATCAACGTCCCACAAAACACGGATTCTGGTTACCCTACATATTAAAGGATTTTTTCTAAATTTAGCAACTGGATTTATTCAATTTTTCTGTACCAGGGCCCTGTAATAAGAGTGTTTATGCCAAAAATTTGCCGTTTTTTTGCGGAGCATTACATCACTTTCTCTCTACTTCGTAGCGAGAAAGTAATATGTACTGTATTGCCTGGTCTTCCTGACGAGATTCCCTTCCTCCTCCTAATTACAATATCAATTAAACTGAGATAAAAAATCCATCTAATATTTCGTAACTACTCGCACATCTTGAAGAGTTTCTATGTCGTAAATCATAATTTTATTACTTACGTTACACTTAGGCGTTTACACTCGCCTATCAAACGTTTTACCCTTAATACATACTAATTCACCTCGCTTTCTCTAGACACCACACCTTAAGACTAATAACTAGAGCTGGGATTACACGCAGCATCAAGTAGTGAAATGGGACATATATGTAGGGAAAATATGTAAAATACTCCAAAATAAGTACTATGACATATGTTATCACTTTTATATTTACAATTAAATTCAATATTTACTCATTAAATTTGGTAACAGAGGGAGCAATTATATATTTCTTAAAGTTCTGTTGGGATGATTGACATCGCTCAGACATAATATTCTTGGAAGCAGAGAACGATCTCCACGTCACATGATTTAAAGATTTTAATGAAGCGTATTTGCGAAAAGGATTTTTCCCTGTAAAATTTTCTCACAAATACGTTCATACGTTCCTACTTAAAATTCTACTTACACTGAGAAATGTCGAATATCCTGTTTTTCTTTTTTAAAACCATTGGCAGTTTACTAAACACACTAGCATGAGTTTGTCCTTCCGCAGCCTTCCAATTTTCGACATTTTCCGTTTTGGCAATAGCTCCTTGTAGAGGAATACCCGAAGTCTCCGGATGTTTCATGCTTTCTGGAAGATATCCAAAGTTACCTTGATGTAGGCCATTGAACAGATCACTTTGGAATCACTAAAATCACTCTTAGCCTTACGAATAGAAACAACAAATAATTAAAAAGAACTACCTACCTTAAATGCGTGCACCTACTCACTACGTGAATTCGCTATTTCAATCCACGTCCCCTATCTTGTTAGCACTCGTTCCAGTGGCAAGGGTACATTTGGGAGGCATTCGTTGCGGAGGTTCCAAAAATATATTTTGGTGGCTATTAATTTGATCGCATCGGCGAACTTAGTTCTAATATCTTCGGCAACACGTTGCTGTCCATGTAGCAAGCATGTTAAATGGAAATGTTACGATAAATAACCTTTAATGCAGTAGTTGCATTAAACATGCATGCAGAAGCATCTGAACAGAAAATTAGCACACTCTTTTCTGTAACTGACAAGACTTTAGTTCACTCACAAAAAATCGCAATAGTTGAGTAATTTGCCTGGTCTCGTTCTTTGCAGTAGATCAAGTATGCGTCGAAGGGCAGACTGGTTCCAGCATTCCTAGCGTGAGATTGGCAATAAAACGACCCTTTACACTGACAGTCTCAAAACCAATCTATATGGATTGATCTTTAGAAAAAATTGCAATATAACTTTCCAACACCCAGAAAGAAGAAAATTCTGAAATATATATTCTTCCAATGGGTGGACCGGCTGAGGTGGATCAGGACATCTATTGATATCGCAGCAGTGCATCTGGTCGGGAGGTCCTAGGTCTAGTCCCAACCGTGTTAGGAGTTTCGACACTGGCTAGGTAGGTCGAATTCAATCGCTGTCTGCAGGGGAATACTAGCGGCTGGCAGGTCTGGTCGGTAGTTTTTCATGGTTTCCCCGACTAATACCAGGAGTAATAGTTCTTCCATATCGTAATTCTAGGAAGGCACCGAAAACATTTTGCACTTTCGCAACTTTGAAAAATCAGAGATTTCAACGAAAATAAAACCTGCTCCATTCTTTTAAGCGCCCCGTTCGGTATTTGAAGAACAAAGTTTAATCAAAAAATGTGGAGCCATTTTTGAGAAAATTTTGACAATGTTGTTGAGGCTTCATGTAAAGTATCCTCAAAAAACCAAATATCTGTTTCAAACTCGCAAGGCCTTGAGTTCCTTCTGATTGATAGGCGAATATCAACTTTGGAGAAAATCGTCTGAACGGTTTAGGCCGTAGCGTAGCACTGCTCTGAATTATAGGTCTGTAGAAGGCCACAGCAAGGTGGCCGAAAAGTCAGCTCGATCAACTAAGACAGCTCATCCCGAACAACCAAATTTATCCACTTTTCAAGAATCATATTTATCCACTTTTTTGTTATTAGGGCTCAGCAAAAAGAGGTTTCCTGTCGAAAAATTGCCGATTTCCGGAGCACTATTACAATGCTTTCTCCTCCTACGAAGACGAGAAAGAGAAAGAATATCACAGATGTTATGTAGTACATTGATCTTTCAGTAATGATGGACTTGATTTTAAATACTTACAATTTTATTCCTTTTTTGAATATGTTTTCTTTCAACGCAATCAGAAATTACTATTTTAATGACAGGAAGTTTGTAAGATTTTCTTTTATATTCTAGAGATTTTCTGAAGGTTATTCAACTATTGACTTCACAAAGAAGTCAGGACGTGGAACAGACCGCAAACGGTGCGTAGGTGCTGAGACGAATCAGCCTGAATCAAAGGGTCAGATCCGTACGTTGACAGAGAAACTAAGGGAAACACGACGCTGGAGGTAACGTCCAAGGTTGGAGACAAACCAAGCGTAAACCTTCAATGAACTGGAAAGGTCGCGGGAGACATAATTCATAGCGAATGGACACAGTTCCTAATTTTATTGCTGTAATCTCATATAATGAACAACTCTTATTATTTAAAACTTCACAAATAAGGCAAAAAGAAAATTACGAGTTTTAAGACTACGGATATAAAGACAAAAAATTATAATAATTTTAAGACTAAGGGTCGCTCTAGATATAAAGAAGTAATGAAATTTTCAAAGAAACATTGACCTCTGCAGTTCTTTAAATTGCTGAGCCACGTAGGATTCCAGATGTAGAAAAATGAATGGAAAAAAGACTTTGGTATAACGTACGTGTATTTTACCACCTTCTCCCTATTTCAAGTTCAATAATTACGTGAGAATACCATTACCATTTCTCAATTATCAACAACTGTTGCGACCCCATAGCTACTGAGCATGAAATAATTGTTATAAATTATGTTTTGACTCTTCAATGAATTGACTACCCCAGCCAGGAATCGAACCAGTCAGGTACGAATAATGGGCAGTAGAGTAACGAAGATTTCATGATTTCAAGAAACGAAAACGTAAAGATGTCAGTGAACTTCTGCAATGAAATATTATTCGTTTGTAACAGTACACTGAGACATGTTGAATTAAGAAAACTTTTCTTTTACTCATTCTTTTTTACAGAGCAAGATCAATAGTTGCATACCATATCTTGACAGCCTTTCTCCGATCTCAAAACGTTACTGTGGCAAGGAAAGCTATATAGTCACGGCGAGACTTAACGACACATGAACGACCGATGCCATTGAGTGTACACATAACTCAAAGACCTTTATAGTATTACAGCCATTATACCATTACTGATGGTCCATGTAAACTATAATATACCGTCAGTCATAAATGTAGTTTGTCCTCTAGAACGTCAGAGTTTTTATCTGTTTTTGACGTAAAATAAATAAATACATAAATGAAATAAATATCTCTTCCTTATTCCCCCTTCGCATTTCTTCTTTATTCATTTTATTATTATTATTATTATTATTATTATTATTATTATTATTATTATTATCATCATCATCATCATCATCATCATATCTGCTCATTTTCCTCTTCTCTTCCACTTCTACATTCCAGTAATTTTCGGCTTTAAGCCATCATCATGATCCAGGTTTCCTGAGTTTACTCAATTGCTTAAGGAGTACATCTGTATGGTCCCTAGTTTTGCACTCTCAATCGTAAATGTCCAACTTGCCCTCCTTTTAAATGTGAATTCAGTGAAAGCGTATATTGAAGTCTTCACATCCTTCACATCCTTCTGGATGTGTCATATGGCCTGAGTCTCGCAACTAATAAAGATGATATATTATTATTCCCCTTTTTGTCTGTCTTTACACTGATGGCGGGAATCTCAAAATCACCCAAGGTAAAAAATGGTTTGCAAGTAAAGTGGAACGATAACATGTTTTTTTCGTCAATTCAGGCAAAAGGATTGAATTTGCTGTTCCCAATAATGCAGCTTTCTGAATGGTCCTCAAGTGATTCTCAGTTAGTTTTAATTTCTTCGCGGTCTCTTTCCATTCTTTGGTGAGAGATCCATTTGCTGATACCATCATTGGAAGCACTTCCACTGCGCGCAATCCATACATGTCCTTCAATTTAACAGCCATTGGCTGGTATTTCCTCTCCTCGGCAAGAGTTGTTACCAGCTTGTCATCTGTAGGGACCATGGCATGATTATACTAACCCACTGAATTCGAGTTCAATCACTGCTGATTACTTGCTCTGGTTTGCATTTGTAATAAGGTATTTCACTCGCGACAAGGGAGAAAACGACGCAAGTAGCGGATGAAAATGACTGAGACCGCTCTTGTGTCTGTCACTGACGGTGAACATGAAACTCGAAAAATATTCGATAGCGTTGGGCACCCACGTTGTGCCAAATTCTTAAACACCCACCGAAAATGTATGAACCAGCGGTTTTCGAAGTCGCGAGCCACCACTGTTTAAAATTTTGGAACTTTAGACTTGAATGAAATAGGGGCGAATGGATGGAACTAGAAATATTCGAATACTCTCATTCTTCAATCCTGCTATTTTAAAAATTTACTTTAATATGTATGCCAACTTGCTTTAATTGTTTTACACCGAACAGCATAATAAGTTACTTTATCATCTGATTCAGTTTCAATTAAGGTTATCCTGGAATTCGATACTTCCTTTAAACTATTCGGATTTTGCGAGTTTCCTTCACATATTTTCATCTGTATTACTGTAATTATGTATGAAGGATTCAAGAGATTCGAGGAATTTCAAGAAAAATTGATATTAGGTTTCGATTTTTAATTCGACGAAACCAAGCATTCTTTGCCCTATACCTAAATTTAACAATTTCCACTTATCTGGAGAGAGACCTAGCCAAAACAATACACACATAAGCGCGGGGAGGAGAGACTAAGCAGTGTTTCGAATCCTCAATCTTTTCAACCAGAGCAACTACTATGCCCCAATTTTCTTTAATTCTACAGCGGGGGTGCGGGGAGAGAAGAGTTGTGGCTAAGTCACGGCGCTTAAAAAGGCTTACCAACTGTTGGCATGAACTTGTCGCGCCAAAGCGTGATACGCGAATTACAATGATTTTGGAAGTCCGAGATGAACGTTGGCAGCATTGTAAATTGGTACGTGCCGTTCCGAGTCGAACCGAAGTATCTCAACCGACCGTGCTATTCAATACTGGACAAGGACTAGGGAACTTATATACAAAAACTTGCGCGAGCAATACGGCATTTTCTCCTTATACGCTTCACCGATCTCGGGTACGCGAGTAGGACTTAGATCAGGCGCGTCAAAATGCACCCACTCGAGCTATTCGCCCGCCTGGGAAGCCTGGCGCTCTCAATTCCCGGCACGAATAACTTCCCCTGACTTCACTCTCAATTTCCCTCCAAATCCAGAAAGGGGTGTATACGTATAAACTATAGCGAAAAAAAGAAGCACAAAGCGTTCTCGAAATATCTCGAAGATTGGTTGCTTCATGTAAAAACATGTTTGGTAGATGTTTCCTATAAAAAATGGAAATTTGAGTTATACTTATTACTTTATTTCATGATCTAGGCTGTTCGGGTGACGCCGCGTCGAAGGCTGAGGTGCCAACGTTTCGACCGACTCTCGACGTCTATCGCGGTCCTCTTCAGGGCTGTCTGTACTGCCTTGAACTGAAGAGGACCGCGATATGTCGGTCGAAACGTCGGCACCCCAGCCTTCGACGCGGCGTCACCCGGACAGCCCAGATCATGACTCCGGCCGCGGAAGCCTACGATACTATTTTATTTCATGTTTATTTTCTTTTTAAAATTTACCTTGTATAATTATTTATGCCAAGGAATAGGGACAAATTTGAATGACACGATTGATTTCATTTTCTGCCCGTTTTCGTTTTGTGTTATATTTTATTAAATAATTCTATTTTTGTTTTATACAGTCGCCATAATGTGATATAAGTCACTTTAACACGTCTATGTAATTTATCTTTTATAGTAACACTTCCTCTTATATTTAGTCCATCACTCTTTACGGACGGACAGCACTTTTAACAGAGAAGAATATTTGTTCCTAACCTTAATGTAGGAAGTTAATGCAATTATTGCACCCTTGAGTAACCAGGATTATTAAATAAAAATAATTTCGATTTCAAATTTTTAATTTTACTCTCAATTCATAAGTTTAATATGACTGTTATATTTCATTTTAATATATATTTTTTATTATATTCTTTGCTTTATTTGATGAATTAATATCGCTAAATGTGAAGTGAAAATAATCAACTGACTTTTCCCGGAAGACTGCCATGGGCCAGGTATCTGAGGACTTGTCCCGTCTTGGAGCAATTTGTACAATACTTCTAAACCTTGTGGCAGTTGCTCTGGACGTGAATACTATTAAGATAGTTACCTTGCTCGTGACCTTCACAGGCCTGATTTTGTCAGGTCATCGTCGTTCATTGCGATGCGATGTGGTTGAAATTAGATAAAGAAAAGATATTATTAAAATCACATAACGGTTGCAAATGAAATAG
This sequence comes from Teleogryllus oceanicus, assembly GCA_964035755.1. Taxonomy (NCBI): domain Eukaryota; kingdom Metazoa; phylum Arthropoda; class Insecta; order Orthoptera; family Gryllidae; genus Teleogryllus; species Teleogryllus oceanicus. The sequence continues at coordinate 241,442,609 of CAXIVR010000001.1, forward strand.
GTTTGCGTACTGCCAACTAGATAAGGCGGTGAAGGACGCGATCAAAAGATCTCCATGCAAATAAACATACGCATGTAATGAAACTATATTTCATTTTTATAATTATAATTGTAATATAAATGAAATATATTGAGAATGAATGTAATAATAATAATAATAATAATAATAATAATAATAATAATTAGAATCAGTCACACAGTTACGGGAGTTAATCAACAATACTCCAACTGAACTATACAGTTCACAAGAATTTCAAAAATCAGTCATTTTACATAGCTGTCATATAGTAAGAAAGTTTTTAAATTCATATTTTTTTTTCACAAATAATATTTGTCGAAATACTATACTTATATAATTTTTTCGGTACATTTTGTAATAGTTAAATTCTGTATAATTGAATTACCTCGTATAGAATTTGTACACTTACGCCAATGTTGAAAGTTAAAAACAATAATAATAATAATAATTATTATTATTATTAATATTATTATAAATAATTTTATTGTATAAAATTCGTATCACCCAAGATTAAATGCATTTTATTACTATTATTATTATTATTACTATTATTATTAAATATAATTCGCATAATTGTGAAAGTACTGAAAGCGCGAGCGCGTGAGCTGGCCAGCCTCACCTAATGCTGCGGTTCGGTTGCAGGTGGTACGAGGACCGCAACATCCGCTGGCTGCTGGTGGCCGCCGTGGTGTCGGCGGCGGGCCGGCTGCTGGCCAACCCGCCCGCCCGCCGCCCCCCCCGCGGCTCCACCCCGCCCCACAGCCCCCCCCGCAACAATGCCGCCCGCGATGCCCGCCGAGCCCGCTGAGCAGCCCATCAACGCCTCGTGGCCCGAGCCCGACCACACTGCGGCCGCCGCGGAGGGGAACGAGACGCTGGCATCGCCCGAGCACAGCCACCCCGCGTACGAAACGGTCACCAGCGCGCTGAACGGGTCACCGGCCCCGACGGAGAGTGATTCCTCACCCCACGTGTTCCTCTTCCCAGGCGTTCATTCGCCCGTGGATCCCGAAGACGAAAACGGGACGTTCCAAAATATCTGGAAACATTTGAGTGGGGACGTTGGACTCGTGCATCCACCAAACACTGAACCGAAGTCTGAGATGGGCGAGCGCGTTGGGACTACAACAGTAGAAGAAGCTGATACGAGATTTGACGCCTCTGAATACGCACATGAGCATCGTCCGCCTCAAGAAGAACCGCACGATTTCCCACCTACTGAAAGCTATTATCATTCGGACGATTACGAAATAGAGACCGATGGAAGCTATCCTGATTGGCAGCACGACGTGAGAATAGTTCCCACCAACATCCCGTCGACTCACGTAGGCTACTCAGCAGATCGACAACACTCAGACGGGGAAGAACACGTGGAGGAGGAGGAACACACAAATAGAGAAGAACACTCTATTTCAGGCGATGAAACTTCTCCTCCGGATCACGAACCGAATCTCCATCGGGAGGGAAATGTACCGGACATTCCCTACGGACTTATATCCCCCAATTTCCCCCCCGAGAAAACTACTTACGACCATCCTAGCGAGGAAATCCCACACGACGACCTCCACGAGAAAACCCCCCCACGACGAAATCTCACCTGACGCTCTCCCACGACGAAATCTCACCTGACGCTCTCCACGAGGAAATCTCACCTGACGCTCTCCACGAGGAAATCTCACCTGACGCCCCCCACGCGGCACACGAGCGCCGGCGACGCGAGGACGCCGAATACGGGGACGACCCCGAGGACGCGCACGGCTTCCCGTCGGCGTCGCGCTTCTGGGACCCGCGCGCGACCATGTCGTTCGTGTTGAGCCTGAACCTCATCGTGGCGGCGGTGGCGGAGTTCGCGTGGTCGCTGTGGACGCTGCTGTTCGCGTGGCGGGGCGCGCGCAGCGGCTATCCGGGCGACGAGGAGCGCCGTTCGCCCCCGGTCACGCCCCAGCCGCTGGCGGCGGCGGCCACCGCCAACGCCCACGCCCCGCCCGCCCCCAAGCACGGCCCCGCCGCCCACGCCCACGCACAAGCCCACGCCTCGCACCTGCACAAGCTGCGCCGCCCCGACATCATCTCCAACCACCAGCAGAAGGACCCCATCCTGCAGGAGACCACCATGCCCTACCAGGAGCGCGTCAGGAGGTTCCTAGCTTCCGAGGCACCTACCAGCGCGGAGACGCAAATCGAGTAATCGAAATCGATGAGAAAGACACTATAGATCTCTCAAACTTTATAAAACAGTTCGTATTAGTGTGAACGCTGATTAACTTTATTAGTTTCGTTACTTCCAGTGTGGGAAAGTACGCGCGTGAAAGGTGATAAATGGAATTGGAGCAATCAGTATTGGGAATTGAAACGCAAAGAATTCACAGACGCGATGACGTTGAGGATTTCCAGTGTCGTCGCTGTTCCAGTGGCGTCGCACACGCACAAGCAGTGAAAAGTGTACAAATTCACCCATAGAAGGGCTCTGTTCTCTCCCACACTGCCCCTCGCCATCGGGGAGGATGAAGAGATTCTTATATTTTCAGACGTCCAACAGTACAGAAACATAAACTGAGTAATTAACTAATACTAAAATATATTTTTTAACGTGACACTATGAAAGCGTAAAGAAGTATATTTTTGTAAAAGTTACTTGACCGCGTCTTAATCTCTCATATTTTTAGTGGAAGGAAACAGAGCCAATGATAACAAATTCATGTAGATGACTTGAAGCAAGGAGCTAGGAAACAAGAATGGAAAGATGAAGTGATCGAAAACTGCCAATGGTCACGAATCAGTGACTAATTCTGTTTTCGGGGATTCTCAGAACATTCTCACAATTCTCTGTTATATTCTCAGAACAACAATCTGTAGTTAACTATTTTCTTTCGCAGTGGCCCGATGCTTTGTTGCTAACCCAGAAACATCTTCATTCAGCAGCGAAAGAACTTCAACTTCCCAGAGATTTACTAATTTTATATCGGAAGTTGCTGATATTATTTACCTTGGAGTAGTCCACCAGCGTGGTAACACGAAGTAGTTACGTAATAGTAACAAGAAATCAGAGAAAAATATATATGTCATAAAGGCAAATGTATTAATGTTAATATGCCATCGTCCGAACCGTTTACTCATTTTAGCAGTAGAAATCAATGTCAATGTTGATCGCTTGAATTGCCACTGCTTCGAAAATGTGGGGTTCTCAGTGTCGTTGTTCGTTTCGAAAGTTAACATATTATAATCACAAAACAATGAACATTCCTGAATTTGACGTGACTCTTCTGTAAAACTCTGCAGCGAAACAGTTTCCCTCGCCTTCACATCTTATTTCTTCAAATGGGTTTCTTTTCAACTACCAACAGAAGATTCTCAATCTGAAAATGACTACTAAACTCTATTAGAAGCGAATGGTATTTTCTCTTGAATCTGGGACGCTCATCAGAGCAAAACACAAACTGAATTAATTTAAAATAAAGACATGGCTGTGTAAATAAATATAAATATATAAATGATAAATCTTTTTGTAAACTTTCGTTTTTCTGTTCTTTGAACGTAGTTATGTCAATATAAGTAAGTTTGTACATCGCAAATAGACTCAGAACGCTCAATTTACCGTGTTGCCGATAGTCGCTACAACGAATAACAAACTGTCCAAAAATTTTTTTCATGATACACTGGAATCTTCATTCCGTAAAGATATGTACAAAGTTGATAAGTTTGAATAGTCACGATGTAGAATGAGTAACTTGAATTAAGAAATTAAATGTGGGCACACCTGTATGTCGTGCCTCGAAGAGATTTGTTAATACGACCCAGACCACAACCTGAGCATTTGGAAGTATAGTCTACGAGGGAAAGTAGCCAAGTTTGAAAGCTGGTTTAGTTCTAGCATTCGACTCAAAATATTTTTGGCAGATAAAAAAGTGGATATCGCCTTTCGAAAAATTTGCTGCATTGCCGCAAAGTACTACCTGCCACATAATTGCTATCGCATTATTGCCCGTTTTTGAGTCTGCTGAGAAGTCACCCAGTACCACGCCATACCACAGTTCATGCGCTCTAGCAGACCAATACAGATAAACTGTTTTTGGTGTTGATACAAGACTATTAATTGTTTTTTCTTATTGTTCTCTGAATTCACATTTATAAACAGACCTTAATGTCCACCATTTAGTTCAAATGAATGATCAAATAAAGTCATTAGGTCTCAAATCATGGCAAATTCAGTGAATCACATTCGATTAGCTTAATGTAAAATACATTTATCCAAAGGTTCTAACCAGACTGTTCTGATTTACACATCTTTCAAGAATAAATTGTTTCAGGATGAATATATTTTTTTAAATGAGAGATTGCTATTATGGTACATGTATATAATTGTATATTACCCTTCAAAGAATGAAAGCAAATTCAAGTTGTAATGTAGTTACAAATTGTATTTTCATTACAAGAATTGTTAGTAAAGTTAGATGGAAGTGCCAATAAAACTAATGAAATAAACATATACTGAAAATATTACATTTTTAGTGCACAAATCATTTCCTCTCATTCTTAAAACTCCTATCATACAAAAACATAAAATAATGTTGAACATCTGAACACTTTTCTAATAATTACAGTTTGTTGTCTTAATTAGAAAATTAAATTATGCTTAAATTACAGCGTATATTTTTCATTGTTCCAATTTCACTGATGTGTAATTTTTATTAGTATGAGGAGTAAGATTCCATTCTTTAATTATAAAGTTATTACTGCATATCATTTAGATGTCTCTAACTAAATCCAAAATAATTTATATAAACATCCTTTTATAATTTGTGTCATCACTCTCTAAAGCAAACTGTTAAATATTATGGGTCATTCCTCACCATCTCAGATTCAGATGAAATTTGACACATAGGTAGTATGAATGAAGAATAAGAAAACTACACATTTTGAGTAAAATATTTCCTCTTGTTTGTGAAATACAGCCATGTAAAATATTACAAAATTGGGTTCCCCCAAAATTTTTTATTTGATGCAAAACCTCTCCAAATTAAGATAGAGAGCTGGAAAAGGTGTCATTTTGCATGTATCTTTATGGATTTTTGTATGATATTTAGTATGATAGTTACTCAACAGGGGTTAGGTTTCAAAAGTTTCAAATTTTTATTTAAAATTTTATTTTTTTTTAAAATAAAAAAAAAAAAAATTTTAAATTTTTTTTAAGTATAAATTTAGGATCATTATGGGTTCATATGATAATTTTTTTAAAACCAAATACTCACTGAAGTTAGATTTCACTGATTTAAAATGCATTTCATTTCAAATTATAAGGCTTAGTATAAACAAATTATTAATTTAGTGGTTTTTGTTGATGAGTGTGTTGTGTTTTATTATTATTATTGCTCATAACATATTTTATTTTAATGTCAATTATCAGTGCAAAATAACTTCACAATATCTGGCACCATTGAAATGAGAATGAAATTTATTTTCTGATCATGCAAGCAGAAGGGATATTTTCCAGGTTTGGTTTGAGTCAAACCTGCATGTTCCAACTTGAAAGAATGAGTCACTTGTTCAAACACACTCATTGGCAATGGCAGGCGAACATGCTGGCACTAGCACCCAGCTTGAACCACTTAGACCTTTAATATGGAATGACCCTTATGTATATTCTATCATGTTTCAATCGTAGTTTGGCCAGATTTCTAACAAAATATGTCATGCAAGCTACAAAATATGTGTATAGGTTGTTATTTATTCTGCTATTCACATTTTCAAGTAGTACTATACATTTGCATTTAAGAAATGTTTATATAAAAATAAAAATTCATACACCAAATTTCTTTTGTACAGAGAAACTACAAAATGACATTTAATGGAATTCCTGGCTTCAATAAATTATGTAAATTGACAAAGAAAACCTATCATAAGCATTAAATTAACTCACATGTGGCTTAACTAGCAATGGTGCAGTATATGTAGCTAGCTGCAGTATATGTTCAAAAAACATGTTCATGCATCAAGTTATTGTGAAATCTAGAAATATCATGTGAGCTGCATGTGGTCTCAGACTACCCATCGGACATCCCTGAAAAAATTAATATTCTTCTGTACACCACTAACAGTGTAAAGATAACAATTATATTCTTCTTATTACTTTTTCAGTATCTTCAAATTTGAGACAATCATAGGAATACCAGTTGAAACAGAAACACATCAATTAAAATGTGCTTTTAGTTACAATGCTTTATATAACATGTATGTCATTTCACAAACTGTTTGTTCGCATCTTCAGGTACAATATTCTGTAAATAAGTCAAGTTATTTTAAATTAAAATCAATTATTGATAATTTTACAAACAATACATATAAGTACAAAAAAATAAATAAACATGGTGATTAGATAGATGTGTTGCATGAGACAATTGATTGTAACAAACATTTTAAGCTGGCGAGCCAAGATGAATAGAGGTCAATAGTGGAGGATGGGACCAGAATGTGGTAACAGAGTTATCGAGGGATGAGAGAAGGGAAGGGCCTCAAGGGGGTGGGAACAAGAGGGGGGAAAGAGGCAGAATAGGAAAACAAGGAGAGCAGGGACATGGAGGGGATTGTTATATTACAATCACGGTAAACACAATGGGCTAGCTTTATGGTTCTATCTGTCAGGCCATACAATAACAATAGTCCATAATATACTAATCAAAAATAATTACTTCACTGCATTCATAAGCAAACATGTTAAAAAGACAAGAGCAATATTACATGAAAAAGAAAAGAAAAGAGTAACAATATACCTGATTGACTTGATCCTATGACCTCAGATGAAAATAAATTTATAGTTTTGCCATATATTTCAATAATTATCAACAAAATTAAGAAAAATCTAAAATGAGACAAATTAAAATAAAAATTAGACACATACTAATCAATAAACAAAACCTTATTAAGAATGTCAAAGATGTTATTCCGAGATCTGATGTTGGGAATATAGTTTACCATACCCATTGCCAAGATTGTGAAAAATCTTACATTGGCTAAACAAATCATAAAATAAAACTAAGAATGTGGGAACATAATAACATAGGAGAAACTAAGGAAAGGTTGAACACAATTTCAAAACATAGAATAAACTTTCCACATAACTTTGAGTATCCTAACAGTAACATAATCCTGTTGCAACACCAAAGAACAAATGTAGGATGGGAAGAAATGGAAGAGATGACAAATGGAAAAGAACAAACAGGAACGAAAAAAAATAAAAACAAACAACAAAAGGAAAGTGAAATAATCCTATTAGAGCACCAAAGAACAACTGAAGGATATCCAAGCAGGTGTGCCACCGGGAAGTGTTCTTGAGCCTGTATTGTACTTGTTATACACCAGTGATATACCAATTCCAGAAGAAGGAAAATTAGCTACTTTTGCTGATGACACAGCCTCAATAAAAACAGTACAAGACGAGATTAGCTCCACCGATGGCTACAAGGAGCTAGTAACGCTGATTACTGGACCAAAAAATGGAAAATAAAGATAAATGAAGAAAAATTAGTTCACGTCAATTTTACCAATAGAAAATCAAACAATCCACCACCACTAAATATAAACGGAAAGATAGTTCCTTATGAAAATAAAGCTAAATACTTGGGTATGACATTGGACACTAAACTGAAATGGAAAGAACATGTCAAGAAAAAAAAGTCAATATAAAATTTCGTCAATATAAATGGCTCATAGAAAGATATTCCAGCTTATCATTATATAATAAAACAAAATATATAATCAGATACCTAAACCCGTATGGCTATATGGAATTCAGCTATGGGGATGTGCGAAAGATAGTAATATCAAAATAATACAAACTACCCTCTGAGATGGCTCATGGGCAGCGTAATTACTTCCCGTGCTGTGGTCCCAGGTTCAATTCCTGGTCAAGGTTAAAATAGAGTTGTAGCTTTCCTTTCAAATCATCCCAGTTTCTGTAGCTGTGTGAAGAAGAATAGTTCAAGCAGGCGGATCTTGCTAGTTATGGTGAAGAGAATATGTCATGTTTGCCTCATGTCACTCTTACCCCCAAGCATGGGAATTTAACTAGGCCCAGGCATGGAAGACACCAGTAGGTGGCTGGCAAAGTCGGACTACTGACCCAATAACACCAAATACATACATACATACAAATTTATCCAAACAAAGTTCTGTGAGAAATGGTGAATGCACCATGGTATGTAAGAAATGCTGATATCCACAGGGATCTTGGAATACCAACAAAGAAGAAATTAAAACGTTCACCAAGAAGCATAAAGAAAGGCTTTGCCTACATGAAAATGCAGAAATTCTTCAACTGCTGGAAAATCAACCTGTTCCGAAGATTGAAGAGGACCAAACCATTTGAACTTGTGTAGTGTTGTGATAATAGCAGAACACTGTACAAGTGATAGTGTCAGTTTAAACAACCACACTAACTAAAGGATGTCATTGGACTGAATTTAGCTGATATGTAGATTAGATTTAAGACATATCAAAGAAAAGTTGCTGGTTGGTCTTTCCAGACCAGTTTTGACATGTAAACAGAAAGGTGTTAATAAGAAAAATATTTGAATCGAAACAAAGTGTTAATTAATTAAATGTAGTTCCAAACTACCTAGTACAGAGGAACGTTGATGATTGTTTTAGAGAAATGGTGGCCAAAGATGGATTTAAGCAAAATGGTGACATCGATTTTTGTATCTCTAAAAGGCATGCAGATCAAAGATGATATTTATCATATTCATATTTCAGTAAAATTTGTATGCATCAAGAGGCTTGTCTTTTTTGATAACAACGAGATTATTGGTTACAAAACGAAAACTTCATATGCTGCATTGAGTTGATATCCAAATTTCATCCGTTTATGGCTGGCCATCTTGCTTGGTATGGAAATATAGGACCACATTCATGAAGAAAAAATGGATTAGAAAATGGTAATTCAGACAATTTCTTAATTAACCATAGAACACTAAGCATATTTATAGGTATGTTATTACTAACCATGAGTTGAGTGGACTCACTCAACCCAAAACAAGTGTAAATAATAAATTTTTGCTTTGGTTTTCCTCGGTTTTCAAAGAATTACATTAATGGAGTGGCTGAACCAATATTTAGTATTGTATAAAAATTACAAATATATTTTTGCCTAAACATATGCCACCAAATAGTAGCCTAGGAACTTAAATCTAATTACAAAATAAATCAGTAACTTTCTTTTTCATAAAACAACAATTCATTTATAGTTCAGTCTCATCAAAAGCTTACAGACTAATCAGTCTTCTTTCACAAAATTATAATTTCAATAAACCATCGATCTCATCAGCTACACATTACATGAAGGACATATTTTTCGATATGGTCTCCACAAATATATATCCCGCATTTGTTATAGATCTGCATACATCTTTACAAAAGAGTATTATATTTAATTTGCAATTGTTAGTATATTATTCCTATGAGTAGATCTTACAAAAATACCTTCTCTTACTAATGATAAGTAAGATCGACTCACACTAAAATAGTATCTTATTGCTAATCATGAGTACTCACTGACTTTTAAAGATAATGATGCCACACAAACCCAGCAGAAAACAGGAACACAATCTAGGTGGGACCTCAAGAGGCACTAAACAGTGGAACCTTAGGTGACCAGTCAGAGTGCTAGTGCCTCGTGTGGGCTGCACATGCACACATATATGAACCATGTGAGTCGATTCGACACATAGTTAGTGTTCTAGGGTTAAAGAAATTGTCAATACAAGATATATTTCCAAATGACGAGGGTATTTTAAGACTTTAATGGTGTCTGTGACTAATGCAAATGGCAAATGACCTTTTTTTTTTAAAAAAAAGATTCTTAAACAAGACTTATTATTTCTGTTATAGATAGAAAATGACATTTTAGGACACTGTTAAGAGATTTGCTGATTTTATAATTACCTCATATTTTTAATTTATTGACCTAAAAATGTTTGATGTTATAAAAAATGCAAATATATAATCAGTTATTTATACGTATACAATATTTGCATTGGTTATAAATATCTTTTTATATTTATTTCATCTTTTTATTTCAAAATCATCATTCATTTAATCATTTCATTTCATCATCATTCATTTAATCTTTTTATTTCAAAATATTATAAATAACTTTTGTCAAAAAAGCAAATTTAAAAAAGGGCGCTAAAACATTTGACAGCCTTGGGCACTCATAAGTCAAAATCAGGCACAGGATAGCAACATTTGTTTGCCTGATTTTTTTCAGAAACTTTATTCGTTAATTTAATAATACAATTAACTCCAATCATGAGTGCAACTTTTTACATCTGCTTATGATCATATTTTAAATAAGATAAAATACCAATGTTTTTGAGATGATTTTGCCTGTTTCTTTTACTAATTCTCCAATTCATTCAATGAGACTTTAAATGCTAAGCCATTAACTCTCTTTTCCTTTTTTGTTTTACTTCGTTTACCTTATCATTTTTCATCCCCTCCATGATCCCTGCTCTCCTTGTTTCCCTATTCCCTCCCTCCCTCTTTATTACACCTCTAACCCACCCTTCCCTGCCTCATATACCTTAATAGCTCTGTTACCATATTCTGGACCTGTCCTCCACTGGTGTTGGCCTCTATCTATCTTGGTTTGCCAAATTAAGATGTTTGTTCCAATCAATTGTCTCGCGTAACATATCTATCCATTGAACATGGTTGATTAAAAAATCTATTTTACATAATGACATGGTGAGTCTCTCTCCACATTTTATTTTGGACTTGTATGTATTGTTTGTAAAATTATCAATATTTGATTTTTAATTTAAAATATCTTACCAAATTTACAGAATATTGTACTAGAAGATCTGAACAAACAGTGTGCAAAACATTATCCATATAATATAAAGCATTTTAACATTAAAATATAGGTATTTTAATTCTTTACATTTCATTTGGTATTCCTACAATTGTTTCAAATTTGAAGATACTGAGAAACTAATAATACCTATCAATAGACAATTAACATGAATGATACATGATACAATTATATTCTTACTAAGCTATAAACACCTATCAAATAAAATCTTAGATAATGGTATATTGAAATGCAAACAGAACAAAACAACCAGTCTTTTAACATTAATATAAACTCTTAATTTTCAAACTGCAGCCAAGAATGTTATTTTAAGTCAGTCTACATATTTCAACATTTTTTCTTCATTCATGTTGATTACTGCACAAAGAAAATATCACTATGATGTTAGAATTTAAATTTGAAACGTTCCATTGTAAGTCAATGTACCATAGACTTATATAAAAAATTCCAGCATCATCAAAATTCTTAACATTGGATGTATTGACTGTGGTCCCTTTGCTTGTATGGTATTTTCTCTCTACTGCAACTCTCAATTCAAGGCACCAGATAAGCATTGCAGAGACAACAGATAACCTGACAGGGGACAAATGTCATAATTTTGTTGGCTTGGAAGAAGACTGTCATAACTCAAAATTAACAAATTTTCAGGGGAAGAATTTAAACATTTTATTTCATATAAGGGCCTGAGTTCTCGATGTCATGAAATAATTAGAAACCATAATCAGTACAGGTGGCTTGCAGACAATTTAAGCTCTATTGCAAATCTACAGTTTTGTACTTTTGTACAAATTCAACCCTATTTTACCCCTTTTTCAAAGATGTGAGAGGCTTCCTCAAAATATATTTTTATATTTTTTAGAGACTTAAGTAAGGGTTATTTGGTTGCTACTGAAATAAATAAATATTTTAATATATAATTTACAATGTCATAAATTTTCCAACCTTATTTTAAATAAAGAAAAACTATTTGAGAACAACTGTACCATACATTATTATAAATTTGTATAAAAGTCTTAATATCTAGGAACAACTTATTATCTATCAAGGACATAAAATGGAAATCTTATATTATGTAATCAAAAACTTTGCAAGAATCACATTATCATACATTATTATCATCATCACCATTATCATTAGCTGTTGGTGTTTAGGCTTAACAGCCTGTTCCATTAATTATGCAGTATTCCTGGTAGTTAGTCATCCAGGTGTTCCTGCTGTTGCCACTTCTTTCAAGGTCTTCCAACGTCTCTGTTCCCTGCTGCTTTATATTTCCATATTAGTTTTGGCCATCTGTTGTTGTTCATTCTTTTAAGGTGATCTTGCCATTTTCTTTGAGAGTTTTCTATTTCCTCTACTAAGTCTTTGGTTTTTAGTTTCTTTCTAATATCTTTGTTTCTCAGTTTGTCCCTTTTCATAACTCCTATAACGTGTCTCAGAAATCTCAAATGTGCTGCTTGTTTCTTTTTCTCTCTTTCATTATCCATGTCTCAGGATCATACACAGCTATAGGTTTAGCTGTTATATTGTGAATTTTTAGTTTTGTTTTTGCATCCATGTCTCTGCCAAAATGTCGTTTAATTGTTCCACAGATTCTGTTGTATTTATATAATTTATTCTCTAAATCCTCCTAGGTTTGGTTAAATACACTTATGATATTTCCAAGATAGGAAAATTTGTTGACATTTTCCACTATTTCTCCATTTATTACAATTTTGGTCTCTCATCTGTTCTTTGCCTTGCACTGCCATAATTTTGTTTTTTTGAACTGATATTTTCATAGAATATTTTTGGGCCTCTTTTGTCAGTTCAAGAACAGCTCTTTGTAGATCATCTTCAGAATCTGTTATGATTGTTTGATCATCAGTGTGTAAGATTGTATCTATCTTTTTGTCTTTCCAGATTTGGATACCCTGTTTAATTTTCTTCCTCCCATTTCTCACTGGTGGTTGATATAGTAGAGTAGGTGACTGACCACATCCCTGTCTAAGGCTGCTGCTGGTTGTTATTGTTGCAGATTTTCTCCCGTCTCTTAACATTATTTTAATATTGGAAGTTTTCATATAAACTCTGGATCGTATTGAGTAATTGATTTGGAATTTCTCCTCTTTCAGTATTTCCCAGAATTTCTGTCTGTTTACTCTGTCATATACCTTTTCATAACCTATGAATATTATAAAAGTTGGTACGTTTCTGTCTCTTCTTTTGTCTATTATCATCTGTAATGTGAAGATGGCATACTGAGTGCTCCTTCCCTTTTGAAATCTACACTGTTCTTCTCCCATGAAATTCTCAGCTATTACATTGAGTCTGTTTCTCAATATGTTTGCATAATGTTTTGATGCTGTTGATAATGGTGTGATGCCCCTATAATTGTCATAGCTCTTCCTTGAGCACTTTTTGTGAATATTCATGACCAAACCCTCTTACCATTCAATTGGTATATTTCTCTCTTGCCATACTTTGTAAAAAAGTTCTAGTAATATTTCTTTTAGTTCATTTCTTCCTCTATCTTTTATAAGTTCTAGGTTGATTTCATCTGATCCGGGGCTTTTCCTATTTTTTGATTTCTTTAATACTGTCTCTAGTCCTTTAATATTCAAGGGGGTGTCCATATCATCACTGTCACTATTGTCATCTATTTCTTCTATCTCTTGGTTTGTTCTAGAATCTAGATTGTTCAATAGGATGGAGTAGTGTTTTATCCAGTTCTCTTCAGAGATGCAGTCGAGTGTGATTTTGTCTTTCACGTTCATTAGCAGCATTTTCAAAATTTTGAATCCTATTTGTTGGGGGCCAGAGATGTCTCTTTCTATACTTTTGATAAATTTTCTCCAGTCTCCTCGTCTGTGTACTCTGCTTATATATCTTACTTTGGCCCTTATCTTTTATATTCAATGTAATATTTCACTGTTCTTTTCTGAATGTAAGATCTATATGCTTGTTTCTTTTGATTTACTATCTCTTTCAAGACACTGTCCCGTGTTTTCAACCATTTTATTTTCTTGAATGGTTTGTAACCTACACTCTCTTGTGTTGCTTCAAGCATTGCATGTTTAAGTGAGATCCAAAATGTTTCGATATTTTGTTCCTCTACCATTTGAAATTTTCCTCTATATCTTCTTTCCTATAGTGTTCTGATGCTTTCATCTTGTAGGAGATAAACCTTGAGTTTAGCTGGTGAAATACCCTTATTTTTCTTGGTTTTTGTGTATTGTATATTTAATTTATTTTTGCTTTCATTTAATTTTGCATACATTATTATAAATTTTTATAAAACCCATAATAGTATCAGGGAAGAACTTTCTTATCTATGACAATGAGTATTCCATTATTCTTTGCTTCTGAAATATGTAATTTCTGTTTATAAGCTCTACTTAGTTTAAGAAAATTAGTCCGTTTTCTGGTGCCTTGAGCTCACAATATTTTCAGTAGTACTGAATTCCTCCTGAAATTCCTCCACTTATTAAAATGTGACGCTATTCCACAGAAAGTGCAATGCTTATACAGCAACAGTAGTGACACAACTGACATGTGACTCTCTTGCTCAGAATAATGTTGTAATGGAAGAAACAAAGAACAAAAAAAAAAAAAAAAAAATTTAAAAACAAAAACATCTCGATTGGGTTTTGTCCAGTTTCCTGATCCATTGAGCAAATGCTGCAATGGCCCCTTGACTTGCTTCTGGATGTAAATGTAGCTTCACTATGCACACGTTTTGTTGAACTGTCCCTTTGCTTGTAGTGGTAGTAGAGCCTAGGGTGAGTTTCTATTTTGTTAACAATACAGAAAAATCGAATCTATTCATTCCTTTACTGTTAAAAATAAGTTTTCCATAATTCGGCAATGAAAATATCTAGTTTTTGAAATGTTAATCTCTCGCTTTTTAAAATTTTTTATCATCACCATCACCATCATCATCATCATCATTATTATTATTGTTATTATTACTACTACTACTACTACTACTACTATTACTATTATTTTTCATCTTTCAACTATTAATAGTTAAATTTTTGAGAAGGGATTCTGAAACTCAAGAAAGCGTGCGCAGATGATTTTCTCCCTATACGTCACATACAGTTTTTGACTAAATAAATAAATAAATAAATAAATAAAAATGTTGTCGATGTGTCAAAAACATAGACCATAACTGGTGCTATATAGCAGGCGCAGTACGAATTACAACTTGTGACTCTCTTCCACATAAAAATATAGACAAATTGCAGTCACTTCATTGTGAAAGCAAAAATGAATTACTATTTTGAGTTGTGAGTGTTCTTCCAAACTGACGATATATGCTCTAGCTGCTATCCTTCTGAGAAGTCATCATCAAAACTCATGATTAATTGTTTAGTAAAAGATTCATATGTAGTCACAAATGTAATAACTGCTCATACTTCTTTTTTTCCCCTATTTTGGACTTCTTTTTTTCTTTCTTGTATGGTACAAGAATGTTAGAAAACAATACACTTGTTTCGCAAGTTCCCAATCATTAAGCAGAGCAGAAACAATTTTATTTCCAGCATCTTCATTTTTCAAGGAATACAAATGTAATTATCAATTTGTTTACATCAAATGATGAAATTTAAAATGATGAAAATTTGTTTATGTTACGGTTAAAGTTTATTGTAAAGAGCACTCTTTAAATATTGTAACAACCAAGAGAAAATTCATGAACAGGCTGAATGGGTGATTGTCCAGGATGGCACTTTTTAAGGGGTGGTTTGTTGGACTTGTTTCTGTCATCATAGATTGTTTCTGACCCAAAGAAATATGTAAACTTGAGTGTTAAACTCTGTTTTAAAATTCCACCAAAACAACTTCCAAATAGGTTCAAATGAGTATTTAAATCACCACTTAGAGTAATACAGTTTTTTGTCTACTTATCATCAATATTTTCCAAAATAGAAAGTTTGTCTACTTATCATCAAATATTCCAAAATAAAAATCATATATTTTCCAAAAAATATAAACTATTTTATTTATTTTTTTTAAAAAATAAAAAAATTTTTTTTTAATTTTCTATTACTACGACAAAAACAAAAAAAAAAATATTTTTAAATTTAATTATGCTGCCTAAAATATTAACATGAGTACCATTCTTAATTAATGTACGAAACAAATGTTTTCACAAAATAATATACATGAATAAAATTTAAGTTTCTCTAATTTTGTGTACCTTAATAAAATATTAAGGAATGGATACTGATGATTCTGCTCCACAAAACTTTTTGGACCACTGGAGTGATTGCTTCAAAAGTTTCACAAACATTTTTAGCATCTGAGTAAGAGAGGGGGATTCATGGCTCCAAAATATTAAATTTGGATACACATTGAAATTTGTCACTGGAATATTAAATGTTTTCGTAAACATGCTAATAAATAGCTGAAGGTATTGAACATCCATTTAATCACTTAAGTATAAAAAGAAACTGCATTATTGACTATGTGTAATAATGTAAAATAAATTATTGTTATGTATTATTATTATATTATTATTATATATTATTATTATTATTATTATTATCATCATTCTACATTTTCTCAGTTATTTTTGCTGGTAGAAATGCTCACCTTCCCCGGAGTTGTTTTGGGGACAGGTTCGGTCACAGAAGAAGAACTTCATCTTATATCTGGACTTAAGATAAAAATTTTCTTACGATATGGGCAGTTTGAACAAAACTGCGCACTGTCCCATGTTCAGAACGTTTTTAGGTAGTTTAAGTTCTGTTAAGTTTTTAAGGAAGTTTTTACTGACCAGGCCTTCCGCCGATATCACGGTGGGTATGTTTTGGTAGAATTTAATTTCCAAATATGTTTTAGTTCATAAGATAAGTTTTCATATTTCGAAATTTTTTCTATTTCTTTCTGCTTGATATTGTGGGATAATGGTACTGCGATATCTATTATTACTCCTTCTTTCTTCTTTTTATCTATAAGGAGAATATCTGGCCTATTGTAATCGACAGTACGATCAGTTAAAACTGGTCTGTCCCAGTACAAAAGGGTGGAACTTGTTTCCAGCACTGGAGGAGGGGTGTACTTATAGAATGGCGGTGTTGATTCATCCAATAATTTATGCTCTATTGCAATTGCCCTGTGCACGATTTTCGCAACTTGATTATGCCTTCCTAAGTAAGCACTGTCTGAGAGGGAAGAGCATGCAGCTGTGATGTGTTCTATAGTTTCTCCTATAGCTCCACACTTCCTACATTTATCCACCACATCTTCTTTTAAACAATAATTTTGATAGTTTCTGGTCTTGATAACTCTGTCTTGAATTGATATTATAAAACCCTCGGTCTCAGGATATATTTGTTTCTCCAAAAGCCACTCCACCGAGGAACGTCTGTCTACATCATCTCGAAACAAGAGTTTTGGGTATCTTCCGTGTATTTCTTGTTGTTTCCATTCATTAAAGTTCGACTGGGGTAGAGATGTTTAAATCGTTTGTTCATGGAGGTTCAACGGAGTGAAGCCGCAGGTTCTCATTATCTGTTAATTTCATTAATGTCGGTGGAGTTTAAAAGGACCTGTCGCATTTTTCCTCTTGTCTCAGGATAAGTGTTTTTATATTAACCAACCCTCTGCCTCCCATCGTTCGAGATAGATATAATCTTTTACTGAGGAGTTTGGATGAAGACAACGGAATTTATGTAACAATCTTCTCGTTGATCTATCCAGCTCCTCCAGGTCAGATTCAGTCCACTTAACGATACCAAACGAGTAGGTTAGGACCGGCACAGCCCAGGTGTTGATAGCTGAAATCAGATTACCCCCTGATAAATAAGTGTTTAACAACTTTGTTAGCCGCTTTTGATATTTTATTCTAAGTTCCTCCTTGATACGCTTATGGTCCAGTCGATGGTTCTGAGGGTTTCCCAAATAGCGATATGTTTCTTCAGGTGGTATCTGTTTAATATCACAGAAAATTTGGTTTGTGTTTTGTACATTTCCTTTATGAATATTTATTATACCACATTTATCAAGACCGAACTTCATTCCGATGTCATCGCTAAACATTTTTGCTACACTTATAAGCGATTCTAGTTTATCATGCGTTTCGGCGTAGAGCTTAAGGTCATCCATGTACAGTAAATGGGTTAGTCTTTTTGTGTTTTTCATGTTCAATCTATAGCCACATTTAGTGTTATTCAAAAGAGTTGATAGTGGGTTTAGAGCTAGCAAAACCATAGTGCTGATAGGGAATCGCCCTGAAATATACCATTCCGGACATCAGCTTTTCCCAAGATATTACCTTGGAATCGTACATTTGTACGCCATTTATTCATTAGATGTTGAAGAATATTTCTTACATTTGGACAGATTTTATATATTTCCAGTACTTTGTTTAGCCATTTGTGAGGAACGGAGTCAAAGCTTGGCTGTAATCAATTAACAGATGTGGAGATTTCTTTTCTTTGTTTGAGCTTGCTTTAAGACCACAGAATCAATGATGAGTTGATACTTACACCCCATAGCTCTCTTAATACAACTTATTATTATACTCCCTTAATACACCCTTATTATTATTATTATTATTATTATTATTATTATTATTATTATTATTATTATTATTATTATTATTATTATTATTATTATTACCTTGCCAGCCGTCAGAATTGAGTACACTCCCTGTCCACAAATGATATCCCGAGTTTTCAACAGCGCTCACAAGTCTTAGAGTCATGCACAAATCTCAAATCTTGGAAACATCCACAAAATTTTTGATAACATACAGGCAGTGATGAAATAGGAAAATTACAAAAACAAACAAACAAAAAGAACACTTTTTACTATGCCCCTGAGACAACAACGTCAAAGGAATTTTTTATTGCTAAATTTATGTACACGCTTGAGCTTTTTTTTTATTTTTTTATTTTTTTTTTTTTTTCCCACCTTAAATGACTCACCCTGCATAGAGGACCGAGTGCAACGACGTTTTTCCGAGTTTTCAAATTCTCGTATAGTTCTCAAACGTCCAGGATCTTCGTAACGCTGCGTGGAGTATCAGAAGGCGAACTATTTCAGACATTTTCCTTGCTAGAAGACGTATTCTCTACCAGGACCAGGTGTACATTGATTCATCAATATCACTCTTCGTTATGTTTGCGATACGTTCAACTTTGGACGACTATAACTCTCCGTAAAACCTTTACTTGACTCATGACGAGAAGGCTTTTTTGAAATCTTATGTCCATATCGCAGATTTTCAAACTTCTTGTCAGCAGACTGTCAATTTTCACCTTCCCAAGAATGCTAATATTGTAACACGACGTAGATGTACACACTGTCTCTCGCTCTCTTTAGCTCTTCCTTGCTCTCGCTCGCTCTTGCACTCTCCCTCGCTCTCGCTCTCTCCTCGCCCTCTCTCGTGCTCGCGCGCCGTTCTCTCTCGCTCTATCTCTCTCGCTGGCTCTCTCTCGCTCTCTCTCTCGCTCTCTCCTCGCTCGCTCACTCTTTCTCGCTCTCTCGCGGTCTCTCTCGCGCCTCTCTCGCGCTCTCTCTCGCGCTCTCTCTCGCGCTCTCCTTCACAGAACAAGACATATTCCTCAGACTTCTGATTGCACTACTGACTCGATATATTTGAGGAAGAAGAATACGCTTTGTTTCACGAAGACTCTAGCAATATCATTTTTATCAATTAACCCAAGTGGAGAGTTCCAACCGATTCGCTTTATTTGCAACCGTAAACGCGGTCGTGTGACTAATAATGTTGCCAGTCTTTCTCGTTCTCTTAATATTCGGACTCCCTTGGGTCTATGTAACCCCATGGCGTGGGAGGGCGTCCTATATGCTTCCGTCAATAAATTATATGTTTAATGTTTTTCAGTTGAATTTTCAAAATCGGCTGATAATACGTTAGTGTAATCGTAGTTAGTTAAGTAGTTAGTACAGTAGTTGAACGTGCAGCGCCGACGCTGTAAACATTTTTAAAAACATTTTCACGTGTTCAAAATTTATTTCATACTTCATTTCTTTCATGCAGAGCTTTGTTCAAACATGTTCTTACAGTATCTGGCGTTGGACTTACCAATGAATTTTTTCATTTATTTTCACAGATAGTGAATACATAGCTCAGTTTAAATTAACTATACATATGTTGGATGGCTTAATAGTTAAATTAAAACTAGTACAGAAGTTGACGTTATACATCGGCACCTCTAGTCGGGATCTAATTGGGAGAATTTCTCGAGGAAATTGTGAAATAGAAACGTAATTTTTATTCTAGTTCTATGTGATAGGTTTTTCTGTGAACTGATGGCGAAGGGATTTGGGATATGTTTGAGAAGAAGTTGGTAGCTAGATAGATGATATGATGGCCTGTGATATATAAGTCGAATTCATTGTGTAACTGTTTATTGGTGACATACCAGGGAGCGCTCGAAATAATTCTGAAAAATTGATTTTGTACTATTTGAATTTCCTTTGGTTGTTTTTGCCGCATTTAACCAGATTGGGAAGGCGTATAGTAGCAAGGGTCTGATTATTGTTTGTTTATTTGTAATGCTGAATTGTATGAAAATGAGCAGTATCTGAGTATTAATGGCTCTAATTGTATTAACTTCATTCTGACTTGGGTGATTTTGGCAACTATATACTGCTTCCATTGAGTCTTGTGTCCATGTTCAGTCCTAAGTCTCTGATTGGTTTATTAAGAGGAACCAGTTGATGGTTGTATTGTTTAGCTTTAGTGATTGCGGGGTGAGAGTGGACGAAGTGTGAAGATTTTGGCAGCCGTTTTGGTTGGATTGAGTTGGATTTTATATTTTGAAGCCCAGCTATCAATTAGGTTGAGATAGAATTGAACTTTGTTGCTACAAGGAGTAAGTGAAAGTCAGAGTTATAGAACGCTATCATCAGCAAACTGTGAAATGTGAATGCCGTTTAGTTTGGGAATGTCTGTAAGATATAAATTAAATAAAGTAGGTGATAGGGATGATCTTTGTAGTAGTCCTGCTAAAATTGGTCTTGGGTTGGAATGGTGGTTGTTTACATTTACTGAGAAGGTTCTGTTACTGATGAATGTATAATGGACTGAATATAATGCGGTGTGCCTATTTTCTTAATTTTGTATATGAGCCCTTCATGCCACGTCCGATCAAGCGCCTGTGTTATGTCAATGAAAGCGGCTTCTGTGTGATTTTTAAAAATGTTGTATAAAGATGTTCGGTAATACGGAGAAGTTGGATGTAGTGTAGAAAGCTTTTCAGTGAATCCAAATTGATCCTTCAGTATGGCTTTAGTTACCCGTAAGTGTTCTTTTAGTGTTTTGAGAATTATTTTCAAAAATGTTGGATAACGTGAGATGTAAACTTATGGATCTGTAGAAATTTGTATCGGTATGATTTTTGTTGGGTTTGGCAATGGAGATAACTATGGCATGCTCCCAAGATTAAGGAAAATTACCTAGCCTGAGGCAGGAATTGTAAATATTAGTTATATATGCTACTGCAGGGAGGTAGTTTTTTCACTATGGTATTGTTCATGTTATCGTGACCGGTGCTTTCGTGGAGGGTTCGTTTTAATTATTTTGTTAATTTGAATGGGTTGGTGAAATGTATGTTGTGATGTGTGATGTAGTATGTCTCTTTGTTGCATTTGTATATTGTTTTATGTTCAGGGTGTGGTTTTGATATGTTTCTTACAAACGTTGATGAGACGTAAGATGCCAGCTCTTCGATTTTTCAGCGGATGTGTATGCTCTACCTGTTGAAGTGTTAATTGGTGGTATCGTGCTTTTCTTTTTCAGTATTCTGTTGGTGAATTGCCATAAAGAGTTGTTGTTTGCATGGACTGAAGATAATAATTCTTGGTTGTTGTAATTCGTTATTAAGTTTTTAACTACTTTTGTGATTAAATTCAGTTCTGCTTTTAAGTTCGGTGTTCTTCGCTGATTCCACAGTCTCTGTATTTTTTTATCGAGATTGCATTTAATATATCAGAAGGTATTTTTTTATATTTATTACTATGGTTATTAGGCGATTTATTTAGTTGTGTTACTTATATGGTAGAGTGGATTAGCGTATTGATGTGGGACACAGCCTGGTTGATTTCGGGACTATTTAATATTTAAAATTTTTGGATTTTGTTTCTTAGTATTTCTTGAAATTTTCTCCAGTTGATTTTTAGAGTGTTTGATTTAGGAACGGTTGCATGTTGTGGGTTAGCTTTCGTGCTGAGATCAGCACGATGTGAGCAGAATCTAGCTCGGTTACTGTAGTGGTGTGAAGTTTTGTGTGTTTGTAATACCTATATCCAATATACCTACTTTACGTGTTCGAGCATGTGGGTAGAAGGTTGGGTCTATTGTTAGGATGATTTTTAAGTTATTGTTTTATTATAGTTTGGGCAAGGATTTTCCCATCTTTATTGTTGGTGAGGCAGCCCCAGTTTATATGCTTGGCATTGAGATCCCCGAATAATAACGCGTTTTCGTTTGAGTTAAATATGCTAATTTGATTTGCGTCTTTGATTTTTGCTGAGGAGATTTATAGGCTACTATTATTGTAATTGTTTGGCTATTTAGTGTTGTGCGTATTGCAGTTTCCATAACTTGTGTCTGTGGAATGTCAATTTGGTAATGAATTATGCGTGATGATATTGCGATAAATTCGTCGCCTTCTTCATTTCTATAGATGATGTAATTGGGGATGTAGAGTTTGTTTCTATTACACAGGTGCGATTCAGTAACATACGCTATGCCAATCTGGTAATGATGCAAGAAATTAACAAATTCGTTTTTAAATTTTGGATGCTGTTTGCATTCCAATTCATGATAATTAAACTTTTATTGGTTTGACCAGGCATGATTATTACTTAAATATTCTGTGACTGAATTTTGAATGGTAGAAATTAAAGATGGTATTAGCGAGTTGATGAAATTTATGATACAGAAGGAGAAGGAATTTATGTTTTCGTTGATTATAGTGTTGCTAGAATTATTGTTTAAATGAGATAATGATTGAATGCGAGTGCGTGTTTCATTTTGTAAATTTGAAGGGTTTAGGTTGGGATTGTTCTGATGGGAAAAATTCGGGATGGTTTGAGTTGGTGGTAAATTTAGAAAGGAAGTGTGAGGAAAATTTGGAGGTGAGGATGTGATTTGTTGATGCACTTCATTTCTACTGTTTTTAAACTGGCCGCTATTTTTGCCTTAAGATTTTTTATAATATGAGCACGATTCGTTTCTGATATCAGCCTGATGATTACCATTGCACAAACCGGTTTATCAGTTTTTGCAGACACATCACTGAATAATGATTTCCAGAACTGTATGCACAATTAATAACATGATTGCAGTTGTTTTTCGTGTGTCCGTAGTCTAAGCATTGTTGGCATTGGTTGGATCCCTCAGATTTCCTACATTTTTCTGTAGTCACACAATGATCTCATATTTGGGTGATTTTGAGAATTGTTTCTATACGTTCATTGCCACTAAACTCGACCGCAACTACCAGAATTGGAATGTTATCTTTTTGGAGTCTCGTAATTTTAATAGTTGATGGGTGACGTAGTTTGAGTTCTGTTAAGATATCCGATTCTGTTATGGATTGTTGCAGACACAACTGAATTTTCTTTATTTGAAGAGTTCTTGAAAGTGGAAGCTTCTGTTTGTCTCGATGAAGCATTTAATACGTTTACGGAAATCTGTTATGGAGTTGGCACATATTCTTGTTTTATTATTTTTAAGTCTGCTACAATGTCACTGGTCACTTTATTTTTAAGCTTCTAGATAAAATTGTATGCATTGGAGATATTAGATACGAAAATTGGGGATTTTAGCCGGCAAATGTTTGTTTACTTGGAGTATCACTGAGATATTGAAAACGGCTGGTTTCTGGAGAAGTTACACCATCACGCAATTCACCACATCTGTTGCCAAGTTTACAGTTATATTAACTGGGATCTAACGGTTCATCAGAATTTTTCAGGACTTTTCTTTTTATGTTCATGCGAATGAAAATCACTGTCTGACCTTTTCCGTGAAGGGCGATGAGGGCGATGAGGGCGACGAGGGTGATGAGGGTGATGACGATGAGGGCGACGACTGCCCGCTGTGCAGCGAGCCCGCTTCCATGCTGCCTTCAGCGGAGGTTGGGTTCTGTGTTACCTGACCACTTGTATCCATCGAGTCACTGGTTGTTATATTTTGAGGAACCTGATGCACTGCACAGCTGGTGAAATAATTGTGGTTGTCTACATTGTTTAGGGTTAATAGGGCCTGCGAAACGACAAACCCTGTGGATGGATCAACTTCACTTTGCATTAACTATGCAAACAATGAAGAAAAACTACCGCTTTTCTGGTGAAATGCTGACAGTTGTCATTAACGGCAAACCACTCGCGTATTCCGGCACTTCGCCTTGCTGTACGTTATCACTAGTACGTCACTTTCACTAGCTGCGATGACTTATCGCGCGAAGCGCTCTGAGATGTTACACAGGCAAGAGCTGAGCACGAACGACCACCAATGGATCGTAATAGCTGACAATATTATACTCCCTTCAAAAAATTCCCAGCATCCAATGGCCTTGTATGTTACCTCCATACGGGATATGTACTGGTAATATTGCAATTTCAATATTATAATCACCGTATAAAAATTCTTGAAGGTATTAATGATGCGAATAGTTTACTACAGCTACATTTTTTACGATTTTTGGTAAAATTCACAAAGACCACCTGTAAGCTGTCCTTCCCGCGTTTGCTTCCATATTTTTCTCCTCACATTTTTGAAGAGATTAAAAGTTCACAAACTCAGACTAATTTGCGTTCTCTTCCACTGCAGTTGCTCTATTAATCGTTTTGAATGCGAATCTATATCAACATTAAAATACGACTGTTTTGTACACGTATGTGAGTGAAGTATAAGAATAAGTCGTGGGTCACATTTATTTGAAAATCGGTATTTGTAATTTAAGAACGCAAAACTGCCTCTGGGATGGCTCATGGGCAGCGTACTAGCTTCCGTGCTGTAACCTCGGCTTCGATTCCTGGTCGAAGCAAAAATAGAGTTGAAGCTTTCCTTTAAAATTCTCCCAGCTTCTGAAGCTGTGTGACGAAGAAAAGCTCAAGCAGGCGGATCTTGCTAGTTGTGGTGAAAAGAATACCTCATGTCACTCTTACTTCCAAGCATGGGAATTTAACTAGGCCCAGGCATGGGAACACCAGTTGCTGGCCGGCGTAGTCGGACCACTGACCAATAACACCAAATACATACATACAAGAACGTAAAATTGAGAGCCGATTGTAAGAACGTTCATTCATTCTCAACATTGCTCACAGTTTTGTTTTCTCCGTATTCACGTGAAATTCTTCAAATTTAATAAATTCCCTAGCAATACTGTTCGTAGGCTTTTACAAATTCATTAAAAAGTATGATATTAGGCCTACGGATAAGAATTAAAATGAAATATGCCGCAGGATTCACTTGTTCAAATTAACTTCACTTGTTCACTTAAACATCAACGTTGTCAACGTGAAAGAAAACGATGGAGTATTGAGCGAAAATGCTTTTGGGTACTAGAGTTTAATCAACGCCATCTACTTAGATCTATTTAGGTGTCGTGATTCCCGGCATACTCACGAAGATGGCAGCTCGAAACACGCAAAAACACGTTTTTGGACATTCATTTGAATGAAGTACTCTCGACAGATATAAACATCTATAACGAAACATATATCCAGGTTTTGAAATTCCTGAGGATATGAGTTAATAATATGAATTAATGGGTGAATTAAATCTGTTCTTCAAAATTAGATCTTCAAGTGATTTCACGTACAATTTTCTCAAAATATGAGTAGAGTTTGCGTAATTTTGGATGAAATGGTGACTACGTATTTATTAAAATATACGCAAATAATATTTTCTCAAAAACTTTCCATTTTTTCTTTTACATTTTTTACTGGAATTGCTATATTGGTTCAATAATGAGTCAAAGGTCCGATTTTTATTGACACACAAATCCGTGTACCTTGCTTTCTGTTCTTATCTTACTATAACACTCGACGTAGAAATCATATTCATCAGGTGATAGTATCAACAGTCATTCAAAAATTCACATACAATACATGTACATTATTTTACAATACTTTGCCGGATGACATTAAACAATTTATTCAGTAGAAAAGTTAAAATCCAAAGTGAAATCGTTTCTGCTGCATAACTGTTTCTATACGATTAGAGACTATACTGAGCATCACAAGAAAAGTAACATTAATTTTAACAATGATACATAATGAATTATTTACCATTGGACTGTATAAATGAGTATAAACAACCTGTAACAATTATTGCACTGCAGCTTCCGGGTCAATGACCCCCATCTCGATCAGGTTTTTCGTCCAGTTTCCCTGATCCATTGAGCAAATGCAGAGATGGCCCCTTGTTTTGCTTCTGGACATAAATGTAACTTCATTATCTGTGCACGTTTTCTAGAATTCACTGGGAAATATAGTTATTAAAATTATCGTTTCCATGATGTTGCGGCAAGAAGTATTATTCCTTGACGGAGGTCATCATGGATAAGAGCTCAAAATTGATTGCTTATTTATCCTTGAAAATAGATTTTATTACATGAGAGGTTTTTTTTTTAATTTTCAAAATTTATGTAATATACGACTCAGAGTAGGGATCACAGAATTTTGAAAATGTGCACAGAATTTATTTCTCCCCATAGCACGTCATATGCAGTTTCAACTGTTTTTTGATGTAAAATAAATAAATATCTGGCTCCTGACAATACAAGTGAGACCCGCATAGCGTTTATGTAGAGAGTGTTGCATATCCCACACTACCTAATTTACGAAAGACCGGTCTTTCAACAATGTAATTGTAGCGAGGAAAGATCTGACTGAGTTTCCATAAGGAAAGATTACATATAAAAATATTTCATTGAGTGTGCAGCAAAATAAAAGCAAGAATCGTTAATACATTTTTCAATATCTTGGTGCAATGTAAATGCCTCCTGCTCTGGACTAAATGCGCTTTTATATCTTATTCGATATAACAGGCTCTTTTCTTCTGATCTGAAAGAGCCTTTCACAGCATTCACAATCTTTTAGCTAGATCTAAATGTACTCTATTAGATGACACAAACGACATATTGCTCAATTCTTTTGTTTTTTCAAAAATTACAAAAATTTAATTTTTTGACTAGCCTCTCACGTCGTTAATATTTACATTAGCTGCGAGTTGTTCGCATTATTGCACTTAAGAATACAAGTGATTTAAATATTGTTAGATAAAATTTCTCGAAAACTCTTAAGTTATCTGTGAAAACGAGCTCAAAATTCCGCATTTTCAGAAACGCTCTAACGTCAATTTCTCAAAAACGTTTGTTTGTCTCACACGTCGGTAATATTTACTTCAGAGGCGATTTCTTCACATTATTGTATTTATGTGTACATATGCTTTAAATAATGTCATATAAAGTTTCTCGAAAACTCAGTTTTCTATGAACCGCATTTGGAGAAACGCCCCACCGCCATTTTCTCAAAAATGGCTCCAAATTTTTCCTTCAAACTTTTCGAACGGATAGTGGTAATAGCACTGTTTAAGACGACGTACAGTTCATTTTGGAATATGCTTTTATTTTTTTCAAAATTACACAAATGTAATTTTTTAAACTATGTCTCACTCCGTTAATATGCACATTTTCATCGATTTGTATACATTATTACATTTGTGAGTGGAAGTGCTTCAAATGGTTTCAAATGAAGTTTTTCGAAATCTCAACAGATTCCTGAGAAAAAGAGTTCAAATTTCGAATTTGAAGTAATGCTTAATCGCCATTTTCTTAAAAACGGCTTCAAATTTTTCAATGTAAATTCCAACCTAGGACGAAGATTTACTCTTCTTTAATATTTTTGAATGTATATTTCGGTTCTACTATTAGGAAATCAAAAAGTTCAGAAAATGTAAAAAAAAAAGGTACTTTGGGTGACGATAGATGGCAGCTGGCAAGAGGTTAGGGCAACACCGTAAAGTCAGTCCGCACCAAGGAAATTAGAAAACTTTACTACGAGAAAGTTTGTGCCATTCTGTAGCACCTCTAATTTCTTTAAAGTCTTCCAACGAATGGTGCCAATTGCATTCTTTAATATAACGTAAAGTTCATTTTGGTGTTTTAATTTGTTTTCTCAAAAATTACACAAATGCATTTTTTTTAATATCTCTAATGACGTTAATATTTCCAGAAATATGTATACATTATTGCATTTGCGAGTGGAAGTGCTTCAAATGACTTCAAATGAAGTTTTTTGAAAAGTCAATAGTTTCCTGTGAAAAAGTGATTCAATTTTCGCATTTACAGAAACGCTTAAAAACCATTTTTTTAAACGTCGCCAAATTTTTCAACGAAAATTTTCATATAGGACGAGGTTTTACTCTTCTTTGATATTTTAAAAGTAATATTTCGAAACTAACATTACAAATGGAAATATTGAGAAATGTTTTAAAATAAATGTATTTAGGGCGGAGATAAATGGTAGCCGCCAAGAGGATGGGGACCAGACCGTAAAACTAGCCCACATGAAGGAAATTAGAAAATTTTACTACGAGAAAGTCTGTGCCATTCTGTAGCACCACTAGTTTCATTCTTTAAAAACCTCAATTTTGCTTTCTCTAATACATACGTATAAACGGAGTAAAATACGTAGTATAGAGAAAGTTATGTAATGCTGCGGAAAATCAATTTCGATATTTCAACGGAAATACTCGTTTTGTGGTCCCTTGATGCCGAAAAGTGTTTTTTCAAAACGTTCCTCCGTTCGTCTGTGATCACTACTACCGCCTAAACCATGCTTAGGATTTTTTCAAAATTGAAGAATCCTCTGTCCATCTGGCTCTAGCTGAAGCTTTGAAACTTTGAAAAACATTCTTTAAAATTTGGGGGTACTTTACATTAAGCCCCTGGACATTTTCCCAATTTTCTCAAAAACTGCTCCAAATTTTCTCTTTAAATTTCTTGTAAGAATAGAGTACACTTACAAAGGTGACATGGGTCCGATTTTCACGGTTAACTCTGAATTTTCTAGAATTGAAAAAGTTTGAACTTTTTTTCGGCGTTTTCGTACAACTACAGAATTGAAGACAGAGATTTGTTCCTCAAATGAAATTTGTTGTCCCTAAATAGTTCTTTCATAAAATCATGTAGATTTTTTGAAAAACGTAGTAGTTTTCGCAATAGTGCGTGCAATATTTGCAATTTTAAGAAATAACAAAAACAACTTTTTTCAAAAACAGCTCCAAATTTTTTCTTTAATTTTTTAGGATTAGTGCCAAACTAACCCGATACGATGTCATTAACGTCAAATAGCTCTATTATTTTGTTTTCTCAAAAATTACAAAAATTTAATTCTTTTTGTCTCTCACACGGTAATATTTACATTAGAGATGATTTTTTCACATCATTATATTTATGGATACATGTGCTTTAAACAATGTCAAATAAAGTTTCTCGAAAACTCAACAGTTTTATCTAAAAATGAGCTCAAAATTCCGCATTTTCAGAAACGCTCAAACCCCATTTTCTTAAAAAATGGCTCCACATCTTTTCTTCAATTTTTTCCAATAGATAGTTCTATTACATTATAAATTCAATTTTTTTAAAAAATATTTAAATGCACATTTCTATCGATTGGTATACACTATTACATTTGTGAGTGGGAGTGCTTCAAATGAAGTTTTTCGAAAACTCAATAGATTCCAGTGAAAATGAACTTATAATTTCGCATTTACAGTTACGCCAAAACACAATTTTCTTAAAAACAGCTTCAAATTTTTCAATGAAAATTTCTATTTTGGACGAGTTTTACTCTCCTTTAATATTCTTGAAGTTAAATTTGGTTGTACTATTAGGAAAGCAAAAAGTTGGGAAAATGTCCAAAAAATGTACTTTGGGGGACGATAGATGGCAGCTGGGCAGAGAATGGAGCAAGATCTTAATGCCAGACCACACCAAGGAAATGAGAAAAATTTGCTACGAGAAAGTCTGTGCCATTCTGTAGTACCACTAGTTCTCTTATGTTCATATATTCATTATAGCCTGAAGATGGGGAAAAATCGTCGCAGAACAAACTCTGACTACCTAATGAAAAATAAAAGCTTTTAAGTAATTATGTGATTCTGAATTATTTCAAATAGATTTTTCAAACTACGGGCAGAAAAACGGTGGCCAAACTCATTAAAAATAATTGAATTGTAACATTTCAGTGAATTTTGTCGAGGGCACTGGCCATAATTTACCTCGGGATGCATTGCACCGCGCTACCGGATGCGGAAACGCCGAGTGCGCGGTGTGTGGACGGGGATACCGACGGCCGAGCAAAGCCTCGGGAAACGGCCTGCGTCGACTAAAGTCCTGAGGTCCGCACTTCAGCGTGCGGTAATGTGGTTGAGTGGTCGGGGCCGGAAAACGAGCGTTGTGGTGTGGATAGACGGCAGGTGGCTGCAAATTTTGGAATTGAGGGAGAATTGGCGTGTCTGAATGTAGCTGCTTGGGAAGGAGGTGCCATTGTTGCGAGATCATGTGTTGGTCGTTTGTTGAGCGAAATGAAAGGGCGGTGCGGTTGAATGTAATGATTGTGAATGTTGTGTGCCCCGGAAATATTACGGTTCAAACTGTTCCTCTTCTTTTGCCACTTGCGCGGTAGTACAAAAGGAGCAGGGTTTCGCCCTTCGCACCAATCAATGCCTGGAGTTCTGGACGCAGACCTTGCACGCAATGTCGAAATCCGTCCAACCCGCCGAAACCGCTATTTCGTTCGTAGTTTTCAAAAAGTCTTTAAGTGCTTCTTGGAGTGATTCCTCTTTTACTACGAATTGGAGAAGGAGAAGAACATACCGGAGTACGGGGCAGAACACAGGAGCTCTCCCCACTACTGGCCCTGGTGGGTTCAGTCTCCCCCCCCCCCCCGACACGCCGGGCATGGCCACGGAGGGCATGCAGAAACCATTGCCCATGTACGGATGTATGGTATGGATGGAGCGGTGTGGCAGAACGTGTGTGGCATGACTAGTAACTGATCTCTGGGAAAAAGACTGTCATAATTTGAAGGGTGGAGAGCTTGACAATTCGGGACCTGAGGGTAGGGAGGAAATGCCAGCTGCCTCGACCGGCATTTCCAATTGCGAAGGCGGCGCCCATGTTCTGACCAGGTCAATGCATCCACAATTTATATCAATTACTGCCCGTGATTCGCGTTGCATTTTGAAAACAATAAATGAAATAATACAACAAATAAGAAGAGGAAATACGAAAATCAGGCAATTCGAGCTCAAATCAAATTTAAAAAAATCCTTTCAAGTTCGAAAAACCCCGCCTGACACCAGACGTCGCGGTTGAGCCAGGATACCACTTAGGAAAAATGAACACATACAGATTTAATCATTGCACCCACCTGTGTAATGGTGTGGAGATGGCGACATTAGCCTTCTCTAATTCGTGCAATCAAGATATAAGAGAGGGTGGGCGCCTCAGGCGCCCACTTACATAATCTCGCCTACTCATCAGTAGGCGAAGATTGCTTACGAGAATGCTACGTGTCGGGAAATGTGTAGACACACATTGCCTCGTAACAATATCTACAGTGTAAAAAGGTTTCTATACTGTAATTATAAAAAATTAAAAATAAAATTTCTTGACGCTATTTTGATGAATGATGTTTTTGAGAGCATCCTTGAATTCGCATCTTATAAAAAGAAATGATTGTTTCTTTTCAAACCCATCTGTCTATTTATTAGCTGATAGAAATTGTTATTCATATTTATTTCAATATTTTACTTTTCTCATATTAAATTACTTGTCATTATTTCTGTATGAAATACACTAATAATAATAATAATAATAATAATAATAATAATAATAATAATAATAATGCATTACATAATAAAAATATTTTTCTGGCGCAATTCCATTCATCGCTCCCACTAAAAGAAAATTCAACCACTGACAAGCAATAAGATATTGAAGTTTGCAAAATAGAATATGCCAATTGAATCTTGCTATTTGAAGACAGATCTGACTGCGTGCGTATAGCGGAAGGTTCCATATAAAAATATTTCATTTAATGTGCTGTGAAATAAAAATCAGAAATGTTTCAGATTTTTTGTTTTGTTTTAATGTCAAATTGTTTTCTGTCCAATTCAGCATAGACTGTGCTTTAGATAAATAATGAAGGGCTAGCTGGACCCTTGCAAGTATCCTGCACTTTGTAAATCATTGTTTTTAAAGTGAAACTCTTGCTCTTTTATGTTATTGTTAGCATTTGTTCTGTAGAAGCAGCAATTTTTTAGCTGCAACAACAGCAACATTTACTGGATATTTCACGAAGTTCAAGTTTTTGTAGTGTAGCACAGAAGGCTATGTGAAAAGATTGTTAAGTCTCTGAGGGATAATCTTGGGATATTCTTGGATCACCATGGATGTTGAATAAAATTTTTGGATATCCCTATATAATTTCTGTCAAAAACACTCCTGTGACAGGTCTAAGCTGTATCAGTCATTTAAGATAGCACAAATATATGAAATACTACGCTTGGGTTTTGCCAATTAATTGTCACATTTATCAATTTTTTGTCTTTCCTTTCCATACTGAAACATCTGTCTGTTTTGATATCCTACCAGCAGAACCATTAAAAGTTTTAGGTTATCTTTAGAGAATAGACTTAGGGAATTAATTGTCAAAAGCCACTTTTTTGTCAATGAATAGAAACAAAATTATATATCTGTATATTTATTTTTAAATTAAATGTTTTGTATATGAATATAATTCATATTACATAATCAGCCTTAAACATATGCTTACTCTTCTTTTGCGTTCACACTTGTAGAAGAGGAATAGGATTTTTTTTTTTTTTTTAATTTGTAGTCATAGTCCATAAGTTGTTGTCAAGAGGACCACCAGGTAGCATCTCCGCGTACATGCCTCTCTCATACATGCTCCTGCGTCACTACCGAGTGGCCAGAATTGGGAAGGAATTAGGATAGGAGTAGGGTTTAGGACACTTCACAGGGGTTTGATTAGCCCTTGTGAAGCAGCCACTCTCGTTTTGTTGGAACAAACTTCACATGAAATTTGACAGAAATGGAGCCCGGACCTCAGTGATGAAAGGCTAGCAACTTCCCTATGAGACACGAGCAGATTGAGAAAGAATCAAAAATAACAATTTGGAAAATATTATTCCTATCTTAAATAATCTTATTCTTTCTTTTTAAAATTATCTATATCTTGTGATAAGTAAACACAGGGTAAAGTTCATCCTTGTCATTTCTGGATTCAAGTTATGGGATGAGACATCAAACTACAAGTGAATTTAAATGTTCAGTGTGGTCTGTAATTAACAGTGGGGTCTACTGAAGCTACCATAAATATTACTGCTTTGTGCATCAGAATGTGTAACATTTCAGACTTTCATAAATATTCTAAAACTTGCCTCAGTTACTTCAGACAACCTTTGTTTCCAATGTTTCTTCATAACTCAAGAATATTAGTGACATAACTGAAGAATATTATATCATGACCACAGGTCAGAAAGTGATCACACATTTACAGAATTATTGTTAAAAATTCAACTTAGCAACAAATTGGAAAGCTTGATGTGCAACAGTTTTCATTCAAATATACTGATGAGAAATATTCCAATCAAAAATATAAAGTGTCTGGCAGAGTTAAAGAATATTTTTGGAAATGAAAAAATATCTTGGAGAAATCAAAAGAGATGGGAAGAAAAACTAGGATTTGTCTATTAAAAACATTCAGTCACAATGTAAGAACAATATGCCAATGCATAGAATGGTGTTTTCCATGAGTCTAAATAGAATATATAACTAGACTAATAATAAATATATTAATTGGTATGAAAATTGTTGATTGTCATATAATAAAAGAGATTTTGTGTGGCATGTTCTGTTATTATTTGAAAACATGTATATTTTGAGGGAATAACTACGTAGAGGTTGTCAGGTCATGACATACATAGTGCATCTTTTTGCTCAGAGTTTGGTGTATAAATTGAAGCAGATCTACAGTGTGTTTGTAATTCATAAATATGATATTAAATACATTAGTATAATAAAAATTTGAATATTTAAATATGAGTAAAGGCAGAATTATAACTTGTGTGAAAACTCACTATACTCACATTTTATTATTGTTTACATATTTTGATGTAAATTAATTTTACGAGAACACAAACGAAAATATAGTAAATAATAATTATGGATATTAGCAACATTTGAGCATTAAAAGTTCAATTTCACTAATGGGAAAGTATATGAGATATGAAAGGTGGAAACAAAAATTTAAAAACTCCCAAATAGTTGCCACCACACAAGAAATACATGTTTTAGACTACAAATTAAATTGTTTGTGAGTGCGTTGTATTCTACCACAGTTACCATTAAGACTCAAGAGACCAGCGAGTCCCAAGTGAGAGAATAAAACACATTGTTTTTGCTATTTTGAGATTATATTTTAAAAATTGAAAAATGAAACTTCAACAACTTTTATATCTTCACTTTTCAGGCTCAGAAATTATTAACCTAATTAGAAGTAGACTTTGTTTCATCAAACAAATAGCAGAATTGTTGATTATAAATTTCAGATCATCAAGTTTTCCTAATGAATGCACAGCTTGCATCATCCTCTTACCGGTTTCTCTGACTACAGCTTAGCTGAACAATCATTTTCTGGGGGGGAAAAGCTCACCAGTTCATTATACAGTATTGAAAACTTCTTCATTCCATTAAAGTAAAGCTACTTCTGTTATTAAGAAAATGATCAACTGCATCTAGAAAAATGTGGAGAAACAAAAAGGGGGGAGGGGGAAGGGCATTATCACCTGTTGCCCCCAAATTTCTAGTTATAGCCTCAGCTAACTATTTTTTAAATGTTTTTGTAACAAAAGAATGATTTAGTTCAGTAAAAAAAAAAAAAAAAAAAAATTTTTAAACCCTTTAAGAAATACAGAAAATTCTAAAATTATATACCTTACAAATTAATTTCATCATCCAAAAGGAGAGGTTTAAAAATAAATAAAAACAGTTCTTAAAAACTTATGATACTTGTATATTTAACATAAGACACTTCTCAAAATACAATCCCTGCAGATCTAGCTATTGTATTGTACGGTCTCACATGCATCAATGATATGTAGTAATATTAAGCGCACAAAATATACAAAAATATAGGTATGACATAGATATGTGCGATGTGTACCCCTCTACATCCTCTTACCATGAATAGGGTATGCATGTCGTTACACTGGTAACGTTTAGCACATCATACATTCAATTACACCACAATTTATCACCATATACATAAATTGCACGTTTTCACACACTGCTTATTTCAAATTTACTACAATTGACCATATAACCCTGAAATAACTCAGTCCCTGAAAAAGATCAAAGTCTTATGGAAGCTTGTATATGTTACCTTAATTAGTTCTGTAAAACATTACTGGTGAAGTAAGTCAATGTTACTGATGACTGAAAACCTTAGAATAGATGTATTAAAACTTCTAATCTACCAGTGCAGCATTTGCATACATCTGTTGGTATTCTTATCATATAATGTAACATTTCATGTCTCCAAATTTGACATTTATGATGTAACACTGCACTGTCATTGGAACATAAGGAATGTTTTACTACAGAAAGAACCCGTACTAATTCAGCATCACCTTAGAAGTGTATATTGACTTTAAAATAAATAAAGACAGACGTCAAAGCTAAGGAATTCAAGAGAGTTACCTTCTATTATAGAATATAATACATAGTCAAAGTCATTGTATTTCCTTATATAAGAAGCTGTGTTCTTAAGTTTGACAATATTATTGGAGAAAGAATACAATATTAATTTCTCCTGGCACAACTTCATGTCACAAACTTTCACAATTCAGTGCCTCTGTGTATTAACAACTTTAATTGGACCCTCATTACATACTCAATATTGCTGCATCAAAAACAGTTGTGTTCAGTGGTGTAACAAGACAAGATCCTTGAGTCACAATTTAAACGAGACTGCACTTTACTAGACAAACTCCAGTTAATTGAGCTTTATCAGTTTATCATTAGAAATAAAATATTTCATTTTTATCCTTTTAATTAAGCAAAATTAAGAAGTAATTAAAAATTTATTTGATTGCAAGTATCATTAATAAAATCAAATAATGGAGTTTGAAATGTGATGCTTGTGAAATTGATAAAAATCATAAGTTATTGTTCCTCAAAAACAATTTTTCTAGCTTTGGCAAAAATATTTTTTTTATGTGATTCCGACCATCTCTTGAGTTGACCTGTTTGAAAATTTTGTTAATTAACAGTTAAAGTGTACTTTAGCTTGGTCATTTTACTTGAGAGTGCTATTGTTGTCATAGTTGTTTTTTGTATCGTAAGAGATTTTTTAAAGTACACAAGTAAAGAAGTCTATATCATTGGGAAACTATCTGTCCATCCTGTCTGTAGTTACACCACTGTCCAAACTACACGCAAATGTGAGAATTTATTCTGATGAAATATATACATTTCAATCATTATCACTTCAATATTTATCTTTTACCCCGGCAAGTTAATATTTCTATTATACAAAATGTGTCACAAAAAAGCACACAAACACAGAGGACATGCAGAGGAGATGAAAGAAAGCAGTTTCTGTGAATGAACCCTAGGTCTAAAAAGTCGGTGCTTGGTGCTAGATTGCGTCCAAAAAAATGACTCAAGTGTGTCAGTACTCCAACTTACCAGGGAGAAGGACTTTTTTTTAACAGATGAGCACCCAGCTCCAACCTCTAGATCCAGAATTCACCAACAAAAACTGCTTTCCTTGACCTCTTGTGCCTGCTCTCTGTGTTTGTGTCCTGTTTTATAAAAACACTGTAAAAAGCAATTGAGCTATAAAAAAGCTCTTCCCAGCCATTGAAAAGTCTACAATTTTCCAGTCCATCTTTCAGGAAAAAATTCTTCCTTTCAGTTATTCATTTCATACAAAGACAATTAATGCAATCAACATACAAAAACAACAATGCAAAAAACGATAACAATACAAAAATATTTATACAAGGTCAACATTAAGCAAATTGTAAAAGGTGCTTGTTAACCAAGCCAGAATTGAAACGTGCAATACTAAAAGTTTTGAAGTTCCTACTTATAAGTGAATTGGAAATAAATTTTTAAGTTTCATAGAATAAATCATGGAAGACTACAATAAACATACACTCCCAATATAAACTAGAAAATTTCCAATTAAAAACAATATTATCATGTTTCAAAAATAACAAGAATAGTCAGTGAGAATAGTGAGACAGAAAAGAACTACGGTTAACCTAAAGAAGAATACTAATTATTCTACTTCTTCAAATGAGAAATATAGTTAAATACATTGAAATAATGATTTTATCTAAAAATACAAAGAATTAATTTTATTTCAGAACAATTGTAAATGGACAAATGACCATCAAGTTGAAATAGATCTTAATAGTCTATCAAGACACAGAAGAAGAAAACAACAATTTGTCTCTTTTATAAGGGGAAGATTGCAGCCTTCCAGTGGCAAAAATACAAGTGTAGACTGATTCTACCAATGAATTTCAGTTTACAATCCAGAAATTTATAAAACTTCAATCTTTCAGTATTTTTGACAATATCCTCTCAAAGATTATTTTTGAAGAATATTAAGAATGAGGACATTTTAAGTCCATTCAAAAATTCAGTTTCAAAAGTTCAAAAAAATTCAAAAGTTCATGAAACAGATCTTAGCAAAAAAACAATAACAAAAAATCAAATTCTGGGGTTAATAAAAATAAAAATACATAAAATTTCCAATTGTACTATTTTTTTCAAAGCTATACAAAAAATTTTTGCACATTATGAACATGTGTATTATCATGCAGATCCAAAATATAATTTCCAGGAATTGTCATATGAAAAATGTTAAGAAAAATGTTTTCTTACTTCCCTACCCTACAAAATGTTTTAGATTAACAAATCTACAAACAAGAATCACTCAACTCTGTCACTTTAAAACCAATTACTGAACAATTTTACTTCACCTAATGTCTGGCTCAAATTGTAGTTCAAACATTGCTGCACTAGAAATCTAACAGATGGAGAATACTTTATTCAGTGAGTTATGAATTAACATTCTAATAACTGTAGATGTAGAACATCCAAAATTCCCCAAACACTAAAAAATTACTACAATTATGTGTAGATTATGTTTAGGCATGAATCCAATGGACCCAAAGTTGAAAGGTCCTCAATCTTCATCACAAAAATATTCAACAAATTGTTATTGATTTGAGTTATATTTCACTTTAGGAATAAATTCTTAATTGAACTTATTGCATTGTAAAAAATTGGCTTCAGGGAATTAAGACAGGCCCAAAGCACTAAAATTGAATATTCCCACTTACTGATGGTATTGAAGAACATTATTTAACATTAAGGCACCATTTTGGAAAACTTGGATTTCATGCCTCTTAGTCATCCTAATTCAATCGTCCATCTCATACTAGTTCAGCATTTTATCTCAGACATACAAGGTTCAGTAATCTCACAGACATTTTCCACACAAAGAAGTAAATTGGAGACAGTTTGTTGCCATATATTTTGTTAAAACACACTGTATAGTGTGAACCCCCAAAATTTCAAAAGGATAATTTTAAGACACAGACATTATCTTAATCCTAAATTGTAATAATATAACAAAAGGAAAGAAGGAAGAACAGTAGATTAGAGACATGTTAAAATCTAGTTTGTACTGACAAATTTTAGGAATTTGAAATTTAAAATATTACAGTAATTGCAGATTTTGTTAAAAAATATTGAAAATCAATAATCTGTAAGTGGGTGTTTTGATCACTGTCAGCAATTACATATATATATATATATATATATATATATATATATATATATATATATATATATATATATATATATATATGAAAAATTTCGATGCAATATATTTACAAGACAAAATGTTAAGGTACAATGAATTGATTTTGATCCCTTGGAAGTTCTGAAAGGTTTTTAATATTTCTTTTAATTCTTCTTCTACACCTTCTTGATTACAGTTTTCATAAGACGGTAGTTGAATAAAAGG
This sequence comes from Teleogryllus oceanicus, assembly GCA_964035755.1. Taxonomy (NCBI): domain Eukaryota; kingdom Metazoa; phylum Arthropoda; class Insecta; order Orthoptera; family Gryllidae; genus Teleogryllus; species Teleogryllus oceanicus. The sequence continues at coordinate 241,481,604 of CAXIVR010000001.1, forward strand.
TAAGTAAATAAGTAAATAAATAAATAATAAATAAATAAATACATAAATATGATAATAAATAAAGCATCTTAAGATACTTTACTTCATTAGTATTATCATCCTCTCCTCAGCTGTTTTTTGAGTTCAAGCTAGGTATTTTGCTAGCACTCCTAGTAATTCATTGTTTGGGAACAAGCCCATATAATGGCAACAATGCTTCTCCAAGAGCTTCAAATCGTACACCAATGTAAATTTGTACTGATATGAGATGGTCAATAAGCGTTTCTGTCTTTCTCTTTCCACACATCAAAAAAGTTGAACAAGGCAACAAAGACTCCTATTATTTATATAAAATTTATAAGAAAATACATGGATAATAATCCTAAGACTAGGAAGATGACAAGGTGAGAGTTTCAGCAAAGTATTTCAATGTCAGCCTTGGAAAACCAGTACACACACATATTAAAATTAGCAAACCTTCTAAGAAAAATACTCATATAAGAAATGCTATACTGCTCAGAACCTTAATTTCCTGAATGTTATTCAGGAAAATCCACATTTGTAAAATACTTGTTGATTAACACAAGAGACATCTCACAAAGACTTTCACATTCTTATGAAAAAGTTAAAAAGGAATCAAATTCAATCAAATGTATATTTCCTTAGTGAAGTTAAAACAAAATCTACACATATTTCAAATCCTTCACAAAATTACAGTTTCCCACCCACATATTTTATGGAAATGGATATATACGATATGTGTGTAAATGGAGAGTCTACAAAAAGAAATGTTATTTCTACTTCACATCAAAGTGAATTAATTCTTTGTTATTACAAAATATGTCAAATGCCTTGCATATTTTGTGTTGATTTCTGAAATGGTACATACTATTTATAGATGATGACAAATATGTTAATAATTTCACTTCAGAATCTAAGTAGCGTTTGTTTTCCCCTCTACAATTTACTACTTGCAAACACAATACTGTGTTATCTTCAGTTCTTTGACAACTAAAAGCAATATTTTCACACAATTATGTTAGAAATAGAAACATTAGAAATAAAATTACTCTTTACCCAGAAAATTTCATGCAAAGATAGATGCCACTGAATCCACTTGAAAGTGCAAATTCTCATACTTCTCTGCTATTCCATTTAAGAGTTTACTTCCTTTAATGATTAGTATTTACATTAGCAGGTTCACACAATGAAAACCAATTCACTAAATTATCTGAAACCTTCCTGCCTCAGTAATATGTATTTCTACCTGTTACACTTTCTCACACACATGCATACAAAATACTTCAAACATTCATTTTCTATGTTTCCTTTACCCCTTAGCATATGATACAACTTTGGAATGACAAAATGATTTTTTTCCTAGATAATATAACTTTAGGAGAACCCCAATATCCAAGAAATGCATGCAATCAAACAACCAAAGAAAGAGATGGGTAAACATATGCATAACATATTAGAAAAGTAGGGTGGAAAACTTGCTGTTAGAAGAAATTGCTGAACATTTCAGAAGTTTAATGTTATAGACTTAAGTTTATCACAGAATTTCTGCTAAAAAAAGTTGGTAACATTATGTTCCCCAATCTTACATTCAAAAGAGAGTTCTAACCTAAATCTAATAACAGGTACAATTATGTACAAATCATATATACATAATATTTACATGTTACAGTAATTTCAAATTTCACAACTGTGGATGATAAGAAGATTCTTCCTTGAATTTCACCCTGTTAGATTCTTGGATGAAGAATCCTCTTTTCATCCATAGTTGTACTATAATACATTTAGAATTATGCATTGGTATTTACTGTGCTCAAAATGACGAATCCCTAAACTCAAGTCCAATCTCTGACTAAGATTAATTTTGCATTGACTACCTTTAAAAATTATATATTGATTCCAGCAATGTAATGATAATTTTGTGATAAAAAATGCATCCCCATAAAATAAATAAGAGTGACAAAAAGTCTTGCCTGAAGAAATCATTTCAGGCATTGATATCTGAAGAGAGATAAGCTTTACCCATTAATCTTTCAAGTGTCTGAAGTCAACTTATTTTCTAAATTTCATTAGAGCTTATGCTTCTTACTGTTTCAGTCTCTGCCTCTAATACAGAATAATTAATGCTAATACCCTTCCTCAATAGAAAAAATTCATATTTCTTTCCACAGTGCACACTTGGTACAGCATCTACACACATTTAAATGACATGATCAAGTAGTTGTAGTGATTAGGACACTCAAACAGTTGTACAAAAAACATCAATTGCATGTGATGTCTGCACTAATTGATCAATAAGTAGATAACCACATTGTCCATTGGTTTGCTCGTGACACATTTTACATGTGCACAAAAATTATATTCATGAATCAATATAAGTTAAAAAAATTAGCTTAGCACCATTATGAGCCAACTTGCTTCACATACATCCATTACTTCTACTTACAAGTAGAACAAAAATGTGATTTTATGTAGGTAGTTATTCAACAAAATAAAAAGTGCTGCTGTCTCTCACCTCTGCTTTCAGTTTCTTATGTTTAACTGAAAGTGACATTAAATAGTAAACACAATGAGACATCAAATGCCTTATAAACACTATTTCATAACTAGCTTCAACATTCAGAATCTAGTTACCTTTAATTACTTAGAGTTCAACTAATATATTTTATTTTTATTTATCAGATGTTGCACTACAAAAGGAGTCAAGCAACTGATAAATTAGTTGAGTTAAATTGGAATTAACAATTTTAACAATAATAGGTATATTGTCCCATGACAGTCAGAAGTTTCAAGCCATATGTTCTGCTATTTAAATTGATTATCATCAGTGTATTTAGCAATCCAGTGATCACTTTAACTGTTACTGCTGAAGAGTTTGAAAGGAAAAATTATAAAATCTATTATTTGAAAGTTAATTTCTACAAGAATTTTCCATCATTAACTCAAAAAATGCTTTACAAAGCCTCACTAAGAAAAACAATCAATGTGGAGCATCAATGTGCACCAAAACTGAAGAGATTCAATATCTCAAAACTTATTATCATGTCCTTATCTTTATTCACAACAGAAATTTTTGCATGACTTATTACTTATCGAGGTCACTTATTTCTAATATCTTCTATTCTGAATTAATTACCATGCATTAATGTTTGTTTTTTTTCCAATTAAGAGTTTGCATTTCAAATTGAAAGAAATACCTCAGATAAAAAAATGTATGAGCACATCTAGTTCCATCTTTTGCATCTGTACATTAATAGAACAAGATTAAGTAAAATTCCAACTCCAAACAAAAAACATGGCATACATTATTATTTATTTAGGACACTTATTTCAAATATCTTCTATTCTGAATTAATTACCATGCATTAATGTTTGTTTGTTTTTTTCAATTAAGAGTTTCATTTCAAATTGAAAGAAATACCTCAGATAAAAATGTATGAGCACATCTAGTTCCATCTTTTCAATATAAACATTGCATCTGTACATTAATAGAACAAGATTAAGTAAAATTCCAACTCCAAACAAAAAACATGACATACTCCAAATAACTTGCAAGTTAGCCAAAACTCCAAGTGTTGACAAAGAGGAGTCTTAAATAATATAAAAAAATAAGATGCAATGTAAATCTACAATCAATTTGCTTCACAGCCTGGGAACAATCACATTCCTTTTAAAAAAAAAATAGAAAATGCGACAAATAAACATTATCTCCATTTGTGTTCATAATCAACTTCACACACACACACAAATTATTGCATTTCACAGCATGTAGTATCATCTTGTCTGCCTACAAACATCAGCACCATTTATCATATAAAATTCTTCACAATCAATGTGAATTAAAGATGGCCAGGCAGTTGTGATAACAGTCTTGGCAAAAAATCAGACTATTGCTCCATTTCTCCTGTGCAAAAAAAACAACATGGAAACCACAAATTACACCACATCAAGATGAAAAAATACAAGATTTAGTTTAAACTACAATTAAATATGTAATGTGATTAACATAACAACACATGTGGTTAAGATCACATATCAATAAATGCGTTGTGATTAACATCTGTTATAGGAATTTGAATATTATAAATTTGTCCACATGAAAAGACCCCCATTATGATAAACAAAAATTATGATATACAATGTTTCAATTCTTTATTGTAGTTCTCATCAGATATATGAATCTGTTATAATAAAAATGTGCAGCTTACAATATTTTTATTAATATAGATCCACTCTCATGAACCTTATGATGACTCCAATAAAGAGTTGACACATTGTATACCCAGTGCCTGACTTTGATTTATGTACACCCTAGGCTGTCAAATGTTTTAGCGCCCTTTTAAATTTTTTTTGACAAAAGTTATTTACAATATTTTGAATTAAAAGATGTTGTATGATATTTGTAACCACTGTAAATATTGTATACATAAATAATTGATTGTATGTTTGCAATTTTTTATAACATCAAACATTTTTGTCAAAAAAATTAAAAATGTAAGGTAATTATAAAAGAATTTTTGTGTTTGAGTATAATTTACATTTTGTTACAAAAAATTTGGTTATTTAAGTCAAAATAGCATTTAGATATACATATAAAATATACGTTGTCATACGGTATCTTGTTTTCTCGCTTTAGTCTCTGCAAATTTCTTAACAGTTCATTCAAACTCTACGCATCCTAAAATGTCATTTTCTATGTATAACAGAGATAATGCATTCAATGTGGCTTGTTTAAGACTTGATCTCAGATAATCTTTACATGCTATATAAGCAGAGAAAGATCGTTCGTCATTTGCATTTGTCACAGATATCATTAGAGTCCTAAAATAATCTCATCATTTGGAAATTTATCTTGAATCAACATCTTTAATAAAGAATACCCTCCGAATTACCATTTTCTAAACCCTTTTTTCATGAAGGTGGTTCTATATTTCCATACCAAATGAGATGGCCAACCATTAATGAATCAAATTTGGATATCAACTGAACACAGCCTAAGAAGTTTCCATTTTGTAACCAATAATCTTATTGATATTGAAAGAGACAATCCTCTTCATGCTAAAAATTTCAGTTTCTTCAATTCTTTTCAGGACATTTCTCCAATATTCCATTTTATTTTTGTGCTGTTTTACAATTGTGAATCCACCCTTTCGAAAACTCCAGATCTTCATACATATTTTCTCCAGTCTACATACACATAACAGTCTTGATGTTCAGAACTGTTATAGTTGAGAAATGATGTTGCTATTTTTCCAGTCATTAAGCTCTGTTGTAGTGAGCAAAGTAGTAGTTCCACCCTATAACTTGCAAGGAGCACAAAAGACATGTCCAGTAGATGGCCAATGTACTAACCATAACCTTTTGACAACTACATCATCTGCCATTGTTTTTTAAAAATATGATTTTGATAAATATTGACTTTGATCTGCATAATGCCTTTTTGATGTAGCAAAATCCATGTCATCATTTTGCTTAAATCCATCTTTGGCTACATCATATTTCTCTGAAACCACCGTCAACGTTCCACTCTTCTGGGTTGTTTGGAATTGTATTTAATTAATTAACACTTTCTTTATATTTTTATAAATTTTTATAAGGTAAGTATTTATACAGACATTTTTATAAGGATTTTTATATGGAAAGAAATATTTCTATAAAAACATTCAAAAGTTCTCCTTATGAAATTTTCAACCTCTAAAATTCGTCCACCGCCAAAAATTGTGCGCCCCAGGCTGCAGCCTACCCAGCCTGTTCGGTAATCTGGCACTGTGTATACTATCGTTTCAGTATATCATATTAAGTTTTTTTTTTTATTTGATTAATTTTATAATATAAAATTAGATATGGTGTATAAAGACTCTAATGAATAAATAATTAAACATTATGACACAAGCTAAAATGTAATATTCTCCTATAATGGGCTTGGGGAAAGTTTTATATTCTAGGCATTATTTTTATATTGAAAAGGTTGTTCTTAACGTTTTACAATGCCATGTTAATTTCCCCAAATGATATATTATTTTAAAGAAGATTCTAGATTACCTAATTTACTTCAAATTGCTCATGATTTTAATTTAACACAATTAACATTGTGGGATTTCTAAAATATTTACATGTTTATGAGAAGCTATTTAGGTTTAAGGTTTTCCACCAGTAGAATTTATATCTAGTATCTAAACGTTTCTTTTAAATAACAGAGGTCCATTTGTAAGAATTAGGCCTACAAAAATGATGATAATAAATTACATAAAAACAATTTAAACTGCGTTGGAAGAATAAAGCCATATTTCCATATTTACTGTCTAGAAGGGAATAAAGAACCACATTTGCTCTGCAGATGACTGGAACACGGAACAAAAAACCAATCTAAAATGGGGGTCCTGCACCCAGGAGCAATTTACATTTCATTGCAAAAATCATAGCCATCTTATATTTTGCATTTAATCTGCAATTTAATAAAATTCTCCACTAATTTCCTTGTTATCTTGAAATAAATAAATAAATAGTCCAATTGATGAATGAATATTATATCATGAACTCACAAGGAAAAACCGCTAAATCTAAAAATGTAGAAAACGATATTAAAGTTCAATGTTTTTAATAAAGAATTAACATGTTAACTTTTATGTATTATTTAAAAATTTTTCATTACAATCTGCTGATAAGGTTACAAAGTATTTGTTTTTTCTCTTAAAACTGAATACCATAATTATTATTAACAATATACAAAACAAGCATATACAAACCATCAGTATGATGAGCGGCTGGAGGAGCCTTGTGATGCTACGGTATTGACTGGAGGATTTGAAACCTGAGGGGTAAGATGAGGTCTCTTGTATCCTTCACTGACAAAATAAGCATGGCTCAGGGCATTTGATGCACTTATTCTCTCGGCTGGATTTAACTTTAGCATTTTCTGGAAAAATATTAACAAAAAAATGAAGATAAAATTTAAAATTAAAAAAAAAAATTGGTTATTTTTTGTCAGGAACTTCATATTTATATTAATAAAAGAAGTTTAATAACAATGGAATAATTGCCAAAACCATTAAATTTTGGAGGTTCCATCATATTATGCAAAACAAAATATGATAACAAGCATAACAAGAAAATATTTCAGAAATATTTCTACAAAAAATTGTCTCTGATATGCTTAATAAACACTAGAGGAACACAATAACAGACGTTTCCTTGTAATTCAAGAACAGAATACATAAAAGTACAAAGAAAAATATTAAACTAAAAATTAACAACTCTTTAAATAAGAGTCATCCTTCATTCCCTCTGAATTTAACATAGATTTTAAAATGAGTATCTACAGGAAGAAAAGCTTTCTCAAAACCATTATAAGAAGAGAGATGCATAGAATTTTCATGTCTCCATTAAAACAAGAAGCTCAAATTAAAAAAACAAAATCCAAAAATTTCGTTTATCTCTCTGCATATATTTCTTATGGGCATTAATCACACTTTCATCATACCTCCATTAGATCCACTCCCAGGTTACAACACGTAGGCACATATACTGCAATGTTAGCTGGTGGTCTAGGAGTAAAGGAGCTCCAAGGTAATGGGGAGCTCTCAGGCCAGTCTTCCTGTCTCAGGGTACCAGTAACTCTAATGAACAGAAATCAATTCATACTTTATTATTTTGAAATTAAATTTAATAAAAGGAAAAGGATAGAAATTATTAATACCGATTTGAAGACGTGCATCAACATTCTTAACATTAACACAGCTTGACTTCTTGTTGGTGGGAAGTACACAACTGCATTAAAAAAGGAACTTGATAAAAATAAAAAGGAAGAAAAACATTGCCTTGGCTTTCAGAATTTGCTAGCACTCCAATTGACAACTGACATTCATTCAAGATCTTGATAGTTAATAGGTGGGATCAGAATCCCAAAGGGTTAATGAGCCTTATGCAAAACACGCTTCATTCAGATTCATGGTGGATGTGGAACTACCATTTCATATAGCTGAATTACTTTAATGAAATAAAACATAATTATGAAGAAACAGATCAAAGAGGGTGATTTGATAGCTTAGGTCAGGGTGCATTTTTGGACAGGGTACTGTTTGAGTGACAAACCAAACATTATGACACCATCTTTTGGCATTTACTACAAAATACAAGATTATTTATATTTATTCAACTGAATGTAATGTGTTTTTAAGGGAAGAAAATAATGAGAAATCTGTTGATATTAAATGAAACATTTAAAAAAATCAATATCTCAATTTAAAAAAGCAGCTGTAAAGTTTTAAAGGTTGTTTGAAAATGTTTTCTTAATAGTCACTAACAAAGAAAACTTCAGCCTTTTAATTGATGACAATGTTTAAACAAAATTTTAAGACATTATTTAGGAACCTAAGACAACAGGATTAGCAAATACAATCTTCCCTTGAATAAGATTGCAAACATTTTAACATTCTGCTTTGAAAGTAATCATCTTCCAGAATGTTATTCCTTGAGTATTTTTTAACACATCAAATATCAGTTCTTTGACAATCATATTAATTATTACAATGTGCTATTACAATTGGAACAAAAATTTGGATTAAAATCTGTTTCTCAGTAAAATGTATTCAAGATACTTTAGAGATAAAAATACATTTATTAGATCTGTATTAGAACATTTTGTTCGAGTAATTTCACATAACATGGATTTTTCCTGTTGTGATTTGAGTAACTTAATGTAGTAGTAGAGTAATAAATGATCACAACAAAGTATATTAGAAACAAGAAATTTAAAAAAAAAAAAAAAAAAAAAAATAAGAAAGGAGAATTTACAATAGATTAATATTTATACTGAAGGTGAATAATCTACTATAAAGTTCATGTTAATATTCTCACAATATAACATTAAAACATTTGCCTGGTTTTATGAATGTCAACTATAATAGGGAGAGTAAGAGAAACAAATACACAATCTTCATAATCTAAGTCAACATGGATTAATCCATATTAACTAAAATAAGACTGCATAATTTTTCAGACTAAAGTATGCTGAAATTTTCTAGTTTTCTGAGCTGTCACATATTAGTCTTATTTTAATAGGATTGGCAGAGGTTTAGCTTGCTTTTTTGTAATACATCATAAGTTGCAGGGCTCTTTTCTGGAACACATTTTCCTGACTTTTTCTGATTTCCTATTACATTAAAATTGTATTTTCTAATAAATTTGTAGGGTGTTATGGAAGAAAATATTAAGTAAAAGGAAGACTTTGATACCAACCACTAATTTCACTATGCATTAAATAAAATTAACAATAACAGCAAAGCAAATAAAACCAGTACAAAATATAACATTGAACAAGAATTATTTTAAGAATAATATTTTTTTTAATTATCCTCAAAAATTCCCTTGTCTTCTAAAGATTTTTATAAAAATTCCCAATTTTTGTAGATTTTCCAGAAGGTGGACACCTTGAATTGTCTTCAACATATAATTTTCTCAAATTTTGAAGTACTTACTCAAAAATTTGATCAAGTTGATTTGCTTCAGATTTTCCCATGAATATTGGTTTTAAACGGAACAACTCAGCAAACATGCAGCCACAGGACCATACATCAACTGGTGTGGCATATGCCTGAAGAAGTAACACTTCTGGAGCACGATACCATAAGGTCACAACCTAAAACAAAAAATGAAAGCACTCTAGTTCATAGAACATTTGATATGAAAGCATCACACTTGCGCTTTAAAAATAACTTAAAAGTAGGATTAAAAAGAAGATACCTAAGGTTATGTACAGTATTATTTTCAATTTTATACTAAAACACAAACATTTTTTACATCAATGATTTACAGTTTCCTCTGATTTTCTTGGCAGGGAACAAGAAAGTGTCTAAAAAGCTTGAAATAGTATATTTTTTCTCACAAAATCCCTTATGAAACCCTTTGAAGTTCACTCGTATTGACAATATTACTTAAATAACCTCATCGTAGGATCAACTCAAAAGGTACATTCTCAAGTTATACCCCTATATATGTACACGACATCCATGTACCCCACATTGCAATAAATAAATAAGCAAATAAACAAATAAAAAACAAACAAATAAATAAATAAAATAAAAAAGTGTACAGAGAAAGAAAATAGTTGACCTTACATATTTTTCTAGGTACAACCTCTATTCTATCAAAATGTCCTGAAACAAATTTGTAGTATATGTACACTTTTCAATTACTCCCCTCTCTCCCATCAAGATTTTGTAACTAAGTACCCAACCTCCTCCCTATGCAATAGCAAACTTATTATGATAATAAATAGGGAGAGGATCTTTATGTCCTATAAAATCTTGAAATATGCTTTTAAAAATATGCATTTATGACCTAAAAATTCTGAAATACACACCTTAGTATGCAATTAAAATTAACAATATTTAATTTTCTCTATAAACCTTTCTTGATAAAATTCAGGAGAAGCATGCTTGGAATGAAAAGTTATATTTTTGTGCAAACATAATGTAATCTACCCTACTTTGCAAGAGAAATAATTAAATAAATATTCACCTTAGTGAAGTACACTGTATATCTTGTATTTGTTCTGAGTGGTTTAAAAAATATATTATCAAGAAATATACTACATTTGCACAAATATTTTATCATCTATACAAAAGAAGAATGCACACAACTGGGACAAGCTCTTTCAAATCAATGAACACTCACAAATAAATATATTCTATGAAAATATGAAATGTTTTATAGATGCATATCTATATTGTAGCATTGTAACCAAATGTCAAGAAATTTCACTTAGCTCTGCACTAAAGCAACGGACAAAAAATGCAGTCATAGAAATTCGCTCCCTAATAATAAGTCCTAAAACTTCGTGAGATTACACAAGATACAGAAGGAATAATGCTTTCTGAGATAAAAATAATACCACAGGCCTGACAACCAAATTAATAAACACATTTTCTGCCTTTCTAAAATTCAAACTACTGAAACAAGTGTTTCATTAGTTTCAATAATTCAGTAAAATAATTATAGAGAGTTCTTCAAGATATGTATATTCACATTAACATTTTTAATGCAATGTAATATTGCTCTGTTTGAACAATTCTAATATTGCTCATGATGAACTAGCTTATCAAAACTGACTAGAGAAACAAGGAATAATATTGACAAGAATTTGGACAGAAAAAAGAAACTAACCAGAAGGCAGTTTGTAATGCTCTTGTCTCAGAACTGACATAACATGCTTTGTCCTTCCCTTCACCTTATCTACTGAAAATCTATCTTTGTGGAATGCATAATGCATGAGCTACAATGCTTTATTTATCACTGAACGACTGATATCCAAGAAATATTACTCTCAGTACTGGATTTAAATGTCCATCAAATAATGGTTAGACTTTTAGATTTTGATTTACAATCTTAATAATATTTCATTTAGCTTATTCATACAGCTATTGACTGTTCTGTAAAACCTCACAATATTTTTTTCACAAAATGATCTCCCTTATTTTTACTATTATTTTCTATGAACTTAATGACAAGTAAGATATTTCTTGATTTTAATATTTCCTTATGTGAATCTCCATTATTTATTTTCTCTTAGAATAAAAACTATGGATCATATGATCTTTTATTGATAATTTTATACATTAAATTCAGTTAACTCACTGAAACAAATTCAGGAGTTTTTAAAGCATGCAAAAACACTATTGGAACTATTTTATAACTAGTAGTATATCAATGGGTCTTAATTCTTGTTATTGAAAAGGAAGACAATAGTTAACATCCAGTTATGCATTATATTACATTTTAAATGCTATAAATAAATAAATAAATAAATAAATAAATGTATCTTAAGACAACAAACAAATCAAATATTAATAAATAAAAAGTAATATACCACAGAAGTAAGACGCATTTCAAAGTCATAGGCTTTTGCGAGACCAAAATCAGCAAGCTTGACTACTCCACCAGATGAAATAAGCACATTTTGAGGCTTTAAATCCCTGTGAATTATACGATGACTGTGCAGGAAATCAACACCACACAAGATCTGGAACATAATTTCCTAAAACAAAAATAACATAATTTCAAAATATATTTTTTGTATCAAAGAATTTGTTTAAATCCACATGAGTAAATAATTTATTACTGTTTTCTTCATAGATTTTTAAATATAGAAAATTCAAGAACATTTCCATTCCTCATTAACGTTTCCCCTAGGCATTATGATTTTGTTGTGACAAAATTATTCTATAAAAACAACTGAATGATAGGATTTCAAATATTTTATAAATATTTTTTTCTAGGCTAAATTCCAAAAAGAGCATGACTTCACTAATTTGAAGAAGTAGAACCACAAATGGACAAAACTAGTCCGTTTTGAAGACAGTAATCATGTACATCTTTGGCTTGATCAAAGAAAATGAAATCTGGAGAAGCCAAACCAATGCAGAATTGAAAGAACTATTCAAATCACCCAAAATAGTCACATGCATTTAGGTGAAAAGACTGGAATGGTTGGGTCACTTAATTTGAATGAACAAAGTGAATGAAGAGAAGGACGTTAGAACGATATACATAGGGAGCATGGCCGGTAGGAGACGAAGAGGTAGGCCTAGACTAGGATGGAATGATGAGATGGAAGAAGATTTGAGAAACGTAGGTGTTAAAAGATGGCAAAGAAAAGTAGAAGATGGAAGAAATTGGGCTTACAATTAAAGTACCAAAGGCGAACTGATGGAAGAAGAAGACAAATCATGCACTTAATGAAAATTTCACTTCAAATAATTTTACTTTCTTGCTAACAATGTAGTTATGTTGTAAAGAGAAAGTATTGTAATGTTGCCATGGAAAGTGTCGATTTTTTGACAGAAAAACTCGTATTTTGGATCCTGGATATCAAAAAAATACATAAGTCATGCTCTCATACGTAGAAAATTGCTTCCTCTAAAACGTTGTGTTGTCAAAGTCCATGTTTAGTGGGTTCTTTACACTGAAAAATTGGTTTATGGCAAAACCTCTGTCTGTGGTCAACACAGCACCTAAACTATTTTCTCCATAATTGATATTTCCTGATCGATCTGGTCTAATTCCAGGCCCTGAGAATTTAAAACGAACTTTGATTTTTGAACTTGAATTTTACTTTGATTTTTAAAGATACTTTACATATTCAAAATTTTCTCAAAAAGGGAGTAAATTACACTAAAAATGCGCAGGTCTCGTTTTTCATGAATTCTTTGCATTTTCGAAAATTTCCAAAGCTCAAAATATTTTCGGCGCCTTCTTACAACTACAATATTGAAGATAATGATTTTTCCTCAATGGATTCTACTTTTTAAACAAAAATATTTTTAAAGTTCCTGAACAATTTTCCGAAAATACGGCGTCGTATAATTTCGTGCAAATTTCCGTGTAATAAAAGGCAATTCTAAAAACACGATTTTCTAAAAAACATCTTAATTCTTTTCTTTAATTTTTTTCTCAGATAGAGCAAAGTACGCTTATGAAGAAGGCGCAGGTCTGATTTTCGTTGAACTCTCTGAATTTTCAAAACTTGCAAACGTTAAAAATGTTACAGCCTCTTACTACAACTGCAACGTTGAAGATATTTTACTTTTCCACCTTACTTCGTAAGAAGATAAAGTATTGAGCGCTGGAATTCGGCGATTTTCCACGAAAAAAAAATTGCCCGGCCCTGGTAACGGACAATTGGATAAATCTTGTTCCTATATGTGTTCCTTATTTAATAATTCTTATCTTATTCCTAAATTACATCTATCACGTTGTGTAGTTAAAATCCGTTTTGTTGGTCCTTGATACCGAAAATTCGATTGATGGCAAATCTGTCCATCTGCCTGTGTTCAAGGCTAGTCCATAAACCGTTCACACCATTTAGATATCACGCTACAATATTGAAGACAGAGATTTTTTAATGAATGAAATGTTTTTCAAAAACAGATCTTGAAATAAAGTCATGTTGTATTTTTCGAAAATATGAGTCGTTTTCGCGTAATTTTGCGAGAAATATACGCAATTTTAAAACAATTGTTTTCTAAAAAAAAGCACCAATTTTTTTTCTTGAAATTTTCTCCTCGTTGGAATCAAAGGGCAGTAAAAAAGTCTAACTAATCTCGTTTTTTTGCAAACTCACTGTAATTTCGAAAGTTTCAAACAATTAACAATGCAAAAGAACAACATTGAAGATAGAGATCTTAAATGAATCTGTTATAAAAAAATGTCATGTACGATTTTTAAAAAACGAATCGTTTTCTTGTCATTTCTGATTAATGTATTGCAATTTATTTTTTTAAAAATTCTCAAAAACACTCCACTTTTTTGCAAAATCATTTCCTAAAATTTAGTAGTGTGCTTTTTTTCATTTCATAAATAGTTTTCTTAAAACTGCCTATCATGTCTTAATAAAATAAACAGCAATACTGAAAAAATTCAAAATACATACCTTGACCCTCGCCGGAGGCATGCCTGGGGGAGGTACGCGCTCCATGTAGGAACTGAGATCCTGATCGATATGCTCAAAGACCAGGAATAACACCAGCCTCTGTTCCTTATCTACCCGCTGACCATAGCACACATCGAGCAACCTGCACCAATACATCAGTTATTTAGAGCAAGACATTTAACTGTTTTAAAATAGAAACGTCAAATAGAGCTACACAGCTATGCATTGTCTTAATAAATTACACATGCAGGTATTAATTCGTTCTTCAAGCACTCAAGATATAAGTTATTTTATCATTGACAGGTTATTTTAATGTTGTAGTAGAATCATCTACTCAGACCCTTACTCCAAAACGAAATTTTAAGTTTAAGACTTCCTACAATAAGCCTTGAAGATCTCGCGGAGTTGGCGGAAGTGAGGTTCCGCATTTTACAAGGACTTGGCACTAGAAGGAGTTGAAGATAGCATCACACTCTAGCTACGAGGATTCAACCTTACTCAAACCTCATTTCTTTGCGAAGTTTATATGCCGGGGATGATCCTGATATTCAACCTTCAATCATTCCCCAGGGACTGAAAAGCACTGTAAAGGACTCAACGAACAGTGAAAGAGGTTGAAATCGAAACCGTTCAGGTCGATCGGCAATAGGTGCATTAGATTATTTTGACACTCCTACCGTCATCCAACGGAAAGGATAGGCATGTAGTACGAAAGTTCCAGCTCTGCACTACTGTTTGAAAGTTGCCACCTCTGAGTTAAAAACGGTCAATTTTTCGTAGTTCAGTGTTGTTGATAAATGTAATTATTTTTAATAAATAAATAGAATAGTTGATTTCAAAGGAAATCAAATGTAACAATAACTATGAAATATTAGAATTATTTCATATCAAGATAGAACACCTTGCCTAGTACGTATGAGCAGCAGGCTATGCAGAGTTCACGAGCAAATTTAATTAAGAATATACCGCTTTCATTTATGCATACTCCCATGTTCTTGCCAAAGTTTAATTTCCGCTTCCATGTACTACATATCTGCCGAAACATGTGCTCCGTTGAGTCAGTGCCTCGTCTGCAGCTGACCGTTCGGCGGCACGTGGCTGAGGCGACAGAGGAGGGAGAGGGGGGCCCGGGAGGAGGGCACTCACCAGACGTCGTCCCCTCCCCCTCCCGGACCAACGAAAGCTGCGAAAGACGCGCGACCGGATTCCTGGCGAACAGATCGCGGGTTCGGTCACCGCCCGCATCGCCCGGCGCGGCGAGGGGGCGGAGGCGCGGGGGCGGCGCGAGGTGCCTCTTTCTCTTCTCGACGTCCCACCAGACGGAACGCTCCGCTCCGCGCCGTAGCAGCGAGCGCGCCGGCTTTCCTCTGGTTTTCTCTGGGAACTAGTGATGTGGCATCGATGACTAAACAACGGTGTTTCCAAATATCGATGATCGATAATAATACAGCGACCAAAAATTATATTTAGGGATGTTTTCTAGCTGGTTTAGTGACATCTAACATCAAATTCGTACGCAACAAAATTCCAATTGACAGTGGCCCATTTTATTAATTTATAATTAAGATTTACACGGAAACAAAGTTGAAAAAGGTTCCTCCGTGTGCAAAATACGAGGACAGACGTAGAAAAAACAAGACGTCGGGGTTGTCGCGGACGTGAGATATTCTTGCTCGATAAAGGCAGTACAGCGTTCGTTTGGATTCAGCACAAACTGACAGTGTTTTATCATCTATTATTATCTTATATTTTCACAATTACAAAATTTTGATTATGGAAATTTTTAATTCACCAAACAAATGTTTATTAATTAAAAAAATAATTCACAAATGTTAAAAACACAGGCTTTAATATATCGATGTTTAAAACATTGACGTTTCTATAAAAACATCGGTTTGGAAAACATCGTCATCAATGTTTCATCCCTACTGGGATCGCGATTTAAAGGCTGCCCGATCTTCGAAGAGCTCCTGGTAGACAAAGCTGGTTAGCGGCAACTTTTCTTGGAGTTCTCCCTTTTTCCTCTACAACTCATTCCACCATTTATTCCATTATTCATAACATTATTCTCCACTCATCTAGTTATCATCTCTGGTATTTGTCTGTCTTAAGTTTCGTTTACAAAAACACAATTTTATTACGTGTAGATGGCCATTAACCATTCACATTATAATCTATATTATTGCTTTTCAATGCGCGCAGAAATTTAAAGATAACTATGCAGCTTCGGGCCATGTGAGGGGTCTCATTTTTTCTTTAGATACCTAGGTTCTCGGGAAAAATTAATATATATATATATTACTAATTTCTAATGTACACAGAAACTGAAAGAAAACTACGCCGCTAGATTTACGTTGAAGAAAAAAAGAAATATTCCGCCCATTCTTATATTTAGAGTACAGCTTACGTAGTATAGAGTATACGTTGTAATGTTGCGGGTAAAAACGGCGATTTGTCTTTCTCGCTCTTACTTCGTAGGAAGAGAAAGTATTGTAATCGTAAGCCGGAAAACGGGGAATTTTCGACAGAAAAACTCTTATTCCGGGCTCTGGTAACGAAAACCTTGATAAATCGTGTTCCTATAGATAGTAAATTACTTCCTCTAATTTACCACACGTTGTGTAATCAGAATCCATGTTTTGTGCGTCTTTGATACCGAAAAATCGACTGCCGAGTGATTGGCAATTGTCTGTCTGTGGGCAACGCTAGCGTCTAAACCGTTCAGCCGATTTCCCCCAAAATTGATATTCACCAATGGATTTACTGAAGCTCGAGGAAATGCGAGTTTGAACCGGATATTTTAATTTTGGGGCTACTTTACATGAAGTCTCATTCACATTTTCAAAATTTCCCCAAAAACGATTTCAATTTTTTTATTAAACTTTCTTCTTGAATAATGTAAAAGACGCTTAAAAGAATGGCGCAGGCCTTATTTTCGTGGGACTTGCTGAGTTTTCGAACATTGTAAATGTTTGAAATAATGTGAGAAAGTAGGTGATGTTGTATCACCACTGGTTTCAACATTAAAGTGGAGGCGACAGCTTGAAGAGCGTATGCCAGCTGATCTGCCACAGCCTAGCGCGCACCTGATGCACTCCGGCCGCCATCCACCTCACGCGCCCAACATTGGGAAGTCAGGCTCATTTAACACCTTGCGCGGAATGCGCCTTCCAAGAATAGAAGTCTCCGGGGGCCAGGCGGTGGTCGGCAGGTCGTCTGCTTCGCCAGAAACACAATCTCTTGCTTCAGTCGTAACCTCATCTTGTTCTTGGCATCGCATCTTGGTCATGTATACTTTTCGCGTGGGTCCTGCAACCCTCTCTCCGTGGATTTGTCGAAACTTACACAAGGGAGCAGGCACATTTACATACAAATGTTTTGTAACACATATACCAAGTATTTACATTGATCAGATGTCGATATCACCAGTACTCAACAAATATTCCACACAAGAAGAATGTCACGGAATAGAGAATAGCTCGCTCTTAGTGAATGACAATGTTTAGGAATCCGCACAACAAGAAAACAGAAACCATTCACCAGATCTGTCAGGCATTGAACAGTTAACAGGGTTAAACATTGGATAATTAAAAAACGATTCACATAATCGAAAGTCAGGAATTTACGAAAAGTAAGAAATCTTGAATCCGTAATACGTTCCAAAATGTTGAAATGGTTTTAAGAAAGCAATTCTTAAGAGATGAGATGAAATAGTAGATAAATAGACAAGGTTGAATTGTTAAACGCAAGTACACAGGTAGATTTTAGTCATGATGAAGTGTAGAACGTATGGTAGATTAACTTGATAGAGAAAATTGTACTTCGGAAATTATCAGGATTTGTACTTCCAAAATTCGTGCGCTGAACTGTGGGTAGAGCTAGTTGGATTATTTCTTTATTTTAACACATATCATCTATATCTAACACTTATGATATATAACCAAAGAACACGTTATTTGAAACAAATTAGTAAAATTGTTATCTTAACTAAGAGGTTCATGTAGAATAATCTTAGCGATAAATAGCAACTGCATGTCCTCACATTCCATCTACACTGTCCATTTTCACCGTCTGCAATGAAATGTAACTGTCCGCCTTCTCGTCGTCGTAGACAACATTTTGAATGTTCCAGGTTTGATCATGAAGAGATGTTTTTTAAAATTCGTATTGCTTTTGCACCTCTCGTTATATTGTGACATCCCGGACTCTGACCCAGATCTCCCGGAGCATGGTTCATCGATTACGTCCACGCATCAATATTAAGTTTCTCAATGCATCAATCGAATTACTTCAATACTTATCACGGCTTTTTTTTTTCAATATGGACTTTTAACACTGACTCGGCGATCGAATATTCCACATATTAATCTAAAAAATGCAAAGGAGTCATTTAATGAATACCATACGGAACGAAAGTCCTGTATCAAATAAAAATTCCTTGAGCCATCGAAGTCAAGCATCTAGGCCACTAATCCGGGAAGCTACTAGTCTCAAGGTGACTCGGAGCTCCTCGTTCTCGCTTGACAGACTTTGCGGCCGCATTCCAGCACGGTGTGGGACAGTTTCATAGGATGCTTCGCATTCACCGAGGAATTCATGATTTTTATAGGGATTAGTAGTTTCTTAGTCATACGAATTTTCACACTCTCAAAAGTAGCTTCGATAAGGGTTAAATTGGCTGTAGGCTTTAATGTTTTAGGGGAAAAAACTCTAATATCAATTTTTAACTTTCCACACATACATGGGAAACCATCATCCTATTGAACCACATCTACATTGCCTACATTTAAAATAGTGAAAGAGAATTTTACACATTTTCTTCCAACTAGACAATTAAACTGACGGCAATTCAATTTGGCTAAAACATCATTGCCAGAACATTATTCCCATAAAAGCCCTAAATAAATGTATTGCAAGGAAACGCCTGATTCATCGCCCCAACATAAAATATGTATTTATTTTTTCATCCCCCAAGATTTCACGCAGGAACTACCATTAAAGGTTTACGGAACAAACATATTTGTCGACTCCAAGACAAAGCATTTAAGAGACAAGATGAGTTATGAGGTAATCATACATGCACCAAAAAAGAAACGTGGAGAAAGAGATGGGCAAATATGGCTACGTTCGATTAATGATCTCCAAATTATCCATTGAATTGTAGACCGGATATGGAGACTCTTCCAGTCTTCTTCATCTCTCTCTTCAGGCAGGTGGTAGGTATTAATATTTTTTTCCGTTAGCTTAACCCATTTTTCTCTCATGCACCCCTTCGTGTACAGTATTTTAATTTCCTCTCATGTCGCCCCCTGTCTCTCGACACCGAAGCCCGCACGCCCTTCCTCCCACCGAGTGGTTGGCGCGGCTGTCAGTGAACCATGGTATTTCCACACTCGCCGGTCGGATTCCGGCGGCTTGCACCCGCCCGCCTGCCGGCTCTCGGCTTCTATCCTCCGCGTGTTTTTCGGGGCCCTCTAGGGAGCTGTTACGCGGCACATACGTCGCCCGGAGAGGAGCCGTGACCGTCCAGCAGTGGGGCAGTAACGGCCCGGTAGCGATGCGGCAAAAATTCGCCGGTTCGCGAGAGCCGCGCGCTTGAGAACGTCCGGATCGGCGCCGTGCTGGGCCGGGCCGGGCTGGGCCGGCCGGTACGGGCAGGCGGGAAAGGGGGGGGGGAAGGGGGGGGGGGGGGGGGGGCGGCCGGCCGGGGGCCGGGCCGCAACCGGGGAGAGGGAAAAGAGCGCGAGGCAGCGGCGGCGGCGGCGGCGGCGGCGCGCCGGAGGGCACTGGCCCCACGCGGACTGGCGAAAAACGGCGTCGGCGAAAGCAAGTGGCCCGCCCCGCCGCCTCCGCCATCCGCCGCTGCAGCCGACGTCCTCCTCATGGCTGACGTCGGCTTTGTCTGCCGCCGTCCTCTACGCTGCTGTCGTTGTCACCTTCTCTTCTCCCGGCGTTTCCGTTGCCTGCGACGTCGGCGTTCTCACCGTCGTCAACGTTGCTATAGTTACCACATTCATTCCATCCGTTGCCTTGTCGGCGTTCCTATCGTCATCTTTGCGTATGCTATCGTCGTTTACATTAATGTGAGAGTCCTGAAGACTGATAGTCCGTCTTGTACGATGCTCCTTTAAAGGAGGAAGGACTATATTGTTTTTCTATGTCGCTGTAGCATTTGTGTTTGCTATAGTCGTCCACTGTGTTCGTCTTTGTGTTTGTCCTCCTCAACTACTTTGCGGCCGATGCCAGTTGATGCCGTTTTCCCCGCTGTCTTCGCCTCTGGAGAGTCGTCTGTGCTGCTCCAATAGCCTTTGTGCTATGCTTCCCTTTTTCTAACGTCTATGATGTCATTGTAGCAGTTACGTGGTTTTATCCTATGGCCATTTTAATTCTCTTTATATACTCTACACTCTATAACACATCAAGTGATCCGCCTGCCGAAAGTAACATTCAATGCTACCGGCTTCGACACCATTGCTCTCTCATTGCCACCAGAAAATGTCCATATCTATACATTTTTAAACAGTATTACATTAAAATCATGCTTTTTCGCAGAAAACAAGAAGCAAACAAACAAAACCCCATTCGAAGAAACGCCCAAATTTTACGGCCGCGGAGTATGTTTTAACAGGCAAATCGTTTCAGATCAAATCCATGTCAGAATTTGAACACTACAGGTGTCCTGCAATGTCAAATTGACTTGGCACTTCGTTTTGTTCTTCGAAGATTCCGCCGAGCGCCGCCCGAGGAAGAGAACAAGCCGTGTTAAATGTACCAAATGAAGTGTTACTTAATTAGATAATTGGCGCCTCAACGCGTCCCATTGTGTGGGCGGGCGCGTGGGACAGGTGTAGTCCTTTTTTAATCACGAGCGCTGAAGACTGATGGTCCTCGCCCGAGGCAGCGAGCGAGCGCCCGCGCGCCCCTCGTGGCGGCTGGGCCGCCGGAGCCAGCTCTTTAACGCCTCCCCGCGCGCCCGGACCTAGGGCGCTGGGTTTCGAGTTGTGGAAAAGGAGCAGAGCTGGCCCCCTTCTTTTTAATCTCGCCAGGGCATCTCAGAAATATTCGAGTAATTCAAACTGCAAATTGTAAATGCATGCATTTATTTACCATTGGAGGAGCAAACATTCAAAAGGTGACATGTCCATTTGGCAAAAATTGAGTTCTTCTGTTGTTTTCACCTAGAGTTTTATTTTTTAAAAAAGTGAGATGTCTTACAATATATTAAGTAATACTGTATTCGTTGAGTTAAATATTGTGTTGAAAAGTGTAAAATTTGTGCTCTATTTTCCACTTTAATATTGGCAAAGAGGGAAGTGGACATGTCACGTTTAGAATGTTTGCTCCTCATTTGAGGGTCGGATGAATCCGATTGTTTTCAGCTAGCCGTGTTCCCAGGCCTGGGCCCCGTTTTTTTTTATTATCCACGCCTGGGGGTCAAGGAGACATGTGGCGAGCATGATGTATTCTCGTCACTGTGTCTAGCACACTTTCCGTGCCTGAGATTTTCTATCATCACACACCAATAAAAAAACATGCTATTTAGACGTATGAGAAAGAAAGCTACAACTTTATTTTTGGCCCGACCGGGAAACGAACACGGGCTCGCGCCAAGGGAAGCTAGGACGATGTCCACAAGCCTCCCGAAGGGGTACTTCGAATTAACCAACAAATATATTTTCTTTGGTAGGGCATTCAAGTATACCAATCGTTGAATCCCGCGGATTTCAGATTTGAAAACATTTCATTATGTCCTTTTTAGTCACCTGAATTCCAATGTGATGTTTCTGAATGTCTTGACTTTGTGCAAGATCCTAGTCTCTTAGCAGTTCTTATTATCATAGTAGGGGAAATATTACCACTAACTTCTTTTTATATTTCAGACAATAGAGAATATGATATCTGACTTAATTAGGTTCAGTAGATTTTATCAATCCCAGAAATCTTAAATCGTCTTTGAATGTTCTAATAAAATGTCCACATTTATTAAAACGACTATTTTTTTTATTGAATTCGCTATCGGAAAGATTCACGATTTGAGGGATACTGGTTCGGTTCAAAATTCAGAAAAAATAGGATTTGCCCGACTCCAATACTTTGAAAAATTTCCTTTTCCACTTTGCGAATACTTTTTTCCCCCTCGAATGTTGAAATGCGGTACACTCCAAATTTCGGCAACGAAACTGCAAATGTGCAACATGTTATATGAACACTACCGTCTGTAAAACAATGTTTTTTTTTCATTTACTAGGCTCACTCTTCTCCCCCAAAAAGCAGTAATACTCTTGAGTGTTTCTTTAAAAAAATGTAATTACAAATTTCAAGAAAAAACTACTCTTGTAGTAAACCAAAGTTCACAGATTTATACTCTATTTATACACAGTGTAATTCTCGAAATATTCTTTTTAGCGTCGTGTCCGTCGGGAGGTAACCAATGACGGAACAACTGATATACCAAACGTCAAATCACTTGTAATCTAGATATTATGATATTATGTAATGCGTGGTTTGCCTTTGCACCCCAAACGATAATCGCATCAGGTTGACAAAAACATCACATGCCGGTTTTGGACACTACGATCGTGGATCCATGTAAAGCAGTTGTCGCCGAAGCTGGTCGGCCTATTATCGTCAAATGTATTGATTATAACATTAATTTACTTACCAGTTGTATAAAAAGAAAGTCGTTTTTACTACAGTGTCACTAAAACGCATGATAATGTAGAAGTGATGCAACAGAAGCTAATTGAAAAATGTGCATGAGCACCCAGAAATCTACATCCGGGAATGTGCCTTGTGACTCCGACCTTGCCGCGTCGCGGTTGAGGCGACACAATTCCAGTGAAAGTAAATAGCGAATCGGCGTAGAGTGGAGAGTTAGCACACTTCGAATATGTAGAATGAGTTATTGTGTCAGCATCACTTTAACTCCTTGACGACTGGCTGTTTGGCAGCTTTTCATGAGTTTCGACAGTCATATATTCCCGATTATAATGTACGATGTACTAGATGTTTCCCAGGTCGCCAGAACAGTTGCCGACGACCAAGTAGACAGCTACATTTCGCAGTTAATATCAGGTAGATCCTGGAATAATTCATTTCGCTTCCACTAAAAAATAATCAACCGTTTAAGTGCGGCGTTTCGAAATGTTTGCTAATCCAAAATTGTCTGCTACGTATTCTTTTGTAAATACATGCAGGAGCGCATTTTTGCATGTGGAGATAACATGGTAAATGATAGGATTGATTACTTGACATATCATGCACGGGGTGGTGACGAGCTGCTATTTGTTACTTCTTTCATCTCCCACGTCCTTGAAGTCAAAGTCACAAATTTTAACAAAACCATTTATGACACTCCTCCATATTCTATTATCTATTTGCTTTGGTAGTAACAACATGTATTCTATCCCGCAAGTTCAGAGAGAAATTGGCCCAAGTCTCTAGTAACAAATTCTGAAACCTGTCCTTTTAAACATCTCTTGAACAATAATAACAGCAAAGACTAATAATAGTAGTAACAATAACAGCAATAACAACAACAACAATAATAATAATATAATTGTCACCACCACGTCACTTTCTTTGACCACCACGTCACTTTCTTTGAACAAATTTAATTAACAACAATAATATTAATTCTTTAAAAAGAATCAGACGTGGCTCCATAACCAAACGGGACGCCGAGCAAGCTTCACGAGGCAGATGATCTAATTCCTCCAGAATTAGAGGCTGAGCAAGCGTAATGAAGAAAGAGCTCGCCACGGAGAGGACGGTGGTATATGGGTTAAGATCCCCGGGGCGGCGTCGCTCCGGGAAGCGTAAGGCCGTCCGGTGGCTGTTAATGACCTTCCCCTAGACCTACATTCCAAGTATGTGCGCCCTATCTCCATCTGGCGCTTGAAACGGGCGCGGAAAGAGCAAAAACGCACGTGGCCCGGGGGCGAGGGCATACCTGCGCGCGGCGGACGGCGAAAGACGCACCGGCCGCCTCCAGCCACCGGCACCAGGCACCAGCCACCAGCCACCGGGGCCGAGCCACCCCGGGCGCCGATCGGTATGAGGAAAAGGGGGATCGCAACCGACCGCAAGGCGCCATTCGCCGTCTATCGGGAGCCGGTGCCGCGCGGCGCGGCGTGACGGCGGCGGGCGGCGGGCGAGGGCGGGGCGGGGCGGGGCGGGGGCGGGGCGGCGGAAGGCGGACGCGGCCGGCGCCCCGGCGGACGCGGCGGCGGAGGTGGCGGCGGTGGCGGCGCCGCCGCATTCCGCCGCGGTGCGGGTTTCGGCGCTGTGGGATTCCTCGGCGGGCTTTGAACCCGCGTCCACCCGTCCCGCAAGGTCGGCGGCGGCGGCGGCGGCGGCAGAGGCAGCACCCACGGCGGCGGCGGCGGCATTCTGCGGAGACGACGGGGGCGGCGCGAGCCGGAGGAGCAGACGCCGCTCGGGACGTAGGCGGCGGCGGAGGCGACGGGGCCCGCACGTGGAGCGCACGACCTCCTGGAGGACGGGCGCTGGGACCGGGACCGGGACGGCGACGGAGGCCGACGCGTCGCCACATCGCATTGGAGACGGCGGGAACGGTGGCGAAAAGTACGGTTGCCCGAGGGAGTGCGAACAAAGGGTTCAGTGGCCAGAATTAGGGTGCACCACTTTTTTTCAAAAATGAGTTACGAAGATAAACTCAAGTCAGTCCTCCAGTGCAAAGTCTACCAGCACAGAGCTGCTTGCACAGAAAACTCTGTTTTTCTAGTAAAACCATGTTGAATCATATTTTATTTTGGACGAACGTTTTTTTGTTATAAAGGACGGTTCCCCGAGGGCATGCGAACAAAGGATTCCGCGGCCGGAATTAGAGCGTACCCATTTTCTTCAAAAATGAGTTACGAAAACGAACTGTATACACTCCTCCAACGCAATGTCTACCAGCACAAGCAGCTTGCTTGGAAAACTGTTTTCTGATAAATCAATATTGAATAATATTTTACTTTGAACATATTTTCACAAATTCAATTAGGCACTTATTTTTTTAATAAATTTAAAATTTTATTTAATTCGTTCACGGTACTGGTGGCAGCAACGACCAAAACGGATACTGAAACTGAAAAGTGCAGAGAATTTGAATGTAAACTATTTCAGGAAAGTAGATGGTAAATCTCCAAAATGGCTGTAATTAGCGATCTATAAACGAGGGCACAAAAACTAATAAAAAATTCGACAGGACAGCGAGTGATGCCATGATATAGTCAGTAGATAGCGTCGGAAAAGGGCGCAATAAAACATTGAGAGGTTTCAATGACGATATTGGAGTCGATGGTGAAGACCAAAGTATCATATCCAACAAATGGGTCCAGTAGACGAAAGGAATGTGATTGAGACCGTAGCGCTAACGGATTTAATGCAACAAAGGCCTTAATCCAGTGTTGCATGTACTCATATTAGATGCGCCGCGAAACACACAAAAAAGCTATTAGCATTTTTAGAAGGAACGGTTTGGATGTAAAAAAAGGACTTCAAACTAGTAGGACACCACGTGGGCGGCCCATTTGAATGCTCACAAAAAAAGGTTTGATCTTTTTACTACTTAACTGTAGCTCTTTGCTCAAAATCGCAAATAATCTTCTTTAACGAACGCAACGGTGCATCTAATACTCACACGTGCATCCGGGCTATATTCAGATGCCCAGTTCGATCTCTAAAGAAGGTCGAGTCTAATGAGGAACAAGCCAAGTGTGACGGCCAGATAGCCCAAAATACTCATTTTTGCAAGAATTAGCGAGTAAAATAGGAAGGATTTAGGAAATTGTTCGTCAATATCGTAGGCGATTTTTATTCCGGTGAGCGGTTTTTCTTTTCTAGCCACGTCCGTCGCCCTTCGGAAATCTGCGATGGTAGGTCCGGCTTTGATTCGACGTCCGGCGCAGGGCGAGATGGGGTGGGTGTGGGGTGTGGGGGTGTGGGGCGGGGCGAGCGCACGACCTCGCGCTCGCCCGTGCCGCCCCGCCCAGCTGCGCCCAGCGCCACGCCGCCCGGTGCGCCGCCTCCCTCCCCCCGTCGAGCAGGTCCTTGCTGGGGCCTGACTTGGCTTCGCATACGCCTCCGCCGAACCCGCTTCCGACAATCTCGTGTCCTTCGTAGCAACCCGAAGAAGGTGAGGATAGGTCTAAATAGCAGGAGCCCGCCTTAAGGCGTGTAAAATTACTATCGTATGAAACCAAGTGCAATCGGACGGCTTGCCGCCCCTGTGCCCAATATTCATGTCAACCTCGTTTCCTTCCGCAGCCTCGAAGGTGAATGCAAGAACAATGCCCTAAAAATGGACCACGGACCGGAGCGATCTTTCCTTTCTCATCATTAGCCCTCTCCTACCCCTTGCACGAACGCACGCACGCACGCATGCACACATACACACACACACTTACAAGCAATAATACTATCACACCAGGTGGGAGCTTGTCCCTGGCGGTGTCCCGCTGGAAGAGATACATCGAGACAGAAAATTCCGCGAGGTGATTTGTATGTTGCCCCAGGATAACCGTTCCAGCCACCTGCCGGGATATAGCAATCGCCACACTTATGGAACTAATGACCGAAGTAATTTACGCGATCAGAATACTCGCTTACTATGTGGCCTACGACTACGCTTTCCCGCCTCCCCTTCCCGTTTCAAACGCTCCTACCTTCCACCCCTCGCCTCTGCGACTCCCCACTTCTCCGTGTTCTGGGTGTCGACCAGGCTCCGTCGTCTCCGTCGTCTCCGTCTCCGCTAACTCCGCTTTTCTCAGCTTGTGGCAACCAGTGTTCACTCTGATTCTTCCCCCTCCCTTTGTCCCCCCGCCTTCGGCAACCCCTCAGTTCCCAATTTACTCCTTCGATCTCGCCTTTCCTCCCGCCACTACTTGCCAGATTGTGTTTATCGCTTCCGTCATCCCCTTCTCCCATCGCTTCTGTTGCTTCCTCCTTTATATCGGCCTTAGCCGCCGCTTTGTCTCCCTTCCTACCCGCTTTTGCTATCCCTCTTTTCTTTCACTACCTTCCTTCACAGACGTTGCCTTGCATCTGCCGCGATTGTGGCCACGAGTTCTCCGATTTCTCGGGGAAGTCAGGTCTTCAGTAGCCCGTGGGAATCGGAATAAATCGAAAGCTATTATCTATTCAGTAAAAAATTGTGACATCTTTTAATCTTTTCCAATTACGTTTTCCTAACTGGAAGCTTTTTATCTTAGATAAGAAATAACAGAATAGAGAAATGTAAAGATGTTTTGTTATGATACAAGCTAAAGAAATTTCTACAATCAGTCTCAAAGAATATCACTTAACATTTATAGCAGCACTGGCATATGTGATTGTCAGTTCCTTTTCCACAAGAAAAAAGTCCATTCTTTCGGAATGAATTGACAATTGTGGGCTTCTGCCAATGAAGGTTACTTTTAATTCAACGAACATGAACAAATGCGCATAAATAAAATGCACTATATGAAGCAACAGAAAAATGTATAAATAATGTTAAAATTAAGAATTGCAGTAAATAAATAAGAATAATCACGTGAAATTTCAAGGTTAGCAAAATATCGCTAATTTGAGAAAAATATATTTACAGAAAAACATTTCGAAATAAATGTTACAAGAAAAAGAATCAAGATATAAAAGAATATTATGTAGACCTAATATAAAAATTAACGTCCCCTTGAAAGAGGTTTAGGATCGATGGCGGTAGAGCGAGTTGCCAGTCTCGTATCATTTAAGAAGATTAAAATTCTAGAACTGCAGAAATCGTAGAACAATCCAATATTCGAATATTAAAGCTCAATTAATTAATTATCTGGGATTGGGACTCAGGTGGAAATGCATAGGTCACACATTTCAGATTTGGAGATGTCAGAAAGTCAGCGGATGTTTTAAACATCGTTCATCTCGACCAAAATCCTGATTTTTGAACATTTCGTCAGATATGCCGAACAAAGAAATATGCGAAATCATTCATTTCCCACTCATTGGATGAGTTGCCCATTTGCCCTTCACTTTTCAGCGATCGCAGATAGTCTCCAGAAAAAGGGAGAAAGTCTCTACTTTGATGCGACGATCCGCGAGGAAACTGAAGACGAAGGTACTAAGGTTCGGAACGTTTTGATATACGTGACACGAACTGTACGTAAGTTTGTTAATGTCAGATATTTATGCTGAAGGATGAATTACTTAAAAAAAAAGAATCAAGAATCCTTCCGATTAAAACAATTCCAAAGGCTGCATTTCCCCCTGCACCAGGCGCCTGGCACTGTGAATCATGTAGTTTGGCCAGCGACCAGACCTACTCAGTGCGCAGTCGTGCGTTCCGGCTGCGCCACGGTCAAGTGCACGGGGCTGCCAGCAAGGGGCATTTGCAAGTATCAGTGGATTTCAGTTTGCTTATGACTGGATGACTGGGGGGGGAGGGTCGCACGTTTCGTTTATTTACGAGTTCACGACCATTCACCTGATTTTTCGTTTTTAAACGGACGCAAACGGTCACAGGCGGTCGGCAGAAGACAGAAACGGGGAAGAAAGGAAGATGGAAATTTGCTTGAATAAATTACACGCGGATGACAATGCATGTACGAGCAGAATGAGATAATACGCTGCGTTTCGCTACACCCGCATTAATAGCCAGCTTTCATGCTTCTGGGGAGTCCGCCATTCCTGTATCATGACGGACTTCACGCAGCGTTGGCTACGCCCGTGGTCTCGTCTTGGACCGCCGCCCGCCTGGGAATCCCGCCGCCGCCGATCGCCGGCTGCTGCTTATAGATGTCCTGCTTGCGTTCCGCTGCCAAGATGGATGCGGGCAGAAGCGCGACATTCACGCCGCTCTTTTCTACTGGAGCTGCTAATTACCGCAGAGGCCTTACAGCATGTCAAGCGCCCGGCGGGAGCGGGGGCGGACATCGTGGGACTATTCGCTCGTGCGGATCACATCAAAGCGGCAGCAGAACCGGCCGGTCGTTCCGGGGGCGCCAATGCGATCTTGCTTATTAAAACTACTGGTGCTACAACACCATACACTTTCTACAGTAAACCCTCGTTAGCACGTACATGCTTAACACGGATTTCGTCGTAGCACGAACAAAATTTGGGTCCCAGCCAGGAAGCATAGTAATACGAATATGTGATAATCGGACATGAACACCGATTATTTCGGACCCTTGGGATTCGTGTTAACGAGAGTTTACCGTATTATTTGGGATGGTATCGTAATACATAATATTATAATACTAGTTGAACACACAAAAATGTTTCAGGCCCGCAAAAATATTTGTTCCGGCTGGTTTTGGAACTCCAAAGCGTAGACTCCCCACTTCACGCTCTATTCATTACACCACCTGCACTGATTAGCACTAATACCCCCGACCTTTCAAAATGGAAGTTGAACTTATACAATTTTCGAAATTTCAGAGATTTTGAAGCAAATCCGACCTACGCCATTATTCAGCGAACTTTCAGTAAAACTTCCAAGCTTTCGAAAATACTAAATTGCCAGTTCTAAGCTCCCGCCCGGTCTTCAGACTCGTGCGAGAGTGTGGCTTATCGATTTAGAATACAACACGTAATACGTTGCGAGTTTACACACTAAACCTGTTTTAAGCGCTGTAATTTTCGCCAACAACGACAACAACAATAATAAATATATAAATAAATCTAATAATAACAATAATATTAATTATTATTATTATTATTATTATTATTATTATTATTATTATTATTATTATTATTATTACTTCTATAGCCCGTCCGTATAGCCGAGATCGCTCAGGCAGTTGTGTCCTGGCGATCTCGGACGAAAGGATCACGGGTTTGAGTCCCGCCTCGGACATCGGTGTGCTTGTGTGTGTCGTCCATTCATTCTACATAATCACCATCGTTGCACCTTCCATCCCCACAGGACTAACAATCCTGGGGGATAAAAATCAGACAGGCTAATGCTGCTCCCCTGATGAATCACATGCACTTGCCAATGCAGGGCATGTCTGCGTGATCCGAGACGGCCTATTCGCGATCAATAATAATAATAATAATAATAATAATAATAATAATAATAAAAGAATCATACTGATAGGAGTTCTTCCATTCAAGCTCCTTTTATTACAATTTTCGTTTGTATGTATTTCACTCTGCTTGGGCAGTTGCCGGTGCGAGGAACTACGCACAACGAACTTGGAAATCGGGCAAAAAATATTGGGCCATTCCCAACATTCCTATAGTTCTTTATGTGAATCTATAGAGACACTTAAAATTCTTAGGGATTCATTAAAAAATACCAATTCAACAGGACCGACTCCTTGCGTTGAGAATCAACTTCCGACAGCAACCGCTGTCAGCAGTCGATTGCGAACACGGAACACAACGCATGCCCCCTACCTCCCACATTTCTTAAGTACGACCGTGAGTACCGACTCTCCCACGACCGTGACGTATGCTGTCGGCCACGGATCTGTTTTGCCGAGCAGTCCGCGCAGCCGAGGCGAGTTCGGGGCGTATGTTTTCCAAAGCGAAAGACGAAGAGACGAAAACGAACTCTGACCATCGCGCATGAATGGACGATTCATAGTCCGATTTCAAGGAGATGTTTGGGGGTCACGCTCACGCTTTTCCCGCATTGGAAACACTTGTTTTCGTAAGTCGAACGGCGCCGGATCTGCATACACCGTCCACGGAATTGGATCGTGAGAACGGCGAGCGTCTCGCGTGGTTTTTGCGTGGGGCGGAGCAAAAACGGCCGGAGCGCCACCGGAAGCGGGCCGGCCGAAATGAAGATCAGCCATTCCTCGTCGGGCCCCAACGTCTCTACGAGGCTTCCTGGTCGCAATGGAATGGAAACGAGGAGGATGTGCGGAATGGAGACAGAACTTCAGCTGGATCCAGATTTATCATTACGCGCGTCTTATACCGCCAGCAGATTAAGCACTTTCCAAGAAAATGTTTCCTCAGGAAACTTTATTTCTTAGATACATTTACTAGTTTCTAAATGATTTATTCATTTTTTTGAATATTATACAAACAAATTTCCACTAATAAAAGATTTCTGACACATTTAAATAACTTTTTTAATTACAATTACATTTCCATTTACAATATATGACTTTCAAATGAAATAAAAATGTACTAAATATGTTAAAACGTATTAGTCATTAAATATAAATTACAAGAATTTTTTTTTTCATAATTGTTAAAAATCCAAACATAGTATTTTGCATCATTTAAATTTAAGGCACCTTTGCGGTCGACCTAGGAACTCGAAAATTCTGGCGTGAACCTGAGAATATTTCAGATGTATCTTAGGAAAGTAATATCAGTGTATTTCTTAGTTTTCACTTCGTTGATTACGGTTAAGCGATTGCGTTAAACTTCATATGGTAGGTAGAAAATATTGCTCGAAACAAAACTACAGTAAACCTTCATTAAAACGAATTCCAAGGGACCGAAATTATCGAAGTTCGTGTTATAAAAATTCGTGTAATACCTTGCCGGAATCATAGTTTTGTTCGTGCTACGGAGATATTCGTGTTAAGTGAGTTCGTGCTAACGAGGGTTTACTGCAGTAACAATTCTATGATACGATGGAGAAAGCTTTAAAATATTTTTCAGGCTTCACATCTCTCCATTCTGTTCGAAATTCGACCTTCAATCCTCATAGTGCCGGTAGACGCCACTGACATTTTTTCGAACATTTGTAGGTTGATTGATTGATGAGTGATTCCGGGCGCACCAACGGCCAAGATCATTAGTCCCGTAAGTGAAGTGCATGTTTTCTATCACAGGAGAGAGCAGCGATCTTCCCCCGTTGGGTGGTGAGATCCTGCACCACCCAACGCCGGCTTTCGGGGATTTTCCTCAAATCTAAAAAGTATCTCCCATAAGCAGGGCACCGCCCCAGTCGGGACGAGCTCTAACGTAAGCTCCCGACTGGTCTCGCGTCAAGTGTGATAGTGTAGTATGTGTGAGTGTAAGTGTGTTTAAGTAAGGGTTGAAGATAGGACAAGGAATAGGAAGCCCAGATCGCGCGCGGTCCGTGGCCTGTTTGTTAGAGTACAGCTCCAGCATTCGCCTGATGTTGACCAGAGAAACCACGGGAAACTACTGATCAGAACAGCCGGCCGCTAGAATTCTCCTCCAGACAGCGGCTAAATTCCACCTAACATCTAAAGTCTAAAATCCTGCCACCGTCGTGACCCCCAGGACCTCCCGGTCAGAAGCACTGCAAGGACATCATTTGATGCCCTGAGCCACCCTTGCCGGTAAGATTAGTAGGTATGAGATTATATTCATCATAGAACTTTATGTAAGTACCGAATTGCCTATACCTTGTTTGCTTGTGTTCATAATTATGTAGAACTAAATACATCAAATACAAATTCGTATTTAATTTCTATTAAACGTCTATTTTAAACAAGTACCCCACCATATCCTGATACTAGAACTATAATAAAAAGGTTAAATTGAAGTGTGTAAAAATACTTTTTGTGTTAAAGAATTTACGGGCATTAATTGTTTTGGAAACCAGTCAAGATTTCCTCCGTAACAGTAAGACATGACTTCCAGGGATAACCTAGTCAATTTGGACGACACATGATTAAAATGTGCAACTCTAGTGTAACGTTTTCGAAAAGGAACTGTACGCTTCGCATCTCAATACTAGTCGACTTGTTCAAACGACTGTTTAAACTCGATGATGTGTTATGACTCACTGGGACGTTAGACCAACCATTTCATCTTCTCAGCCCACGCGAACAATTCATGTGAGAGCATCTCGTTCATTCCATGGCTAAGAAAGAACGCCTAAAGTGCGCGCTTCTCAAGAGTATGCATTCACTCCACATTCACTCCACATTCATGCAAGAATGAGTATGAAATGTAAATATTGTTGTAATTTTCTGGAAATTTGACCCCACCTCGAAAAGAATTTTTGATCAGTTTCTCTTGATTCTTTGGGCAGATATTGATATGATTCTTGATTTGCATCTGAATGTAGAGTTTTTCCCTCCCAAACGCCACATTAAGTTTTTTGACTGTCTGACGTTAAATAAATATATAAACAAAGTAAATATTTACTACCCGTTTCATCTAAACGAATTCGCAAGCTGTCAGGTGCGTGCGAAAGACCAACGTTTAGGAAACAGTCAATCGGTAGTAGAAAAATGAGAGTTTTCCACCGAGAGCGAATGTACTATAGTTATATTTACCACAAATAGATCATCATATTGTTCACTAAATTACTGATATGAGAAAATATTACTTCATTGTCGTTCATCTTTGCATCACATCCAAAGAAAAATATGAAATACATGTTTCGGAAAGAACTATAGCGCAGGTAGACTATGCAATAATACGCAATAGTGTTTATCAATGGTTATTAAAAAAGCTAAGTTCTTTCATCATACGCGAACTAGTAGTTAGACCCTTCTTTTGAAGAGAGTGTTCTTGGAAAGAGGAGACTGTTGACAATTACTAAAGAAGAACATTTGCATCTTCTCAGAAAATTCACTCTACCCTTTGGGATGCTTTGTATAGTTAAATAAACAAAAAATATTTGAACTCGTTTCACAGTTCAAATTTCGTTATATTTGAACAGTGACGTAACAAATAAAAATTTGAGATATTCCTCTAAAAACTGTTTTTTAATAAAGTTTGCCTATTTACATTGTATTTCTGTGAATAATTTCAGATGACCAAAGGAATATTAGCGTCCTACCGAGGACAAATCAGAGACAACTTCCCCGGGCCATATCTCTTCACAAAAGCGAAAAGAATCAGAAGCGTTCTGTACCCCCATCTCGATCAGGTTTTTCGTCCAGTTTCCCTGATCCATTGAGCAAATGCTGAGATGGCCCCTTGTTTTGCTTCTGGACATAAATGTAACTTCATTATCTGTGCACGTCTTCTAGAATTCAGTGGGATATATAGTTATTCAAATTATCGTATCCATGTTGTCGCGGCAGGAAGGCTCGCTTCCTTGATGAAGGACATCATGGATAAGAGCCCAAAATTTATTGCTTATTTATCCTTGAAAATAGATTTTATTACATTTTTTATTCAAAATTCAAGTAGTATGTGACTTTGTGTAGGGATCACAGAATTTTGAAAAAGTGCACAGAATTCACTTCTCCCCGTACGTCATACGCAGTTTTAACTGTTTTTTGACGTAAAATAAATAAATAAATATATTTGGCTTTCCAATGAATTACGAATAAATGATCGATGGTCTGTACACGTGTACACCGGTATTGCTGCACGTTATAATCACAATGGGAAAACTCACGGCTAAGCGTAGCCGGAATCTCCCTTTCCTCAAGACCAAGCGAGCACATTCAATACGGCGACTTCAAAAATGAGCCCCAAAACAATGAGTGGCGAGTCCTGGAATTACTTGTAACAGCCAACGAAATGGTCTTCCATTTCCGGAAAACAGTTATTCCACCAAATAGATTCGATTTCGTCTATATACGTATATAGTACGTCTCACATAGTGAAGTGGGTTTGACAGTGAAACTGTCTGAAAAGAAAACAATGATCATCATCTACTTTCCCAATGAGATGCATTAAGTAGTATTGATTCGCTTACGCGCTTCATGTGGGATTCGGTTTTGATGCAAAGCAAAACGGTCGGCATTCTTGCAAGTGTTTGATGGCTTCTATGCTCTCTCTCACTCCGTATCTCTCTATCTCTCTTCGTGTCTCTCGCTCTCAACACATTTCCACACACACAACACATTTCCCCGACCTAAGAACAGCACACGTCTGCAGCGGCAACCATTATGCACAAAGATTTTGAATTTGCACCAAAAAAGCACACTGTGGAAATCGAAAGGAAATCATCACGCAATCATTCAATTACCTAAATAATTATTTATGATTTCATTATTGCCCAGTAAAGGCAAGAATCGTTTACGAGTTTCTGATTGCCAACTAGAAGAAAATCAAAACAATCCGTCAGAGAAGTTTTGTTTCAAGCAGAGAACGAGCCCAAATTCAAGACCAACATTATGGGTACTTCGAAGTACAGCTGATTGCATTAACTCTGAAACATACTCTTTATGGAAGTGTGCTTTCAAGCACCGTTCATCCATCCTGAGAATAGTACTAAGGTCACGACTGGGTCATGATAATACGACACGTCAAATAGTAGCAACAAAACAGATGATGGAATATGATGAAGGTGAAATGGATGGCTACCATGAAAATCTGATGTTACATTTGGATTAAATTATGAAATCAAAAAGTGACAATGAAGTGGGTAGGTGATGAGGCAAAGATAACATTAAGTAATAAGTTTTTAGATAACCTTCTAATACTTTAGGGTACAGCATCTGAATGAAATTGTTTGTCTTTTTAAATTTTAACGGGATTAATCCTGATTTCAATATCTCTCTATGGTCATCTACTGTAAGAGTTAACTCTCCGTACAAGCAAACCTGTACCTTTCAACAAGACAGAATGGTATACTTAGGTTTTAACAACCAGTTTTCATGCATTCTGTCTACACGGACATTTCATTTAATTCCGATATGTTACCCTTCGAAGCATCCGTTTTTTAGCCCCTGTCTGATGCCCTCTTTGCGGTTTCTGTTTGTAAGCTGATATCCTGTTACATGAACGAGGAATTTCATCTCGTTAAACTGGATTCCTTCTCTCTCTCTCTCTCTCTCTCTCTCTCTCTCTCTCTCTCTCTCTCTCTCTCTCTCTCTCTCTCTCTCTCTCTCTCTCTTCTCTCCTCTCCCTCTCTCTCTCTCTCTCTCTCCCCCTCTCTCTCTTTCTCTCCTCCCTCCAAATTTCTCTTCTGCATTTGATCTAATGTTTCGTACTTCGTTCGAAGAACTTAAAGGCTGGTATAATAGTCTTGTCTACTTGGAACACTTAAATGATACCAAGGGAAGAAAGGAGTTACAGACCATATTGGAAATATGCTCACGAACAAGTGAAGTATATGTCCAGTTGTAAGCCTTTTCAGTCATGCGACAAAGTGCTCAGAATGAGAAACAAGTGAGAAATCTCACCTCAATGAGTAAACGTCGCGGAATCAGCGAATATTATCGAACATATAGGGCTATTTAATATCAAATACAACGTTTAAGCGTACAGGAAGTCTTTAATAGTACGGTATATTAAAGATATTTTACCTGATGCTCCCGTCAGTGAAATTCTCATATAACAACAGACATTAGCAAGTGAAACGTCTAGTTCATCATTCTCTCCCCAAATCGTTAAGAAAGAATTGGACAATTCGTGTTACTCAAATAACACAAGGGATGGAGAAAAGGGATGCTATGTTGTGGACGGATAAGGATCGAGACTCATTGCAAGGATGAAATTGAAACAACTGCGAGATGGAGCGTGTGAAATGAAAGCCCTAGTTAGCCTGACAGCGGTTCCCTGGTTAACAAGACAAGCCTTACTGTAAGAAAAGGAACAGAGAACAACGATGATGTCGATGAACCAACTTTCGGCTACACACAGCTCTGATAGCGATCCGTAAGTAACTAAACGTAGGTTGTACGCCTTACAGAAGTACTGTACCACGCCCTGCAGAAGGCCACAGCATGGTAGCCGAAATGTCGCAACGTTGCCCTGAATGCAGTCTCTTCCACAGTCTCAATCTCGTGGACACCGGACTCGGGAGCCTTTGAAAAATTCAAAACCCATAAAAAATTCTCTCGTGATCAGAATTCGCAGCCCCGCCCAATGAGTGGCGCACTCGATCTGATCGAATTAGACAGAGAGAACAAGAGGGCTAAACTCCCTCCCGAAATGAAAAATGCCCTTTAATGTTGTGCGCACAGCTCGTGGTTGAAGTTAAGTGAACTAATTTTACATTCACAAATCCAAAAAGTCACGTGTAAATTATACCAAAGACCCGTCACTGTCTATGAAAATGTGCCGAAATTGTATAACCCAGTCTTGCGAAAAGTAATGTAAAATGGTCAATGACAGTTGAATCCAATGACCTATTCCACGTCCGTTTGTCTGGCGCACGTGTCCGGTGCCGACCTACCGTCGGCTAGCGTGGTTTTCCCCAACCAGATGTCTCCCACCATCGGGGCACCGCCCCAGTCGGGACAAGCTCTAAGATGCCGACCAATCTCCCAGCATTTGTGAAAGTGTAGTGCATGTAAGTGCGTGTAAGAAAGGGGTGAGGGTAAGACGAGGAAGAGGAAGGGGTACTGCCCCGGCATTCTCCTGGTGTTGTTTGGAGAAACCACGGATCAGAGCAGCCGGCCGCTAGAATTCTCCTACAGACAGTGACCGCTAGAATTCGACCTAGCTGACAAGTCAGCGTCGAAAATTCTGCCGCCGTCGGGACTCGAACCTAGGACTTTTCAGTCACACTGCAGTGATATGTGATGCCTTGAACCACCTCTCCCGGTAGTGTCATTCATCATGGAACTTGGAAATCGTCGCGAGCAGAATTCACTGCTACACCCGAGAAGCAAACACACAATCGGATAGAGTTGTAGCGCCTGCCGGATGGCCCCTGAGGGCTCTCCCCATGCGTACAACGTGGCCTCTTCTTGGGCGAGCGGCCGGCCAGAGCGGGGCAAGGCGGAGAGGGGCTGGGCGGGAGGGAGGGGCGGGGGGGGAGGGAGGGGCGGGCGGGGCGGGCAGCGGGGGCTGCGGCGGGGCAGCGCGAGGCCACGCGGGCCGCGTCGCCCCCGAAACCGGCAGGCGGCCCCCGCTCATCTGCTCGCGCCGCGGCGGCTGCGGCGGCGGCGCTGGCGGCGGCTCGTCGCCGGCCGCCTGACCTGTGACCGGCAGGAAGTGAGTCATGGGCGCGACCGGCGCGGCGCGGCCCGGCGCAGCCGCTCGCCGGCGCTCGTCTTCGCCGCGCCCGCGCCTGCGCCGGCCCCGGTGCCCTTGGCGTCGGCCGGGTGGAAACCCCGTCTGCCAATAGCTGCGCCTCCCCAGACACCGTGAACATCCGTCGCTTTGCACGTCTTCTCCACCGCCATAGACACCACGTCCCACCTGACCTATCTCTCGCGTGCGTCTTCCGCCTCCTCCAGCCAGGCTCTTGTCTTTCTCCGCTGCCACGCGCCCGTGAACGTCCGGCAGACTGAGCTCAGGGCAACAACTATTGTCACTGCAGTGACTCTGACCGGCAGGTCCTAAGGCTCGAACCCCGGCGCTGATGGATTTTCGACTCTAGCTAATTAGCACGGTTGAATTCAGCCCGTCTCTGGAGGAGAATTCTAGCGACCGGCGACCCTGATAGATAGTTTTCTGTGGTTTCTCTGCTGCGAAGCAGTACGCGAGCAAATGGACCACCGGCCGCGCGCGATGTTTCCGTCCTCATCTTTGTCCCTTCCTTTCCCCTTACACACACACACACACACACACACACATACACACACACAGCGCTACTCCTAGGCTACCACCCATGTTGCGAGACCAGTAAGAAGCTTCTCCCGGCTGGGGCGGTGCCTCGCTGACGGAGATACCTGGATGGGGAACCCCTTCCAAACCGACTTGGTCGACGCCGGATTTCACGTTCTGATTAGGAAAACCGCTATATCCCGCGATAATACACCACACTTATGGGACTAATAACCATAGGTGACGTGCCCGGAAACAAAATAATCCATCCACCCTGTACGTCCCCCCCACGCGCGTCCCTCGCCCCCTCCCCCCGCTTTCCGCCCCCGCTTCCCGGCCCCCCCCCGCCCGGTTCACTGTCCCTGACCCTTGGTTCCTGGTCCCGCCTTGTCGTCTTCGTGTCCTGCTGTGCTTTCGGTCTCCCGACACCGCCACGTCCCACATCTTATTTTTTCGCTTGTACGTACACGTGCTTTACGCCCACTCCGAGGGATCCGCTCGTGCCTGGGTAATGGCTTCCCACGCTCTCTGCCACCACCTGGATCCCGCAAACTCGCGACCGCCGTGCCGTTATCAACGCCAAAGTCTTCGTAGCAAACAACTATTATACCTATTCTTTACCGAAGCATTCATTAATTAGTGTTTGCATGAAACTAGGTCATGGAAACCTCAATCGGTAATATGGCCATTTAATTCTTCACCGATTAATAGGGTTTCGCATGTTTTCGATCAAATGCATTACGTTAATGAAAGTTGCTCTGAACAGTAACGGCAGAGTGTATTGCTATCGATAAATTGACATGAAGGCTCGTCCCGTTAATTTACACATCCTAGTTCGTTTCACGTTTTGTCTCTTTATGCGACTAGAATAGAGATACCAGCATACTGTATTTATAAGATAGAACGACCTTTTGAAGATAGCGTTTATCGTACACCCTGTAGTTGCGATCAAATACTACGTTGAATACTGTACTCTCATTACTTCCAAAACGAGAAAACGCGTACACTTTACACGTATCAGGTTTCACGCTACGCAAACAATCTTTACTAATTCACATTTTCTGGTCGTAATATATTTCAGCTTCATGAAATTTATTACGGTCTTGATCACTTCGAAATTACAGCTCATCTCGCCCATTCTCCAATCTCTCCCATCCCTGTTCAGCCATCCAAAGCCTCCAACACCCTCGCCTTCGCGCCTCGTCAACCCCGCGATTACCGCCTGCGCTTCATTGCTCCTTCCCAGCTTCCACCCCTCCGCCCTCGTTCCGTCCACCGCGACCCGTCTCCGCTGCCACTCACGCGCCTACGCGCGTCGTCCATCAAGTGCTGCGAGGCCAAGTGGAGCGACGGCCCGCACAGTGGTTGCAGGTGGCGCTGCGGGAGCAAAAACCTCATCCCAAGTTTCGTGTGAAGCGGCCTCAACGCGTTCGGGGTGAGTTATTGAATGTCGATTCCGGGCACGTCATCCACTGACGTCAACAGCCTCATACGCGTGGTACGTGTTACGTCCGAGGCGGTAGCGATGTTGGCCCCTCGATGGAGCGTCATATCCCGCGCCGTGCAACACGTCTCCTCACAGGGGATTTCCCTAAGCAGGTATCTCCCCGAGTGGGGCACTGCCCAGCCAAGTCATACTCTAAGCTACCGACTTGTATGGTAGTGAAGCTGGTGTAGTGTAGCATGGTAGTGCACATGATTTGTCAAGCTCTCTTTTTGTTAGTTGTGGTAGGAGTGGGGGCGGGTGCTCGTGTTCTTTTGTCAGCATTTCAATAAAATCAAATCTGTTTACCGATGCAAATGGGTCTTCTATTATTCGGAGCGAACATTTCTAGTTTCCAAATATTGCCAACCAGTTTGTAGCCACCTTCATTCATCATTCATCTGTACGTTGGAAAAAGTGGGGTAGGAATTTTGGAGCTCAAGTAAACGTACGCAAATTACACTCGTCCCTTATTCGTCACAAACCTTTTTTTACCACAATTGAATCATAAATCACAACCTTTTGAGAATTTGTACCGTGTATTCCCGCATGGCGGCCCACTGCGCGTCTGCTAGCGCGAGGCCACGGACACGATTACCGCCCGGTGGCGAGTGGACGCGCCTAAGTGCCAGCGGCCAGCGGTCTCAGACTGCGCTTCTCGCGCCTCTTCGAGTACGCGATTAGATGACACCCGCGCCGCCCGAGTAGGAAATCACCAGCACTAGACAGGAGAGGGTACTTGAGCCGCTCAAACGGCCTCGTAAACAGCGCCAAATAGTTCTTTTAACCCTCCGGAGACGACGCGGAGTGTTATGACACTCGAGACGTTCATTTGGAGCCAAGCACACAAAGAACTGTTGATAGATTGTCAAATGTATTACGTGTCACTCCACATACGTTACTATATGCCACAAATGTATGCATGTTTTCATCTTGTTATGAAACGAAAAAAAATGCATTTGCAATTTGTTGGGGAAAATTAGGATCTAACACCTCCCCTCCTTCAATAACTACATTTGGGCACGTATCACTGTAACACCATGAAAATAGATGAATCAGTATCGGAACGCACTGATTCCAACAGAAAAATTCTCGGTCGCAGTTATTCTTTCATGTACACCCAAATACACCTTTTACTGGGGGTTCACCGAAAAAAATTTCTTACTTAAATAACTTATAATGGGACTACGACGTCTTCAATTGATGAAAACACAGCTATCTTCCCACCACTTCCTATTCCTATATTTTATATAACAATGAAAACAATTCCTTGAACTCTCGATTCCTGTGATTCCCATGAGCTGTTTCTTGATTTTCAGTCAAGTTTTAAATAAATAAATAAATAAATAAAGACATTCAATAATGCGGAAGTGTGGGCTCTTTATAAAACCTCCCTCTGTGCTAATTTAATAGTAATTAAATATACAGATGACTCAGAATAAGTGTTGCAAACTTTTGGAGGATGCAGAGGAATCGAAAAAGCTAACATTTTGCACAGATGTTCGGCAAGTACATGAAATTCTTTTGACTGCGTCAGAACGTGACCCGCCAAACATCAGTGAGTTGCCAACTAATCAGGGTCAAATGTCACATGTGTAATTTCATTTTATGATATTTCAACCACGTGTCCATTGGCAAAAGGTTATCATTTTCGAACCCGCTACTAGAAGTTCGTGACATTTATTCAGAGACAGGTATTACACATCGCTAATATCTAACTTTACACGTCACAACCCGTTGAATGACTAGATTAACACTCGATTTACCATTATCTAATTCTAGTTACAAAAAACGCTTGTCTCAAAAAGGGGCGTCCTTGAACGTCACTACGATCCCAATTGATGCAAGTAAAAATTTATAAAAGCGATCCTTAACGCGGTATCATGAGTGAGGAGGACAAAAACACATAATGTGACGTCCAAGTATGTTCACAGAATGCGTGGAGTTTGAATCACCGGCGTATAATATGCAAAGGCAGAAAGATATGCTTCTCAATGGAACTAATGGGCTTCATTATCAACGTACCGGGATAACGGGAAAATGAAATAACACAAGGATCACAGGCAGATACATACAAACGTACCCTTTAATTACTAGAAGGAACATTCTTGTTTGAATGCAACCCTTCTTACTTAGATGCTACAGAGGCTGCCTACAGTATTTTGTCGCAGGCGCAAGGCAGTGAGTTCATAATCCATAGTTACTAAATCGTAAAATATAAAATTATTTTACGTTAATTCATTTTAGTGTTTTCCGTTAGAAACATTTACAATAATAGTACTCCTGCTAGAAAAACGGTCATCTTTGGTACACTAGTATAAATAGCTCCCTAGCGACAACAGTGGTATGTATAAAGAAAAAGCATGGCTTTCAGGAGACGTGATAGAAATTTAAAATTCTCTTTCCAAATGCAGTGGTGAAATTCTTATTCAACTGCTTCATCTGCAAGTACAGATATGCCATTTTAGCAGTAGAAAGAACCTCAAATATAT
Organism: Teleogryllus oceanicus; assembly: GCA_964035755.1. Classification (NCBI taxonomy): domain Eukaryota; kingdom Metazoa; phylum Arthropoda; class Insecta; order Orthoptera; family Gryllidae; genus Teleogryllus; species Teleogryllus oceanicus. The sequence goes on from CAXIVR010000001.1 coordinate 241,524,337, forward strand.
TTCTTGCTAATAACTTAGTCTGAGACATTTGGAGTTGTCATTGTTGCCGCAAATGGGCAACATATATTTTGGTTTATTATTAGAAGCCAGAACGAATATGGTTAATCGTCCGATTCAGTCGGTTACCAGACCTCCTTAATTTTCAGGCCTAAATAATATAATTTCTGTTACTGTCTGATTCATTGGAATGTCCCTGTGATGGATGGGTTGCAATATCGAATGCTTCTTCCACTTCACTTCAACTTCTTGACGGAGAAAAGGGTCATAAATTTTTGCGAAGGGATATTTTAGGATGGTCGAGACAGATCCGTGAATAATGTGTATGATGTGCTAAATTAGGCACACAATGAACGTGTCATAAAAAAACGTACATTTATAACTCGTCCCTATACACTTCTCATTCACCATCTTTATCTTTTATGAAGACGATAGCACAATTGAGTTCATTGTATTATTCCGAATAGGAGAGTAAATCATCTTAGTTGTTTAGTTATTTTGGAAAGAATTAAAACATTATTTCAATTGATTTATTATTCGCAACCGTTTAGGTATAGTGCAGTGTGTTGATTAAATTAAATGTTAAAAATAATATATTGTTAAAAATCAATTTGTATACCATCAATGAGTTTCATTACATTTCTAGATCGCAATTTCCTTTTTAAGCGATATTGAAAAGGGGGTCCATGTTGCCAGCACATTTCCAGCCATATTTCGATTTGATAGGCATTAAAATTTTCTGAAAATTCGAAGTTAAGTTTTAAAAATTTGTTTTATTCACATTTTATTTATTGACACGTTATAGAAATGTTGCTTAATAAATGTAGAAAATGAACGATAGTTCAAACAGTAATTATATTTTAATTAGGGGTGCTTCAACAGCACATACTCGTACTTTCTTAGGAATAAGTTTCATTAAGGAATAAATCACAATCTGCAATATTGCAGTTGTAGGATGATGCCATACAAATTTTGAGCTCTGGCAATTGTCGAAAATTCATCATGAATTTTTTTAAGCGTAGTTTGCTCTATCCGAAAAAAAGAACATAGAAGATGTGGAGCCATATTTGCAGTTTCAAGTAAAGTAACCCAACTATCAAATCAAATTATTTGTTTCAAATATCGCCGAATCTCGAGTTCGGACAGATAAATCCAGGAATGTTAATTTCGGAGAAAATCGTCGGAATGGTTTCGGAGCAAGCGTTGATCGTCCGCGAACGGACAGATACAGACTTTTGCCACAAACCAATTTTTCGTTATCAAAGACCCACTACACATAGAATCTGACTACAAAACGTGTTAAAGGAAGTAGTTTACTACATATTGTATTTATCGTCATTTTAGAGATCAGGTACCCACAATATAAGGTTTTCCGACGAAAAATCGCTAGGAGTCGATATTACACACATTTTTCAACTCACTTGCATTGTTTCTTTTGTTAATGAGAAAACATGTTCACAAAACGGACGTTGTTTATTCCGCATAAGCTCGACGGTACGCATACCAAAGTGCGAGAAATAGACTAACACAAAAGTCGTCTCTCGAAATATTAGACATTACGTGACGTCTGGCTCTGGCAAAGAGGCTTGCAGATGGGTGGCCAGGGGCCTGTTTCTTATAAACAGAATCTCTCCTTGAGAGGTCATATGTCATGCCCGAAAAAACCGCAAATAATTTGATGGAAACAGGAACCAATGCGATTTTAGAATTTTGCCTGTCATCCAATAAAAGACGTATTATCCGAACTAGTATCATACGAATGAGAGAGAAATTCAGAAAACGTTTTGACGAGGGTCACGTTCTAAGAAATGAAATACGTGGGTGGTCAGTCAAGTCTTGTAAATGTAGCCATGAGGGTGATTATATAATAGACATAATTCCCATATTCACTAACATAATAAAAGCAATCTGCAAGCCGAAACATTATCTCGTCCCATTATTTGACCAATGAAGTCTTTAGAAGAGATTACCGACAAAATAAAACTCATCTGACACATTTGTCTCTAGTTATTCTTCCAACAGAACAACCAACGCCTGAAGAATAAAAATTAACCGTCGTCTGCAGAAAAATGAGTAGAAAAAATTATTTATTTTCCTGATTATTAGCATTCATATTTGACTTTCATACTTAGATATTCATACATAGCTCTGATGTTTGGAAATTCCCTAAAATGCTTTATCTATTATTTTCCGGTTAAAACCTTCTCAGGGCGAGATATGTAGTTCATAGTTCGATAAACAAGCCGGAGTCGCGGACTCTCCAAATGAAGTAACTACTGTATACAAGAACAGCACATTTGCGGTTTCTCAGGAACTCGTTAACAAGGACCACCTACATAGTGTTTACGTACAGTCGCCTCCTCTTAAAAGTGGGATCACATTTGGTCGTTCACGCCCTTACGATTTTAACAAATATCTCAATGAATTGGTGAATTTACCCAATTTTATTCAAAGTTGGAATCTTTCTAACTACACGAATTAAATAATGGGATTTAAATGTTCAATACTCAGTCTTCGCGCGTCACTTAACCTACTAAATGAATCATTAAGTGGTTGCACCTACCCATCTGGGATTATTTTCATCGTACTATATAACAGACTTTTCTAAAAAAAAAATACATTGTGATAATAATAATAATAATAAAAAATTTTTAAAAAAAAGGAAAAAACAATTTAAGCCTAGATCATACGAATATGTGAAAACACTTAGAACATAATAATAATAATAATAATAATAATAATAACAATAATATGAATAATACGATCTCCTAATATTGTTATTACGTTTGCATCACGTAGCATATTATTATTAGCACGCAGCATATATATATATATATATATATATATATATATAATTATGTCTTAATGTTTTATTTACATTGTTACCTAATTAATATTTGTATTATGTAAATTGTAGTGTTCTGCCACCAAGTTGTAGTATATACCTACCTGCAGAAATAATAAACATCTATCTATCAATGTCCACCTAGCGAAAGATTCTTGATCGCACGTGTCCTTAACTTACTCCGCTGTTGAGCGGATAGACGAAAATCTACCTACTACCGGTGCCCTCCCCCCTCCTCAAAGCTTTGGCTGCGTGCAATGCATCAACCTGCACCACTGTGACCGGTCTTGGGCGACGTCACCGCGCTTATTTATAGCAGCCCCCTTTGTTAATTTGAACGTGTCTTCTTAACCTTGCCAGCCGGTGGCCTTTGCCCTCCCGCGACGCCACTGGACCTATCACACGACGGCCCCTCGATGAGAGAAATTGCCCAAAATAGGGGAGGGGCAGCGGACGGAAGATTCCCCCCCAGGTCCTTAATCACTGCCTACCATTCATCACGTTGCCTCTGACGTCCACCACAATAACTCTCCCCGCTGTTTAGGGAGCAGCCGAGTGAATAATGCGGGTCTGCAATGCAGCCGCGCCGAGTCATGTCGGCGCCCGAGGCCAGCCTCGAGCACTGCGTCCCCTAATGGAGCTGACGGACGAAAAATCCGACGGAAATGGTGTTTCTACCTTTCTTAAGTGCAAACCACTACTTTCGTGGGTGATTTATTGATTGAAAGAATCACTAGCAGTCCTACGTTACTTTTTCGAGTAACTGAAGTTGAGTATTTCAAGACCTTCTCTGGCCAACAATATTGCCATTCACATTGAGGGTTTTCCGTTTTCCCGTTAGATAGTAGAATCGTATCTGGCTGATTTTCTTAGTCCACCAATGATTTACATGGTCACAGTCAAACATTAAATGAGCTAGTTCACTGGAAACTGTCTTAATGTGACAATAATATCCGATGTCCCCTGTTCAAATGCAATGCAACTCCTTGCTTTTTCCGTACTGAAACGTTTCGCTCTGCCATGTGCAAATAGTAAACGCGCCAGAGCACTGACAAATTCACCGAGTCGATATTCTACCATCAATTCCTTTTATATCTGTGCACGAAAACTTTTCTAATTCTTCTATCCTTCTTCACTCATTCCTTTATATATCGGTTACTTTTCTCCTTTTAATATCGGTTACTTTTGTCCTCTCATTCATGCTTCTCGTTCTTCTTACTTCCACACTACTTCTTTCCTTAGTTTCCACGAATTAGCGAATAAAAAAAAAACAGAAAGAAAAAAGAAAGATCCTAATACACACTCGTAAACAGTGTACTTCGCAAACCTGTTTCAAACTTCTCACCCCTCGTCCTATCATCCGTAAGTATTTCACAAGAAAGCACGAGTATCACTGTTTAAACCAGAGACGAATGTAAGTATCAATAAGTAATATTTCCTCAATTCATTCCTAACAATTTCAAGCAGATAAATATTAATATTTATTATTATTATATTTATTGTATAAATTGCAATTAGTAATGAATTCATCAGTTTTGTTTATATATCAATACTCTCCACAATTTATTCGACAACTAAACTACCCTAAGGTACACGATGACGGGGAGTATACGATACGAGGATAATCGTATTATGCGCCAGTACATACTAGGAGGTAAAAGTCGGCTAATAATATTCTACTTTTTTTGCACGAACATCATACTTTATTTACTAAAAATAAAATATAGCTTAACATATATCTAGTCAACCTCCTTAAAAAATTATTTCATTCTGCAAACAAGCGAAATAATTTTTCGATACGGTTCAACAGAATGCAATTAAGCAAATGCTTCGCGCAGGTTCTTTCCGCCAGACACAGCACCCAACAGCCTTGATGATTGTATTTAAGTTGATAAAATACTTATAAAAACAATTTTAAATTTGACTCACATGTTGTACATTTAATATTAACATATTTATGACCTACATACAATATAATTAATTTTTATAGAGTTAATCGGTTAGCAGGCAATATCACCTTTGCCAAATTCAATTCTTTTTCATCTCTTTTTAGGTTTGAGTTTAATTTATTTAGAGAGCTTGTTTACCGACAAGAAGAATGAAAATGTTTCTTCGTAAACTTCAATTCATAAACCTGTTGAGAACTGTCGGCAATGGTTTTGTTTTAGCTCGTCAATAAAAAGGTTCATTAAAGATTCGAGAATCAAGTACTCCGCGCTACGTAGCGTAAAAGAGCAAGTATATAAGTATACAGAGCAAAAAAGATGTAATGTATGCTCTTCCATATAAACTTTTGAGATGTTGCTATGACTAAGAAAACCGCCACGCCCACATGAGCAACGATAGGCATTTTCTGTTTGTATTGGTTCAACAGTGTCCCGTCATGTTTCATCTAGTAGTTGTAGTTCGAAACTATTCCAGAAGTAACAAGGACTCACTTAGGCAAGGTTAAACTTCATTTTCAAACTCCATCAAGGTCACTCAGGCAAAATCCGACTTCAAAACTTCCGAAAAAGTTAAGGTAGTTCACCCCAGAGCTTACGTAATAGGAGTAAATAATATCCATTCGCAACAGGTTTGCAAAGATAGCAAAACAAAAGAAAATCACAATGGTATTGGAAAACTGAATGCTTGAAATCTTTCTGACATTAAATTGAGATATGATTTGGTAAAATAATTTTTTTCAATTATCTCAGGTTTGTAGATGTAATACTTTTTAAAATGAGGCAATTTTATTGTTGTTAGAGTATTAATGAAATTTCTGACACCAACACTTGTAAATATATCAATTATTATAATATAGGCATTAATTTTTGCTTGTTAATTGGCTCTCAGAATTTGTTTTGTAACCCTGAAGAGATGAGTTTTGTTGAAAGGTTCTGTTGAAATATCGGCGTTTTGTAAATATAAACTTTAACAATTAAATATTGATTTTTTAAATTGTTTCGGATCCCAAGGCCATACACAACAGGATTTTAAGGATAGTAAGAGGCACATCGACAAAATTTCCATTGGATTTTAAAGAGTTCGTACACGATAGGGGGTTTCAGATCAAAAGGTCCTTAGGCAGTTTTCCTGCCGCCCGTACTGATTAAAATATGGGAGCTTAGATTCACACTACGTGGAATCTTCCCCCTTCAATCCAACCTTTGGATCACCAAACAAGGTCCGAAAGGTAAAGAGGGCAGGAAGAGCGAGAGAATCGAAACAAGGAAGAACAAGCAGAAGGAGGGAGAAAATACGACGCGTAGGAGGGAAGAAGAGGAGAGAGCGGGGAAAGAAATGCCAAAAGCGAAATGTCGACTGGGCAGAACGATTCCCAGGGTTTCCTCGCCGGCAACTGGGGCCGGTTCGGCGCTCAAGGTCAACGCCGCGACCTTGCGCGTCCCCACCTCCCGGCACAACGTGTGCTTCTCTTGGCGAGGTGAGGAGCGGAGAGGAGAGGAGCGGCATGGTGCGGCGCGGCGCTCCTCGTCGGCTCCCAGACGACAGTGTGTGTGCCGGTCAAACAGCTGTCCACCTAGTCACGAGAGCGGCAGGGCAGGACCAAGCCGGGCCGAGTCGGGTCGAGTAGAGTCGGGCCGAGTCGGGCCGGGTCGGGCCAGGTCGAGTCGGGCCGAGTCGGGTCGGCTCGGCTCGGCTCGGGTCGGGTCGGGTCGGGTCGGGTCGGGTCGGGTCGGGTCGGGTCGGGTCGGGTAAGGCCGCGTCGCGGGCACATACTGCCTCCCCGGGAAAGCGGGAAGGCGCAAGGGACTGCGAACGATTACACCCAAGGGCGGACCTTCTGCGTAGGCAAATTAGGCAGCTGCCTACAGGCTCAACCTTAGAGGGGGCCCAGAACATACAAAAGAGGCCACAATAAATTTTTAATTATTTTTTCTGTTCGTCAATACGGAAAAGGAATTTTTTTTACTAATTTTCTAGTTAAACTTGTTTTTAAGTATGTTTATTTAATTCAGATTTCAAAATACTATTTGGATTATTGAAATCATAATTGTAAATAAGTGGAAGTTATATAGCATAATATTCTTCAGCCATTAGTTTAGATACCTGCGGGACCGAGTCTATCTTCAAGTAAATAAGCAGTTGCTTAGGACTGCATCCAAGAATGCCCGGAATAATAATAATAATAATAATAATAATAATAATAATAATAATAATAATAATAATAATACAATTATAATATATAATAATACAATTATAATATATATGTATATAATAATAATAATTTATTATTATAATATAATAAAATATTGACATTTTACAATCGGAAAAGACACGACAGGGTGTGTAGTAACCGCCATTGGCAGATCTGTATCTCCGTGGAAGTTTCAAACACATGCCTCAATTGGTACGAACACTCACTAAAACCGGTGACTTCTGTTGAACTGAGAACAAAATTGTACGACCAACAAATTAAAATTGATCGCACGAAAGCGGCAAACAAAGTGGACATGGTTATCTGGGATTTGGAGAAAAAATGTCTACATGTAATGTTGCTGTGCCAAGCAATCAAAACGTCATAACACAGTGAAACGTCTTAAATACAAGAATTCGGGAATCGAGATCAGCCTAATGTCAGGTGTAAAAACACAGGTCGTCCCGATAGTTATTGGAGCTCTGAGATTTGTTCCGCAAAAGTTGTGTAAGGACTTGGCTAAACTGTCAGGTCATTCAAAAGACTGGGAACAGTAAGAAATTGCTTCATTTGGAACAGCCAACATTTTCCGCGAAGTATTGTGGAGCCACCGATAGTCCCTAGATCTGCTCCTTAGAAAGCTGGTTGCAACCCCGAGTACTCTTTATAATCAACCGACTCATAACATCTCTAGTCGTGAATTAGAGGAATCGTAACAACAAGTTTTCGAAAAAGTCATTAGATATGTTTGTTCTTAAAAACAAATTATTAATCAAATACTATATAAAAATCAAATAGTAGTAAAAAGCATGTATTTAATTTCTTTGAATATTTGATAATTTTAGTAACATTGGTTAAAATTAACCTTATTTCTTTTTTGATATCAAGCTACAAAACATGTAATAATAAATTAAAAATTCGCGTCTATTTGGAATTTCACATCATTACTCTTAATTTTTTGGGGTGGGTGGAAGACTATTGAATATCAATTTTTAATGGCAACAATATATACTATATGTTTGGCATGCCTATCAAGTCCAACTATAACTCGAAGAGGTAGATGGTAAATTAAAATTGGACCATAAATCCCATTTCTCGTTCGGCTAATTAAAAGCAATTTTCTTTCGCAGGTAAAAAGTGAGTATTAACAAATAATTGTTGAAGAATTTTATACGGTACAATTCAGCGTCACGGATCTAGATTTGTTAAAAGGAATTACACTCAAAGGCCAAGTAAGTTTTCTACTAGTTTCTAATGTGCCTATAATGTCAATAACACACCGCAACACTCCTTTCGGTTTATTCTGTATGCTGCGTTTACTGGAATGCGAGCGTTGAACTGCTGCGTTCACATCACACATGTACAGTGATATTATCAATTTCCCAAACATGGTCAGGCATAGAGTATGTCCCAGTGTCAGTAATGCGAAAACAAACACTTCAGGTTTCCTGTGGTCTGACTTAACTCCTGCTCTGCAACTTCTTATTTCTGCATTTCTTGTCATTACAATTCTTAAAAAAAAAAAAAGGAATGCATTCATATTTTCGGTGTGATCAATTTATATCCTTTTTTTTTTCCAAATGGTATAGGGCACCTTGACTCTACACTACACATTGAGGGTAGAGTCAATCAATGAGTAGTCAACTTCGGAAGAGGTTAAAGTCAATATATACCTTTGGTCGAAAATATTATTATAAACATTAAACAATTGGCCTGTAGAGCTGATGCAGTTGGTCATAAACGCAAGCTTCCCGTTCGGTTCTAACCTTTCGGAGCCTCTGAGCTCACATGCGCAACTAACTCCTTCAGAAGGTCAATAGCCGACACAAGGGCATATGATTTTACACATAAGTCGAATGAACCTGATCACAACGAAGAAATTGTTAACAAGTACCTAATACTAAAAGACAATCATAACAAAACGCATTTAAATATGTAAAAGTCTCACTGGCCCTGTTTAAACACGTTTCAAGAAGAAATACCTCTGAATTCGCAAAATTTCCAATATATTACCAGACAAATATCAGACTGAAGTAAAGAAAGTACATAACACAAACATGACTGCTATTACACAATCTCGAGGTCTCGAAGGTTTATCAAAAAATAAAAGATCATAATTTTCAAATGGATCATAATTTCAATATGGATATAGGTTTTGCACAAATTCGAAGCACAGTTAATTATTAAGTTATAATTAGAATATTGAAAATGACAATTACATTTTAGTGAAAATTTCAGCACGAATTAGAATCCTGCAACGTTTGAGCTGTGGTGAGTCGGGATGACGTCACAGAAGAAACCTACCGTTTAGGCGTGCTGCAGGGATTCGCCAACCACGCGACACGGGAATGCAAGACGGGTTGCATACCCGCACAGGGAAAGGGCAATTACGAAACCACGAAAGCTATCAAGATATAACTTCTTTTCAACAGTGGTGTGAGAAAATTTGATTTCATAGGCAAACGATAAAGGTTGTCAAGTGTTAATAGGATTGTTACACATTCATATAACATTGTAACCTAATTATTATCCCATCATAAACTTTGTATTTACTAAGAATATCTAAACACTTTTCTCACGCTGTTACGATTTCGATTATTTCTGATAAACATGGCATAATCTAAAATAATTTCTGATATGAAATATACTATTATCAGGTTTTGGGTAAACCATTTTAACCTTCAGATATGAAAAAAGTTTTCTGAGATGATAAGATCCATCGAAAGGTTATTAATTTTTCTTTGCCAAACTTCTTTATCGCGACTATGTTTAGAAGAATTTACACGAGAATAAAGAAACAAAATGATTTCAGGGCGTTTTCCGGCGAAGGAGAATATTATATTCAATTTGAAAAATCAAATTCTGTTTCCTTACAATTTAAACATTGCCTCTTTTTTCTAAACTAGTTTCCAATACAAAATTAACATTACATCAAATTCTTGTCAGTTTTTCAGTTTGTTCCTTATCATGCCTCTAGACAAGAGTTTCAATAAATATTTCGCCTTTCACCCAACAGACATATATTTGCTCTCATCATTCACACATTTTTTTATAAAAAAGCGCCTTTCTTTATTGCTTGACTGAACACGTAATGGGCTCCAGGTGCTGAGGCCGGAATAAAATTCTCGAAGCAGCATTTATTTTTCATTTTCAGCCGTGAAGAACGGTTGCAGATCCACTCAATCTGATTTACAATTTCAATACCTCGAATATTCAGGGGATTGATGCCATTTCACCTTCGCCTAGTAAGCCTTAATCATACTGAATCATTATTTCTAAATATTACGAACATCATTCGTAGTCTCCTACACGGCAACTGGACGTCAAGCACGTAGATAAATGCATTCGTTGCGCCAGTTTTCTCCATGCACATTTCGAAGCGCAAGTATCCTTCAACCATAGACTAACAACAATTTTTAAACTTTCTCGTATTAAATCAGTTTATGAAAAGCATTTTATTTACATTAGACTCTTTCTCTGGATTTTTTCTAATAACTGGGAACAGCATTTCTGCGATTAGGCGAAATTCAAGCACGTCCAAAAGTAGGTAGACGAGTTTACTCGTCGTTTATTCGGAGATGGCTGAACGTGACAAAATTAAATTTAAAAAATGTAACCCCTAACTGGTCTCAATAAAGATCCCCTAAGGTCTTAGTAAAGATCTTACAATCGGCATATTATATTAATGTAAAATACAAAAACAATTCGCCACATTCTAAGAACGAAATTTTAGAAAATTGCACCACAGTCAATAAACCACCGGGACTTAAATGAAATTGAGAAGCAAAATTTAAACTTTTGTAAAGGAACGGCATTTCAAACATTTCCGTTCTAAACACGCAATAAGACAACAAATGAAGAGGGCTCTTACCTGACGATGTTGGGGTGCTCGTAGCGGTCGAGCTGCTTGAGCAGGGTGATCTCCCGCAGCGTGGACGTGGGCAGGCCGTCCTCCTTCAGCGGCACCGCCACCTTCTTCAGCGCCACCAGCTGGCCGTTCTGCGACAGGTCCCGCGCCCGGTACACCGTGCCGTACGCGCCTGCACACACACAGCCCACCGACGGCGCTGTACTCTCCGCCCTTGCGGCCGCGCAAGCCAAACACATTGGAATCGCTTGGCGCAGAAACCCCTCATGACTATATTTTTTTAAGTTTTGAGACATCTTCATACCACGATATAATATATCTACACCCGTATAAAATTTCGTAATTTAATTTCCTTCACTTGAAAAATCGTCCAGGCGGACATAGGAGGTTTCTGCACCAAGCAATACATTGGAAACGCCTCAGAGCAAGGAATGGGATACATATAACGTGTATGAACATATTTTCAAGCTTTCTTTACTTCAATTCAATATATGGGGGGATCAATGCGTGATAATCACAAGCCGCTCTCAAGGAGCTTTAAGATACCCCTCGTCTAATGTTTGGCGATTATATATGAATCAATGGTAAGCCAAAAAATACTGAATGGGAGTAGGGTTGCTCAGAGATAATTGTGATATGGGCCATTTGAACAACTCAAAATTGTGGCATTGGATTATCTTTCACTATGCCAGTTATGTGTCAATTCGTTATCTAGTAGATCAATAAGTCTATAATAAATAGAGCATTCATTGTAATAACTATTTCAATTGGATAAAATTTCGCAATTTTGCACCTCGAGCGTAATCTGATCATTTTCTCTACAACTAGATACAATTTCATATTTCAAGACGTTACACCAAGATCTACCCGCGCAAGTTTTCTTGGTATGCGCACGAAAAGAAAGATTCAGTCTAGTATAGAGTGCATGAACCCCAACGCACCTGTGCTTCGATAATTAGTTATTGCTCGCAGCGATTCCAAAACGTATTCGAAAAGCAAATTCCGCGCGCGGAGAAATACGCTTTGAAGGCAAATAGTCATTGAAGAATGGAAATATTCACTTTATTATTACAAAGTCGCATTTTAAAATAATAAAAGTAATGTTCTCAATGAGTACAGCATTTGAAAGTTAAATGTTCGGAGCTGAGCATTGACGTCAGGAAATTGGATGTTTTCATTCACTAGCCAGCTGTCTCTTCAAATATTCTTGTGTCATTACTGGGAATTGTCATATTCCATCTTCCAGCTTTTGACTTGCATGCCCAATTACATTTTATTTATTTAAATATTTATTTACTTAGATATTTATTTAGACAAAAGCAGTAAAAACTGTACGTGACGTATGGGGGAGAAAATCTGGATAGACACGCAGATTAAGATCTGAACTTTGTGTAGGTGTGAGGATCAGCTTAGGATGATAGTACAGGAACTACAATCTGTTCTGAATGGCAGAATGTTTAGGGTAATTGACTTTCTGGAGCTTAAAGACGTCAAGAATGCCCATATTAGTAGCACATCTTAGATTGCGCTTTAGAATTCGCAGTTTGCCCTATCTTTCCCGTAATCTTTGCCCTATTACCTTCCAGAAAATCCAGTCTTTAAACGCCTTTTGCTTACACTCCCCTCAAAACCACGTCTTAGCTGCTTCCGTGCTTCACAGTATGCCAAAACAGGCTGCTATTCCGTCGATGGGACTTTTCTGAACGGACCGTGTGGGATAGGACAGCGAGTTACAATGTTAATAAATAGTGCGTGGTACACTCATGCGTGTCGGGTTAGAGAGCAATGTCATCCCTTCCAGGATTTCGCAACCATTTAATCGAAGGGGTAATACACTTAAATTTCACAAGAGCTCACGTAAAGCCAAGAAAATTGCTTTGCTCTTCCAATCCAAAGAGAAATGCATTAACACATCAACTCTGTGATGTAATGAAAATGTTATAACAGAATACCCCATTAATACATTCCTGAACGACGAGAAAGCAGTTTACACAAGGCTTTTCAAATATATCACTGAGACGTGAGCTTAATTTGCTTTTGACAAGGGGCACAACTACTGAGTTTTATGCGTGTGTGGTGGACTTGGGAAGGAGGGTGTGTTAAAATACTGTGCCTGAATAGATTTTGTTTTAAAAGTGTGCTACATAAACGCTCACTTTAGGACGGTGGTTGTGGCTCGATTAATACTCTTTTTTGGTGACGAACACTTGGAACTGGCCGCTGGCAGCTCCGATGTTCTCATTGTTTTGTCCTTGACTGAGAGGGTACGCGATAACAAGCTGGTACAGTAACGCTTGTTATCTAGTCAAGGTCAACTCCTTACAAAGGATTTTCTGCTTCCCGTCCCCCTTTCCCAGACCCATATCGTGCTTCGTTTGCACACCTCGTGCTGGTATACACTCCTCAGTGTCACAACGAGAAGATTGTTTGGCATATTTTTATTTTAGAATGGAAATGGCCAAAGATTCCAGCTGGGCAAAGGCCAATAGGCAGTAGTTTAAGGTGGGCATAGCCTGAACTTCCTTGAGTTCTCTTAGGCATTTCCACACCATTCTCTGACAAACTTTCAGTACATACGGTTTTACAATTATATGATGTTACTACGAAATTTAGCAATTCAATTCACTCACTTTTTATATTTTAAAGAAATTGTGACAACTTCGGTGCTATTTAAATAACAATTTTATTTTTAAATGGAAAAAAGATTGCTTTTTATGCACAAGTCAAATTTTCGAAAATAAAATAATGTATTGAGTTTGTCCAAAACGAGAAACATGCAAAATCTTTGATAATTAACAAAAGTCCCCAACAATCTCAGTTTTCCTGGGAATATTAAATTTATCGATTTCTCCTTGGTTTACCGATTTTTTTCTGTTGACCATTCCCGCAGAACATATGATCACTATTATCATCCGTGGTGAAAGAACAACGATTTTTTGATGGTCAAATGACATTCCTGCTCAAAGGTATGGCTCATTGATAAGGAACTATCAAGGAATATAATATCATCTGTTGATTCGCATTCATACCAAACTCCTTCGCTATTGGGTAAAAACACGCTGTCTTTTCCTGTTAGGATACAGTACTCGGGAGATAAACGGAAAGCCCTGTCGCAGGATCTGTCAATACATCAAGCTGCACGCTAAATGTCAGCTGTCAAGACTACAATCGACATGTGGTGGAAATGTATATCCCACATTCAACAGATTTTTGTTCAAACGCAAAAATTCTCTTCGAGTTTAAAATTTCTCACAGTTTCTTAACTTTACCATGCAATACATTCACTGACTTTCTGTGATTCCTTCACACCCTAAAAGTCGGGGACCTCTCCATTTCTGTTGATGAATGGAGGTAACATATCTTTCTCCGACGACTAATGAACATAAAATGGCGACTGCATTTTTCAAAACTGGCAGTCGTTGCCCTATCGTTACAGTATTGTGGATTTTTATACGTTTGTATAATACGTACTACAATTATTTAAAATATCGGAGGTTGCGAGTGACTGAGGTTTTGAACAGAGGCTCTTAAAGAAGAAGGGAACACGAAAGTTACACAGAACTGTCAGAAGCTACATTTTTAATGATCTCAAAAAGTCAATCAATTATATTTTTATCTTTATCGATTCAGAAACACAGAGAAATCGTGATTCAATAATAAAGTAAACAATTTTGTGCTTCAGAAGTCAACATTCTTAAACAATAAATTTTACAAGATACCAAAAAGAAGTTTCTGATGCCTCTAATTTGACCTATCACATACGCTTGTTTCCCCGATAAGACGAATTATACGTGCCCAGCTCTTAGCACACTTAATCAATGGTAAATACAGTTTACTCTTCGTCTGTCAGTTGAGATAAAATCTTTAAAATAAATAATAAAAAAAATTACAATAGCTGATCTCTGAGGTGCAGAAGGTACTAGTGGCTGGGAGTATAATGGTTCGGACGCTAATATAGCCTACCTGTGACGGTCAGAAGATAACTATTCAGCGTTGAGTACCTTTTGCTCGCGGCAGCCGGCACTAATCCCATAGATAATCAGCCATTTTCGACGTTTTGTGTTATTTGATATCTTTATTGTTCCGGCAAACGAATAATAATAATAATAATAATAATAATAATAATAATAATAATAATAGTGATTAAATTATTATGATTCATTCGCGATTACGCTTTCACTGCCCCAGCCATTCGAGCTGGGTATATGCACAGTGATAAAAATGAAAAAAATGTTGAAGGAAGAAATATCTCGGGAATTGAAGATTGTCGATATCAATCACTCTTTGCGTTTGCTTCTATGATTCAGCGTCTTCTTTCTTTTCTTCGTCGCCCACAAAGCAGTTCCTGCACCCGACGGTAACCTTGAACCTGTCTATACCGCACGGCCATGTCCCTCTGCCCGCAATGAAACAAGTTGTACGCTCATTGCCTGTCAACCATGGACGAGGTACGCGAGCACGCCTTACTTAATTAGGGCACGTGACCAAATAAAGGTAGCGGTTTGCGACCCAAGGACGGGGTCCAAAGAAGAGTAAATGTTCACTCGTCGCGCGTCATGTGACACTCACAATCAAGTCTAGAAATTATCCTGCGAGCCTAGCTTCAAACCACTTTACATCCCGCAGCTGCCGTCATCGGACATTCTTAAAATTGCAGGAACTGTGCAGTCATTCCAGCGAGTTTAATCGAGGCGGGAGACATAGCTACTATTTTAATCACAGGCCATGATCTACGTACACATACCAATTTCTTCACTTATACGATCTTCATGAATAATGTAACACATCAACGATATGCTAGAAGTGTACGGTCAAAATTCTTGGAAAATGTTAGATATCATGGTGTGAATGTAGTATCCAATATTTTGAATTTTTCTACTCTGTTACGGTTTACTTGATTGATCGATTTGTATCTTAATATTATTTAACATCGTCTTCCCAGTGTCATGAACATACTTACCGGGAGCGCCAGCTCAGTGCATCAAAGATGTCATTTGACCCCAGGTTCGAGTCCTGACGGCGGCAGGATTTTGAATTAGCTTTTCAGCTAGGTCGAATTCAGTCCTGTCTGGAGGAGAATTCTAGCGGCCGGCTGTTCTGATCAGTAGTTTTCCGTGGTTTCTCCGATCAACACCAGGCGAATGCCGGAGCAGTACCCTACCAAACGGGCCACGGACCGCGCGCGATCTTTCCTTCCTCTTCCTTGTCCTATCCTTTCCCCTTACACACACACTAACATGTACTACACTACCACATATTCCGGGAGACCGCTTAGAGCTTGTCCCGGCTGGGGCGGTGCCTTGCTGGTGGGAGAGTCCTGGTTAGGGGGAATCCCCACTAGCCGACGGTAGGTCGGCGCCGGATCTTGCTATCTAGTGGGGGGAAGATCAATACCATCTCCTGAGAAAAAATGCATTACACTAACGAGACTAATGACCGAAGCAGTTGACGCGCCCGGAAACATGAAAAATCAATCAATCAATCATGAACATACTTAGTATATTCTATGAATTAAATGAGTAATAAGATTTTTCTAATTTTTTTACAGCAGTTGAAATCTTGGCCACAAAAAAGTTTTGTAATTTTCTTCCCTATATTTCTCAAATTATAATGAAAGTGAGGATCTTCACAGAGCATAGTGCGAATGATTAGCAGTGAGAGCATAAAAGAGAAGAGAGAAATGAAGTACCAATTTGGGGCAGAATCATTATTACATTTATATCCTAAATAAACACGATTAAAGTGTACAAATTTAATTTAACGTCAAAATCGTAAAACATGTTAAGTGGAATTAAACGAGGAAATATAAATTGAGAGTCAACAAGCAAAGCAAGACAGCATAACAGCAAATGCTAAATGAATCAAGAAATCTAGATGAGAATCACGATCGTTTTGGAGGAAAAATTTAATATGATTTTAATTTAAAATGTACATCTAAATGTCGAATGTGTCTTCGAAAAACAATCTGATATTGATGAGCCAATGTAGAATATTCTTTCATGGTTGGCCTTTTAGCAACATGTGTATAAAAAATTAAAGCTATTAAACAATTTGTAATAATACTGAAAAGTTTTTCAAATTTCATCAATATTTCGCCAAGGCGTTCGAACATATAGGCAAAGAATGTCAGTCACATGCGGCATGCTATGCAAAACGAAGAGATACTATTTTAAACCTGCGTTAAGCGTGAAGATTTTAAATGTATTTATGTGATTAGAAAACAAATGTGAAGTTATAATAAAAACTCATGTATCGCCAGTCTCATGTATCATTGGAACTACTTCTCCTTCTTTGGCTGTAGAGCTAAAGAAGTCACAAAACTTGAATGGGTTTTCGCCTTTTCAAAGAGCAAACCCACTCAGTTCTGCACCTCTTCGTCATCCACCAGCCAGTCTGTCTATTGAGATCCTTCATTACGTTATTCGACCATGCGTAGCATTCCCCTCGTTTCCCTTTAAACCGAACATAGGTTCGGTTTAAAATTTCACCAATTGCTGCACATACTCCAGCCATACAGTTCTCCCTCAATTTTTACTATTTCTTCCTCATTCAACACGGTTGTTTATTACTCCGAATTTCTCGAGCTTTCACACGTTTATCCATTCTCCACAATCATTTTCTCTACAATTTCTCAACGAATCATTGTATTTGCGGGAGACTATACATCATACACAGCATAATATTGGAACAGTAATGAGATTCAAGTATATCCATCATTTGTTGAAACAGTGTCATAAAAACCAGCATTTTCAAGGGATATTATCTAGTTTCAAGCTCGCGGACGAACTTCAGTGATACAACACCGATTCAACTGGTCTCACACTGCTAATTTTCGAAGAAAAGATATAGCATTTTCAACATACCAGCAAAAAGGAGTAATCCAATTCCTTGTTTCCTATTCAACCGACATTTTGAGTTCCGCGACGTGAGCGATATCTAGCGTCTGAAAGATGAGTAGTAGCAAGAGCAGCCCTATGTCAAGCAGCCGGCGGCGCGTATCAGCGCGGTGGCTTGTTCGCCAGGCGGCAGAGAGCGGCCCTGCCGCCGCCGTCGGCCGGCACGTCGCCGGCGGCGGACGTCGCGATACGGCGGTGGCGACCGCCGTCGGCGGAGCCGCGACCGGCGCCGCCGCGTCGCCGCCGCCACCCACGGACGTATAAAGGCAAGGAATCCGCCGTGGCGGAGGCACGCAACGGCCGCGAACCCGTCGCGAGGGCCGCGCGCGGTGGTCGGCGGCGGCGGCGGTGACGGTGGTGGCGCTGGCGGTGGCGCTGCCGGTGGTGGCGGCGGCCGCAATGTTAGCGGCGGCGGCGGTGGTGGTGGTGGTGTTGTTGGTGGCCGCGGCGGCGGAGGTGGTAGTGGTAGTGGTGATGGTGGTGGTGGTGGTGGTGGAGGCGGCGGCAGAGGGGGGTGGTGGAGGCGGCGGCAGAGGGGGTGGTGGTCGTCGCAGTGGCGGTGGGGGTGGCAGCAACGATGGCGGTGGTAGTGACGGTGTCGGCGGCGCTCGTTCCGGCCGGCTTCGGCGGATGCCTCCAGGACGTCGCCGAAGCCCCGCCCCGCCCCGCCTCTTCCAGCTCCCTGCCCCCACTGTACCGCGTAGCGCTAGCCGAATGCGAAATTCGACGGTTTTTATGGGGGGGTCGTATAAACGGGCGCCGCGTTCGACAGAAACAGTCAATGCCCCCCACGTTTGGCTGTCGAATTCAGGAAGTCTCGGGTATCTTTTAATGGTTTCTCTAGAAGCGGAGCTGCTCCGCCCGAAATTTCAGTTGGTCATTTTTTATGGGGATGTCGTTCCAGCTTGCCGCAGTCGCCAGAAACAATGAATGTTCCGCCTCCGAATGCCTAATTCAGGGATTCTCATGGACCTTTCCGATTTCTCTAGAACCCAAGGTATTCGGTACCCTGAATTTTGCAATGACAGATTTGGTAAACATGGTTTCAAATATTCTTAAGGGAGCGAGATAAATATCGCCCCGGCAGAAGCGTGGAATGTCTTCAGGGTTGAATGCCGATTCAGGAAGTCCGAATATAATTTCGCATGAAATGGAGATCCTCTATGTGAATTTCAGTAAGTTGTCTTTTAATACGAATGTCATATAAACGCGGGCAGAAACAATCAATGCTTTCAATCCTCAGGGTTTCGATTATTGTCCACACGAAGATGTGGTCCACAATACCATAAATCTAACAGAATCTTGGAATTTATTCGGGAAAGTGAAGCACTAGTTAGACCCAAGACAATAAAAATTAATTTGATGACTAAATTTCGCTTTGAAGAATTGTAACATAAAAGAGAAAAATACCTGATGAAACATTGAATTGCTCACACGATAATAACTGTTACTGATGCAAGCATAGTTACAAAAAAAAAATTACAATTACAAAATTTACTCTAGTAAATTTTACATATCTTCAAAAATATCATAATTAGGGATTATTACATTAACTTTCGAAAAGCTGACTCATTATTATTCTCTTATAAGTGAAGTATCTTCAATTCTGGCAACTTTTAGGATGACATTTGGTCATATGTTTTGTCTTGATTATCCATCACCTTTTTTGATTGCATTCCTTTAAACATGTTCGAGGACCATGAATGCTGTATTTAAGTAGAGTTTTGAAATTAAATTGGTATTGTAATTACCAACAATTATTGAAAGGTATCAATTCTTATAATTAAGTTGTCTCCAGACGTCGCTGACATGAGTTCTGTGAATATGGGAATCTCGAATTATCCATTACATTGGGCGGTAATTTGTATATAATATAATTCATTCTTAAAGATATTTGAACGTGTAATTGTGAATATAATTGATATACTCCGTTTAGGACCCCCATCTCAATTCTAGTTTTAGTCCAGTCTCCTAGCAACCCCCAGGGCTATTGGTGCCACGTCCCTATGTTTTAGGAGAGATGATATAACTTCACTCAAATGTCAGATGCAATGTAAATTTCTAGTAGACATAATCATTGCTAATATTTACGCGTTATTAATACATTATTGTTATTTTTTAATGCTACTAAATACCTTTAAAAGTGATTGCAAACTACACAGTCTTCACAATAAATTCGCTTGGCCCCCTTCCACGAATCACATTGTTGGTTTTACATTGAAAATATGTCATCAGAACTACACACTAGTTTTGAGCAAACCCACATTTCGATGTTTTAACAGTATTATTTATTCTGAACACTAAATCAAAATTTTGTCTTATAGAGTATCCCCCTCCAAACTTCGGCCACCTTGATGGTTTGTTTATAAATGCACAAATCCAGCACCGCGGATGAGCCTGCAGCCAAAAACTTTGTCTTATAATCCACGCGCGCCAAAAAATTTTTTTTAACCAAAGGCCCCCCCTTCCTGCGCCGCCGGGGCCGATCGGCAGAAGCGGCCCACCGCCAATGCAGGGCGGCCCCACCTCACAGGCATTCCATCGCGAGCCGCCGTGTTTTCCGAGGCAGCGACACGCGATGTTTCATCACGATCGCCGATTCTTTTGCTAAGTGGTTGGAATCCGGGAGCGAGGCGCGGCGCGGCCCAGCGCGCCGAAGGGCAGAAAACCGACCCGACCGAACCCATCGATTTCTCGCGCAGAAAAGAAGAATCGAAGCCCCCGACGGAGCCAGATTTTTCTTTGAAGAAAGTTGCCCCGGCCGATCTCGATGGCACCAGGGAGTTCAATTATGAAGAACCGAAAGCTGTGTATTCGAATCTCGTTGAATCACGTGTGCTTTTTACCGTGTGAGTGTGGCTTAGTACGCTTTCTCATACCCCGCGGAGCTCACTTCAAAATCATACCATCTGTAACCGTTAATCTATTACTAATTGGGCCCGCGCGAAAAACTTGCACTTTGTAAACCATTGTTTTGAAAGTGAAAATACCTTCATATTGGACCCCGATTTGAGCCCAGAACCTGAACTATACCTTGCAGTATAGTCCAGGCGAACCCATTAACGCGACACTTCAGTTTTATATAGGTTTCGAGTTTCTGCTCTTTTTAGGCCCCCTGCTAAAGTGTAAGGGGTCATCAGAATAGCTATATCTTTACTCGTTTTTTTCGCTCCATGTTTCCCTACGTGATCCTTGATATGCTCTCCATATTCCCTCGCATGTTCACCATATCTTCTCTCGCACCTTCACATGTTCCCTTCGCAACTATACTACATACGGTAATCCGTCGCATGTTTACACGTTTCCTCACATGTTCCCATATATACCACCAAATGTTTTCACATGTTCTCAGCAAGTTTCTTCACTTACGAATATGGAACTTCACTGGAAATTCAAAAAACTGTCCCAAATGACTGGTTTTAAAACTCTATGGTGCATCTTTTTCGGTTATGCGGTTTAACATGTATGCGAGTTACATGTGTACTTTATAATCCAAATAGGTCATACACTGCGAACTTCTATGTTTTCGTCTTATATCTATTTGATACACCCCTGGCAGTAATTCCCTATCCAGCGTTACGTGGGGTTCTGTGTCCATGGTTTCTTATAAAAGGGGGTAATCCGACATCATTCTTTAGCATGTTATATGTTACCTCCCTCGCCTATTCTTGAAAATAAGTAATGCGTAATCATGCGCGTACCATCATTCTGAGCGTACAATTTTGTTCACCAAATGAGGAAATTCTATGATCCTCTTGTCCGTAAACAAAATCTATTTATTCCTAGAACCAAAAGTTCAGGAAATTCCGGAGGAAAGGCAGTTAACCCCCCTCCCTGATCTTAAGCCAACGGTGTTCATCTACCAAATACGGCATTACAGGGACTAGCCCAATGGTTACCCAAATTTACCGATCTTCGCTAAATCATCGCCTACTTTTCAGGGCTTCCAAATCTTGCTCATTTGTTTCGTTTAGGATGATTTTTGTCGGTTGAGGATATAAAATCCACAAATGTGTGCAAAGGAGACTAATTTGAGTTAACCAGAATGTGTCCTCAAATGAGGAAGGGGAATCCGTAATTTTTTTTTAAATTCCTTGCGCCCTTAATTCAACTTATCGACGCAACGCGTCTCTTCGCTCCTGGTCGAGCGATGAGCGCAGAGTAATCCTCCATTATCAACGTAGCGAATACGTTTACACGAATAAATTACGTAGTGATAAAGACAGGGGAAGGAAGTTTGATAGCGTTTTTCATTCGCCGCACTGGTGCGCACCCAGTGTACACTCAGGACAGCTTTCGTGATCCATTCGACCGCTAAGGCGCACCAGGGCAAAGAATGATGTTCCATTCGCACAATGACACGGAACCAGGGCGCACTCGGGGCGCCCTAAACTGCACTGACGATCGCGTGAGTGTAGTCCAGTGCACCGGGCCATTGTGAGGTTAGGTACCGAAGTTATCCATGCTGATTTGGATTCGTGGTGAAATTGCGAAGGCAATGTCTTCTGTCACGCACGGATATGATGGAGTATATTATGTTTTGCAAGAAAAGTCTTAAAATAATTTTTGTGACACGCGAAGTTCGGAAAATTAGTTTGTTTCCCTAAAATTTAACCTTGAATAACTTCATGTTAACAAATTCAGTATTATTTAGAAAGCAAAGTGTAGGTACGTCTCAATTTCGAAACGCTAGTAAAGTAAAAATAAAAAGTGACCCTTCAATCATTCAAATATATGTGCCAAGAAATGTTTCACGCACGCCCATACATATACTAGCGGAAATGCTCATGTTAATATTTTTATGGTTTCCAATAACCAAACAATTCTGCAGAAGCCTTCCGGTTCAAAATCTTGTGTATTATATCGATCACTGGCAAATCTCGAAAAATGAAATTTCGACACATACGCATTTGAAGTTTTCGTAGTTTTTAAATTAAGAAATCATACGTTAATAATTTATGAATTAAGAAGTAAGAATTACCAAAAGACTTCATAAAAATTATAACAATGATAAAACTTCAAAATTATTATTTTTCGAGTTCCATAAGAGTGACAGACCAAGAATAGCTATCTATAATTTCACTGCGTAGCGCACACACACTGACTCAGTTCCGGAATCCGTTTCATTCGTAGCTTTCCTTCACGCGTGTGGGGCAGCACTGTTGCGGAGCGATGACGTTTTTGCCCTGCACTAGGGTGGGTTTCAGTGCAACGAATGGAAAACGCTATGAGATCGCGTAACGCTGCGTTCACATAGGTTTAGTGTTAAGTAAAGCTGTTATTTATTTTTTCAAAATTTTCAACATTTCCTGTAATAATTCCTTTTAATGAGTATTATACTAAACATTAAAATATTAACATGTTACGGTTAAAAAATATAAATAAATTGAAAAATTGTGGCATATGTATATAGATACAATAAATAGAAATATTTTTTCATCAATGGCATATAGATTGAATCTGTTAGATTACGAATAAAATATTCAAAACTGATCTACATATATATTATATTATACCTAATATATGTAGATCAGTTTATCTAATATATTCTATTCTAGAATCCTCGATCCATCCGCAAGCTTTGCATGAGGGGTGGCTTCAAAGGAAGCTTGAAGTACAATGGAGGGGGGGGCGTGACGAATGATCAACTTCGAAACAACGAACAAAAAATTTCAAGACTAAACTAAGGGATCTTTACGTAATATTGCAACGTTAACTATTTGCAATTTTCTTCTGAATTTGTTATTTGAAAATTTTCCATTTTCAAAAATTCTGGCTACGTATTAGAGAAAGTAATTTACTATAAACAGGATTTATCCACTTTTTCGTTACCAGGGACCGCCAATAAGAGTTTTTCTACCGAATATTAGCAGAAAAGTATCTTCGTAAAATTTGAGCGTTGACCACAGATAGATGAACAGAAGTTTTGTCGTCAGTCGGGTCAGATTCGACTTCAAGGAGCCACAAAGCATAGATTCTGACAACTCAACGTGTTAAAAAAAAGTAATTTACTACTTATAGGAACAAGGTCAACCACTTTTTCGATAAAAAGGCCCGCAATAATAGTTTTTCTGTAAAAAAATCGCCGTTTTCTGGCTATAACAATTAATTATCTTCTTACTAAGTAAGGTGAGAAAGTGAAAAGAGTGCATTGACACAAATACGGCATTTAGAAATCGTTTTAGAGTGAAATTCTGGAGTGTTGAAATTTCAATAGGATATAAAAGATTGGCCAATCCACGCGTGAATTTGATCACTTCAGGCAATAAACTGGGTCTGTTTCCCTGTCACCCTCAAACTTAAATATCTTACGCCATTCGTGCTTCTTAATTGACAATTCCGACTTTGCCGGCTAGCTGACCGTGTCCCCCATGCCTAGGCCTAGTTTAATTCCTACGTTTGGGGGTAAGAGAGACGTGACCAACACGAACTATTCCCATTACCGTATCTAGGAAATTCCGCCAGGCTGAGCTTTTCTTCGTCACACATCATATAATGTAATCTTCCATGATTCGAATTAAACAGATTTTAACGCGAGGTTGAATGAGGAAGAAAATGAGTAAGAAACATTTCTTCGAATTATGCAATGTAGATTTAACCAGAGTCGTAAACCGAAAACATTCAGGATGTGATGCACCTGGATACTCTTAAGAAGCAAGTCAATAGGACTAAAGATTTTCCAGCCGTTCCACTGACTGAGATGGCTTAAGGCAACAACTGTTGCCCCTGTAGCGTCCCAAACTGGGAGGTCCTAGGGTTGAAGTTCCGACGATGGTGCATTTTTTCAACATTAGTTAGATAGCCCCTTACACATACACAGTCACTTACATACTCTACACTACCACACATATGCGGAGACCAGTCATGAACTTAGAGCTATCACGGCTGAGGCTGTGCCTCGCTGGGGCAGTTTCTGCAGGAAGAGAACTCCACAAACTGACATGTAAGTCGGCGCTGTATGTCACGCTCCAGCTGGACGGAACACTGCCACCTTCCGTCTATAACACGCACTACAACGGGAATAATGACGAATGCTGTTGATGGGCTGGGAAACACGAAATATTCACTCAATCTACCGATTTCTTTTTTAATAGCACGATTAATTTTATAAAAATGAACTTACGTATTTTCATCGGCGAACGCTGTCAATTTTTTTCCTTCCATTTTTGGATAATACACTGAATGTAGTAAGGATTTGATATTAGGGTAGCTTTATCTGCGTCCGTCCCTAGCATGATATCACAATTTTCGTAACGTCAGTAGCATTCGGCCTCTTGAGTGGGAAATTAATATTTTACAGCATTCATTTCCGCCAAACTAGAAGACCTTCTAGGAATACAAAATGCATCTCATTCACATGTAGAATACATTCTTACAGTACTGATATTCCTTGGAAGATCTCTAAATTTGTTGTTAAATTGTTGCAAGTGAATTTATATTATATATAAATAATTATCCAGGTTCTATTTTATTTAAATATATGAATTAAGAGACAAGTAATAAAATAAAATTTCCTGAGAGCATCATAATTAAAAAAAAAAAAAAGTAAAAATATCCAGATAGCATGTTTAAAATCTGTGATCTTAGGATATATATTATAAAAAACGTTAATAGCGTTTTATGAGCCGAAATAAGTTAAGTTTATGTATTTGAATTTATAAAATGTATTCTACTAACATAATGTTTACGATCCTTCTAACAAAATTTGCATGGAATTATTATTTAGTGCTTTTGTGAAGGAAAATTTTTTTTTGGTTATGTTTTGTTGCTTGAAAACTTGTATTTAAATATCTAAAGGATAAATGGAAACCAATTTAATTATAATTCACATAGTGCACTATACGTAGATTATTCTACGTATGATTATGTGTATGATTTATATAATTTCTTCATAATTCCAAAATATTTTTATGTAGTATAATTCCATTAAATTAGGCAAATATGTATTAGTAAAAAATTAATACTTATTATATAATGATCATGGCTTCCCAGAGAAACTTTCCAATGTTTGCATTTTTACAAATCGCCTCAAGAAGTAACATGTACTACTATATATCAATTTAAGAATCAGAAAAACATATTTTCATAATGATTATTTGTCTCTATTGTCAAGTTTCATTTTCGTCAATTTTTTACCGGCTTCTGTTTTCAATGGCACGTCACGCGATTCAGCGTGTAAAGTGAACGTAATAGGATTCAACGATGCAATGTACTAAAAAAGCATTACACATTAATAAATTCGGCCCAATGTCCCTCACTTTAGCAGTAATAACTCTTTGAAATTTTACACACTCCATCACTTAAAATTGTGAAGACAAATTAAGCTTGAAACGATAGATTATATCAATAGATGTTAACAAACTTGCACACATTTACCTCTACATTTAGCGGTCCATGGATTTAAATACATTTTCTACAGTCTACTTTATCCCTAATAGCAAGAGAAACATCAGAATTCAAGTACACAACAATCGTGGTTGATGATTATGATCGCGAGGAAGATAAAATTTACCCATTCTCTTTTCATCTACTGTTTCAAAGAAGTTGTAAATCGTGTGTGAATAATAAGAAAGAAAAAGAATGAGAAAGTCAAAGGCCCTTTTCTTTTTTTGACAATATATAACTTGGGAGTTATATTAAAAATGTATTTAATATTATGGAGAGTTTTAACTATGGGGCTAATCCCATTTATTTTAAGGAGAACAAATTATTAAGCGGTGATACTTTATTTTGTCTCATACACAACTCTTTTCAACGGAAGGACACTTGACAAAAAGCATTAAGAATAAACAGCAAAGCATGTTCAACTAGCGTGTTCCCTTTAGGCGTGATCCATTAAACAGAAGCGATAAAAAACCACAAGTAATTTTACAAAGTTCATTCATTTATTCATTTGAAGGCCGAATGTGCGTGTTCAGAGCAATGCAAACAGGATGTTGAAAACCAATGTGCGCTGCCAATGTGCCAATTTACCCCGACCGAAGGCATACAGGAAAAATTCTCTGGAAAAGCCAAAAATACGTCTATAAGTAGTGTAAATATACTCTTCAGCACTTGCCTTTTTACAATGCTGTGCAATTCAGAGAACGTTTCAGCCAGCAAATATACGCCCTCTTTTTCTAGTTACTATAGTTACCAACCCTACCTTTTCTGGTAGAATGTTCACTCGGCTCCGACTGCGATGGAAATTCCAGGAATTAATTTAATCTCCTCTGTTCGTCGGCAGGAAAATTAACTGGGAAATTCTTGCTTCACGAGTCAATATCAATTGATTTCGATTTCACGTAGAGTTCCAACGCCTGTGACCGGAGTGTAGTTCTGGTTTGAATTTTTGTAGAGCATAAACGATTCTCTTAAAAATGCTAGTAAACACCAGGCAAAAGGGGGGGGAGGTTCAGCAATAGTTTTGTGATGAACTATTTTTTTACTTATTTGCTGCATACAAATGATCCAGAAAATATGTAATCACGAAAACTAATAGAAAGTTGACTCATAAATTGTGTACAAACTGGAGCTGAGAGATAACTGGCATTTTTGAACTACGTTTGAAAGGCCAAGACCAAAAACTATACCCTTGAAAAACATTTCGGTTAACGAAAAAGCAATTATTACTTCAGATTAAAGATGTATTTAAATTTATTTCGTCGTTCAGATTTGCAATGGCACCAACAATATTTTTGTGACTGGTGTGAAGGTGACAGCAAATATTCTTCAAATGATGAAAACTGACATATCACACAGCGGCCTGAGCTATTTAAGTCTATGAAATCATGTAAATCAAGTGGGACAACATTCTATATAAATTAATTAAAAAAAAAAAAAAAGAAACGTAAAAAAGCTTATTCCCTGCTTTCTCTTCATACATCATTTATTAAGAAACTCTTCTATATCAAAAAAAGTGGAAGCATAAAGACAGATACGCAGTAGTTCAATCGCTTTCCTTAAATAATTAATATCTAACTAGTTCTTAAATGTATTTTTTATGGGGGAGAAATATAATCCGCCCACTTCATTGAAGTTGAATTCTTCAAGGTCATATTCATCATCACTTCGAAATTTTCTTCTTCAATCTTGAGTCTCTGGCGTCGTCAAGAACACGAATATGGGTGATAAAGGTTGTGGAAATAAAAGAACTTAGTCTAATAATTTAATAAAAATTTAATTGAAGATAGAAGAACAAGTGATACATAATATGATGAAAACTGAAAACACTCTGCATAGAGTATGTGAGTTATTTCTTGAAATGCTGGTCATTTTCAGGAAAAGAGAAACATTGCTTAGTTACTTAAAAAAAGATTTAAAAACATCAATTTCATTGCCGCCACTCTCTTATTAAAATATACTTTAACCATGAAAAGAAACAAAAATTCCTTTCAGGATAATATTCTCTATATTACTATATGACACTTCATTTAACGTCAATCTAAAGGAGAAATTCTCCACTAGGAAAGACAGTTGAATACCACATAATTATGATAATGTAATCAATTTAATTAATTAAATTAATTAGAATTCCCGTCCCCCAAATTGTTCCCTAAACTTATCTTTTCTCCTTCATCTTGTGTATTACCACAAATGAAGGCTATCAAACCTACTCAAGTTCCACAGGTCGAATAGAAAGAAATTTTATACTTTGCAAGAAAAATATCTTCATGCATTTACATCCTATATGGACTATGTATAAATAGGCGAATGGTATCTGAATCAAAAGACTTTGTAAAGAGTACTCGAGATAATATATCACTGTATAGAATTATTTTGATTAAAAACTCTAAAAGAAAATAACAACGTCTTCTCATCAAATATCGCCGAGTCAACATTAATGGTTAATTAACGATTCAACCAGGGACTATCAGAATATTTGCTGTAGTGTTTGGTTTCCCAATTGTCATTAATTTATCTTTTATTCGTACTGTAATACACGAATATACACGTGTAATACACAACTGCATTTTTCATAACAATCAAAGAGATAATGTGAGTCTCGAGGAATAGCTGAAAATTCGGAAATCATAGTTTAGAGCACAAGTTAAAGTTTATGAATAATTTCATGTTCCACGACCCTACTTCTTATAGACCAAATAAATTAAAAAAACGAGCAAGCGCGGCAAAGGATCTCGGAACATGTATTCTTTCTATGTCCCTGTAACGCCCATTCATTCCTTGAAATGATAAACATATTCATTCCCATAAAAATATTATCACGAACTTGCAATTTTATCCTCTCACTTTCTCACGAAGTTCATTTAATAGCATGACTAATTATCGATTACAGCGATTATTACACAATTATCACGAACTCCAGACAAAGTACACATACTTCTAAGAAACCAACACTAGAATATTAGTAAGTTGAAATACACCATACAAGAAATCACGGTTTGCACAAGGGCATACTCATTTTATCGAATGAATCATTACTCTTGAATCACGATCTATTGTTAGAAAGTTGTCAGACATTGATTTTTCCCTGTTCGCAATGCAATTATAAGCGGTACAGAGAATTACTATCTATATCCATTACGTTATTCTTACAGCAACAATATTTGGTAATTCAACGATTTATAGCATCAAAGCTCACGTGAGCAGAATTTCATGATAAATAGCAGGACAAAATTAAATATCAGTTGCAGAATATTGTAAGCAGATGATACTTTTGCGGTTAGGCTTTAAAGCGGCCCTGATGGCCCGAGCCTCGCCACATCAATAAAGGCATCTTTTTTTATACTGTCGGCATACTTCCCAACAAATAACCATTGTTCAGTTGTCATCATGGGCTTCTCAAACATTTAAGCATTAATTTATAATTTAAGGAAACAGTTTTTTAACATAGTATATCACAAGGACTCGGCATTTTAGATTTTGACCTATTTTGTTCCTTGCTTGCAAAGTAAAAGTTCCTTGTGTACTTATCCGCATCATGATCGTGGATGTTTTATATTTCATTTTTAACTTATTTAAAAAAATCAACAACCAATGAGGCTTGAAAACATAAAAAACATGGACTTTAAATTGTTTTAAAGGGTATAAATGATTATTTTACTGATTTCTTCAACTGGCACCAGCAAGAGAAATAGCAATCATGTGTTATCGCTCTTGAAATGAGGCCATCGACAGTGGCGTAACGTTCGGGCTCGGAAGGCAGGGGGGCCCAGGTAGCAGAGGGGCAACTTTTAGGGTGAAGATTTTGCGATTGTAAGAAATATTAATTACTTGAATCTTTCTCTGACACTTTGCGATAGTTGATACAATAAAATATTAAAGAAAGCATCTTCCAGAATAACATTGCTTTCATCCAGCAGTTACTGGGTCTTCTGAAATAGGTCGAATTCAGCCGCTGTCTGGAAGAGAATTCTAGCCACCGGCTCCTCTGATCGGTATTTTAGAGG
The DNA here is from genome assembly GCA_964035755.1 of Teleogryllus oceanicus. Lineage (NCBI taxonomy): Eukaryota > Metazoa > Arthropoda > Insecta > Orthoptera > Gryllidae > Teleogryllus > Teleogryllus oceanicus. The sequence goes on from CAXIVR010000001.1 coordinate 241,554,470, forward strand.
GATTTCACTGATCAATGCCAGGCGAATGGCGGAGCAGTACTCTAACAAATGGGTCATGGCCCGCGTGGCATCTTTCCTTCCTCTTCTTTGTCCTATCCCCTCCCTTTACACGCACACGCACACACATACATGTGCTACACTACCACACATTTCGGGAGCTTGTCCCGGCTGAGGGAAATATCTTGAGAGGGAATTCCCCACAAACCGACATATAGGTCACAGCGCTGGAAATCACCATTCAGAAGGGGAAGGAATCACCGCCACCTCCCGGAATAAAATATTCACTATCCTAACGGATCATAGCCTTTGGCATGCTTAGAAACATCAATCAAAGCGAGGGGTCGTAATTTAAGAAAAAGCAATTATCTCTTTGTGTTGCCTTTCTTGCGATTCATATAATTTTGTGTATTTTTGAACAGTTTTGTAGTTTTGTTTATCAAATATTGTTTGGTTTTTGTAACGTATAGATAGAACAATATGCTCTTTAATCGTCGTATTTCATTCGTTATTCCATTACAAAATTGTAATATGTAGAACATTTTTCTTTAAATTGGGATGTGTTCAAAAACATGAAATTACCTGCCCGTATATCACTTTAATAATAAAACCTAAAAAATACTTCAATTCAGAAACCTTAAAATGGAATTTTAAACACTCAAATCCGGATCCTAATTATAATTGTGCAATTAAAATGTTTAAATGTGAAAAGTGTGGCCTTAAATCTGTCACACTATTGGACGAGTCGCTGTTTACACCAGAACATATGGACATAGTCTTATCCAAACATGAACGGAAACTATTAAAAATATCAGTATAAAAATGAATCTTATATAACAATATTTTGGCACCAAAATAAAGGTAAATTCATCGTCTCACAATTAGTGCAAAACTACAGGTAAAGTAGTTAAAAGAAGGGTACGGAATCAAATCGAGTGTTGGATATATCGTATAGAACATTGGGAACACATCACTCTCTAATGCACCTAATTAGGCTACTATTAAAGGACTCTTATTATCCGATGTAATATGGTGATATTATCAAAACCAGGAAAATAAAAAATTAAGGAACAAATGTTGTTACAAGTAACTTTAAAAACTCGATATGGTCATACATTTTCGAACATATGAACGAGTTAAATGTGTCAGACAAGCAAAGTGTCAAAACTGTAATTAGCCGCATGATCTGCAAATCATGAATCAATAATACAAAATGTTCACACATTTCCCTTCTGAGATCTCGGTATATTCTAACTTCAAAAATCCATAAATTACTTCTCTGCAACATGTCCATAATCGTGGCCGGCCTCCAAATATTTTCGGCCACTTGAAGACGGACAATCGGCAGGAAAATATACAATTAGCACTTCATCGCCAAAATTGATTTGATAGGATTGTTTAATTCGAACAATTTTATTCAACTATCTCAAAACAACATTTGAAATTGCAGAGAATACGAGTATTTACAGATTTCAAGCAATGTTAAATGATAAAATATAGTTCATTTCTTCTGAGACGAAAATAATTTTTTCTTTAGAAAACAAAAATTTTTAAATTAAACCAATTTTTTAAAAATTTAATATTTCATCTATTAAAACGCAAATCGGATAACTGTAAGATACAATTAACTAAATATGCTGATAATAATGTAGAATTTGGTGTAAAAGTTGAAATTTCAGAAAGTTAATATTCTTTTTCTTTGGAAAACATTCTTAGAAAGCGGTGTTATTTTCTGACAGAAATTCAATCAAAATTCAAGTGTCTATCTCCAACTGTGTTTGATACGCGGACGTCACACCTACATTTCAGAGACAGTTCTGTAACAGTTTTTTATCTCCAGTTTTTGTGCGTTACAAAACAACTTCCAGTAGAACTGAATACATAATAAACTATTTTATACAGTTTTGGGGAATAAATTGGTAGAATGAGTTCAAAATCACAAGTATCATTCTGATTCAAAAGTGATGCCAATTACAAGTAGTTTTGTTTTGTCCAAAAAAATGAAATACTCTTACTGTCAATGTAAGTAGAATTTGTGGCACCTGCGTACCCAACACCAGCGATTTTTTAGAATTTCTGCACCAGTCTTATGAGAATATTCGAAGTGATAGACGCCCGAAACACAGAAAGAGGTGCACTGTGGGAAAAGGCAATGGTAAATTCTTGTGAAATCTAGGGGTAACATCAAAATTAAAATTGCAATTGCAGCTCTCACTGCGGAAGTGTTCTCAGAAGGAGTAACAATTTCATACCCTCAGGTGCGCAGACATGTGCCTGACTTTCAATTCGATGTCAGTACCCGAATTCTTTTACATCGCTAGTTACAATTACGTAGTAGGGAGAGAAAATTGGAATGTATACTGTTTGGTATTTTAAAGAGGCAACAGAGCTATTCCAATAACGTACCTATTTAATAGCGGTAGAAAAAATTATGGTCTTAGAAGACAAATATCAAGTTTAGTTACACTGGAACACAAACGAAAAAGAAAAAAAAGATAGAAGTTCCTTCACAGTTTCATTACATCAAGGATTCACTGACTTTGGTTGACCGTTGATCATCCTGCTATTTACATTCATAGGTAGCTTAGTTGCCTTCCTCTCACTGCGACCATCAAGCTGCGAAGGAAACGCAATCGCGGCCGAACTCGTGCCATATACACATCTCATTTTCCGGGAGCACAAACTCCATCTTATCATCTTTACAGCGCTTTAAATGTAACGATCTGATTTAACTTCATAACAAAAAAGGAATAAATAGATAAGTAAGTAAAAAAAAATATATAAAATATGTGAATATTCATGTTCCTTTAGAATTTAATCGTACCACGAGATGATTTGATCTGCTTGTTCCCCTGGAGCTAGAATGTTCGGGAATTTATTGGCTAAAACAATTCAGCGAAAATATATCTAATAAATTTCAATGTTTGTTAGTCAGTTCAATCACTTCATGTAAATCAAAATTATAAATTAGAAAAAGTTTTTCAACCTATGTATATAATTTCCAAACATGTTTTTTCAAATAATTAGATTACAATTCGTAATAGAACTTACATTTTCTAACAATGTTCTGTTTGCAGCCACCTACTGGCGTGGAATCCTTTAATTTGCTACTCATCGTGTCAATACCTTTAATCCCTTCCGTCAGGGGCTCGGTGCCCTTAGATCCCGGGGTTCCTAAACGTTCACCCAACCAGGAATTCGCTAATTCGCTTAACCTGCATGACTTCACGAAGTGTCACCTCAAGCAATCATACCCCACGAAGTAAACTCCCATCCTCTCAATCATTCCTCGAATGTCACAAAAGTAGTACATGTCGTCATCAGAACACTAAGCTCGAGGCCAAGCGGTGTGCGCCCGACTCTCCCTTTTGGACGACGTGCCGGTACGTACCGTTGCCGATGAGGTCCAGCTCCTCGTAGCGGCCCTGGTCGCGGAAGATGGCGGCGGTGGCGGCGGCCACGTCCGTCACTTCCGGGGCGGTGGCGGCGGCGGCGGCCGGGGGCGGGCGTAGTCGGCGACGGCGACGTAGGCCGGGCGGCGCAGGGGGGTGTCCTCAAGACTCCATTCCTCCTGCGCACACACCAAGGAGACACTGCACTAACACTGTTTACAAGTACAGTCAACGGGAAATACACGTCCCGCCATTATCATGCACGGAAATTTACTAAACTAAAAACTCAGATCCCAGAGCACCTACACACCCACTTCTACTTTTCACGCCCGAAGATACGAATAACCTTCTGTTACTTCAAGCGGCGTGGTATCGTCTTCGCCGCATTCGCTATGCGGGTCGAAACAAGTATTAAAAAACAATCAAAAATAGGATTTTTTTATTGAATGTCATTCCATGAGTAAGCCAACAACAATTTCAACGTAGTTAAGATCAACTTGGTTGATTATTTCCTATTTCCGGGCGTGTTTAATGCTATGGTCATTAATCCAGTAATTGTAGTGTACTGTAATATTTTGAGCACGGGATGTGCTGGTGTTCTTTTGTCGGTGGATAGTGAATTCCGGCTCCGATCTCCACTTCGTCTTGAGGGGGTTTCCTCATCCAGTTAACCCCCACCAGCGGAACACCGCCCAAGCCGGGGGAAGATCTTAGCTTCCGACATGTGTGGTAGTGTAACGCATGTAAGTGTAACGCATGTAAGGGGTGATGATAGGCCAAGAAAGATCGCACGAAGTCCGTTTGTTAGGGTACTGCTCCGGCATACTGATCGAAGCTATCGATGCGATCCGGTGCTGATCGAAGAAACAACGGAAAACTACCAATCAGAATAGCTGGCGCCTAGAATTTTCATCGACACAGCAACTAAATTCGACAGCTATTTTGCTAGTGTCAAAAATTCTACCACCGTCGGGTTGTGGTGTCTAGGACCGATGATGAACTTTGACCCTTAGTCATTCAATATCACAATTGAATTCATTTTAACTGTAGATTACAACATAAAAATAAAATTTAAATTGAGGAAATTAAATATTGTTTATGAACAAACAACAAATCAATTACCTCCCTCCACACACCAACTTTGAGGCTAAAAAAGATTTCTCAAAAACAGCTCCAACTTTTTTTCTCGAAAAGATCCCATTTCCGTAAAATTGAATGACACAGATCGCGAGCATCCGACAAGAAGAGTTGGGACCACATACTTTATGTGCTTTTTATTCTTTGATTATATTTTTTAGTAGATTATGTTTACGTATTATGCCTGAGGATGAAATAACCACACAACTGAAAGTTTAAATTTTCTTTTTAGAACTTGAATCGTAGAAATTTTTAACTATCAAAATATTTTTAAAACAGCTTAAAGCATCGGTAACGCCACATTCATCTAATATAGTATTATACTAGAGTACCCGTGCGAGAACTCTCGCATATTAAAAAAACAACTACCTATTCCTAAGGGTATCCTGAAACTGAAACATGGGAACATCTAGTCCGTTTCCATCGTAGGTTGTGGAGGGAACCACAATTAGGTACACAGGACTTTTAGACTACGACAAAACTTTAAATGAATGTTGCCCTGCACGAAAGAAATAATTAAAAATTAATAGTACTTGTAGTTGTTGCTGCGAGAGCGAATCTTGAATTAATAATTATGCAAATAAATCTCATCAGTCTATGCAAAACCACAAAACCACAGAAAGCGTATATAGTATAAAATGGAGGCATTTAAGCCTTCTAATCGCGACATCACAAAGATGGCGACCAGCACCAAGGGCTGCAAAATAGTTCATTGAGGTATATATTATGAATTCCTCCATGTATAAGTTGTATTAGTAGTATGGATAAGCACCGAACCGGCAAAAACGTAATAGAATTTCCAAATATATCTCATCCTGTAAAAACGGCGTGAGCAATGTTTCTCTGAGGCCGTTGACCTAAATATTTTAATTTTTAAGACCCTATAACGCTTCGCTGAGGACTTATTTAACGATATAGCTTACCGAGTGTTGCGGGTTGCATTTGACATGAATATTTATATATCTATTTTTAAAAACAAACCTTTCATATTTTTAAAGTTGAAGTGCAATTCGTTACGTCTCCGTGAAATTCTCTTTCTTTAGAGACCTCATTTATAAAGATCGGTTGTGTGTGAGAGCCGGAAAAGGTATGTATATTACTGAAATAATATGAGAGACGATAATTACTTATATATCGCCCACGAAGTGGCTCATGGGCAGCACGCTAGCTTCTGTGAGGTAGCCCCGGGTGTTATTCCCCGTCGGAGCAAAATGAAGATGTAGCTTTCCAATACAAAATCGTCTAAGTTTCTGTGGTTGTGTGACAAGAGAAACTTCAGACAGGATAACCAAGTTACTACGGTGATGGGAATACATCATGTTCCCCACATGTCTCCCTTATCCCCAGGCGTGGACAACAAATAAAAAACGGCCCTGGTCTGGGAACTCCGCACGCTGGCAAAAGTCAGATTAATCCGAGCTTAAAATGCCACATATATACATCTATATTAATAAAAGTTAATTCAATGACGTGTAACCGACATCGATACCACCAAAAGTAGCGTATGAATAGATACAAAATGTTTAGTCTCTTCTTTAGGATTGTCGCAGTGTCCTTGCAAATTTTGGTAAAGAGTAACACAATCCAAATGCGGAAAATAAATAATTTAAATAATATGTTTGTAGACACACCGCAGCCATTTTTCGCCTCTCGCTTAGAGCACGTGGTTCCTAATATATTCCGCCAGAGCCCAGTAGTGCGCAAGCAAAACTGGTACCTCATTTATTCGTTAGAGGTCAGTAGCGGTGCATAAGATTTTAAAAACGTCATCTAATAGCAATGCCTTTTAAAATAAAATAAAATAAAATTACACTATTTTATTAAAAATTGAACCAACTACGTTAAAAATAATATTTAACACCGTGGTTTATATAAAATTGATATTTTTTCCTCATTGACAAGGATTGAATATGAAGCAAGCCCGAGCAACGCCGGGTATTTTGCTAGTACTATATATTGCAAATAATGCAAGAACGTATGTGCTAAGCATCAGCAAGGATTCTGACAAGACAACACATTAGGTGAAGTAATTTACTGAATCTCCTAACATTATAACAATCTCTCTAGAATTGCATTTCTTGCCATGGTACATGACATACAGTTTTCACTGCTTTTGACATTCAATAAATAAATAAATAAAATTCCCTATACCATTTATTTTAGTGCTTTCTTCATCTAATGTATCTTTCATTATAGTATAGTCATCTTCACTAATTTTGTTAACTCTACCTACAGTAATTCTACTTCCTTATATGTCTAAGTTTAAAATAATTATATTTTCAATTTTAGGGTACTATCTAGTGTTGCAATTATTTCCTTCATTTTTCTTTATCATTACTGAAATGGTTTGTTTCGTACACAACTGCAGTGTCAAGATTAGTTACGGACTTCTGTACCTTTTCATTTCTCCTTCCCATTAATACAATTGTGGTCTAATTTAACTTTACTTCAGTAATAACATTTATTAATTTATTTCTTATCCCTTTTACATTTCCAGTACCAAACTTCAACGTCTCTTCCTCAGCCAACGTCTATTACTATCAGAATGTATAAACCTCAAACTGTATAATCGTAGTAACATCACATGTTTTTGGTGAATAGGAAGCTGTTCTGATTAAACAGTCTCCAAATTTGGAGGTTAATGAACTTCATTTCCTCATTAAATTCTCAAATTCAGTTATTTCGTATATCTCTGATAAGAAAGGGATTCGCCCAATTATTCAATTTTGCCTGCCGCAAGTTCGACATTGCCACTGTTGATTTTCTTGTCCTTCGAAAATCCACGGGCATCAGACAGGATCAAAATCCACGGGCATCAGACAGGATCGAATTTTTGCACTGTATAGGTGCATTTCCACTACCTACGTAACATTTAACCCATGAAGTCCCAACATTGCGCTAACGCAACATCACACACACGCCACGCGCGCGCGCACGCACGCACACACATACAGAGAGAGAGAGAGAGAGAGAGAGAGAGAGAGAGAGAGAGAGAGAGAGAAAAATATAATGCGATATAAATTTGTTCCGTATCACTATCGTACTAAGAAGAAATACTATTTGGTCAATTATTGCACTATTCATGCTTATCGGTGCGTAAATTTTGACTCGCTGAATTTTGCAACGAGGAGATCATGTAATAGATTGTGCTACCGATATTCAACATTTTTAATTTAATTATTACGCAATACTTTTTTATTGTATATATATAAAGTCCATAGCATATTATTGATAATTTACAATAAGGTTACGTTCACGCAATGTTGGGATTAATAAGTATATGGTACGAACATGATAGAAGAAATGCAGTTGGAATGTAATCGTTGAGTAGTAGATATGTTACTACTATTTCACATTTCCGTTCCTGATACAATTATCTCCTCTTGGAAATAGTGTCTTATCCTGCATTGTTGCAACTCTATAAACAATGCTTCAAACGTAATTGTTTATCTTTTACAAAAACTCTGCTTATTTCGGGTATGACACTGTTTTAATAAAGTAAAAAAAATACATGTAGTACAGTCAGCCATGTTAGTCAGCCATTGAAATGATTAATTTGTTCACATGTAGATTTAATTATACTAGACAGCATTACAGTATATAATTATTAGCATTACATTATAATCATTAGCATTACAGTATATAATTATGCAATACATCTTTACAGATGTACCTGAAGATTAGGTTTTTATATAAATCTGATTTTACAATTAAAAAGACAGACAATATTCAAAATAATTTATAAAATTCAACATACATATTTTCCATGTCGTCATGGTCAATAAATATACAATATTAGTATCACAATTAACATGTATGCTTTTAAAACTCACAACGGGTATCTTTTACGCCATTGATAATATTTTTCTATGTTTACAGTTATTAGTATTAGCGTCTACACCAATCGTCCGCGTTTCTTCCTTTCATCATTTAACATAAGGACAAGACGTACGGCCGCGACTCGCATTTTCTGCTTTCTGTTCACCTGGTCGGCATGCTAGTACTATCTACATACTCGCAAAAGTACATCGAACACGCCTACGCAAAACATTAATATAAAACAGGTGGCAATATCTTGTCGGCAAGATTTTCAATATGCAACCTATTGTCCTGTCTTGCTCTGTTCCATTGTAATGGTGTTTGCAAGAAACATAAACAAATTTCTGGAAAATGTAGCAGAAACATATTGCTAGTGTATAGGCAATTTTATGTTTGTTATTGGAGGTTATGTCCACAACTAACTTATTAATAAACTAAATTAGCAAACAAAATAGTCACGAAAACGCGTTACATTTAAAAACACTTCACAAACATGCTAGAGACCACAAATTCTTACCTCGGCCAGCAACCAATCTCCATCATCATCACTCTGTGAAGTACCCATATTGATGTTCACGTTTTCACTGATAAATCCTCACTGACACACGCCCCGGAAGTATCTGGCCTTCTTAGTTTCGTATTTACCATCTTGACTCCTTACTGCGCATGTCCAAAGGAGCAATAACATTTCTTTCCGATTAAAATATCTTGACACTTAGTGAGTTAGGAGACGGAGAAGACTGTTATCCAATCAAAAACTTCAATTTCATAAATTAAAGCTTCCAATTGGATAACAGTGCACCCAGTAGAAAACTCTCCATGTGTGAAGAAATTTTAGTACGAGAATGTTAATATTTTATTATTATTTTAAATTTACATGTTTAATTAAATTTGAATGCAAATTCATCTGCAGTAATTAATTAAAGTATTGTTTGAAACATTGCTCCTTCAAAACTCCGAAAAATCGAAACAATCGTCTTATCTTCTTAAAAAATCTATACTGGAAACAGAATGCAACAATGTAAGCCATTTACTGAAAGCAAAATTATACACATCAGAAAGGTATTAATATTTCATGATCATGCCAGTAACGAAAGCCTAATCTGCCGTAAATAATTAAAATTGTTTGAAGTAGGTATGAATGGAAAATCAAACAGCCTCTCACGTATGAAAGTGGGCCTGTAACTAAATTCATTGATTTTTATTTTCATAGTTATATTCATATTTATTATCATATTATATTTATTATTTTCAAATTATTCTAGTTTAAACAAATATTTCTAGATTACTATTTTCGATTCATCTCCGAAGTCAGTAAGAAATAGTCTCACATACGTAAACCAACACATTAATTGAGTATTGCTGATGTGTTTCTTTTAATTTCGTTTCGAAAATTGCACTTGGATGTTCTTTGTTTTAGTTTCTGCAATTTATAGTTAAAGTGTGAAGGATGTTGAATTTATGTAAACAACTTTCAGAACGTGACTTGTGTGGGCACACTAAGCCAGTCACGTGATCATAAGAAATGGAATTTGTTCCCGTATATTCCGGCAGAGTGTGCTGTTAATTCTATATTTGTGATGAAATTTCATGTCGATTCAATTAATCTGTATTACATAATCATATGCATATATAATTGTAATTACATGTATTTTATAATACAATAATTTAATAATATAATTATATGAACAGGTGAGTGATTGGTGGGCAGCTCTAATCAACCACATGCGAATGACGAGGATGTGGTTTTATGGAAAGTTAACACACTCTGCCGATATAGTTGGAAACTACTATTTCCATGAAAACGTGCAAAACTCTTTTATAAATTATGTTTTGAGTGTTCAAAAAACCACAAGGGACTTAAACCTGGATCTCTCGGTATACGCACAGTTGATTTAGATCTACCGGGACTTTCTTCCAACTGCCCTATACTAGGGTTTTCGTAACGTGGCCGATGACATTAGGTCATTTTTACACCTTCCACCTTATAAAATCTTTTTAATTAATTTGCGAACGTCCTTCTCAACGGGGCTCATGGCCTCAAACATGTGCTTATCACTGTTATAAATATTCATTTTATAAGGAGGGAGATGACCTAATGTCATCGGCCACGTTATCCAAACCGAAGTATGAGGAGGTAAGAGCCTCTGGCAGATGAATTTTACATTTCTCCACCTGGAATAATTATGTGGGAATACGTTTCCCATTTCGCAAATTGTCAACTGCTGTTGCTATCCCCACAGCAACTACATATGATGTAATTGTTATCAATGATGTTTTGATAGTTCGAAGAACTGCCGGGCCTGCCGGGAATCGAAACACTTTTTACACTTCTCACGTTATTAGTCACGTGTTTGCCTATAATCGTTTTACGGTACGCTACGCAAAAACTCGTATAAAACCGCGTATCGTATAAAACCGCCAACTTGTATAGGGTTGCCAGCATAACACCAATTAAAATTAACATGTTCTTTTATTTTTAACGCAGTGGGTCACTGAGTGTGTGATAAATACAAGTTTTGTTACAATGAACACATTGTAATGGAGGTAATTAAAAACTAACTCTACAATCTACAAAAAAATTAGATATTAATCACTTTCGATTTTCACTAAGGTTTTCATAGCTACTTCATATTCCTAGGTTCTGATTGGTGCCTGCTTTCTTTTACACAAGTGTTGCACTTGCTCTTTTCCTAATTTGCGTCTATTTAATTTATCATTTCACAGATATAAAATGCACAGTGGAGAAAATCTTTTTCAATCGGGAAATATTCTCTATGGCACCAGCATTTGGGATTGCACCGTAAATACAGAGTGTCTCACAATAAACGTTCCAAATTTTTAAGGCACGTAAAGTGGTCGAAACTGATAACTTTATAAATGAAACACTTATATTATTATAAAAATTATAATATCAAAGAATGCACAAAGAAACTGGAGCTAGTCCCATCTCCGGAGAACTATCTGTATTTTCGAAAATTGCATTTCTCCCTTAGTATAGTCTTCAAATGTTTGTATCTAAGAGTTCATTCATAACGCTCCCCCCCTCGATTGTCGACTCAAGCTGTTGCAGCACCACTATTTTTAAAATTTACAGAACAAATGTTAACTACGCTACATCATCGTTAAAATAAATATTATTTTTCTTTTTGATAGTGAATATAGTCTGTACCTGTATACAAAACAGGTATGTAACAGAAAATATTTTACTTTGGCTATTTGGCATTGTAAAAAGAGAGAGGAGAGAGAGAGAGAGAGAGAGAGAGAGAGAGAGAGAGAGAGAGAGAGAGAGAGAGAGAGAGATCTCAGATGGTTCAATGTGACTATGGATCATGCTCCCATTCATTTCCGAGTGGCCTCCACGTGTCACTTAGCATACGCGAACGGGGCGGATACTACACTGGGTAAAACCTCCGGAAAGTAAATAAGCCATTCATATATCGCCACCTCATAGTAATCATATCAGCCATTTCCTTTCCTTAGCGTTTCCGCGCTCCCGTGATAGAGTTCAGGAGTCACTTCTCTGCACAAGCGCCTGATAAGCTCCGTTGAGACAAAGCCTTTGGGTGCCAGTGCGTCCTGGCAGATGTGAGGTGTGGCTGAGTGTGATGCAACAATATATAAACCAAAATATCAACAAGGTTTTTTCAGCGAGAAATATTTAAAAGGAAAATAATCAAAATAATAAATGAAAACGTGTTCTCTAACAAAAATATATATTTTTACACTCATTTTTTCGTCAGAAAAAAGAATCATTAAAATGAATGAAAATGAAAAATTTGATAGAAATTGAAATTAACGAATGTTCAATCATCCATGAATGATGAATTCGATCGTTTCTCCCGTCAAAAGAGATGTACATTAGATTGTTTTCTTGTTAACAATATTTTTGGAAATGTGGTATTGTATGATATAAAAACAGTTATTCCAAATACCACGTGAACAAACCACTGGAAATAAATATTCTGAATGGTACATCATTTGCATTTAATAAGAGCAGTCATAAATTATGGCCCTACCAACGGCGTAGCGGACAATACCTTCGCAGCCTGAAAAAATTTAATTATTTCGGGAAAATATTTGATATAGAGTTGATAATAAATAAAGCGTACTAGATAATTTACAAAAATGCAACACGTACTATATTTCTGTTCTTTCTTTCCATTTTAAAAACTCCCATGTACAAGTTTTGGATTCCCATGTACAATATTGTCGTAAAACAATTCAAAACGAAAATATGGTTCAAGTGAATGCGCAAGAAACGGCGGTCTCTTTTACCTACTCTTTGGCTAATGTCCTCGGAAATGACGCAGGCATGTTGCACGCGTGGGCAAAGACAAAGTGTTGAGGCGTGGTGTGGTGGGTTGCTGGAAGACATTTCCATAAGGTGACAGTTGACCCACAAGGGTCTCACAAAAAGTTACGTGTCTCTCATGTTTCGACAGTGTCATCCATCTTTTCTTCCGCTTTGGCCTTTTTTGTACCAGAAAAATAGCTTTTTCAGTCGCCGACACCACATCCGTCACTACGTTCGCAATTTCGAAAAAGTTCAAGTTGTACACGATTGTAACTACATTATCGTATTAATATTATTACACGGTGATTTCTACATCGCGTTGCATGACTGGTCTGTCGTTTAAAGAGGTAGCCATCTCACTGTCTACTTACGGCTCCTAAATTCTACTGATTAATAATAATGTATTAAAATGAGTTAGGAATGAATGGTAAGGGAAACACGACTGTGCTATGGAAAAAGAGAGCGATCCGTTTTCAACTCAATTTTCCTAAGTTATTTTCAGAAAGTGAGGAAATGCACAGTATAGTACCCAGACGTAAAAATTGCAGAAATTGTTTTACAAATTATAAGCAAAAGGCACCCACTAGGGGATCCCCCCCTCAAACCTTCCCTACATTTAGTGGAATCCTTACATTGCATTGCCTATTCACTTACGAATTCGTATTTTTTTGTCAAAACTGATTAACTGAGGAATAAGCACCTACTATTATGTAATATATATGCACTATAATACTTATACAGCACGTATGAATTATATTCCTTGGATGGCAGTATCCACAACCCAACATAAATTAGTGCAGGCAACTGCACATATTTTCTCGTATTATTGGTAAAGGTTACATAATACTATAATATTCCGACTTCCATCCTATTTACACGTCAGCCTTCCCATAAAATCTCACCAAATGAAATCCGATAATTCAAACGTTTAAATGGAAATGGTATTCTGCCTTTGAACTCGCAATATTTCAGTCTTTAGCCCTGACACATACACAAACTACCATTGAGCCTGAGCAATACGAACGTGCGTCACAGTGGAACATGACACACGCGGAAGACATGTGCGGCTGAGGAACGGAGACCAGAACAGTGTAATCATTTATATATTCACGGCTGCTCTAAATTAAGAGGATCTTTAAACATTGCTCTAAGAATTAGATTGAATGATGCAACACACCTTCCACATTTCTAAATGTGTGTTCACATGGTAGCAGTTACGGTACGAGGGCAGACGTTCTCGCGGTATAATTATTGCGTGCCACAGCGACCTCATTACGGTTGATGTAACTTCTCCAACCAGTTAATCAGTACTTTAAAAAAGTATTTCAGAAAAAGATCTGCCGGGAGCTTAGAACTTGTGCCGGCTGGGGCAGTGCTCTCCTGGTGGGAGATACCTGGTTGGGGAAATCCCCGCTATCCGACGATAGGTCGGTACCGGATCTCGCCATCAAGCGGGGGAAGAACACCACCACCACCACCTCCTACGAAAAATGCACTACACTTACGGGACATATGACCCCAGTAGCTGACGCGTCCGGAATCACTAACAATCAATCAATTAGAATTCTCCTCCAGACAGCGACTGAATTCGACCTAGTTATGTAGCAAGTGTCGAAGATCCTGCCAGTGTCGGGACTCTAACCTAGAACCTCCTGGTCAGAGGTTCTGCAGAAACATCAGTTGATGACCACCTCTCCCGATGGGTGTCAATTCGAAGAATGGATCCATTGCATAAACATCCCCGCGTGTGATCAGTGTTGCAAGTGGGGGTAAGGCTTCTTTTCCGCTCATCACTGACGCTTGGGGCAGGTGGACGTGAAGCAGCCTCATCGCCTCGGCAGCTTGGTGTTGGCATCGGCATCGGCGTGACGCAGTATTACGTCACACGCGCGTGACTCGTTTGGCTGGTCACTGACTGTTGTAATCGAGAAAATGTTATCATTACGATTTTGAACGCCTTATCTTTTAGTTTATGAGCATAGAGCAGTTCTTGACGCGTACTACGTTGTTGTAATGCTTCAAAACGCAACAATTCCTTCTGACATTGTCGTGGTCGAAACATAATAATGATTTTTTTGTAATATTACCATTCTCATATGCTCATCATTCTTAAATTTCATTTTTGATTCGTCGTCAAACAGTCCTCGACTTATCGTATTTCGTTTTTCATTCTCTGAATAAATGTGAACTGAACATATGTTGTTATTTTCACCATTATTGTGTTTCTCGGACTTGAAACAGGAACTAACACAAGACAATCGTACTTGAGCACTTCGGGAGCAGGGGCAATACAATGCCAGACTCTCTCCGACGTAACGTATGTTATTGACCAAGACAATCATGACGAGATTCGAACCTGCTACTCTTCGCATCTCTAGCCACCAACACGGTACCGTCCCAGCCGGAACAAGCTCTAAGTTCCCGGTATTCTGATCGGTAGATTTGCGTGGTTTCTCCGATCAATACCAGGTGAATGCGGGAGCAGTACCCTAACAAATGGGCCACGGATCACACGCGATATTTCCTACCTCTTCCTTGTCCTGACTTCACCCCTTATTTACACACACTTTCATGTACATGCACTACATTACCACACATGTCGGGAGCTTAGAGCTTGTTCCGGTTGGGGTGGTGTCGTGTTGGTGGGAGGTACATGCTTGCGTTAGCCGAGGGTAGGTCGGCGCCGGATTTCACTATACAGCAGGGGAAGATCACTGCCACCTCTCGAGGAAAACACATGCACTACACTTACAGGACCAATGACCTTGGCTGTTGATGCGCCCGGAGTCGCCATACAATCAATTAATCAATCAATCGAAATGGCAACCTAACTTTGAAAATATCGGTATAGAGATAGCAATGTATTAAAAAGACAATACCGCGTGGTGATTGAGATAGATAATAGTTTATTCATTTCATTTTTGGGGTTACTGAAAGATTCGTAAATCATATCCATCTTACATTGTATTTTATTATAAAATATAGCGCTCTTTTCATATATAGGTTTCGGTTTTCTTCGGAGGGAGCGACATATATTCAAAAACGAAGGCGTTTAATAGATGGTAAACCCGAATTTCGTTATCTCTTATAACTGACTGACACCGAGGTCACTAGATTATAAATGTGAGCGGATCTAGGGAGACTCAAGAGCACGAAATTAATTAATTCTCTGATTTAACTATAATAAAATTCTAAACTTGGAATATATTTTATTGACTACCTTCCAATGAAACCAGGTAAATGTTTTCAATATTTTGAATTGCACTAAAATAATATTATATTTTAAACATAAAATGCAAAACTTATTGGCATTTAGAAACATCTAAATATATCATTGCCAACAAATCAATTTTTCATTATTCGTACTGATTCTTTGAAAACTGCTGAGGTGGTCCTATGTAAGTACATAGTAAAATGTGGCAATAAAAAGTGAAATATTGAGGAGGCATTAATTTACGTGTCTTGACATGCATAATGCAATACACGATGGGAAATATCAGCTTCCGTATCACTGTAAAATCTATATTTTAAAAATACTCTCCGCTTGTATCTATTTTATTAATGTAATAAACTTTCATAAAAATGTAGCCCACCCTAATTTTTTATTAAGACCTAAAATTTTACCACAGCCTTCATTTGAGTACTCGTGCTTCATATCCACTCAATTCTACTCCAACCTAATGGAGATACCAAATTTAAGCGGATTCAACCTAGCCAGAAACCTCATATATTCCACAAGAATAAAAAAAATAAGTACCCTTTCCATATATTCCTACAACAATTTTCCGAAATGGACCCTAATTAGAGGTGACCATTAGGTTTCCTCGACCGCAATGCTAGTTGTAAGATTAATTTTAGTTTAGTTAGTAAGTCAACAAACATATGTAAGTTAATGTAACTGAGCTATGTAAATATCAAGGAAAACAATAAATTGAAAAACAAAAAAAAAACTCGCGCTTAAGACACTGCCGGGACCGCGCATCAAAATGTGCCGCCTCGGCCGATTGCGCCTTCACCCTCCCCTAGTGACGCCCCACGTCCCGCCGAATACACCGAATGACCCTGGTTACACCGAATTTGCACCAAACCACGCGCGTGGAACATGTCAGTGTGTTGCACTTCGAGGACCACAGCACGAAGCTCCTCCGACACGCGTGACTCCAGGAAATTGGCCGCGGAACGAAAGAAAGCAAGCGTTACCGTGACTCTGATGGACGTCGCTGATGCAGCATACCGTAAGCAAGTGGCGCCAACGTTTTATCCTATTTATAGTCTCCAATTACAAATTTATTTACTAAGATTCCACGTACACGCCCATTCGCCTATGTCAGTAATGGTTAATGATTTAGTGAGTTGATGACAATGAAGCAGAGAGATCTAAAGCTTGACGTCTTGATGAAAGCATGACTTCATTTGACGATCTCTCTTTAAGGAACAGATTTGATTAAGGAAGAAATATCTATCTTCATTTATGCAGCTGTAGGAAGACGTAAAAAAAAGTGCACTTTAGCAATTTTTGAAAAATCAGGGATTACAACGAACATAAGACTTGCACCATTCTCGTAAGTTCCTTTATGGTATCTGAGGACAAAGTTTAATAAAAAAATTTGGAGTCAGTTTTGAGAAAATTTTGAAAATATTTTTGAGGCTTCAGGTAAAGTACCCTTTAAAATATTTCCGTTTGAAACTCCCAACATTCTGAGATCGATCCTTCAGATTGATTGGGGAATATCAATTTTTCAGAAAATCGGCTAAGCGGTTTAGTCTCTAGCGATGACCACAGACGCACAGACGTTTTGCCGTCAATCGATTTTTCGGTATCAAGGACCCACAAAACATGGATTCTGGCTATACCACGTGTTAGAGGAAGTAATTTACTATACATAGGAATAGGATTTATTCACATTTTCCTTACTAGTATCCGGCAAGAGAAATGTAAATCATGTTGATAAGAGTTTTCTGCCGAAAATTCGCCTTTACGGACACGATTACATGACTTTCTCAACTTACGAAGTACCTTCGTATTGGCGAGAAAGTAAAAATCATATAAAGAAATACGAATTCTTATAGATAGGATAAGAGTGATTTTCACTCCTCCGGTTACATTAGGTCGTTGTGATAACAGAACAGGTATTACGAAAAACTAAAAACAAAGCTTTTTCCTTTTCGGATTTTGATTCCAGTTTAGACACCTTTCCCCTGCCCGTCTCCGCGTAGCGTTCTCTAGCTCTCCGGCGACGCACTGCCTGCCTCTCGCTGCGCGGCGCGGCAGGACGTGCGTTGACCCGCCGGGATGACTCGGGGAAGGCGTGTGGCTTTGTTTATGTCGGCGACGGGCTAATTTGCCGGATCATGCGTCATTCAAACGATCTCCCTCTCTCAGTCCCTCCTCGTCACACCGCTCACGCTTTCTCTCTCTGTCTGTCTGCCTGTCTCTCTCTGTCTGTCTGCCTGTCTCTCTCTGCCTCTCTCTCTCTCTCTCTCTCTCTCTCTCTCTCTCTCTCTCTCTCTCTCTCTCTCTCGTTCATGTGCTTGCAGCAGCACTCGTTAAACCACGGCGTATACCGAGTGTCTTAGTGGCTTTCATTGCCTCGTTCTTTTTCCCCTTCGTTGGCGCCTCTTTGCGAACGCCTTGCCTCTTTCTTTCGTTCGCTTCTTCGTCCCGTCTTATGCACTAAGGACTCTTTACAACACCTTATCCGTATTAATAATTCGCTCGGATTCGATCATGCTCCAAACAATCCATTAATAAATCGCTCTCGTTCATTCATTTGGACTACGATACTTTTCTTCGTGGTATTTTCCTCAATGAAGCACGTTCTGTTTTTTTTTTTATTTTCACCTCTTCTCGTGCATCTCTCCATGTATTCGCTCTCCCTCCTCCTCGTCAGTAATGGTCTTTGCCTCTGTCTGCCTGTCTCTCTCTCTCTCTCTCTCTCTGGCACACACACACCAACAGGTACGTGCGCACACAAGCACATGCGCTCGCTCGTTGTGTGTGGCGCCGTGCGTGCGGACGCGTGCGCGGCCGAACGGCGAGGCTCGTCTTCCGCCGAAACGAGGTGCGGCACGCGGCGGGCGGGGCCTGACGGGGATGGGCGGCGGGGCTTGGGAGCGGGCGGGCAGCACCCAGCCCAGGCGTCTTGACAGCGACGGCGGCGGCGGCGGCGGCGGCGGCGGGAGGCGGATGCACGCGCGGGAGGCGGCGGCGGACAAAGCCGCGGAGGCGGCGCGGCGGCGGACAAAGCCGCGGAGGCGGCGCGGCGGCGGCGGCGGCGGCGGCGGCAGGTGGGCGGAGGCGCTGCGCACCTGTCGGACGCAGCTGCCGCCGCCTGCCCGCCCCACAGCCAGTGCCCGGCCGCGCTCTCGCCACGCACGCCCCGGCTGCTGCGCTTGCAGTGCTCGCCTCTCCGCAGCCCGGTTGCTCTCTCGGCGTTACTCGGTTTTGTTATGCTTTGGATGAAGTATTCAAGTAACAGACGTTTGAAGCACGTTTGCACGTTTCAAGCAAGTTATGAGTCTGAGAGGACAGGAAACGAATAACGTCGTACGTGTTAGCACAAAGGTCGTATCTGCAACTGAGCTCAAAATGACAAAGGAAGGTTTAAAGACAATCAATGTCGCTTTGTTGATCCTCAACTTATTGAAGAGTGCAGTTCATTGCTATTGTTTTGTAAATTAATTGGTGAATATTTGTAGAAGATGTCATTTCAAATGCTTACTATTCATCACTAACGATAAAATATCGCCAGTAGTCTTCAGAAAAAGCAGATATCACTTTATTCAAAAGGTTTTAAATACTTACCGTCCTTAATTCAACCATTAAACATTAGCATTTGCTAGACCATGTTACAGAGAGCACTTAGTAACAATAACTCATTTTGGCCAAAAAAATGCAGGTACGACCTTTGTGGTTAGCATGGCAGCATACTTCTCGACTTCTTCAAACTTTTCCTCCTTTCAACCAGTCCACGGGTTCTGCGACCTTCGCGCTCCGTATTTCCAACAACTAGACATTTTGCATGATTTATAACTTGGGAAAATTTTATTCCAAAGTTAAAGAAATAGTTTAAATAGTAATTTCATCAAAACTATCCGTATTTTATTACTATACAATGATTCTCAACACCATATATAAAAGAGGCTGGACCCAGGAATTTGTAACGTTGTTACCGAATCTAGTGATCATGTGATCATGCAATTGTCAGTTTTGAAGAGAAACATCGCATAATTATTTTGTAAACTCAGAGATAGAAACGCCATCTACTTCTCTTTGTCCCCTCTCCAATGTTCTGCCGCTTACGCAACTGACGTCACCAACGAATACAACGATATGTTGAATAATATGACGACACCACCGCATTTGAATAAAATGCCATTCTTATGGTAAACATTCCTCAGAATCATGCTGCTCAACAATCAGTTGTTACAAACACAGAGAGACATACCAAGAATCGATGCCGTCATAAAACCCTGAATAGTTAACATTTTTAATATGAGTGACAATCTGTGTAACGTTATACCTCAGTGTGAACATGTGTTAGTTTTAGAGGTACAAGGAAGCGTATTACAATACACTCATTCATGCTCGTCATATATGAAATTGCATGACGTGTACAACCCCCTTTTTAGAATCCCTGTGATATAGGCATGTTTTGTTTCTCGTGTACTTTCATTACATCTGAACAATCAATTAGAGTAGAAAGATGTTGGACGTTTAATCTTATGACACGACCAGACGTTTATGTCCCTCGACTATAATAATCGCAAGATTAATCCACCTCGAACCTCCCATCATTATTTCGTGATAATTCACAAGAAATATACCCTTAGATCTCGTATGCACAAAACGAGGATTTTATTCGCATCTTACTTGATTTATTTTATTTATTAATTTCGGTTTAGGAGCCCCTTAACGATTGAGATCATTGAGGAACATGAGTAATGTCCTTGTAATGAGGGTCGCAATAATAATGTGAATGATGATGGAGACATGGTGGAATCTCCCCCAAAAAATCCGCCAAGAGAATTCTTTGTCTACCACACATTCCACATGGGTCGACCCGCCCATCAGCGGCGGAAGAAGGAAGCACTAGCCATTTCGACACGCCTCACCACCCGCATACTAATCGAGGATTCAAATGTACACATTTGTTTTATTTATTTGTACTACACAGGAATGCGGAATAAGAGCTCAGACCTTCAACCCATTGATTGCGCTCGCCAGGACACGTCAGGCATGAGATCAAAATAAGAATATCAAAGCTAAAGTAGGCCAGTCAATGCCAGGTAAAGTGGTGAATGATCAAATTGATGACGAATACTATACCCGGACCCCAAGCATGAACGAGGGAGAAGTTTTTACATTTTATGTTCTTCTCCTTTCTGGAAAGACGGTCACAGTTATCATCGCCTCCCACTTGATGGTTGAAAACCGGAGTGATCATGAAAGGTAAATGATTTTCAAAGAGGTTTGATTAAGGATAGGATGCTGATTAGGGTGAGATACGTTATGCTACCAGAGGCCAATCACACCACAAGCATATGGCAGAAACACTCGAGCCTTACATGGAACTCGAACCTAGAAGTCTGGAGGAGAATTCTAGGGGATGAGAGGTAGTTTTCCGTGGTTTCTCCGATGAATGCCACGATAATGTCAGATTAAACCCAACAAACGAGTATTATATATAAGCCACATATCGTGGTTATTTAATTAATCATTTTATAAATGTATGTGGCGTTATAAATTATAACAGCCACATATCGTGGTAGTTTTCCGTGTAGTGAGTATGTGCTACATATTACATTACCACCATATCGGGAGATCAGTCGGGAAGTTTCGAGCTAGATTTGCACTTTAATACTCGACAAAAAGATCGGTGTAGATTTGTTTGCCACAAGTATAATTGTTAAAAGAGCACTATATGAAAGTCTCTCCTTATTTTCTATAGTGCATAGTTAGCAGTGATTACGTTGCAGAAGTGGATATTTATTATTCTAAGAAATCCTTCCAGAGTCTCGCGAGCATCTGCAACCTCCGTCAGACAAATAGAATTTGTGACTCAACAAAGCGCTGTTCTCATTGAACGCCCGCATTCAGTTCGCAAAATATTGATCCAATCTGACAAAGTTTAATTTTGTAAGGATATGAGAGTTGGGGTGTCTGTAGGAAACATCGCAGTCTTCAGGATTTTTAACGCCTTGTCTCCAGTCCCATCGAATAATACGTGATATGGGTGAATGTAGAAGTACGACGCTTTGACTTAACCTGGAGACTGTATTCTGACTCTCACATTCGCCACCAGAAATCGCTGCGCAGCCGTGGCTAGAAGGTGCTAATATCGGGCCGAATGTCGCGTTCACAGCTAACGAACATGCAAAGGCGTGCGTACCCTAAAACAAGAGGTGCCAACTACATTTCTGGACCCTGTCTTTCTAAATCTCTACCTTTAATATTGTACTAGTAGGAAAACGCCGAAAAAAAATTGAACTTGAAAATTTAGAGAGTAGACCAAAATTAAGACCTGTGCTATGTTTTAAGCGTACTTTGCTCTTTCCAAAAACAAAATTATCCAAAAAGTTGGAGTCACATTTGAGGAAATTTTGATAATATTGCGATTCAAAATACCCCTAAAAATCAAAATATAAGTTTCAAATTCGAAGCGTCTCGGATTCGGCCAGACCGATCAGAGAACACAACTTTTGGGGAAATCATCAGAATGCTTTAAGTGCTAACGTTGTCCATAGATATGCCAACACAGACATTTTGCCGAAAACCAAGTTTTCGTTATGAAAGACCCACAAAATGTGGATTCTGATTACACAACGTGTTAGAGGAGGTAATACTGACTACATTTAGGACCAAGATTTATTCACTTTTTCTATATCAGGGCCTCATAATACGAAAAATTTCGAAAAGTAATCACTTACCGCTGCACTATTACAATCCTTTCTCTTTACTAAGTAACTAGTGCGTATTATGTGCGAAAGTGACAATTATTCAAGTTTGCAGAAGTCTCGAAATATGTAATTCCGTCTTCAGAACCATAAAATAATACAAACAACAATCTTTTTAAATGCTGATTGGAAACATGAACACAATATTAAGATACACGGACTATAATATAACATATGTTTCTTTTGTTCCTTCCATGGCCCTGAAGATCGAGTTATACATTACGAAATATCGGCACACTTTAATATCTTTTTACACGGCCTACCTGATCAAACCCCATGATCTAAAACATTCTGCGAATTGAGAATCTGGTCGCGATTTTTCTACACAACTGATCCCAGTAATTATTGCGAACGGCAAACTCACTCTTCATCAGCGGAGTTGGCAAGCGCGAAGCCGTCCATCACGACACCGCTACAGGCGTGTGAGCCTTTCGCTCGGTTGTGCCATCCATTTACACTTCTCGGAAAGTGAGGAAAGTCGCTGCGCCTTCTGCAAGGTCGGCAAACGGAAGAGAGCACGGAAATGCTCCTCCTCCTTCTCCTCGGGACTGAAGTAAGACCCGCGGTCAAGAGTTTTCGCTGAATAACTAGAAACGGAAATGCGACTGACAACTTTCAACGCATTCAAAACTGAGAGTAGTGAAGTGGTATTCGTGTAGTTTCAAGACATGATCTCAAAAGAATTTTGATAGATTTGGAAAAACTGACCATAACTGGGGAAGAAACGAAGATGTGTCGAAGATATTTATTATTATTTTGATAAATAAAAGGATAAGTCAGTAATCGGTACGCTATAATATCTTCAAATATACTTTTGTTTATTAGAAATACGCGCCCTCCTCCGACAGAAACAGTAAAACCTGTCTCGCGTAATTCTACATTCCACTCATACACTTTGAAACCTCATTTGACAGCTTTCTTCATTGGTCACTATCGAATCAACAGATCATAATACTGATTATTTCACTTTTTTTTATCGGAAACCATTTCCACAAGTTTACCCATGAGGCATGACGCTAAAAGCGATCCCTTCTCGCCCCTACACACAACAAACAAGTTTCCTCACCATTACAATGTGATACGATAATGTACGATTTCCACGGTCTTTTAACCTTTTAGGTAAACACTTCCCATACTCCGTACCATTGCTAGACGCTCGGGGGGATACCCAGGCATGATAGCCAGCGGGCGCTTTTAAGCACACATTCGGTATTCGGCAAATAGCGAGCGACTGCTCGCCGCATCCCGAGTAGTGTGAATGGGTTGCTTTTTGCCGAGCGACGAACATTCAGTGCTCGCCCTATCCACCGTGTGTCGATCTTTAAACACGTCAAAGGAAGCGAACTTCGCCGAGCGCATTAGCTGCTCGGGATTGGCTGAGTAGTAGCACGCTCCTCGGCCGAATGTGTGGAGCAGCCTTTACGAAAAGCGTCGGGGGCCCGCGTCGGCTTCTGCGCTCCTCCCGTTGCGGGCTCACGTGCGCCCGCGCCCACTGCCCGCGACGGATCGTCGCCACGTGGCCGCGTCACGTGCGAGTGACGGCGGCGGCGGCGGTAGCCGCGGAGCGGGAGAGCGGTGCGGGGGAGGGAAGGCGGGTCGCCAGCCCTCAACGCTCGACGCCAGCCATTCCCAACCTTTTTCGTTCACCGACCCCTTTTAAAGGAATTGTTGGCTCCATCGACTCTCTGACATGGCATTTACGTACACGTTTTTCTGGCATTCTACCAAATGAAAGTCTTCTCCGGTAATTGTATTTACTGACGGTGTGAATGTGCATCTCGCCTTGAATAATAAACCCATAATGAGGTTGCCTTATGTTCCTGTGACTTTGTAAAACAAACGTAAAAACATTGTCTTCATAAAAGAAATAAGTGTAATTTAACTTAGCAAGTTCTTAAAGTAATCAAGCATTACATTGTCTGTAATCACGTACGCGTGATTTTATATTTACCATGCTTGAAATTCCTTATATGTCCTTTCATATCGTACTTTTGTTTTTATGGGATCTAATCCCGTGTGGTTTCTGCAACTGAGGCACAAATTTCTTTAGGTGCAGGACAATTGTTCGCGCCCATCTTTCTCGACCCACAGTATTCGCAAACAGCACCCCACAATATTGTACTAACCTGCCGCAGACACAGAACGTATTTATTTTCCCAGTAATGTCGTAAATTTTCGCATTAATCGTGAATTTTTATGGTAACCGATAAAATGTTGAACATACCACGAAATGTTACAATGTTATTACTGCCAGCGGAGGATCTAAGGGAAGGGAGGAATGGGATCATGCTCCCCCAAAATGCCTAGAGATTTAGTTTGTAATCTTTTTATTTGGCAAAGTTGTTTTAAATATGTATTTAAGCTAGAATTATGTAATTATTTAAACAATACACTCAAAACTAAAGCCCGGAAATTCGGCAATATGCCCTTTTATTATTGTTACGATTTTTAACAAAAGAAATCACTTACATGTACTTTTAAGGTTGTTTTAGTAGGTTTTCATTTTTCCGTGTTTGTGCCTTTTCCGCTTTTTTCCTTATTATTTTCATTTTTCTCCCTCCTGACACCGATCACTCTTAAACTAGACTCATTCCTGCAAACCTGTATTACGTGAGGGGACGGTCGTGTATTGTCTTTCTGTGGCTCCATTATCAGGTTATGTCAAAAATCTAAAAGAGAAAGGACGATGATACCAGTGAAGATTTTTTATATTTTTCGTTAGTACTGACAGACTTGTTCGCTTACGACAAATCTCATCCTATGTTTGGGTAGATTTGATTTGATTTGATTTGATTTTTTCATGTTTCCGGGCACGTCAACTGGTTTGGTCATTAGTCCCGTTAGTGTAGTGCATGTTTTTCTCGGGAGATGGCGGTGATCTTCCCCCGCTGGATGGCGAGATCCGGCGCCGACCTATCGTCGGCTAGTGGGGTTTCCCCCTAACCAGGACTCTCCCACCAGCGGGGCACCGCCCCAGCCGGGACAAGCTCTAAGCTCCCGACCGGCCTCCCGGAATATGTGGTAGTGTAGTGCATGTTAGTTTAAGTGGCATGCAGTGCAAGTGTGTGAGTGTGTGTAAGGGGAGAGAATAGGACAAGGAAGAGGAAGGACAGATCGCGCGCGGTCCGTGGCCCGTTTGTAGGGTACTGCTCCGGCATTCGCCTGGTGTTGATCGGAGAAACCACGGAAAACTACCGATCAGAGCAGCCGGCCGCTAGAATTCTCCTCCAGATAGCGACAGATATTCGACCTAGCTGAAAAGCTAGTGTCGAAAATTCTGTTTGGGTAGAGTCTCTGATCCCTTTTGACGACAGAGCTGTCTGTACATAAATACTCCCTTTTCATTTCCTTCTAGTTCTCTCTTCCCTTCTGACGATTACACAAGCGCGAAAAACGAAATCTATAATTGCGTTTTAACTGATATCATTTCAAGATTCAAAGGAGAGTCTATAATAGCATTTCGTAGAGTCAACGTTGCGAGTAAAACACATTCGTAATCCTCATTCCGGATGGACATTTGCAATTCTACGTGAGTGCTAATGAAACTTTTAGTTAGAATAAAACTGTGAATCATTTTAATTATTAATTTCTAAAAATAATTGCTTTTAAATCGTGATTTTTCAGCGTTTCTTGTGTTTTACCCCTACTTTACCCAGAATAAATGTATTTTTGCGAGCCTATTTTAGTACAAATAAATGTCTGAAACTCCGAGCTCTACTCTTAACATTACTACGCATGTCAATAGCTAGAAAAAATCTTTTTGAATCCCGTCCCTTCGAAGAGGAAGCAGGCAAGGGCGCTGGGGCCGCCTCCCTTTGCGCAGGCCGGAGCCGCCTTCATTTGCGCAGGCCTTCATTTGTGCAAGGCGAAGCGGGCGCAAGACGTGCGTGCCGCGGCGGGGGCCCTGCTTCCGTCATGCGCCCCCCTCTCCTTTCAACCGTCCCCAGCGCCGCGCGGGGCGTCGGATATCAAACCGCGCCGCGCAGCGCCGCCGCCTCCGCCGCCTGGCGAGCGGGTGGCCGCTACCACGGCGCCGGCATGCGGCTGGGTAGCAGGGACCCGACGTTCATCTCCATGTTTTCAAAACATCGATGCTTTAAACGCCGATATATTAAAGTCGATGCGTTTTTAACATCGATGTTTCGGGCTCGATGTTTTAGTGAATGAAAACTTTTTAAAAATCAAAAATTACAAAAATCCAAGCTTTGTAACAGTTAAAATTTGAATTAATAACTGATGATAAACATTGTTAGCTTATGCGCTCGATCCAATCGAACATTGTACTATCACTCGCTACCGAGATCATTCCAACGCCTTGATATTTCTTAGCTCTTCCCTCGTATTTCGCACATGGAGAGGCGTTTATTCTTTCACGTCCTTTCTTCGTAAGAAGAAAGAGAAAATATTGTAATCGTGCACCGAAAAACTGAATTTTTGACAAAAAAATATTTTATTGCGGGACCCTAGTACCGAAAAAGTGGATAAATCTTATTGAACCATGATTTCATTTAAATCTTATTTATAATGAATAAACAGGGCCACTGTCAAATTGAATTTTGTTGTGAAAAAAGTTAATGTCAAACGTTATCAAAACGGCGATTTTGCGTTATTAACATCGATGTTAGCAAACATTTATCGCATCCCTACGGGGAATCGATGTCGCATCCCCACTGGGTTAGACGCGGATCTTGGGGGCGATACGGGTCGAAATGTTTGTTTGATCGTGATTGAAACTTGGTTAACCTCTTCACTTTTTCATTTATGCTTTTGTCACCGGGAACGTTCACTACTTAGGTATTTGGTTCCGCTACTGTAGTGCATGTTGTCCTGGGAGGTAGAGGGACCGCTGGGAGTTCAACATTGTCGTCGACAAGGAAAGGAGGGGATAAGGACGAGAAAGGAAATATTACGCGCGGTTCGGGACCCATTCAAAATACAGGTAGGTACGAGTGCACTTAACAAGCCAACAGGGTAGCATGTTCACAGGGGTTAAAGACCCATGTGACCGATAAAAATTTAATTATGAATCGAAATCACTGGTTCAATCAGAATTTCTGTCGGGGACTTCGTGTAGAGTCCAATCAACTTGGTGTATTCTTATAAAGAATTTTTATTTATACTAAATTTAAAAAAATCATTGTTTTATAGTTATTTATAATGCGACCGATAAAAAATATAATTATGAATCGAAATCAGTGGTTCTCTGTCGGAGACAACGTGAAGGGTCTAGTCAACTTGGTGTATTCTTATAAAGATTTTTTTTCATTTCTATTGAATTTAAAAAATTAATAAAAAATTAAATACTACAAAAAAATTAGTAAAAATTGTATTTGTAAATGTATCGTTCCGGGGGGGAATTCTATGAAAATATATGAATAGTTAATTATTTGCACATTGCCAGAATAAAATATTAATAAATTACAAATATAAATATAAAAATTAAATATTACTGATTGAAAGTAATGTATCTAGTTATTAACCTAAAAGTAAAATATTTAAAAAACGTAAATTATTTCTGAAGCGTAAATTTCTTGAGCCATTACAGAAAAGAATAGTACGAATAATAAGCGTATCCCACCCACCTGATTCTTGTAAACCAATCTTTATTAAACTAGAAATTCTATCATTGTATTTCCTCTTGATTTACAAATCAGTATGAAATTGTAGTTTTTTTTCTTTCTTTTTTTTCTCTCTTTCAAAATTGATTCCCTCAAAGGTGGAAACATATTTTAAGTCAATACAGACATTTATAACTATAATATTAGCCGTCGTAATCATATTCATCAGGTCGCAATGTCACATATGAAAGATGATAACCAGCTGAAGTCAAATGTTTAGTAAGAAATGAAGTGTAGTTGTTTTTCTCATAAGCGCATACTTTATTCTCACTTAGAGTATAAGGGGACTAAGAGCAGCGTGATGATAGAAAACCCCTTTCGCCGCATATATCTTAGAAATCGATTTCAGAAAAAAACTGTAGGAAAATTAAAGAACTGATAATGCGAGAGAGCTTGTAACACCAGTAGTTTTCATATTTAATAGTGAATATCTTGCAATTTAAAACTAAATTAGTGCAGATTTCGACCTACACCTGTTGAAAGGTTCCTCGTTAGACATGAAAATGCAGATTCACAAGGCATCCGGACATCCCCCCCCCACACACACAGTTCGAGAACATCTGCACAGTACTCTTTTCCCTTTTTACTTTTGACTACTGAAAGAAGACACTTTTTTGTGCAAACAATGCTATCGTTTTCACAGCCTATTTTATGTAATGGATAAATAGCATCGTTCAAATACGTTAATACAAAAAGTGTATGTAATAAAAAAGGACTTAAAAAAAAGTGATCGTTTGATGTTTCCGGGCACGTCAACTGATATGGTCATTAGTTCCGTTAGTGTTGTAAATGTTTCATTCTGAGAGGTGGCGGTGTTTCTCCTTCACCTTCATCAACTTCTGCGACAAGGAAGCAGGTTCAATTACTTACATGGTACCTCTGCATTATGACTAGGTCCTGAATTTTAATGACCTAAAAACAAGCGAAATATGCACGCATTTTTGACATAAAACTCATGACCTTAAAGAAATAAATTACCACCTGCCGCATTCAAATACGCTGCTTCGATGTCATGTAGTGTGGAGAGGAGCTTTTTAAAACTATCCTCTGAGACAACTGTAAGACGTTCAAGAGGAAAGTCTGTAAAGGGACTTAGATCCAGTGCAACTGGAGAAACCGAACCCCAAGACTACTTTGCAATATTTTAAATACGTAATGCACAGAAGTATGTACAGACAAGTTTATATTGTTTGGATAGGTTTTACTGTACAGCTGTTCGTTTTTTGTTTGTTTTTTTTTTCAACGCATGAAAACATTTTGAAATAAGCGCTAGTTATTTTCGAAAACCGCAAAAAGCAAGTACTAATCCCACAATTTGTTCTGGGGTGAATTTTGTATTTATGTTATACCTTATATAAAAGAATCAATAAGAAGTTTTAGAAATAAACTTATATGAAGTAATATTTTATTTTTATATGTAGGTAAGTTTTAGGCTATAAATCTGCATATTTTCTTGCAAGCTATATTTTGAAATATTCAATTATTTCACAATGCGAAAAGCTTCACCAGGATTGGTAGCACTGTATGTCTTAGCAACCCCGACTGCCGAAGGGTAAACGAAACTACATTAAATACCACATTATGTCTGTCAATTCAAGGAAGGCAAAAGGTAGCATCTGAGTTCCACTGTCATTATGCTTTACTGCTGCTAAGAAATCAAATAAACCGAGTCTGCGTTGCTGGTCGTTGGAATGCCAACCAGGAAAATGGGATCTTTAATTGCAGTGATCGTGTCGTAGACGTCCATACGGAAAGAGGGCAAGGACTGGATAATCCATCGCCCCCATACTTCTTTTGAGCGTCACTGAAGTTTAACAATCTTGTAAAATATTTTCAAATGTATTAAATTAAAATGTAAAACACGTGTTTTAACAAATTGTGTTCAAACAAACATTGGAATAACTTTCGGATAACAAATAAGTGCCAACTGGCTTAGTGTGACGCCTCCGTCAAATATTTCAGAATTAAATGTTTAGTTTGGGCTTCGTAAGTTTACTTTAACATAAAATTTAAACAAATTTTAAATGTTTGTTTCTGTACAGAGGTAAATACATAAAAACATTAATATTTGTTTGAATTATTTCATTGTATTCGATTTAATTACCTTCACTGAAAAATCAAGTCATAACGAGTCATGAAAATGTTGCACAGATGGTATAGTCATTCACACTGTTCACCGATGTATACATAGGTGCATTAAAACCATCAAAACGCGTCTTTTTCTACATTTTTCAGAATATCCTCAAGGGAACCCGCTAAGAATGATGCCACTCGATTTGTCGGACGAGAAGAATCGAATGATGTATTGATCACTAGATGCCGTAAGTTACCCAAAACGTCTTTTAGTTAATCAGTTCCCTTTTAGGAGATCGAGACGCGTCGAATGACATCCCATGTGTCTCGATTGGTGAGCGGGAAGTGTTTTAACTTTGAAAGACGGACAGACGGACGAACGGACGCAGGTTACACGATTACTTTATAATGGATTGATTACTGTTCCCGGGCGCGCCAACAGCTGAGGTCAGCATCGCGGGAGGTGGCGCTGATCTTCCCCGCTGGATGGCGATATCTGGCGCGACCTACTCGTGTAATTGCGGGGGCGCGACCTACTCGTGTAATTGCGGGACTTTATAAGGATGTGCGAAAATTGAGTTGTGTAATGTATTTTTCCAAAGAGGTCCTTTTTCTATTTCAGGATGTAATATTCTGTTCTTGGGCGCGATTCATCAAAATCCGCCTCGTGAGAGTGTGTGCATGAAACTTTGAAACAAAACTTTCACTTCGCTTTTATTGAATTAAATGTATTTTTGTCTCCCCCGTCCAAACATCGGTTTACGTAACGATTATGGATGGAGTTGAAACATGACATCACGAAGGAATGCATACGCATCGACGTTTAATCTCAAACTTTTCATTAATATACTATTTACATATCAAAAATCCATTTTCAGCATTTCTGAAGTCAAATTCGTTTTCAGTGACTTCATAGTGCCCTTGTGCAAAATATAAAATGGATAATGTTACATCCAGCACAGTCGTTAATTAGTTACTATTTTAATTTCCAAAGGAATGGCATTGAGAATGAATTAAAGATTGTCTCAGTTTTTAAATATTTTTATTTTCATAATTTTCATTCATAAGGTTTGGATCAGAGTAGCGTTAATTTTGCAGGCTACTTAGATCCAGGACATAGCACCACTAAAACGAAATCGAGTAATCGAATATATAGGATTCCATTGCTAGGTTCAAAAGTTTATAAACCACGCGCACTAGCTGAGAGAAACGTCATTTTAATATCATTTTACCAACCTGACTATATAATCGCTTAAACGCATAGAAGCAAAGAAAGACTGAAGTGAGTCATATTGGCAACTTGGTTCACTGTCTTAATTCTTTCGACTGACAATGTGAAAGGCTGTTGTTGTTAGGCTAATTGATAAGATGTGCTGGTAAGTGAATGAATGGAAGAGAGAACGACTAGGCGACTAAACAACAAGAGACGATTCGGTGACTCACCGAGAAGGAAAATAGATGACTGACTGCCAGATTAAGTAATTACGAATTTGCCTCTCGCAAGGGGACAGCAGGCTGACAGAGCGGCGCCAGAATCGCACGCCCACAAACAAAGCACACGGCGCAAAGAAAGAAGGCGACGACAGGCGGAAGGACACCTCAAACACGACTACATACTTGGTACTTAAGCGCGTAAACCAGACGTGCTCATTAGACGCCAGGAAAGTAATTCTGAAAAAAAAGCGTCTTCTTTTCGAGAATATACTAGCACGTTGTGAAGATACGTAAGGGCAAATACTCCTTCCGTTCTCCCATCGCGGTGGAGCATAATCCACGCTGGGTGGAGATGTATGCCTCTCTCCGGAGTACACTACTTGTGTTTTGTATTTGCTCTCCGCACCGCCCGAGAATGGGGGCTCTTAGCTCTCGCCCACCGCCGCCAGGCGAGCACAGCGCAGCGCTAGGTGCGCAGCGACTGGGCGGCGACTTGCGCCCGTGCTCCACAGCCGGGACACGTCGCTCAGTTGACAGTGGACCTTCTTGTGCCATGTCCCGAACGGGGCGTCAACAAGTACTGCCCGGTGCAGAAAATCGAAACCTGGCTTTTATTGATTATGAAATTATGGTCATTTTCAAAATTATTGATGATCCGTAGTAGTCAGCCTTTGACTTCAGGGCAGAAATTCAGGTGGAAAGAAACACCAAGGTGTTGTTTGTAGTATTACCAATAAATAATTCCTTTACCGTTTTCGCCTCAGTAACATAGATTCCCGTTGAACGTTTTTTCTTTTAATTTTCCAAGTTTGTCGCGAACTAAATGTCACCGCAACGTTGTGCGCATTTCCTAGACTCGAGGCGCTGTTGTAGACTCGGGAGGTCCATTGCGAACTGTGAGTGCATTGCAATTCTGACGGCCGACTGACCTCTCTGACTGACACCCGGGAGTTCGGGCGCGATCGCAGGGCTGTGAACGATGCAGAACCGTCGCAAAATGTACCCCAATTCCATCCCTTCGCGAATTTTCGCTTTTAGACGTTTTATCCGAAAAAGTAGATTTTTCTTCGGCAATAACATTAAATATTATCAGCGGTTCGACTCACTTCAAGCACAACCTTCTAAACATTGCCCGCTCATGGCACATAGCGAAGTCGCTAGCCTTTCACCACTGATGTCCGGGTTCGATTCCCGTCGAATCTCATGTAAAATTGTTCCAACAAAACGAGTTTGGCTGCTTCACAAAGGCTAGTCCAACCTCTGTGAAGTGTCCTAAACCCAACCCCTATCCTTATTCCTTCCCAATTCTGGCCGCTGGGTAGTGACGTAGGACCGCGTAGCAGGAGGCGCATACGCGGAGATGCTACCTGGCGGTCCTCATGACAACTGACTGCGATGTGAGGTGACATGGCATATTAGTAATGGAGAATTACTCCCCCAATATAGCACATTAATGGAGGATTACTCCCCAGCGCAAAGTGTTCAACGCCCCTTTAGGGTCTTGGAGACGCGTTGCGTCAGGTTGTAGACGCTGTAAATTAAAATTTAAAAAAATTATAGAAGAGTCTTTGTCAAGAAATTGCTGTGCAGTAATTAAGACTTTCTCAACAAAACAACATAAGAAAAACATTTGATCTTTTTGACGAGAAGACGGTGGTGTGTGTATTTTATTTGTCATCCGAAATGACTATCTTTGTACATGAAAACAACTCTGCATTACGCTGGATTATAACCCGCACCATTAGAGAGGAGCGGTGGGCACCGCTGCGAGCAACCCCACTTGGGCGCACTATGGGCCGATGGCATTCCAATGCAATTTTTAAGGATGCGACGAGAGGACACCCAAGTAACTTAATATAGTAATAGTAATAGCCCGTTTAACATCCCATATAGAGCAAGGGCCTCCTACTTTTTAGTAGGGTGGTTAGTAACTTTATATTTACAAAAAATGTAATAATATTTTAGTATTCGCTTAAGCAATAATTACATTCTATAAAGATTTACAACAATATACTTGGTAAGTATCACATATATTGCTTGGAAACAAAATCAAATAGTCGCTGTGCACCCGACGTGTAGGATCTTAAATTAGGTTTTATTTACTTTGTCATAAATAGCACGAGCCATATAAAATTGAATTAAATATCGCGCACACTGCTTTCTGATGGGGCCTGTGTACATCTGGACAAAAGCTCAGTGGAACGCGAAAAAAAAAAAGAAAAGAAAACATCCGTTCATCCGTTTTTCTGTTATCGCTCGGTATTTCCGGTCCTTTCCTCCAAAGTTCAAGATGGACCGCGTCATATCACTTACTTGTTATCTTCACTTTCTCAGAAAGTATCTTAATTCCAAGTATTTTACATAGAGTCTAAAGACCACAAGCCGTTGACTGACGATACTGACTGCCCATGGAAAGATACTGACGATAGAAAGATAACCGAGGAATATTTTTTTTATTCAAAAAACTATTTTACATACATGATCTTATGAGAATGAAGAATTATTCCCGAAAGGGCATGATGGAAAGGAATGTGACATTCGTTCGTCACATTCTAATTACAGTATGGATATTTTAGTCAACAGGATTTCTTTCAATTTCTTTTTAAAAAATCTTCCATTAAATTTTATTTTTTAATGAACTCTCTGAACAATGCACGTGTGTGTATATATATATATATAGTGTGTGTGTATGTATGTATGTATGTATGAATATACGATTACAAAACAATTTCCATGAATGACATGTTCTTAGTAGTTCAATGGACGGCGATTGTGTACGGAGTTACGCAATCTGGAAGAAGTGGAGACGGGTATCGAGATGATGTGATAGCAAAACCAAATCTAATGAGGGTAAAAGCAGATCCCTCTCGTCAACATTTGCAGTCAGGGTGCACGAAAGTAAGAACATAAATCTCAGTAATACTCATCTCCAATTAATTCCAAGGAAGAACATGTCCATTGTGAAGAAACACGTAGACAAGATTTATTAGGTACTGCTTTCAACATTTTGCCAATGTCGCAAACACGACAAGGGTGGCAGTTATACCTGTGAAAATCATCACATTATTTTGGCGGGCGGTGAAGGGAGGCCAGGTCCTGGTATGCCGAATGTGCGAGCACCTACTTTCATGAATACAGTTTTTTGGCTTAGTTAGAGATATTTAACAGCAGTGAGTAATATGTTTTCACCTCCAAATAAACACGTTTCTCGGACATTTCTTCCTCTTCTTGACACTCTCTTTGTTGTCGCCCAATCATGTATTTATAGTGTGTTCATTAGTGTGGCGCTTATTTTTGGAAAAGGTGGAATCTTGTGGACCTTGTGGAAATTGGTTGTGAATATCAAAAAAATTAACTCTGAATTTTTCAGATTTTTTTCAAGCAAAATAGCTCTTGTCGGTAAGCAGGTGAAATTTAACACAAGATTTAAATGTTTTTTCTGACAATCATATACTTTCAAATGCTAAAAAATAAATTTTTGGCAGCAAATTTGACCTCAGGGACCCCAAAAAAAGTAAGTATGCCAGGTTTCATATTTTTACAAAGAAATTTCTAAAAGTAACGTTGGAAGTCTACTGTCGTCAGAAAAGCCCATTTACAACCCGTATTAAATGTCAACTGCTTACAGGCAGGGGTAATTTTGCTTGAAAAAAATTGAAAAATTTCAGGGCCCATTTTTTTTATCATTCTAAACCAATTTCTGGGTGGAGGTCGATAAAATTCACTTTTTTTTTCAAAATAAGGGGTACCCTAATTTATATAGGTCGTTGGGAAAACCTACCGCAGCGGGATAGTAGTTGGAATAACGTTCCTTTACAGAACTGAGTCCTCGACATGAGCTAAAGGAGCTGGAGAATAAATGGTCTAAGGTAAATTAACCTTCCGAATAAACCTTTGAAGATTCAGAGGAATTGAAAATAGATCTTCTAAATGTCGAGAGTTTTGATATGCTTGACATCTTTGCTAATAACAATGATTAAGC
Organism: Teleogryllus oceanicus; assembly: GCA_964035755.1. Classification (NCBI taxonomy): domain Eukaryota; kingdom Metazoa; phylum Arthropoda; class Insecta; order Orthoptera; family Gryllidae; genus Teleogryllus; species Teleogryllus oceanicus. Next base: position 241,590,176 of record CAXIVR010000001.1, read on the forward strand.
AAGAGCAGAAATATGGATCTTGTTGAAGGGGAGAGCGTGATGAGTAGGCAATTTGCTATACTCGAGCGTCCAACGCATTGCGCGAAGAGGCGTCAAAACCAACATTCTTCCACCTTGTACTTCCTCTTAAGTAGAATCCTTCCATTACATTTGTATATTCCAAACCTAATAATTTCCCCCCCCCCCCCCCCCGCCCGCGTGTCTGCCGCCTCCGAATCCCCACATGTCCCATAACGCCCCCTCATTTAACGCCTCCAACATCCCCCGCATGTTTATAGCCTCCCACATCGCTCGCGCATTTAACGCCTCCGACATCTCCCGCGTGTTTACCCCCCCTAGACCGCCCGCGTGTCTGCCGCCTCCGACATCCCCTACATGATAGCCCCCTCCCATAACGCCCGCTCATTTAACGCCCCAACATCCCCCGCATGTTTATAGCCCCACATCGCTCGCGCATTTAACGCCACCGACATCTCCCGCATGTTCACCGACCCCAACATCCCCCGCATGTTTACCGCCTCCGACATCGTCGCGCATGTTTACCGCCGCGGGCACCGCGACCACCCGCCACCACCTGCGCCACCACGCGCGTCCGTCCCCGCCAGCGAAGCAGCCTTCGCCTCCGTGCGCGCCGCCGCCTCGTCATTTCCGGCGGTGTGCGTGGCGGCGGGCGGCCGGCGTGGCTCCGGTGGCACGCGTCGGCCGCGCGTCGCCCCTGCGGCACGCGCCGCCTATAACCCGCCGCCCGCCGCCATTCCGCGACTGGACGTGCCGCGGACGGCGCGTTTCGCAGTAACCTTAGCCCTCGTAAAAACGCCGAAAAAAAAACGTGTCAACCGAGCTCCTTTACAAAGCCTCGGCGCAAGAATAATGCTAAGTGCAGCGGAACAGCGAGTTGCTTTTCACGATTTAAAGGGAAAACCTGTCACACGAAGCGAAAAAAACTATTGGACGCAGAAAACGAAGGTACTTACGGATAACAAACAGCGCGGTCGGGTATGAACCAAAGCTTTGCAGTGGAGTGGCGAACAAGACCATTGTGACGTAAACGGAACGTAATTCACAAAACGACACGGAGCGAAACGCAATGAACACGGAACAAAACATCTATGGAATAATACCCTATAAACGTGTGAATTTGTTGAATGGAAAAGTTCTTCAGCTTGTATTCTCGGTAGAAACTACCTCTGGAACGGTTGCTGCACTCTTTAGATGCTTCATGAGAACAGAGTGCTGACTGAAAGGCTTATGACTAGGGGGCGGATTTTAATGAAATGTCATATTTTTTTCTTTTTACTTTAGAAAAATGCCGTTTAGTATAGAAATTCATTTTATGTTATGCCAAAAGGAAATTACCCATTTTTAAACGTCATTTTTTTGCATTTTACGTCGATTTCGGCTAATAAGTCATTTGTTTACATTTTACGTCATTTTTAATACATTTTTCGCTGATTTCATCAATTTTAACATCATTTTAATGGTACTTGCCTCAAATCATATTTTTGAGATGCAATAAATTCTCACTACAGAATTTCTGAATACATGTACCTCGTATTAGCCTAGTATTACCTGCCTATTCGATTTCTTCGCTCGGAAGTTGTAATGTCATTGTATCTAATCTAAGGTTCCTGTGACGCCTGTCAGCGCCATTGGCGATTCAGCCGATTTCGGGATAACTAGAGACGAGATTACTGGTAGAGAACAGTCCAAACCAAACGTTTACAAACTGAGTTCACTTGAACGAAAGGAAGAAGCCTCGATTACATCAGTAACGTATCCAACAGCTTGACTTGTTCATCAGAACTGGTTTTGATCCCATTTTTTTACGTTATTTTTCTTGGCTTTTAGGGCATCTTAAAAACATTTTAAGAGAATTTTATTGATCATTTTTGGCGATGTTTTAGGTCATCAAAATCCGCTCCCTACTTATGACTGATCCTCCTCCGAGGGCAAATAATTCTAACACTAGAAAATAATGAATTGTATGTCCACTAAAAAACGTAAAACTGATTGTCTTCGAAAAAATAAATATTCCAAATATCAAAGATCATTAAAAAAGAGTATTTTACCCACGGTATATCTACAGATTTATCTACAATAAAAATAAACAGTCGCTTAGGGGTTCCCGTCTATGGAAGCTTAGCGCCCAAAAAATAACGAAAATATTGAAAAAATGTCAAAATATTTTTGTATCAGAAAAATTTGACCATTGTTGGTTGGCACTCGGGTCCTGCATCCGCCACGTGGCTTCCATAAACCCTAGCTTTGTGTCATGCGTCATTCATAACCTAACGAACTTCCACAGACGTCTTAGTATTATCCGTGCAACGATGGCGAAACCGGAGAAGAAAAGATTTCGCTTCGCTCTTTCTTTCAGGTGAAACGTTCAATCAAGCTCTTGATTTTCGTATATCAGATTTTTTCTTTTTGAGTTCCCTTGTCACCGGATACCGTTCCGATATGGTTGGCACTTGTCATTTGGTGTCGGGATTAGAGTCATCCAGGCCCATCCATACCAACCATCTCCACAAAATCAAACATTTTTGAAGATATTTTTATTCACACTCAGGGTACAAGCACCAGTAGTGGCCACACTTACGAACATTTTCGTAGTTTTCTCAGAATTACTGTGTTACAGTAATGCCGATCCGGGTGGACGAGATCACTAAGACATTAGTGCCGTGGCGATCTTGGGTCGAATCCCGCCTCGGGCATGGTCGTGTGTGCTTCGTGGTTGTGTGTGTTGTCTATGTGTAATGTACTTCAGTGTCCCAGTGGTTGGGGTCAGGAAGAGTATCCGGCTACAAACATTCCCCAAATCTGTATAAAAATGGAGTGTGTGAAAATTAATAAAAAATGAGCCCACACCCATTACCGCCGAACCCCTAGTAACGGGAAATAGCAAAATAATAATAATAATAATAATAATAATAATAATAATAATAATAATAATAATGTGCTATAGTAATAAATTCGTAGCATGAATCTCGCTGGTTAATTAGCATACTTGATTCTGAATAGATACCTTTCCTAAAAATGGCCAATACATACGTATTGGCCAAAATATACGAAGTAATACGTAGTATAGAGGAAGTTATGTAATGTTGGGGAAAATCGATTTCCAGATTTCAACGGAAATACACGTTTTGGAGTCCCCTGATACCGAAAACTTTTTTTCAAAACGTACTTTTTTCAAACAACAAAACTTTTTTGAAGTACCGCTTTTTACCACACGTAACCTAAACCACACGTAAGATTTTTTCAAAATTGAAGAAACCCCTGTCCATCCGGCTCTGAAAAACTTAGAAATTTTGAAAAACATTCTTTAAAATTTGAAGGTACTACTCTTCAAAATTTTCTCAAAAACGGCTCCAATTTTTTTCTTTAAATTTCTTGAAAGAATAGAGTAAAATACACTTGTAAAGGTGGCATAGGTCCGATTTTTGCAATTAACTCTGAATTTTCGAAAATTGCAGAAGTTTGAATTTTTTAGGCATCTTCCTACAACTACAAAATTGAAGACATATTTTTTCCTTTAAACGAAATTTGTTGTCTACAAATAGTTCTTTCAGAAAGGTCATGTAGATTTTCTTTTGAAATTTTAGTACTTTTCGCGCAATAGTGCAAAAAATATTTGCAATTTTAAAAAATTACAAAAACAAGATTTTCTCAAAAACTGCTTCAAATGTTTTTTTAATATTTGGTAGGGTTAATGACAAACTAACCCTATACAATGACATTAACGACATATTGCTCTATTCTTTTGTTTTTCACAAATTACAAAAATGTATTTTTTTACTGGTCTCCCACGTCGGTAATATTTTCATTAGAAGCAATTTCTTCATATTATTATATTTACGAGTGCATGTGCTTTAAATAATGTCAAATGACGTTTCTCGAAGACTCAAGAGTTTTCGTGCAAATGTGCTAAAAATTCCGCATTTTTAGAAACGCTCAAACGCCACTTTCTCAAAATTGGCTCCAAATTTTTCCAATAAATAGTGCTAATTGCACTGGTTCATACATCGTAAAGTTCATTTTGGTGTATTCTTTTGTTTTGTCAAAAATTAAACAAAAGTTGTTTTTTTTTCAAATATCTCTCACGCCGTTAATATATACATTTCTATCGATTTGTATACATCACTGCATATGTGAGAGGAAGCGCTTCAACTGACGTCAAATGAAGTTTTTCGAAAAGTAAATAGGTTCATGTGAAAAAGAGCTTCAAATTTCTCATTTACAGTAATGCTTAATCACTATTTTCTTAAAAACTGCTTCAAATTGTTCAATTAAAATTTCTATTTAGGACGAGGTTTTACTCTTCTTTAATATTTTTTAAGTCATTTAAGTTTATTTCGGTTGTACTATTAGAACACCAAAAAGTTGAGAAAATGTAAAAAAAAACGTTCTTAGGGCGACGATAGATGACAGTTGGCCGGAGAATGGTGCAAGTCCTTAAAGCCAGATCACATTAAGGAAATCAGAAAAATTTGCTACGAGAAAGTATGTGCCATTCAGTGGCAGCTCTAGTTATTAATTTATTTCCAAAACTCGATTTTCTTCCTGTGGTAGACACTCAAAAATTGCAAAAAATTGTTAGTACTCGACTTAGTAATGGTCGGTCGATATTTTATCAACTGAACTCAACATGTCTGAGACTGGAAACGTACCGGTGCATTTACTGTTATTGTAATGCCAATATTAAAGTGTTCAGCTTCTTCTTTAATTATAAAACAACTGAAAGAAATAAATTAACGTCGTTCTAATCCTCTCCACAAAAAGTCAAATGTCCTATGTTCATGTTTGAAAATAATGGGAAATCTTTATTTCTAATTTTGTGCTTGGAGAGGTCACTATTGACGCACCCTACTATCTCCCATTTTGATAAAATAAATATTCGATTCATTTCTGACAAACGTCCAAGACAAGAATCATGCTTTTCCAAAACGTACCGACCTTTTCATGATCTTTCTAGTTAAATGCTGAGATGAGTCCGTATTTCGGCCCACTGCACGGCAACGCCGAGGTCCCACTGTGGGGGGTCTCCTGACGCTCGTGAAATGAACACAAGCGTTTTCCTGTAATTTTGTTATCAACTGGCAATTCTCAGTTTTCTGGAGAATTATCATTCAGTTTTTAAAGATTTATTTTACTTTTTTTAGCTTTGTTGCAATCTGCAAGTTTGCTTTGCTCGTCTGTCGCAAGTTTATTGTCTCCTTAGTGTGAAGCATGAAACAATTATACGACGTTACCTGTTCAATGGTCCAAAAAAGCCAAACATGTTTTTCATTAAAAAGTGGTAACGCACAGATTTTAAAAGCTTAATTTTTAAACTATCAAGATTACAGTTGTTGCCAATGTAAGGCTGTTACGCAAGACCGAAAGGAAACAAATTGTTTGCATTTATTTATGTAAATAGAATATCAAAAAATGACTTCGACGTTGATTTATGACTCCACACTCTCACAGGAGAAGTGTGCCAACTAACCCCACAAGTGAAATAGGTTGGCAAAACTTTATTTGATGATTTTAATGAGATCCAGTGCAGAAAGTCAAAATGGCGTCACTATCTACAAGCACTATAGAGAGATTTTTGTAAGGAACCGCTTTGGCAGCTACTGCTTGGCTACTACTGACAACATAAATGCGGGTTATATCCATGCACTCATTTTGTCAGAGCATTCATTTAGTTAGATCGCTCGCAAATAGTTTTTATCACCATCTCTTGCAATGCCATCGCTCTACAAGACATTCATTTGTTTCCCGACCTGTCAAACTGGTCTCTTCTTAGAATAACTTCACTATACTAAAAGTTAATTAAGAATTTTATGTCTAATTTTCATTAAAAAAATATGGATGTGCAATGGAGAAAATAAGCCTGAAATACGAGTTGTCTAATTATTTGCCGAATCTTTTCTGTGGAGATCTTTATTAAAGGACCCTGGCTTCGGGGTGCAGGTGACGTATCTTTCCTCCAGTCTAGCTACGCCTAGCACAAGTCTTACTACAAAAGAAGCGAATTTGTAGTTCATTATTGTACGTTTTGTTGCTTTATACTCGTTTCAGAAAAAACAATTAATTATCAAGTTCAATAATATTTTGTAGCCAATAGCACTTTAATTTTCATGATAACGATCAGTAGCCTGTTAGTTCGGCTATTGACCCCTAATCGACCCCCTTCAAACGCCGTTGAGAGAGCCTGGCCAAACCGTAACCATGACTTTTTCCACATGATTCTGACTTCACTTTAGACCCAGCAAATTTGAAAAGGATCTCTTCATTGCTGAGGTACTTTGTATGAAGCTCATTTAAGATCTTCAAAATTTTCTCCATAACGGCTCCAGACTTTTTAAGAAATTTGTTACTAAAGTACGCGCTACTATGTGCGCTCATAAAAATAGTAAAGGTTCGGTTTTCATTAATACACCTAAATTTTAGAAAATTGTTAAACTAGAACTTTTGATAATACATTTATCTCCTATACCTTTATTATTCAAAAGGTACCGACAATATTAGCTCTCTGGATGATTGTATGCACAGTTGTCATAATATTAGTAGTTTGGGGTAAATTTAAATAAAATCATTTTAATTTTTAAAAACGTTAGAACGTTTTCTCAAAAAATTGGCTCCTCTTTTTTAATGCACTGAATCATACAGCACAAGCGGTATTTTTATCGATGATTTTCTTCCAATCTTCAAAATTACACACAAGTGAACATGGATTAAAAGAGATGTAAGGAGAAAAGAATTCATATATTTTTCATCAAAGCCATGAGAAGTTAAAAAATTAAAATTAAAACAATCATTGAACAAATTTGTCTAGTTATTTTTAATTACTCAAAGAAACGTTTCAACGCCGTATTCTACAGGATGATATCTTCTTAAACATTACATTACATTTTTGCTGGTACGGCGCTTCTCGATATTACCCTACCTGCTCAGAGAGGTGCAGCATCTGCAACTAAATGTGAATGAAAGGTTGAGAGAGAGGTATTTATTTATAAATCAAAGGAAATATTATAGACTATATAAAGAACATTGATTCAGAATTTGACCACGAAACAGTTTGAAAGCAATATAGCCACGATGTCCGTAATGAGGACTACGAGCACTGTCCTGTTGTGGAATATTTCGCATTGCCGCTCTGGATAAAATGCAGTATGTTCTTTTGTCTGTATACATTAAGTTGCATTTTCTAACACTAATATTGACATTCTATACCGTACTTGAATGTATACGGTCCAAAAGCACAACTGATTCGACTCAAGTGTCAGATGAGTAAGATACGGACTGATGTCCATGTGCAAGTAATTCAAAAGCGAATTTCCTCTGGCGAAATTGTCTGTAATGTTAAACCAAACATGCATTTTTGCGAAAATAAATTCTGTTCTAGACAATAATGCATTTATCATTTTCTATCTCCTTAATTACGAAATACCGTGAATTTCTAATCGATTTAAATGAATAATATTAACTACACCTGTTTATAAATGACCAGTAATTATCTACACTAGTCTTCACATTTGCGCTTATTTGTTTATTCATACTCGAAAATGAAAAAAGGTATTCCACATTCGGACACTTCACTCTAAACAAATAAAATACGAAGAAACGACTGCGACTTCACTGAATTGTGTTCATAAATGTCGATATTAAAAATTCTTGATAGAAAACATCTTATTGATAGGCATAGAAGCAAATTACACATACTGTATTTCTAAGCCGAAAGCAAATCAAAGAAACAGAACATCTCCATAAGCATGTAGATGCTTTTTTTTTCTTTCTTCAGAAATGCAATCCATTTAACAAAGCAGCCGCTACCAGTCAATTAATTTCATGTTCGAGAAATGAATGTCGAGGCACTGTTCACAGCTTGATCTGTTTGGACGTTGCGATTCGGAAACTACCTATATTTTTACGTGGATCGTCATGTTTCATCGGCTGTTGATTTTGCCCGTAGCCGTGCAAAGGTGCACGAGGCGCGGCGGCCAGTTCGCCTGCGGTCAACGCGGCGTGTGAAATACGAGCCCCACCCCGCGGGGCTCCGATAAATCACAGCTTCTTTTTGGTCATTTCGCCTTCCTCCAGCGCGACGCGACACGCGAACGTAAATTTTCATCGTCACTGACGCGGCGGAACTCCTAAGCATCCTGACAAGGTGTAAACTATCACAACCACAATTATTAGCGGCCTGCCGCCGCAAAAATGCGGCTAAACAAAACCATACAAAGTGGCTTTCCGAAAAGTAACACGCACACTGTTAAAGAACAACAAATACAGTAATCGCATAACATAGTTCAGTAGGTATCATCTGTACACGTTTTCTTGAGCTCCAAAATTCCTCCAACATCCCACCAAAATACCAACAAAGCGCTGTTAGTAACATTTCATAAGTATACATTTTCGCTCCCGAGTAATAGAAAGCATATTTGCGTTGGCACGCGAGCTATAGATTTTATTTTACAGTTTTCAAACAAAATGGCAACCCACATCTCCGACTATACTCCTACCACAACTAGCATAAGGAGAGCTCAAGAAAACGTTCTTGATAAACGAAACAGTTCTTTATATACGAAAAACAAAAAAAGTAATAGCAGTTACACAACGCAACACGAAAATAGCATATATCTATTACCGGGCGGACTCTTGCAGCATTGCTGTCACAAGACAACAGAGTCGGAAGTAGGCATTTACTCACTACTTGTATGGTGCTATTTACGGGGAGAGGGCCATTGGCCGTAGTACCCCACCAGTACTTTGGAACCAGGCATCCTATGAAGACTACCCCCGGTGCGGGTTTAGAGATCTTTTTCTAGCAGGCGCGCTCCGTCGACGTCCCCTGATGCAATTCTTTCTCTGCCCGATGTCGGCCTCAGTTAACTATAATCCGATTTAGACGTAGTGGCACTTCAAGGTCACGAGCTGGAAGGAGCGGGAAACACCCTCATCCAACCGGACGCTTCGCCGATTGAATGTCAATGTCCACCTCTTCTTCTAGCTCTTGAAGTGCCACTGTGCTTAAATTGGAGTATACTGTACATACGAACTGTCCGGTTGGGAGAACGTGAGACCTCGTTAGGACAGGACGTTTCCGGAGGGATTTAATTTTGTCACCAATTACCACGGTTCCTTTACATGCCACAATCATGGCACAACCACTCTGGGATTTTCCGCCCTTCGAAAATCCACGCGCCTCAGCCGGGATCGAACCGTGGGTTCAGAGGACTGTAAGCAAGCCACTCGCCCACCCAGGCCATAAGCAGAAGTACGCTGAAGATGAGAATTCAGTTGGTTAGTGTAGACTGAGAATGGGTGGACAAACATCACAATCAAACATAAGATCACAACAAATAATCAAATATTTGCATTTTCAGTCAAAATCGAAACTGTCTTTGTTTTTGTATTTTTCCCAAGTTGCTGCGCATCTAACGAAATTTGCTTATTATTCGTAATTTTTATGCAATCTCAAAGACTTGATAACACAGGATGTGCTTTCCCAGAATATTATGGGTACATCAGGCGGGAAGATACATTTCCAAAATACATGCAACCAGCTGCATGAAGCTTAACTGAATTTGAAAAATTCTTTATGTGCAATATAATGAACTTAATTTCCTCTTCAATTCATTTACACGGATGTATATATTCATTTATATAGATTTACATATCCATTCTTTGTTTGACTGACATTACATATCCATTCGTTCTATCACATTTCTGATAAGAACGATTTCCCGTAACCGCAGTGCTCATCGTGCATCTTCGAATATTTTTGTACAAATTTCTTTATACTTAAGTATACACTATTATTATTATTATTATTATTATTATTATTTTCGAAATTCGTTCATATACTATGTTTAGTGCCGCAGTATATTCCACTGAATTTTCCTCCTTCCGTACCTCTTAGAAAGTGTTGCAAACACGAAAAAGAAAATACAGAAAAAATAAAAAAGATGATTGGGAGAAAAAGAGGACCAGGCAGCAAGAAAAAACGGAGAAATGGAAAGAAACGATAAAGGTACAACTTGCGGGCAATTCAAGGGTGACATATGCTGTCACATACGTACGCACAAAAATTACAATACATTCGTTAAAATGCATACCACGTAACCCATGATTTATGGTTTAACTAACATATTTACCTGCATATAAGAATCATATGAATATTAAATGCCGCGGAGTATATTAAGAAGCTCCATGCTCAACTCACCTTTGCGCAAAAATTATTACTGGGACTTCGTTTAAGTACCTGCTCGTTCCAGGCAGCCACAAAGGACGGAATGACGTGACAGACTTACTGGCAATGATCATAAACAGAGGCCATAACGACCGACACTCCAGGCGGTCGCGCACAATAGGAACAAAGACCCCTTCGGCATAATAGAAATGGATGCGATGTCAGTCAATTAAATACAGATTGTGCGTTCCAGTGATGAATGCAGTACAGTCGGATCTTGATTTTTGCAACAAACAATTGGAACCACTCGTGGTGGAAAGTAGTACCCTCGCATAGGTCAGGTGATAAACTGTGTGTCCCTTGTCCGCTAAACGCTTCGTAATGGCCAATGGAGCAGAAATATATCGCCGAGAAGTATTAAAGCAGAGTTCATTATTAGTTACCACCAGGAGTGAAGGAAATGAGAAATAGAGACACTTTACAAGGCGACTAGTCGAGGGTTACATTCCAATGAATGATATATCTAATCTTGGTAATTTTCTGTTAAATTGTCGTTCGTCGCACTCTTAATCCAGTATAATGACACATTCCTTTAATGTTACAGAAGGTATTTACACTTTCCGTATTCGTTTCAGAAAGCATTCATCGCAACTCCTTTTTTTAATTACATCTTAATTAAAACAAGATACAGAAAATAAATCAAAACTAAGGTGTCCGTTTGCAAGCGCAAATTCTCGAAGATACTATTTGCAGTTCAGACAGATCCTACCTCTAGGGATGGATGATCATTGATCATATAATAAATGACAAAGAGATGACAACGTAAGAAATGTTTGTATGATCACAAACCCTTGTTTAACTCTGTTGACCACCACATTCTATGAATAGCACATTCCAACGAGAGATTCGACACTTAGAGGCTTTACGGTATCCACCGGCACGAATTCCATTTTACCCACATTTTACTTAGGATCGGTTGAACATAGAAACATGTGTACGGCCACACACATTTCTAACTTTTCGTAAGCGTTGCAGACAATAAGTTCACAAAAAATGAAAATAATGATGTAGTCTATACAGTTTAAATATATATTTGTTTAAACTCTTAACACGATATAACAATAACATGCATAGCGTAGTGGTTTTAATCACAAATGTTTTGAAAACAATCTGTGGTGTCTTCAAGATTATAAGTTCACTTGAAAAAGGAACACTGATTTTCAAGAAATTCTTTAGATAAAATAATATTCATAATAAGATAACCAAAACAGTACGTCACTGGCCGGCGAAAAGTGTTTCAATTCAGAAACGATTCGTCAAGGCGAATGGCGGTCAAATATATAGTGCCAGTTGATTTTAAATATTTTTAAGGGAAGTATGAGTATAATTAATTTGGAGTTATCTGAAAAAATAGTGAAGAGGAGAGAGACAGGACACTTCATCAGATTTCATTTACTAATTTATCGTGACAAGAACTTAAATTATTATATAAATGATAATCACGTAAAATCTTTTAAACCAAAAAGTGTTTACAAAATCAATAACAAATATAAAATTGAGAAATAATAATTCTAACGAAATTGTATGGTTGCGGCAATATGCTATGCTCACTAAAGACAATAACAGATGGTTTTCCGAATGGCTTCTCCCGAAATACGCACTCAAAATATGATTTCAAAAAATGAATTTGCCAAAATTCGCATTGCAGAAGAAAAAACACTCCAGAAACATGTAAATTGTTTATTATTTACAAAAGAAATAGATGTATTTGTTCAGAAAGAGAAATTAACTGAGAAATAAAAAAACAGTGAATTGTGTAAATTTGGTGTTCTTTTTATTTTTAGGTTAATTTAGACAAAAAATGCTTTAAATTGTCTTAAGAGCTTATTTGCCAATTTTCGACGTTTCCTCTCCAGACATCGTGTATAATTCAGATATATTAGAAAAATTAACATTTCACAAATAATATATAACTTTGGAACTGTCGTAAATGATTTATCCTAAACATATAACTTCCGATATATGCTTCCTGTTAGGTTATATATTTATTCTTTGACATATATTCAGTCATTGTTTCGAAAGCGCAATTACATTACAATATATTGCACAAATATTAATTTATATTGCAAATTATAATTACTAGTTTACACAAAAAAGTTTGTGATATTTTTCTCCTTCATTCCAAAATTTTACTCGTTCAGGAAAATATGCTTATTTGAAGTGAGTATTCTTTTTCTCTGTCTGACTTTTATCCTATCTTTCATCACACTCAGGCAGCACAATACATAGCGGACCAACGCAACTCGACCGTTCAAATCCTTTAACATACCAGGCCCGACTCGATATCTAGATCAACGGCCTCACAAATGCCGATGCAAGAAGCGATACAAAGGCAGTTTGCTTCGCTGGAGAGTACGGTATGAAAGAGGGATGCACTCCAGCTTGCTGAAAATGTACGTTTGCCTGTTTGGAATCAGTTTGTTTTGTCGGGCACCCCTGACCCCCCCCCAAAAAAAAAAACCATGTCCGTACGTATTGTCGGAATCCAAACCAGTAATTATTCACACATTCCTATATTAATTTGGAAATGGTATTTGTTGATGCGCCCATTTTGCTTGTCAGCTAATTTGTAAAGGCCCGGATGTATTTCTTTCAGAAAAAACTACAGACCATAAACTGTACTTTCATCTTCACCATGGTCAGTCGAAAGCCTTCTCGAAAAAACAAACGAAATGCAATGCAAACTTGCCTTCTTCAATACATATGCAATACATAAATACATATACAATGATGTCAGCATAAATGTTTCAAACTTCTGGGGAACGAAGAGGGTTTGCCAATAAAAATGTTGTGGGAAATTTCATAAAACGGAGTTACACGTTCAACATTTGTCGTTGAAAGATAGGCAACTTGTTATGCACCGATGTTCGGGAGGTCACGTTCTGACGTTTTTAAGGAGGTATCACGATCCTGCCGAACATTTGTGTATACGTGGTTGCCTAAAGGCCAGGGGCAAATATCATATGCTATATGAAGTCCCTTTGTTACATAAAATTTCCCACTACATGTTCATCAACAAAAAGTTATCATTTCCTCTATCTACCTGCCTTAGAAGTTTGTAACATTTATTCTGACACACCTGTAGTATAGTATAGTATATAAAAATAACTAACAATGCTTGACGGTTGACTCCTCTCGGAAGAAAAAACCGAATTTAATCATGTTTGAGCCATCCTAGACCAACGTAGGACTGTATTACATGATTTTGATATTCAGCTGCCAGTGTGCGGTATTAATCATAAATACATAAAGCAATTAAATATCACGTCTTTAATTTCGTATGCATCGATTGAGCTATCTATGCAGTAATCTCGGAAGGGTGTGCTACAATGTATTTTAGTGATAAGTGCTCAGTTGTGGATCCACAAACAAATGTATGTAAAAGGGTTAGATGAGGCTCACTTGAAAGAGATCACACGCAGATCTCACGAAACAACGGTTATGAACATTTTATTCAGGAAAGCCTAAATTCAACTTCTTTCGTACGGTTCTTAAATCTTTATTCGACTCGCTGTCTCCAGCACAAAGGAAGGCAGTTCCTAGCTTTGAATAAACATGAAATCTCATCGTAACTATTCGTGAAGGTAGTTAATGGCTTAAGTAGCGGGAGTATATTCATTTACCTCATATTCATCATCAGAAGACACGAGATCAACAAGTAATAGAGGGTACGTCAATGATATTACTGACACGATATACCCCCACGGAGGTTGCTGCCATTGTTTTTCCAAAACTCTGACTACCTTTTCTAAATATACTAGTAAATAGAGATCGCAAGGTTTCACACGGATCACAGTAATTAACAGTGAGAACTAGTATACATGTAATTTATACGACTTATTCTCAAGTGAAATAATATAAATAAAATTAATCAATGTAAGTCTCTCTTGAATGGCATACACTCACCGACGTTGAATCACACATAAAGATTTTCGTATTATAACGGAAGGCAAATTGTAAACTCCTTACCTGCAACAATGAAAAAGAAAACATTAATAATACTATATAATTAAACTACAATAAGTACCAATAGTAGCAATATTATAAGCGTAACTATTCTATATTATACATTATGTTGCCACCTTATGTTCATATAACATGCACATATTATGCATACTGCAATAAAAATTACATATTACAAGAGTTTATTCGATCTTGCACTGGTGAAAAGAGAAAAGAACAGACTCTTTTAAAGTTACCCTAATGTGGAAGAGATTCTTTCACAGTTTCTCCCACATTCCTTTAAGGATTCACTATTCTTCAGGCCCCATTCTATACCGTTAAGATCACGTCTCGCGTTTAACAGTTCATAGCTTCATCTCTGACACGATTAATAAAATTAACTAGTTGTACTACAGGAGCACTTGATCTTCTGAGGAAAAGTGGATTCTCTTTTAGATTTCTACTCAGGAACAACTAGGATTTCGTAAATATTTCTATCAGGGCCTCCTCTAGTAAATATCTGTAATCCGTCCCGTAAATAACTCTATCAGAGCCCCCCCCCCCCAGTTGAGAATCTTTGAATGTCCAACAATGTTTCCAGTGAGAGTGGAAGAAATTCTATGGGAATGGTGGGAAATGTGCATTGCGGTATTGATGGGAGACGGGATGGCAATATGATTCGCAAACACATAAGAGCCGTGGGAATGAAACTTCGCAGGCGCTAGGCCCCACCATGATACAGCGAGACGTCCTCGTTGTCACCGTATTTCGTGAGCAAGTCGCTAGACGCGCACATCTCTCATCCTCGACCGGTGGACAAGAAGTGGAAAATACTACATGGAGACACACTGACTTTTATCCTCTTAACATCTTGTATTGATTTTTTCATGAGGTGAGGTCTTAAATATTCAACGAAACTAAAACATTTTTTTAAAAAGTATTTCGTTTCGTCCTTTATTTAGCAAATTTCCCCTGACATTATGAATTGATTGATTGATTTTTCGTGTTTCCGGGCACGTCAACGGCTTTGATCATTAGTCCCGTTAGTGTAGTGCATGTTTTTCTCGAGAGATGGCGGTGATCTTCCCCCGCTGGATGGCGAGATCCGGTGCCGACCTACCGTCGGCTAGTGGGGTTTCCCCCTAACCCGAACTCTCCCACCAGCGGGGCACCGGCCCAGGCGGGACAAGCTCTAAGCTCCCGACTGATCTCCCGGAATATGTGATAGTGTAGTGCATGTTAGTGTAAATGTATATGTAAGGAGAGAGGATAGGATAAGGAAGAGGAAGGATAGATTCCGCGCGGTCCGTGGCCCGTTTGGTAGGGTACTGCTCCGGCATTCGGCTGGTGTTGATCGGAGAAACCACGGAAAACCAACGATCAGAGCAGCCGGCCGCTAGAATTATCCTCCAGACAGCGACTGAATGCGACCTAGCTGAAAAGCTAGTGTCGAAAATCCTGCCGCCGTCAGGACTGGAACCTAGGACCTCCCGGTCAGAGGCGCTGCAGTGACATCAGTTGATGTACTGAGCTACCGCTCCCGGTGACATTATGAAAATCTTATATTATGAAGCAGGAATGTTCACGGATTCCGCGTAACGGCGCGATTTAAACACATCCCAGAAAAGAAATATTTGTAAGATAAAAACGCTTTCCTTCCATTTAAACCCACTTTGGACCACGTAACATGTTGACTCGTATGCCCAGAAACACCGCTCCCCTTCCCATAAGGCGGGCTGTGGTGGATAAGAGAGGAGAAAACTGTTCCTAAAGCCATCGTACAAGACTGCAAGTACGTCTGTAAGACGTAGAGGTGAATAACAGAATATGACCGGATGATTCCTATTAAAGACGAATGAACAAGTACAAATGACCACGCTCAAAGTTAGACTCGAAACCATAACTCTTCGAACCGCCTAAGAGATAACAGCTACCCGTCACCCGATAGACTTTATTACTAATAAAGTTCAGGGATATGATTTTATTGCCTCAGCGTTTAGCTCATTGGTCAGCGTGCTCGCTTTTTATCATGCGACCATGGGTTCGATTCCCGGTCGAGGCAAGATTATAATGTGCGTTTTCCTCGCAATATCCCTGTATATATTGCTGTGTGACGATAAGAAAACTCACTTCTCACGTTGAGAAGACCAGAATACGGCGTGGGGATGTCTTCGTGCTAACCACACTTCCCCCTTAACCCATGGCCGCGAGGCCGGGACGCTGCTGGTAGGCCATGGCCCGTACGCGGGCTGTCGCGCCAAGTACAGGCAGGTAAGATTTTATTTCAGCACTGAAAGTTGAAAAAAGATTAAAAGACCTTGTATTAGATACTTTCAAGATGATTTGTTTCCTTATTTTGCAACATTGATTGATTGATCCATTCATTCATTCATTCATTCATTAGGAGCTTTTAGACAATCTTACATCGTAGAAAACACAACACCTCGCACAGTTTACACTGACCCAAACTGGCGACCATATTTTTTTTAAAAAAAAGTATGTACTATTTTTTACTATAGCGTAGAATGGAAAACTGTATGAACGAGTTTCGCAGTGACGGAAGGACGCTGAGCTGAGGGAACGCGGGTGACTAACCAGACCCCGTGGTCACATCGCCCAACTTTCTTGTCAGGTTACCCGGTTTAACTCTCGTTCAATGTTCGAACGATGTGAAATTTGTGATGGGCAAAGCAAGTTCGCGGCAGGTTTTCTCGGGGTTCTCCCGTTTCCCTTGCACCTCATAACACCACTGCTCAGTCATCCTTCATATCATATCATCATTATTATCAATCCATGAAATGATTCATCCATTCAGGGGATGACAATACGTCTGAGGCAATAGTAGGATAGAAGGAACATCCGTCTCTAGAGGGTAAATGAAAGGAAGGGGGAGAGCAGTCGCAGGGGTTTGGGCCAAGGCTGGTGCGCCAGCACGAGGTCCAGGACGTCGCCGGCGCGCGGTGCGAGCGCGGGCGCGGGCGCGGGCTGGGGCGCGGGCCGGCTTGCCGCGGGCGGCGCGCAACCTCGTCGGGCTGGTCCGGGCCGCCCGGCTGACGCGGCGCTCGCGGGGCGGCGGGCGGAGCGCGGGGCGGAGGGCGCAAAGCGGCGCGGGGCGGGCGCGGGGCGCACGGCCTTCTGCCGTCGGGCGGGTGGTGGGCGGGGAGGGGGGGACGGCTGGGCGGTGGCCGCGCCCCGGCGCTCCCACGCCTTCCGGTGCCAGCGTAGGCCGCCAACGCCGCCGCCTCATCCATTCATACCTGTGCCACCGCCCAAGACGCGTTCACGTCGCCCGTCCGCCTTCCCTGCCCCCCGCCCTCCCCCCGGCGGTGCCTCACCGCACGGCTCCGCTCCCGCGCCGCACCGCCCGGGCAGCCAGGCGACGTTCGCGTCGCCAGCATGCGAGTGGCGATCGGCGCTCTGCGAAAGGAACGGGGCGTCTTCGCTGCCAACGTTTTCTTCAGCTCCGCGGGCTGTCACTGGGGAATGTATTATCCGCCCACGTTTTCTTGAGCCCTCGCTTCGTTGGTTGCGAGAGGAGTGGGTAGTTAAGTTATTTTCACAAAAGGAATTTTATATCAAATGTGTAGTTCTTTTTTCGATGCAAAATAATATCTATTACACGGAAGCAAACATTTTCGGCTATCGGATTTTGTCTACAATGCTCGTTCGTATCATTTATTCTTAACTCAACTGATGTTGGCAAAGGAGTAGGGGTAGGTATCCCGGGGCTCAAGAAAACGTGCCTTCGTGAACAGTTCCATCAAATAATCCTTCTCTGCGTTCTCGCTACATTAATAAGTCGATTCCTTCACAAGGAGCACGATAAAGGATAAGAGCCAAAACCTGTAGCTCGTTTGCAGTTGCAAATAGTCTTTACTACACGGGAGCATTCATCTTAATACAATGTAACAGCGAGGATTCTGGAACTCAAGAAAACGTCTTGAAATTGCACTTCTCTTCCATACATCGTGTAGTTTATCGTTAACTTTCTTTTTTCTCCTTCCCAGTGTGATATAACTAAATCCATAAAGGGTTGTTGAGGTAACAGAAATATCTTCGGCGGACTGCTGTGTGCTTCCGTCAAAGTAGTCCACGTTTGCCAGTAAAACAATTTCCTCGACTCAGCTATTCTTGTTTAAAAGCGTTTTACGAGTTATGCTAAACTCACAACAGCGTAAACATGCCTCTATGCGTATAGTGTTGTGCAGTGTTTGATGATGACCTAACCAATTGCTCTTGATTTTTAGACTCCATGGTTCACGTATGTTTTTATAGATATACAACATGAAGTAGTACGTTACCGTATTCAACTTCAAGACTGTTTCTCTAAAATAAGGCTAGAGACGTTACAGTTTATACCGGAATCGATATTGAGTCTAATATGGTGGCGCCTTAGTGTAAATGACATACACTGCATAGTCTGTCGTAATTACTCCGCATAAAAAAACTAAAACAATAACATGCACGAAGCCTTTGATCAGTGATTTCTAATCTTTGTTCTGATCATGTCTCTTTCCTAACACAGCTTTCTTTACGTACCTCTTCTCTGGGTACCAATTAGAGATCACTTCAGGTGCAATTGTTTGTGAAAAACAATTCGCAACGGTATTTCGTAGGTATTTCTTCTGTTTGCGTCAGTAATTTTGCCTAAGAGAAATTATAATTAATTTCATTATCATTATTCAATCAATGCAAGTAAAATGATTGTCAATTTAATCGAGGATGTCTTTAAAAATCTGATCACCGCCGGAAATATCGAAGAAAACGGAATAAATAACGTTTTGTACCACTTTGATTTCTAAACATTATAACGTATCACCCGAAGAAAACGTGCGCAGATTATATTTCTCCTCTATACGTCACACAGTTCTTACTGTTTTCTGACGAAAAACTGTTTCAAATTGTAACACGGAGTAAGGTAGTTCCTAAACCTAAAATGTGAGAAAGAGAACTAAGAGTTTTGTGTACATAAATTTCATCATAACAAGATGACATCTCATTTCATTCCCATATTCTGACGCTTCACGAAGAAAGAATCTGTCTCAGCATGACATTAATTTCATCAGGTCTGTTCTTCTGTTCTATTCCATCTACATTATTCCTATTCAACATTCACAATGCAATCTTCAATTCCTGCTCCATCACTCCCCAACATATTGAATACAATGCAAAATTACATTGAGTAATTATTTATTTTGAATTTTGATTTTTATGTTGTGGAGATGAATGCATATTTGAAGGGTTGTAGATCGCCTCAGATACCATGCCTGATGATGGTGTTTTACAACCATTGAATTCATTCCTCTGCCTCCCATTCATTGGAGCGTCGTGGATTCATAATCATAAGTACAGGTGATGACGGCGAGAAATCATTCATGAAATGGTGAATGAACATTGAATTGTTGGAGGGGCTGAAACCTGAATCAGACACCATAGAAATTGCATACGTTCTGTCACGAATACGTTACATGTGCATAAAATAATCAAATTGGCAGGTTTTCGCATTTAATAATGCCCCCCCCCCCCCCCCAATGGTTCCCCACCATGCTCCTGATTTCCTCCGGAATTCAAACCACTAATTTTGAAACCCAGCAGAGATTGAATGTGTAGTATTTCTTTCGTACGCTAAACGCCATACTATGTTATAACATCTAAGTTGTATTTATACAATACAGTAATAAAATATAATGTGCATAATAAAGAGGCAAATTATAAACAACCTTCAGTTTTCACTCTGCTTTAAGTAGGCGTGTACTGTACATCTTTGTCACCACTCATACATCAAATCTAATGATCGTCACTTCTAGAAAGTTTGTAGTCAAAGCCAATCACATCAATTGGTGTGGAGAAATCATTCCCATCATGTAATCACATTTTAAAAGACATAGTCTCATGAATTATCTCTACACCCACTGAACGAATTCTAGTGATACGACTTTTCGTAATGAATCACACAGAATATCTCAAAATATATCTCATAAACTTCTAAGGCATATAAAGAGATCGAAGGTAATCAATTTTTGTCAATGGACATCAAGTGGGAAATTTTTACACAAGCAAGTTGCACACGTTACATCTGTCCCTGATTGTTAGGCAACCTATCTTGCTTTGATATTGAGTACAGACACTTTTTTGACATGCCAATATGTTGACTTGACATACTTGACAACATTTTGACTTGACAGCAAATTTTGGCTGCATGAAAACATGTCCTGTCCGACACCAGTGCAAAACGACTGGGGTACCAATCAGGGACAAGAGTAACATGCACTTGGCTGGTCTCCGGGCATGTGTGGTAGTATGTAAGTGTAAATATGTGAGTGCATGTAAGTGTAAATGTGTGAGTAAAGGGGAGAGAGCACACGTATGTTGAAAGCGCAGGGCCGTTGGCCCGCTCATCAGGGTACTATTCTGGAATTCTGGAGGAGAATTCTAGCGACCGGCTCCTCCTATCGCTGGTTTTCCGTGATTTCTCCGGTCAACACCAAGCGAATGCCCAAACAAACAGGCCACAAACACACAAACGGACTGCGCGCGATCTTTTCTTCTTCTTCCTGGTCCTATCCTCATCCCATTCCTAAATACACTTCGATGCACTACACTAATACACATGTCGAAAGACCAGCCGGGAGCTTAGAGCTTGTCCCGGCTAGTGCAGAGCGCCGCTGCTGGGTAATACCTTGTTCGGCAAAACCCACAAAACCACATAAACGCAAGGCTGACGTGTAGGTCGGCCCCTGATCTCGCCATCCAGCAAGGACAGATCACCCCCACCATTCGCGATACAAAATACACTACTTACGGGACTAATGACCTTAGCAGTTGACGCGCTCGAAAACACCAATCAACGGGAGCAGTAGCTCAGTGCATCAACTGATGTCACTGCAGTGCCTCTGAGCGAGAAGACCTAGGTTCGAGTCCTGACGGCGGCAGGATTTTCGACACAGCTATTTTTCACCTAGGTCAAATTCAGTTGCTGTCTGGAGGAGAATTCTAGCGGCCGGCAGCTCTGATCGGTAGTTTTTCGTTTTCCTCTTCCTTGTCCTACCCTCTCCCCTTACACACACACATACACTAAATGCACCACACTACCACATATTCCGGGAGACCGGTCGGGAGCTTAGAGCTGGTCTCAGCTGGGGCGGTGCCTCGCTGGTGGGAGAGTCCTGGTTAGGGGGAAACCCCACTAGCCGGCGGTAGGTCGGCGCCGGATCTCGCCGTTCAGCGGGGGAAGATCACCGTCATCTCCCGAGAAAAAACATTCACTACACTTACGGGACTAATGACCGAAGCCGTTCACGCGCCCGGAAACACGAAAAAATCAATCAATCAATGAAACACCGATCAATCAAGTTTTCATTTCCCAAAGCGGTCACGAGGGCTGGTGAGGCTGCCGTTCCCTGCGAGCGCCGCGCGCCGCGCTGCGCCGCGCCGCGCCGATGGGTCTACGCAGAGCGGAGGAGCGCGCTTCGCCTCGGCGCCTACGCCGGAGCGCCGCCACGGGGCCCTGTTCTGCGAACGGTGACGCGAGGAAGCGTCCCACAAGTGGGCCAGTCAGTGACGTAAGGGCTCGAGTACTCGCCGCCCACGCCCGCGCCCGGGTGCCGACGGCACGCC
Organism: Teleogryllus oceanicus; assembly: GCA_964035755.1. NCBI lineage: Eukaryota > Metazoa > Arthropoda > Insecta > Orthoptera > Gryllidae > Teleogryllus > Teleogryllus oceanicus. The sequence goes on from CAXIVR010000001.1 coordinate 241,611,975, forward strand.
GGCTGCTAACGTTCCCAATCAAATCCGTGTTCGACCACACCACAGAGAGCGGCCTCTGGATGAGGAGGCTGGAGCTTCAAACGAACTGACATTCTACAACGGTACTGGCGCGAGTGGCAGAACTATAATGGAGTATAGTATGTACAGAATGTGAATATCAATCCGCCTGAAAACCACGAACTTAATACGAACTAATAAACATATCGCCAGCAAACAATGAGCAATGACACGGTCCCAACATTTACTTGCCAGGCAATGAAATAATGCAACGAACAAAACACAAGAATGAACGAAATTATAGAAGATTTTGACACTTCATCAATCAAAAATAAATTTGTAAGGAAAAAGGCAAATGTGGAAAACTGACACAACAACTTTATCTATCATAAATTGTGTTATAACAAAAGATTTCAACGGAGGAATATGAATGTAGCACACTAGCATCAACTCAGAATTTAATAACAACTTCCACAACAAAGATATCTAGTTCTTCAATTTCAGAATTATTAAGAAATAAGGTATCTCCTGGCTTGCAGAGATTTCATCTGGTGGAAATGCGAGGAATTTGGATGAGTAAATTTTCACAGTAGCAACATCATCCAGTGGAAAATATGGGCATAAATATCAGAAGAATTGAATATTACAATTTCTTCCGTTAGATCTTTCATTTACCCTGAAAATGGAACAATTCGATTGAAATAATTGAAAATATTGAAGTAGTCAATTAACTTAACGTGCCTATCCACATTTTTTTGAATCTCAAAATATAGGATTTTTTTTGTGAACTCATGATATTAAAGATTTCAGGAATTCACAGTAAAATACTTCATCTCTTACTGCTATAATAATGAATTGAAAATAATCCTATATTGCAATCAGTCGACATCCCTACCTAACTCTTCGATTCTTCCGGAAGAGTTTAAAAAACTTTTACCGAGAATGCCGTGATTTTGCCAGCAGCTAAAAAATTGTTCGTATTACCACCCTTAAAAATGATCTTTTAACGTGCGTAAACAATTTTCAAGGAAATTGCCTTACATACTATGATTCACACAAGAATTTGCATACGCTTTTCAAATATGTTGAGAGCAGGCCATGCATTTAATGAAGTGTCGTTTCAATGTGTTTAACGATATCATGGAGCACGTCCTCACGTTTCGTTACAGTGGAACAGAATTAAAAAGCACTTCGCATTCCTATCGAAATGAGATTTTAGGAACCAGATGTCTGACCAAGTTAACGGTAAAGGTGAGTATGGCTCTAGAGAAAATAGTTCGAACATTTTTCCCATGACGCAAGATCGTGTTTGTTAGAGCATCGTGTAATTTGGTTCGTCATATTGATTAAGATAACATAAGCCTAATTAACTCCGACACATACTATTTCCTCCCACATTTTCTATCATGATGTTCTTTATTACTGAGAATTGGATAGCGGTAAACAGGGCCGTAATTGCGGTGCCATAATCACCTTCGAGATTTTATGAAACGTGCATCGTCGCGTTTGATCAGCGTCATAATATCTGGTTCAAGCGTCTTGGTTAACAGAGCCCAAATCTACTACACATAGGATAAAATACATTTCACACACACACACACATAGCTGCTTGCTTTATAAAATTTTAGGTCACACACACACACACATAGCTGCTTGCTTTATAAAATTTTAGGTCCTGAGACGAGCCCCAACTTAATTAATTATTTAATAGAAATATATTTATAATATAATTTAATGATTTTTGTAGAGGCGCCAAAAGGCCGTTCCGTCGCGTTCCGCCAGAAGATATGAGGTCTTCCATCACGTGCGGTACTGCAGTGCATTTACGTGTGTGAGAGTAACAAAGGGGAGAGGGTATGACAAGAAAGAGGAAGGATAGATAGCTTCCAACTCTGGGGACTAAAATCTCAGGAACCGATTATCAATTTCCAATTCCAAAGGTTTTTTTTAATATTTTCGCAAAGTACTCCCATTGACGTGCGATCAGTTCGCCCGCTTCTTTCCTTTAGTCATTAACACATATCATTAATTATAAAGGAAAGTTAACGAATGTCTAAAAAAAACGTTTCTAAACTACCTCTCTTCACAGTATAATTCATTTTGAAAGCAAGTATTATTTTCTTTATTAGATATTACAAACTATTAAATTTTAAGTTTTGTAATATAATATTAATTGTTTTTCATAAATTTTTATTTGTACTAGTTGTAAAATGCCAAAATATATTGGGTGTTCATAAAGAGGAGAAAGAACTCGGGGAAGCGTACAAATACAGCTAATTAGAAGAGAAGGTTCACAGGAAGAAGGTAAGACGAGTGCAACAAGGGCAAACAACACAACTCCCTTCTCGTTAGCCTGAAACGCCGCCTCACCGTCCAGACAAACGCTTCCGCGTTGTATGGGCTCCTATATCTCAATTCATCACAGTTTCCGACATGTCAATCAGTCTATGCATCGGACCTCGTTTCTCAGAGCACAATACCTACAGTTCCGACAGGTGATCTTATAATATGATTCATTTCCCTTCTTAGAGCACCCCCAATTGAACATTTCTTTTGCGCTCTGGAGTAACACCTCCGGATGTTCTACTATTGCACGACAATAGCCCGCAATACCTTTCTACATTGTGATCTACTACAAGACGGGCCTTGGGCACAGCAGTTCAGCACACTCACGTCACGTTAGTGCCTGGAGCTATAGCCACGTAGAAGAATGGGATCAGTCTCAAACCTGACTATGACGGCACAAAACAAGTTCCGGGCTACTCGCACACTGTTGTAGCTGACCGTGGAAGGCGGAGAACGGCATGGGAAACTGAGGATCCAATGCTTGCCGCTGACACAAAATAAATTAATATCTATAATTTTCCTTTTTTATGAGTAAGGGCCGTAGAAACAGCTAGATCACTGCCCGACATTGCCATTAATAATGATTTAATAGTCATTCCATCATGGACAACATTTCCATTTTCCATTTTAATTTATTGGATTTCTAATTTTGAATATGGACTACATCTGGGAAATTTTGCCCAATGAATACAGAAAATGCTACTACATTTTGACAGCATAAATAGCGAAATGGCTATGAAGGGAACCACTCTGTACCAAGGTAATGTGTTTGAATCCCGTCTGGGATATAGATGTTTTCACCACATATCCGTAACCTGGAAAATAAAGGCAAGTTTCCGACCATAGTTCATTATATAAATAAACATATCAAAGCCCAAACGGACGACCCGCAATGCGCTAGCCTGCCAACTCAAAAGTATCGTGGTTCATATTCCGGGCTAATTGATGGTCAATTCTGGTTTGTGTTAACTTTCCTTGGGGATCTCCAATTTCCTTTGTCTTTCATATCACTCAATCCTCATTCGTATTACATATATATATTTCAGAATTATCGTCATCATTATTATCACCACACCTCAACATAACCCCTTAAGCCGGGGATACACAACTATTGCCACGTTGAAGCATCGAGTAAGGAACTATTTATACTGAATTATTTCGCCGCTTACATTTCATGACTTACAAAATATATCTTGCGACTAAAAGCGGAATACGAAAACTAAATGAAATAATCATTTTTAATGTCAGGAAGTCATTTATCGCTTCTCTGAACCAATATCCCATAAGGAATACAGCAGCAGAAGGAATCAGATTCAAATCTGCAGTCTCTAGGCAATAGTCTAGTCCTGTCTTGTTGGCACGGGAACATGGAACTCCGTCCAGCACACGGAGCCACACCGCGCATTCGGGTCTGTTGTTGACCCGCGTGAGGCATGGATGAGTTCACTATGCGTTTGTCGTCTGATTGACTCCTCATACTATCACGTATCACAACTGAACCGCCATCTCATCCATAATCATTTATCTCGCACATCCGTTATTATCACTCTGTTAATCCATCAAGAGGAAACAATTCCCCATCATTAATGACAAACAGTCGTGTGCACAAGAGGTCGTGTCCCCCTTCAAAAATTTGAATACGGCGCCATAACCTTACATAATGAAACATTCTATCTGGGGAATTGTTATGCATTTGGCGAAAGGCTCTCCAAGACATCTGGCAATTCTGTAAATAGTTTGTCATAAACTAAATTGTAATTGTTAACAATATTATTAAGTTTCTAATTTTAATATCATTTTACCTTTTATTTATTTACTAGTAAAATGCCCCGCGTAAATAAAGTTTACGGAAATGAGGGTACAGAAATGTAGTTGTCTCCACCTTTTGTTTGGCAAACCGCCACTGAGAACACCATCGCCGATACGAGGGGGCATAAAGCCGTCCATCTCCTTCATCTCGACAATAGAGCACTTATCAGCATCATTACGGCTGTCATTATCGGGCACCGGCTCAGTCAACCCGATCGACAAGACGGCGGAAGGCGGCGAATGCAGCGAACGCATCTCGGTGACGGGCGCCTGGCGCGTTCGCCTGGCGCGTTCGCCTGGCGCGCGACCGCCGATACGAGCGGGCATAAAGCCCTACGTTTCCTTCGTCTTCAACGTTCGACAACCGAGTACTTATTTGAATTGAATTTCAATTTGCCTTATTCTACGTGGCGAGACTCAGGCCATGAGGCCTGCTCTTCCGTCTGACCACGCAAATTTCGTCACACTCCTTTCACCAACCGTGGGAGAAAGAAGGTATTACTTGGGCGACGAAACAGGCGATTTGAATTTCGCTCAGAGGCGTCATTTAGGCTTGAGGATCTTTTACATGCATTAAATGTACTAACATGGGACAGCCGGCTTTACTTCCCCTCCGAAGGAAGGCGTACGAAGGATTTTTTCACCCTTAAAAATCCACGGCTTCGATCGGGTTTGAACCCGCAAACTTGGGTACAGCAGTCCGATACGCTAACCACTACACCATCGCCGCCGACATCACCATCATTATCACCATCATTGCGGTCGTCATTATCGGCCAGTCCACCCGATCGACAGGGCTGCCGAAGGCGACGGGCGCGGCGAGCGCATCGCGGTGACGGGCGCCCCCGTGCGCCTGGCGCGCGGCCCCATTGTCGCGCCGACTTCCTTCGCCGCCTCGCGTCCTCCCGCCGAGATAAAGGCGCGCCGCGAGCGTTGCCAATCGACATCGCCGATCGCCGCCATAACTTCCGTCCAGACAATGGGCCGCTCCCGAGCGCATTTTCTCTTCTTCCGCGGCGGCGCACGACCGCCCGGATGCACGCGCGCCGGACCGCACGGCGACAGCGGGGCGCCTTCGTTACGCGACGCCGCTCCGCTCCACGTTCATCGTTTACAACTACCCGCGTAAGTACGTTCGAACAATTAATTACATACGCATACATTTATGCCGTGAACTAAGCACAACACGTTGCTAAGGCTGAAGGGTCTCGGATTCGAATCCCCCCGGGGCATGGATGTTTGGATGTGTCTGTGTACGGTATGTGAGTTCCTCTACCGTTACCCCCAAAGTTCAAAAGCAACAGTGTCGCTATTTGACCTAGTAGTTGAAAAGCGGGCAAAAATTGTACATCAAAACATGAAATTCATCATACAATGAAAAGGGAAGACGCTTTTTTTATCTACTTGGCTATCCGAAACACGTCGCGTCCTACGCACAGATGTCAACGCTTCGGCCGTCTTGCTGAGACCTTCCTCAGGGCGAAAAGTTCGAAAAGGGCGCAGTATGACGGCGGAGATGCTGGCATCCGCGCCTAGGACGCGGCGCCTCTCGGATGGCCGAGTTGATTCTAACCCTGGTCCCGGAAGCCACATCTACATGAAGCTTTTTGTTTCGCAATCCATATAGCTCGGATACGTAGGTGAAGCCACGTTGTGACATGTTGGATGGGTAACAATAAAAATTCCCGTGCATTGTGTTCGTAGCATTACGTTCTGAATCGTCACTTCTTTTCATCAACGTTGCCAACTTCATGGCACTTGTTACTCGAAACGAACGTGATTTTCCAGTAAAATAACTTGCATAGTTCAAAAACGAAGTTGATATTAGGTACAAAAACCTCGAAAATAAAATATGCATGACAAATAGAAAATGAAATTTATGAATTAAAATAAATGTATAATCATAAACGATTTTAGGGTACTACGCAGAAGAATGAGTAATGAGCAGTAATATGATACTTATGAAGAAAAGACCCGTTATATCGACGTCGACCAGACACCTAGATCCCTCATTGGTGTACCGGAATGTTATGGTACAAATAAAACAAACAATCAACTTTTATTCTTTCATGATTATCGCTCCAGTTTTTAATGGAGGATCAAGAGCAAATATTGCTATTTGCATGAATTACATTCGAACTATTGCTTAGATCTTTTTTCTCGTAAAACCCCAGTAGGATTCACATGGTCCTCCTGGGTCACAGAACCATCAGTACTGCTGAATCGGTTTTCCCAACAGTTCAACTGTGACCAACTGACGAAGAGAATTTTTCTGCATCTCATGCTCATTTTTAAAAAAAATCAAGCTTTTTCTTTTATTAAGTCATTGATTTTTTCATTTGGATTTTTTCTAAAAGCTTATGTCATTTTACACATTTCTCCCTGTCCTTTGTTGGTCACTTACTGTACAATTTTTTAGACATGAAATAAAAAGTGTTTTATATTCACATATGCTATCTATCTTTGTTATTTTTCCTCCAATATGTATTGCTGTTAAGCGAGAAAAAAATATTTTTTCGAGCGAAAGGTGAGGTGGACCATATTATCAACACCTGCCCTTAATATGGCGCAGGACCAGTTTACGAAAAAATATTTTTTAAAAGTACAAATGTGAATCCCCCATCCATCAGGATTTTTTAAGAAAACGACTCCTGGAGAAGTCATCAAAGCTCAAGTGGACCACAATACTCCAGGCACTTTATTTATATACAATGCCCTTGTGTATTTATAAGCTAACTACTATTTAAAAGCAACTTTTGCGTTAATCATTCTCCACGTGCACTTTCACGCAAATTCCAGGCCGAGTTCCGGAACGTCGTCGCCGCCGCCGCCCATTCCACTCCCTTGTTAGAGCGGGGCGACAGGGCGGCGAGACATTGTGGACACGTCCGGGGCGAAATGCGCGTGCGTTTTGTCTCGCAGAGAACGAGCCACCACAAAGCGCATCTATCAAGACGTCGCCGCGCGAGACCTCCTCCCACGGCGCCGCCCCGCCCCCGCGGCCCCCCGCCGCGCCACCTTTCATTCCCGGGCGCCACAAAGCGCTGTGACGAAAGGTGCGCCGGCGGCGGCGCGGACGGCGAACGCCCGATGCTTATGGAAATGACGCCACGGAACACAACGGGACGAGGGAAACGGCATAATACTGTCATTTGCAGCCGGTAGTGCGAACAGGATTCGATTCGGCACTTCAATCAAATAAATGAAACGTATTAATTAGTTATAATAGATCTCTATATAGTATCTAACGTATACTAATCATTTTAAGACATGCAATAAATTAATTGTAATATACAATAGTTTTATTTTATAATAAAATGATTGATTTATTTAATCGCATTATCAAAATTGATCTTCGTTCACCGTTATACAATTCAAAAGATAAAAGAAGTCACTTTTTTAAAATCTGCATGTATTTACTACACACCCAAAAATGAAAATTAATATTGGGCTCATAATAAAACAACACTATTCGTATGTGAAGAAAAGAACAAACAATTGTTTTTCAAAATGTTGTTTGAGATCATTATTGAACTGGTGCAGTTTGAAATCATGATTGAACTTCAGTTCAAATTTAAATTGTTTCCTGTCTCACTAAAGGATAGGCGGAATGGCGGACTATTTCTCAGTATCTCATCTGTGTTAGCTTTCGATGAGATATTCCTAGCTAACAATCTCATCAAAAAGACGTACAGGCATATTAATAGTGCTAAGGGGTCGTTCATAAATGACGCAAAACAAATTTAAAGTATTTTGAATATCCTCATTCTCCCTGTAACGCGCACTTGTATGCCCGTAAATAATTACGTAACGCTCACGACAAAACCCCCTTTGCAGAGACGTATCTACAGTATGGTAGACATGGCACGTGCCATGGGCGCCACTCACAAGATGCGCTATTTATCGTATACCCGCTAAAACAAATAACAACAACCCTAATTTGAAGTATCCAGACAGGGGCGCAAATTGTGTGGTTGCCATGGGCGCCTGAATACCTAGATGCGCCTTTGCCCATTTGCAATAGGTTAATATCAATTATATAAGAATAAAACCGATTTGTATTAATTTTGTATTATACAGGTGAGTCACGTAACTTTAGCACCACCTTCAGTTTTTCAATGGTTAAAGTTATTGCAATGCAGTTTTCACGAAGAGCTTGAGGGAATGGGGCTAATTGATACATGCATTCATTTCTATTTTATCTTTTGTATTTTACGATATATTGAAGCTACTTGTTTTTTAATGGAACTAATCATATTTTTAGTCTATGACGACGAGCGTAAAAGGTCCAATGATATTTTGATTTTTTCAGCTTTCCTTGTACGAGCGCGCGTTAGCAGGGGGAGCGCTGCTTGACCTTGTGTGGTGGACTGTTACATTCTAAATATTTATTAAAGACGAGTTAAAAGAAAATCAATATTACTACAAAAATGGTTATCTAACATTTTGTAAGGAATGCAGGTTATTTGCCTCGGCTGCATAATTTGCCTCGGCTGGGAATTGAACCTGGGGTTGTGCCGTGAAAAGCAAGCACGCTAGCCAACAAGCCATCCAGAGCGTAGCACAGTCCAATTTTCAATATATTATTCGTAATTGAACAGATTCATTCAATATACCATTGACAAAATATAGTCCCAGTTATTGTATCAATTGTGCACATTTTAATTTATTTTTTTAAATTTTCATTTGCTAATATTTTAATGCTTGAGTGTCATGCTGCATGTGAATAAAGAAATTATTTCCGAGAATGTTCAATTAAAAAAAAATCAACGTCACTTACCACCAAACTTCCACCCCAATCCCTATATAACGCACCGTAACGATGCCTCAATCCCTTTACCCTTTTTAGCTATCTAGTAATTAATGGACGACCCCCTAATGGAACAGAATCTCTCACATCCTCATGCAATTTATAACCAGTGTACAGGAAACACCATGGGAAAATGAATCCGGACTGCATTGTAGCCTGAAGAAATTATAAATCACGACCACCACAGTAGCAGATCCAGCTACAATCCTCACAAGGTGAAGTGAGCAATTTGCGTAGATGGAATTCGAGACGCTATGAATTGCCGAATTACAGTCATGCTACCCCCCCCCCCAACTTCCTCTGTAACGGTAAATACAATTTTCATGTGCCTTTCTGAAGATCTCCATCACTTAAGCCCAATCTGCCAGTTCGCACCGCTGTCCGATCCCATACATGGCCAGGGGGTTTTACAGAGCCATATAGTGCCCGCAGCATTGTCAAAATTCATTGATCATCAAGAGCCATTTGGAACCAATGATCTGTGGTATGCCCGGGCGCACGTGAGAGAATGCGGAAGAGGCATTGACGAGTTGTGCACGCCGTGGCCAGTGAACTAGAAGGACTAAAGCAATGATCTCCAAACATTCCGAAGAAAAGGCATCACCGATGTATAATCCAATTTATTACACTTATTACTACAACGTACATGAAACTACTCATATATCGCTGAGATAAGTTTATGATATTGTTTTAATGCAGAAATTTGTTCTCGATTGATTCCAAGTCAAAATTCAGGACACATACGAAAGTATCTGCATTGAATATTAATAAATTTCGTCAAAAATAGTTCAAAATTTACAACATTCAATTCCCGCAATCATGACTAACAGCCAATATCATTTAGATCAGATTAATGTTTTGCAGTACAATATCCATATAACTAAATTATATATAATAACTTCAAAAATTCATTTTTGCAACAGTCAAAGAACTGTCAAATTCTTCCATCGCTATAAGGTCTGCAATCAAATCATGTATCGGGCTAGGTTTCATCTGGCACGGTAACTCATAGTAGCATTACTGTCAATGTTAGGATGGGATGCGATATATGGTAAACACGGTTCTGAAGCGAAAACATCCATCTCTTATGCATTTTTTTTCCACGTCTTTTCGACGTCTTCTACGCTTCTTCCACTGGGCAATTATGTGTAGTCCGTTAAAATCACGAAACACGCACCTCGGTGGCAGAGTGGTTAGCTTACTGGTTTTCAGCACTTTCGAGGGCAGGTTCGAACTCAACTGAGGCGTGTGGAAGTTTTGAAGGGCGGAAAATCAACAGTAGCCATGAACGTGAGGTATGCAGAAGAACTCTGGCTGAATGCCTCGCAGAATTAAATCATCCGATATGTTGCGTCCTAATCAGAGCTCATATTCACTCACGTTGGAAACGCCTCAACAAATCGGTAAAGTTTACTGAGACAGTTGTGGCGCTGCCACGAGGTGAGGGAGTGAAAATTTAGCGGCAAAGCTGCGAGCCTTTAGAGTGCGAACTAAAAAATTCCCATATCGGGGTGGGCTATTGGGTCAATCTCCAAAGACGCTGGCATTAGAAACAAAAAGAAATTTCGATGCACTGATGATGATGATGACTGAACTGATGATTGATGTGATTTCCCTAGCATTCCACATCGAACATTTACTTTTTCATTGTGAATATGCTTAATGTTCGAAAACAGCAGCTTTTCCCACTGAGCAGTTCGACTATATTCACAATCAACTGCAACAAGTCAGTCGGCTAAATGGAGTTTTGGTCTGCAAAATGGGTCATGAAAAGTGCGGTGCGCAACACTGGGACACTGACTGCGTCCCCTATAGTATCATAGAACTTATAGTTTTGGCTCTATGAGAGATTAAAATTCTGAATGAAATTTATGGTGCAATACCACTCGATACCTCGTCCACGTTTTAAAAGAAGGTATTTGCTGTTGCATTTTCTTTGATAATGTTATATGGAAGCAGTCATACGTCTAGCAACACTACATTTCGAATTTTTTTTGTTTACTAACAGTTTACGGCTGTTACCCCAAATAGTCCCCGTGATGAGTGCCATGAAACATTAATTAGAGCAGAATTTCCAAACGCTTCAATGATTTTCGTTCTCGCGGTAATACAGGAAGAACCGGCTGTTTTTACAAGCGCGCTCGAACACTCTGACCGTGTCCGCGTGTTCTGCACAATGCATACATTAGAAATTACTCAACACCTTGTTACTGTTCATACATAATTCTGCAAATAATTGTGATATTTTATTAAGAACCGTACCTGACGAAGTGGAGTATTCAGTAAAATATGGCTTCATGAAACTCGATATCTCTATAATTGCTCAACAATCTTCAATCACGATATATCGAGTATTTCCCTTTATATTCGAGAAATTATGGTTCAATTTCAGGTTCCTTGTATCAAAGGTAGAGCATAATATATCTTCATCCGAAAATTTGACTACATTTATTTATTTGTCTTATTTCTACATCTTACAACTGGGTACTTCTGGACTCAATTTGTTATCCACTGCCCACGTCCACACGACAAAAGAATTTCCTCGGTTCTGACATTGGAATAACCTACACAGTGTAAAATATGCAAGATTGAAATACCTGACCTAGGGCGTGAGATTGTAACTCTCCGATGCAGGACGTTGGACACGCTCTAGTGTTTTGGACATGCGGGTCAGCATGCCTAGAGTGGACTAGTGACTGTTTTGCCAGGACATAGACGACCACACACAAGTTCCTAGTCCTTGAATTTTATAATTTTAGAGATTTACTGAATGATGATTTAGATATTACGAAATATGTGGCGTTTTCTCCTCTGCTTATTAATATTTCCCTGCCCTATGTATTTAGCGGAGATGGTAAACGGGCATGGGCATGGTCAAGGAGAGCGAGTAAAATATGATGACAGGATGTGTCTTAATGTATGACAGTGGAATGAAAGAGGGCGGAGAAAGGGATAATTTGAGGATATTTGCCTTGTCCTCAATAAGTTCTATGACGGAGACTTCAACGAGGGGTGGAACTCAAACGGATTTCCCAGCAAGCCATCTATCACCCAAACCACCGCTTGGGCTTTGTCTCCCACGGGTGAAAACACCTACGCCTTGTGCGGGATTCGCACCCGCGACCGGTTTCTCGCGGAGTGACTACCGCCTCAGACGACCTCCGGCATGTGGTCCCACGGCCCGGCCATGGGGAACTTGGACGGGAAATATCCACATGAAATTCGTACCGGGCGGTCGAGCGGGATAGAACGCATTGATTGACGTATTGTTTCCGGGCGCGTCAACTGCTATGGCAATCAATCATGTTTGTGTCAAGTATGTCTTATCCCGCAAGGTGGTAATGATTTCTTTCCCGTTGGATGGTGAGATACGGTGCGGACTTACACGTCGGCTTGTGGGGGAATTTCCCCTGCAGGGGCACCAGCCCAGTCGCCAAGCTCTAATCTCTCGACTTGTGTGGTAATGTAAAGCATGTAAGGGGAAAGGGGAGGACAAAGAAAAGAAAGGAAAGGTCCCGCGCGGTCCGTGGCCCTTTTGTTAAGGTACTGCTCCGGCGCTCTCCTGGCATAGATCGGTGAAACCAGGGAAAACAACCATTCACAGCAGCCGGCTGTTAGGATTCTCCTCCAGACACTGGTTTAAATCAACCTAGCTAGCTGACGAATATAGAAAATCCGCCAGCAATGGGACTGAATCCCTAGGAGCTTCCCGTCAGAGTCGCTGGCATCGATGACGGATCGAAGCAGGTCAGAGTAGGTCGGGAGCGGGCGGAGCGAGAAGGGTCGAGGCGGAGGGGGGGCAGGTGGCGGCGCCACGTGGGGCGCTTAACTTTCGAATGAGAAAAATGAACGTGAAATCCGCCAACACGCAGGAGCAGCTGAGCGGAGCGGGGCGGGGTGCACCAGGGCGGAGCGAGGCGGGGCGGGCCAGATCGTCGGCGCCACGTGAGCCAACCTCAGGGGAGCAGCATGCGATGGGAAAAGAGAACGTGAATTTTGCGAACGGGGCGGGGCGGGGAGAGGCGGGAAGGAAGCGGTTCGGGGCGCGCAGAGCGGGGCGGGGCTGGGCGAGTGCAGCAGGGCGGAGCGAAGCGGGGAGGGCCGGACCGTCGGCGCCACGTGGGCCAACCTCGAGGAGAACATTCGATGGGAAAAGTGAACGTGAATTTCGCGAAGAGGGCGGGGCGGGGGGGGGGCCAAAGGGGGGGGGGAAGCGGGGTGACAGCCTCGGCAGCGCGCGCGGCCACCGCCACATTCCTGCAGCGCGCGTCGGCCCCGTGGGCGGGCGGGCGGCGGCGGCGGCGGCGGTGGGCGGCCAGCTGCACGTGAAGTGCTCGCCCTCGCCGACGTCCACATCCACTTCCCCTGAGCCACCGCCGACGCAAAAATTATGGAAAACAACCAAATAATGAAAATATGTTTAAAAATGAGACAAAATTAAAATTAGGAGCACGTGTTTTTTGGAGATATTCGACGTAATACGTTTAACATAATTGAGGATACATCAGAAAAACTGTCGTAAATACAATGCAGCTCCAATATTTCTTTACAAAATATGAGAAAATACAACTATGAGAAGTTGACACGTAGAAAATAATGTGTTTAGAGGCTATTCTCAATACAAAATGAAAAGCTTCGTTCTTTCACGTGGTTTATCATCCTGGTTAAAATCTTCTAAATTTAAGTAAGTTAGCGTATCAAAACAAAGAAATCAGTATTCGTAAAAATAAAAATAGAAGGATGTGTGGCCGCTTATCTTGCTCACATTCAGAAGAAGATATAAGGAAGATATGGTTTGGGCCATCGCCCTCCGCTGCAGTGCAATTTTCAATAGTAAAAGTTTCTTCTGCGTTTCTCCACGGTTCTCTGAAGTTTCCCTCTATGGTCTTCGTTCTCTAATTGAAATTTTTATAATTTTTATCAAAACCTTCTGTTCCACTGATTTTTATGGTCCAATTATTTGTCTACTCGACTTTTTGTTAATCCCATTTCTCGCAAATTTATTTCTTCAGAATTGCTCATACGGTCAAGGTAAATTTACTCTCAATTGAAAATATAAAATAAAAATTATTAAGTGTACTTGATCTCTTCATTTATCTTTAAATTTCCACGCATACACCTCTTTGTCGTTTAATACATCTTTCTCTTCTCATGTAACCCAATTTTCATAAATCCTCCATTTTAGTCACGTATTCCCCATTTATCTCTATTCATGATCGATCTTATACACACCCCTTCCCTTTTCCTCAATACAAACTTCCATTTCCTTTCCCATCATTCCTTGCCGACAGTGGCGCGTTTCTCCGATTGCTCTTCGCCTTCTGCCCGCGCCGCGCCTTCTCGCCGCCTCCTTGAGCAGCCCTCGTGTCGGCCTTCGCCGCCGTCCCAGGCCCGAGGAAGTGGTCGCGATAGCAGCGGCAACAGGAGCAGGAGATAAGGCGAGGGACAGATTTGCCTTTCCCGTACAGATACACCGCGCGGGACGGGCCAGCGGGCGGCAGGCGGCAGGCGGCGGGGGCCACAGGCTGCGCGAGGCTGGCAGCAGGAAAAGACACGCGGTCGAGGGGCGGGACGCGGTCGCGGCAGCGTCAACATATGCGGGGGTGGGCGGCGACGGCGCCTCGGGTCAGGCCGAGAAAGGTGTGTGGGTCCATATTTTTTTAATTAGAAACATTTAAGGTCTTACAATGTTCAGTTCACACACTACGTTTGTATTGTTGGCTTAATATAAACTTCATGCTAATAACTTAATTCTAAAAATTACATTTTTGGGGGAAGAATCCTGTAGGCGGTGTCCTCAGGGGAGTTACATTTGCGCAAACTTTGAAACGAAGGTAGAGAAGTGAAGATATAGAAGGGTCCGTATAACAAATTTCTATGGACATAAACATGTCTACATAGTTATTTATCACAAAGTATATTAATATATTTACATAGGTTGTATCCTTCGGCGTTTCACTGTCACAAGCGCTCTTAATCCGCTATCTGGGATTCGCGACGTCTGAGAACGTGACAATATATACTATGATCCGCGTGTGAGTTTCATTTTGAAAATATATTAACTTTAAAAATTGAAAAACATAAGATATGATTATTAAATGAATGTCCACATCATAATAAACATTATTGGATGTGATGGGGTTCATTGGCCCCCTAGAGATACACGGACTCCGGAGCGATGTACCGATGCACACCCCTCCTCGTTCAGGAGTAACATGCGTATTTCGCAGATGAGACGATGACGTAAACGCTGGGGTTTTCAGAGAAATCCTTTAACGACCATGTTTTCCCAGTGTAAAAATGCACCTTGGAAATGTAGTTCATACGTTGAAGTTGGTTGGTTGCTTGTTAGTGATTAAAGGCGCGTCAACTACTGAGGTCGTGTAGTGTATGTTTTTCCTCGGGAAGTGGTGGGGATCTTCCCCCGCTAGATGGCGAGATCCGGAGCAGACCTACCGTCGGCTAGGTGTTTCCTTTAGCCAGGTATCTCCCAACAGGAGGGCACCGCCCAAGCCGGGACAAGCTCAAGGCTCCCGACATGTGTGGTAGTGTAGTGCATGTTAGCGTGTGTGTAAGGGGTGAGGATAGGTCAAGGAAAAGGAAGGAAACATCGCGCGCGGTCTGTGGTCCGTTTGTTAGAGTAATGCTTCGGCATTTGCCTGGTGTTGATAGCAGAATCCACGGAAAATTACCGATCAGTGCAGCCGGCCTCTAGAATTCTCCTCCAGATAGCGACTGAAACCGACCTACCTAACAAGCTAGTGTCGAAAACCTTGCCAGTGTCGGGACTCGAACCTAGCACCCTCCGGTCAGAGACACTGCAGTGACATCAATTGATGCACTGAGCCACCTCTCCTGGTCATATGTTGAAAATCTAACCCATCTTACTATCTCTGCGTGCATTATGAAAGCAATGAAAATATGGGTATATATTCACGTA
This sequence comes from Teleogryllus oceanicus, assembly GCA_964035755.1. Classification (NCBI taxonomy): domain Eukaryota; kingdom Metazoa; phylum Arthropoda; class Insecta; order Orthoptera; family Gryllidae; genus Teleogryllus; species Teleogryllus oceanicus. The sequence goes on from CAXIVR010000001.1 coordinate 241,627,877, forward strand.
GCATGCTGCAATTGAGATTTTAATCTTCAAATGGAATTTCGGAACCGATACAACTGTGTACAATGGGAAGCTGAAGGTGAAATGGAGACAAGCTGAAGGTTTTTCCATAAGAACGACGCTATGAATGCCACCTCTACGTTAAAACCCTTCATTAACTCAATGAATTTGCCATTAAACAATACAAACTGAACTGGCCCTAAAAATAATAAAAGCCTGAAAATTGTCACTAATGATGACGTTTCCGCAATATATGTGCTTGACCTGGACGCGAGGGCTCTCAAGATAACTAAAAAGAGATTCTTAAGTATAGGGGTTAGGCGGCAACAAAACATGAGATAATGGCAATAACTAAAAGTATTCTGATACTCTTAGGTCGCAGTGAATACCTGTTGACTCTGAAATTACATCATATGTCCTCAAAGACAAAGGAGTCAAAACCGTTGTTGCATAGGCTATTTATTTATTTAATTATATCCTCCAGCTTACGTTCCGGACACAAACAAGGACAGTTAAAAGACTAAAATAAAACAGGAAAGGAAGAGAAAAAGTAGTACATAACCGCGTCACGGCAATACGCATGTCATAATACTTCAGTACTTCAGATAATGACCAAAATTTCCATCGTTACCAGTATCGCAAATATTATTCTCTGAATGACTTCGCCTATACAAGTGATGAAAACAATACACATATGATAAAACAATACACATATGATAAGATGAAAACAATACACATATATATCTCAATCATTGATTGAGATGCGATCAATGACAAAGAAAAAAATGGAAAACACGGGATTCGGTTGGAACCTAGCCGAACTCACTTTATACATCGCTAATTCCACATTGAGTGACCAGGTAACCCTCACCAGCAGAGCACACCCCATCTGGCATAAGCTCTAAGCTCCGGACTGGTCTCTAGACATATGTGGTAGTGGTGTGCATGTCAGTGTAAGTGAACGAGTGTGTAAGAAAGAGTGTGGTAGTGTAGTGCATGTTAGTGTGTGTGTGTGTGTGTGTGTGAGAGAGAGAGAGAGAGAGAGAGAGAGGGGGGGGGGTGAAGATAGCACATAGAAGAGAAAGGAATGATCGCAAGCATCCGTGGCCCGTTTTTTAAAGTAGTGCTCTGACTGTGCTCCTGTGTGTGTGTGTGTGTGGGGGGGGGGGGCTAAGGGCCCTTACGAAATGAAATAAAATAATCCCATCTCAGATTCAAGGAAATTAAATCGTTTTACAATCTTAACGATGTAAATGTACGGTAAAATATTCACTACTGAAGCTGTCCCCAAACAGGCTGAAATGTCTCAATGCCGATGCGTCGCCTCTGACCGGGAGATCCTAGGTTCGAGTCCCAACGATGGCGGATTTTCGACAATAGCTAAATAGTTAGGGCTGAATTCAACCGCTCTGTGGGGGAGAATTCTAACGGTCAGCTCCAGTGGCCGGATCAGTACCTCAACAAAAGCTTTACGGATGGCGCGTGACCTTTCCTTCCTTATTTTGGCCCCTTCTCACGCCTTGCACACACAAACACTCACATAAACGAGACTACAACAAATGTCGGGAGACCAGTCGAGAACTTCGAGCTTGTCCCCTTGGAGAAGTGCGCCGCTGGTGCAGATACCTGGAGAGGAGAATTCCCCTCCCCTTCAGGCACCTCGAACTCATTCGAGCTGCGCAGCAAACAATATTCTGGCTACGGCAGTGGATCCCGGAGATGGCGCGGTCGGGGCGGGTCTGGGCAAGGCGGAGCGGGGCGCGGCGGGGCGGGGCGGGGGCGGCGGAGTGGAAGATGCTGCAGCGTCGCGGGCGTTCCGCACGGGCGAACGCGCGCCGGCGCCGCCAGCCCCGGCCCCAGCCCCAGCCCCGGCGCCCGCCCTCGACGCCCGGGCGCCTCCTGCGGCCCTCCGGGACCACCCGGGCGCTCGCCGACGCTCCGCCCGCCCCTCCGCTCCCCGCCGCGGAATAGCAGCGGCAGCACGCACCGCACAGCCCGGCGCCCGGAGCCGCAAGCCTGCGCGCGGGCCGTCGCCGCCAACACGTTGTGCGCACTTTGTTGCCGGGCGCGTCATCAACCCCGAACGTTTTATGCGTGTTAATACGCGGGAGGTGGCGGTGTTCCTTCCCCGCTGCGAAGTGATATCTGTCACTGACCTACACGTCTGTTATCACTTCAGGTATGTCCCTCTTTCTGGGCATCGTTCCAGCCCGGACAAGCTCTAAGCTCCCCACAGCTCTACCGATATGTGCGATAGCATGTGAGTGGCGCATGTCAATGTGTGTGTGAGAGAGAAAAGAACATGGAGGAACGGGACGGACAAGGATGAAGAAGGAAAAATCGCGCGCGGTCAGTTTATCGGCAGTGAACATTCTCAAATAGCCGCAAGTAAATGAATTAGCATAAACGTTAGAACGTCATAAAAATAAACAATGAACGATTGTTACCTCTGTTTTATGAGAGTTCTGAATCAGTGAGTATTCAATTGATTACAATGCGCATTTTGAATAAATTAAGGAGCAGGTTCAAATGTAATTTGGGGCTTTCATTGTTAAGGGACAAACGCGCGATAGTTTTGTTACATGTGTAGATTAACAAAACTGCCGCGCGTGTACACACATGGGATCCTTGTCACTCGGTAATAGAAAATGAAAGGTCATCTCCAACAAGAAACAAATACAATAAAAATCGTAATTTTTAGTTACTCACACATCACTCATTCTGAGTGATGTCTCCAAAGGCCTTCAAGGCGTCGTCAACCATTATTCTAAGACATTCGCGGTGGATTCTAGAACGGCTTTTTTCAAACACAGGAAAAAAACTACGTACATTTCAAACCTAGAGGATAAAACACAAAATACTGATATTTATGCAAGAGTAGAGCGTGAGCATTAGTGAACCAAGAGGATACGAGGAACTGAGAGTAATGGGGCACGCCCTGTGTCTGATCTCGAAGTGGGAGCAGCAAATCGTTACGATCAGATCATGATATTGATAAAACCTGGTATGATTGAACTAAATGCCAAAACGTAATATATGGAGGCATGGAGTATAGGAAGAACGGCAAACCATGAGTTGCAGGTCTGTGGATGTGTTCAAGAAGATGGATCCCACACACACGGTTCCCACTTGGAGGTGAGGCCAAGCTTTTCTAAAACACGATGATTACGATAACGTAGATAATGCGTTAGCGACGTTCCGAAAGCGGAAAGATGGAAGAACATGCGGAAGGAAGCACCACCCACGCGAAGGAGCGTGGTCTTGGGCGTGACAGCAAATCTCACGTCCGCTCCCGACTGGAAGCACTCATGCGATGACGTAATTATGATGATGCAGATAATGAAGAGAATGACGTCCAAAAGAACCAAAACCTCAAAAATGTTGTGTCAATAACGAAGGAAATGAGGGTGTATGATAGGGGTGCGTCCCCACAGAAGCGGAAACAATTTTCTGATAAAAAGGACCCATCTAAGCCAATACCATTTTTACACGTAGCAGACTGTCCTTCCAGTTAAAACATACTTCTAGTAAATTAATTTTGCCTATCCAAACATAAATTTCGGGGAGTAACGTAGGCATTCAATACAAGAAAAAGTAAAGTATATTTTTCGAGCTGGACGAGACTGCTAGGTTTCTGTTCCAAGTGGCTTTCTTCTTAACTACTAAGCCATTAGAGTTACAAATTAAGGAATTCCAAATTGGAAACATCAAATTTTCGTAAGGTGTTTAAGCCTGCATGCGATTTTGGCACTACGTATTTCCGTTTCTGAATGGATAATGTTTGTTTTAATCACAAAACTAATGATTAAGTTATACTGTAAACAACAATACACATTCTCCAAACAGAGTAATTGCGGGAGAGTTTACGACCCCCACGGCATCCGGCCCTGGCGCGTGGCCCGGAGCGCCACAGAACGAGCACTCGCTTCCGGTCCCCGCTGCGTAAAATGAGGGCTGCGGCTCACAATGGTGCTGATGCCATAAGGAACAACTCTTCAATTAATATCCACATGAGTCCCCCATCGGGTCTTCAGTATAACCTAATATTTGGAAACGGGAGAGGGCAAGCGCGGTTTATCGTCACCCTCTCGCGGGTCGTCTCACCACTGCAATTCTGAAGTACGAAACATTTTATTTCCTGACAATGATTCATTACCTTTCAATGCTTGTTTTGGGAACTTTGATAGGATTATCGAAAACCTCTACTATAGTGAAGCTATATCATCCTGAATACCATTATAAAACGAACTGCAGTCATCAAATAAAAGAATTAGAGAAGAAAAAATATCATTGGGTGATCTACAGAAGAATACTATCGAGTTGTAGTTGTTCTAGTATTCATAGTTCTGATGGTGGAATAACGAAAATCTTAAGGTTGGCCATCAAAAAGTATTTCTATACCTTCATAAGCCAGAGAAGATTTTCAACACTAGCTTGTCAGCTAGGTCGAATTCAGTCTCTGTGGAAAGGAGAATTCTAGAAGCTGGCTACTCTGATCGGTAGTTTTCCGTGGTTTCACCGATCAACACCAAGCGAATGCCGGAGCAGTACCCTAACAAACGGGTCACGGACCGCGCGCGATTTTTCCTTCTTCTTCCTTGACCTTTTCTCACCCCTTTCACACACTTACACTAACATTCACTACACTACGACCCACGTTTGGGACACCAGTCGGGAACCTAGAACTTGTCACGGCTGGGGCGGTGCCCCGCTGTTAGGGAAAACCCCTAGCCAACGGTTAGTCGGCGCCGGATCTCACATCCACCGGGGAAAGGTCACCGCCACCTCTCGATGAAAAATCGTGCAATACACTTACGGGACTAATGACCACTGTAGTTGACGTGCCCGGAATCACATAACAAACGACCAACGTGATCCCGAGTCTAATTGCCCGGCTTTTGGCCAGCGGTTCGCGGGGTCGCGTCGACCGTGCGTCGGCGTGCGGCGCGCGTACCTGCGGCCGGCGCGCCCGCCCCCCCGCCCCCGCACGTGCGCCGCGCTGCTTACCGTCTCGGATGCCACCGCGGGTCAGTGACAGCCGCCTTCCGAGAACGCCGGACAGGCCATGGGAAGCACGGGGACGCCACCGAAAAGACGCCGCGGGAACGTCAACGTAAGGGCGCGGACGTGAGATCAGAAGGGAACAGGCGACACGTTGCGTTCCTCATGACGCTAATCAGGCCTGGTCTTTGGTACAATAAAACAGTATAACAAAAACATAAAAAAAATAATAATAATAATAATAATAATAATAATAATAATAACTGATAGAAAAGCATTCAGAAAAACTGTACAAGAAGATCCACAAATTAAGTTTAAGACCACATATCGGTAGAACTAAAACAACGGCAAAGCCAATGAATGTGGTACATGGGTAAGGAAAAATACACTGAAAATTACGCAACAATCCCTAACAAACTAAGCTATAGATCATTTTCATTTAACGTGTTAAGTTTATACTTGGCCCATTCGATAAAACAAATAACATTAACAATGATAATTATAACATAGCTAGCCGAGCCAGGGTAACCGAGACCGCTCAGGCAGAAACGTCACCAAAGCAGCTTTTGTATAAAGGTCGTGGTTCGCGTTCCACCTTGATGTGTGTGTGTGTGTGTGTGTTGTACTCATCCATACATACATCTTCTGATATCATCGCTACTTTATCTTATATGACAATTCACCTCTGTGGACTGCCGTACGTTTCTAATTTTCAGCCCCATACGATAAATAAAAAAATTTAAAATGTAAACAATTAAAACAATTTCCTCTGCCCACTATATTTCATATGCTTATTTTTAAACACACAAAATAATACGGGTACAGCATTTAATTGCATTAAAATTTAGGATCAGTGTGGGAAATCCCAGAAAATAAAATCAGAGCATCTACTCGATACTTTTACGGCCGCTCAAGGTTTCCATTAAGAGATGACAAAAACGTGTAAAAATAATAGAAAGAAAACACCCGTCCGAACAAAGAATTCGTCAGCAATACTGCATTGAGGTGCGTTTTGGTTGACAGAGCTAACAGTCCCAAATAAAATATCCTGGTCTCATGATGCAAGTCCCGCTTGCCGGGACTGTCGAGGGGGCGCGTAATGGAATTCTGGCGGCATGTGGATCTGAATGGAGGTTTGTCCGCAGGTCCTCTCACGCACGTTGAGCGCCTGTTGGCTCGGTGCCTTTATTGAACGGAAACCGGTGCTGTAAACTAAACGGTTCAGGAAAGCCACGTCTTTATTATTCCAGGCGCGTTTCAACTCACCAATATTGTTGACGTTCACAGGTAATACTAAGAAAAGGGTCACGGCCAACTCCGCATACCTAAAACAAGAAGAAAAGTTCAGTGAATTATAGTTCACACAATCATTATCAATGGATTTGGCCCTAAGTGCAACGACCTCATTGTACCGCAATTACATTACCACACAAAAAAATATTGTTTCCTCGGTGTAGTCATAACGGAAAATCTTTTCTGTTGCTTTTCTCGAGAAATGATACATGCTATTTGTTTAGAGGAGCAACAGAGTCGAGTCCAATATCGTAGATTTATGACATCGAATTAAATATACACTTCTGAAATACATGTGCCTTTTGCTTTATCTTTCTCGGCCTGGTTTGTGACCATTCAAAGCTCTATCGACAACATGATGTCAATATACTAAAAGCTCCCTAAACGTACTTACCGTTTAGCCGAAACTAGGCCGAATGAACGAACTATCTCCGAAATAATATCTCGTATTCTTAGTTAGACAAAGAAAAATATTGTGTATGTTTGAGTGTTGAATAATTAATACGTAGAAAATTGCACTGAATCGCAATTCATATTTCATTCGCCGACATATTTCATTCGTCATAACATCATCGGTTACACAAATACACTTATTTTAAGTATTGGGACTGATGCTTGTAAGATTCATTACAACAGTCTTCTCCTTTCAGTACAGATACGCAATACACCAGAAGTTGGAAAGAGACACTTAGCCATTATATTAATGCACTAAAAAGTGGAGTGGAAATGTGCAAAAATTGCTATCAGAACAGTACAGAATTATCAGGAAATGACTACAGCAACAAGCACTTTTAATAAAAGAGAAAGTTAGGGTTACTACCATATTTAAAAACCTCCAACAAATACTCGAATCCAGGACCGTGCTCTCAGAAGCACGCGTGATTTCTCTGAGCTTACTTCAGGATCCTCTGACGTTCCAATTCAACCCAATCAGACACCCGTCTCGTTCGCCGAAACTGCGCAACGACGAAAAAATCGATGATGGCGACATCTGCAACGCAGCCGGCGATGGCGACGACCTCTCATCGCGAAGGAAAGTGGGGGCGGCAGACGGAGGCGCGGTTTCGGACAAAGGCATGGCCCTCAATGGCGAATTGCTGGAAGGAAAATTGGGAGCCGGCGGGGGCCGGTGATGGCTGGGTTCGCTCGAGTCCGCCCCGCCTCGCCTGCCTCGCCTCGCCCCCGAATCAGCCCCGCCCCCGGCGTTCCGCAGGCGAGGACGCGGGCGGAGGGGAAAGCAGGGGAGGACGACTCCCAGACCTCGACTCCCTGCGTCGCCGCCCGTGGCGACGGGCACGCGTTGTGCGATGGTAGGTGGAAATCGTTCCCCTAATTTGGGAATAAAAATTTGCGTACCTACGGCCGCGGGGCGAGAGATGTTCCCGATCGATCGATCGATCGATCGACCGACGCCAGGGCGACTCTTTTGTTAGCGGTTCTCCGCACACCGCGTGCCCTCATAAAACACGATTATGGTTCTGCCTCGTAATGCTTTCGGACAAAGGAGAGTCAATAACAGCGGACCGTTTCTGGAGTAACGGCTCCTTCAAACATTGACCGGATTCCCTTCGGCCGGCGACGCACCGCGCGCGGCGCCTGGAGAAGCTGAGCAACGAGGCGGTCGTCCGCGTGGGGTCGTGGCTCCTGGGAGGTGTGGACGCCGCCGGGAGCTGTTGGACGATTCCCGCAATGCAGCTGGAAACGGATGACCCGGTCATCAAGGTGGACGCTGGGACCATCGCAGGCCAATACAGCTTCCTTCCATTACACCGGTGGCTATAGTTCATCGATAATGTCGATACCTTTGCCGAATCGTTCACCGGGAGGTTCTAGGGTTCGAGTCCCGACGGTAGCGCAATTTCCACACAAGCTACATAACCAAGACGAATTCTATCAGACTCTGAAAGAGTATTCTTGGCTGGCGGCCGGTTGCTCTGATCCGTTGTGTTCCGTGGTTTCTCCTATCACTACGAAGCGAAAGTAGGAGTAGTACTATAACGTCCCACAGACAACGTGCGATCTTCCCTTCCTCAACTTTGTCCCCTGCTCTCCATTTCCTTTCAGGAAGTCCATTTCTATTATTTGAATGCTGCGAATCACCCGGATTGTGTCTGTTGTCGAGTGGAAATTCTTGAACTCCATAAACGGTAGACACTACAATATAAAAATAATAAAATGCGAAAGACTGCATACGCCGCCAGACATTAAAAAAATATGCAAAATAGAAAAGTGTTGCATAATGCACGTAAAGTTTATAATGTCATTTCACGCTTACAAGAAAACTAGAAGCTCCTGTAGAGTATTGTGTACTTGTATTGTCCTCACAGCTTCTTTATATTGACGGACGTGCTGACACAACGTGCTAAAACCAGGGACCGAAAAGGTATTGAATACCGGTCAAAATACCGGTAAAATACCTTTATTCTTTTATACCGGTACAATACCTCTATAGGACGTTAATACCGGTATGGACCGGTATGGACGTCCGTAAAGGTTACACCGGTATTTTCAATGAAAAACACAGCTTACGATCCATACATGTTGACGAAATAAGTTACTTTAATTAATAACATTTCAAAAATAATTTATTTATTGTTGAGGTAAGAATATCATAATATATATATAATAAAAAATATATACATTTTATTAAAAAGTATATAATTTATTTATTGTTGAGGTAAGAATATCGCAACTTAAATATTTTCCCACCTTTTATCAAAAAAAAATTTTTTTGACATTTTTTAAAAAATATTTGAGGCTTCCTTACCTTAAGTTTTGAAAGATTAATGTTTCGTGATATTTTTTTTTCCTTTGTTTTTTTTTCTTTTCGTTTTCTCGAAATCATGGTAATGTCACTATGAGACGCCTCCATTTCCACGGCTCAGAATTATTAGATGTGGGATAATATTTTCCTCTAACTGAACAGTAAATAGCGATGTTGAAGCAATATGTTTCACATACAGATAAAACACTTTCATGTCTATTTCATGGTCAGTAGCTATGTAACTGATTCTCTGTAATACGTAGTTGTAATAATTTCAGGAAATTGAACCGTTATTGCTTTAAATATGGCAAGTGAAGACCACGAGTGCCTGGGAAAACTGGGTAATGTTTCTCTGGAGCTGCCGGGGAAAATCCGCAGGCCCATGGAACCCCAACCCATCGGGACCCAAAACAGGAAGTATGCTTTCTAAAACCTAAGATTTGGAAATGCTTTTCTTTTTATACAACTTTATTAATAATAGAAATTTAATGTATGTATCTTTTCTATACCGGTATAAATACCTTTACCGCTATTATTTCGGTATTCGGTCCCTGGCTAAAACTACCCAGGATACACTGCACATGCAGTGAAATAGCTGAGAAATTTGTTAGAAATCTGTTATATGGACAGTGTACCTTAACGGTAAATTTTTATTCTAACAAGTTCTTTACGCTCAATTGTCAACAACATTAATGCATCTTTGTCGCAATTAAACCAATCTTTTGTTTTATAAATTTGGATCTGATGAGACACTTGGGCTACACATGTTTTACTTCCACTAGGTAAGTTACAATGTGCGACTGGACAAAACATAGATAAACATGCTTCCAATACAATAAATTCCACGTTTATTATGAAATTCCCAGGTTAAGTGACCTTCAACTGATTTGTAGATGACTACATTCTTGATATACACAGTTTTATCAATTACTAGAGCCTGATTTAGAAATAGTTCCAAGTAAGAATTACTTAAGTAATGTACAGATACTCATACCTTGAGTCATTTTTCCACTGAAAACCTTTTCACAGTAATCTAATTCCTGGCATGAGGCTGAAATATGCTAACCATTCGAATAACAATAAAAAAGTTCCAGAAATTTAAGAAAGCAGTGACACGTCTTAAAACGACGAACATAATCACGACACAAGGAAAAGATCGGAAGTCATTGAGCAACAACTTGTTCGAAATCGTAAAAATTCTTAAGAAATCTGGTGAGCTCCCGAGTGGGTAGGATGAAAAAGCGATACGACGCAGATGTAAGAAGGTTAAGGATGTATCATCTTCCTTTCTTCGAATTCCTTCACGATACTGTGTCGAAATGTAACGCAATTCGTAAGATAGACCTTTTTACAATAGCTGGTAGATCAGAATGGAATGTGAAAAGAACACTTTAAGCCTTAAGAACGAATAAGTGGAAAAAAACTGTTCGTCGAGTAAATTACGTAAAATAGTGATAAACAGAAATTTCCAGATTTTCCAAAAGTCCATAAAGAAGTTATACCTTGAGTTTTAAAACGTTTGGTTAATTTCTCATCTGACAAATTCAGAAGTTTCCTAATTTGCTTGACAAACCTCTCATACTGTCAAAAATGGGTTTTCCGTTTATATATCCATGTATTGCTTTCCGGTTATGGTAGCCCTTGCATTGGGCGCACTGTGCACATACCACGTGCCGCTTTCAATGAATGCCAGTCACCTGAATGGTGGTCTTATTCCTCCCGTTCCCCTAGTTATAGCCACACAGCGAACAAAAGCGGGCGCAAACGCACACAACTAAGGGAACACAAAACAAACCAGCTGTTTAGAGGCAACAAAAGTACATCCAATAAACGTAAAATACTCACATCCCACCTCCACGTGGCGGGGTTCAAATCCCGATTACACGCTAAAATTGTTTCATTATTAATGTGAAAATAATATGAAAATTATTCCTGCATTAATTAGCACAAAAAAGGAAAACGTTTAGAACTGATTCGTAAAACAAAGAATCGACACAGCATTTGCCCAGGAAACTGAAGAAAAACTCAGCTGTTTGTCGTAGATTAAGAAAAGTGTCTGAAAGAATATACAAAGAAAAGAGAACCGAATACACTTACAGTTATAAAAGAAAGTATGTTATTGCCATAAGCAGCCTTTCGTTTGAGTATCTACATTCTGTTATGAAATATAAAAACTGAGTCACAAAATGCTCGTTTCAGCTTTTTGAATTTGCTGCGGGTGTTGTGAAACAGTTCGCACCGATTTAAACATCCGATGATACTTTCAGTTCCCCTGCCACTAGAGCCTTCATCTGCTCCACCTTCACACTCTCTCTCTCTCTCTCGATCTCTCTCTCCCTCCACCTCTCTCTCTCTCGCTCTCTCTCACACACACACACACACACACACACGCACACGCACACACACACACACATATTTTCGCTATCTTTCTCAACTACATCCTTCAACACCCATCTGAGATCCACCAACAACGCAGCGGGTGGCAGTACGCTCCCTTGACCATCCTTCCGCTCATCGTCCTGGTGGGAGGAAACAGAAGGGGGTAATAAAACCCCCAAATTCGCGAGCAGGGTCCGCGGCACCAGAGCGAGGGTCGGGCGGGACTCCGCTCCACGTGGCCAGGGCCACAGCGGTCCCCGCCCACAACGAGCAGTCCCCGTCCCCAGCGGCGGCACAGAAGAATGTTCTTTGTTTCGTTCCCATATTTCGCTTCATAACGCTCTTTTTTCTTTCCGCGTTGCAGTTTTATTTTCCTCCATCTCCTCCTCCTCCTCCTCTGGTGCATTACTTCACTCCACGCTCTCAACGCCTTTTCCTTCACACTGACAAGAATTTCATGTTTCCGCGCGTCTTCGTCTTTTTGCCCACAGTCAATTTACTCCTTCATTCATTTCTTCTCGGGCCGCACGATTCCTTCCACCTCCCGAACTTCCACAGAATTCCTCTTTCATCGCGCGCCCGCCCGGCGCCCCCCCTCCCGGCGGCCCCAGAGGGTGGGAATGGAAGAGGGGTCTCATCTTTCCGTCATTCCGAATATTTCTTGAATTGTGACGCGCGCTCGTGAGCGGCATGGCGCGGAGCGGTGAGCGGTGGCGGAGTGGCGTGAGAATGCTGCAACGCACAGTGTGCACACTCAGTAATCTGGATAGACAAAATGCAGGAATTTTTGCGGGAGTCTCTTTTTATTTATTTATTTTACGTCAAAAACAGTTAAAATGTGTGTGACGTGCTATGGGGATAAGTGAATTCTGTGCACGTTTTCAAAATCCGGGTATCTCTACCCTACGCCATATACTACTTGAATTTTGAATAGAGAAAGAAAATTAGCGTTTTTTTGCAAGGATTTTTAACAAAATATTCGCTCCAATGTAATACAATCTATTTTTAAGAGTAAATCAATCAATTTGGGCTCTTAGCCCTCATCATGTCCTTCGGCAAGGAATAATACTTCCTGCCGCGACAACATGGAGAACGATAATTTGAATAACTATGTTTATCACTGAATTCTAGAAGACGTGCACAGATAACGAAGTTACATTACAAGTCAAGACATAATAAGTCTCTTGCGAGCATCTGGGTGCCGTTGCTCTCATTTCCGGTTTGGGCTCGCTTGCCTCAAAGCTTCATAAAGGATTGACATGCTAAGATTCGCCACATAATTGTTTAGTGCCGTGAGTGGTATTGAGCGATAATACACAGTGGGGGCAATTTTTGAAAATTAATTCGTTGTATATGTTCTTGTACTATTTTAGTTACCTTGATGTCTTAGATGTTTATCTCATCTTGCATTCGGTTCCTTGTAATATAGTTTTATCAATTACACGAGCGAAATTTACGCCTTCATAAGTATTTACCGTCAAGTTTTACATAAGTATTTACCGTTAAGTCACGTTTTACCGATGACAGAAAAAAACAAGGGGAAGGTTTGTAAGTTCACTCATCGGAATTGTACGATCCGCTTTCTTGATTTTTTTTTGTCACAATGCAATGTACGATACAATGCAATGTTTATAACTTATTTATTATTAATTTTATTTATATATTTTAATACATTAAGAAATTTTCTTGCAATGGCAGGTCGCGAGAGGCACGGAGGTAATGGCGCAGTGAGAAGTGATAAAGAGGCATGGTGATATGTCACAAATGAAAGATGTTTTACGATCCTTAAAAATAAAACGTTGGGAAATTCCGGAAAATTATATGCCGTTCGGGAGAAGCAACCCATAGGATAGATGCTGGAATCCTCGCTCGTCACAGACGAGAATAGGTGATTGATTGATTGTGATTCCGGGTACGTCAACTAACGAGGGTATTAGTCCCTTAAGTGTAGTGCATGTTTTCATCGTGATTGGGGCTGTCATCTTCCCCCACTGGATGGCGAGATCCGGCGCCGACCTACCATCGACTAGCGGGGTTTTCCCCAACCAGGAGGCACCGCCTCAGCAAGGACAAGCTCTAACCTTCCGACCGGTCTCCCGGCATGTGTGGTAGTGTTGTGGATGTTAGAGTAAGTGTGTGGAAGGGGAGAGCTTAGGACACGAAAGAGGTAGGAAAGATCGCGCGCAGTCCGTGACCCGGTTGTTATGGTACTATACGAGAATCGTTGTTCAATTGCTACTCGCCCATGCGAAATTGTGGGGCAAAATCGGTTCCCGGCACGTTCTCTCAAGACTTTTCCAGTTTCCCCTGCAAAGTAAAAAAGCAAAGGGCCATCTAAACACTTGCATAATGGATCAAGTCGAACTGGGCAGAATATCCTATCACAAAAGGGGTCAGAAATCTAGAAGAATCTTTCAGTGGGAACCTCCTTTTCACTCGGTTGCAGGCAGAAAAGACTAACGGCGGAGGACAAAACCAAACGAAACAGATATTTGTAGGACAGCCGTTATTTTCAGACGCCGTCGGAAGAGGTCGTTCAGGTTCACTATGACAATTTCTCTTGATCATATTTTCTGCAGACATATTTGAGCGAATGCGCAACATCGGACAAAAACGGCCGACCGAAATTTCGGCCGAAATCGGCTTCACTGTGACCGTTGCCTAAGGTGATGACAAAGGAGAAGTTTGGATTGATTGATTAATTGATTGTTAGTGATTCCGGACATGTGAACTGCTCAGGTCGTTTTCCCGTAAGTGTAGTGCGTGTTGCCATCTAGAGAGATGGCGGTGATCTTCACCAGCTGGGTGGCAAGATCCGGTACTGACCTACGACCGGCTAGCGGGATTTTCCCCAACCATCAGGGCACCGCCCCAGCCGGGACAAGCTCTAAGCTCCCGACTGGTCTCCCGGCATGTGTGGTAGTGTATTGCGTGTTAGTGTGTAAGTAAGGAGTGTGGATAGAAAAAGGAAGAGGAAGGGAAGATCGCACGCGGTCCATGTCCTGTCAGGGTACTACTACGGCATTCGCCTGGTGTTGATCGCAGAAACAACGGAAAATTGCCGATCAGAGCAGCCGGCAGTCAGAATTCTCCTCCCGACTGCGGCTCAATTGGACCTAACTATCCAGCTAATGTAGAAAATGCAGCTACCGCCGGGACTCGAACCCTTGGAACTCCCGGTCAGAGGTACTGCAACGACATCAGTTGATATCCTGAGCCACCACTCCCGATGCGAAGTTTGAATTTCAGCGAGCGCAACGCCTTTAACACGTGGATTGCCTACGTGCTACGTTTCCTGCGTGGCATCCTCACCTTTCGCCCCGTCAGATCGTCAAAATTCCGCACTGTGCGGCGCGGCGTGTCGTGTCGTGCCGAGGCGGCGGCGGCGGCGGCGGCGGAAGCGGGGGCGGCGGCTGGCGACGCGTTTCCCGCGGGGGTGCGAGTGCGGGGGCGGGGCGGAGGCTGTAAGGCGGGCGGCGGCGACCGCACGGTCTCCTTCGCCGCCGAAGCAGACGCCGACGCCGCGCCGCGCCCGCCCGAAAAGAGGCTCCGGAGGGGCACTGCCACCACCGCCGCGCACGCGGCAACAGAACAGCCGCCAGACAAAGATCAAGCGAAGGGCATTGACATTAATGAAAACATTCATCTATGTTCATCATCATAATGTATTATTTTTATTATTATTATTATTATTATTATTATTATTATTATTATTATTGTTATTACTATTTTTATTATGCCTACTATATTTCACGCAAGACTTCCCTGTTTACTCAGGGAAATAACTTAATATTGTATTTAGAATTGTAGTGTCTTATGAATGAAATCACGCATAATTGTTCAAACGCATAATGAATTGTGGAATGGAATGAATATGAATGTGTGTTAAAATGTCAAGTTCTAAACAAGCACCCGCTAGCATTTGGAAAAAGAAATCGAAAATACAAACTCTTCGAAATCCAGCAGTGTTTTAAGATCCGCCCTGATTTCGCGAAACGTGCCCCACTGTCCGCCACCCACGGTCCGCCGGCTCGCCCCGCCCCGTGCCAGATTAGCGCGCGTGCACGGCACGACCCGAGGACGAGGGCCGCGGCGGGGCCCAACGCCGTTGCAACGGCACACGCCCTCGCTTTCCGGAAGATGGTTGGAATGACAATGAATCCAAAATTGAGATTTACATGAAAATCAGTTGAACAGAATTATTTATAATACAAGTGAAAAAAATGGCATTTTATTTTGCGAGTACGAAATGTTGCAACACGAGGCCTAGTGGCGCAAACCTCCGAGTAATATAAAATCACTTTTACCACGTGTTATATACTCGTTTTTAGACAGCTCTACTGACTTTCATTTAAATTAAATTCAGGCATAGAAATCACTACGATGCTTTAAGAAAATGTTTGATTGTGTTGTTCCGTCTATTGTGATACTGGACTTAACAAATACATTCTCATACTAAGGGCATCACTGCTTACGACACAGCTGACCATGCGACAGTCTTTAAATATTTGCTATTCACGTGTTGCCTTATCGAACGGCAACAATTTTTGAATATTCTTTTTATGTAAAGAATTGTAATGTTCATATAATGCAATATATAATTCACTATTCGTGAAGACTGTTTTGAATGACCCGGGTCCGGATGCATGGTACAAAAGCGAATAACCCTGTATTCTCCTTTTATATGCTTCCCTACTTTAGTGTAACCTACAAATATGAAGCGTGTTACGCTATTTCTTCTTCATTTCAGTGAGTGCTTCCCCACAACATTTGTAACCGACACTGAAGAAAGAATCGGAGAAATTAGTTTACTACAAATAATATTGTCTGATTTTTTCATATTCCTTCTTTGTTCTATCCTCTCCCCTTACACGCACACTTACACTACACCACCACACATTGCCGGGAGACCAATCGGTTTGGAGCTCATCCTGGCTAGGGCGGTGCCCCAATGGGGGAAATACTTGGAGGAAATTCCACGCAAGCCGGCGGGCAGGTCAGCGACGGGTCCCATCATCCAGTGGAGGGAACACCGCCACCTCCCGGGATTAAACATTCACTACGCTAACGAGACTAATGACCACACAGACGCTGACCTGAGACAAGTTCGCATAAGTAATCCCATTACATCGCGTATTCCCGATGGGGGCAAAAAAACCGTCGCTTTCCCAACAACGGATGCGAATCAAACTTTCTTCAAGCGTGTTTTGAAGTTATCGATGTTTTATTTACTATTTCAACCTACTTCGGCAAAGATTGATATCATTACGTAAGGTGATTTGCGTAAGAAAATCGAATTCCTGGCGAGTAAGGAGAGGAAACGAGCCCGTAGAACCAGGCGGCGCCGCACGCACCATTTACTCTCTTCCGTCGCTGCAGCTTTCAATAGACCAGTCTGCGGTTGCGCGCGACGCTCTCTCCCGAGGTATGTGGCCTAGGGATGTTACGATACTTGCATCAATAGCAAGAGCATAATGATATATCGACATGGCGTAACCCTAGGCAACGTATAATATCGTAAGCATCGGTATCGGTATACCATATCAATAAACCCATGGTATCATATCTAAGGTATCGAATATTCGAATATGGATTAACATCGATTCACGATTTAAAATTCAGGGGTATATGTATTTAATTAATGTACAATTCATTTCAGGACATTTCTAATGAATTGTATAAAATTATATTTCATTGTTTTTTTAATTAAAACATATGAAATACTTGATTCATTAAAAGGCAATAAAATATGTCTATTCGCTATGCCAGTTCTGCAGTTACGTGGTATGGAATGCTCAAAACGGCACTTAAATGATGGGACGATTGTAACAACTGTTTCATCTTAAGTTGACAATCGAGTACTTTCGGTAATGTTTGATATTAATATGGGGATATTGTTTATTTATCAGCATCGATAATATCCACAAAAACAATGCCCACATTTCAAAGAACTGCAATATAATTTCATATTTCGCCTGGAATAAGGAATTGTATCAGAAAACAACTATTTTCATGGGATAAACATACCACACGCACGTGACAGGCAGCTTAGTTCCTTGTAATGTTCACTTTCGACCAATAACTACCAAGATTCGAATTCTAGTCAGGCCACGTGCATATGTTGGAATGAAACGACAAATTTTGTCGTTTCCATGCTCTCTAATTCTATTACTCCATTATATCATTCACCCCAAATGATTTAATTTAACTGATGTATATATTATTGATAAATGCCTGGATATGGAGACTATAAATAACCCTGACGAGGTCAAAACTGTTGATTTGAAATCCATGATGAAGTTGCGCAATAATGTCCGTAGGTTGATAATTTAAATATAGATGTTTATTTAGTCAAAAACAGTAAACACAACTGTATGCGAGACTGTAATTTGATTGTTTAACTGTATTTACATCTACGACGGTAAATGTTCGGCTTCAATTTCACACGGCACAAGTTTTACTAGTTCGACTCATTTTGCACACTAAGCAAAAATGTAAACTTTTAAACGAATGTGCGCATATTATTCCCCGGCCATTGACGTCAGCTAACGTGATTGTTTCCTAGTCCACGTAGTCTGTTCCCCATCAAGAATGATGTCAAGAATGCGTTCCAACGTCAAGAATGAAATTAGCAAGATTTGAAGAGTATATTCCATACGATACTACTTTTCTTTGACACTTCGATTCTACTTTTTTTGGTTAATTGTTTAATCTCCTGTTGTTCCGAGAGTTTCCGGAGTTGGTAAGACGAAATCCCGGAAATGATCGATCAGCTCAGCCGGCCTCAAAAATTTTCATCCAGAAGGTGGCATCATTTAGCCCAAATTCTCCACCGTAAAGTCTTTATCTTACCACCTCTCAATCTACAAATCTTCAGTTAGGAACTAGTTAACTCGCCTCGTTAATACCATGATAGAAAATCAGCAAATTTAAAAGACCGACTCCAACATTGTCCACCGTCAATCTCATGAGGCCCAAGAAATCGCTCGACAGAGAGAGTCGGAGGATGTTCACAGCAACCCCACCTCCCGGAAAATAAATAATGCGACCTGCAAGTACTAGAACGGGAAGTTGCGCATGACACAAAATAAAACGCTCAGCAATTCAAAAGCACTGCGCCCAGCAGCAAGACGGGAAATAGAACCTCCTGGCCGCGAGAGGCCTCGCTTAGGGAACCACCGGCGACCTGCTGCGAGTTCACTGCTCTGATACCGCGGATGGAACTCGGTTTCCATTCAACCATCGACACGTCGCGTACATACGCGTCTCGGAATCAAAGTATCGTCGAGGAGCCATGAAGGCGACTGCTACATTTTTTTAAAATCGTCACTGCAGTATATTTTACAGGAAATGTTCCTATCCCTAAGAAAAATATGTAGTGTATTCATGCAAACTTAACTTAATTATGGTTTGAAAAAGGAAAGGAAAATGCAAAAAATACTTCGAAATCAATATTAGGGAATAATGAAGCTGGGAGTTGTTTAATTCCAAGGTAAAATGTAGAGGCTTCTTCAAAACACAAATATGAAATTGAATTGTTTTAAATGCGTGCGTTCGATGACGGTTTCCGCCCAATTAAATCTACCACAAAACTGCAAGTGGAACGAGGAATGAAAATATTTACGAACTGTGACAAATCCATAGCCACATAAGCATCCGCACTCGTATTCATTTCGATCGACACAATAAAATTACTCAAATTATGAATACATTAAAAAGAATGAATGCATGATTCAAATTACATAAATTATGTTCATCTCCAATTTTTTCGATAAATTAATCATAAATTGTTCATCTCATCGTCATTTTCGTCTGAGGGTAAAACGATTTGAAAGACAGCTAAGATACTTTATTTGCATCAATGTAGATTTTATTCAGCTCAGAACACAATTTAGAAGTGCCTGAAACGCCCCAACCTTCGAAATTGAAATGTCACGAGAAGCGGAGGATTTCCTTGTTGGCCACCGCATCTCACTACCCGACACACCTTTTCATCGAAACCCCTCACACTAGGTCAATTCAATGCCACATCTCCATTTCAAAAGCATCGGCGGAATGGTTATTTAGATGAGGTCTTTCATTATTCAGGACTCGCCACATTAAAAGCAGAAAACACTCGCGAGAATCCCACACGTGAGGTGTTTCAGGAATGCATTGGTTACATATAAGATCGGTCATTTCAATATAGTACGGACTCGAGTGACTTCATTATCTTTCGACAATATTTTCTCATCAAATTTCTATCAATAAAGAATTTGCTTTATCGTAGCTTTCAAGGGTTTCAGAAGCATGCTTCTGAAACGCGTCAAAAAAGGTTGAAAGGACAGATCAAACCATATTACTTAAATAATGGGCCAGACCTGTTCTCTTGACTATTTCCTTCAAGACATGAATTCCTCCGGCTCAAGTTCGCCCACGGAAACTCCACACTGATTCCCTTGAACGCCATTATGAAAACACACGTTGGAGGTTCATTAAATCTGCATATTCAATGGCACTTTAAATTGCTGGAATTTATCAATCAAAAAGCATTAATGACGTAAATACGTTTCTAAACCATAAATCCATTTATCGTCATTCCAAGAAACATTATGTTGTTCAATTCAAAAATTTCTCCTACCAGATATTAGTAATCAATCATTTCTTCACCCCTCACAGTGAAGCTCACTTCCGAAGGACGCATAGAATGATCATTGAAAATTCCCCTGGCATTCTTCCACGTCACAGGTCAATTGCCGACTACGCAATGACGTAATCAAGACGTAAGAACGGTAACGATTTTCTTATTGAAAAAATAAGTGTTGAAGTATGTAGTAGTGCCAGTACTTTTCCATAGCCCAAATATGATATGAAATTACATATGATTTCGGTAATATTCATAACTGCATCTGGCGGTTTCCCATAAGTGTATGCAATATGCTAAATAACTCTGCCACCAAAGACTATTCACAGCAATCCCAATGCCATATCTCCCAGGCATTATTCAAACAGCATGTAGAACTCTACTGCTGATGTTCATCGATTAACCAAAACGAAACAAACCCTAATTTGCAATTTGTCCCACACGAAAATGGAAAGATCCACGCAGTTCCAGGGTCTGAGCATGTACTCGCTCGATGCGTCGCAAAGAGCTCACTGCTTTCACATTAAATTTATTTTTGGAATAATTTGTTTCCAGCTTCATCGTTGCATCTACTTGGCCATGCAAACATTTTGCTAAGAACCAAAAAGATCGATCATGAAAGTCTGTTGCAAATAACACACTAAACTGCCTATTTCGTTCTAATAATTGTAAGGAATCCGAAATCCGAACCCAATTTTTCAGGTCGGCACTATTCGGACTGAGAAAATCTCATGTACGTTGGCAGGAGACGTTTCGCAGGCAAGCGCACACGTTCTTTATATTTTGACATTTGAGTGTTCGCAATCCAAATACGTTGGGTGCTTCATTTTAGCATGTCTTTATGAATAATTCAGAATTAGGCAATTTGGGTGATTAAGCGTCAGCTAACTGAAATATTCCAAAGAAACTGAACTCTGTGAATATCGTTTTTACAACTGTAATGTCATGCGGGACTCAATGATTTAGGAAGGTGGAATTGAACGCTGGCAGATCGTGCAGACCAAAACCAAACACAAATAGCGATTCGGAACGGAACGGCAATGAAACAGCCCTATGCAGATCAGCAAAGGATCGGGGTCTAGACTTAAGTGAAGTTTAATCCGAATGGAAAGTGCATTACATTAATTTTGAATGACGAGAATTCGTAGAATGCAGTAAATCATATAAAGTTCAGTTCCAATCTATCGCACATCGAATTCTTTGAAAATAAAATCCAAGTAGGTTGGGAGCTAACATGAAAAAATACACCAAGTTGGACGGTATTGGCTGACACCCGTGAACATACCATTAAATCAGTTTTAAACTCGAACGCAACGCAGTCGGAAATAGCGTTCGGAAGAAAATCCGCGAGCCAAACCAAAATTTCGAGACGATGGCGAACCGGAACGGAAAAACCCCACGCAGTTCGACGGCCTGGGGCCGGCGGCGGCGGCACTCGTAACTGTAAGAGCCGCGTAGAGCGGGAAGCGCGCTGCCCCGGGGGCGGCGGCGGCGGCGGATGCCGGGTGGCGAGTGGCGAGTGCCGGGGCGGGCAGGTGCCCACCGCCAGCACCTGCTCGGCTCGCAGCTGCCGCAGCCCACTACCGCCTCCGGGACGCCACCGCCGCCGCCGCCGCCGCCGCCCCGCACACACGCCTGCGCGACGCCACGCCGCACCCCGCCACGCCGCACCGCGCCACGCGACACGCCACGCTGCTAACGGAGTAAGCGCTCTCCGGGTCATTCTGGTTGTGTTACATATGCCGCTGAATAACTGCG
This sequence comes from Teleogryllus oceanicus, assembly GCA_964035755.1. Lineage (NCBI taxonomy): Eukaryota > Metazoa > Arthropoda > Insecta > Orthoptera > Gryllidae > Teleogryllus > Teleogryllus oceanicus. The sequence continues at coordinate 241,649,692 of CAXIVR010000001.1, forward strand.
AGCACGGTCAGCGTCACCTACGGCGAAGGAGATATAAAGCGGAACAAGCTCTGTGCGTTATATTGTCTTCTTCTGTAAGTTATATTTTCCCACTCTTCTCTGGCAAATACTTTGCGCTGTTTACTGACGCACTTTTTTTATATTGCTCTAAATGCTGTTATTTTCCAATGAAATGAATAAGCAGAGAGAATCCTACACTATAAAAATGGCTATACGGAAGATCACTAGCAGCAAGGCAGCAGACATTGGCAGCTCCGTTTCTTTTCCGAAACGACGCAACGACCGGCAGCTGGTAGTCTTCCCTACACTGTGGATGGCCCCCATCTACGCATTACGTTGTGTCAAAAAGGACACTTTCTACTCTCATCTTTAAAAACTGCAAAGGAAAGGATGTTAGAGCGCACATAGTGGTACCAAGTTGTTTTCACTGCCTGAAAATTTTCACCTCTTGAATTGTCCGTTTAAAATAAGTATGTGATTAATATTTCGAGGACGCCGACACGCCACCATTGAAACCACTAATCAATGCACTCAGCCAAGCATGATCGTAACAGGTTGTTTGACAAAGTGTCAATTCCATATTTATTTTAATCGGAGTATAAATGCATCCTGCCATCACAGTAAGAGGCAAGATAGCGCGTAATTCATGTACCTAGACAGGAATACGCCTGAAATGTCGATCGAACCTCCCATTTCATGAAAGTTATTGACTTTCTAGTCACCTTTTACCCTAAATGAAACACATTTTGCCGGGATATTTCATGTAAAAAAATATATATGAGGATACTCGATTGCTACATAGCTCTCCGGGGGTCATTTTCGACGTGTTACTACCATGGCAGGTATGTTTAAGTTTAGGTGCATTACCTGGTTTAAGACAAGCCTCGTTCTACTGACTTGTCTCTTTCCACAGATTTTAATTCAAATACGAGTGAAAAAAATATTAAATTTGCATAGCTAAACTATGGTAATGTCACAAATGTGAGTCAGTGTAAACGTCTAGATAGTTCATGGGACACTTGCATTAAGGATGATGACAAATTTTGATAGGTACTTCGTCTTTCATTCTTTCCTAACTAGTGTTCGACATTACTTGGAATTCCATTCAATAATAAACATTCCATTACATGAACGACACTCCCTAAGTAAAAAAATGTAAAAGAAATGTTCTCCACGTGTTGCGCAGTCGAAACAGCACAGTCTTTCTTTTGGACCTATTTGGGGCATAATTTTATCCCTAGAACTGTGTTGATTAAACATTCTCACAGTTCTTTCATTTACGATGATTGCTTTAACTTTCTTTTACAATCTCTCTCACAACCGACGAGACAGGTGATGTCTGCCAATCGCCTGGCTCTTAACTATTGTTAGATTAAGTGCATTCCGGACAATGAAAAGAGCCTCGTTCGGCGTGTAATCCCAGTTTAAGTGTACTACAGTGTCAATAAAACTCAATCGATTGCACTCGTTCTGACAGTTGGACTTTAGACTACTGTCAAGAGCTATTGAGATCAATAATTTACGTTTTCGTACACTACTAGCTGAAGTAACCCGGCGTCGCCGGGGCATTTGTTATAATAAAAGAATGTATTACGCTGTTCACTACAGATATGGAAAGAAATGAAGTGTATCTATAGTATACAACGGAAGTAATTTAATTTACGTCCTCGCCATCCTTCCGTCGCCCCCTCCATGTACTTGCTCTGAGGATGGATCTCTTTCACTCACACCTTGACAAGCTCATGAAAGGAAAAATATGTTAGCCCAACCTTTTCAATAGAATTCCAGAAACTGCGCGACTGAAAATTTGATTGATTGACAACCTGCTTTTAAGGCCTGAGAACGCACTGTGTTCGAGTTATGCACGGTCCATGAATGTCAAAACACAAAGCGTTAAGAGGGAGTGTGCTGCGGGTTGTAATTGCGCCCGGCTGATTACATGCACGTTTTCCACAAAACTCCACAATGTTTAGACAAATGTATCGCGGTAAAATACTTCACGTTACAATTTGGGTATCAATGAAGAAAAACATGAAAATCGGATTATTGGTTGAAATGGGGTTTTGTAGGACAGCTAGACACATTACTACTAATTTCATATGGATTTGTTTTGATACTATAATTATTACGATTTTCTACCATTTCAACCACACGCAAGATAAAGGAATAGGTTGAACGTGACTCGTGGTGACGTAATATTTTGTGTAGTTGCGTTAGGGAATATTAAGAGTAGCTAGGCAAGATACGCAGTACACCTTAGGAGGGTTAGAGACCTAGCTGCAGGAGAGAAACATAACTAACAAATTATGTTATGTGCAACGTATTGAATCATATCCCTATTCCGTGTATACCCGCTACCACTGTCACACGGAAAGACGAAATTATTCCGTGAAACGAGCTGGAATACGCCCAAAATGTCGTTTAAACCTCTCATCTTATGAACATTATTTATTTCCCGGACACCTCCACCAAAAACGACCCCACCGTCTCTCGCCGCTCCTCGCCGACATCTACCCGCCGCGATGCCGCTGCTAACGGAGTGGCATTCCTCGGGTCATTCTCGCCGTATTATCTCCAGGCACGACGCGCGGTGACTGCTGCTCTTTTCTGCGAGGCAGGGATGCCGGACGCACAGCGTTCACTTCTTGTGCCGGCTCCATGGGCACCATTAGGCGTGCACCCACAAGAAAGGGCCCAAAAAAACAAGTATAATCACGAACTACCGTGGTTGCTAATCTTCGATAAATGTAGGTTTGTATTTTTCCTATTTTACGTCTTTGGATCTATCGGATTGGATTTCCACCTCGGTTTTCGGATTGGTCTACTGGATTTCCACCTCGGAGAAGGTTTCCTTCATGGGTACTCACTCAGAGACTGACAGTATAGGATGGAGTGGGGTAATTGCGTATCATTTCAGCAAAATTCAACTTTGTCCATTTCTAGTACGTTTACATAATTCTTTTTAACTTTTGTCATTTAGGACTGTTATTCTAGATTGTAAATCACCCACTGAACGTATAAAAAATTATACTTTCATACTTTTTTTTTGAAGCAACCTCTCAAGAACACACTTACCTCTGACTGTGGGGAAAATGAGAACTGTGCTTAGGATTCCTTTAAGATCTAATTGTTTCCCAGTTGGCGAAAATGTGTACATAAGTGCAGTTCAAAACGAACAACCGCATAGATTTTTTTGGAGGCGGGGAGTCAAGATGTTTTTTCCTTCCAATGTTTCTTTGTCACGTGGGGGCGCTAGCTATTATATTCCCGCACTTTTGTAAATAGATAAACATTTACCCCCAAGTACATATTTTCCCTACTCAATCCTACCAATCAATCTCAATGGTTTCTATCAGTCTCTTTGTGCCGATGTGACTCCTGAGCACATATCGGCCATGGTTTCAAACTATATTTGGCAAGCGTATCTCTTGAGCCCATCGCGATTAGTCCTGTGACATTAGACAATAGACACAGAGAGCAGCCCAAAGCCAGATGGCGCCGACGCTGCGGCTCGTGGCTCGCGCAGTTCTTATCCAAGAATACACAACATACCGGAGAAGGGAAAGGAATTAAGGGATCAATTGAAGGGTGATACATGGAGCGCTAAGAATGCACACGCCACAGCACACGACTATGCCACTTTACGCAGAATTCTAACCCACAGCATGCATGTAACTAGTACTTGGGTGTAAATGCCTTAAGCTCCTAGTGGCTGAGTTTATCTCAGGGCCAGCTTTGGCTCTGTTTCTGCAACGAGTCCTACCGGGAGGTCCTACGGATGGACCCCGACGGTGGCGGATTCGATACTAACTACATAGCTAGGTCGAATTCAGCCGCTGTCTGCAGGAGAACTCTAGAGGCCGCCTGCTCTGATCTATAGTTTTCTGCAGTTTCTCCGATAAATACCATGGGAATGCCGGAGCAATACCTAAAAGGCCATGGACTGTGCGCGATCATTCCTTCCTTCCTTCTTTCCTTCCTCTTCCTTATCATATACTCTCCCCTTAGACACCCACACACTTTCATGTAGTAGACTAACACATATCGGGAGACCAGACCGGAGCTTGGACCTTATCTCAGCTGGGGATGAGCTCGATGAAGGAAATATATGGAGGAGGAATTCTCCCGCAAGCCGACGCCAAGGTTCGCGACTAATGACCTTAGCAGTTGACGGACGCGGAAACATCAATTAATCAATCAACCCAAACGCCTGGGCCACCGAGGGCTGTCAGGAACACAAGAAAGTGTTTATATATATATATATATATATATATATATATATATATATATATATAAAGATATAGAAAATAATGGAAAGAGTGAGTGTGCGTTTATAGCAAACTCACTCTGCCTCAAGATAGTTAAAAGATAGTAACAGAGCAATAAATGCATCCGTAAAATGTAAGCATCTCCTACTTGTAGCTCCCAACGAAGCATCTGCTTATGAATGAAGTGAACTAGACGATGAGATGCATTCATGAATGCAGAGAAACGCATATGCTGTATGAGGAACGGAACTTCTCTGCAACGGTACCTCATATCAAACATAGACGGAATCTATTCCTAAGAATACGTCCGAAGTGATGAATAATATATTTTACCAGCAATGTTTATTTTCTGAGTATTTTTACAAATCATGAACGACACATTTTGCCATACGTCTTTAATTTTTCAGTGTTGAGTGAAGTGTATTACATGGCGTGTTCCCTTAGTTTACCCGTAGGACTACCATAGTGAACAAGGTGAGTTATCGTGAAACATAGAGAACAAGAACTATCGTCAGATCGACGGGTGTAACTTCAGCACAACGAAAAAAGCAACCTGCGACGGGGGCGACGACTCAAAGACGCGCACAACAGATAAAGCGGAGATTTACTGCCCTCCCTTGCGTAGGCGATTCGAAGTCTAGAGGCCAACACGTTCGCTTTCCACCTCAGTAACGGCGTTTGCTCTATATGAGAGCACAGCAGGTTGCCGGTTTCCCCAATACCTCTGTATCTCATGACACTATTGATCCATAGTGTCTTTATTCATTATTTCTTTATATTAAAAGGGGCAGCTAAAACTCGTGAACAAGAAATAAATAAACAAAAAGTTCATTTCATTACTGTACATATTAATACTCACAAGCTGGTAATGTCCAGGCCTTATGCAATACTATATATTGGGGGTCCCTGACTGACTGATTCGATTACTATTCACATCAGAACTACACCAGGGACGAAACATTTTATACCTAAATACTTGGATTTTATGGAATTTAGAAAATGTGATAGTGATTGACTTATTAATAAACTATTAAAATTGGTTTCATTCTGGATTAATGACAATCAATAACAGAGGTAGTATTGCGAATTTCTTCAGTTTCTTTTAAAGATTACGTTTCGTTGCCAGTTGCTGGCACAACACAAGAATAAAAAAAAAACCAAAGAAACAATCAAGTGCGAAGAACATGGGAAAATGGACACCAGCCTCTAAAATTAAACAAAAATTAAAAATGATTGGAACGGTAGTCTACGAACATTTGTTACATGAAATTTCCGACCACGGGTTCATTGGCAAAAAGTGTTCATCTCCAATCCATCTAAGTGTCTTAGAAGTTTGTAACTTTTACTTTAACTTGAAGATTGGAATCTGCAATGAAAGGGAAGACTTCTATGCAATATGAACCTTACAAGACCATCAGCTGACGATTTCTGAGGTACATTTTATTTGGGTAGGAGATGGAACGTTGGCCCACATGAAAACCGAAGTTAAAAATACATAACATGTAAAAAATTTGAATGATGATGATAATAATACTATTAATAATAATAATAATAATAATAATAACAAGAACAATAAAGAAGACCATAGAGAAAATGTTGTCTGTGACATTTATAGAACTATCTTTATTGTTAAAATAGTTAAAAAGCTCCCGAGAAAATGCATAAAATTGTCGAAAAGTGAAATGAAATTAACGAAAGGAAGTCAAAGCTAATGTACTCAGTAGAGCTATTTCGGTGAAAAAAAAAATTCTACATGTGCAAAAATTAACTGAACAATATACTGTCAAAAATTAATAACGAGGTTATCTGTGATACTACTACTCATTCAAGACAAAATCTTCGACAAGCGGGTCTCTGAATGCACTCCGAGAGCAGAGAGGGAGAACATTAAAAAAATATATTTATTACATTTCAAGATGTTTACATGGTTCAGTTATTACAACTTTATCACATGTATTGGTGGCTTAAGAGCTATCTATTACTAATTTCTTCCAGCTAATACATTTGTTGAGGAAACCTATTAAGGCAGCTCAAGGGGAGAGAGTCGCGGAAAGTGAGCTGGAAGTAAGACGGAAGGACGTGGCGGCGCTGGGAGGGCCTGAGGGGAGCCGGCGGGCGACTGCCGCAGGGATCGAATTCGGAGCGAGCGCGTTTTCTCGGGCCGGTGCGCCGGTGGGCTGCGGCGGCCTCGGCGGCAGCGGCGCTCGAGCGTGTCTGAGCACACATTGAAGGCACCCCGACTCGCGCGGCCTAACGGTCCCGGGCCGCCGCCACCGCCACCGCCACCGTCACTGTCGCCTTCGCAGAGCCACGCAGCGCCGCCCAGCACCGCACTGCACCGCGACGCCTCACCTCGTGGCCTCCGGCATTCCCTTTCTCGCACGCGTCCGCCCTCCAGAAATATGCTGGATCGCGACTGCTTCCGCGATGGCCGGCTGCTGGAACTGCCTCACGCTCCCATGCCTCACGCTCTCCACAAGTCACTCGCACCGAATCTTTTCTTGGGTTTCTCGGAGGTTAATGCCAACTCGTCAATTGATGTTGATGTACGAATCAGTCAATATGTGAATTAATCAGTGAAAGTTTAATAATTAGATAATAAAATATAATAGAGTAATAAATGATGAATGAAAGGCGCCAGAGAATGTTCTCTAGTTTCAAACCAATGTATTAAGAATGGGGCTTAAATGTAAAATTAATGGTGCTACAACAATACGTACTCTCTCGTGTTATTTGCAACGGTTGCGTAATATAATTTTGTGAACCTTTGTATCAATTCTTTCTATCCACATTCTTTCTTTGAATGTTTTTTAATTGCACATGACTCATTTTGATCTACCACAAGACTCTGAATCCTACATGTTGTTTTTTGAATTTTAAATATTATAGATATGTATTTACTTTAGGTTACGTGGGGTCCGTTGAACGATATAGTTCGCGTAGTATTTAGGGCGATGGACCCAAAAATCTACGTGACCGAGTTCCCGACCTAAGACCCGAAATCCCGGACTCGTCGATTTTTTTGGAGGGGGGCGTTAGGAACAATGACATATAAGTTCGATTAATGTTGCGATCTTCACGTGAAGATTTCACTTTTACAACGTCCAAATTTTACTGTTTTCTATACGCTAAATAAATAACAAATCGCTGGCTGCAGGTGCGAGTTCAAATTAGCAAAATTCTGATTGTATTATAACATTACGCAACCGTTACAGTGAATACGAGAGAAAATAAGCGTTTTTGCAGAACCTTTAGATCCTTAATTCTTATCTGCTCTTCCTGTTCCACTTGAACTCGAATATTACTGCATTTTCAGTTGTGATCATGAGCTACGATGTTGTTTTTTGCTTATGGAACAGTAAACTTGTAGCGCATGTGACTGAAATTTCATGAAACGTATGCAGGACTGTTTCTTTACACTCAATTCTCGTATTGCTTTGTTGTTTTGTTTTTTTCAAAATCTCGACCTTGATTTTCTGTCGCACACGAGACATTTTCAGTAGTTAGTGAACGCATTATGGCGCAAAAATGAGATTGAAAGATATTTAATTCGCATTCCTAGAACTAAAAGACAGTCAGATGCGGTTTTACTCACTAATGGAATATTATTACCAATGTTACTCTTTTATCTGTTTGCTAACAGCACACTCTTCATTAATACAAGCAATCTATTCATATTTAATAAGCCCTAAAACTATAGGTCACGTTCACAGAATAATTAGGCAATCACAGAGTTATACTCACTTCGAAGATGATGCGCTTTATTCTGTGACTAAGCACAAAGTTTAAGGAGATTACTGATACGCCAGCATAATGAGTGACGCTTACACAGATCTATTCGCGTACTTAAAAATTCGATGTACAACTATACTCAATAACACATTCTATAAAACGGAAATGAACCTAAACAGTGACTCTGTATCTACAGACGCGCTACCCAATCACAGAGGGAAACTTGGTCAGCAAATCTTTGAATCCAATAGTCCTTCAGTAACTCAAAGCAGAACACATCACATGTATTGACATATCTAATAATATAAATCGTAAATATAATAATAGTAATATTAATAGCTAAGGAACTGTTCCGATGTTCTGGAGAAACCAAGGAAAACTACCGATCAGAACAGCCAGCCGATAGAACTCTCCCCCGCACAGTGGCTCAATTCGACCTATCTAGCTAGTGTCGAAAATTCTGCCTCTATGGAGAAGCAAACGCTCGAACCTCTCAGCCAGAGTCGCTGCCGAGCCAGTGGCAATGCTGTCGACAACTCAGCCGGGGTGTGGGCGAGCGGGCACGAGGTTAAACCCTGGTGCATGGACAATGTCCCCGCGCGGTCTGGCGTGTACCGGCGTGGCGTGGAATGGCGCTGCTCGAGGCGGGGCGGGGCGAGACGCCGTATTACCATTTTAATGTCAGCGGACGGCCACTTAGCGAATGGCTTCTGTTTACGCACGGACAAATACGCAATGCAATACGCGACCGCTGCCTCCGCAATAATATACTGCTAATTAAGCGAACGTGCCGCCGCGCGCCGGCCAGCCCTTTGAGCGCGCGCCGTCTGCTAGCCACCACGCCCCGCCCCGCCCCCTCACGTGACGCCACGGTACGCCCCGCCACGCACCGCCACGGCACGCCATGCACGACGCTCCACAGCGCGTGCGTATGGATCGCCATTGGGCCAATTCTTACCGAAGAATTACTTCCAATGTCTTTTTCTGCATACCTCAAATTTGTACAACCTAAGGGTTGGCTGCGACAGCTCACAGGTAACACCGCTGCCTCTGCAGCATCTCTGACCGTGAGGCCATTGGGTTACAGTCCCTACGTGAGCAAGTTTTCGACAATAGGTATATAGCTAGCTCGAATTCATCCGCTGTCTGGAAGAGAATTCTAGCGGATGGCTGCTCTGATCGGTAGTTTTCCGTGGTTTCTCCTTTCAATATCAAGCAATCGCCGGAGTAGTACCCTAATCAACGGTTCACGGACCATGGGCGATCTTTCCTACTGCAACTTTGTGCGCTTCTCTCCTGTTGCGCACACACACTTACATGCACACACACTTACACTAACACGCATGTTGGACAGCCATAAGGAAGTTTAAAAATGTCTCTTGGGAGTCGTACCTGTGCTCCGCTGGGAATGATACCTGCAAGTGGGAAAGCCTGCATGCCGACATCGGCAACGATTCTCACGCTCCAGCGGGGAGGAACACCCATACCTCTATGGGTATAACATGGACTAGATTGACGGGACTAATGAATAAGGTAGTTTACACGCCCGACATCAATACTCAGTCACTGACGACCCACGAACGATTCACGCACGCGGCAGCAGCGGGAACAAACGCTCTGCGCCGAACGTGGAGTAGTGGGTCGGAATCTGGCGTAAACCATGGATAATATGAAATTGGGAATGTGGCATGGTAGACAATGGCCAACCACTTCGTCCATAATATCATCATCGGCCTTTAGTTTTTGGTTGGTTTGAAGCCGTATGCCAGAAAGCAAATAAAAGTTATGAGTTATGGATTCGTTCATACTCTGACAACATTCATGCCATGCATGGAATGGAATTCATGCATAAGAAAAATGAGTTGTTTAATTGCAGATTTCCAAGCCGCTATGATCATTCTTTAGTGCCCCCCCCCCCCCACAATTTCAGGTTAATACCGGAGGAGAACCTTAACAAGAGGACACCGACCTCCCTTTCATTCTCACCTCGTATTATCCATACTCCCATGCCGACGACTTAACAGTTCATCGGCAAGCTATCTCCATACACACTGATCATCAGTAAATGATCCTTGTCTTCACGGATAATACGTGATACAGATGTAATAGCTCATACGATATTTCGGGGCGAACTAAAGGCAATGAAGAATAATCGAACATGATATTTATAATTTCCTTCAGCGTGTATCTTAATCGCCACCTCTCCACAGGTACATCTAATAATATGTTCCGTGTTACGCACGAAACAGATAGAAAAGCGAAAATCAGGTTCCTTCAACGAGTTTCCTTTTGGGTCCGGCCGTTTCATTTAAATTCTTGATCGTTCACCAGCAAGGTGAACAGAAAGCAGCCAATGAACCCACCAAGAACGATTCGCAAATATTCGTTCAGTGTTCTGCAACGAAAAGATCAAAAGAGAAGAGTACAAATTATTGTGAATTCCCAGTGATAATTCTAGACTGTAATAGAACTTGGAATAATTAAGCAAGAAAGATATTTTACAAGTGCATAAAGAAAAATTAAAGATAAAGGTACGAATTTGTTCACAGGTATTAATCTGTTCAATTTTTTGTTTTACGAGTATATTTCGTTTGAAGTTAGAGTACAAATTAGGACTGAGTGGAGGTGCAGTAGCTTTTCAAAAAAACTTTCTGTATTTCATAAACTAGAAGTTCCTTTACACCGTGGGGAGGCAAGAGGTCAAAATGGGATTCAAGTATGGACTTCTTAGCGTAAAATGTTGTGTTGGAGGGAAGTAATTTTCGGGAATAAAGAGGACATGCGATTCTGCTTTGCTTCATTGGATCTCACTTCTCTTAAGACGAATGTCGCAGAATGATAGACGTTTATCGTATTTTCTCCAGATTTCCTCAAATATGCTCCACGAGGATCAAATTTAACCTATTACGTCATCAACAGTTCAATGCTTATCAACAGACAAATTTATTTTAGGAGAATCTGAAATAGAGTTTATGATTATACGGCCTGACACTAATGATACGTTACCCACATTTAGATTCAGAAGTCCATGTAATTCACGTTTATGTCCATTATGGCGTTCAAAACGTAGAAATATGCCTAGAATCCCGTTATTATTGCGACCGAGAACAAATTAGAAGTGTGGGTGACCTCAAAACAGTGGATTACATATTGACTCAATTTAAATTGTGCTTTCTGCCTCGATCATCGTTGAACTTCGGATCTCATTTATCTCTTATTTGATATCTGAATTCGAAAATGAAGAGATGTCTGGAATCCGGAGTTTATTACGACATATAAAAAACATAAAAGTGTCAGTGACCTCAAGTCTGAGAGTTATAAATTCACATAAAATTATGGTGTGTGTCCTGATCATTTTGGTCCGACGTACGTCAGTTTCCCTTATCGGAAACAATCTCATTCCCACTTTTCATTTAAAATTGCCACGAAATCTCGAGAAGTAGTATGTAGCCAACAAATAAAATCTGGTGGTGAATAAAGCTATGCCAGAACTGTTAATTATATTATTTTCACCATTCACACACTATGTATTTGTCCCCTAGACTACACACTTCCCGCTCAAATCACCTTCACGTAAATCATCGTGTTCATATATGTGTGATTCTGATTTTGTAAGAAAGGTTTGACTTAATACGAGTATATAGAACAAATTGAAATAAAAAGTATGGCAGAGCGTTAGATCAATTTCAATTTGACGTGATGAAACATCACCACGAAAAGCACACGAAAACATTTCTTGAAAACTCGATTCTTTTGCCAAGATATTCAGCCTTTCCCCCCACTAAAAAAATGGGCATTCCCAGTCATAAACAATATTAGAGTGACCGACAACCCTAAACCTTAGAAAATGTATCACCGTGTCGTAATTAAGCAATATTATTACGCGAAATTAAAGGGTCCACTATTATTCATTACAATACGAAAATGGAGTTTAACGTTTCAAAAGGATACACGTTTATTAATTTTATACGTTCATTACGTGTTATTAAACATTCTGTTAAAAGCCATCCTCATCATTCAGGTGAAATTGGGCTCCGCTGATGAGTGCTTATAAAAGAACTTTGCTCAAGTACCCTTCAATCAGCGTCGCGAGGCCGTGTCGCTCTTTCCCGACGGTGTCCGCCGCCACCTTCGCCTGGGCATCGACGAGGTTGCGACGGGGCCTCCCGCACGCGGGGCGGCGGCCGCGACACCGGCGCGGCTGCAGCGGCGGCGGCGGCGGCGGCGGCGGCGAGACGAACAGCGCTGTCCGCGACGTCACTGGCAGACGCGGCGGCGCGGCGGCGCGGCCACCGGCCAGCGCTTGACACCACCAGCACCCAGCGGCCGACGACCCCCCAACCTTGGCCCCGATCCGATCCCGCCCGCCCTGCCTCCCTGGCCTCCTCTCGCGGTGCTCCGCGTGCCGTACTGGCGTGGTGGTCGCCCGCTCAGCCGGGCGGCGGCACCAGTGCACGAGCTACATACGGGTGCGGCAGCGCCCCAGCCTCACAGCAGCCGCGGAGACGGACAACGAAGCGCCGGTAGAGGCGAAGTTCCGAGGGCTGCGGCGGGGGCGGGAGACATGGCGTGCGACCGGCCCGGCAAGGGCACGGACGGTTTTAAGAGCTATGGATCTCTCAGTGTAAGCACCAACAGACAAAGCCGTCTTAAAAGATCATGTGAGCCCAATGTCAAATGGAAAATTAGACTGATTTTTTTAGCAAATAAGAACAATTTTATTTTAAGATACATCCAATTATATATCAGATTTATATATATCAGACCAAGAGTTGGACAAATAGTAGAATAGAGCATGTATGAACATTATATATATATATATATATAATATATATATATATGTATATATATATTGTATATAAGAATGTATGTAAGTGTCATATCAGTCAGTATAATACTGCATATTGTGTGTAAAACACTTGATGTCAAATTGAAAAGAACAGTAAATGAATGATTAATAATCGACACTGATAGGGATATCCGATGCAGTTGGAACCATGAGCACAAACACGACGCTCAAGCATGTGTGATGATAAAACACAGAAGTTATAAAACTCTTGATTCGCTAATAGTGAAATACTATCATTCACCGAATGATTTACGCTTAAAACAATTGCAAACGGTTTTTTCGTACAAACCACAAAGAAATGGAAAAATATGTGTGTATGATATGTCCGATGAAAAATATTTTACGAAATGAAAATCGAGTTCCCATATTTCATGTATCTTCATTGACCAAGGGGCTTGCGGGACGAAAACGAAGGGGAATACTCAACTGCAGACAGCAAGTGAAGACAGCGACTGTTGATGCGTAGGCGGGGCGATTGCGGTTTTGCAGGTAAGGCAATGAAGGCGTGAGAGATGGCAGCAGCGGCCTCGACAGCGTCCAAGGAGCAGCTGGGCGAAAGGACCGGCGAGGAGGCCCAGTGGTTGGGTAGACGCAAACAACGGGAAAAATTAGTTTTTCTTAAGCTGACCAATTTCCAAGTTTCAAGTATATGTTAAAAAAAGTGTAGAAGTCGAGAGCTCGCTTCGTCGAGATGTCGTACGTGTCGAGAGCATGTAGGTTGGCCAGCAAACGAACTGCAGTTTTTTCTATCTACTCATTATTTTCAAAGATACGTACAAAAACAATATTGGAAATATACATATACGCAACGTACATGAATATAACACGATCGTGATGGTTGCATTTCTAACTTAGCCAATTATGTAATTTCAAATTAACACGTGTGCGGTCCGTTATGTACGTTAATGCCCCTGGAATGTCAGAATTCACCTGAAATCGGAGAAGACCACGTAAACGACAGATAAGAGTAGTCGAACAGTCCCAATTCTCTGGGCAGTGGTCGGCTTTCACTCAGCAATTTAGCTAGAAAGTACGTCACTGGCTTGACCAGAATCCAGTAGCACTCGGCCCAAGAAGCTGTAGTTGCGAATTTCGAATTTCGTAACGAAGATATTTCGACCCTTAGGTCTCAAAACCGGACCAGTGTGCACAGACCGAGTCCAAATGGCGGAGGCAGCATTAAAGGAGGCCATGCGGAGAAGAATAATTGAAAAGAATATGGGGCAATATTTTTCAGCATCCGTTAGAAGATCCTCAAGTATAGCATGCCCAAACAGTAGTAGTATTGAAAACAGTGCGCAAGAAGTAAACGGAATACGCAGTTTGAAACAGCAGAGATATCGCCGGAAGAAGCGGGGATGACGTAAGAGATACGCACGCAAACTGGAAGCACCTATGCTGGAGACGGCGACAATGGAAGTCGTAGGTAGTCGGGACAATATGACTGCGGCGATCGAGAAAACGATGGACCAGAAATGATGGTATGTACGTATGAAATGTTTTATATATTATCTATTAAAGCTAGCTACATGCTCAAGTAACTCGGCTTTGCCAGAATATTCATTTATCACAATTATCAGATAGGAAAAGGAAGAAATTTCATGTATACTATATATGCATATTTATTTACATCCTCCCCAATTTCCGCTACTCACCGCTGTCCCTGATGCGTCTCGCTTGCTCTTACAATTCGTTCCCGCACTGCCCCGATCATGCACCATCTGCTCGCTCTGTTCCCAATTGTTAATCAGTGTTAATCAGATGCACTGGAAATTGCAATGAAACAAAAACATAATTGATGAAATTTCGAAATGAAATTATCATGTTCAACTATTCCAAGTGGAGATGTGTCAGTACGGTAAATTTCTTGACAGTCGAATTACGAATTGAAAAATTTGTACAGGTCATACATTCATGTAACAAGTGAAACAAGACAAAAGGCATCAAGTGGCTCGTTAAGCAAGGAGGGAGCGGAAGCGGAGGTGGTGGGAGCAGCATAAGAGCGGGAGCGGAGAAGGCGGGAGCAACGGTCACGGAGGAGATGATGTATGAAAAGCGGTGGACACGTTGAGCGTGGCGACACTGCGGGCGGGGATGGCGGGGGCCGATGAGAGCGACGGCCGGGAATGCGCGGGCACAACAAAGGGGGGAAAGGCAGAGGCGGCCATGTTAGGCGAGGCGACAGGCGAAACGGAGGCGGAATTGGAGGGGATGAAGAATGGCGGGCACAGGAGGCGGTGGCAGCCTTAAAAACGGCGGCGGCAAGGAGGCGCAGTACCGGTTACAGAGGGGATGATACATGAATGGAGCGGCTGAGATTGCTCAGAGCAATAAGAATTGGAATAACGACGATGGCGGATTTTCGACAGTACTTACACAGCTAGCTCGACTTCAGCCACTTTCAGACTCTCGCATACAGCCTTACCGGAAGAATCTACCGCACATCGGGAGGCCACTAGGGAGTTTAGAGCTAATCAAACTGGGGCGCCCCCCCTAGTGAGGTTCCTGGAGAGAGAAACCCCGCATGTCAACGAGTAGGACGGGCGTTTTGTGGCAAGGCGGACGAGCAGGTCTTATAGCCTGAGCCTCGTCATTAATGAAGACATTTTTATTATTATCATTAATGAACTGTCACTGTCACTCTCGACACTCATGACAAGACCGCGGATATTTAGGCCAATTTAACCAATTTTTCTCTGGGTACCTTGAACTAAATGAAATTTTAGGAAATTTTAGAATTATTTAAACTCAAACCCGTCAATTTTATAGGGCCTAAAAGAGCATACTTCAACATTAATGCCTATATGTGCCTATTTTACTTTTAGAAACCTAAAATGAGACTTAATTTGTTTAATTTCTTTTGTCTGTGGCTTCATTGACTTTTTTCTTCTGCGTCGGCACAACAGACTCCATGCCACTACTTCTTTTCGTCACTTCGTTGAAAAGCCTGCCTCCGCTGCTAAGATAAAGTGATTGAATTTCCGCGAAAAAAAAGGTGAATCTTGACCAAAGAGACATTCATTTTCTCTTAGAATCTTGGAGAAAATATTAGTAATTTATTGTGGGGCAAAATAAAGTACGAATAATTCTAACTAGAGGGCAAACATTAAACTTGTTCAAAAATAGTATTATCGCAAAATATATAATACTATTTAGAAACCTAAAAATCCGCGGTCTACTCATGACCAAAGTAGACGACGCGACCGAAACATGAAATGCTCACACACTCATGCCGCGAGGATGGCGGAGGCGGCGGGGCAGGCGAGAAGGCCACCAGGGGCACCACGGGGACGATGTGTGAGACGGAGGCCGTAGTAAACCCGAGCGTGTCAAGGGTTGTCGGACACGGATTGATGTGTCCGGGCACGTCAACAACTATGGTAATTACTCCCGTTAGTGTAGTGAATGTTTTATTCCGAGAGGTGGCGTAGATTCCTTCAGCGCACGGTTGGTGAGATCCAGCGTCGACTTAGGGGGAGATTTCCCGCGACAGGTATCTCCCCCGGACAGGCGACGCCTCAGCCGTGACAACCTCTAAGTTCAGGGCGGTCTCCAGAAACGTCCACTAGCGTAGCGCGTGTGTGTCCGTGTAAGGAGAAAGGATAAGACAAGGTAGAGGAAAGAAAGATCTCGCGCGGTCCTTGGCCCATCTGTACGGCATTCGCTTAGTATTGATAGGAGAAATCATGGAAAACTACCGACGAGAGCAGCCGACTAGCATTCTTCTTCAGACAGCGGCTCAATTCGGCCTAGCTATATAGTTGGGCAGCCACGAGCGAGACTCGAACGCTAGGACATCCCGGTCAGAGTCGCTGCAGCTACAGAGGCAATGCTGGCTCTCAGCTAAACTCAGTCGGTGGAGCGAGACTTCACGCTGGGCGAGACGATTGACTACTAGTGATTCAGGGCGCGTCAACTTCCAAATCGTTAGTCCCGTAAGTGTAGTGTGTGTTTCTCTCTCGGAAGGTAGCGATGATCATGCTCCGCTTGATGGCAAGATCCGGCGTTGACCTACCGTTGGGCTAGCGGGGTTGTCTTCCACCATAGAGGCACCGCCTTACCCGGGACAAGCTCTAAGCTCCCGATCGCTCTCCAGGCATGTGTGGTAATGTAGTACTTGTAAGTATGTGATGTAAGTGCATGTAAGTAACGGATATGATAGAAGGAACGGTAGGAAATGGGAGGGAATGATCGCGCACGGTACGTGTCCCGTTCGTAAGGACACTGCTCCGGCATTCGTCTGGTGTTGAACGGAGAAACCAAGGAAAACAACCGATCACAGCAGCCGCTAGAATCCTCTTCTAGACAGCGACAGAACTCAACCTAGCTCTCTGGCTAGCGTCGAAAATACTGCTACTGTCGGGACTCGAACCTCAGGACCTCCCGGTCAGAGGCCCTACAGTGACATCAGTTGAGGCACCTCTCCCGGTCTGGGCGAGACGCGCGCAGCGGCGACGTGCCCGCAGGTGGCCTCGGCGGCGTCGGCGGCGTCGGTGACGAAGGCGACGGCGACGCGGCGTGGGCGTGAGCGGCCGGAGGGCGGAGAGAGCGCGCTACCGCTCCTCTGCCTCCTCCGGGCGGTGGGGGAGTCGGCGCCGCCTGGCTGCTGGCTGGCCGGCGCGTGACGCTACGCATTCTCGGCCTCGGCTAGCGGTCTGCGCGGCCTCGTCACAATGCGGACAACCTTCACGGGCTCGCACGCTCCCGCCCGTCTTCCAGGCCGCCGCCGCCGCCGCCCCCGCCGCCGCGCCGCTGGGGATGCACCCGCGACCCGCTGAAGGAGGCCGACCCATTCACACGACCCTTGCAGTTCCGACGCTTCACACACGTGCAATCGCATACGAGGTATTTCCTCATAAAAATATATTATTTTCATTGTTTAATCCATTCAATTTTCTATCTAGTACCTTCTTTTACTTTAAAATAGATCCAATACTGATACTTTTCAGACGACACATTCTCATGAAACCACAATATCTTTTTTGTCACATAACTACATAAACCGCTTAAACCACAAAGGATTTTTTGTTCAGGGTATTTCTCCGAAAGACAAAAATAGAAAAATGAGATTATAAAGAAACGACAAAGAAAAGTGTACTTGACACCTAAAATTCTACGACTCTGCCATGATTTCATGACTTCCACGTGCTGACCAATCGACGTATCGATACCAAGTGTTGTTGCTGCTATCGATACAAAACATTGTACTGCATGCAGTATCGCAACATCGCCAGCGGCGGGGCTGCGCGGCGAGCCTGCGCGTGGGCAAAAAGCCCGGATGCTGACGCACTTAACGGCCCGCGAGGAGCCCGCCGCCCGGCCCCCGCCGCCGCCCTTCCCCGACGCTGGGTCCCTCGCAGGCCCGCCCCGCGCACCCACCGCCATTTTTTTCTTTCCTTTCTTCCCCTCCCTCTCCCCTTCCCTATCTCCGTTCCCGCGGCGGCGCGGCGCGCAAAACGACTCGGACGCTTCCGGAGGCGGAGTGTGGCGGAGATGGTAACGAGCTAATTAAAAGCGGTGGCTTTGACTTGGCGCCCTCCCTCCCGCGGCCTGCGGCGGCGGCGGCTGGAGACGACAGGGGAAACGAGGGGGCGTGGCCACCGGCACGAGACGAGGGGGGACAGGAAGATGCTAGGAAGTACCGGGGTAAGCGAGGTGGAGGACGAGGAGAAAGGAAGCATTTTGATGGCTCCTTCCCTCCCCGATTCGTAAGGAAATTTACCAAGGTCGTTGCAATTTTCCGAATTTTTTACTTTTTTTTTAAATTAAATATAATTCGAAAAAGGATAAAAAGCAGTAAATCAGACATAATTACATGAATTAATCACACAAACCAATTATCTGGGCTGAAGAGTACAATGCGACACAACGGTCACGCTGGTCTTCCGATAAGGCAGGGGCTGTCAAACTTTTATCGTCCGCGACTCCCTTCACCTGAAAAAAACTTCCCTCGGCTCCCCTGGTAACAATAAGTTTCAAATATAAGGGTTAATGTAGGGGTAATTACTAAATATTCCACGCAAATGAGTAAGTGATATAACGGGCTATTGATAAAGAACTTGCCAGATTGAATTAATTCACAATTAATTAGCAAAATAAATCACATACATTACAAATATCATATCATATGACAGTACAAAATACTAAATGGCACAGGGATTAAAGTAAATCAAATCTAAAGATCATTTTTAATAAATCACCGCGACGCATTTACTACCAGGCCGCGACTCCCCTAGGAGACCCCACGCACAGTTTGAAAACACCAGCTATAAAGTAATTTGGGGTGGGCAAAGCGGGGTTGCGGCAGGCTTCCTTGGGGTTTTCCTGCTTCCCTTCTCATCCCACCGCGTTCTCCATATTGAAATGCATAATTCGTCTCACCATCGTCATTTCATCTCAAACCTAAACGCTTTACCGGGAGACCCGCCATGTTGAGATTTGTGGCTTCGAAATTATCGACCATCGTAATCGACCGCGTTCCCCCGATAATTCATGTGAATTTGAAAAACTAAAAATTAAGACCGGGTGAGAATGGGATTAAAAAATCGTATATTTTAAATCTGAGAAAATCGCCTTTTCAAGGTACGTCTTTGGAGGTGAACAAGGAATTTTTTCCACAAGCGTTGTAGTAGCTGCATCCCCAACTCAAATATGAAAGACAAAATCTCGAATGGTCTAAGCATGTCAAGCAGCTGAATTCTATGCGTAAACGTGACGTTATAGGGTAGGTAAATGTGTCGATAAACGGTAAAAATCTTTCAGTCTGGAAGTCCCAATTGACCCTTTTTATTGCAAGAGATTAATTCCAGGAGTTTATCTATCTGAACGGTACATTCCCCAATGTAGTGAAACTCAGAATGAGATTTTTGCATCAACGAATTTTCCAGTTGCAAGATATAATTAGACAGGCTGATATCCAATGTATATCGTACGGTTATATACACTGCTGTTCAGAGAATGAGATATGTTCTGAATTATATAAAGTACATACCACTTTGGATTATGTTCTATGCTCACATATTAGTTTTTAAAAGAACAGAAACATCTACTCAAACTATGAAACAAAGGAACAGGTAATCTCTGACAAACGCGCGAATATCATTTGTATCAATGTAGAAGCCCCCAGTGCATAACAACTCAAAAACAACGAAACAAAGGAGATTCCGGTTCGTTGGCCTCACTTGAACTGACAACAGAAGACTGCGACCCGCGCTCAGCCTTTTAAGTTCTTCCCAAAAAGAAGAGAGAAGCGTTCGAGATGGCAACTGGCGAGTGCTTGGCCATATGCCCCGCGACGTGGAATCCCAGTGAGAGAGCGCAAAGCGTACAAGAGGAAGAGCCGCGCTGAATGGCCTATATTTAGGAAGAGATCTGCCCGGAGTAAAAACCTTGAGGGAGAAATCTTCCTGTAATGCCACACTTATAAGTGCTGGTCAGCCTTTTGTGTTTTCATGCGTCACGAAGTTCAGGAACGTACCGTACGATCATAAGTAGCATCGAAAACGGGTTAAGAGCTACGTTTGGTCAACGAAGGCTTCAAGGTGTACTGTACTTGCGACCGTCACAAGCACAGCCGCCAACGTATTTCGACGCCGCCACCACCGCAGGGGCATGGCCTATCTGAAATACGTACAATGTTTTTTAAGTAATTTTACTCAATTTATTGAAAATATTTATCGATATTGACAGTATCACATGTCAAAGGCTTTCGCATTAAGCGTCAGCATTCCAAAAATAAATCCTTGTTCTAGAAGTATGTTATTGTTTAATAAATTTAGGAGGGGCGGATCCAAACTGAGACTTCCCTCGTAACATTATTTATGAATCTACTTCCGATAAACCTATGGTGTTGTCTATTGTAGTCTATTGTGTTGCTTCCTTATGAGCAGAATAAACTGCCTTAGCCCAATATTTTACACGATCACCCTTTGATCAATCGTCATAATTTTTTCTACTTATTTTGGTCCTCTTTTCGTTTCCAGTAAAATAAGTCTAAAAAAGCTTTATCTGCGGAAAAAAAGCTCCTTGAGCTGAATTTTCGCTGTCACTTTTATAACCGTAAAAGCCAGAATCGATTTTCACTACATTTTTATGTAGTACTTTGTTATAGTTAATAAGCTCGTAATTATTTACAAGCTTCTGTAGTTTAAAAAATTTACAAAATATTCAAAGTTATTAAATGTTAAGAAATATTATCAATGAAAAATAAATATATTTTATGTAAAGAATTACTTTCGCGTAAGTTTATTTTAATAGTAATCCGTAGACATCAGATGTTTAGGGAAATGCCTATTTTCTTCTAGCGAACTCATTTGAAGGTTGATAATACATGTGCATGAAGCATACCAACAGATTTTTTTCCATTGTCGCATTTCATAAATACCAGCCATGTTCTGAGAACATGGTCGATTGCCAATACACCGAGGGCACCGACATTTTAAGGGGAAATAAATGTAAATTTCCAGAAGGTTTCAGTGTTCGTAATGTTGGATTTCTGTTTTTCTGGTTTTTTTTTGTTTTTGTTTTTGTTTTTAATAAGTGATCTGTCGATGCTGTCACCTGATGAATATGATTACTACGTCGAGTGTTATATTTATAGACACAGTTCTAAAATGTATGCCAATCACATCAGTAGATGTTGAGAGATACTTCAATTTTGAAAATTTGAAATTGTGATCCTTGAGAAGATACAGGCAAGATATTGCAACTCAAAATATTAAAAATAAAGTGTAGAAGACACATTCGTGATAGTAATATTTCTTTATTGATTGAACTTTATAATCGATATTATATCTTTATATCCGCAATGTAAACGACTCTTATCCTGCGCATGAATTCACTGTCAGCACTTCTTCGCGCCACATCGTCGTGCAGCTTGCCGTAAGAGAAAAACGAATAATCATATTTATAGGAAATATTATTTCCTACCAGTTTGATGAGAATACCATTTGACATAGAATTGAGATATTTACGAAAAACCCTTTTTTCGTTGTTGTTTTTTGTAAAAATAAATAGCACGAAAAACAGTAGTCATTGAAGCAATGTTCGGAACATACAAGTACTCTCTGTGAAATGTTATTCTCTTCAAATCTTGCAAAAATGTTCTACAACAAAAAGTGCATAGGATCCGGGATATTTGCGAAAAACGTTCTTTTCGTGACCTTTGCACTCTTATGTTTTGGAATTCACACGTGATATCGATCCGAACTTTTCATCCAATTTACAAAACGACACGACGTAGGTCACAGCAAAAATTCAGCTGAAGGGGATTTCTTCCGCAGATGAAACCTGAGCTGACTGGATTACTAGAGACGTCTTCCATGATTACAATTAGAAGCCGCAAACATTAATCAGGGATCATTTACCATGGACTATGAAAGAATAATTATGAAAAATTAGTAGACAATACCCATGTTCAAGTAACTGAAGAATCTCAATCCCTCGATCCTCGAAGCGAGATAGTTCCTGTCTCACCCGCTTTGGCTATCCAACTCTGCTATCGTGTTTTTCTAGCATCTGCTTTTAAGTTCTATTTCAAGTACGATGCAGGTGGAACAAGCTCTAGCTTCACTACATGGAAGAAAAGCACATAACGACAAACGAAGTCGCTGAAATTGCCTGGGAGGCTGCTTCGTTCTGTACGAATTTTGTTCTTGTGTTGAATGTGCGGGGTCTAAACACGTTACACGACAAGCTTCCTTATGAGAAATCATGGTCGTTAAGTGCTTTGCCACTGATTCTCTGGAAGTAGGAGACCGGATCATTCCAATGTTTGTTACGTCCTCCCTACAAGAAAGCAGAGGCGACCAATTAGAGAGTAATGATGCAGAACCTGAGAACAAGGTACGGCAAGCTGGCATGATCAAGAGGCTATTTCTTTTACCGTACTGGGAATTTTGTATGGTTTTCGTACTCCAAAGACCGATATTACTGTTGTACGCTTCTACTGAAACACTTCCGGATTCAGACATTACACAGAAATGTAAATGTTTTCTCAGTTTCTCAACAAGGGCAAAACTAACTTTGCAAGATTGCGCCAAAAGCTGCAAAACGGGAAATGATCATTCTTATAGCATTTTTAAGAAATGCTATAATAGTCCTCTACAGATTGTGATGCAATCCCATGCATTACAGGCTAGCACTTAAAACAAACAAATCGGTATTATCGGGC
Organism: Teleogryllus oceanicus; assembly: GCA_964035755.1. Classification (NCBI taxonomy): domain Eukaryota; kingdom Metazoa; phylum Arthropoda; class Insecta; order Orthoptera; family Gryllidae; genus Teleogryllus; species Teleogryllus oceanicus. Next base: position 241,672,712 of record CAXIVR010000001.1, read on the forward strand.
ATTAATTGGCTGCGGATTTGTAGGTTCAGAGAAGAGATTTTTTTATTTATTTTTGTGAATTTATTACACCTAGAGGTCCTATCGCATTATCGCATCCTAGCTTCCATTTGTTACGAGTTTTCTTGTCGGTTTCTTTCGTTTAGGTTCAGTCGTTTTCTTGTAGGTTTCTTCCGTCTATCACTTTACCTACTGCATACTTCCAGGGTGACCTCGGTCTCCCTCTTTTTCTTCTTCTTTCAGCAGGGGTCCATTCGATCATCATTCGATTTTGGTCACTTTCGTTCATCTATTCCACGCACGTGCCCATACTATCGCGGGCTAAGACAATAGGGCATAGGATAAATAACACAGACTATAAACTTCTGGTAGTACAGAAAATCAGGCGACAGTAAAAGCCGAAAAATTATTCGCGTTCAAAGAAATAGCGTAATGTAGGGGGATCATGATACTTGACTAGTGATCTTGAAAACTTCAAGTCTGGTGAAATAGTGTAATTAGTAGGTGAACGAGAAAGTGTTTTATCAAATATCGATGTTGCTATGTTATATATTATTGTAGTTTTACTAATGATATATTTTCTCCTTTCACTGACACTCTTTAGCTTCAGCGGCGGAATAAATGTCTTGTTATTAGTAATGAAACTGACAACTGATTAATACTTGAACCATTAATCACTGTGCCTAGACCTTAGAAACGGATAGAGATATTTGTAGAACACCTATCCATTTATATTCTTATCGTGGAACCTGATGAAATAATCAGAAGAAAAAGAGGAAGAATAAGATACACAAGAATTGCAAACTATACAAAATTATAAAGAACGGCCCCCAACTTAGAACAAAATTACAAAATACTGCTGCCTTTTGGGAACATAAAAATGAAGACCGCCACAATGGGGACTGGGAACAGAAAAGAGCAACATAGGTAAAGAATGAAAAGTATTGTATTGGGAAGAAAACCACAATAAACATGCAACCAACTGAAACAAACGCAGACCACAGTGTCTAATTCGAATAATAAATACACACCGATTCCAATACATGACACAATATAGAATATCAAAAACCCAAGTGGCTCTTAAAGAGAATCACCAACTTAAAGCGGGTTTCTAACGCGTATTCAACTACGTCGGCTGCTTCCTTTGCCTCTCCTTTGCGTTCCGTTCGGTTTCCAACATCCGGGTGCAGGCCCCAGGCACAGAATGGAAAGTATAAGAAAGGAATGTTGGCGGCGACATTGCGCCCGTCGCCATAATGAAACCGAGTAATCTCTATACTCGCACACACGAATAGATGCAGAATAATCAACATCTATAAAGCGTGTTTCACTTTTAAATTTTTAAGAAAAAAGTATCTTGAATTGTATTTTAGTAGTAAAAGAAAGCACTAAAAATGTATTTCAATGAGGAATGTAGATGTAGCAATGGAAAAGAAAATAATAAGGCCAATGAACAGGAAACAATAAATATATCTTCGGCCACCTTTCTTATTACTAACACTCATAATTAACTACAAAATATTTACAAATTTAATATCCACAACGAAACAAACTGAACAAAGGGCAACAATCACTTTTACAAAATTCACGTACACAATCGGAACACACCAATAGCAGCGGCCAGCCAATGCCAACCACAGTACAGGTGACCCAAGTAGCGTTGGGCCAGCAGTTTACTCGGTTTCAATATGGCGGACACAGCGTGAATTTGGAGCGAGGAGTACAGCGAAGTTTCTATTCTGTGCCCCGGGCCTACCGCCTGGGGATTCGGCCGAGCCTACTGGGCCTGGGAGAAGCAGGCGCACGCCGCGCCGCGAGGCCGCCTGCGCTTAAAAGGCGTAGGCGCCCGCCGGCAAAAAGCACAGCCGCGGCAGCGGCCTACAGTGGGCCACGCTCCGTGAGAAACCGAAAGAATAAGGCAAGACCATTTCGCTCTTCAAAAAAATGTGGGAATGGCAGTGAAGGAGTTGGGAGAAACGAAAAATGAGGAGTATCAGTATATAGTAGCATTAGGATTGGTTAGATTATGGTGAAGTGAAGGTCGTAACGGTGGTAGTTGATAGGTTGTGCCTTGAGTAAGGGACGCTCAGCGATGTCGGAGGAAAAGGGAAACTCCGGTGAGGATGCAGAGCTGGTTACACATGTGTGCTGCGTTTATGAGTAACATCACTTGTTTTTTTAAGTGCAACAAGCTTCATTTTGGATACCAATTTCGGGCTGCCAGCCCCTAAACTGTGCGATACAGCAATGCAGGTCCGGTACTACATAGCTGCATTACAAATACATTGTAATAAGGCTAAGGGTAGATGTTAAATTACTCAGAAAATCAAATTGTGACAATAATTTTATTGTGAAATATTATTTCTGTCTCTGTTACTTCAATTTAATTTTACATAAATATGCTGTTTTCTTTCAATTTCCTATCGAACCGCTAAAGCACAAGACAAGCAGTAGGATTTGGGGATGGGCAGTGGAAGATTGTGTATCTCTTTGAAGTTTAACCATAACGTCTGCTGCTACCAACTTTATATCGCCAATTTGAGCCGAGCTATAGGGTCTTGAATGTGGCAGGCACGATTGGCTCTCTCACCAAGTGCAACCTGCATAGTGTTATTCACTTTCTTTAAGAAGGGAATGGTGCAGCAGAAATTCACCACAGTGAAACGAGAATACGGTTTTAACATTAAAAAAAAGACTGACATCTGGAGACGTCCTCATTCCTGGCTACGTCCGCCCTCATAGTGCTACTGTAACCGAACAACGTCTAGGGCAGATGGGACGTGCTTGATCACCCGGTGTATATCCACGACTTAAACCAAATTACTTTCATCTTTTGCTCGAACTGAAGAATTGTCTAAGAGACCAAAGCTTCCACACTATGAGGAGTTTTAAAGCAAATATCATCCCCCTCTCACATCACTGTCTGCAATGTTCGTCGAAACTCGTCCACAGACAAGACAAATGCCTAAATCTTTACGGCGATTATGTAAAAAAAAATAACCACTTTTGGTATTAAATTCATTTTCTCTTACGTTTGCCTCTTTATTATAGTTCACCGGAGGTTGAAAACTAAAGGCATCGTATATTTAAGTTTCAGCTTGTTCCTGATCACTCAGGCCACGAAGTGACAGAACCCTCCATGGAACAAAAGTCCAAAAGAGTTTCATTTTATAGATTACGCCATAAGATACAACCTATCCCGGACCTCAAAAATCAGCTCTTAAGGGTTTAGAACGAACCGTTTCCGAGTTATACACAAGGGACAAGTGTGTTGAAGATACACGCATGTTGCGGGTTGCAGTTGCGCCTTTTAAGTCCTACTATAATTGGCGAACGTATTTTTTCGGCTTAAATCTGTTTGATGCAGGATTGAGGAGTAACGTGCTATCCAGCATTAACACACTTACGGTGTTTTGTGTCGATGGTTTCTTATAAATGATATAAAAACGTCATCATTCTAAAGTATTATATATAGATGTGATAATAATGACAATATGAAATTATTATATCAATAAGAAATTCACGCTATGTGAAATCTGAAAAAAAAAATAAAGCTACATGATATGAGCTCCGAAACAAAGTAAGAATTAACATTAATATTTTTTGCTATTTGCATTAAATCTGCATTAATTCATATTACGTTTTCAGAACTCTTCATAGAATCTCAAAATAGTAGAATTAAAAATGATATAACCAATCCCCAAAAATGGAAATGCTACATGAAAATTCATCATAAAATATTATTATTTTTTTATATTTAAACATTTATTGAGCATTCCTCGCGTCTCTTGGCCTCACACTTCACCATTACTCCATCATAATCACGTACTCATTGAATAATTCACAATCTCTACGTAAAATTTATGTTCGTACTAAAATGTGTATGCATGTCCACCGAGCAACAGGCATCTAATTGTAAAATGTAGTATAGTACACCCTAATTAGCACGAACTCGCTTAACACGAATTTTGCCGTAACAGGAAAACAACTTCGGTCGCGGTAAGGGATTACGGTAATACGGACATTTATAATACTCGGATAACACGAATTTTTATAACACGGACTTCGATAATTTGTCTTTTGGAATTCGTGTTAATCAGGGTTTACTGCATCTTAAAGGGCTATCTCAGGGTGGCAACTCATTTCCTGAAACAAATTTCCCTGAATTTTCCCAGTTTTCCAGAGCATTTTTAAAATATGTCTTGATAAGATTTGCAGAGTATTTCGTAGTATTTAAACAAAATATTAAAGTAACGTTGAAACTAATTTGTCAGCCCTCATTTGCGATAAACTATAAATTAAAAAAACTCAACAAATAGAAATCGAGAAAAAATAATGCAGTACTATTGTTTAGGAATAATAGCTAACATTAAAACCGTATCAAAATGTTCCCTGACTTTTAAGGATCCAACCATCTTTGATTTTTCCCTGAATTTTTCAGACCAATGAAATTCCCTCATTTTTTCAGTTTTCCGTGTTTTACAGAAAGTGGTCATCCTGATGAAGATGAGAATAATAATAATAATAATAATAATAATAGTAATTTATTATTATTATTATTACTATTATGTGCTGTATTTATTATTTAGTACTGTATAGGTACCAAGAGTCCGCGCATTAGGAAACTTGTTTTGACCTTGAGTAGAATTTATAATCAACCGACTCATAACATCTTTAGTCGTGAATTCGAGGAATAATAATAATTACAAAAATAACAATAGCGATGGCCAACCTGGATGGCTGAGGTGGCTAAGAGCGAGTACCGACTCAGCGCTTCGGTCTGAAGGGTCGCGGGTTCGAGTCCCGCCTTGGGCATGGTTGTTTGTCCCTTGACTTTGTATGTATGTGTTGTCGCGGAGGGCCTCGCGTTCTGCTGACCTCAGATCAGAGGTGCCCGCAAGTGTGTTGATGTCTAGTGTATGGTCGAATATGCGTCCCATCGGGGCGCAAAGAGTAATCGGCTGTCGGCTGGAAAAAAACCCTAGAAAGAAAGAATAATAGCGATGTTGAAGGTATTAATTGTTTACGCCTTCCTTCTGTCGTGCCGGCCCATTGTGCGGCGGCGGCGGCGGCTGGAGGCGAGCAGCCGCGAGACGCGCCACGCTACCGAGAAGCGAGAGGAACGACCTCCTCGACAAAATAAGCCGCACTTTCAGTTTAGACTCCCCACAACACCGGCCGCGTAAAAACGACTCGAGGAGCGGAGTGGAGAGAGGGGAGGAAAGGAATAAGTTGTCATCGCGGCAACTCTGTTTTGATTGCGGAAGGTTGCTTTCGGCGGCCCGGCGCTGTCATCGTGTCTTCCACCAAACAGCGACCGCAAAAATAAATAAACAACACTACCGGGGAAATTATGGATTGAATAAAGAACTGCGATAATGATAGAATGAAGGGAGCCGACGAGAAGAGATACGTAGCAAATTATTGATATAAAAAAATGTGTTTTTTAACGGTGTATTACATTATAATGCAAGTTGACAAACATGGTGGTGATAAGTAGAAACAGGATTTTTATATAATTAGGATGGCGAATCGTCGCCATCCTAACAAAATATCAAATTTTTTCGTTACATATTTTTACGTATTTAGTACTATACTACATATTTTACATGCTTTGGCATTTTTACAAAATATGTTTTCAATTTTCTTTTGTCTTATACATATTTTTCACGAAAAGAAGTATTTTCAAAACAATCAAAAAATTTCCTACATTATTACTGAGTGCTGTCGAATCGAGATGTGCTATAGAAACACCCAGTCGGATGTTCTCACAGTCCGGCGCGAGTGCTTCAGTCATCTCAGAGGCGAAGTGCGCGTCAGCCACCGAGATCATTTTCACCTTTAGTTGTGAAATGTATCACTGACGCCGGGTTTCGCGATCTTTAACCTTAAACTTTGGCGATCGTCGACGTGTAACACTTCGTGAGAATGCTGCACAATGCGGCGTTGTTTGCTGGTCGTAGGTATCGCCAGTTTGTACGACGACTTCTATTGTGTCTAGTCTGGCTGCTGAATTACTGTTCTGAATGGCAATAGATGAAGCTTTTATTACTGACGGGAAAGTTATGTGGTGCGAAATGTGCATCAACTTGTGCTCTCGAAATGATTTTAAAACTTTATATTTAATGTACTTTATTATTACATACTACATCCGATTTCACATATTTATTACGTATTCTCACTGTTTTCGTTACACATTTATGTACTACATATTTTGACGTTTCATACTACATATTTTTTCGGTCTCTAGTGGTAATTTTAGTAGAGAAGTACATAAAGATGCAATCCAGTGATAATACGGAATCAAATAAAATTCATTTGTTTTGATTATACCTTTTAAATTTTACATTTATTTGGGGCGTGTAAAGTGAATTACTCATACGCTCGTATGATTAAACTATGCAAATACATATCCTGTACTATTAATGGAATATGTATATACATAATATAATCTATTATCAATTTAATTTTTCGACTAGAAAACCTGGATAATGTAAAGCACTTAGGCGGTGATGTTCAATCTGACGTGACTACAAGGACTGTGGCATGGGTAAGTGTTTGTGCTTTTTTTATTACATAATCATCCTCAAATATGCCATTATTCACACCTATTTGCATGATTTATGATAATAATTCCTGTCTTGCGAATATAGGCACGTGTGCCAGCAATGGGCGACTGGGGACAATATCCGTGTCTCAGGATCATGGTAGCAGTGTCACTAGTCTAAAAGAAGAAAAATCGAAACATTTCAGCCAACTGCCACTGGAGAGGCAAATAAGGCCAAACGTATTCATTCAATGTGTTGAGTATTCGCATCCTACCCTGGGCGTAGCTCTAGGTGTGAAAAAAATTGAGGGGGTGTATAATATCTGCAATTCAAATTCAGATTAAGCTACGGAGAATATTTCATCCATAGCCCATGTTAAGGACAAAATACAGTATAAAATTAAGGCCATCACATGTTAATTACTAACACTGTAGCTAATTTTATCGAGATAAAAGTTTGTCTGAAACGTTCAAAAGACAAAACACCCTACGAAAAATATTTCGAATACTCCATTCCCCAATCATTTCAGATAGATACACTCGGATGTTTGACAAATCTTGCGATGACTGCGGGAAAATTCCACGTCTCGCCACTGGAAATAAGGAATCGTAAACTGCAGTCTGTCACCGTGGGACTGTCATTTATATGTATGAATCCAAAGCTACGTGTCTAACAAAAGTCAATATTAACATTATTTGTATCCAACATCTTTTCTAAATTTCAACCCACGAAGAGAGACATACGATATGGGAAAACCTAATATGAATATCAAAGCTCAAAATCTTCAACACTTTCTCCCACCGGATCATTTCTGATGAAGTAGGATAAAATGAAAATATGGAATGAAAAATATACGAAAAGTTACAGGGGAAGAATGGAGTATGAACTTTGAATCATTGCTCGTACAACACCACATTCTGCTTCTTCTCATCCGCTTGATATGAACTAATAAATTATTACGCACATTTTCACTAGCTACACACCTAATTTCGACCAGCTACAGTAAATTACGTCCCACACGATTACCTGTTGTTCTGGAGATATACTCATGCTCCCTTTGCTTCTTACAGCTGAGCAGGAGTGATGTACCAATCTACACACATAAAAGAAGTGCGACCCTGCTTTGGGCAAGAATTTTAGACTTTTTTCCTTCTAGTAGACGATCTCGATGTACAAAAAGCGTTGTAAAGTTACAAGAACAAGGGCAGATTTTTTGACAGCAAAACACGTTTTGTGGGCCCTTGATACCAAAAAAGTGAATTTTTATGTGTGGTGAAAGTGAATTATTCTGGGGTGTTACCTAGCCAGCACTGGGGAGATAACTGATCACGGAGCCTATGCACTCGAGTTCAAATCCAAGCTTAGGCAAGTGTTTTACAGGTTGCACTCTGTTATATTTCTTAGCACTACTAGTTGGTTCGTAAGTATTGGGTCGCTAAGGCCAGACGTCTCGACACCAGATACAAGATTTAAGTGTACGTGTACGTCTAGTTCATTAAAATCAGCTGGGAAAGGACCTTACAAAAATATCAGTTTTCCTCTCTCAGATCTTTTTTTGCTCACAGAACCCAGGAAGGACATGCATTGAATTAAGAAGCCGAGAAAATATGTTACAGCCCGTGAAAACGTGACGTGGATAATATTAACCTAGAACGCCCGTTTTACGATTGTAGTCCCCTCTATTTCTGTCATATTCCTCTCTGGGATATTACGTTCGCCTTCCATGAACAGCTGTTCATGCTTGTTTGTTCGCGTGCAAGCCGGAAGAAAAACAATCATGGCAGGCGGTCAGGAGGGCCACTCGCAAGGCCAGGAGCAGCCGCCCACGCAACAGTCCTCCCTTGCCGCCTCGCGCTCGCAGAGCGACAACGAATTAACTGGGCACACAACCATGCTTGTATTGAACGCAGTCCCACAAAACAGCCAGAAATGGTTCGAAAGCCTTATGTATTTCATCAACACTAACATTCCCCACACAGAATATTTCTTTTAATTCAAACTTAATAGGAACACGAAAACATCGAATTATCCAATCTTCAAATTATCTAACGTACATTTTTTAAAGAAAGCGTAAATGGATTATTTGTACTTAGTAATTACAACGTACTTGACGAACATGATGGTTAACAAAGTGTTATACAAGATGGAAACAATCAATTACTTAAAGGCGAAACGCGAATTAAGAAAATAATGTTTAAATCAATAACAGAAGAACAGAAGTTGTACAAATTCACCAACGACCCACAAAAGCCAATTTTTAAAGCAAATTTGTATTTTTTGGATATCGAAAATCTTGTATTTTAAAAACAGTCTAATCAATATCTTTGACGTTTTGTTGATTAAGAAACATCTTAATAATCAAAATAAGTTATTTTCCTTGAAAATAATAAAATCTGGTTTCGGGTCATCTGAAATAAGTCTACAGTCACACACATTTTGACGATTCATTTAAATTTCAAAAACAATTATTCATCAACATTTTATTTTATTTTTTCTAGTGTTCTTATCCAGCCATTAACCGTTTGTCCATTATGTTCTGATGGGACGCTTATTCGACCATACACTAGACACTAACACCCTTGCGGACACCTCTGATCTGGAGTCAGCAGAACGCAAGGCCCTCCGCGACAACACATTCATGAGAGACACGGGGCAAACAGCCATGTCCAAGGTGGGACACGAACCAGCGACCCTTCGGACCGAAGCCCTGAGTCTGTAAAAGCTCTTAGTCACCTCGACCATTCAGGTCGGAATTCATAATAAATTTTAACTTTAATACTACTTAATAGTTCAATATCTGACAATATCAAAATGCAAATAATCATTCCTGAAATAAGATGAAATGAAGTTTAAGTGAAAGAGTGATTGCCATCCTTAAATTCATGTATCCATTATAGACAAAAACGTATCACCTTAACAAATAACACGTATTATATACAATGTATCATGCATCTTCACCTCATTATAACAACAGACTAGGTTTAAAAATAGAAAGTGATGAACGTACTAAATTAGGGCGGACAACGGGCTATCTCGGAAGCGCTTCTACCTCATTCATCCCCAACGTCCCCCACCTTTCCCCAAGCGAATCCCATCCTCTCGAAGCCCCTTCCGCTGGCGGGGCATCCGGACGCAGTGCCGGCGGCGGGGGCGGGGGCGGGCGCGCACGCGTGAATCGGCCGGAACCCCCCCCGCCCCTGCGCGTACGCGCGCGCCCGTGCGCGCCCACGCGCATTCCGCCTGCGCGCGTGTGCACGCGTGCGTGCGTGCGTCCGTCCGTCCGTCCGTCCGTCTGTCCCTGTCCGTCCGCGCGTCCCCGGCGCGACGTGACGACGGCGGCGGTAGAGGAGGATGGTGGGTGGAAGGGGCGGCAGGATTTTATTCAGCCACAGACGGTTTTGGATTGCGGAATTGCATATTAATACACGCCGACGGAAGGAGCAGACTGGCCTGCGACGGCAACCGCCCTGCGCCTGAATTGTAATCCCGAAATTTTGCCTGCGTCGTGTAATTGTGCGGTGAGGGAAAGCTATGTATCTCGTATAAATATATCTAAATCTTCATTAACCACTAGGGAGAAGATTTTTATGCCCTAAATATCAGGAAATATGCGTTGAAAAATATGCATTTAAGACCTCAAAATGCAATAATACAGAATAAAAACTAACAATATTTCGTTTCCTATATAATTTTTCTTGATGAAATTCAGGAGAACCGTGCTTCGAATGCAAATACATATTTTTGTGCAAATGCAATATAATCTACCTTATTTCGCAAGAGAAATAATTGAAGTAAATGTTCACTTTAGTGAAGGACATTGTGTATCTTGTTGCATTTCTTCTGCCTGGTTTAAAAAATGTTACATCAACAAAACTCCTACATTTGCACAAGTATTTTGTCATTTATAGAAGAGAAAAACAATGCAAACGGTGACAAGCTCTTTCTTATCAATGAACACTCGCGAATAAATATAAAAAACTGAAACGTTTTAGAGATAACTCCATATTTTCACGAAATACGCAAAATATGCGCTTATAATTACAGGAATATGCCCCTATAGGAAAAATCAATCAAATATGCACAAATGTGCACTAACAAATTAATTCTAACCAAATGTCAAGAAATTTCACATAGCTATGCCCTGAAGAAACCGACAAAAATATGCAAAATCATAGAAATCGGTTCCCTATTAATCACTAATAATTGATGCTATATAACTGCCAATTCCGGAGCCAATTCTGTGAACTTGGGTGACAAAGTGGCAACAGTAAATAGCACAAGTCGAAATCGATGTCAAATTCACATCACAACCGATCCTAAGTAGTGGTTCATTTTTGTGTTCAACCTTTAAACCTTCAAGCAAAAAATTACAGTATATCAATTAAATAATAACATGTAATAAACACAAAAACCTTCTATTGATAATTAAAATCTTAGTATATACAATACTGGTGAGGTGTTGCTGGTATTTGAATAGGCCTTGAATTGAGACATGTCTTTCCCAAAATTTTTATTAGCGGGAAGTTTCTGATAGGTTAATCATCAGGTCTGCCATCTAGAAGACAGAATTTAACTCCCAATGGTAAATATGAAATGATGGCTGAGCCATCGAAAGTTTATTCCATAAATAAAAATGTTGATACAAACTGCACATTTTAATTCTGCATATCATGCGTGTATCAACATGTATATCGAATGAATATTGTACATAATTAATAATCGCATGAAATCCATTTGTTACACATATTTTTAAACACTTGAAACAACAGAAAATGGCACTGATATTGAGCCCCTGTTCACAACGCTGCGATGTTTGTGAAAACGCTGCGTAATTTGTAACTTCTTCAATCACTCATATGTTCGTTCTAAGAACACGTGCACTCGGCCATGCGTTTCGTCATTCATTCACCCATTTGTTCATTTTTTCCAAAGCCATTTTTCATCAATGTTCCTGGATGGGTGACCGTCTGGAAAATCCGAGGATCCAACGGCGCCGAACCTCTGCCGAAGGGATAAAGTCAATAACTGACTACGACTGACGATGCTGACTAACTTAACGGACGATTACTTCACGTTCGATGCCAGCAAATGGTGAAGAGCACTTCGTTACGAAAATTCATTCCGGTATTGATCGATTCATTGATTGATTCATTCATTCATTGGTTCTGTCGAGCACATCCCCTCGGGGCCGCGGAGTGGCAGTGGCGACATGGGGCCGCGCGCACGCGCCCTGGCACGCGAGGACGCAGCGGCGGCGGCGACATTGCAGACGCGCGCGTGCAGACGGCGCGCGGTGACTCACGGCGGCCGTGACGTCAGCGGCGCCGTGACCCCGGGGGTCGCGGGATGAGCGACGAGCCCGCCATTCAAACAGGCGCTCCGCCGGCGCCGCCGACGCCCCGCTCTCGCGCCTTCGGCCTACTGATGCGACATCGACTACAGGACATCGATACTGCCAGACATCGGTTCAGAATTAAAACATCAATGCTAATACTACATCGCGAGAGAACCATCGATGTTTTTAAACATCAACGTTTTAAACCGTCTATAGTAAGCTCTAGGATTAAATTCACCCGCAACGAAATTGAAATTTACAGTGGTCGTGTATATTAATTTGTAATTAAAATTTAACCGAAATAAAGTTATAAAACACATCTCTATGGGAAATACGACCAAAGATGAAAGACGTACCAGGACATCAGGATCAACTCGGGCGAACTGCTGCTCGTTGAAGGTAGTAGTACCCATCAGTTGTTATTTCATATTTTAACTTTTACAATATTTTGAATATGGTTCTTTTCCATCCATATTTTTCTACTTTTACAAAATACCGTAACATAAAAACATCAAGTACAAAACGTTGATGTTAAAAAAACATCGGCTTCAATACATTTCAAGATCTAAGGGTACGGTCACACTGCAACCCAAATATCGGTCGCCCGCTACCGGACGACTGCGAGCGAAAACATTCTACTTATTTCATTCGAAAAGCAACCGAATGTTGCTCCTGAAATCGACCGAATATCTTCGTCCGATTGCAGATATTTCAGGATGCAGCCGTCGGAAGAGATCGTTAGAGTGCACTATGACCATTTTCGTATACCAAGTGTTTGAACTACATGTCATCATTGCGGAAGCAAACGTTCGATGTCGGCCGACCGACACTTCGGCCAAATTCGGCTCCACTGTACTGCCACCTTAGGCTGCTGAGTTCACACGATGTGTCTTTTCGGTTTAAAATTGAAATCATGAAGTTCAAAGACTTACCGCATATGCGCTTCAGTGTCTACGCCGATCCTCCTTGCCGTTCAATGGATAACATGACAAGGGAAAGTTTTGTATTCCCCATACTGACAATCGGAGCCCTCGCGGATAGCTCATTGGTCAGCGTGTTCGCTTTCCATGACGCGATCCCGGGTTCGATTCCCAGTCGGGCAAGATGATAGTGTGCGTTGTCGTTGCAGAGTGACGATCATGAAACTCACTTCTCAGGTTGAGAAGACTAGAAAACGGCGCAGGGATGTCTACATGCTATCCACGCGTACCCCGTAACTGATGGCCGCAAGACCGGGACGCCGCTGGTAGGCCCAGGCTTCCTCAGAGGCTATTGCGCCAAAGTACATACACACATACATATTGACGAGAGAACAATAGTAGATAAGCAGATAAAATAAGTGAATGTTTAACGAATCTAGAAATGAGGGACGAACATTTCATTTGAATTGTAAATCTATAGTATATTTTTTTCCCAAAGCAGCCACATAATTCAATACGATTCACTTTGAAATATGTAACCTCAGTCTCCAGCAGTCATCAATAAACTACAAGTTATTCTCATTTCTGGAAATGGTATTTTCTGGAAAGGGTATAGAGTAAAGACTGTTGAAGACTCCACAAGAGTTCGGAAAATACTAAATAAGGCTCCAATAGCATTAGAAATGCATGCTCATTGTTTCGAAAGGTGCACACTATGGGTTCTTTGGAGTAAACGCACGAGATTCCAGTCTCCAGCGGGAAATTTATTGAGCTTTCGGAAGCAAGACGCAAGTCCGCGATGTATGTGCTATGTGCATGTGTCACGCGCATGCGCAAAATAGAATGAAAAGACTCATCGTGTGGACGAAGCTTCAGAATTACCACCAATGCCTTCTGGTTTGTCACTAAAGCTCAACTCAATACAGAATTGAATATCAAATCCGTATAGAATCATATCTCTCTAACCTCTAACATTTTCTCCCTCCCTGAAATCTCCACACCTAAGTATTCAAAACTCTGTCAAAATCTGACTACCTGTACCCACATTAAAATCAAAATAACCCTTCGTGTATTCCTTGAAACATTTGCCGAATGTGATGTGTCTAACGGACATTTTCTGACCAACTATTAGATGTGTTTAACCGACTTTCAAAATTGATTTAGTTTTAAGAAAAGTGATTGATTAGCTAGAAACGACAAAATGTATATGTAGAGTAAACCTAGTGATCTACGAACTACTACAAGTCAACAAAGAACCGTCACCATTTTCAATATCAGCGTGTCCGTCATCATCGTCTTCGACATCATCAACGTTGCCGCTTGTGCTGCTACAGTCGGGGTCGTCGACTTGATTGGCGTGACCATCGCCATCTACTTACAAATACCAAGATGCACAATACAAATACCAAGATGCAAATACTTTCCCGAATTTCCCAAAACCTGACTATTCCCTAATCGACGAATAAGCCATTGACTACCCCCAAGTTTTTCCCCCAACACGCCCGATACACTGAGCTCTGCATATCAAAATAAAGAGGATGTTTCCCGCTCGCTTCAGATCAGCACACACTTCCAATTGCACTCACTTCCTGTGCAGCTGCACAGTTGACAGGTTGAGGCTTATCGCCCCGGCGGGCTCACCGTCTACCCAATCCAGGCGAGGAAAGACATAGATTACGCAGAAGTCTACTGCCGGAACTCTTGAAGTAAAAAGAATCATTTGGAGTTTTCTTCTGTGTGTGCGTGTGTGTGTGTGTGGTCTGGTTCGAATCTTGATTATATACTGTGCTGCTTAGTTATGAAAGTGAATAAAATACTACGTTTATAGTCACTGTCATCAATGAAAAAGGACTTGACTTCCCTGAATAGTAAAAATGCCTAAACTAATGCTTTTGTGATTAGTTGTAGTTGACAGAAACACAGCTTCATGCCAAATGATTTTTAAATGCCTGATTCAATAATTTTCAATGTATTATACGTGCCTAAAACGTCACTTTTCGTGTCTAATAGGGTCTAATTTCATACTTTTGTTAGGTTTCTAAATCATAACTTTTTTGTGCCTAAAATTCCGAGGTCTAGTCATGACACAAAAAATATTACGCATAACCACTTCATTAGTAGTGAATTACGCAACTAGTTCATAATATTGAACTTGATTGCATGAGCACGTTTTGAAAACGAGCGACGTTAGGAACGAGTTTTGAAATTTGAACGAATACAATAAAGCAACAATATAATCGAGTTGCAAATGTTATTTTTTGTATAAAAATATTATAAATTTTAAGATAATCAATATTAAATGTTGGAAGCAACTTTGTTGAGACGTCGCGGGTGTTTAACATCAGTGCGAAAAACGGTAGCCGGCTGTTGGGTTTACAAATACCACCTCGATTCTCTCGCTACAATTGGCTGAATGTATGACGACGCAATTTTGCGTGTCATAAACGGCAAATACGTCATAATCTGTGCCACAAGATTTCATTTAATGAACTATTTCGTTTATAATATTGGGACAAAAAATTGTACATGCATTGCAGAAATAACAATCAATAAATTTCACTAGGGAGAGTACTTACACGATTTTCATTCATAATACTGCTCTACTTCACACACTGAAAAAGCTGTTGAATGAAACTTATGTACCGATCGATAAATGTAAGGTCATTATGATTCTTTGGCCTACAAATAGTTTACCCTTTCATTCTCGGAAGCACATATCGAGTACCGATAACAATGTGATAAACCTCAATGCTTGCATTCTAGAGTCAAGGACATTGTAATTCCACTGAGATAAAGACTCTTCACATGGGGAGAATATGATGTATCATTAGTTTCTTACACATGTTCTATCACTACAATTACGAAGGAGTGTCACGTTTTTAATGTTAGCCCCAACAGAAACATTGAACCTGTCATATGAAGAACAACATCAGTTCAGAACGGGTTAAAAAGTAACCACATAAAATACTTATAGTGACTGATCATTAACAAAATGGAAGGGAAAAGTACAAACTTCTAGCATTAGTTTATTTACATTTAATCGGACTATTACTATGCAGGCAATGCTACTAACACTTGTAATAGTTACACAAACTGCTATAAACTCAAACATTGGCAATTAAAACAATCAATAAAGAGAATAAAAAATCTCGATTTATATTGTTAGTCAAGAGCTGGCCTAGTAGTGAATTTCATAACAATGATTACAGTGAAATGGAGAGTAAAAATGTTCATTCATCAATAACCACTACTATATTTACACACTGCACACTCTAAAGTACACGGGAAAGCTCATTCCTGCTTTGAGGGAAGTGGTCTTGTTTCGAGTCATTTAACCAATGCTTCATTCTCAACAAAGATCGCAATACGATGAAGGATAATAAACATGGACAATGACAGTTCAAGTGATGTTTCGGAAGATGAAGAGAATGAAAGAAAAGAAAAAAACAAGAAAAGAAGAGTAAAGTGGGAAAGGGATGAATTCTAAATAAACATGAACCATGTATGACGTTTTGTATCTTTCTGGCCTTCGTACCGAATTTAAACCGAGATGCATAGATGAGTGAAATAATGACTAATGATGATGACGTTCGAGTGAAGAATCATATGCGTAATAGAAATGACAAGCAATGGAACGAGGAAAATATTGAAGAAACCTTCCACGAACCCCTTTTGTCCACATTTTCCAGACGAAATTGCTGGGATTGGATAGCTGTAAAAAAAGTAGACGACAGAAATCCAATTCATGGGCTCGTATGATGATAACGACAGCGAGCAATAGAATGCAACGTTATATATTTATTTTATTTAAACGAACTGCATGGAGGACAATTTCCCAAAGAAATAGCTCTAATTATGTGCGGATCCAAACGGGGCTTAACGAATGGCCTTTTACATAACAAAGCTTCACTTGTTATTGCAAATTATCCTTGATAATAAACAAAACACGTAATTCTATTTAATATTTTTTGAACATCTGCCCTCTTCGCCATCCTCTTCGATCCGCTACTACCCTCAGCCAAAGAAAGCGAAGTCACCGAATCAATCGGACGATTCTTCCTACATTAAAACGTAGTACCAGTGATCGAAATATATCAGTGACTCATCGCATGGTCAACGGAACACCTACCAGAATGTAGGCATCATTCAGTCGCCCCACTTCAAAAACACATCGTGTCCGGCTATGGCGTGCTGGCCTTCTACAGTAGTCGAGCCAGTGCCAGTGAAAGTGTTGGCATAGAAGGAAGAAACGTGCGCCCATGACGGACGATCACTCACCACTTCGGAGTAGAAACTGGTGGTCCTGGAGAAAATTGCATCTCGCATGAGCTACGAAAGGTATGACAAACGGGGCAAATCCTCTCGAATATTTTCCTGAGACACAAGAAAGGGAAAAGGAAAATATTTATTTAAAAATTTCAGCCTCCTCACAACTTGAAAAAAAAATCAACTTGTGTTTCCTTAGTATTGAAGACAATCCAGGATTAACTCTCGGTCATTTATATTTCTTTTTTACATCTTTATTCCAATGCGACGTTTCGGGAAGATATGAATTCCCTTGGTCAGACAAACTTAGTAGAATCATTTATACATAGAAAATACAAAAAACCAAACAAATAAGTAAATGATAACAAATGTATTTCTTCCAGTGTAATCTTTATAATTCGGCAAATCATTTGAGACTATCATATCAAATGTAAAAAAACATTATGAAAAAAATTCTTCTATACACAATCGTAGGATTTAATAAATCTCGATTCACCTTGAGTTGAATAGGAAGCTGAAATTCGTGCACGTACTGATTACCAGGTACAATCGGCTGTTCTACCAAATAGTAAGAATATCGGTAAAAAAAAACAACTGGAAACGAGGTCTTCCCGACTATGTAAATAATGTTCTTCACTTAAATTTACTCATGAACACATCGTTGGAATCTCTTTCCTAAGAAAAACTAGTCGGTATAATATACTTTAAATCCATCTATAATGAACAAAACGTTTTACCACGCTACTTGGAATTATTTGCGCACGATCAAAAATATTTCATTCCATATGACTATTCGTCCACCAAGAGCCACAACACACATGAATGGTGAAATGATAAAATATTATTTGGAAATCCGTTCATTAATAGCAGTAATCAGTGTACAATTATGTGCCTTTCAAAATTCTTAGTAGCTAGATTCTTTTGAAACACAAGTTCATTATGTTCTGTTTTTCTACCTGATCCACTGTTACTAGTAACACAATTAAGACCTTCTTATCTACAGAGGAACACATGGCGACGAGGTACTACATGCCTCACTCGACCCAGTCGAGATTCAATAGTAAGAAGTTGATTCGGTTCCGGGTCACTCTCAGCATCTGGCCGCAATGAAATGACTACCTAAACGGCAATGACCTAAGACCCCACAAGAAAGACTTCATTTTATTGTAGATTGTTCGTGTACAGCAAACGTAGAAACCGTTGTTCCTATTCGCATGGTTGAAATGATATTTTCCTGGGTCCATTTCTGAGAGAAGCTTTCTACAAAGTTATACAAAATATGGCAATAATCACCTTATAAAAATGGAGTAAATGATATTAAATTGACAACACGAATGATATTGATTGAAATATTTTACACAATTATGGTATCAACACAGATTTTTAGTGAAATTTTCATTTCACATCTCCACCAAATTGACACATTTTGAACGGAATATGAACATACCAATTTTGAACGGAAGTGAACAACTGTTTTTTTTCTAAACACGCCAAATTATTTATGACTTTCGCAAACACAATAAGTACTAAATTTAGCACCGGATATTCACACATAAAAAGGCACATTCTCATGACGTCACCACTCAATTTCAGACCTCCGACAGCTGTTCTGTTGGTTAAGGCCGCAACAGTTCATTTTGGCGATTTGTCAAATCCTAAGGTGACGAAGTCGCCCAATGACGGCATCTGAAAGGCATACGACGGGGAATAATGCAATGCGCAATCCGACTATTACAGCAAAGAATCGGTAGGGAAGAGACTGCGGTTCGAGACGTCAGAACGGAAAGAACGACGGCGAATATACCACAACGAATACGGGCGCA
This sequence comes from Teleogryllus oceanicus, assembly GCA_964035755.1. Taxonomy (NCBI): domain Eukaryota; kingdom Metazoa; phylum Arthropoda; class Insecta; order Orthoptera; family Gryllidae; genus Teleogryllus; species Teleogryllus oceanicus. Next base: position 241,691,601 of record CAXIVR010000001.1, read on the forward strand.
AAAATTATGAACCACATCAAAGTGTAACGACTTTAAATTTGCATTCATTTTCTCGTACCTTCCCCTGAAACATACAGTACAAGATTTTAATGGCTCCTGTAAACGTAAAGAAAGGAGGATGGGGCGCATAAAATGTATCAAAAACTCACAAAGTATGTATGGTGATGGTGATGAGGGAATGCGCGATAACCACCTATTAAAGGACTCCCAAACTATGTGATGTTCACCTACGTTCAGTTGAAAACCAACACAGAAGGCCGCAAACGTAGCGATAGCGGTCCACAATTGATACTTCACTATCCATAATACGCCTGAAAAAAAAGTGTAATTTACGCCCGCCCACCCACACCGCGCATTTCCAACTAGGCGCCTGTGAGCACCGATTTGAACGCGTCTCAAACCGAGACACGCGCGCGGCGAACGCAACGAGGATCCACAAACCATGCAATGAACCACATTACGAGCGGGTGCCCGATAACGCGGCTCGTAAAAAACCGCCTAATTTATGTGACGTCAGCGCCCAATTTCCGACCCGGCGCAGAGCGGCGCGGCTCCGCTGCGACGGAGAGACGGCGACGACGGCGACGGCGGAGGCGGCGGCAGCGTCTCGAAAGGCGGAGAGAGCAAGGCCAGCATCCGGCGGGCGGGCGGGCGCGGCGGGCGAGGCGGGGCGGGCGGCGGGCGGGTGCGCGTGGCGGCGGTGGCGCGGCACGCGGCGGCCGCCGGAGACGGCGAAGGCACGCGGCGGGGCGTGGAACCTCGCGGCTGGGCGCCCGCGCCGCGCCGCCCCGCGCCGCGCCGCGCGCGCCGTGTGTCGTGCCGCACCGCGCCCCGCCCCACCCCGCCCCTCCTCTCTGCCCCTGCCCACCCCGCCCCTCCGCGCCGCGCCGCGCCGGGACCCGCCGCGCCACGCCGCACGCCGTCGCGGACGCGGGTTTGCCGCTGCCGAATTTTCGCACTCCTCGACCGCGTCCCCTCGTTCGTAATAGTGTCTTCATCGGGAGCCCATTCATTTTTTTTGACTGGTTCATTCTTGATTTCGGGCGCATCAACTGCTAAGGTCGTCGGTCCAGTAAGGGTAGTGCATGCTTTCCTCAAGAGACGGCGACGATCTTTCACCGATGAATAGAGATCCGGCGCCGACCCACTGACGGCTAACGGGGTTTCCCCAAGCAGGTATCTCCCACTAGTGAGGTACCGCCCTAACCGGGACAAGCTGTAAGCTCCCGACTGGTCTCTCGGCATGTGTGTAGTTTAGTGCATGTAAGTATATGTGTATAAGTAACGGGTGAGGATAGGTCAAGGAAGAGGAAGGAAAGATAGCGCGCGGTCCGTAGCCCGTTTGGAAGGGTATTGCTCCGGCATTCGCCTGGTAGTGATAGGAGAAACCACGGAAAACTACCGATCAGAACAGCCTCCTCTGGAATTCTCCAGGCAGCGGCCGTCGGGACTCGAGCCCTTGGGCCTCCCGCTCAGATGATGCCCTGAGTCACCTCTACCGGTCATTCAGTGCAAAAATCACGTGCCTGAGAATCATGCATTTACGGAGAAGGGAATGAAGTTTCCTAAGTTTGAGAGGCTGTTTTGAGATTCCCCTCAGTCCTTCCTAGGGCTTCTTGATCTAGAAAGAAGTTAACCACCTTACGAAAGAATCGCAATTTCACTCATTAATATTCCTTTTTTTTTTCCTTTTCCAAACACGTGCCAGCAATGACGATTTCTACAAGTTCGTTAATCCTGTGCAGGTTCGTTAATCCCGTGAAGGGGAAAGTTGATCGGTTAAGTACGGGAAGTGGTAAACCTTGGTGTATGTTTCAATGGACGTATTCGGGGTTCGGTTAAGCATGGAACACGCGCGGGTAAATATGTATCCAGAATGTGTACGGTAGGATGTAGGATTGAAATAAATGCAATTACTCTATTTAATTTATCTTTTGTTGTTATCTTTAGGTTTTGGAACAGCATTTACCAACAATTAAGGTTTTGAGAATCAGTCGCGAAAGAGTCTTACCTTGCACCACACACTACCTCTGCTGTCGTTTCGCTAGTGTCTAATTATACGCCCGGCTCAACGTCTCGTTTATGTCTTCATCGGCGGATTTAAATGGTTGAACTATTAGCTGCTTTAACCATGTGCTCAAGAGCCTCAGAAAGGTGGAGGAAGCACTGATTCCTTTTGGTAATTTCGAGAACTACTATATTTATCTTCCCTAAGGGAATATTTAGCCAATTGGAGAATGTTCGCATGAAACCGGTGTGTGTAGTTAGATGCAAGAAAATCACACTTCGAACTTATTGAAAGAAATACTACTTATCTGAATTATTCTTTGATTGAGAGACAGTGTATTTCGAATTTACATGCAAGCTCAGTGAAAGTGAACAGCGTTTTTTTTATATTCGGCGATTGAGGGCTGTCCATGTAGTCTCGATGTTAATGACCTCACCATTTCTCAGGTACTTTTTCACCTGTCTCTATCGCTCACATGGAAACAATTCATATTAATATTCTCACATGCTCTGATCCATATGTCATACATTCCAGCACTAATCAATAGAAACTCGTCCTGTTGTGTTTTCTCTGTGAAGGGGTTCTCGAAACATTTATCAACAATTAAACATCAGAGACGTATTTGCATGAGTGCTGCTAGAGCTCTGCTGCCCAATATTGCGACTTCTCATCATCTCTCGCAAATAATATCTTTACCGGGAATGTGGATGTTCGACGCAATACGCACGTGCTCGCTGATCTTCGAAAGATAGAGAAGAATCTGATGTTTTTCTTCGGACACTACGAGATTCTTCATCCTGTGAAGTTTTATTAAGCCGAAGAATTAACTTGTAGCCAACAACGACGTCTTTTAAATGCTGTGCAATTTTATTCCCGCGTCCCTCGTTTATAGTGTCTCTATTGGCGGGATTGTATGAACGAGTCATTATTTTAAAAAATCATATTCTCGAGAACCACCCAATCAAAGAAAGGGAAAGATTTTTTCAGTTACGATGACAAAGAAAATCCGTAATTATCCTGGTGATCCATTTCTAATTATAAATGAGCCAGAAAATTTCTTTCAAATTCAAATGTTTTCCTCACCACTCTCTTCTGATATCGGAGAAACATTCACAACTATTCGACTTAAAAAATTGTTTGTGTGCTGCCCAGTACCACACGTACTAAGCTATACGAGTTTTCGCAGACCCCCTTTATGTCATAAAAGAATTGGAGGAAGGCGCAATTATCTGAAGTAAGCACGTACAGGTGAATCGTGAAAAGCGGGAAACTTAGCCAGGAATGAACAGCATAATAAAAAATTATTTGGGTGAACAAACTATTTGCGGCGGCGATGGTGTAACGGTTAGCGTATCGGACTGTTATACACAAGTTCGCGGGTTCGAACCCGATCGAAGCCGTGGATTTTAAGGGCGAAAAAATCCTTCGTACGCCTTCTTTCGGAGAGGAAGTAAAGCCTGCTGTCCCATGTAAAAGATTTACTGCATTAAAAGATCCTCAAGCCTAAACGAAGCCTCTGAGCTAAATTCAAATCGCCTGTTTCGCTCAAGTAATAGTTCGTCGCCCAAGTTCTCCCATGGTGGGTGAAAAAAGCGTAGCAAAATTTGCGTGGTCAGACGGAAGAGCAGGTCTCATGGCGTGAGTCTCGCCACGTAAAATAAGGCAAATTCAATTCAATTAATCGCCACAAGTATATTCTCGAAAACAACAGGAAAAGGAAGAAAGGAGTGATGTTTCCTTCTCCTGTTTCGAGAACTTTCTTCATCTGTACTAACATTTCATCCGTTCTGAGAGCTTAATCTAGACAGGAATGATCCATCTACCAAAATAAACGCGTACGCGAAAAACAAACAAGGAAGTGCACTGAGCTATTCTCCTCCTCTCGATTTTTAAGTCTTTTTTTCTACTCTATCATTAGGGCGTGGAGAACCCGTATACAACCCATGTACCCGCGAATCAATGAACGTCTTAGTGACCCGGATTGACGTATCATTGAACGCAATAAACACGTATTCTAGAAACATAGATAGGGAGTTCGGGCAATACTGCTTTTTCGTCATTTAGAGTTGAGTTCCTTCTTTCACTCTTACATCTTTTATCTGAAGTAGAATAATCAGGACGCGCACTGCAATGCAACGAAAGAAAGTAATTTTGCAGATCACAAAAAGAAGTACTGCATCTCATTCTCTGCTTCCTCATAACACCAAGTTCGGAAAGACCTATTAACTTTTCGCAATAATTCTCCAACTATGAAATTCAATGTGCGTTTTTTAAAGATAGGATACATAAAACAACCTTAAACTATAATAAGCACGTGCCCCATAACGAAAGGAAAATGAAAAGGCTAACATATTGTTTCCTTCTTCAAGTTCTGATATTCAAGGCTTCGTTTTCTGAACACTTCATCTAATCTCGTGGTGTTGATAATAGTCCAAACTATATTTTCCCCGTCATATTCAGATTGATATATGAAGATTTCGGGAGGTTTAAAAATAGTTTGTTTAGCTTGATAAACAAGTGTGAAGACTTCAAACTAGAATGCGTACCAACAACCGACTCACATTACACAGTGAACGTAGAAAAGAGCAGCGGCCTTCCCCAACACAGGCACAAAACTGGACAAACTAGAAGATTTCAATGAAAGGTGTTAGGTGACTACACTTACCCTCTACTTAATCATATGTTCATTTCTGTTATTTTACGAGCTATGTTTATTTCCTGATCAAACGGTACTTTCACTTACTTGTTTTTGTTTTGTTTGGCGAAGGCTTCGTAACTCAGGCCTCATCCGGTGAAGGTATTTAACTTGTTGAAACACGTTTTAAAATCGAAATACTTAATGTGTTGCTACTACGCATTTAGAAAGAATAAAATGGTTGCAGAGACATGAACCGATTCTCGTAAATACCTCTCAATATAAAACTCAGACATGTCTATTTAAACAAAGAAGGCTATCCTTTATTATAATACGTTTATCATGCATTGCAATTACTTTCTTCCACTCTTTTCTTTCTTTTGTTACCTTCCGTTCTTCTATTTCTTTCTTTCCTTTCTTTTGGGTTCAGGAGCGCTTGAATTGCTCATGTCATTTAGGTCCAAGAGTGATGCTCTAATGAATAGATAAAAGGGATAATGATGACGGTGATGATGGTGAGACGAATGACGTTGGATCGATGCAATCAGACGCAGGGGAAGCGGGAAAACGCAGACCAAACCCGCCGAAATCGTGCATTGTCCCCAAATTTCACGAAGTGGATTGGCAGGTGATTGAACCCGGGCCACAGCGGTAGACGGTGCACGCGCTAGCCATTACGTTACGTCCCTCTACGCTCACGCAATAACGACGTGCTCATTAATAAATTGTATAGTTGTCTGTCTTCACCTCTTTCTAAGGAGATTACATGAAATGACACGCGACACTTGCAATTAAATACGGTCTACATGGTGCTTACGTGAGAAGATTGCTTGTAAGATTGCATGTTGCGTACGTTCGCAGGTCTGAGCGGAAACGGCAGTGGCGACGGCGGCGGCGGCGGCACGTGGCAGCGTGGGAATGCGGCGGGCGAGAGGATGGAGCCGTTTGTGCTTGTGTGTTGCGTGGACATAGCAGCAACCAATTGCAGAAATTTGTTTAAAAAATTTAAAATTTCAAAAACCTTCTCACATACAACTGTAAATGCCTTGATTGGGCTCCTTTTTTCCTTACCTACAATTGATCACAACTTTTGTTTATGAGATCTCATCACAGGTGTGCGTAAAGAGGGGACCGTGCCTCCCCTGAAAACTTCGAAAGGGGCCCTATATAATCAATATGACAGTTCTATATAATATAAACATCAATAAATCTCACTGTGAGGTTCTAGGGATCGATTCCCTATAGTGGCATATTTTCGACAAGAAAGAGGGAAGTAGTTCGAACTCTGAAGAATTCTAGCGGAACATAAACTGATCGGCAGTTTTCCATGGTTTCTCGGGACCAAGGGAATGCCGGAGTAGTTCCTAACGAAAGGGCCATGAACCGTACACGAACTTCCTTCCCTTATTCTTGTCCTTTCCTCTTCCTCTTACACATACCCTTACACTTATATGCACCATATTACAACACACATCGGGAGAGCAGTCGGAAGAGAATGTTTCTTTTGGGACGGTACCTCGCTGGAAATCTCGAGGAGGAAAATTCAGGCAAACCGATGTGCAGATCGGTGCCATATCGCACGTTCTACACCGCCCCATCCCTAAATACAACATGCACTACACTTACGTGGCTAATGACCACAACAGTTGACGCACCCGGAAACAGGAAATAACGAACGAACCAAGGAAGCCGCATGAACTCACCCCTGCTTGCGCGCCGTCCGTGTAACGCGTGCACGGGGCGCGCGCACGTGTGGTGGGGGCCGTCGTGCCGTGGCGGAATTTTCTCGAGGGGGGAAAACCCGGCAAGCCTACGAGCAGATCGGTGCCAGATCGCACGTTGTAGCCCGCCCCCTTCCCAGATCTAACATACACTACACTTAAGTGGCTAATGAAACAGCACCGGGAGCGGTAGCTCAGTGCATCAACTAATATCACTGCAGCGACTCTGACCAGGAGGCCCTAGGTACGAGTCCTTACGGCGGCAGGATTTTCCACACTAACTTTTCAGCTAGGTCGAATTCAGTCACTGTCTAGCGGCACTGATCCGAGGTTTCTCCGATGAACACCAGGCGAATGCCAGAGCAGTACTCTAACAAACGGACCGCGCGCGATCTTTCCTTCCTCTTTCTTGTCCTATCCTCTCCCCTTACACACACACTTACACTAACATGCACTACAATACTACATATTCCGGGAGACCGGTCGGGAGCGTAGAGCTTGTACTGGCTGGGACAGTGCACCGCTGGTGGGAGAGTCCTGGTTAGGGGGAAATCCCTTTAGCCGACGGTAGGTCGGCGCCGGATCTCGCAATCCAGCGGGAGAAGATCATTGCCATCTCCCGAGGTAAAACACGCACTTCACTTACGGGGCTAATGACCTAAGCTGTTAGTGCGCCCGGAATCACTACCCAACCAACTCATGACAGGGTCAACGGGCAGTTGACGTGCCCGTAAACGAAACAACGAACAAGCCAATCCCGACGCCTAAAGTCACCCTTGTTTGCACGCCGCCGGCGCAACGCGTGCGCGGAGCGCGTGCACACGGGGCAGGGGCGCGGGCGGGGGCCGCGACACGTGGCGGTGGGCTGCCCGGCGCGGAGCGGCGCAAGCGCAGGCGCAGGCGCAGGCGCGCGCGTGGAATGCGGCAGGTGATCGGATGTGGCCGACCCGCTCCTCCGGTGCCGTTAGGCGGTGCCTCGCAATGGACCTCGTAAATTTGTCTTCCTCCGCGCGGGTGCACGAATGCTTCGACCGCCTCCCGCACGCTTCGCAGAGGAAAAAAAGAGAGTTGCGAGAGGGGCACGAACCGAAATCTGTAGTTATCTCGAGAGCGAGCCGACTGAAGGATCGTACGTACTGACGGATTGAACTTTTTTTGTTTTGTTTTGAATACCGATACGTCGATACATCCAAGAACAGAAATCGATTTGGAGTGTATCTATCGTTGCGGACTCTATACTATACACTGATAATCGGTACACAGCTTTTCTTGTGAAATGCTCCACAATGTGGGAAAAGAAAAAGGTAAATCTGAGCAATGAAAAAAGTCTCTAGATTGAACAATGCTGGGGGGCAAGCATATTACCTACTGAAAGGAAAGCAATATTCCGAATATTAATTATGATGGTTCTTTGTTCTTGGAATGAGTTTTCATACACTTTTTTCATTACAATATGTTGATATGTTTACGATACTCCGCAAAAAATAAAATATGGATATTAATAAAATGATACATATACTGAAGGGAAAATACATGTAAAAACTGAGAAACAGGTAGGTTGTTGCCATTTTCAATCATTCAAGACCGAGCCACCCTAGACACGATGGAAATCGGTGTCCTGATGTGTGGAAATATCTGTGATGCGAATTTATTGTTGGCCAGTTTGTTACGGTAATTTTATTTCTATTTCTATTTTTGAACTGCCTGTGACAATGCATGACGTGTAATGATCCCAGAACTATTAAATTACAAGATCAATAACTTTTTAAAAATATCAGCGCTCCTTTTAATTTGCGGGTTGAAAGTCCGGGTCTAACTGACTTAGTAGCTAAGTAAGAAGACTCTCGAGAGAGAGATGATAATCAGCGACAATACCGTAAGTCGATCGCAAACTCTCGGAAGAGTAAACGTTCTCCGGCGATGTCACGAAAGTCGCCGCTAACAGTGGTTCCCGAGCGATAGTCGTTTGCTGTCACGCAAACCTTTTTAATCTTTGAATGAGATAATTTAATGGTCGACAGCCGCCTTCTAGAACCTCGGCGGGGGTCTCAGCATAGCTTTCTTGTCCTAATAAATGTCAGTGAACGGGTTATCTGTCGAAGTGTATGACCACCGGTTCCCCCAAAAGCTGGGTTTAGTGTAATCAACTACCCACCCAAGACAGGGATTCTACTATCTTCCCGGAAGTCAAGACTATGGGTAAATAACATGCGCGTAAGTAATATTAGTCCTGGTAGTTAAATTAGATTACACGACCAAAACAAGTAAATCAAAAGATTGACAACACAATCAGTTCATAACAAGGGTCTAAAAAATTAATTATCTAAATATAAAATTGATATTTTTTTAAAAATATTAGGTACTTTCCGGTGCAATGCGATTATCACGTTTCATCACAATATTTTGAAAAACCTCGTGATAATGTTTCAGGACATAATTTCCTACTTGAAACGTGTTTGTATGCACACGATTATTTTATATTCATTTGTAACTATGTTCGTAGGCAAAAAATAGTAAATAATATCAATCTCTTCATCGTTTTAAAACAATAAAGACCTTACTAGGTCATATCTCTATGGTTTCATAAATCTCTATCGCTCAATTGTCATATCTCTATCGCTCAATGGTTTCATAAATACAACAAAGAACACGATTATCGTATTTTTGTTCTCATATGGGAAATATATACATAAGACCGTGAAGTTATCTATTCTTTAGCTCATTCGGACGTGGCTTGGTGTTTTGGGTTAAACGTTTAATCGAATGGGACAATACTCATTACATTTCTAACTAACAACCCCCAAGCACACTTTTTAAACTTTATCTTTTCATTTTATTTATATTAACTTCAAACCCAAATTTTTAATTTAAAAAAAATGTTTTTCCAATACGAACCAACTTTCATTCAATATACGAAAACGTAAAAATAATTGACAATAAAAATCATCATTATTAGTGGTAGTAATAGTATTTTGTAGGTACAATAGGTTCGCTTTGCTCAAAATGGAGGTTGGTACAAATATGAAAAATAATAATAATAATAAATATAATAATTAATTTTACAATAACTTTTGGGGGAGTGAACTGTCCACGTGCATACCAAATTCGCACATTAGGAAAGTGGCGCCGCTACAAAACATTAAATCTAAACCAAAAAAAAAATCACAAAATAAATTTTCACTTTCAGATGCATGTCATGACCACACTTTAACAGGCCATTCCCCAGCGTGTACCTGCGGCGCACGGCGGAGGGTGCGCTTTGATGCGACCGCAGACGATGCGTGGCGCGGGGAGACCGCGTGGCGCCCGCGGCCCCTCGCCGCCAGTCGTAAAAGCAGTGCGGGCGTCGCGTTGCACGGCGATTCGCAACGACAACGCTCGGCCTCCGCCGCCGGCCACGCACGTGGCGTCGGGCCGGGTGCGTACGCATCGGCCGGGGACGGCGGGGTGGCGGCGCGGGTGGGAGAGGGCGCAAGGGGAGGGGGGCGCCCGTTCGCACGCGCGCGGCGAGACGGCCGGCGGACGCGGACACCCCATAACTGTCGCGAGATGAAATAGAGGTTACGTCCTGGCGACCTCGCCATTCAGGGGAAATAGCTATAAATGTCACCCTCGTAATTACGTGAGAATTTACACCCCGCGGCGGCGGCGGCGGAGGTGGCGGATGGTATAATGCACGCATGCTCGTGGATCAGGTGAGAGTGGCGCGCCGCGGGGCAACACGACGCTGAATGGCGCCGGCCCCGAGGGTGGAAGCGGGGACGGGCGGGGGAGGGCGGCGGAGCGCGGGTGGGTCGGGGGGTCTCAATCAGAGAGGGCGAGGTGAAGTGAGTAGTCGCCCTTAAACTCACGCACACCGCGACACTGCTCTAGTCGGTAACGCATTATAAGCACTCCTTTACGATGCTGATTCCGTTTGCTGTTCATTTATACGTGTAATTTACGCAGACAAATTGCAATTACACGAATCGCTAAAGAGTGAAATTCCTCGAAGGTGCGATTTTTTCACCACTCGTCTCTTTTCATACACCACGATGTACTATAGTGAAACTGACATCTAGAAACAATCAAATTAAAGCAACAATAGCGCGATTGTTTTCACAGCCTATCAGTTTCCCAGTATACACGATGCTCGGTACCTCGTGCCATGCGATTCGCGTTCTCGAAAGCAATCCTCAATAAGCGACGAGATGAGAAAGCTTATGTTCTTTGTTTCCTCTTTCTTTTCAAAAACATTATATGATCGTGATAAGTTGATTCAATGACCACTTTTGCATACACACTTTAATTATAACAGAAAAATATACCTGAATACGTTTTGATAGTGCGCATTCGAACAAAAAAATGGACATCGGGAAATGTGTACACTCACCGCCTGAGATAGCCCAATGGTCGAGTATTACGAACAGAGAACAGGCCTCCGCCAAACAGCACCTTACCTGCAACAATAAATAAATAGTTCATATGTGCTGCAAGAGTAATACACGGATAAAGAAACGTTAAGAATAATAATATCAAGAGAAAACTTTCGTGTGTGCGGTGATGGTAATATGTACGCATTGCTTTACCTTTTAACCCAAGATATACACATCGCGTGCTGTCATGTTTGTCGATATGCGATACGCTTTTGTAAAACAACGTTATTTAATCACCCACACCTCTTACTTTCTCTTACTTTTTTAACACCAAAGATACACAGAATGTGAATAATGATTGTAAAGTAATTATCCAAAAGAATCGATTTATGTACGAATTACATTCCGTGGTTCCTTAGAAAGGTAGTACTTCCAAGAAAATTCGAACAATCAAATATCAACATAGGAGACCAATGCATGCGAGAGAATATTTTATAGTAAATGTAACCACCTATCACTACTCTAGCTCTTCCGAGGTTTCGAGGAGCCACTGCTTATATGCTTGTGCTCTAGTCTTCTAGTTCATTTGGATTGTTCCGACTTAACAATACACGGGAGCGAATATGATTCCGATCAGAGTTGGATGAAGACTGCTGGCAACAGGAACGCGCCGAACGCAGCAACGGACACCAGACACAGTGGTGTACTTTGTGGTCCAGGTGAAGACAAACCCATCAACACACGCGAGCCGCACAATGGCCCTTCAATTATTATTCATAATAAACAGCGCGCGCAATTATAAAACTGCTCAAACACGCGTTCGTTTATCATTGAATAAAGATCGCGGGGGAATTCTTAATTAACGTTGCATGCCTGGCTCTTCACATATAAACGTTCCCGTTGCTCCTGAGGAATAGCATATACACGCATGACAGGATTTACTAGGTTGCATAAATACTCACTCAACAAAGAATCGTTCACTTCATCTAGTAATGTTCATCCCATTTTGGTCGTGTCATCGCCTAGTTTCTTTTGATATATTTAGCAAATGCTTTTATGTTTCAGTGTTGTGCTTCTAGACACTCCAATCGATGCCTTTCTATTCGTAAAGTTATGTACAGTTTAACTGTACTTTTTGTTAAATAAATAAAGAGAAAATTCGTGATATGTATTACATTATTTTCAGTACATGGAATAAAGAATAGGCAAAATTCTCCTCATTTATGCAATGTCTTTTTTCCCAATTTTCACTCTCAATATTGTACGTGTTTTTTTGTTGTTCTGGAAATCCACACACACTTTTGGAATGTGGCCATACCGCAACTTATGAAGTGGAGGAATTAACTTAAGAATGTTCATACTGTGGCCAATGTGGAAACCCCAAGCATTCCTGCCATTTTCATTATTTAGTCAATAGTTTCTCGCCAGAAAACGAGAAACTGGTGAATGTGTTATTAACCATCGTTTTAGAGTACACGATTATATTCCAAATCTTCAAAACATTTCCCATCGCATGTTTCTTCATTACAAAAAATATCTTGATATTATCTGCATGCTAACTCCTCTATTTGGAAAAAAATATTGATCTTCAATTCCTCCTCTCTCAAATACCAAACTGTTGGGAAAGTAGCAAGTGGAACGACACCTATCTTCGACTTCAATGTTGTACTGAAACCTGTTTTTCTGCGTGGTTCAAGTCCCCAAGTTCTAATCCAGTTAACGTGCTAATTCCATAAATAAATTCAATTAACTCGATCAGCAGGATTTCTTTAAAAATGAACACTGATGAGTCTTTGTACGACTTCACTGCATTTCCATGGCATTCATATATTTCATAGATGATTTAATTTCAACGTTTCTACTTCATTTACCTATGCAGCGAATAAGGCCGAAATGATTTCAAAGAATAAGCTAACTTTTTATCGTAGCACAGATTGATGATATAGTAAGGAGACGGTAAGTCGTTTACTGCGAGGATAAGTCGTTTTGCCGGATCCTGACGAATGACCTTAGGTAGATCGTTGTTAATGGTGAATATGTAACGAATAGTGACGGAGCAATAGCTTTGCCAACAAAAGAAATCGAGAAAAACTCAGAGAACTCTCCTTATCCATGTAGATCAACAAAGATTTGAACCAAGGTTTCAGAGATAGACTTCGAAGAGTCGCTAATTTACAATAGATGGATATTAAATTCAGAGCACTAAAATCAGGGTAGGTGACTTCTTTTGAAGCGTTCTTCCGAGTATAAAACGATACAACATGGGTCGGAGGAACACACTAACTGCCAAGGTGTGAGGTATGTTGTACGTACGACGCAGTCTACGGTGTGGCATGTGCAGTGCGCATATGTGCGCGTACGGTACATGGGTAATGCTCAGGATGGACGTGAGTCATCCGTTGTCAACAGGAACCACCAACATCGTGACACGAAAACAAAAGACGGAAATGACACGGGTACCACTTATCCTCGCCATAAGATGTTTAATCGGTTTTAAACCAAAAAGAAAAGTGGCATGAACACAAGGTATATACATTTTTAAAAGAAATAGTCAGAAAATTGTATATACGAACAGTAAACGGGCTGATACACACATAAATGATGATCCACAAACAAAGGATATGAAATTTCAATTCTATTAACAAGATTCTCTCTCAAACACTTGAATTTTCCATTATCGAATAAACGCACTGAATTTACATCAGTATATTCCGAGTTTCCAGGCAAGAATGAAATTAGTATCCTGCCTGTTTGCGACAAACTCTGGATTTCGCTCTCCTCTTTTTGTGGCTCCTAGCTATTGCACAGTCGTGGTCTACCCGCACCTCGACTCCCCCCTCCATCTAGATCGCCACCCGTTGACGAAGCGAACGACCCGCGCCACGATGGGCAGAATATTGTGCATTCGCACTGCACTTCGGAAGAACTTTCTTTGATTCTGATATCCAGGGTCGGTTTTCGTCTATATCCCCTTCCATTGTTTGCGAAGACCGTCGGTCTCGTAACTCCAAATGTTTTTTAGAGACTATTTCTTGCCGCGATTATGACATTTTAAAACTCCAGAGCTTATTTTCGAAGTAACGTATCTCCATTTCCCTTTGTTTTCTAGTTTTAAGTGCCAATATATCATTAAAATGCTTCATTATTCTGCAAAATACTGTGTTTAAAAATGGTGTTTCTTCTAAGTTAAACGGTAACCGAAAACCGTTGAATCATATCTTGAACTGTAAGGCCGAAGTTGAATAATTTTGCTTCCTGAAAAACTGTATTTCGTGGAGACACGTCAGTTTCAAAATAAGCTCTTCAATTTATTACGTGATTTCACAAACACCCTTTTCACACAAGTCTCGCCTCTCCAAGGCGAATGAATGAGTAATAATGGAATAAACATGATATGGCGCAATTCGACTCGGGGTAAACTGAAGAACCTCCTAAATTTCATTGTCCACACACACACACCACTCATGAGTCACTGGACTTGCAAACCTCCAGGTGGCAAGACCACGAGTTGCCCTTTTAAATCGTCCACTGTTGGAGTAGTCTATTTCGCGTGGCCTTCACCTGCCGTCGTCCAACCGGAGGGCCCACGGGCGGGCGATTCATCCCGTCTTCCTTGGCCACGTAAACCACGGGCCAGCTCACCCGCGCCGTGTCATGCGCGCGGCGCCGGCCTCCACGGATAGCGCGGCGTTACGCGTGACGCGGAGCACGCAGCGCGGAACGATGCGACGCGACGCAGCCGGACGCCCCCTTGGAGCGCGCTTCTTCGTCCCAATTTCACTTTCGCATCTTACTTCGTGAGGCCTGTGTCACACGAGCATGGCGTTGACGCGCGAGAAGTAAAGCGTGACGTATATTAAAACTATATTATGCGGAATGACTAAAGTCTCTTGGGCCGTTTCGCATAACATACAGCATTATTCTACGACGAATGCAACTTAACGCGCGCCAACGCAACGTTCGTGTGCAAGGTCCCTAAGAGGAGAAACTATCCGTAAATGATATGTTATCCTGCCTCAGAAATATTTCGATAGAAAAACTCCATTGCAGGGCTCTGGTGACGAAGAAGAGGGTAAATCTGGTTCCCTCATGTAGTAAATTACTTCCAATAACACGTTGTGTAGTCAGAATCGAAATGTTTTGCGGGTCCTTAATACCAAAGAATCGATTGTCCGTTCGTCTGTCTGTAAGCATCTAGGGGTATGAGATGGGCTTGAAGGGGAATCAAGAACATTTCCATGAAAAGCCTTGAAGATGACGACGGACGACGAAGAAGAAGAATTGAACCAGAAACATTTCAATCTTTAAAAATTTCTTAATAATTTAACTAGATATTTATATATTTAACTATTTAACACCTAACACTGAGAAAAATTCCATTATCAGGAATCACAAACTTTTAGTCATATATAAAGGTTACAATCTTAAAAAGACTTGGAGATTTATGATGTACCTGATTTTATACAATACAACGTGGGTTGCCATTACATTCCAGCTATAATCATGGTTTCGGCGGGACTCACGCCCTCTAACTCAGGGCGCGGCGAAGGGCCGAGGAGGCGGTGAGGCAGCGGTGATGAAGAGGCGCCCAGGCGGTGGGGCGGAGGATAAACGCGGCAACTCGGCGGACGAAGACGGGACTACACACGGTGGAGGAAGGGAAGGGGGGGGGGGGGGAAACCAAAGGGACTGGAGAGCGGTGGGAAGAGTAGACTGTAGCTCGGGATTGAGCGGAGCGGTGTGGTCGGGACGGCGAGGAGATGGGAGGGCGGTGTGAGCAAGGCCAGTCGGCGGAAAGGGATTGATTGATGCTTCCGGGCACGTCAATTGATATGGTCATGAGTCCCGTTACTGCAATGAATGTTCTATTCCGGAGGGTGGCGGTTTCCACTCTCACTGGATGGTGAGATCCAGCGCAAATCTACACGTCGGCTCGCGCCGGAATTCCCCCTCCAGGAATCTCGCCATTGGGGCATCGCACCAACCATGACAAGGTCTAAACTCTCGATAGGTCTCCCGACAGGTGTCATAAGATATTGCACGTAAATGTAAGGGTGTGTGAAAAAAGAGAGGATCGGACAAGAAACAAGAAGGAATGAACGCTCGCAGTTGGTGGTCTGTTTGTTAGAGTACTGTTTCGGCAAGCGTTGGAATTCCTAGGAAAAAAACCGGAAAACTCCAGATCAAAGCTGCCGGCCGCCAGAATTCTCCTCCAGCCAGTGGCTGAATTGGACCTAGCTACATATAGCTGGTCTCGAAAACCCGTCATGGTCGGAATGGAACCTAAAAATCTCCCGATGAGGGTCGCGGCAGAGAGGCAATGCTGACTCTGAGCTACACTAGCTGTTGGAGAAACGGAGGGCAAACGTGGCGCGGGCGAAGGCGCGGTATACTTGTTTGTTTCTAACGTGGCGGCTGAGGGTAGTATCTCCAAGATAGAATTCGGAACGACTTTTTGAGTCATTCTCAAGTCCTGCCGCTAGAGTCGCTTGATCTGCAGCACTGCTTGCAGCGGTCGCGATCATGCGACATTTTGCGGCAGGTCCAAGAAAGACGCAATATGTCGTGCCGAATTCCATCTTGAAGATACTACCCTCAGCCGCCACGTTAGAAAAAACAAAGTATAGAAGGGCGGGCCGAGTGGCCGAGGCGACGAGTTGCGGGTCGGCGTGGCAGCGTCCGCGGCGCGGCGCGGCGTGGCGTGGCGTGGCGCGGGCGCGCCGGCGGGACGGTCGTTCGCCACAGGGCCAAGCAGTGACCGGCGCGCGCAAGGTCGCGGACACGTCACCGGCCGGAGGCTTCGCAGGGGTTCACGCGGAACAGAATCCCGCGCGCCCGGGCGCGCCCACGCAGCTACGCCCGGCGCACGCTAGCGGGCGATTGTTTTGACAGCTTCTGGAACGGTTGAGCTTCCCTGCAGACCGCAACGCCCTGCGCAGGGTATTCTTCCGCCAGCCAGATGAGCCCATTGATTGATTGATTGATTTTTTCGTGGTTCCGAGCGCGTTAACTGCTTCGGTCTTTAGTCCCGTTAGTGTAATGCATGTTTTTTCTCGGGAGATGGCGCTGATCTTCCCCCACTGTATGGCGAGATCCGGCGTCGACCTAGTGGGGTTTCCCCCTAACCAGGACTCTCCCACCAGCGGGGCACCGCCCCAGCCGGGACAAGCTCTAAACTCCCGACCGGTGTCCCGGAATATGTGATAGTGTGGTGCATGTTAGTGTAAGTGTGTGTGTAAGAGAGGATAGGAAAAGGAAGAGGAAGCGCGCGGTCCGTGGCCCGTTTGGTAGGGTACTGCTCCGGCATTCGCCTGGTGTTGATCGGAGAAACCACGAAAAACTACCGATCAGAGCAGCCGGTCGCTAGAATTCTCCTCCAGACAGCGACTGAATTCGACCTAGCTGAAAAGCTAGTGTCGAAACTCCTCCCCCGTCAGGACTCGAACCAAGGACCTCCGGTCAGAGGCGCTGCAGTGACATCAGTTGATGCACTGACAGATGAGCCGAGCGCCAGCTGATAACGTCTCGGTAGGATCAGTTCTGAGAGTGCAATTGGAGGTTGCGGATAGTTCTCACGAGGGATTAAATTTGTTCCGATGTCATCACTAAAGATAGTATTGTAATTATTGATACACATCATGTCAAAAAGCACGCGTTCTTTGATAGAGAAATACAAAGACCAAGCCCATCAAAGGTAAACGGACAGCCAACAAGCGTCGAATATCAAAGCGCCCGAGCTGTGCACCTTCATCGCTCTTTCAACAAACGTCACCCCATCTCGCTTCGCCCTGGCATGCACCACAATCGCTGACTCAATAGGAGGGGCGACGACCTGCTAGAGAAATGGGAGATCCCTGCGAAACCCTGCTTTGTCCACATCACACAGCATTCGTGCATTCCGAACCGCTGCTTCAGACAACACACGAGCCGTCTATTGGATGAAGGCAGCCCACAAGTCGACTCCTGAATCAAAGGGTCACCTCTTTCAAATTGAGTATTATTTGAGTAAATTCCATGTACTTCTATGCTTAGCGCGTTATCCTGCCTCGTAGGTTTTTCAACGTAAGATACACACTCACCTATCAAGTATCTTTGCAAAAGTGCTTAAGAAAGATATTTCTATCACTTAAGAAGTAACCCTACATACCGGAAATATTTCTTTTCGATAAATCTGCTTGAATAATCAATGCAAATTGCTCAACAGCAAGGTATCATCGACTATAGTGGGAACATCATTCGGAATGATGAGCTCTGCAAGTGCTAGAGAGTTTCTGAAAGACCGTGTGGCCCTGCCAGAGCTATCGCACCACTGATTGTTTTAATGGCGTTTTAATTGTTTTATCCTTCGTTGACAAGTCAAGGAGCTTCAAAGATGGATGTGAGGCGAGCCCCTGCACCTCTCTCTCAGAGAAGGACACGATAAGGGACGTCACTGAGGGCAAAAAAGGGCTGCTGACAATTTGGCCCCTCAGAATCTTCTAGATGAATTACAAAAATAATACAAATGCACAGAATACTTAAATTGAGCAATACATCACACCACATACGGTGCTCTACGTCTTGGGGAATTTCTTATGTCTCAAAGAAAAACTGGAAGACTTAATATTATAAATGATAAAAATACAAACTCTCTCCTATCAATTACCATTCACGTCAAGACCAATCGAAAAAAATAACTGTTTGGTTATCTTATATTTCATTAAAATTGGTGGGGCAAATTTCAAATGTTTCATTAAGTTTGTAAAGGAACCCAAGAAAATGACCCAACAGTCAATGAAGAACGGCTTTCATTTGATTCTGTATGTCGGTTATAATTATTGTAAAAATCTACATTATAAAATGTAAATTGAATGAAATCCCAATATCGACTATAAACGTATTACGAGATACTGTATTACTGACCAAGATATTATCTCCTTGTCAGCATACATTTACAAACTCCGTACTTAGGTTTCCTCGGCCAAATTTCGTTATTATTACACTGAAATCGTTTTCTCAGCTGTTTCCGCAATTCTGGGACAAAACTAAATTGAAAGAAAATTTTAAATTAACAAGAAAATAAAGATGAACAGTATGTGCTAGGGGTAAAGAATGAGAGCGTGACGGAAAAGGAATGCTAGCTCGCCTCCATCTGCAGGCGCCGCCGCCCCTGCTCCGGGTGCGGAAGGGAGGGGGGGTCGCCCCCTTCCGGTCTTCCGCGAAGTCGCGGCGGGGGCGCCGGCGGGAGCCCAAAGGCGGGGGCGCATCGCTCCGGGCCCAGCTGGCGCCACCCCCTCACCCGCAGACACAGTGGGCCGCTTCCGCGAAAGCCCTGAACAAAAGCGGCCCACCCCGGCGGGTCCGAAAAGAGAAATAGCTTCCGGCAGTTAGCCGATGTATACGGCCCGCATCGCCCTGAGCCGTGACCTCCCTTGTCCCCTCGCTGACTTCTCCGAAACAGTGCGCCGGTCATCTAAACTAGCTGGACAAATGCAAAGCACCCCCGTCTCTAGTCGTACGAGGCGAAATAATGGTTTCCGACGTATCTCTCATTCGTCTCGCCTTACGTCATGACCTCTTAGACCATCCTGCAATTTATTGCACTGGTCTCCAACGCAGTGGGCCATTTCTCCGAACCAACTGAACAAGTCAGACCTCCCGGCACGGGAGTAAGTAATGATTTCCGGCGGCCAGCCAAAGCATGTGGTCCATCTTGAGTCTTGTGACTTCCGTCGCGCAGCTACTCACATACTGGACAAAGCCTTTCCCTTCGCGAAATGGACATAAGCCAGATCTCCCCAGGCAGTAAACAGACTTCCGTCAGATAGCCGTCAGATTGCTTCGGTCTGCCCCCGCTGCGCCTCAGTCGGCTTCGCCTCTTTAAGACACAAAGGACACTAGCATTATAGTTACCAATAACAGTGGCGCTCCTCTGAACCAGCTCACGATTCGCGAGAACTTCAACGAACCCAGTTTCAGACGGGTTTTTCTTCGAATCGACTCTAAGATTCAAACTACGTAAAATAACTCCTTACTCCACCCGCATTTATCCTTCGAAGCTAACTATGATGCGATTATTGACCATTTGAGAGCTTCAATAAAGAACTAATTCAATGCGGGCCACAGACAACACGTAATCTATGCCAATCCGATTCGTTTTAAAATCGTTACACAATATACATTCTCAACATTCGCTGCAACAGTTTCCTGTCTACTCTGTTTTCTGCCTGGTTCAATGTCCAGAACATATACAACTAGACTTTGAAAGATTTATTTGACATGAAAACATAGAAAAACTGTATATTGTTAATGGATTAGATAACCGAATAACCATCCCAGCATTATCATCGTAGAGTCTCTATAGGAGAATGCAGTAGGAAAGATCTTGCTTCACGCTGAATTTATTTATTAATTTCAAAGCTTTTATAGACTAGTTAAATATAAAGTAACGTTCAAAATCGGCTGAGTTTAGGTCAGAGATAACATCGCCGCTGTCTCTGAAGCGGTTCTCACCGAGATGTCCTAGAGTCCTGACTAAAGGAGAATTCTAGCGGCCGACTGCTCTGATAGGTAGTTTACCGTGGTTTCTTCAATCAACACCAGGCGAATGCCGGAGTAGTACCCATAAACGACCTGACAGCACACTCTTACTTGTCTTATCCTATCCTCTTAATTACACTCACTAAGAGCACTACACAACCACACATGCACTACCCAGCCGGCAGACCAGTTGGAAGCTTACAGATTGTTTCGGTTGGGTCGGTGCCCCGCCGGGGAGGTACCTTGAGGTAGATTCCCCGCAAGCTGACATGTAGTTTGGCGCCAGATCTCACCATTCAGTGATGGTGGATCACCGTCGGCTTCCGGCACACTAACGGGCCATTAACGGAACTAATGACCATAATAGTTGACGTGCCCGTAAACATCCATCCATCAATAATCAGTGTTCAAAAGTCCAGGCAATACTTTGTAGTTGATAGTAACAGTTCGAAAGTATGATTATTATGTCTTTTGTAATACATAAAAAAAGTTCCTCGTTAGTTTTTTGGGAGGGCAAGGGGAATTGGCTTGTAAATGAAGAAGCAATGCAACGAATGGATTCCATGCTCAATAAAGATTCCAAACTTGTTGGAATCAAACGGATGGATAAAGATGGAAGGATCTTATTACACTAGAGCCTCCAGCGGATGATTAATGAACTTCCTCGAACGTCACGTCGAGATGGCAAGCAACGTTTGCACAACATTAGCTTAGACGTGGTAAACCCGCACGAGAGAAAAGAAAATTAAGGAAAACGCTAGGAGTATGAATAAAACGTTTGGAATTGCTAACAAGAATGTATATCATGTAATATTTTTAAGAAAATCACAAACCTCGGAATCACGATATCACACGCATGTTTGAACCACAATTGCAAATTTTTACGAAGCAGAAAAAAATCACTAGAGCAAAGAGAAATACTGAAAGCCAAGCGTTATGAAAACATGCGAGAAAATTCATCAGATGAAAACAATAAAAAAGAAGAAGTTGGTACCGAAGAACATATTAATACGAAAATCACAAACTTCGAAATATTGGTTCAAGGTGTGCAACAACTGTTTTGATAAGACTTTCGTCCGTATTTTCATAGATTGTGGAGTGGAAAAGCATTATTGAAAAATAGCATGTTGTTTGCATTTATTTAAAGCATAAATATCCTTTCAATTTTTCACAATCAATGAGCATGTTTATCGTAAAAAAGGTTTTATTTTTCATTCACGAGGTTTTCGCACGTTGGTTTCTAGCATTTTCAGACGTGTACATTTAACAAATAATATGACGTATTTACATCTGGAAATGAAAAATGACGAACAAAATTGTGAGGATATTAAATAAAAAATAAAAAAGTTACAAAGAAAACATAATGAAAATCATTTTAAAAAAATCAAGTACAAGTTTAAAAAATATATAAGTAGTAAGTACAAAATATAAAATAGTTCGGAGGGAAGAAAACAGGTTTAATTATGCTCATATTATATAATAAGAAACCTTCCTTAACAACGTTTTTTAAAAAATTGATAATTCAAAAACGGAAAAAATTGTCATTATAAAAATATATATATCTTCTGTATCAAGAGATAAATAACTACGGGCAGGGATGAAGCAAATTATCGTAAAAAATAGACGTTATATTTTTTAATGTAGAACAATGAAAACAAGAAAAGAATCCTTGTTTACCGGGGCACGATTACATAATTTTCTCTCCTTACGAAGTACCTTTATAAGGACCAGAAAGTGAAAATAATAAAGGTAAAAGGGGGAAGATACAGATCTGAACGTAAGTACACCAATAAAAATGCACAGGCAAACAACACATAATAAAATATATAAATTGCTAATGTATTTTTATTTTAGAAAGAACATTATTATTAATATTAGTGAAAAGGCTTGATTCTGACATTCTGACATTAATGGTCTTGTGTTTTTTTTCAAGCATATTCATTGATTGTCAAAAATTGAAAAGCTATGTGTTTCATTATTAATATTGTAGTGACAATCAGAATCGTATCAAATTGTATCTGTTTATTTATTTATTTATTTATTTATTTATTTATTTAATCACGGTAAAAACTGTGACAGAGGGGAAGTTACATTTACGTACAGCATCAAAGCAAGTGATCAAAAGAGCAAAGCAAGTATACGCAAGCGCTACTGAAACGTGAGAAAATTCAACAAATATTTTAAACAAAGGAGAAAAGAAACATCCAGCGGACAAGCGTAACCGGAACCTCTTACATGTTTTAAATAAAAAACAGAGGTTTGGGGAAAACGACGAACGGCTCCTCTCTCCCTCGCAGGAGCGGCGTGTCCCGAAGTCACGCACCGCGCCGCGCCGTCTGTCGCTGATTCGCTCCGTCCTGCATTAGGGGCAACGGCACTTACGATAGCCCGCCACCTCCCTGCGTTCACAGTTCCATTAATCATAGCCGGTGGCACGGGAGGCTCGGCACGGCGCACGCCCATACTCCGTCTCCGGGCGCACTCCTCCCAGACGTGATGCGACATCGATACCGAAACATCGATCTTACCAATCATCGATGTTCAAAATTTAAAAAATTCGATGTTAATAATACAACGACCGAAAACCATCCATTTTTTAAACACGGTGTGTTCCAGCTGGCTAACATGGAAGTCGTGCAGAACAAAATTTAATTTAATGGCCGTGTTTTAATTTAAAATTAGGATGTAACTTTGAAACAAAGTTTAAAATAATAAGAACAATGAACACAGCAGAACCTGAAAGCCTCAGCACCCACATTCATCTCATAGGATCACACCCCTTTTGGCCGAAGAAGGATACGGGAAGAAGCGGAAGCCCTATGCCGTCGGCGCCTGAGTTGACCTACTCCCCATGTGCGAAACAGAGGAAAGACGTAACAAATACCAAGGCATCCTGGTCATTTCGAGAGACAGTCTGCTCGATGAAGGCAGAACAGTATTCATAAACTGACAGTGGTAACATCGTTTATTTCATACTTTAAACTTTTGCAAAACTCTGATTATGGGAATTTTGCGTCCTGAAACAAAACATCGAAAACGAGCACAAAATATCGAGCATGAAACATCGATGATAAAAAAGCAGCAGCTTTATTATACTGATGTTTTAAACTTCGATGTTTCCAAAACATTGACATCAATGACGCATCCCTACCTCCCAGCACCAAGCCCAAGCTTCAACCCACACCGCGCCGTCCCGCCGCCGTTTATCGGTCTGTCACGGGCAGTGTACCGACTAATTGAAAACGCAGTGCTATCCCTGTCCAGTGAGATACAAGCGTGTTTGCGTCGTTAGATACACAGATTGTGACAAGCGATGGCGGATGGGGGCGTGGTAGACAAAACACACACAGAACGCGTTTACAGCAATTATCGCAGCCACACAACTGCTCACCCAAGTCGGCGCATTGACACAGTTTTGTCCTGTGTGCCCCCTAATGCGAACAATATTACTGCAGTAATATGAAAAATGCGCAATAAAACAATGTAATATTATCCAACCAGCTTCACAATATCATCACTCATCAAAAGTTTTCGTATGATAAACCAGAACTTGTTCGAAACAACAGTAAAACATGTCAATCACTGAGAAATTTGCAATTGACGAAACCGGGAGGCTCGAGTAAGATTTTTTGGTTACCTTCAATATATTTCTGAATTAGTATACAATGGGACAAGTAATAATTACTCTTAGGTCGCCAATGTAAAAATTGTATTCGCTACATAATGGGGGCAGGTGAGGGAACTACAAAAGATTTTGCGAATGTGTATTTCAAATGACTTCTTATCTCCCTTATCTCCTTCAGAGTACGTCTGATTACTGCCCGTTTCTATATCCGACTATTTTTAGCGAAACGAAGACATCTGTGTCTTCACGACAGTTGCAAAATGTGTATGTCATAATACGCTTACCATGCCAAATTAAATACAATTCGCGTAATTCATACCATACATTAGAAAAACTGACTCATCAACGTCAAGAGAGACGATAGCTCACCGACCAGACAACTTTGGTGTACTCTTACATGACAAATGGATGAAGATTTTGTAAAATGATCAAGAGTTGTCACTTGCCAGACTCCCCATCAGACAGTGAACATTTATCGTTGTGCGTCTTAATTAAAGAGCAAACATTACACAACAGTTTAAAGGCTGATAAATATCATATAGCTGAGTAAAAACACAAGATAAAATTGTCAAATATAGAACCATTACTTTAATTTGCATATTAAAGAATGTTACAGTGGTATCTGCATCAATCAATCATTTTCGGAAGTTTCTAAGCATTTTGTGCTTAACTATTGAGGTATTTTTTGGTTAGTTCATCACCGAAGCTATCGTTTCACATAGATGATTTTTGACCTCAAATGTTAAGTTTTACATCTTTTTTTACGAAAAAATGATGGAGAACATTTAGTCGGATCTTTGGCCAAGTTAAAATAAGGCTTCTTCAATTAGCACACAGAAATAGCTATTTCTTCAATAACGTACGGTTTTTCGATTGCGAAAATTTTATATTGAACATAGCAATTTCTTAAAACTTGCACTGGAATAAACAAGTTATATAGATTTCAAATTCATTAATTGATTTTGTGTTTAAAATAAATTATTTCGATTATTCGAATACAAAATATGTTCATTAGAAGTACCGTATACCGAAACCAGTTAATCTCATTTCTTTCAAAATTAGTTCCCTGAAAACTCTCTTCCATGAAAAGGAAATTAGAGTTTCAACAAACATGTATTTTTGACGGAGCATTGAAATTCGTGTCAAAATATGCAATCCGTCCTATCCCATGCATCACCATCTGTACAATATGAATTACACATCTCTATTCTCATTTAGGGATTTCAGAAAGGAAAAACTATTATTTCCAACGCAACCTTAACATTATGGAGAAAGTACCGGAATGAGCATAGTGTTTCGTGACACTACGCAGGGTGCAAAGCGCAAAGAAAGAACGAAGAGAGGCCGACAGGGAAGAAAAACACACAGCAGCAGCCGCCAGCCGCACGGCGACCAACAAAAGCCGGAAAGAGACGCACATGTGCGTTCTGCGTTTGTTTTGTCGGTTCGTGAGACCGTACAAGAAGCACGTGGGAGCGTGGGCGCACCCCGGGAAGCAGAATTCACCTCTGCGGCATGGAAATCGCGAGCAGAGGGAACGGACTCGAACAGTTTCTACAATCGATCGATTGATAGATTGATTGATGTATCATGGCAAGTAAATTGCCATGGTCATTTGTCCCGTTCGTGTAGTGAACGTTCTATCGCGGTAGGTGGCGGTATTCCTCCGTCACTGGATTGTTGGATCCGTCGTCGACCTAAACGTCGGCTGGGGGGATTTAAGAATTGCCCATTAATTACCCACCACATGGCCCGCTACTCTACCAATATCTATTGAAATATAAACTGAATAGCTCAAGCAGCCCACTATAACTTAGCAACAATCAACTACTGCCCAACCCACATTAAAAGTATTTCTGTTGCTTTTTTAAGCAACAGCTTGTAGGTGCTCCATGAGTCTACAATGTCAGCATCCAGTCAGTATAGTTGATCTTAACTTAGAAAAAGTATAATTTATGTCAACACAATACATAAGAAAAAGTTAATGAACTGAAGTATGTATACAGCAACAATAAATAAATCTTAAAAACAACTACCAGGATCAATGTATTTTGTACTACACTTCTCGAAAGCGCCAGCAGTTGTGCAAAGTAAAAAAAATGAGAATTTTGTACGTTAAGTGTAATTGAAAATGTGTTAACACTCAAATCATTCTTTACTTCTTTCCAAATAACATTAAACAGGATGTCCGCTTCCCACATTATCATCACCTGCTGGCAGCACCCACCTGTGCTAACGGGCAATTTTCTCAGGGACCATCGGTGACCGCTTGCGACAGGTCTCACTGTGTTCCTTTGGAAGTGGAACGCGGCGCTATTTCTCGTGGTCGGCGCGAAGAAAGAAATTGGACGGCGGGGGAGGTTCGCGCTCGCATCAACGGCCATCCGCGCGCTGGAGGGCCCTCCCGGCTCTCCCGGCCGCGGGCGGGCCGCCAGTTACAGTGGGCCACGCACAGCCACGCCGGCCGACTTTATATAAACTGGGGACCAAATGATCCCTTCATCTTTTCTCGCACAACTCACTTTCTACTTCTATATGTAAATCGCGGACGAAACCGACCTGGGTAATGAAATGGACTGATTGAGCAAATAAGCGCGTTCAGCTGCCACAGCAGGTCTGCTGTCCAGTTTTTCCTTGTACCTTATTGAAAATCTTCTAGACTAGCTCCTATATCAAAATGAAAAGCAAAGGAAGCATTAGAAGAGTGCCCACATTTCATGTTTAGCGTTGTAGAATACAAATGGAAGAATATAAAAAATGACAAGATAAGAATTCATTCAATGAACGAATGATTCAACTGAATCAAAAGCATCTTTATCGAAAGCATATTTCGAAAGAAATATGCCTGTCTTAAAAATGAAAGGGGGTTGAGTTTTCAAACTAATGGTTATGAAAATGTTCTTCGAAAATCAAGTGTCACCTTCTACTTTTACTTGGAAGGGGATGAGGTAGACGGACCCCAATTTACGTATGATCTTCTCTGGGTCCATCCCCAATTTACATGCGGGTTAAAACTATCATTTTCCTTCTGGTCCCCACTTTACATACTCCGAACCGGGCGCGTGAGAGAGCCCTTTGCGTTGCCGGGCATGTCAACTACTGGTCATGAGTCCCCGGAGTGTAGTGCAATTCTGTCGCCAAACAGGGTAATCTTCATCTCATCCAATAGTAGTAATTCACTTTTCCGTGTAGCACGTCATACACAGTCTTTAACTGTTTTTGACGTAAAATAAATAAAAATAGGTGCTCTTCTCTTTTGACAAACTTCTACGACTTTCTTTATACGCTGTTTAGTTTGTTTTTTTCGGGTTTCCGGGCGCGTCAACTGCTTTGGTCATTAGTTCCGTTAGTGTGCAGGTTTTTTCTCGGGAGATGGCGATGATCTTCCTCCGCTGGATGACGAGATTCGGCGCCAACTTACCGTCGGCTACTGGGATTTCTCCCTAATCAGGACTCTCGCACCAGCGGGACACCGCCTCAGACGGGACAAGCTCTAAGCACCCGATCGGTCTCCCGGAATATGTGATAGTGTAGGGCATGTTAGTGTTTGTGTATATGTACGGGGGAGAGGATAGAACAAGGAAGAGGAAGGACAGATCGCGCGTACTGCTCCGGCATTCGCCTGGTGTTGATCGGAGAAACCACGGAAAACTACCGATCAGAGCAGCCGGCTGCTAGAATTCTCCTCCAGACAGCGACTGAATTCCACCTAGCTGAAAAGCTAGTGTCGAAAATCCTGCCGCCGTCAGGACTCGAACCTAGGACCTCCCGGTCAGAGGCGCTGCAGTGACATCAGTTGATGCACTGAGCTACCACTCCCGGTTTATACGGCGTTTTTTCCTCTAAACATAATTATATCTTCTCCGATTCCTATCTTCTTCATACTGCGTCATTCATATCTGGATCCCTCCAAAATGTCCTCCATCCTTCGCCATCTTCACATTTCAAATATACCCAGTTGACTTTTTCCTGCCTTGCTTCAAGTCCATCTTTCTACTCTGTATTCGAAGATACTCCACCGAAAGGAGTTAATAATTCCTTTTCTAACATTTCATTGTTGATTCTTTTACAGGGTTTCATTACAGAGAATCGATGAGACTTCAGAGAAGCAGTATATGAAGAGGGACACGTCTTCGACAATGTCAATTTCGATTTCACTAATTAATCATTAAAGAAACACGTTTTTAAATATATCTCTCATAGCCAATGCAATATTTAATAAATGTTGACCGATTTCAAATGAAATATTTATTTAATAAAAATACGTTAATTTTTATAAAATTGCAAAGTCTTTCGTGGTTAGTAAATTTGTGGTATTTACCTTCGTGAATCCATCGCTTTGGGAAGCAATTATGACATAAATTCTGGCCATATTTCTTTCTTCCATTCTCGGCCATATTTTCGATACATCTTCCCACTGTACGCCGCCGTCGCCACAAGAGTGAAGAGCGCTAGACCACGCTTTTCAACACGAGGATGCTTCAGAGAGCAAATACACGTCTTTACGGCATCGTGGAAAAGGTAGACTGCGCACATAAAACAAGACCACGAGTGTCTTCGACATACCGTCCGACGAGCAAATACACAGAATCGCAGGGAAGGAGCAAAAATCGAAGTTGACGAATTACATTCGTCGAGCGAACTCGAAAAATAAAGAAAAAAGAAGAAACTACCGTAGCGTGTGTTGAACAAGAATGGCGTATGATGAACAAGCATTTCTCCTGGATAGTGAGTGCAAATGAAGAAGTCACAGTGTTGATTATATACTAAACGTAATCAACACTTGGGGATAAATGCAATGAAGAATAGTCTTTCTGTCCGTTAACAATCCCACCTTTGACAAACCAACGGGAAAGGCAAAGAGTTGTGGAAAGGTTCCCATAGCACTCAGAGCAGTCGCATGGCAGCCAACTGGCGGGATGGTGAGAATAATTCAAAAACGTATCATTTCTTCATTCTGTGAAATACATCATCAAAAACTTATTCTAACCGTCACAAAACCAAAAATTGAAATTGACATTTTTATGTTCTCTATTTTTTATAAATTAATCGTATTTTCAACTGAAAAAAATCACTATATTTCATTTAAAAGAACTTTATTTCCTTACTATCCGAGTAATAACAATACTGAAAACTCAGGAGGCATTACTAGGAAAGAACAAAATACGCAATCCTAAAATAAAAAAAATAATAGAATACAACGATATCATAGGTTCCTGTTGTGCACTTGGAAATTATATACAATTATAACGAACTTTTACTGGTACACGTTGCGCAGGTAAACATCAAATGGTTCAAAGGATTACAATTATTCCTTTGCAAATAGTTTTGTCAATTAACAAACATTGTTAATAAATTAAAAGAGTTATTGCTATTTAATTCTCACACAGATTAGTCGTTTCAGACAAAAGAAAAATAATAACAGGACAGGAGAAATGATGAAAAACCACAGTTTCAAACGATTCCCTATGAATGAAGGGATTGTTAGCGACATAGTTTGGTCCCGCCGAGCCAGTCACCTTCCAGGCATGTTTGTCGGTCTGTGGGTCACGCCGCATTCGCAGACGTCTTAATACGCGGCACAAACAGAAAGTAAGAGCAGGAGCAGCGTTCCCGAAGAAAAGCGCATGGCGAGGCGACGGGAGCGAAGCGCGGCAGTGACCCCGGTGCGCGAGACGCGGCCGAGCGGCAGCTGCCGTCGCAGCTCAGTTCACGGGTCGACGTGTGGAAGATGCAGCCAGCCGTCCACGGCAAAACACACACAAAATGTTTCCTCGTACGTGCGGTTAGCGTCATTCCCATTCACCTGGGGAATTGGAAACCACCTATGTGACACATGCGGACCGCAAGAGCTTACGATGGCTTTCTCGGTACTTTCTCTTTTGAGCCATTCATTCTAACGCGTCTCACACGTTTCCATTCACCATTCATTCATTCATTCATTCCCTCACTCAATCATTCATTACCCTCCCCTCCTGAGAGACCATACACAGAAAATACATGTTCACACGGAAAAAGGCAACCGTTTATAATACTTCGCGAAAAGCCAAACAAAAATCAACAAAAAAGTATCACATAATAGCACAAAAATGTGAAAGTCATATCTCACTTGCCCTTGATATTGACGGAACTTGGAGGAAAGTGGATGGCAGATTTTCACAATGTTCACACTGCTACGGATCAGGAGTTTTACACCAAGCTTAGTACCACGCACGACGTTTAGTAATTGGACGATGCATTTTGATTGACTTTCTTACGTTCCTAGACAGTTTGTTGGTATGTGATGTCAAGAGATCTCAAGAAAAACTTATCGAGACTTATGCGTTTTAAGATATTTTTCTTAAAATTTAACAAAACTATAAGAGAAAGTTATTATTCTTAGGTTCGGTAAGTGATGACCTTCAAATCACGTCTGTTGACATAAAAAACAAAAATTAAAGGACTCATTATTTCACATTTCCGAAAATTTTAATAAAGGTACGAAATGATAAAAAAATGTATTTAAGGGTAAAAAATTACTGGAAAAATTCGGACTAGATCACCCTAGTCAGAAAGCAAAACTGATTTTTTTAAGTCACCCACATGATATACACCATATTTATCATGATTACATTACAAAATTGAGTACTTATCATGATTTTGGCCATTATTACTGAAAATAACATAATAAAATAACAATTTTAGTCATTTCATTAACACTAACTTTCTATAACATCCGTAAAAATCCGAGTATCTTAAATGTGCATACCAATTTTACTTTATTTCGTATTGCATGAACTTAGTCACGAAGTTTTAATTGTCAACTGTCGAACTGAAATTGGAAAAATGTTATCTTTCTCCGAACAGACAATTTGGTTACGGTGCCCGACGTGTGGAAGCCACGCTCATTCGTCACAAAAATTAGCGGCTGAAGCGTCCGCTGCCGCAAGCGGCATCCCCGCCGGGGGCACCCGCTCGTCGCAGACGGCGCCGGGCGAGAGGCCTGGGAAGAGAGACAGAGAGCGCCCCCGCGCCAAAGATCCTCGGCGGAAAGTCGCTCCCGTCGAGGCGCCTCGCGCCCGCCCCTCCGCCTACCCCCACCACGGCCGCAACCACTACCACCACGCCGCCTTTCGCACGCTCGTTTCCCCCTCCGTTGCCCCCTCCCGGCCCCGCCGACCCCTCTCCTTCCTTACGGGCGCACACGCCTGCCAGCTTGCCGGCCGGGCGCCACCACCCTTCCACCGCCACCCCCCGCCTCCTCCTCCTCCCCCCCCACCACCGACTGCCACCGCCCCCGCTCTCGCGTCATCGCGCGCCCGCGCCGCGCGCCGCCGCCAGCAAGATGGCCGGCCCCCGGGCGCCATGTTGTGGGCCGACTTTCTCGCCGTTCGCGCCGCGTCAAAATTCGCGCGCCCTATGCGCGTCGTCGTTTTCGCGAGGAATCGATGGCAAAATTCATCGCCCACGGGTCGAGGCTGGACACAGGCGCGTCGGCAGTCCGCAAACGGCTGAAAAGTGCGTTTGTTCAGGAGCATGACATGGCAGAAGACACGTAAGAGATCCTAGTACCAACATACGCAATCCAGCACAGGAGGCGGAGACGGGTTTTATTGCTTCATAATAATGACCTGATGGGTACAAGGAGACCAAAGTGTCATGTTTCGACTTCAATTTCCCCTAATTCCATTCATTTCGATACAAATTGATTGAATGATCATCAGACTCCCGCTACCCTTTAAGAGTGTCGAAGTCAGTAACATGATCATTTAATTGCTCTTTTGAGGATAACTGCTGTAAATAACTCGACGTGTGTTCAACAATTATTTTTTTAAATACTCAACCATTATACTAGGTAATATTTCATAAATATTATCGCTATTACCGCATACGTAATCGCTCAGCGTACCAACATATCACTGAGAAAGACAAGAAATTCGAACCTCATAAAGCCACTACCATTGAACTTATGGCGGTGGCAGAGATATTTTTCGGCAGTTTCAAGAACATTCAAAATAACTGCGCTGCATGTTTCAACCTAGGGAAGAAACAATTAATAAAAAAAACAATGTACCCTCGCTTGCACAAAAATGGGCGATGTCCTGAGCCGAACTTTACCAGAGTTTTCCGACCCTGCCGCCCTGCGGATCGAGCTGACCAATCCGCTTTAGCTTCATTTCAGGAGGCGGGACTATTCATCTTGAACATTACAAAATGGCGGTGATGGCGAGTTATATTATAGTAAATATTTGAATATAAATATTAAATCAACCAACAGTTTTACATAAATTTTTGTATATACATTTAATTACATAAATAAAGGCATGCAATTTCCCAGTAAAAACATATTTTAAAACTGTTATAAAACGGGTTTTTTGCAAAAAATAACACTGGACAACGACTATTAAGCTCCATGTCTACATTTCGTCGTTTATTATTGTAATATTTAATATAAAATGCAAATAATTTGCATTGCATGCATTGTCTAACCTAGTTATTTTATTAGTAAAATTAATAACTTAAAGAAATACGTTTTAGAGTCAGTTTCACAAACACGTCTCCGAGATAGCAGCTTTCAGTTGTGAAAAACTTCATCATCAATTTCTCAGATGACCCAATTAAAATTTACTATATGGTCGCGAACATTAATATTGTAATAAAATAGTTTTGATATGTAAAATACTAAATAGCTTGAGTATTTAAAGTTCATTTAGTCTAATGAAAGTTTTCTTCTGTAGACATTTATGATTGGTAAGTGCAGCTGTAAGCAAATGAATGATTTACACGATGTCTTTTGTTTTTCAGGGATCACAATTAGTACATCTTTTGCACTAATCTAACGGTGGGGTGATTGCATTTTACATGGAGTTCTTACCCGCAGTGTAAAATTCATATGTGATACTACCCTAATGCTTTGAGGTTTTGCGTGAGAATCAAAAACTGACATATGACTCTTATATAACATTTGAATATCTTAATGTTTGCAAAGTAAAACACCAACTTTCGTCTATTGCATGAACATTGGAGGAACCTACACACACACACACACACACACACACACACACACACACACACACACACACACACTCATATCAATATTACTTATGTAATTTATATATGATTTTAATCAACACCAATGAAATTAATATATTTATATTATTATAGCAAGTATAATGTTTTACATTACGATATTTTATTTTCAGGGAGACGAGCAATACACAAAGTTTTTACCCGTCATCAGATATTTACACAACTTCTTCTAGATAAATGACCTATGCAAGCATGTTTTGCTAATCATTAAAATGCTGATATCTCTGTCATAAATTATTTAAAATTGCTTGGTATTAATAATGTTTTAAAATTTTGTCAAACTTCAAAATCTGTGTCGATAATCGTTAGAAAAATGAACAGGATCCTCTTACTGTATAAATATTATTTGCTGCAAAATAAAATTTTCTCTATTTTCATGCATTTTTTTACATTTCATACAAAATTACCAATTTATTGGATATATATTCCTAACATCTTCAGTAATATTACTGCATATTCATAATTTTTAATGATTATTAATAAATATTATAAACAAAATAAGCAATTAATTTTTTATTTGGAAAAATTTCATTAGTTATCAATATTTATAGTAATTGTTAAAGTACTATAATATGAATTAAGGTTGAATTTTAAACTATAACTTTAATATTTATTATTATTTGAAACGCATTAACTCTCATACAATGTAACGTTTTAAAATGTACTGCCACATTGATTGATAGTTTGTGTTCATTATAGTATATCTCATAGAGAGACATTTTACCGAGAAAATCTAAATATGAAATAACCTCAAATTTGCCGTTACATTGGCATTTGGTCGCACGCTTCGGCGACCACTAATCTGAGGTCAGGAAGAAGGAGAAATCTGCGCGCTGGGTTTCGTAATACAGAATACTTCAGGGTCGCGGCGTTCCTTTGCACGCCAGTCTGGTTTAGAAATTGATACTAGATATTTCAACATTAACCGAGAATACGCCATGCGCCTGCGGAAAATGATGAACAAATGCCGGTTCAAAAAAATCACCTTTGGAATACCATCAAGTCCTGCGGCTATTATAATTACATTTTTCTACCGCCGTTCGTCAGTGACTATATGAACACTTCCGGTGAATTATGTTATCGCCTTCAAGCGAAAGTTTCCAGGTTAAAGACCCACATATAGCTGTGGTGGATCGAAAGTATAGATTTTAATTGTCGTTGACATTATTCATTGGTGCAACATACACAAGAAATGTGAATTTCTTTATTTGTGCTAGTTTTCTCTTTTCACTTCCAGTCCATCAATTTTCGAAAACATAATTCAATTTTTTTCGTCTATTAATATTTACTTTTCGACCTGTCAATTCCCGGAAGAATAGTTGTTCCCAAATGAAAAGCGATCATGCCGATAAATGGACAGCATTTACAAATATCATAAATGCAAATATGATGTCTCAGTGTTGTTATCTAAAGGACTCCCCTCTAGAAAATAATTAAATTTTCTTTATTTCATTAATCTTTCAAATAAGAACGTAACTGGTTTTTGGTTTGAGTATTGAGATCTTAGCAGATCTTGCCCGCATCCACTGTACCCTTTTTATAAAAACAAGGACTTCTTCATTTGTTCAGTATCTTCACTTCAGTTTAGGGTAGTGTGTGTAATTCTTAAGCGGAAGTATTTTACAGTTCTAATGACCGTTTTCGCAATCCTACACACAATGTTTTTATTCGTCAGGCGTATTTCACTTGTGCCCTTCTGTTATCTGAATCGCGACGTACTTACAAGATTTCCTTGGCACCTCGTTTTCTTCATAGAAAGGATTCTGCTCAAAGATAATTTTTGATATTCTGTCAGCATGCATTCTGCAGCATGCCATTGGAGTTGTTTGGATTCTACATTTTCGACCACGC
Organism: Teleogryllus oceanicus; assembly: GCA_964035755.1. NCBI lineage: Eukaryota > Metazoa > Arthropoda > Insecta > Orthoptera > Gryllidae > Teleogryllus > Teleogryllus oceanicus. The sequence continues at coordinate 241,726,384 of CAXIVR010000001.1, forward strand.
CTTGTCTCTCAATCATTATTATCTGTCTAATCTCTTCGTTGATATTATCAAACAGTATGCTGACAACATCGTCTCAAAATTCATTTCACATAGCATTCAACCGAGAGTTTATTGCATGTTTTTAATTCTAATTTCAGTTCATACATAACTTTGGCTCTCCACATTATCTGTATGTTGTCTCTTGGTTTTGCTCTACCAGAAAATGTTTATTTTATATAAAAATATTATAAAGTCTACTAATAATTGCTTCTAACTTATTTTTAATAAAGTCAATATTAAATTCTCTAATCACTCAGTATATTTAAATTCCTTTCCTGGAAATATACCTATTTCTATTCTAGATCATATCAGAATTTCCCTACAACCACATGTCTGTCAACTTTACATTATTTATTTTGGTCTCCATTTTTATGTTTTTATTAATTTCTGGATTAAATGTTACAGATACAAAATGTATTTTCTACCTATTTTCAGTGATACTTTGACTCCAAAAGCTTGGAAATGTATAGACAAAGGTTTTGCAGCCGTTCTCGAAGTCTTAAACAGTATCCTACCCAGCATTTTTTTAGTTATTTGGATTATGCACTAATCAAACCTTTCAACATTTATTTTACCAGTCTTACTGTGACTTATTGGGTGTAATCTCTCAAATAATGTAACAAGTATTTCAACGTCATGATTGAGGTAAGAGCTGTTTCTGATGAAATAATATTATCTCAGCCAAAGAATATACCATCTTACATCTTCATTACTAGTTTACCTAGTTCTTGAGAGAGAAATGGGCCTTTCTAGGATGAAGAGAGGGCATGACCTGGAGTCTTTTATTTTGGATCGCAGTTTGGGATGGTTTGATAAAATAGTTTGAGCATACTGTGAATGAATGATTGAAGAATATTTAATAATGGACTTGTTTATTAATCAATATCATTCCACAACAATACCAGCCTTTCAGAATGTTAGCAAATGGGCATGATAAACGCCTTTACACTTCAACTAATAATCGATCTTTATTGCCATAAATACATGGTTTCAAAGCAATTATTTCAACTTCATCTTCTTATTCCTTAGAACTTTATCTGCATGACGCGCATGTTGTAGCCATGCATATTACATTCTCAGTATCTTACATGCTGAAATGTGTATGTGCCGAAATGTTATATAATACTGCGCGAAAAATGCATTTTCTGAAAAGTATTGCCGCCATCAGTGACGAAAAAACTGAATCAAAAAATTGCGCTAGAATTAAGAGAAAAAGTCCTCTAACACGGGAGTTGTAGCCATAATTTCCAGTTTGGATCCGTGATTAAAAGCCAATTTAAAACAAGACGTCCGTCACGTCCGTCTGATACAGCTCTAGCCTTCATCACTTTTGCTTTGAATTTTCCAAATTGAAAACCCCTGTCGTTTTCATACAAACTGACTAGCGATTTTGAAAAACATTCATTAATTTTTGGGGATATTTCCTTTGGACATTTTAAATTTTTTTAACAACTCAAATGTTTCTGATTTCTTAGATTCTGTTTACTCTATATCAAATACGCTTATAAGATGAATATGTCAATTTTCACAGTTGCTCAGATTTTGAAAAATCGCTAAGGTGATCTTTGCGCGTCTTACTGTAAAATTAAAGATGAAGTTTTGCTTCAAATGAAATCATGTTGTACCATTAGATCTTTTAATAAAGGTATTGCAAAATTTTTAAAGTTTAGTTGATTTTCGCACAATAAGGCGTACAATATTTGCCAATTTTAAAGATTTACACATAAACAAGATTTTTACCTCAAAAATGGCTCAAATTTTCACTAGAAATTTTTGGTTGGGAGTAATGCATAAATCTGGCATATCCATTGACATAAACGAGATATTGCTCCTATTCTATTATTTTTAAAAGTACAGAGTAAATTTTTTGAAATACCTCTCACATGTTAATATGAGCATTTAAGATAGATTTGTATAGATTATTTAACATGGTGAAGTGTGGAAATGACTTTTAGAGGAAGTTTTCAAAAACTCAATGCCCAGTTACTGAAAAGAGGCTATTTAGACAAAAGTTAAGAAGAAAATGTCAAAATGTTTGTGCAGTGATGGATCATGTGAGAACAGCAAGAACATGTGAGCTGGCAAGAACAGAAACCAGTCCACGGAAATTACTAAACATTTGCTGCGAGAAAGTCTGTCCCATTCTGTAGCACCTCTAGTTCTTTCATATTTTGGTATGTGAAATTATGACATTTCTTGTTTTTTAAAAGCAAGAAAATTTCCAGCTGAAAACCCGGCCAAAGTGAGACTGAAATAAATAAGGATTAATTACAAAGGACGTAATACTCATTAGTAGGGATTGGAAGAAACAGACGTATGATGTAAAGGCAAAACGGCCTATGAACAGGAAAGTATGGAGTAAATGAATGATCTGGTAAACGACCAGTAATCGAAAGTACATCAAAATTCTCCGCAGTTTTATAATGGTATCTTCTTGCGAAAGGAATGTTTTAGAACATTCTCGACATCGTTCATTAGGGTTCTTTTTCATTGCTCATCAAGTAAAAATCCGCTGATATCATTTGGGATTGAACACGCGTTCCTCTGTGGCAAACCACGCACTAAGCGGTGCACTACTAACACAGTCGTACGTAAGCATTTCCGTGAACCTCAATTAAGTCTTACGAATTTATATTTGAAACTCATTATCTTCGCCTTCTGCAATTTAAAATATTAAATAAATTACCTCTAAGACAATAAGAAAACAAAGAAATCTACGCGGCACTATAAAATAGTTAATTCTACTTAAGAATGTTTCAGTTCAGTACTATGTAATTTTGCAGGCGCTTCCAGTTTTCTAGCCTGACCGCCTTACTTCACTCACTTTACTCTGCCCAAGGTGAATTATTGAGCATTGATAACGTTGGGCTGGCAGACAAGTTTCGGCGGCCCGACATTCAATTCATTTGCTGCAAGTAATTACTAGAATCTAAAGAGCATTTATTGACTTCAAAGAAAAAATCACATTATCATTACAGTTATTATCTTTTGTTCATCTTCTCACATTTATATAAAATAAACTCTTATTTTCTCAGTATTTGACAGTAAATATTTTCTTAATATATAACAAATGTTACACTATTACCAATTCATTCCGTTTTGAAAACTCTCAAACAACATAGTGTAAATCATACCTTAAATTATTGAAAGGAAGAAGTATTAATTAAAATCTCACATTGTCAAAAATAAAAAGTTGCATGAACAGGCCAGGACCTTCGCTCGAGTCTTAGTTCTTGACAAGCACCTGAACTACATGACATCCTCCTGATCACTTATACAATGTTTTACGCGCCATTAGAAGAGAGTGTGTTGACGAGTGATGCCCGGTTGAGTTTTGCTACAGCTGAAGACAGGGATGTTGCTTACAACGAAAGAAACAGTAAAAAAATGCAAATTCTAAATCGGTTTTGAAACGTTTTAATAGTAGAAAGAAAAACAGTTTCATGCAGTTTTGCATTTCAAATACATTCTTTAAAATTAATGTGCTTGCACTTTTGCACGAAAAATACCATCATTCAAGAAAAGCCTACATAATGATTGTTATGCAAGAACGAATTATAGTTAACAATTTATTTGAAAGACAAATCATTTTCAATTTTGTAGTGTAGGAAAGGCTGCCCAAAATCTTCAAACTTTAAAATTTGCTGAAAATTCAAGTTAACCATGAAAATTGATTCCTGTATCATCCTTCTAGTATAATCTTTACTCTATTCTACAGAAAATTTGGAGTAATTTTGAAAATTTTGAAAATGTAAAGAGCATATAAAATGCCCAAATTTAAGATTTTCAAATTTCCAAGCTTCAACTTCTGAAAGCCAGAAAAGCCAGGTTTCTTCAATTGGAAAGGATCGTACGTGGTTATGACGATAAGTAGTAATCACAGACGGATGGACAGACGTTTGAATCGACCACTTTCGACCAAACAATGTGCATTAATCCCATGAAATGATTTTCCGCTGTATTACCTGTACTTTCTCTATACTTCACATATACGCACGAGATATACTACGTATACACATCACATACAGATATACTATATACTGCATGCTCTTCATTGCAGCCATATGAAAGTAAAAACTGAGAAGTACAAAGTTTTGTTTGTCTTTAGATAACAGATTATCATGAACAAATCCATCTAAACTAATATTACAGCAGTTCAAGGTGAGATACAAAAAACAGTACTGGGAATTTTCTGCCATTACTGATTATCATTTCAAGGTGAGTTTATTTTTACATAAATGATTCATATTGCAAAATATGAATGTATTTATCTAATCAGAAAAACAGTAATTTATGCAATCTGGGCGACGTTGTGTATAAAGTCACAACTTTAATATCAATTACCAAGGTCCAAACCTCCCCTCATATTGACTTACGTAAATGACAGCAGTGACAAATATACTCAAGTACGTGAGAGATACACGAGCCCAAGAACCCAGCACATAAAACGCATTTTTCAGGAAACTCAATTGGTCAGAGCAACTGGTCATATTAAATCGAACGTGCAGGTTTGATTCCTGTCGAAGGGGTATCTTTAATTATATTCAGCCACATTATCAGGTCACAAAATGGATGTACTAACAGATGGATAAACGTGCCGCCATATTTCATTTCCCATAAAAGTGACCGAGTTGTGAAACCATTTTTGGAAGTGGATGCAAAATGTATGTCAAGGGGCTTGTTCTATGTAATTCCAAGCGGTTAGATTAAATTCTTACTAACTAATTATGATAAATGCACGTTTGTATAAATATTTCCAGCAATAAAGCGGGATCAAACTAATTACACATTATATAGTATAAAAGTTCAAGCAAGAGATCATATAAGCAATAATCGATACACGTATTTTCCACTTTACTAAACATTCTTATCTTTTAGTTCTCAAATACGTGGGTAAAACTGGAACGCATGGACCAGAAGAAAAAGGCATCGCGCGAACTCTGATCCCTCAATGCACCGATTCGACCAGTGTCAGACGATTTTATTTCCTGAAGAAGGTTATTGTTCTTTCAGTAATCTGCAAATATAATGTATCTACAGACTAATGTTTATTCTATAAGTTTCTCATTTCTCTGAGTAACATTAAGACAGCGTAAATCATATTCTCTAAACATATTCGTTCTCAAGCATTCACAATTTCAGGAAAATGCAATATTAGTACAACACAGATGTTTTTAACAATACATGATAATATATTTGTTATCAGACTCTGAATTATGCTATTTATGAATTTTATTGAACTGTATTTAGATTTAAAGAACGACTTTTATCAAGACATTTGAGATCAAGTTGCCTCCTTGTTTTCCTGTGTGAGACTAAATAGAGAGTGATTTATGCATTGGATCCTACAAACATGTGGCAAATAATCATTGGATATAACTAAATGAGTAAAATTCCTCATGCTGAAAGTGGGACTGATTGAATGCTCACCACTTAGTCTCAGTCTATACTAAAGATAAATATATCAAAACATTATTTATTTAAAAAATGGAGATAATAATAAAAAAATATTGATTTATTTCATTGTCAAATCGTACTATTATGTTTTGGAGTTCATACATTTTGGAAATGTAGCTCCACACCTACCGAGATTTACATTAAAGGTACAAGACCATAAGAAATAAAATTAATAATTGTTACAAACAAATTAGAGGATGCGTTCTGATGGCATTTTATCCGCAGGCACAAACACAAAATGGTAATTTTTAATGAGTTCAGTAATAGTCTCTGGAACTTTATTAAACACGTGTAAAGACATATTCATGCCTAATTTAATAAAAGGACAGAAGAAATTACCTTTATTGCAAGAATTTTATAATAACCCACCTGGACATTAGGATTCTGATTATCTTAGAACTGTTAAATATGTAAATTACTAAGTAGTTATACAACAGGTACAGACTTTTTCATATTATTTCTAACGATTACATGTAATGTGTGCAATTGAGACACTGTTAATATTTGTATCTTCCAGAATTTCGTTTGTCACGTGCTTGAATACAAGATACAGCACACAATCTGTAATATATAATCACATTATCGTTTACAAAATCAATTTTGACCTCCTTGCAGAAATTTTGGAATGTCTCTCTCGATGATAGTGATTAATGTGTTGTTCCAGGCATCAGGTAAAAAAAATATATTCGATAGGTTAGTCAAGTGCATTCCTCTATCTATGCGTTATTCCACGAACTATTCGCAGGTACCTTACCGCACCGATGAAAGTGTTGTAGAATGAATTCTATCTTGGAAATTTATTATTGTTCTTATGGTGTACAACATTACTTCGGGTTACAGCAAACTCACATTCTTGATAAGATTGTGGAATCATCGGCGTCACTATTCTATAGTTGATTCTAGTTAGAAATATTTCCGTTTGAATGCTCTTTTGCCTTGAGGCTCGTAGTAGCTTCTAATACGAACGCTATCTTTTACCTCCATATCTTTGAGTGATGCAAGCCGCGATGGAACTGAGCTGCGCTCGTCGTGGCTTCCAGTCTGAAATACAGAACCGCGTAGTATTGAAATGCTATGCGATTTTCAAAACCAGTGTAGCTAAGAGAATTTCGGACAAATTTGCATTCAGTTATTCACTTGAAAACTTATAACCTAAACTTGAATGATGCCATTTTAACAATATTTTAATTATCACAAATAGTTGATTGATTGCACTTTATGAGAAAATTATATTACTTATAATGTAAACAACAGAAGTAGTTGCACCACAACAGCACATACTTTCTTCTCCTAATATCTCACTGCTCCACCAATGTGCTCCTACTAATATTCATGTGAATTGGAAAAAGAGTTTCCAACCAGTGAATCTCTGTTTTAGTTTTGGTTTCAAAGTTAACTTTTTTCAATTTTCAAGGCTACCCTTAGAGTTCCTCAAAAATAGGACGACCAGCGCCTCAGTCAGATAGTACAAGGCTGGAGGCTTTAGATGCAAATAATGGACATAAACCTGGCCCTTTTACAGCCCCTAAGTCTTCAAAAATTAATATTAATTAAAATAAGCTAGTTCTTCTTTACACAAATCTTTTACCTGTGAAGAAAATATCACCTTCTGGATTCAGACTCTACGTTAGCTGACAGCGTGCTATGACGTTAACCATTCAGCTAAGCAGTTTCTGTTTTAATTTGCCACCAGTAGTTCAATATAATAAAATATGCTAAATAGAACATAATCCATTTATTCCTTTTTCGTTTCTTGATCAATCCTTTTAAGTTTAAATATACTGTGATATATAATATAATATAAAATATAATATAGAGAATAATAAATATACTAATATAATATAATTATATTTTAATAAATGCAGACTTTCTCTATAGAAAAGAGAAAATACAATATTTTTACTTTTCCTCATACATGCTTAATTACCACACATTATGTCTGAGCTGGGAAGGACTTTGAAGTTATTCAAGGAAAGTCAATGTCTAAGTGGAGATGGTTTACAAGAATACAGTGATGCTGCAAAGCAAGCGTACTTTCTCACTTAATGTTTTCTGGAAACTTATGAAAATACTAAAGTTTCGAAAAATTGCATGATCTTATTTAAAATCTTATCTTTGAAAGTTTCATCAGGAAAAATCTCAAATTTCCAAAGTATTTTACTTGTAGGAATATAGAAAATCAGTTTTTAAACCAGACATGGGACCTGCAATATTCTCTTGATGCACTTCCACTATCAGCCATGAGTATGACTAAAAGGTAGCATAGGCCATTTGTTTGAACGTTTGAAAAATGTCCCAGGGGCTTCTGGCATGTAAAGTATCCCTCCACCTAATTGAATATCGGTTTCAATTCAAGGCGCGCTTCCGACATCAGCCAGATCGTTTGGGAGTATTAATTTTTGTGAAAATCGGCTGAACGGTTTAGCCGCTAGCGTTATTCAGAGGACGGACCGGACAGACATTTTACCCGTCGGTCAGTTTTCGCTATCAACCACCCACAAACAATGGATTCTGGCTACACCACGATTTGGAGAGATTTTTTCTAAATTGCTGATGATTTATCCTTTTCCATGCAGAGCCGTGCCGTGCCGTTTTCTGGGCAATTCGCCGTTTTCGCGTAGCATTACGTAACTTTCTCTACTCGCGAAGAAAGTGCAGTCAATATATAGAGAAAATTTAGATTATACGTTCTGCAGAAGAATTTGTATCAACACTAAGCAATTTTCCAAATTACAAAGTATTTATACAATTTTTATAGCATGTTTGCCTTAAATTGAACATACCGAAGAAGAGTAAAAGAGTTCTGTGAAATTTGAAACAGATTAATGATTGCAATGTTGAGAAAAGTCCCAGAGATATTAATAAAAGTGACATTTACTACAGTATTTGTAATAACGCGCGGTGTATTCAGATGAAAGTGTAAAGTAAAGAGAGTTCTTTTCCAGAGAGTTTCAATAATGCAATATGACATATTCTGTATACCCCTCAAATATTGGAGATATCATTGGATTCAGAATCCCAATAGACTTGCTCAAATATAATATCAATTTTGATAAAGAATACATTAGTTTAGAAGTCAGTAATATTTTAATTTTTGCAGTACCATGTACACAGGTCCTTTTCCTACACAGTCTAAAAAATAAATACATGTTCCACTTGAAATCTTTTTGATCTTTTGGGTTCGTAGTTTCAAAAATGACCAGATTTTCCTTCAAAACCTCAAATACCATTTTGCCCGATATCATTGTTTCTGTATTGTACTGCACCATTTCGAAGATGCAAATATAAGTAAAATATTTAATGAAGTCTGCTCAATATTAATTGATGTTATACCAAAATCACTGTGTTCCTCAGCTTAAAAAACTATATAGAATATTGTAATGAAAGAACATTAAATTCAGTAGTACTCAGTTCCCAGCAAATATGTTTGTTTTTAACAGAAATAGAGAAAGTGTGAATAAAATATCTTGACCCAACTACAATGAATATCATTGCAATCCTTGTGAAATCTCTGAGAGATGAATGTGCAGTTATAAATAATAATCAAATTAGCGACATATATGAAAATTTCATTTTTGATTGACAAACTTCCGTTTTATGTGCTATTTGGGAAATAAAGTCAGCAGGTTTTATTAAGCAACGATTATTGGAAACTCCGATTTTAAATATGTGAGCTTTCTTTGACAATTGAGTTGTTGTTTTGTATATATTTTAATGTCTTTTTAACACTAGGTCCTTCATAACGACCACTGTGACAGCATGTTTGGGTTTTCTGTAGGAGAATGCATGGGGACATCTGAACACACAGCATCTATGTCGAGGCGGAAGACCCATGCGCCCCACCCTTCGAACCAGGAAGCTACGGCCTTGTCGTCCGGTTTCCTCTTTCTCTAGTAAACCTTTGACATCATATATCAGCATCAATCATCGAAGATATCGTAATTCTCCATCATTTGAATTACATTTTCCTGTGTTCCTAGTACGTAGAGATACGTGGAAATGAAACCTCTGACTAGGTAGTAAAGTTGGCCTCAAGCTGAAAGAAAGAACATCTTATAGTATTATCTACTCTTACTATTAGTTTTATCCAATTGCATTTTGAGTGACAGAGTGCAGAACTCTTTTCAAACTCCACAAGGATCATAAGACCCTTGTCTTGTTAACCCGTGGCTCTAGCCCGAGGCAAAGTGTTACCTTCGGATCAGGCCTTTCCTTCCTCTTTGGACATCTCGTGCAGTTACCCCTATCCCAGAATAGAACAGACCTTACTGTAAAGCATGCTCCCTGTACTTTACGATAATGAAAAAGGCCAGAAGAGGCATGGCTTGTCGATTGGGAGATGCTGGCTGCACCATCCTCCACCAAACTGTTTCCTTTTTCTTAGCTACTTGGATTTGCATAATCTAAGCGCGCGTAGAGAGATGATTTTTAACATACCCTTTTATAACTAATTTTGCGTTTTTGATGTAACACTGTCTTTGTCATTTATTTCATTTTTAAAATTAGTCATATTTTACTGTTTTACTCTTTTAATCTTATGGTGTATAAAATATTTTAACTGACTTTTATACTAATTTACTGTAGAAAATTTTGCGAATAATATTGAACTATATGGTAATAAGATATTTAGGCTGCATTACACAGTTCTTTATATTATTAAAGAAAATTTCAAGTTTCATTTCAAGTGAAAATAATAAGACTGTGATTTAGTTTTCAGATTTGTTTTTATGATCTCATTGAATCTCTTGTGTTTTCCATGTTGATCTAAAACCGGATGTATTTTTTAGGTTCGATATGCATTCAAGTGCCAGGATCTGCGAGCCACAAATTTTTTGTCATGCGTATATCTACAATGGCTAAAATTATTTACATTAATGTTTACAAAACAAGGACGGTGTGTTTCTGTAGACCAAACCGTTTCTTACTTCAATATCGATAGCCATGTCAGGTTTCCGGATGTTTGGTGCGAGAAGCTTCTTGAATCGAACTAAACACTCCAGAAAGCGCTGCAGAGTCATGCAAAACCAGCATAAATTGGAAAGATATTACGATTCGGAAACACTGTGTTCCTTAAATATTTTAATTGGAAAATTGTCCCAGATTGAAATTTTTTAGCTAAATACTCAATCTCTTTAAAGTTTATTCAAACAAGTTTTGTTTCTTTCTTATAGCTCGTTTTAAGAAAATTACATTGATTCACAATAACATTTTAAGGTTTCCAAATTTATTCTTTTTTTACTACGTAGTTATTCAAAATATTTAAGAAAATATTTAACTTCAGTGTCAATTTACAAATTAAGAATTAAAGTTGTATTTATATTATTAGCTATTTATTAAAGATATCAATTATTACAATTTTGCACAATATTATTATATGTAATGTGATATGTTGAGAAATAATTAATTATATTTAGCGCCTTTATTAGTTATCTGAATTTGTACTGTTACTTACTGTATGTACCTTAATAAATAAATAAATAAAAATATCATAGGAAGGGATAGATACAATCTTCTCAGCAGTGTAACTTGAAAATAGCAACTTTTGGAAAATATGTGAAAGAATAGACAATTATATTTTCGGAAATATTTCTAATGAGAGGTTCCTAGTTCCCTTTTCACCGATTATCACTATAAATTGCATCAATTTAAATGATAAAAAATATTAACAATATGTTTGCAATGATAATCATAGGACACCCGGCGTGATTTTAATTGATTAGCAAATCCTGTTTGCATGCACCTGCTCATATAGAAAAAATGGGCGATTACATTTTCATAATGCGTAATAAAATGTGTGTGCTTTTTCCTTAATAAAGGCATAATAATGTCAAAATACAAGTTTTAAATACGTGAACATGAATTTCAATTTACTTGATAGGAAATGTGTATATTATATAAGTGCATTATATTATGTTTCCCGAAAATTATTATGTGAATTAGTGTTCCTTGCTCTAGAACCATTAGCATTTTAAAATAGTTTATGAAACAAGGCACCAATACTATTAATTTAATCTGCCACAATTTCTCACAATATTAGATACCATAAATTAGACTTCATTTTATGGTAAAGAACTCGATAAAATGTCACAGCCCCTTCCCGTGACCCGCGCATAGTTCGTCCCAGCGTCCACGGGGTTCAGAACCAACGTCCAGTGCAATTGGCGGAGTGATCCTCGCGCCCGCGCGCCAATCCGTTTCGTTTCTGTACCCCTCTCCTCTTTTTACTCCTCTTGTTCCTCTCACCTCTCTCCTGTACCCCTGCTCACGTTAGCGAGGCAGCGTCACTGACCTGAGAAATTGCTCCGCCCCTTTGGGATAACTGGAGGAAAATCTTCCGAGGAGGGAAGGACATGTCCAGAGCACGGAGCAAAGCCAATGATGAGCCGGATACGCCTCGGCTGCCAGGATTAGTCAGAGTGTCCATCAGTGGTTGTCAAGCTGTGGAAAAAGAAACCAGATTTGGCCACAAGGCATCATATATTCTGTAGAAATTACGGGTATACTATAATCTACATGGAAAATGGAAGCATGAAGAAGATCTTGGAAAAAAGACTTTTTGGAAAAACTTAAGGATTTGTGTAAAGAAAAACAAAAAGAAAGGATGATAGACCTGAAGACAAGTAGAAAGCAAGTGAAACCAGAGGGTGTAGGATCAAAGTGGAAACAACCTTTCGACGAGAACCATAGTTCAATTGAAACGAAATGAATAAAAATAATAGTTCCACCAGTCTTTGCATCTCCCATGTAATGAAAACATCAGGTCAAACCGGGCATGCTCGAACATGGTGATCCTTCTCTAACTACAGGAAAATTGAAGAAATTCGCGTATCTCTTTAGGCGGCTCCACACATTCGGCATTCGCAAAGCAGCCAGCTTACTGCTAGCCCAATTCCGAATAGCTGATGTGTTCGGCGAATGTTCGTTCCCTTTGATGTGTCCTAAAGACCGACACGCGGTGGGTTAGGCGAGCGCCGGATGTTCGTCAATCGGCAAATATCAAGCAACTCATCCACAATGCTTGAGATTCGGCGAGCGTTTTCTTGCCACTCGACGAATGGGCGAATGTGTGGAGCTGACTTTTCATGTAACGGAATATTTGTTAGTGAGCGTGCAAATGAAACGACGAAACATGGTACAGTTTGGGCGTTAAATCCCGATGACGTGTACAATTACCCAGCACGTGTCGGAACGCATAGTTTAAGCTTCTTGAAACACCACAGCGCTGTTACAATCCCTAATTATTTAAAGTGCTAATTAATTACAATCTCAGGGGTTCCTAAACGTAAAGGGCTTACCGTCCCGATTACCAACAAAAAAATTAAAGTTACCCTTCTAGAATCTCTAAGCCCACCAGTGTATCACTATATTACGTGAGCAATCCGTGCACTTTTCCCACTAGGACCCCAGTGACTTCATGCAAAGGAGGTATTTCTCATACCAAAGATAATTTTCCATATTCGCTTACTCAGATGAAACTATATTAATTATTTCCTTGAGTAATATTTTAAATGTAAACACTTCTTGATTTCTTAGCTAAATTGTTATCACAGAATGACACATGCAGTCTGCGATATATGTTGAGTTTTAAAAAGATTCAAAGCATATCCGCCTGGGAAAATTAGTAAATGATATTCTCCGATGGCCATTGATTATTCAGTAGCAAGAAGAATTCAAATTAACGATTATTAATATAAACAAATGTTTGTTGCCAAAGAATTTCATTCACAAAGGAGTTATATTGCCGACTTTCTTCATGTAAACCACAACCTAATCTTAAAGGCTACGTCAACACTCGAATTAGGAATAACTAAAACGAATTAGGAAAATAAACCAGACGCAACTGAATAAATTATAAACAACAATAAATTCATTGTGATTATATCTTTTTGTCATTTTCGAAAGTGATAGAAAATACGAATCCCAAAGAAGAAGAATCATGTCATATTTCCACTTTCTCGCTGGACAGAAATTCGTTTGAGGTCGATGTCCTGCAAGTTCACCATTAAATACATTGTTTAAACTATTTCATTCAAGAGGACAAACATGATCCCAAATTACGGAAGGAGATAATAAACCCCGATAAGTTATTGGCATTGATATTTCCATTCTATAAGCATTCAGAATTATTAACCTTATATATTATATTCAGGAAATTATATTAACCTTTAATATATTTCTCTTCTATTCAGATACAATCTTATGTAGATGACATATGATGTCTCTAAAGCATATATGAAATTAAATTCAAAGACTGATAAGTAAATAGGCCTGACGTGAGAATTACCAACAAGTTCGTTATACAAATCGTTACACAAGCAACTAATCGTTACACTGCAAGAGCCCAGAAATCAATATCGATTATTCACAGGAACTAGAGTGCTCATCCAATTTCATACAAGAGTCATCGTAGGGACATAATGAATTAGTGACGCCATCATTGTTCGGAGTCAATGTACTATATTCAATGAATATTTTCGCATCGAGCCCGTATATATGATATAGGACAATTGATATAGCTTATAATTTAAATTGTATGATGCCAGATTACATTCGAAATTTACCTAAGTCCATGGGTCTCTTTGCGGTGACTCATCAGACTGTAATATTCAGAGCACACGACGGAAAGACCTTAAGATTTACCTCAAATTCACTGCAGTCCTCAAGAATGATCTGAAATCTTGAGAAACAGAAAGAAAAGGAGAACCCTGAGGATATTACATGAATTGTATGAGATAATCAAATTCAGAAATCAGAGTTAATATAGTAGATATGGATCATGGATCGGTCATATGAATACATTAGTTGCCAACGTTTCAACGTTGGCAAACTAATGTATTTCATTAATTGACTGATCCATGATCCATATCATAATAATAATAAAATAAAATAATAATAATAATAATAAGAATAATAAGAATAAATTTTATTACATAATATTATATAATAATAACTACATAATTATATTACTGTTTTAAATTGAATTGACCATAGAGGGCAAGTCAAATATAACACCTGGAGTTAAGTTTTATATTTTCCTACAATTGCTCATGGATGCTTAACGACCACCTCTTCAGCACTGGGATGAATATGAAAATAAATAAAAAAAATTAAAAAATAAACATCAACATTAAGCAATGTAATGATCCAACTATATAATTTCGAGAGAGCAACCAATTTACAATAATACAAAACCTAAAAATATTAACTAAACCTAAACCATTAACTAAAAAACATTAAAATTTTAGAATCAACAATGTAATGCAAAACAGCGGTTATTATTATTATTATTATTATTATTATTATTATTATTATTATTACTACTGTTGTTGTACAATTATTATAGCGAAAATCGAGAACCTCAGAAGGAACCGAAATACTCTATAATGGGAGGTCACGGATATCCATGATAATTGGGAGTACAGAGGTCATTCTTAGTGGCTTAACGAAACATCTGAGAACCCTAGCCTCCATGCGGGTCTAGCATACCACCTGTCACAGATCACATTGCTGGGATCGCTCACATACAGCGTTGGAACCTCTGGAATTCCTAGGTATTTGTGAGGGCTCTGAACACAGAAGTAGCAACCGCTAAGAGCTGAGGAATGTCTTAAATAATAGGCAGGAGGAAGGAAGGGACTTCTGAACATTTAATGACTCTGCAGAGAACAAAAATGCAAGACAAGTAAAATTACTCTCTTCTGAAGATAGGCTATTGATCATGGCTGTACAACGGACGACGGACTCTCTGAACTTAAGTGTCTGCAACACGGGAATCACAACAGCCACAGTAAGAAAACCTGCAATTAAAAAAGATCTGAGAGATTGGCAACAAAGGCAGTTCACGGCTTTCTAAAGCTGTTCTGAATATCATATCGAAACATCATCCTCACTGCAATGGTGGCAGATGGTCATCATACCCACCAGTTGGGATTCATAATGGTAAACCAAGATAAGAGAATGCCAAACTAGGAATTAGAAAATAATGAATGAGTATACTCTAGTAGAGTGAAAAAGCAGCATTAGGGGGTGGTAAAAGGGTTTAAAAACCAATATTACTACTGAACATATATTGCTGGATGCCCTGCACATGCCGTCAGGGCGTACTTGGGAAAACAAACAACGAGCCATGATACTTCATCAACAAATGACCACTTAACATGGAATACTACAAATAGTAGAGCACCATTATCAAATTCAAGCCAGCTAAAAAGGGGGGAATACTATTATTTATTGAAACAAATAAATATTACCAATAATAATAATAAAAACTGATATTATTCATTTGAATCCCAAGAACTCGTTGGCACTCTAGTCCTGCGTTCATTTTTCACGATGAAGCCGTGCAATGCCGCAGGTGCTGCGCGAGGGGCGAGGGAATGAGCGAGTGCCTCGCACGAGAACATGCAACCAATACTTCACGAAAACTCAAATAGGCATTGAGCAGCAGCAGTGGGAGTGCTCCCCAAGGCAAAACGTTCTGCAATCTTACCAATTTATTCAAAATAATACCAACTATCCATTACATCGAAAACAGTATTCCTTTTTAAAAAAACACTCATATTTTCTTACTTAAGCTAAAATTTAAAAAAGTTTAATATTTATGAGGTACGAACTTATTGCCTCTCGACGCTGGGAACAACTAATCGAAATGCATGAATTCCATAAGAGCTCAGTGTGAGAATATGTTAACTCAAAAGTTTAATCTTTTCTTCAGTGGGTCATTCGGCTTGGGGCGCTCGCGGGCGCAGTATGGACATTCTCAAATGAAGAATGAAGAATTTCGAGGCAACAGATTCATACCCTAACCTCTTAAGGAACTAATAATTTTGATCATTTGCACCACATTTTGTACCTAGGAATTCCTCGTTAAATACTACGATTGGACGCACGTGAGCACACATGCACGAGTGAAAGGGTTGTAGGAACGCGGCGGATCAATCGAGGGAACGAGAGCATAGAAGGCAGTGTTGTAATTCGTAAAAAAACAAACAACAAACAAATATTGATTTCGGTCGCAAATTCATTTGAGAGAGCCCAACCATACAATGTTGTTCAGTTACTGCTATTCAGATCACAGAGGTGTCAGAATGTCTGAATGGACAAGGAAGCAAGGTATTACATTTTGAAGGGTGGAAACAATAGTTGTTGCTAGGTACCGATATAGCGAAGACAAGAAATAATGCATATTCGACTGATTGGTTTCGCAAAGTCAATAGCACCCTTCCAGACGACTTCAAGAGGGTCTCCAGAACTTGGAAGAAAAAAGCAAAGACCGCACTTCAACCATAATATGTAATACACAGTTTTAACTCTTTTCGATGTTGAAGAAATAAATAAGTGTAGGCAGCACAATCGCCACGTGCTTCGACCGCAAACGAAAAGCGGAGCGATCCGCCACACGCTCGAGCGCCCACGCAAACCATCGGGCGGGCGGCGGCGTAGAGACAGGCCGGCACACCCACAACCGTGGAGGTGCAGCCCCGCTCCCCGCCCGGCCACGTGCTCGGGCGCGCGGGCGACGGGGGCGGGCGGCCGGCCGGCCGGCCGGCGCGACGAGCAAGGCGTCCGGACGCCGGCGCCGGGGCGCCTGCATGCTCCGCTCGTGACGTAAACGTCCGTTGATACCCCGAAGAAAACTCCGACAGCGCCGCCCCCACCGCCGCCGCCCGCGATAACCCGGCGTCGATGGCCGGTCGCGAGCCCGGGGTTGCCCTAATTAAATTTAAATACAAAGTATCACTGTGTGTCGGAGGGGGCGGCAGCGGCGGCGGCGCCGGACGAACAAAAGGAGCAGCGCGCGTGGGGCGAGGTTTAAAAGGGCCGGCGGCGCGGCGCCGCGCGCTACACTGCGCCGAGCGGCGGGCGGCGGGCGTCTCGGCCCCGCGCGGATTACGTAAGGCGGCCGGCGGCGGCGGCGGCGGAGGCGGAGGCGGCGGAGGCGGCGCGGAGCAGTGCGGACGGCGCGATGCTGCGCGGCTCGGCGGCGGCGGCGGCGGCTGCTCGGCGATGTCGGCACTGCGAGTGCACACAGCCGCTCTGTTGTGTTCCGATGCGCCCGCCCGCGCCCCCCCGCCCCCGCCCCCCCCGCCACGCCTTCGCTCGCGTTCCCACCCGGCCGGGCCCCGCCCTGCGTAGACTGACGCAGCGGCAACGCAACAGCACGAAAGGAGCCTCAATCACAGTGGTACCGTCATCGCATGACTATTATTTATACTCACGTGACGAGAATAGGAACGCCGAGAACGATTCCGGTCGGGTGAGTCATATTTATAATAGGAAGAAACTAAACTGTTGTAATGCTGTATGAAGGGCGGATCGACGGGAATATTTTCCACATACATTGCAACGAATTAAACCAATTTTGGGGACAATACGATAATACGGGAAAATAAAAATGGCGTTATTTGCAAAAATCTGTTGTGCTAGGACGCCTGGCACGCCACGCCAGACCACCCCATCCCGCGCCGCCTTTCTCACCTCGCTTCCACACCGGCTGGGTCCCCCGCTCCACTGCCAACGAGCCAGGCAATTGCACGTGAGGTAGCGCCAACTACAGTGTGACAATCATTTCATTGATATTGTTAACGGAACTGTTTTATGAGTGGTCCATGAGGACATTTTCTCTTTATTTGTGGTTCACTCGTATGATATAATATTATCTATTTTTTACTATTTTATTACTATAGTTTCCATAAACGATTAAATATTATACAAATGATTAAGTTCTCTAATAATTAAACAAACATTTAATTCGAAACCATTTCTGTATAATTCCAGCAATTGATAACTGAATCAACAAAGATAGGGTTTGGGTTATTTATTGTGGAGAAATTTGACTCGTCGAAACGTTTGCCCAGAGACACTTCTTCAACAGAACCTTATTGTAGAGTATAACGTAGAATTGTTACAATGGACAAAATAATGTCGGAAATCTTCCGATCATATTCTATTGTTTTCCTGTATTTTATTCCTACGTTTCCACGAATATGTTATAATTGGTAGTAAGGAGAGAATTGTCGAAACTATAATAAATTATCCCTGTGATATGGAACTGCCTTCGATATAGAATTCACAAGTGAAAACACATTTTAGCGCTTGAACGAGTAGTTCCACATTCAGAGCAGTTAGTCAGCCGCCGTGTCACTGTGCCACTTGTTTGACTTGGTGCATTCAGATTGTATTATACACTGCACACATACTGAGCTACGGTCTCAGACGACACAAAAGTTGTAGTCTTGTCTCCTGCGGGTAGCGTGCTCCTGGCCCACGCCAGCTAACAATCTTTTCCCTTGTGTTTCTCTTGTAGAATACAAGGCAAATCATGTATCATATCAAAACTCTTCGTGTCTACAAACATGTAACTTATGTATTACATTTGGACTATTGAAAAGCAAAATTATTTACCGAACGAGAATGTCATCGATTTGGTATCACTTGTATGTCCATTAATTCTGCGCACTACGGTAGCCGCTCGTCACCTAAGGAGGAAATGGAATAATGTATTAGGTGATAGCGTCAATACAACGCGCATTTCCGTTGATACGCACTCAATGGGCTACGATATCTCGCTCGCTGGAACACGTACAAGAGAGGCATGGCTCGATTATTTACTGCCATCTGTACATAAATTAAATGCAAATCGCTGTAACACTTGCCTCCGTGATTGGATCAACTTCACGAAAGAATAAAAGCGCCATCTCTCTTCTATCTACCAATATCTCTGTCTACCACAAACACAGCAAATTGGTTCCGCAACCAAACGCTGCCTTCACTCCACAACGGTCGCGCACCGATAGTTTTAAAGGCAATAAATCTTTTAAATCTCTGAGCGTTCGTGACGCTTCCATCCCGGCTGGGACAAAATAACCCTCCGTCGCGCTCCTGCTGCAATGCGCCCGCCCCACCCCAGCGCGCTTCCCAACGCCGCCGTAGTACCGTAGTACTCCTTTCTACTACATCCGTTTCATGAATGGAAACGGCTGTCCATTCATCAAGGACAGAGAGGGTCCCTCCCTTGAAAGTCCTTGGTATTTTGTTTGGTACTCCGGACGAGCGAGAACATTCTACGGCGCTTGCCTTGTTGCTGGAACACTTCCGCAAATGTTGAGAACTCTATTAAGAACAAAGTTTGAGCAAGGTTGAGGGTATTTTCAGAAATAGTAAATCAAATCCCAAAAATATGTAGTGGCGTAAGAGCAGCACATAGTTACTAACATTATTTTTAAGTTGTGCAGTTGTCAAATATTCAGATTGCAACGAAAATGGAATCTGCATCACTCTTATATAGAGTACTTTGCTTTATTAAAAAATTAAAGAAAAAAAAAGCTCTTTCCGAGAAAACCTTTTTAAAATCTCTGAGCAAAATGGCTTCATTTCAACCAAAATTACGTTTCGTTTAAATAAGATAATAAACATTTTACTTGATCTTATTTAAAAATACCGTATGTCTTTGGGGAATAGATTTTATTACGTAAAAATCTATCTTTAATATTAATTTTTAATTTAATAATTTTGATTCTTTCGATATCAAGGACCCACAAACATGGATTCTGACAACTTAACGTGTTAGAGGAACAGGACAAGCAGCAGCATCTGAGGAACAGAACAAGCAGTAGTCCTGAGCGTAGATGACGAAGAATTCAGGCAAAAAAGAAAAATGTTTGGGCCCATCCCCTTCCGTTTCCGTTCGTCCCCTGCCTTCCCCCATCCCTATTTCGCCTTCTGTGACCTCGGCGGGAGGTCCGCCCTCGTACGACCCACACTACACGCCTTCCCAACCGACCCACAAAGAGTCCTGCCGCCCCCGAAGCCTCCGCGTCGGACAAATCACGTTACAGTTTTCTAATTAGGACTAAGGCTTTCGAGATGCTCCAGTTCTGAGAAACATTCCAGTTTAAGAAATTCCAATGTTGACTTTTTTTGTCATTCAACTGTTTCAATGATTGATTGATTTTTGCGTGTTTTCGGGTGCGTCAACAGCTATAGACATTATTCACGCATGTGTAGCGTATGTTTTGTATCAAAGGAACTGGTGGTGGTCTTCTCCACTGGAAAGAGTGATGCGGCGCCGACGTATACGTCGACTTGCGAGTTATTCCCTGTCCAGGTATATCCCACCTACGACACACCGCCTCAACCGGGACATCTTCTAAGTTCGACATATGCGATAGTGTAGAGCATATAAGCGTGTGTATAGGTAAAAGGGTGAGGTTAGGACAAGGAAGAACGCCGTCCGTGGCCCGTTTGCTAGGGTTCTGCTCCGGCTTTGGCGTGGTTTTGATCGGAGAAACAGAAAACTACCGACCAGAGGCACCGGCCGCTAGATTTTTCGTCCAGACAGCGACTGAATTCGACCAAACTCTCTAGCTTCTGTCGAAAACCCCGACACCGCTGTCAGGACTCGAACCCGAGAACATCTAGGTCAGAGGCACTGCAGTGACATCAATTGATGCCCTGAGCCACCTCGGCCGGTCAAAACAGCTCTCTCAAATCCTGAAAGGTCATTCACTTGTAATTTAAAAGTAAAAATAACTTAAACGCAAAATCTTAGAGAAATGCTACTAAATGGAAACATTCACATATTGGTGAACGTGCACGTGGATATAGACATAAGAAGTAACCGTCAAAATTAGCAAACTGCAAGCTTCCATGTTCACTTTAGCGTGGTCTGGGAACAACACATTGTCGTGTACCGTCGAACAAAGTCAAAGAACTTGAAGCGTTTCTTAGCTTTCGATACAGAAACTTTTTTCAGGTTTTAGAAACTTAAATTGATATTCATCATCATAATTGTTCTTGAAACGCTCCATAAAATCATTCGTGGCGCTCATGTTGTACAAATTAATGTTCATCAAGCATAATCACGTCAATTTTACTTAACGTCGTTCGAGTGTATAAAGAAAGTCTGTGACAGATACGCTGCATCGCCCTTGATGAGGGGCTGAGTTTACGTTTAAGCTTAGTTTCACTGTGAATGAACTCCGGAACGTTTTTCAAAGAAACTTACGTTTTCTGTTTAATACTTCAGAAGAAATGGTCGTGGTTAGTGAAGATTTCCTAGTTCCTATTATTTTAATGAACAAATAACTTCAACTGGTTGTGTATAATATAATTTTAAATAGAAATCATAACGAATATGTTAGTGTTTGATATATATTTATTTTCGTCAATAAACAGTAAAAACTGTATGTGACGTATGGTGAGAAGTATAGTCTGTGCAAGTTTTCGTGAGCTCCAGCATCCCTCCGAAACCACTTTCCTGTATGTAGTACATAGTTGAATGATGAATAAAGTACCATCAAAGCGACGGCATTAGCAACATCTGAAACTAGAAATTTTCTCTCGAAGTTATGGAAATTTTATTTGCATCCATAAACGAACTACAGATTTGATTCTACAGTACTGATAGCTAGTATATAGAAACGTACATCCCCGGTTCTACTCTACCACATCTAGCAAAGAGAGCTCAACAAGTGAAGTTACATTTAAGTCCAGCAGCAAAACAAGGGGGCCATCTCAGCCTTTGCCCAATGGCAAAACATTACGTTTCAACGTCTTTTAATTTCGAGTTTTAGTATGTTGTTAAGATTTCTAGTTAGAACGTTATTACGTGGAAGTTGAGAATTTATTAATTACAATTAGAGGAACATTTTAAAATTCCATTTATCATATCTTCATTCCATTGTCAATTCTTTCCTGGAAAGCAACCGTTTTCAATTTAATGCCAGTTTCAGAAACCTACCATATTACTTTTCGAACCGCAAACTTTGCGTCATAATCGTAATATACTCGATAAGGTACTTAGCCCATACGTTGCATTACACCACTGCACTGATAAGGCGAATTATCGAAACCTCAGTGCATTTTGATCAATTCTCCGCGATCGGAAGTAAAAAAGTGCCGATCCCAGGTGGCCTGTGCGGCCTGCACCACAACAGCAGATATCAGCCGCGGCGGGGGGAGCGAAGGGTGAAAGCTGTGTGGACGGAAGCAGCTGACAGAGGGCTTATCGCTCGCGCGATAGACGTCAGGGGCCGGCGGCGCCGGCACGTCGTAAACATTAAACACGGAGGAGGAATGTGAGAACGTTCCGAGAATTCGGCACGTCCTCACGGCCCTCTCGCAATGGACCACTGTCCCAGGATTCCTGCATTCCCCTTGTCAGCTTTCCTTCTTCGCAACGTGCGATAATAAGACCCGTTCCGCCGACAGGGTAGTGGAGCCGTTAGGTCTGGCGGATCGCAGAACTCATAGAAGGTTCAAAACCCACTAAATTGTAAGTTGTAATGTAAATGAGTGTATGTGCGTATTGAGAAACGCGTACACCCAGTTTGTCAAACTGATAGAATGAAATGCCCTCTCTCGAGTTTCAAGCTCTTAAAATGTGATTCACAATGAAAAGAGAGGTGCATTAGCCGTTCATGTGAAATTCTTAACAAAATATTTGGAACGGATTTAAAAATATATGAAATATACATGTAGTTATCTTCATCAAAATATGGAGTTAAACATGGACTTAATAAGATAAAAATTGACTATGGAAAAATAATATTTTATTGTTAGTTGATAAATCTTCATCTTTAAATTTTGAAATGTAACTTGTGTTTTGACACTGGCTGATTGTGCTATTTGTGACATTTCACACTGGGTTAATACAGAGATTATAAGAACTAGACAACACAGTATTCTGATTGATAGTAACTGACAAAGAGGAGCTGTGTAAGTTGAATTCAGATCTCCAAGTCTGTGACGTCATGCCAGTTTCGGGTGGCAGCCTCAGAGGGAAGGAGAAGGGGTAGTGTGGATACTGAAGAGGTGAGTTTCCCACAGACCGTCGAAGGCTCAAGGTCATTTGTCAGAGAAATCCAATAGTTCATTCATCGCCTCTAGCGCCCCCTTCACCACGCGGGACAGTCAGATCCCTCAGCCAGGGCCTCAGAGCCAGAGAGTGGATCTATTCTTCACATAAATTAAAACATTAACAGTTTCTTAACTTCCTTTCTCATTGTCAATTCTCGGTAATTTAAAAAAAAAAACCTTATGTTTAAGGAAATACTGAATTTTTTAAGCTCTTTTTTGTTGAGATGCATTTCTAATAATATTAAATAAACTTTCACTGTTAAGCTTAATATGCTATATGTATTGATTTTATAAGAAATATCGAAAAATATGGACTTTTATTCAAATATGTAGTAGCAAAACCCCAAATATGGAAAATAAAAGTAGCAGTTTTCAACTATACACATTGTAAAACATAAAGATAATGCAAATTAGTATCGATATTAGCTTATTTAGTAAATATGTATTTACATAGAAATCCGTTCCCTGATGATTACTGAGTGAAAAAATTAACTTTCCATGGATTTATTTCCATTTGCTCTTGAAATAAGAAAATAACCAACGGTGTTTCTAAACCACTTCTAATTTGGAAGAAAATCTCAATTTTCATTTTGTTTTATTTAATTAATAGAAAAATGTTTTGAATGTACAGCAGAACTTCTAGACCAACTCCTCATTAACATAGTGGTTGTCATTTTCTACATAAAGACATTAGACATTAATTCCAGCCACACTGTTGCAGATATTCGTCGCTAACAAGGCGATGGGCCACAAACGAACGCTAACGGAGGTTCGTGCGAATGAAAAACGGCCACCTCAAGACGCGCAACAGCGCAACAACGGTGTGAAATTTGCCGTATCGCTATCCAGGCCACGACAAAGCAAACGTGTCTTATCAGGCTTCCCGTAGTAAGACGATACGCTGGACCTGCCGGCGAAAGGTCGGCGGGGCGCGCGTATCGCCAAAGCACGCACTTCTCCGTGGGATGGCGCCCTCACGAACGCGGATGGAGACGGGCCACAAGCACAACGCACACAGCACACCACCGCAAGCGTGAGGCAAGAGGAAGGAAGGTCAACTACATTTCTGCGCCTTTTCCTTTAAACTTTTGTTTTCCATTTGCATACTAGCTGAATTATCCAGCGTGCTAACTTTTCGTAGCGCGATGTCGGGTTCGATTCCGTTCAGGGCAAAAATCGAACTGTAATTTTCCATAACAATCGTCTCAGTTTCTATGGCAGTGTGACGAAAGAAAAGCTCAGGCAGGCCAAGTATGCTGGGCACGGTGATGGGAATGCGTCATGCTCATCACATGTCTCCATAACCCTGGCGTGGATAATAAAAACCAGGACAGGCCTTGTAACACCGCTAGCTGGCAAAATAGGATTCATTCGACCCTAAAATGCCAAAACATACATACATCTATTACACAGAAGGGTGAATTTTCGTTCTGGTCTGCCTGCCATGCGCTTGTAGATTTGTAGTATTTTTCCTTTCTTTCTACGATAAAATCAGAAACGAAAAGAACGAGCCTAAGTTACGTCAGACAAGTAAGTTAAAACAGCATTGGAATTGGTTTAGCTGTTCCAGAGATTACCCAGGCAAACAGACAAAAGTGTGAAAACAATTTAATTTTTTAGGCCATCTAAATAAGCCTACCAGACTATAAAGTCAGTTATTTTGAAATTACACAGCCCTATTTTATTTATATAGATAGAGGATAGATGATGTCTTACAAAGTAAATAAATGAAACGCACTGAAAGGCAGATGATAATAGATCACAGTAGAAATGTGCAACCGATATAAAAAGTATACTATCTTCTCTCTTTTCTGTTCTCATTTTTCTCACCATTGCTCTTCTGGCTGTTCTCTTTTCTTTCCCTGGCATACTAAATTTCTGTGTCTGAATATTCCGGACCCAAATCATCGTCTTTGAGGTTTATTACGTGTAACTCAAACTGCGTAACGTCTCGATGATCCCTTCCTTTGCATACTCAAAAGAATATATATTATCCCTGCGTTTTTAATGTTTCATGTACATTACTTTACTTTACATGTATACCCATCTCACAGAATATGGGCGATGCCTTGTGCGGCCAAATCTGGCTTTTCCACAGCTTGGACAACCATCGATGGACACTTGACCAATCCTGGCGTCGAGGCGTATCCGCTCTTATCATTGGCTTTTGCTCCAAGTTTCAGACACGTCCCCCTTCCTCCCCTCGAAGATTTTCCTCCTAGTTATCTCAAAGGGCGGAGCAATTTCTCAGGTCAGTGACGCTGCCTCTCTAACGTGAGCAGGGGTAACAGGAGAGGAGGTGAGAGAGTAAGAGGAGGTAACAGGAGAGGGCACAGAAACAAAACGGATTGGTGCGCGGGCGCGGGATCACTCCGCCAATTGCACTGGACGTTGGTCTGACCCCGTGGACGCTGACGAACAGGCAGCGGGTCACGGGAGTCACGGGAAGGGAGCTGTGACATTTTTATCGAGTTCTTTACCATGAAAATGAAGTCTAATTTATGATATCTAATATTGTAGAAATTTGTAGATTAAATTAATAGTATTGGAAAGTTTTGTTTCTTACAAACTATTTTAAAATGCTAATGGTTCTAGAGCCAAGGAACACTAACTACTACATAATAATTTTCGGAAACACAATATAATGCATTTACATAATATACATTTCTATCAAGCAAATTGGGAATTCATGATACGTATTTAAAAACTTGTATTTTGACATTGTACGCCTTTATAAGAAATGCAAGCAATACTACACATTTATTACGCATTATGAAAATGTAATCGCCCATTTTCTATGAGCAGGTGCATGCAAACAATGATTTCGTTAATCAATTAAATCACTGCCAGGTGTCAAGTAGTTATCATTGCAAAATTGCTGTATTAATATTGTTTAGACTATTTGTAAAATTGATGCAATTTTATAGTGATAATCGGTGAAAAGGAACTAGGGAACCTCTCATTAGAAATATTTCGAAAATATAATTGTCTTATTCTTCATATATTTTTCAAAAGTTGCTATTTTTCTGTTACACTCCTGAGAAGATTATATCTATCCCTTCCCAGTGATATTTTTATTTATTTATTTATTTAAGGTAATATACAGGCAACAATTACAAATCTGATATGGCCTGAATAGGCTTCTTTTTTATAATTAATTATTTTCAACATATCACATTACATATAATGTGTAAAAAATTGCAATAATTGATATCTTTAATAAATAGCTAATAATATAAACAGCAAATTTTTAATTCTTTTTAATTTGGAAATCTACTGAAGTTAAATATTTTCTTAAATATTTTGAATAACCACGTAGTAAAAAGAGAATAAATTTGAAAACCTTAAGATATTACGAATCAATGTAATTTTCTTAAAACGAGCTGTTAAGAAGAAACAAAAAACTTGTTTGAATAAACTTTAAAGAGATTGAGTATTTAGTTAAAAATTTCAATTCCGGGACAATTTTTTCAATTAAAATATTTAAGCGGAATACAGTGTTTCCGAATCGTATTATCTTTCAGTTATGTTAGGTTTTGTATGACCCCAGAAACGGTTTTCTGGAGTGTTTAGTTCGATTCAAGAAGCTCTCTCGCAATTCAAACATCCGAAACCTTGACACAGTTATCGATATTGGTAGAAACGGTTTTATTCACAGGAAACACACCGTCCTTGTTTTGTAATGATTAATTGTGAAATAATTTTAGCCATTGTAAGATATACGCATGACGAAATTGTATTCATAAGATCCCAATACTTGAATGCATATCGAACCTGAAAAATACATTTGGTTTAGATCAACACAGAAAACACAAGAGATTCAATGAGATCACAAGTTCTCAAAATCTAAACTAAACTACGATCTTTATTATTTTCACGAAAATGAAACTTCATGCCTTCTTTAATAATATAAAAGGAGCATGTATTGTGCTCAAATATCTTGTCAATTACATAGTTCAATATTATTCGCAAAATTTTCTGAAAATTAGTATAAAAGTCAGTTAAAATATTTTTTATTAATTACAAGATTAAAAGAGTAAAAACAGTAAAATATGACTAATTTTAAAATGAAATAAATGACAAAGACAGTGTTACATCAAAAACGCAAAATTAGTTATAAAAGGCATGTTAAAAATCATCCCCTTCACGCGTAGGTTATAAATCCATAGCTAAGAAAGTTTGCAAACAGTTTTGGAGGACAGTAGCCAACATCTCCTCTGCAATCGACAAGCTATGCCTTCTTCAGCTCTTCATTATCGTAGTGCACAGGAGCATGCTTTACAGTAAGATCTATTCTTCATTCTGGGGATAGGGGTGGGTAACTGCACGAGATGTCCGTGCGAAGTGGCAGTGCCCGATCGAAGGTGAATAACAATTCTTGCCTCGGGCTTAGAGCCACGGGTTGACCACGACAAGGTCTTATGATCCTTGAGTTTGAAAAGAGTTCTGCCACTCTGCTTGCACTCAAAATGCAACGTTGGATAAAATCTTGGTAGTAAAAGAGTAGATATTACCATAAAGATGTCTTTCTGGCTTCCTCGAGCCAACTTTACTACTAGTCAGAGTTTTCATTTCCACTTATCCCACGTGGCCAGGAACGCAGGAAAAAACGTAATTCAAATGATGGAGAAATTAAAGCGATATCTTCGATGTATTTGATGTTATTGGATATATGATGTCAAAGGTTTACTAGGAGAGAAAGAAGGAAATGGACGACAAGGCCGTGGCTTCCTGGAGTTCGGGCCGCGGGTTCCGCCTCGGACATAGATGTGTGTTCGTGATGTCGCCCGTATTCTCCCCTACAGAAACCCAAACATAAAAAGGTCACAGTGGTCGTTATATGACCTAGTAGTTAAAAAGAGACATTAAAAATATATACAAAAAACAACAACTTCCAATTGTCAAAGAAAGTTTCACATATTTGAAATCGGAGTTTCAATAATCGTTGCCTAATAAAACCTAAGGACTTTATTTCCCTAGACAAAATAATTATTATAAAACAGAGTTTATTTAATCAAAAATGAAATTTTCATATATATGGTCAGCTAATTCGATTATTTATTATAACTTAATATTCATCTCTCTCAGAGATTTCCTACAATATTGCAATGATATTCATTGTAGCCAATACATATTTTATTCACACTTTCTCTATTTCGTTGGTAAAATAAACATATTTATTAAACTGAATACCACTGAATTTAATAATGTTCTTTCATTACAATATTTCCATAGTTTTTAAGCTGAGGAACAGTGACGGAAAATAATTGGCCTAATATTGAGTTAAGACTGTTAAATATTTTACTATATTTTACATTCTCGAATGCAGCACACTGAGAAACAATGATATCAAGTAAAAACGGTATTTCCGAGGTTTTGAAGGAAAAATTCGGCTTTTGAAATCACGAACTCCAAAATATTTCCAAAAGACTCTGCGAACATGTATTTATTTTAGACTCGTTGTAGAAAAGGACCTGTGTGCATGAGTACCGCAAAGAACAAAACATTACTGACTTCTAAATCAATGTATTCTTTTTCCAAAATTGATATTATACTAGCAAGTTCATTGGGATTCTGAATCAATGATATTCCAATATTTCTGGAGGGTATGTTACATTATGCTCATATTGCATTATTGAAACTTTCTGAAAAAGAACTCTTTCTTTTTACTTTACCTCTTCATTCGAATACACTATACCGTTATTACAAATACTGTAGTAAATGTCACCTTTTATTAATATCTCTGGATTTTCAACGTACAATTACTAATCTGTTTCAAATTTCTCATGAACTCTTTACTCTTCTTCTCGGTATAACTAATTCTACAAATGAAGTTACTAAAAAATTGTATAAATGTTTGCAAATTTGGAAAGTGCTTTGCAGTGAAAGCATACAAATTTTCCGTGAACGCATAATCTAAATTTTCTCATATATTGACTGCACTTTCTTCTTAAGAATTAGAAAGTTACGTAATACTACGCGAAAAAACGGCGGAATTGTCTGCAGAAAACGCATATTACACGGCCCTTGTGACGAAAATGGATAAATCCACTTTATAAATTTAGAAAAAAATCCTCCAAATCATTAAGTGTAGCCAGAATCCATGTTTTGTGGGTGGTTGATAGCGAAAATCGACTGACGGTAAAATGTCTGTCCGTCCGTCCCTGAACAACGCTAGCGGCTAACCGTTCAGCCGATTTTCACCAAAATTAATACTCCCAAACGATCTGGCTGATGTCATGACGCGTTGCATTTGAAACCGATATTTAATTGGGGGTACTTTACATGAAACCCCTGGGACATTTTCAAATTTTCAAAAAAATGGCTCCATCGTTTTTTATTAAATTTTGTTGTTGGATAGTGTGAGACGTTTAAGAGAATAGTGCAGGTCTCATGTTCGTTTAAAACTGATTTTCATGCAGTATTCCTACAAGTAAAATATTGAAATTTGAGATTTTTCCATGATGAAACTTTTTCCTTAAAGATAAGATTACTAGAAAATATGATCATGTGCAATTTTTCGGAACTTTTAGTATTTTCAGCATAAGTTTCCGTGAAAATACGGGTGAGAAAGTACGCGCTGTTTTAGCATCACTAGTATTCTTTAAAACTGTCCTACTTCTAGACATTAGACTCTTCTCGAATAATTGCAAGTCCCTTTCCAGTTTTATTATGACAATGTGGTACTGAAGTACGCATGAGGAAAAGTAAAAATATTGTACTTTCTTTCTATAGAGAAAAGTTCGCATTCTATTAAAAAATATAATTATATTATATTAATATATTTAATATTCCTATATTATACATTTTTATATTATATTATATATGCAAAAAGTATATTTAAACTTAAAAGGATTGACCTATGAAAACGAAAATATATTGAAACGATTATGTTCTATTGCTTGCGGTTTTATTATGATACAACTACTTTTCTAAGTGGCAACTGGAAACGAAACCGCTTTAGCCAAAATGGTTAACGTCATAGAGTACGCTGTCAGCTTGCTAACGTGAGTTCGAATCAGAAGGTGATATTTTCTTCTGTTATGGTGTGATTTCAGTAGTAATATGTCAATATTTTTGTAATTAATATTAATTTTTGAAAGACAGGGGCCGTAAAAGGAGCCAGGTTTGTCGTCCATCAGTACGACGACGAAGCCTCCGTTCTGTACTATCGGCCGGGGCGCTGGTCGTCCTATTTTCGGAACTCTATATATTTTGAAAATTGAAAAAAGTTAACTTTTCCAAACTACAAAAATTGAAAATAGAGATCTTACTGGTTGAAAACTCTTTTTCCCAATTCATGTAATGGCTCATATTGCGGAGCAGTGACATTAGAAAGTATGTGCTGTTGTAGTACGCTTTACTTCGTTGTTTACATTATAAGCATTATAATTTCTTTAGAAACAATCAATCAACTATTTGCAGATAATTAAATATTATTAGCATTATATCATTCAAGTTTAGGTTACAAGTTTTTCATGAATAACAGATACAGAAATTTGTCAAAATTCTAGTTGTGTTAATTGGTTTTAAAAATCACATAGTTACTTCCTTAATACTACGCGGTTCTGTATTTCAGACTGGTGTTTCGACGAGTTACAGTTCAGTCTTATCGCGTAATGTGGAGATCACCTTGAAGATATGGGAGGGCAAGATGGCAGTTCGCAGGATGAAGCTACTTCATGAGCCCTACACAAAGACATTCAGATCAGAGAATATTTCTAACTAGAATCAATATGAATAGTATCGCGCTGATGATTCCACGTCTTATAAGAATGTGAGTTTGCTGTAACCTGAAGTAAATGTTGTACATCATAAGACAATAAATTTTAAGATAAATTCATTCTACAACACCCCTCATCGGTGCGGTAAGGTACCTTTGTGATGGCTCCGTGGAATAAACGCGAAGTAGATAGAGGAATGGACGCCAGATCCGTCCTGCCGAATATGTATTTTTTTACCTGATGCCTGGAACACATTAATCACTATCATGCGAGAGAGACGTTTCCAAATTCTTGCAAGGAGGAACAAACTTGATTTTGTAAAACGATAATGTGATTATATTAAGGTGTGTGCTACAGTATCTTATGTTCAAACAATGTGACGAAACGAAATTTGGAAGAGATGGCTAAAATATTAACAGTGTCTCAATTGCAATATCATTATCATATTTTTATGTAATCGTTAGAAATAATATGAAAAAGTCTGTACCAAGTTGTATAATCACTAGTAATTTACATATTTAACAGTTCTAGAGATAATCAGAATCCTTAACAAGTCTGTGGGTTTTATTATAAAATTTTGCAATAAGGTAATTTCTTCGTTCTTTTTATTAATTGAAAGGAATATGTCTTTTTACACGTTTAATAAGGTCTTAGGAGACTATGTACGAACTCTAAATTTAAAATTACCATTTTGTGTTTGTGCCTTTTGTGATAAATGCTAACAGAACATCCCTTAATTGTTTTGTAACAATTGATAATTTTATTCTTTTATGGTACTTCTTAAAATTTTAATGTAATCTTCGGTAGAGTGGAGCCATTCCAAAATGTAAATCCAAAACATAATAAAAGTACGAAACCGACTGTATTGCTGTCTTTTAGTACTCTTCACATATAGTTATTAACCCATGTCTCGTCGGTCAGCGTCAAACCGGGCACAGAATAGATGGTTAATATACATAAAAAAAATTACACACATTACATACTCCCTGTCATCAGATGGGCATGTGAGCTTGCGACCTATTTTGCATGCCGTCAGCTCTGCAGAAGGATGTGGCTTGATTAAAATCATCGTGTTCATATACCTCTTAATTTGCAGCGGCGTTGTTACTCCATCCCTGTCTGTCAATTTTTGTAGTTTCACTTGATGTTGGTGATAGTCCTGTGGAATACCACATGACTATTGATGAAAGGTTACATCTTTCATCAAGTTGTGACGCCTCTTTTGCGGATCTTTTTACCTTAAGGCTCAGTTCCTTATCATTTAACAATTCTAAAGCTAGCGAATTTCCTGAGTAAAGGCATTTCTAATGGCAAAAGCCACTTTGGAGTCTGTACCATGAAATTTGCGTTCACCATCTTCGAGAATGTAGTTAGTGCGATGATGGCGTATAACTCTGGACAAACCTCAGTAGCTGTCGGGAGTTTGCTTGAGATTACTCTTGTTGCGTGACGGCACATCCCACGTTGCTACCTTCGAGTCATCTGTTTTTTACGTTCTTGTAGTTCTGATTTTTGGGCAATTTCTTCCTATTCTGGTCTTTTTTTCTTGATTATGAGTTTTGACTTTTTAAATTGTTTGTCAGCTTTAATCTCCTTCATAGTCCATGATGCATAGTCAGTGAGCTGAAATTTGGTTCAAAAGGGTTGCGCAGTTAACTGTAATTTTCTTATATATCCTATTACTTGATTTCTTCCCCTTTTTATCCCGTGGTGGTAAATTGCTTCCTGTAACATGCTTATTACCGGACTTGTTCTATATGTCCGCATATGTCCAGCACCTGTGCTATTGATAGGGTCAGTATTCTTTTATTATTCTTATTTTTAGCATTGTAAAATATACTGCCGTAATCCATTTAGCATGATCAATGCCTGGTGTGTGGTATGTTCTTCTAAACACCGTATAATCGCCCCCGCTGAGTGGCAAAATTTTCATCAAGCAGCCTCTGGTGCAATGTAATTTAAGGTTTTAATAGATATTCAGGATAGCCTTTCGTCAGTTCTCAGGCCTAAGACTTTTAAGGTTTTGTATTGCTTTATCTTATTTCCCGTGGTTCAGGGATAGGGCGTCTCAATGGATCGTTTCCTGGGAAAATTGGAATTTGGGTTTCATTTTGGAGATGTTTTGACTAACTTTATGGAGAATTCGAGGGGTGGTGTCTAAGATGTTTTGCTTAACTGCTATCGAGGACAGATGTTTACCAGTGATGCATAGTAGTCATCCGCGTGTATGCTTTACTAGCGTAGGTGGTTTTGATTTTGGTCTGAGGTTCGTTTATTATACAGAAACAAAGGTCACACTAAGCTCAGAGCCCTGCAGTACTCCATTTACCATATACATATCTCTCTGATAAGGCTCCCCTTATTCTGATGTAAATTCTTTAATGCAGTTATGCGAACTAAGCTATGTTGCCTTTAACTCCATGTTTTTTTATTATTCAATGATATCCTGACCAGACCATCTCATATGCCTTTTCGATGGCGAGGCTTAGTATTACTGTGAACATATTATTGCGAATTCATTGTAGATGCTGTTCTGAATTATTTCAATGCCGTCTAGGCAGTCGTTCTCAGGAAAACCACTTTGATGGGGTAATATTAGCTGATATATGTCTAGGTTTCATCTAGGTGTATCTGGTTCACTACTTCTCAAGTAATTTACTCAAGCTACAAGTTTGGGCAATATGCAATGCTTGCTGTGTATTAAACATTTATCCTTACCGGGTTTTTGGGGAATTGGAACAATAACTGCTTGTGACCATTTTTGTGTGAAGACATTGTTTAAAAAAGATAATTGTAATGTGTAAGAACACTGGTAGCTTCTTTAGGGAACATCCGGATAAATATGTTAGGTATTTCGTCGGGGCCGGGCTGGTGTCTTTAAGTTACGTCCTTAAGTTCTCGAGTAAAATGGGGGCATTCAGTTGTATGGGAAACATCTATTTCATCTTCTTCTATTTCCAGGTTTAGGAGATCTGTTTCTTTTCATTTTCGTGAAGCCATCTGTAATGTTCGCATCACTAAGAGTTGGAGCGAAAAACTTTCCAAAGGTATTTGCAATGTCCAAGGTCTTGATGAACTGACCGTCTGACGTGTATATAGACCTCGGGTTTAAATTTTTTCTAGATTTTCCATCAATGACGTTATTTGCTTCCCAAATCTCCGCGTAGTTCAGTTTTCTGTTTAAAGGGTGATATGTATTTCTTCCAGCAGCTCTCTTTAGATTCTTTTATGGTTCTTCTTGCCCTGTCTCAGCTGACTTAAACCTGAATTGATTTTCATTTGTTTCATGTTTCTTGAATTCATTAAGCCAGTGCTCGTAATTCACAAACTCTTCTTCACATTCCTTTGTCCCAAGTAGTTTCTTTTTACTTATAGTATTTTCTGTTTGGAGTATAGTCACTTTCGCTGTAGACAGTATACGTTCTGTAAATTTCTCAGAATATCGTTTAAAATGTACTGAATCGTCGATGTTTAATTTTTAGGTGCTGAACTTTGCCTGTATTGACGTATTACGACTTCCAGTTGGTCTTTTGAGGGGAGCCAGAATGGGCAAAATGATGAAAATATAATTTTTACTTTTGAATCATTAATTACTCTAGTTTCTGTTTAAATAAGCCAAGTTTGTCTTAAAATGTTATCTCTAAGTATTTTTCTAATTTTGAAGTTATGAGGCTGAAGGTGGGCTGGCCATTTCTATACATTGTGGGCATAAGCTGAATGTCGTGGTGTTTTTCTGTTTCATTGTGAGAAAAAGTTAATAGTTTTCTTTCTAGTGTTAGACACACTGCTTCCTGTAGGAATTGAGGGTTTAATACAGTCAAAATATCGGTGCTCGTGTTTGGCCAGCATATGTACCAGGAATGCACTGAACACTTTTGGAGCCATTTTTCGTAAGTTAAAAATTTTCATCTTTAAGGAAATTTTCTCAAAACTACTAATAGGATGATGAGCAAATTTTAACAGAGATGTAGAGAGCAGTTTATATACTTTAAGGGTGGATTTATAAAATATTAAATACTTTTGACAATATTGTTATTATTGTTAATATTTTAAGAACAAAACCGATTACCATGAACAAAAAATATATTATAAAAACTAGTCACTTTTTAAAAACAGCTTCGTTAAAATACTTATAAATAATACTTCTACATACTTACTACAATACTTACATAAAAATTTTAAAATCTGTAAATTGATTAGTTTCTGAGAATATGTTCCTACTTTAGCATTGCCTAGATAGGCTATTCCGGCTCCCCTGAAATATCCATCTGGGCATATAGATGTCCTCAGGAGTAATTGAATTCTCATATGTCAATATTATAGGGTAATGATCACTGTTGTGAAGGTCCTCCATCACGTCCCATATCAAAATATCTCGCCAAAGTTGGAGTGCAGATGCTTAGGTCGATCCCAAATTGAGTGGCCGCTACCCGCGTTGAAGTATGTAGATTTTCTGCAGTCGTTCAAGATCTGGTCTTCATTATTCACTAATCCCAAACAATTTTCCTCTACGATCTGTTCTGCTGATCCCCAAATCAAGTTGTGACTACTAAAATCACCGACCATCAGCATTGAGTCGGATATTTGTATATAAATTGTGTAGGTGAGATTCTAGTTGAAACGAATTAAGAATGTATGCATTACACAGATGAAAGCTACTCCCGCCAATATGCAGCTGTATCACACATACTTCAGGTCATTGTAATGGCGCATTCACTCCCTTTGATCGTCTTATGAGTACATAGACCGCTACACCGCCACTGGCATATGCACATACCACTGTGTTTTATAAAAACATTGATAACCGTTTAAATTAAAATTTTTGAAATTGGTTTCCTGGATGTACATCATAGTTGTCGTCTATAGAATCTTCTGAAGAAATTCACATCTACTGTAAAAACCGTTTATATTCCATTGTAGAACTCTTATCTTCATGTTTGAAGATATCCGTAATTCGTCGTTGTTGGACGATTTTTTGAAGAATGTATGGATTGAGTCCTTCAGTTTCTTCATAATTCTGGTAAATCTGATTTTATTCCTCTGCCACACAGTAATGGGTTTATTTCCTTGAGCATTTCAGTTAGACCCTTCACTTACGCCATAAATGCTTTCAGAAAGACTTTTAGTTGCTCGTACGTGGAGTACACTTTTGGACCCTTTTATCCTTACTTTCACTGGGCTAGTTGCTCCACTATGCTCTTATTGCTGCCGCTACTGATGGTGTTCTCCTGGATCCTTCCTTTTCCTTTTCTTTGTTTTGCCCACCGGTAATTCTTTCTTGGGGGCGTCAATTTTTTTTTCTGAAGTTCATTTGAATTGTTGCTGGGGAAAGCCTGTAACTGTGATTAGGCTCTCTTAGAGGCTTGCATTGGTCAGTGGGGGAAAATTTATGGTAACTAGGTACCTTCTCCTTGTTCTGTTAGGGGCTACATTGTTTTCAATTATGTCTTCCAATTGGTTAGGTTAATGTCTCCTTTTATTTGCAGTTTTGGCCATGTGCCTTTCTTCCATGCCTGAATTTAATGTTTCCGTAAACATGTAAATCCAATTTCTCCTTTGTATGTGGTCAATATGGGTTCAGGTATCTTACTCAATGGAGTCTTCCGGTACAAACACCTGTCTACGGAAACTTGAAATGATGAATGTCTTCCAAAATGAGCTCTGAGAAATGACACTTGAAACTGCGTTTCACTTTTAGTTTGTCTAGTTCATCGTCAATTACTGCATTAGGGATCATAGGCCCAAACATTAAAAATACGATACGCTTCTGTCTACTTACAAAGAGACCGAATATTTTGGATAGAGCCCTCAATATTAATGTCGTATGCTTCTTTAAATTCATCCTCTAACTGCCTGCTCAAAATATCACACCCCGTTTTGAAATTTTGTAAGCAAACGTGATGTGACGAGAGGGAACAATCGTTGCTAAAGCTTCTACGTACTATTCGAGGGGTGTGCTGTGGACTTTGCTTTAAATTATAATACATTGTTCATTCTACAGGTACATGATATTGAGAACAACTCTATTGCCACTTGGACGGCAAGTCTGGTTTCCTTCTGTGCGTCATGGAGAAAAACACACAGACATTTACAAGTGTGTACAAGTTTATTTACACGTATGTACAATAACTAAATTCTGCTTCGAAACTACACACTTTTCAGTATTTCCCTGTGGATACCTCACATAGCTAGGGAGGCCCCGCCTCCACTGACGCTTCTCCCGCGCCACTACCGTGACCTCGTCACCCGTGCAAAGGCACGACGCCTCCAGCCTGGGCGTAAGTTTGCGCATCGCGCGAGATTCCAAAACAAAACCCCCGTGTGAGCTCGTTGGCTCGATTTTATACCTAGTGTAGCCGCCACGTGACCGTCCATGGTGTAGGAGGGAGGCTCGCGTCTTCCACGTGACCTTCCAGGTGAAGCTGGCGTCAACTTGGTCTAAATATATCCCAACGCCGGGGCGCCAAGTCTATTCAGCCCGCAGTGATGCGATACATCGCTCCTTCTCCCACCCGGCCGCCAACTGACGCTACACTTCAACGGGCTGACAGTCAGGCCTCTCTCGCATAGCCACTTCAGTATCAGCCATTTATTTTCTGTTCCCCATTTCCAATGAGAAACAGGTATATCGTAATCAGAACAGTTCTATGTACTGAAGTAAACTGCTCATGTTACACTGACACTTAATCTTGAGTACGATAAAAACACGCAAACTAGTCACAGATCGCGGCCTATACGAAAGATATCTTTAAATAAGGTCATGCAAGATTGTTTGAAAATATGATTAGATTTCGCATTTAATTTCGCAATTTAATTTTGCATGAAATGTAGGTAATTTAAGAAAATTATTCTGTCAAAACGGCTCCGGATATTTTTCTTAATTTGTTTCTCTAATAGAGCAAAATGTGCTTATAAAAATGGCGCAAGTCTCATTTTGGTTGTACAATTTGGATTTTCGAAATTACAAAGCTAAAAATAATGCGAAAAAATATACTGTTTAACACACTAGTTTCTGAATAATAAACAGTGACTATACTTTTCATTCTACTGGAGTAAAATACATTGAATTTTAATTTTCCTTTTGTTGCTTTCTTTTCATTCAGTTAAAAACTGTGTGTCATTCTACGGGAGACGTTTGTACTGGTGCACGTTTTCTTGAATTCTGGTACGCCACCTAACTCATACAAGTTGAACTTGAAACGAGCGTAATGTAAACGTTCGTTTTGCCAAGAATGGATAAGAAAATATTCGCACCGTCAAATAAGGAAATAAATAATAGTGTTTATCGTTACCATATGATTCAATTAAATTTTGACAATTTTATGCTATCAAAACTTGATTCTTAATAGACTTTGGTTTGAAATATATTATCTTTAATAATGCTAACAAAGCACTAACTCAGTTTATTTATTCTGAACAGTCACAAATCTACAAAATAGAGTGATTGTCACATAATAATAATCACTCAAGTAAATTGTGTTAAAAATCACTCAAGTAAAGTGTTAAATTATGAATTTATTCTGGTTTTATTGAACTAGAATCATTAATGAATTTTACATATTTAGTGTTTTAGGAAACGTATATATTAACACTAATAATCATTAGTTATTATTTATTTATTATTTATTTAACGTCAAAAACAGTTAAAACTGCGTGTGACGTGCCATTGGAAAAAGTGAATTGTGACATATTCAAAATTCTGTGATCCTACACTAAGTCGTATACTACTTGAATTTTGAATTTAAAAAAAGCTCCCATGTAATAAAATCTATTTTCAGGATAAATAAGCAATAAATTTTGTGCTCTTATCCATGTTGTCCTTCGAATAATACTTCCTGCCAACAACATGGAAAAGATAATTTGAGTAACTGTATTTCCCATGAATTCTAGAACACGTGCACAGATAATTAAGTTACATATACGTCCAGAAGCAAAAAATGGGCCATCTCAGCATTTGCTCAATGGATCAGGGAAATTGGACGAAAATCGTGATGAGAGTCATTGACCCAGCAGCTGCGTTACAATATTTGTACATATTGTTTAGAATTATACAGCCCAATGGTAAATAATACATTAAATATCACTGTTAAAATTAATGTTACTCTTGTGATGCTCAGCTCTAATTGTATAAACAGTTATGGAACAGAAACGATTTCACTGGGGATTTAAACTTTTCAATCAGATTTAATCGTTTAATATAATCTGGCAAAGTGGTGTAAAATAATGTAGTGCATGTATTGTATGTAAATTTTTGTAATGAGCTGTTGATACTGTTACCTGATAAATATAATTTCTACTTCAGTGTATAGTAATAGACCGGCGTTTTCTGAAATAAATATTCCGCTCTTAAGCAAGTCATTTTGACAAAACCACTGATTCGTAAATCAACAGACAAGGAAAGATAAAATTCCTAATTTAATAAGAGAGGCTTAAAGAATCACGTGGGTGGGATTTGGTTATTATTACAATTATTACAATTCGTTTTGTAATCTAAAAGTCTGGGATCTATAGATGTTCCCAGAATATTATACCATATCTCAGGCGGGAATGAACATTCATGAAATATTCACAACAGAGCAGTATGAAGGCTGATGAATTTGCCAGAATTCTGAACGCGTAGCATAATGAACTTAATTTGTGTTCAATTCATTTAAATGGACGTTCCATTTAGAGTTTGACTGAATTGAGATACCTAAAATTTTGTTGCCTTAACATCAGTCAATGGTACACCGTTAATTTTCAATGGAGCACAGAATTATTTATTTGAAATGAAAAACTGCATTAAAACCGTTTTCTTTTCGTTTACTATTAATTTGTTATTTGGGAACCAATTTGAGACATGTGTATTGTGCTATTTACGGTTTCTCTGTGCAAATGATGTTTGTATCATCGAAAGAGAACTGTTCTTCCATTTTAAATCGTCGAGGGCATATTGTTTACGTAAAGTAGGATCCTAAAATAGGGCTAAAATCGATCCTTAGGAACTCCGTGCAATGGGCAAAGAGTCGGAAAGGTGCGTACGTAATTTCTATCATTCCAGTAAGTTATTTCACTCTGATATTGTTGTTGAAGCATGAATATACAATCTAGAGCTATACCACGGATTCCATATGAAGGTAATTTTGAAAGTAAAATGTCATGATCAATGACGTCAAAGCTTTTGAGAGATCTAGAAATAATCCAATAGATGCCTCGTTTTGATCCAATGATGAGGCGACATCTTTAAGAAAGGAAAATACAGCTGTTTCCATTGATTTTGAGTTTCTAAATCCATGTTGGCAATCTGAAAGCGCATCATGTTTCCTGAGAAAGGTTTCCATTCGTGCGTAAAAAAGCCTCTCTAATATTTTTGAAGAAACTGATAGAAGGGAAGATAGAAGTTCCATAAATAAATTTTTTTATTTCTTTCAACTTTTCCAACCTCCCCTCCGATTTGTTATTTTTGTATTATTGATTTTCCTTTAAATTCTCCTCTCTTTCTACTTTTCATCTCTAGTAAATCTATTAGATCATGCAAATATTTTTTTCAATATTTATGTATCTGATACGTAAAAAGTGTATGGATTTCTGTATTCTTTTCCACGTTCACTTTGTGCAGATCAAATGTTCTAATAATATAATTACTAGAATTCCCAGATTTTGTTGTAGACTAACTCTAATAACAAAAACCTCTTTCACACACTACTGAATTTGAAAACTGTTTTTAATAAGAGTGCACTGCATTAGTAATGTGGATGCGTTCAATGCACGGATGTACACATTACGATATTATCGAAATTTTTCAGTAATTTTCATTGTGAGCATGTTCATTGTAGGAGACAATGACATCTGAGCGAGCACTGGGCAATGATTAGCGCGGTCATTGTGATGGCGCGCGCAAACTGTTTCGTTTTTATTTGGGTTTGGAAATGGTTTGGAGTGCATCATCCTCCCTATCCACGCTTCCCATTCCGCTTCCGAATGGCCTATCTCACCGAGTGCGGCCGTTTTCGATCGCCCGCGTGCCAGCCACCGATGCACGCGTTGCGCCGCCTAGGTTGCTCCTCCCTGCCCCTCCCCTCCCCACCCCTGCCCCGGGCGAATAGCACATCGGTGACCCCCTCGCCACCCTGCAACACTCGCCGCCCATCCTCGCTCCACTTGCTCGACTCGCGGTGGCTGAATACCTGAATCCGCACCTCGCGGTCGATTCTCATTCGCCTGTCTCTGCACTTCTCGTCACCCCGCCCGCCTTGTGTTCGTCTACGTTCCTCTGCCACCGATCGTCATTCCGGATCCTCCTGCTTGCGTTTTACGCCGCATTAAACGAACAGAATGGCCGGATTCCCATGACCAATTCTTAAACATTTCTCCCGGTTTGTTCTGCATTTCCTTTGTCTTTCCCATGACCAATTCTTAAAATCTTCAGGTGAAGTCTTTCATTTTCTCCTTTGGCATTACTGGTTTTCTTCTTTCAGGAGAATGTCGGATCACTAGACTTTTGGTCATCCTTCCTCATTCATTGAAGTACGGAACTACACGTCATACGTCGTCGAACACGTCAGTACGTAACGTCGACTGTTTTATAGCTGTATTTTCCGTCAGATATTTTTTTGAATTCCTTTTTGTATCCTAACACTACTCTATCCTTAATGGTAGTTTGGTAACATTTGCCACGTACTTCCGTTTCCACTTGGATTTGTTTTGTATTAATTCTTCAATATTTCCTAATTATTCTTCTGTCTTTCTTGCCTCACATGCTCGAATGTCCAAATAATCATTTTAAAATGCAGAAATCTAGAGAAAACCAGTAATATACATGTTAATGGGAGACAAAGGGTTGCACGTTGGCTGTAGAATAGCTCTTCATACGCAACGTGTCTCGACTCGCTGCATTCCGAAAATTTGAATATTTCTCTTTTCATCTGTTCGCCTTATTCGCTTACCTCACATTTCTGCTCGGCCCTTCCAATTGTGTGTCCTTCCGACTCTCACCTTGATTTCCGCTTCACCGCCCTCTCTGATCCTTCTGCGCGCACCACC
This sequence comes from Teleogryllus oceanicus, assembly GCA_964035755.1. Taxonomy (NCBI): domain Eukaryota; kingdom Metazoa; phylum Arthropoda; class Insecta; order Orthoptera; family Gryllidae; genus Teleogryllus; species Teleogryllus oceanicus. The sequence goes on from CAXIVR010000001.1 coordinate 241,768,485, forward strand.
TCCCCCCAAACCTTTCTCTCGTGTTTCCACTATCATCATTCTCATTTACCAGCATGCATACCCACTCTCACAGAATATGGGCGATGCCTTGTGCGCTAAATCTAGTTTTCACAGCTGGACAACCATCGCTAGACACCTTGACCAATCCTGGCGTCGGCATATCCACTCTTATCATTGGCTTTGCTCCAAGTTTCAGACACGTCCCCTTCCTCCCCTCGAAGATTTTCCTCCTAGTTATCTCAAAGGGGCGGAGCAATTTCTGAGGTCAGTGACGCTGCCTCGCCAACGTGAGCAGGGGGTAACAGGAGGGGAGGGTGAGAAGTAAGAGGAAACAGGAGAGGGCACAAACAAACAGTTGGTGCGCGGGCGCGGATCCTCTGCCAATTGCACTGGACTTGGCCCTGAACCCCGTGGCCCTGACGAACCCAAAAGCAGCAGGTCACGGGATGGGCTAAGGTTTTTATCGAGTTTTTTACCAGGAAAATTAACTCTAATTTATGGTATCTAATATTGTGAGAAATTTGTAGTTTAAAATTGTAATAGTTTGAGTTTTTTTCTTAAACTTTTTTAAAATGCTAATGGTTCTAAAGAAAGGGAACACTAATTATTACATAATCTTTTTCGGAACACACAATATAATACATTTACAAAATATGACATTTCCTATCAAACAAATTGAAATTCATGTTCACGTATTTAAAAACTTGTATTTTGACATTATTACGCCTTTATTAAGGAAATGCAAGCAATACAAAATTTATTACGCATTATGAAAATGTAATCGCCCATTTTCTATATGAGCAGGTGCATCAGTGATTTCGTTAATAAATTTAAAAAATCCTGCCAGGTGTCAGTAGATTATCATTGCAAATTGCTTTGTTAATATTGTTTAGACTATTTGTAAAATTGATGCAATTTTATAGTGATAATCAGTGATAAGGAAATAGGGAACCTCTCATTAGAAATATTTCAAAAATATAATTTCTTATTCTTCATTTTTTTCAAATTTACTATTTTTCTGTTACACTGCTGAAAGATTATACTATCCTTAGTGATTTTTTTATTTATTTATTTAATTAAAGGTAATATACAGGCAACAGTACAAATCTGATATAGGCCTGAATAGGCGCTAACATAATTAATTATTTTCAACATATCACATTGCATATATTAATAAAAATTGTAATAATTGATATCTTTAATAAAAAACTAATAATATAAACAAAAAATTTTTTAATTCTTTTAATTTGTGAAATCTACAAGAAGTTAAATATTTTCTTAAATATTTTTGAATAACCACGGGAAAAAAAAGAATATTTAAAAAATCTTAAAATTTTACGAATCAATGTAGTTTTCTTAAAACGAGCTGTTAAGAAAGAAACAAAAACTTTTTGAATAAACTTTAAAGAGATTAGTATTTAGTTAAAAAATTTCAATTCGGACAATTTCCAATTAAAATATTTAAAGCGAACACAGTGTTTCGAATCGTATTATCTTTCAATTTATGTTAGGTTTTTTATGACCCCAGAAACAGTTTCGGGATGTTTAGTTCGATTCAAGAAGCTCTCTCCAATTCAAACATCCGGAAACCTTGACACGGTTATCGATATTGAAGAAAGAAACGGTTTTATTCACAGGAAACACACCGTCCTTGTTTTCTAATGATTAATTGTGAAATAATTTTAGCCATTGAAAGATATACCATGACAAATAATTTGTGCTCAAAAGATCCCAATACAAAATCATATCAATCTAAAATACTTTTTGGTTTTAGATCAACACGAAAAACACAAGAGATTCAATGAGATCACAAGTTCTCAAATTTGAAAAACTAAACTACAGTCTTTATTATTTTCACAAATGAAACTTCATACCTTCTTTAATAATAAAAAAGAACTGTTTGTGCTCAACTATCTTTCAATTACATAGTGCAATATTATTCGCAAATTTTCGAAAATTAAATAAAAGTCAGTTAAAATAGTTTTTTTAAAATTTACAAGAAAGAGTAAAAACAGTAAAATGACAATTTTAAAATGAAATAAATATAAAGACAGTGATACATAAAAAACCCAAAATTAGTTATAAGGCATTTAAAAAATCATCTCCTTCAGGGTATTAGATTTAAAAACCCATAGCTAAAAAAGTTTAAAGAGTTTGCGGGGGTCAGTAGCATCTCCTCTATAGTCGACAAGCTATGCCTTCTTCAGCTCTTTCATTATCAGTCACAGGAGCATGCTTTACAGTAAGGTCTTTCTTATTTCTGGGGATAGAGGGTGGGTAACTGCACGAGATGTCCGTGCAAAGTGGCGTGCCCGACCCGAAGGTGAATAAAAATTCTTGCCTCAGGCAAAAACCACAGGATGACCACGACAAGGGTCTTATGATCCTTGTGAGTTTGAAAAGAGTTCTCCACTCTGTTTGCACTCAAAATGCAACGTTGGATAAAATCTTGGTAGTAGAGTAGATATTACCATAAAGATGTCTTTCTGGCTTCCTCAGGCCAATTTACTACCTAGTCAGGTTTCATTTCCATTATCCCCGTGGCCGGGGACACAGGAAAAAACGTAATTCAAATGATGGAGAATTAAGCGATATCTTCGTGTATTTGATGTTGGATATATGATGTCAAAGGTTTACTAGGAGAAAGAGGAAATGGACGACAAGGCCTGCTTCCTGGGTTCGAAGGGCCGCGGGTTCCCTTCGGACATAGATGTGTTCGTGATGTCCTTACGTATTCCCCCTACAGAAAACCCCAAACATAAAAATCACAGTGGTCGTTATATGACCTAGTAGTTAAAGAGACATTAAAAATATATACAAAAACAACAACTTCCAATTGTCGAAAATTTCACATATTTGAATTCGGATTTCAATAATCGTTGCCTAATAAAACCAAAGGACTTTATTTCCCTGGGCAAAAAAATTTATTATAAAACGGAAATTTATTTAATCAAAAATGAAATTTTCATATATGGCCCAAATAATTCATTTATTTATAACTAATATTCATCTCCCCAGTGATTTCCTAAAATTTTTGCAATGATATTCATTGTAGCCAATACATATTTTTTTCCCAACTTTCTCTATTTCGTTGGTAAAATAAACATATTTATAAACGGGAGTACCACTAATTTAATAATGTTCTTTCATTACAATATTTCCATATTTTTTAAGCTGAGAACAGTGATGGAAAAAAATTGGGCCCTAATATTGATTAAGACTTCATTAAATATTTTACTATTTTACATTCTACCAGATCCTTTCTAGAAACAATGATATCAAAAAAAAATGGTTTTTAGGGGTTTTGAAGGAAAATTCGGTTTTTGAAATACGAACTCAAAAAATATTTCAAAAGACTCTGCAACATGTATTTTTTTTTAGACTCGTTGTGGGAAAAAGGACCTGTGTACGCATGGTACCGCAAAAAATTAAAATATTACTGACTTCTAAATCAATGTATTCTTTTTCAAATTTATATTATACTAGCAAGTTCATTGGGATTCTAATCAATGAAAACCCAATATTTCTGGAGGGTATGTTACTTTATGCTCATATTGCATTTTGAAACTTTCTGAAAACGAACTCTTTCTTTTTACTTTACCTCTTCATTCAAAATACATATACGTTATTACAAATACTGTATAAATGTCACCTTTTATTAATACTCTGGGATTTTCAACGTTACAATTACTAATCTGTTTCAATTTCTCATGAACTCTTTACTCTTCTTCTCAGTATAACTAATTCTACAAATGAAGTTATAAAAAATTGATAAATGTTTTCCAAATTTAGAAAATTGCTTTGCAGTGGCTATAAAACTTTCGTAAACCCATAATCAAATTTTCTCTATATTGATCAATTGCACTTTCTTCTTAAGGTAGAAAGTTACGTAATCCCTACGAAAAAACGGAATTGTCTGCAGAAAAACCATATTACAGGCCCTTGTGACGAAAAATGGATAAATCCACTTTAAATTTAGAAGAAAAAATCCTCCAAATCTGGTGTAGCGAATCCATTTTTTGTGGTGATTGATAGCGAAAAATCGACTGACGGTAAAATGTCGTCCGTCCGTCCCTGAACAACGCTAGCGGCTAAACCGTTTGTGATTTTCCCAAAAATTGATACTCCCAATCGATCTGGCTGATGTCGTAGCGCCTTCAATTTAAACCGATATTCAATTAGGGAGGGTTTTTCCCGAACCCCCTGGGACATTTTCAAATGTTCAAACAAATGCCCCATAATTTTTATTACATTTTATGGTTGGATAGTAGGAAGTGCATTTAAGAGAATATTGCAGTTCTCATTTTCGTTGAAAACTGTTTTTTCGTAAGTATTCCTAAAGTAAAATTTGAAATTTAAATTTTTCCCTTCTTGAAACTTTCTTTAAGATAAGATTTTTAAATAGATCATGTGCAATTTTCAAACTTTTAGTATTTCAGCACGTTTCCGTGAAAATACGGGTGAAAAAGTACGCGCTGTTTTAGCATCACTAGTATTCTTTCAAACTGTCCTACTTCTAGACATTAGGCTCTTCTCAAAATAATTAAAAGCCCCTTTCCAGTTTATTATTGACATTGTGTTACAAGTACGCATGGGGAAAAGTAAAAATATTGTACTTTCTTTCTATAGAAAAGTTCGCATTCTATTAAAATATAATTATATTATATTATATATTTAATATTCCTTATATTATACATTTTATATTATATTATATATCACAGTATTTTTTAATCATAAAAGTTGACCTCTGAAAACGAAAAAATATATTGAAACGATTATATTCTATTTAGCATAGGTTTTATTATATTTAACTATTTTCCCAAGTGCACTGAAACAGAACCCTTTTGCCAGTGGTTAACGTCATAGGTACGCTGTCAGCTTGCTAACGCTGTAGTTTGAATTCAGAAGGTGATTTTTTCTTCTGTTATGGTGTGATTTCAGTAGTATATGTCAATATTTTGAAATTTAAATTTTAATTTTTGAAAGACTAGGGGCCGTAAAGGGCCAGTTTTGTCGTCCATCAGTACGACGACCAGAAGCCTCCGTTCTGTACTATCTGACCGGGGCGCTGGTCGATACTATTTTCAAAGAATTCTATATTTTTTTTGAAAATTAAAAAAGGTTAATTTTTCAAAACTACAAAATTGAAATAGAGATCTTACTGGTTGAAAACTCTTTTCCAATTCATGTAATAGTATAATATTGCGGAGCAGTGACATTAGAAAGAAAGTATGTGCTGTTGTTTACAACTACTTCGTTTTTACATTAAAAACATTATAATTTCTTTAAAACAATCAATCAACTATTTGCGATAATTAAAATATTGTTAGCATTATATCATTTCAAGTTTGGTTACAAGTTTTCATGAATAACGATGAAATTTTTTTCGGAAATTCTCTTAGTTGTTTTAAATTTGGGTTTTTAAAAAACCCATAGTTACTTCCTTAATACTAGCGGTTCTGTATTTCAGACTGGTGTTTCCGACGAGTTACAGTTCAGTCTTATCGCGTAATGTGGAATCCCTTGAAGATATGGGAGGGGAGATAGCAGTTCGCAGGATGAAGCTCTTCGCAGGCCCTACACAAAGACATTCAAAATCGAAATATTTCTAACTAGAATCAACTATAGAATAGTATCACGCTGATGATTCCACATTCTTATAAAGAATGTGGAATCATCAATCATTCCAAATATTGTACATCATAAGAACAATAAATTTCAAGATAGAATTCATTCTACAACACCCCTCATCAGTGCTGTAAGGTACCTCTGTGATACTCCGTGGATTAAACGCGTAGTAGATGAGGAATGGACGCCAGATCAAATCCTGCCGAATATGTATTTTTTACGATGCCTGGAACACATTATCACTATCATCACGAGAAAACATTCAAATTCTTGCAGGAGGAACAAACTTTTTTTTGTAAACGATAATGTGATTATATTAATATTTGTGCTGGTATCTTTTTTCCCAAAACAATGTGACGAAACAGAAATTTGGAAGAGTGCTAAAATTAACAGTGTCTCATTGAATATCATTATCATTTTTTTATGTAATCGTTAGAAATAATATGAAAAGTCTGTACAAGTTGTATAATCACTAGTAATTTACATATTTAACAGTTCTAAAGATAATCAGAATCCTTCAGTCTGTGGGTTTATTATAAAATTTTAATAAAGGTAATTTCTTCGTTCTTTTATTAATTGAGAAGGAATATGTCTTTTTCCCGTTTAACAAGTTCTGGGAGATATTACGAACTCTTTAAAAATTACCATTTTGTGTTTGTGCCTTTGTGATAAATGCTAACAGAACGCATCCCTTAATTTTTGTTACAATTGATAATTTTATTTCTTTTATGGTCTTCTTAAATTTTAATGTAAGTCTTCGGTAGGTGGAGCCACATTTCAAAACTATGAACCCCAAAACATAATAAAGTACGATTTGACGTGGTCATGAAAGAAACCCAATATTTTTATTATTATCTCCATTTTTAAATAAACAATGTTTTGATACGGCATCTTTAGTGCAGGGTAGACTGGACTAAGTGGTGAGCATTCAATCAGTCCCAATTTTCAAAAGAAAATAAGGAATTTTAAATATTTAGTTATATAATGATTATTCGACATGCTTGTTAGGTGATCAATGCAAAATCACCTGTCATTTAGTCTCAATATAGGAAAAACAAGGGGGTTTGCAATTTCGGATCTCAAAATGTCTGGGATAAAGTCGTTCTTTTAAATCTAAATATAAATTTATTATAAAATTCATAAATGTTAACGAGTTAGATAAATAAATATATTATCATGTATTTAAAAACATCAGTTGCCTAATATTCATTTTCCAGTTGTACTGCTTGAGAACAAAATATGTTTAGAATATGATTTCTATTACGTCTTAAATGTTACTCTCAGAAAAAGAAATTACAGAACAAATATTTCGTATTCGTAGATACATTAAGGCTTTCAGATTACTAAAAGACCAATATCTCTCTGTAGCTGAAATCGTTTGACACGGGTTTTAAATCAGGTATTTAGGATCGAGTTCTGTGCGATGCCTTTTCTTTTGTTCCGCGTTCTGTTTTACCTAAGTCTGAGAATTAAAAGATAAAATGTTTAGCGGAAAATACTTTATAATTATTTTGCTTATAAGATCTTTGCTGAACTTTTATACTATATAATGTGTAATTAGTTTGTCCCCTTTATTACAAATATTTATACAAATTTTATTTATTTATATTTATTTTAGTAAAATTTAACCTAACTCGTTGGAATTGATAGTGAACTTTTTGACTTTTTGCATTCACTTCCAAAAAGTTTGTACAACTCTGTCACTTTATGGGAAATGAAATATGAAATTTTATCCCGTTCGTTAGTGATATCCATATTTGACCTGATAACCGTATTATTGAGTACTAAGATGTAATTCCCTTCGGACGAGATCAAACCCGCATCGTTCGATTTACGACCAGTTGCTCTGACCACTGAGCTTCCGAAAAATGCGTTTTACAGTTGGGTTCTTGGGCTCTGTATTCCCCATTTGATATTTGTCACCGCTGTCATCATTTACGTAAGTCAATTGAGGAAGGTTTGGACCTTTAAGTAATTGATATCAAAGTTGTGACTTTTGCACAAGCATTCCCAGATTGTGACAAATTACTCTTTTTTTCTTGATTTGATAAATACATTCATATTTTGCAATATGAATCATTTTGTAAAATAAACTCACCTTGAAATGACAATCAGTAATGCAGAAAATTCTAGTACTGTTTTTGTATCTCACTTTTGGAACTGCTGTAATACGTTTGATGGATTTTGAACTATGATAATTCGTTATCTCACAAACAAACTTGTACTTCTCGTTTTTTCTTTTCGTATACACTTTGAATATACGTAGTATAAGTAGTATATTCGTATGTGACGTATATACGTAGTATATTCGTGCGTATACGTTGTATAGAAAAGTTATGTAATCAGGAAAATCGATTTCGGTAAAACGGTAATACACGTTTTGGGGTCGAAAAAGTGGTTTATCCAAACCGTCCTCCATCCGTCTGTGATCACTACGAACGCCTAAACCACAGTCGATCCTTTCCAAATTGAAGAAACCCTGTTTTCTGGCTGTAGTTGAAGCTGGAAATTTTGAAACATCTTTGAAATTTGGTCTTTACCTTGAAGCCTTTGGACATTTTCAAAATTTTCTCAAAAAGGGTCCCAATTTTCTGGTAAAAATGTAAATACATTGAAGGATGACATAGTTCCCAATTTTCATGGGTTCTCTGAATTTTCAGAAAATTTTAAAGTTTGAACATTTTGGGCGTCTTCCTACAACTTCAAAGTGAAAACATTTGTCTTCAAATGAAATTTGTTTTCATAATTCGTTCTTGCATAACAATCATTTGGCTTTCTTGAAATGATGCATTTTTCGTGCAAAATAACAATATTTACAATTTTAAAGAATGGTTTGAAATGCAAAACTGCAATGAAACCGTTTTCTTTTCTTACTATTAAAACGTTTCAAAACCGATTTTGCAAAATCGTACTTTTACTGTTTCTTTCGTTGCAAGCAACATTCCTGTCTTCACTAGAAAACTCACCAGTATCACTCGTCAACATCCCAATATGAAAACATTGTATAAGTGACTGCGGGAGTGACGTCATGTGTTCAGGTGCTTGTTTGAAGAACTGGAAGACTCGAGTTCACGTCCTGGCCTTTCATGCAACTTTTATTTTGACAATGTGGAGATTTTAATTAATACTTTTCCTTTTCAATAATTTAAGGTATGCATTTACGGTTTTTCGTTTGAGAGTTTTCAAAAAGATGAAGTGGTAATAGTGTAACATTTTTATATATTAGAAAACATTACCAATAACACGGGAAAAAAAGAGTTTATTTTTATATAAATGTGAGTAGATGAACAAAAGAAAAAACTGCGTAATGATAGTGATTTTTTTTGAAGTCAATAAATGTTTCTTAGATTCTATAATTACTTGCAGCAAATGAATTCTGAAAGTCGGCGTGTCGAAACTTGTCTGCTAGCCCAACGTTATCACGTCTAATAATCTCACCTTGGGCAGAGGGGATAAGGGTTGAGCGTCAGGCTAGAACCGAAGCGCAAAAATTACATAGTACTGAACTGAAACATTCTTAAGTAGAATTAACTATTTTATATGTCCGCGTAGATTTCTTTGCTTTCTTATTGTCTCTTAGATGTAATTTATTTAATATATTAAATTGCAGAAGTACGGAAAAGCAATGAGTTTGAAACAAAATTCGTAAAATTCTTAATTGAGTAAGTTCCGGGAATGCTTACGTACGTCTGTTTGGTAGCCAATCAACTTGGTGCGTAGCTACAATAGAGAACGCGTGTTCAAATCCGTACGATATCGGGTTTTACTTGACGAGCAATGAAAATAAATTCCCAATAACGATGTCAGAATGTTCTAAACATTCCTTTTCTTTGCAAGAAGATACCATTACAAAACTCGGAAAGAATTGATTTCTTTCGATTACTGGTCGTTTACAGATCATTCCCTTTCTCCATATTTTCCTGTTCATAGGCCGTTTTTTGGTTTTACATTGGTACGTTCTTTCCTTCCCAATTCCTAATACAGTATTACGTCCTTTGTAATTAACTTTATTTATTTGTGTCTCACTGTTCTTTTGTCAAGTTTTCTGGGTGAAATTTTTTTTTTTTTGCTTTTAAAAATTGAAATGCTTACACTTCGCTACTACCAAAAAATGAAGAACTAGAGTGCTACAGAATGGGACAGACTTTCTCGTGCAAATGTTTAATTTCCTTTGTGTGGACTGGTTTTGGTTCTTGCCAGCTCCACAAGGTTCTTCGTTCTCTTGCCAGATGACATCTATCGCCCCACAAAATACATTTTGACATTTTCTCAACTTTTCAGTTCAAAAAAGCTCTTTTCCAGGAATCTATTGAGTTTTGAAAAACTCCCCTAAAATCATTTGAAGCACTTCTACTCACAAGTTAAATAATCTATACAAATCTATTCAAATGCTCATATTAACAGCGTGGAGGTTTTAAAAAAATTTCATTTGTTAATTTTTAAAAAAAAATAGAATAGAACAATATCTGTTTATGTCATCGGATAGGCTACATTTGATTACCCCAACCAAAAATTTAAAAAAATTTGGAGCCTTTTGGGAAAAACTTGTTTATGTAAATTTTAAAATTCAAATATTGCACCCATATTGTGCAAATCCTAAACCTTTAAAAAAATTGCGTGGCCTTATTAAGATCTAATTATAAGCAACACATTTCATTTTTAAGCAAAAAACTCTATCTTTAATTTTTGTAGTTGTAGTAAGACGCCGCAAAATATTCAAATTTACGATTTTTCAAAATTCGGAGTTAACCGTGAAAATTGGACATATTCTACCTTTATAAGCGTATTTTACTTTAGAGTAAACAGTCCTTACAAGGAATTACAGAAAAAATTTGGAGCCGTTTTTGAAAAAATTTATAATGTCGGAAGGCTACAAATAGTCCCAAAATTAATGATGTTTTTTAAAATCGCTAGCTTCAGCTCAGGCGAAACGATGGGGTTTCTTAATTTTGGGAAAAAAACTATGCATGGTTTAGGCGCTAGAGTTGTATCAGACGGACAGAGGACGTTTTGTTTCAATTGGTTTTTTAGCATCACGGATCCACAAAACTGGAATTATGGCTACACCCGTGTTAGAGGACTTTCTCTTAATTTGCAATTTTTATTCAGTTTTGGTCACAGAGCGCGGGAATGATTTTTTTCAGAAAATGCGCAGTTTTTCGCAGCATTATATAACATTCTCTATACTACGTATATTACTCCCGTATAGTAAATATAGAATGTAATATTAGTGTTTGTTAACATGCGTCACGCAGATAAATTTTAAGGAAAAAGTTAGTGATGAAGTTGAAAAAATAATTCTTGGTTTTAAAACCATGTATTTATATAATAAATATTCGATTATTAGTTGAAATAAATATATTTATCATGCCCATTTGCTAACATTCTGAAAGCCATTGTTTAATGATATTGATTAATAACAAGTCCATTTAAATATTCTTCTAATCATTCATTCAAGTATGCTACAAGCTATTTTCTAAACCATCCCAACCGCATCCAAAATAAAAGACTCAGGGTCACGTCCCTCTCTTCATCCTAGAAAGATTCATTTCTCTCCCATAATGAACTAGTGATAAACTAGTAATGAAGATGAAGATGAAGATCTTTTATTTATATAATTATTTCATCAGAAACAGTTCTTTACCCCTTTAAAGACGTTGAAATACTTGTTACATTATTTTAGGAGACACCAATAAGTCATGAAGACTGGTAAAACAAAATGTTGAAAGATTTGATTAGTGCATAATCAAATAACTAAAATGTTGGTGGATTTGTTTAAGACTTCGTGAACGGCTGCAAAACCTTTTGAATTCATACATATGCGATTTCCCGCTTTTGAGTCAGCTATCATTTAAAAATAGGCAAAAAATAATATTTTTTTGTATCTGTAACATTTTAAACCCGAAATTAATAAAACATAAAAATGGAGACTCAAAATAAATAATGTTAAGTCAAGACACATGGTTGTGGGAAATCTCGATATGATCTAGAACAGAAATGGTATATTTCCAGTAGGAAAGAATTTAAATATATCAGGTGATTATTAGAGCAGGGGATCTAATAAAATTTTACTTTATTAAAAAATAAGCTAGGAAGGCAAATATTAGTAGACTTCTAATATTTTATAAAACAAAAAATTTTTGAAGAAACTAAGAGACAATATGAACAATGGTGAAAGCTGTGTTACTATGAATCGGAAATTAGAATTAAAAATGATGCAATAACTCTCCCATTAAATGCTATGAAAATGAATTTTGGAGACGATGTTTTTCAGTATCTGTTTGATAGAATACTAAAGAAGAGATTAGGCAGATTATGATTGAGAGACAAGTGATCGAAAATGTAGAATCAAACAACTCCCAAAGGTATGCTGCAGAATGCATGCTGACAGAATATCAAAATTATCTTTGAGTGAATCCCTTTTGAAGAAAACGAGGAGGCCAGGAAATCTTGTAAGTACGTCATCGATTTGACAATGAAGGGGAGAAGAATGAGGAAGATGCCCGACGGAATAAAAAACATTGGTGTGTAGATTGCGAAAAACGGTCATTAGAACTGTAAAATACTCGCTTAAGAATGAATAATAATTACCTTAAACCCGAAGTGCAAGATACCGGATGAAGAAGCCTTGTTTTTGTGCTGGCACAAGTAAGTGGGCAAGATCTGTTAAGATCTTGCCGAATCTAAACCAAAGCAAAGTAACGTTCTTATTGAAAGATTAAATGAAAACAAAGAAAAAATTTTATTTATTTTCTAGAGAGTCCTTTAGATAACAAATATCAGATATTACTCTATTTGGTATTTATGATATTTGTAAACTTTGTCCATTTATCAGCATGATCCTTTTCAATGGGAACAACTATTCTTCCCAATTACAGGTCAGAAAATAAATTTGTATTTAGGTAAAAAAAAGATGATTGAATTATGTTTTCAAAAATTGACGGGACTGAAGTAAAAAGAAAACTATCACAAATAGTAAATTCACATTTCTTGTATTTGCCAATGAATAATTCAATTCCCAATTAAAATCTATTTTCGATCCACCAATAACTATGTGGGTCTCTTTAACCTGAAATATTTCCTTTAACGGCGATCATAATTCCGGAAAGTGTTCGGCAGTTTATCGACGAATGACAGAAAATGTAATTACAATAGCCAGTAGGACTTCTGATGCAGTATTCACAAAAGGGAGATTTTTTTAAAAATCAGACATTTTTTTCATCATTTTTCTCTCATGGTATCGACATGTATTTTTCAAGTTAATGTTGGGAAAAATCTGAGTATCACTTTCGGAAACCTAAGACTTAAGTAAAAGGAAAGCAATGGTGACCCTGAAGATTTGGTTACGAACCCACAGCGATAGCAGATTTCTCCTTCTTTGACCTTGCATTAAAGTGGTCGCCGAAATTTGCGACCAAATGCCCAAAGAATTATAAATTTGAGGTTATTTCGTTATTATTTAGATTTTCTTTGTAAAATCGTCTCTGCGTGAATACTATATACGAACAAACGATCAATCAGTGGGCAGTACATTTTTAAACGTTACATTTGTAATATAGTAGCAATGCGTTTCAACAATAATAAATATTGTAGTTATAGTTTTAGAATTCAACCTTAATTCATATTATAGTACTTTAAAATTAAATTACTTTATAAATATTTATAACTTAAATAAATTTTCCCAAATAAAAAAATTAATTGCTTATTTTGTTTACAATTTTATTAACAATCCATTAAAATTATAAATATCAATGCAATATTACTGAAGATGCGTTAGTGAACACATTCTAATAAATTGGAATTTTTGTATGAAATGAAAAAAAGTATGAAAATAGAGAAAATTTTATTTTGCAACAATATTTTACAGAAAGGGTCCTATTCATTTTCTAAGGATTATCGTGACACAGATTTCAAATTTTACAAAATTTTGAAACATTATTAACAATTACAATTTTTAAATAATTTATGACAGGAGAATATCTAGTGATTCTTAATGGATTACAAAACAGTGTTTGCATAGGTCTGCTTATCTAGAAGAAGTGGGTGTAACATTCCGATGACGTTAAAACTTTGTGTGCATTCTCGTTCTCGAAAATAAAAATATCGTAATGTAAATATACTTGCTATAATAATATAAATATATTAATTTCATTGCGTTGGATTAAATCTACATAAATTACATGTAAGTAATATATTGATTAGTGTATTTTGTGTGTGTGTGTGTGTGTGTGTGTTCCTCCAATGTTCCGCAATAGACAAAAACTGGTGTTTTCCCTTCAAACATTAAGATATTAAAATGTTTTATATGAGTCATATGTCGTTTTGATTCTCTCTAAAATCCTCAAAACTAGGTATCACATATGATTTTTTAAAATTTGCAGTAAAGAACTCCATGTAAATGCAATCACCTAACGTTAGATTGAAAGGTAATTAATTGGGTCCCAAAACAAAGATCAAAATCATTCATTTGCTTTGCTCACTTACCAATCATAATTTTCTGCAGTAAAAATTTCATTGTGACTAAATGAATTTTAAAAACTTTAAGTTTATTTAGTATTTTACATAACAAAACTATTTATTACAATATTAATTCCCCGACATATAGTATTTTTTAATTGGGTCATCTAGAAATTGATGATGAGTATTTACAACTGAAAACTGCTATCTCGGAGACGTGTTTGTGAAACTGACTCTAAAACGTATTTCTTTAAGTTTAATTTTCTAATGAAATAACAGTTAACAAAAGCATACAATGCAAATTTTGCATTTTATATTAAATATTACAATAATAAACGACAGAAATGTAGACATGGAGCTTAATAGTAGTTGTCAGTGTTATTTTGCAAAACCGTTTTTAACAGTTTTAAAATATGTTTTTTCTGGGAAATTGCATGCCTTTATTTATTAATTAAATGTATATACAAAATTTTTTGTAAAACTTTTGGTTGATTAAATATTTATATTCAAATACTTACTATATTAACTCGCCATCACCGCCATTTGTAATGTTCAAGATGAATAGTCCCGCCTCCCTGAAATGAAGCTAAAGCGGATTGGTCAGCTCGATCCCGCAGTGGGCAGGAGTCGGGAAAAATCTGGTAAGTTCGGCTCAGGACATCCCATTTTTGTGCAAGCAGGGGACCAGCTCTTTCTGAGGTTCTCTTATTTAAAATGAGATTAATGTTGACTAGTTTTAATTTGTATAAACAATTAAATTGGAATCTAATACAATGTCTATTGAACTAAATTACTTCTTGAGAGAAGAACATATAAACATTTTCGTGTTTTAGAGCACATTCTGATTTCAGAATCAATAAGTAACACGGGAAAATTTCTAATCTCAAACGCTCTGAAAATCAGACAATTATAATTCCATGAACTATCCATGGTACTGTATATATCATTGGATTAAAAGGAAAATATGTAAGTCAAAAACATGAACTGGAGACCGGCAGATGAGAAGTGGGGTTTGCAGAATTTTTGTGAACAGATGTTTCTGAAGATTTCATTGTAAGTAAATATTATTTTATGCATGTCTCTAGTTCCAGATTTTGTGTAATACCTTTCTTGTAACTCAGGAAAATATTTGAGGGTTTTGTTGCATTGGTTTAAAAATGTAGTGAGCCCAAACATTTCAGTAAATATATAAACTAATGTTATTCCTTACATAGGAGTTCTCAGGTGAGGTCAGGTGACGTGGCCCCTCTGAAAATTTTGAAAGGGCCTCAGGTACGTAAACGTTTCCCCTTTAGTTATGTTCAGTCCTTTATTACAGACTTTTTAACCTGCCAATTTGCTGAGTTGTTATACGACATTCCAAGAGACTCTGCAACCCATCCGGTGGCCCTGTAAATGGTTCAACATAAAATCAATAATATTCATTTAAACTTATGATTTCATTCACCTTACAGTATTTTTATTTGCTCGTAAAATATATCAGATGTAAGTCAACAAGTTTAATGGCGAAGGGGCCCTGAAATGAAGTTGCCTCTCCCCTTGTTTTAAGCTTCGCACGCGTATGCTCCGACGTAACACAGTGTTTCGGGAAATCAGCCGAATCAGAACGTTCTGAACGTTCTTCTCCGCTCTTGAATCAATACCAAGCTCTTAAAGTCCGTAATCAAATGAAGTTGTGTTGTCATGGCTTAAAACTCGACACATAAAAGCAGTTTAACATTAATTTTAACGGCACAAATTTAAAATGAAAATTGGCGTTAAAGTAGGAAGCCCACAGCTGTTGCGTGCATGGTGTGGGTTCTCGCGTCCTCCCAGGGCTCGCTTCCGCCCGCTGCTCTCGTCGTCGCCCGCCCCTCGCCGCCCAGCTGCGCCCTCCGCCGCTTGTCGCATCGTCCCGTCCCCGTCCTGCCGGGCGGGCGCAGCCGACGGCGGCGGTATGTGCCGGGCGTAGGCGGGGTGATTTGCGGCCGCGGGGCAGGGTGAGCCGCAAGGACAGGGCGGCAGCGGGGGTATCATCTAGTGCCGGAGACGGCGGCGGAGGCGGCCGGAGCTGTTAGTGGTGGCAGTAACGCCAATATCGTTGCCACTCGTTGCCAGCCCTTCGGCGCCGCGGCCCGCCGCTCCACCTCCACCTCCGCCTCTGTCCTGCAGCATCTGTCTCGGCGAGGCGGGTGTTGTGTCTGGTCGCAGGCAGCGCCGCTGCTATTCACCGGTGAATGTGCTCTTCGACTGGCGCGGCGCGCGTCGCCGCCCGTCCACCGCCCGATCCTCACCCATCCACCCACCCTCGGCCGCCCATCGAGCTCCCCATCCGCGAACCCTCCCACCCGTCAATCACTCACCCATCCACCCACCGCCCACCTCATCGCCCAGATCGTCCTCCACCAGAACGCCCACCACACATCCGCCGCCCATCACCACCGATCACCCACCCGATCTCACTCACTCATCCATTCGTCTCCACCCCCGGATTGCCACCACCGGTTAGTCTACCACCGATCGCCCACCACTCGATCGCCCATCTACCGATCGCCCACCCTCCCGTCGCCCACCGTCGATCGCCCACCCGCAGTCGCCCTCACCCGATCGCCTCTACCTGTCTGCCGATAACCTACCTACCCGCATCGCTCGTCCTCCCTCCGCCCGCCGCTCGTTCGCCCGCCCCTCCCGCCCGCCAGCTCCGCGCCCGCGCCGCCCGGACGCCCACCCGCGCCGCCGGAAGCACCGCCAGAGCGAGCGATAGCCCGGGCGGCTAACGCACAGCGTTCCGCCCGTAACAGATGGGGCGTTAAGGCCGACGCGTAAGCGCCGTGATTGGCTGGCTTTGGCAGAAGGCGTTCGCCCGCGCCACGGCACTCCTCCGCTCCGCTCGGCGCGGGCTCTGCCGCATTATTATAACGCGCGAATAAGCAGGTGCCTGGCGCTCGTTTGCTGCTGCTCTTAGGCCACAGTTGCCCTCTCAGAGGGCTGTGTGAAAGTAACATTGATACTCTGCCAAAATACGTGTCTCGAATAAAATATTCTTTCGTCAATATTTTGATTCTGAGTATCTGCTTCTATATGGTTTCCAAATTAGCTTGGAACTCAAGGTAGGCAAGTTCATAATTAATAACGTTGCGGCATAAACATAATTGTAGCAAAATGTTAATGCGGTTTGTCTTGCAATGTGACTAACATATTTATATCAATTAAATCCCAATAAAAGTTTATTTTTGCTTGAATTTAATTTATTTTAGAATGAATTTGTTGATTTAGTTTTAGAGGTATTCAATGCAAAAAGAGTTTACATAGTGTAAATATTGTTAGCGATTTACGATGAAAGGTAGTTTGACTGATTCTCCTTTTCTATAGTTAGTCTTTAACAGATAATACGAAACTAACCTTTTTACTCACTACGTTATACATTTCTCTCTACAGGGGTTTTGGTCAACTAGGTTTGATTAGAGGCTAGTTATGTTAGACTAGAGCTGCTCCCCAGCAACAGATGTGGTAGATACAGCACGTATTGCAATATTTTTCCACATAATCATCGCTAGAACTAGACATTTGTCATACCGTGGGATCAACATTTTTATCCCTATGAAATGGCAACTTCCAAACATAAATCTTTGTTCAGAAATAGTATGTGATGGATATTCTCGAATAAGCAATTTCTTTGCTGTTGATTTTTATGTTCAAGGACAATTTCAGAAAAGTTCTGGTGAAATGATTTGCAACTATTCTAGAAATGATAACACGAGCAAGCAGACATGACTGGATGGAAATATCTTTGAGGAATCTTCTTCGGCTATCGGTTAATCAAAATCTTTAATTGTAATTCGTATGCATTATATAAGCAACGAAGGCTGCAGCAAGCAATTGGCCAGCGATTACTTCTTCTCTTTATTACTTAGTATTTCGATGTAGAGGAGACAATATGTTAAGACGTGTCCCTTCTCTCTCTCTCTGCATATTGTATTCCGTGACCACGGCCATGAATGCCCTTCGTAACACGTAAACTTGAATGTTGGCTGATAACTACTGGTGTGCAGGAAAGGGAATGGACGGGGGACAGGAGAATTAATTGTGAGGAGGACTCAACACGATTTGAGCCTAAACTTGCTGACGAAAATATTGCATTTTGTCTATTGAACCGTTTCTCTTATTTGATTTTGTTATAATATTTTATGATTTAAAGTTTTTTGTAGTGGACTTTTCTTTTACTAAAGTAAAATGTATTGTATAGAGAAGAACAGCCGTTTATTTCCAATGTTCTTTTGAGGGATGTGTGAATATAAAGTTTCCTCCTAATTGAAAGCTAAATGAAGGTGTCACAAAGACCCATCTTTAGATTTCTGCATGGTCGATGGCAAAAGTCTTTTGGTACTAAGCGCATGCTAAGCGCATGCATTCTTCTTCGCAAAACTTTCTTTTTTTCGAAATGAGACTTTCTATGACTTTTAAGAAGGGTGGGGCAATTGGGGATGCTTAATTTCCTTTATCTTAGTGTGAATGTTCACCATTTACGTCCTCCAAAAGACGCCGCGTTTAATTAAAGGCAGGTACTCGAGTACCTATCCCGTCATTAGGTGTTTTTCATTATCTTTTTCAACGATGGAAATATTATATTAGATACAACCATTACGGGAAAAGGGTCTCCAAAACAACTTGATAAAATTTAATTTTGAACTCCATACAAGCATGTAATCACCTGGTATTTGAAACCTTACGGCTTCATTTTCAATTAATACTCCTGTCCTTTTGACGTTAGATGTTGGATGTTTTCGGAGACGCATGGCGAGCGGAGGAGGTGCGGAACAGGGGCGTTAGGGCGGATGGAGGTAGAGAGAGTTAGAGGGGAGAAAAGCGAAAAGGGTAGAGGGAGAGAAAGAGTGGGATGGAGGAAGGGGGAAAGAGAATGAGAGAGAGAACGAAAGGGAGAGAAAGATGGAGAGAAAAAGAGAGAGAGCGCGAAAGAGAGAGAGAGAGCGCGAAAGAGAGAGAAAGAAGATGGAGGAGAAGGAGATGAAAGAGGAAGAGATGGCGAAGGAGATATGAGGAAGAGGTGGAGAAGGAGGAAGCTGTGGTTATCACAGAATACACATCGTTCATATATGTTGTAATTTTAAAGAGATTCGACTATCCGCCTAAGAAACTTAGTGAATGATATTCCCCGATGGCCATTGATTATTCGAGTAGCAAGAAGAATTCAAATTAACGATTATTAATATAAACAAATGTTTGTTGCCAAAATTTCATTCACAAAGGAGTTATATTGCCGACTTTCTTCATAAACCAAACTAATCTTAAAGCTACGTCAACACTCGAATTAGAAATAACTAAAACGAATTAGGAAAATAAACCAGACGCAACGTGAATAAAATTATAAACAACAATAAAATTCATTGTGATTATATCTTTTTTGTCATTTTTCGAAAAGTGATAGAAAATACGAATCCCAAAGAAGAAGAATCATGTCATACTTCCACTTTCTCGCTGGACAGAAATTCGTTTGAGGTCGATGTCCTGCAAGTTCACCATTAAATACATTGTTTAAACTATTTCATTCAAGAGGACAAACATGATCCCAAATTACGGAGAAGGAGATAATAAACCCCGATAAGTTATTGGCATTGATATTCCTATTCTATAAGCATTCAGGAAATTATATTAACCCTTATATATTATATTCAGGAAATTATATTAACCTTTAATATATTTCTCTTCTATTCAGATACAATCTTATGTAGATGACATATGATGTCTCTAAAGCATATATATGAAATTAAATTCAAAGACTGATAAGTAAATAGGCCTCCGACGGTGAGAATTACCAACAAGTTCGTTATACAAATCGTTACACAAGCAACTAATCGTTACACTGCCAAGAGCCCATGAAAATCAATATCGATTATTCACACGGAACTAGAGTGCTATACATCCAACTTCATAATAGAGTCATCGTAGGGACATAATGAATTAGTGACGCGATCATTGTTCGGAGTCAATGTACTATATTCAATGAATACTTCGCATCGAGTCACGTATATATGATATAGTGACAATTGATATAGCTTATAATTTAAATTGTATGATGCCAGATTACATTCGCAATTTACACTTAAGTCCATGGGTCTCTTTGCGGTGACTCATCAGACTGTAATATTCAGAGCACACGACGGAAAGACCTTAAGATTTGCCTCAAATTCACTGCAGTCCCTCAAGCAATGATCTGAAATCTTGAGAAACAGAAGAGAAAAGGAGAACCCTGAGGATATTACATGAATTGTATACGAGATAATCAAATTGTAGAAATCACGACCGTTAAAAAGTAGTAGGATATGGATCACGGGATCGGTCAATTAATGAAATACATTAGTTTGCCAACGTTTCGGAACGTTGGCAACTAATGTATTTCATTATTGACGATCCCATGATCCATATCATAATAATAATAATAATAATAATAATATAATAATAATAGAATAATAGAATAAATTTTATTACATAATTATTATATAATAATAACTACATAATTATTATTACTGTTTTAAATTGAATTCAGGACCATAGAGGGCAAGTCAAATATAACACCAGGGAGTTAAGTTTTATATTTTCCTACACCGTTTCATGGATGCTTAACGACCCACCTCTTCAGGCACTGGGATGAATATGAAAATAAATAAAAAAAATTAAAAAATAAACATCAACATTAAGCAATGTAATGATCCAACTATATAATTTCGGAGAGAGCAAGCAATTTACAATAATACAAACCTAAAAATATTAACTAAACCTAAACCATTAACTACAAAAAACATTAAAATTTTGGAATCAACAATGTAATGCAAAACAGCGGTTGTTATTATTATTATTATTATTATTATTATTATTATTATTATTATTATTACTACTACTGTTGTTGTCACAATTATTATAGCGAAAAATCGAGAACCTCAGAAGGAACCCGAAATACTCTATAATGGGAGGGTCACGGATATCCGTATGATAATTGGGAGTACAGAGGTCATTCTTAGTGGCTTAACGAAACATCTGAGAACCCTAGGCCTCCATGCGGGTCTAGCATACCACCTGTCACAGATCACATTGCTGGGCATCGCTCACATACAGCGTTGGAACCTCTGGAATTCCTAGGTATTTGTGTAGGACTCGAATCCACAGAAGTAGCAACCGGCTTAAGAGCTGAGGAATGTCTTAAATAATAGGCAGGGAGGGAAGGAAGGGACTTCTGAACATTTAATGACTCTGCAGAGAACAAGAATGCAAGACGAAGTAAAAGTTACTCTCTTCTGAAGATAGGCTATTGATCATGGCTGTACAAGCGGACGACGGACTCTCTGAACTTAAGTGTCTGCAACACGGGAATCACAACAGCCACAGTAAGAAAACCTGCAATTAAAGAAGATCTGAGAGATTGGCAACAAAAGGCAGTTCACGGCTTTTCTAAAGCTGTCTGTGAATATCATATCGAAACATCATCCTCACTGCAATGGTTGGCAGATGGTCATCATTACCCACCAGTTGGGATTCATAATGGTAAACCAAGATAAGAGAATGCCAAACTAGGAATTATGAAAAATAATGAATGAGTATACTCCTAGTAGAGTGAAAATGCGGCATTAGGGGAGTGGTGTTAAAGGTTAACAACCAATATTACTACTGAACATATAATTGCCGGATGCCCTGCACATGCCGTCAGGGCGTACTTGCAGGAAAACAAACAACGAGCCATGATACTTCATCAACAAATGACCACTTAACATGGAATACTACGTAAATAGTAGAGCACCATTATCAAATTCAAGCCAGCTAAAAGGAGGAATACTATTATTTTTAGAAACAAATAAATATTACCAATAATAATAATAATAAACTGATATTATTCATTTGGAATCCCCAAGAACTCGTTGGCACCTGGTCCCTGCGTTCATTTTCACGTATGAAGCCGTGCAATCCGCAGGTTGGCCGCCGAGGGGCGAGGGGAATGAGCGTGAGTGCTCCGCACGAGACATGCAACCAATACTTCACGAAAACCTCAAATAGGCATTGAGCAGCAGCCAGTGGGGTCCAAGCTCCCAAGGCAATAACGCTCTGCAATCTTACTCAATTCATCCAAAATAACCACCAACTATCCATTACATCGAAAACAGTATTCCTTTTAAGAAAACACTCGTACATTTCCTTACTTCAAGCTAAAATTTAAAAAAGTTTAATATTTATGAGGTACGAACTTATTGCCTCTCGACGCTGGGAACAACTAATCGAAATGCATGAATTCCATAAGAGCTCAGTGTGAGAATATGTTAACTCAAAAGTTTAATCTTTTCTTCAGTGGGTCATTCGGTTAGGGCGCTCGCGGGCGCAGTATGGACATTCTCAAATGAAGAATGAAGAATTTCGAGGCAACAGATTCATACCCTAACCTCTTAAGGAACTAATAATTTTGATCATTTGCACCACATTTTGTACCTAGGAATTCCTCGTTAAATACTACCGATTGGACGCACGTGAGCACAGATGCACGAGTGAAAGGGTTGTAGGAACGCGGCGGATCAATCGAGGGAACGAGAGCATAGAAGGCAGTGTTGTAATTCGTAAAAAACAAACAACAAACAAATATTGATTTCGGTCGCAAATTCATTTGAAGAGCCCAACCATACAATGTTGTTCAGTTACTGCTATTCAGATCACAGAGGTGTCAGAATATCTGAATGGACAAGGAAGCAGGTATTACATTTTGAAGGTGGAAAACAATAGTTGTTGCTTAGGTACCGATATAGCGAAGACAAGAAATAATGCATATTCGACTGATTGGTTTCCAAAGTCAATAGCACCCTTCCAGACGACTTCAAGAGGGTCTCAGAACTTGGAAGAAAAAGCAAAGACGCACTTCAACCATAATATGTAATACACAGTTTCAAATCTTTTTCGATGTTGAACAAATAAATAAGTGTAGGCAGCACAATCGCCACCTGCTTCGACCGCAAACGAAAAGCGGAGCGATCCGCCACGCTCGAGCGCCCACGCAAACCATCGGGCGGGCGGCGGCGTAGGACAGGCCGGCACACCCACAACCGTGGAGGTGCAGCCCGCTCCCGCCCGGCCACGTGCTCGGGCGCGCGGGCGACGGAGGCGGCGGCCGGCCAGCCGGCTGGCGCGACGAGCAAGGCGTCCGGACGCCGGCGCCAGGGCGCCTGCATGCTCCGCTCGTGACGTAAACGTCCGTTGATACCGAGAAACTCCGACAGCGCCGCCCCCACCGCCGCCGCCCGCGATAACCCGGCGTCGATGGCGGTCGCGAGCCCGGGTTGCCTAATTAAATTTAAATACAAAGTATCACTGTGTGTCGGAGGGCGGCAGCGGCAGCGGCGCCGGACGAACAAAAGAGCAGCGCGCGTGGGGCGAGGTTTAAAGGGCCGGCGGCGCGGCGCCGCGCGCTACACTGCGCCGAGCGGCGGGCGGCGGGCGTCTCGGCCCGCGCGGATTACGTGGCGGCCGGCGGCGGCGGCGGCGGCGGCGGAGGCGGCGGAGGCGGCGCGGAGAAGTGCGGAGCGGCGCGATGCTGCGCGGCTCGGCGGCGGCGGCGGCGCTGCTCGGCGATGTCGGCACTGCGAGTGCACACAGCCGCTCTGTTGTGTTCCGATGCGCCCGCCCGCGCCCCGCCCCCGCCCCGCCCCGCCCCGCCACGCCTTCGCTCGCGTTCCCACCCCGGCCGGGCCCCCGCCCCTGCGTAGACTGACGCAGCGGCAAGCAATGCAACAGCACGAAAGGGAGCCTCAATCACAGTGGTACCGTCATCGCATGACTATTATTTATACTCACGTGACGAGAAATAGGAACGCCGAGAACGATTCCCGGTCGGGTGAGTCATATTTATAATAGGAAGAAACTAAACTGTTGTAATGCTGTATGAAGGGCGGATCGACGGAATATTTTCCACATACATTGCAACGAATTAAACCAATTTTGGGGGACAATACGATAATACGGGGAAAATAAAAATGGCGTTATTTGCAAAAATCTGTTGTGCTAGGACGCCTGGCACGCCACGCCAGACCACCCCATCCCGCGCCGCCTTTCTCACCCTCGCTTCCCACGGCTGGTCCTCCTCCACTGCCAACAGCAGCAATTGCACGTGAGGTAGCGCCAACTACAGTGTGACAATCATTTCATTGATATTGTTAACGGAACTGTTTTATGAGTGGTCCATGAGGACATTTTCTCTTTATTTGTGGTTCACTCGTATGATATAATATTATCTATTTTTTACTATTTTATTACTATAGTTTCCATAAACGATTAAATATTATACAAATGATTAAGTTCTCTCATAATTAAACAAACGTTTAATTCGAAACCATTTCTGTATAATTCCAGCAATTGATAACACGAATCAACAAAAGATAGGGGTTTGGGTTATTTATTGTGGAGAAATTTTGACTCGTCCGGAAACGTTTGCCCAGAGACACTTCTTCAACAGAACCTTATTGTAGAGTATAAAGTAGAATTGTTACAATGGACAAAAATAATGTCGGAAATCTTCCGATCATATTCTATTGTTTTCCTGTATTTTTATTCCTACGTTTCCAGAATATGTTATAATTGGTAGTAAGGAGAGAATTGTCCGAAACTATAATAAATTATCCCTGTGATATGGAACTGCCTTCGATATAAATTCACAAGTGAAAACACTTTTTAGCGCTTGAACGAGTAGTTCCACATTCAGAGCAGTTAGTCAGCCGCCGTGTCACTGTGCCACTTGTTTGACTTGGTGCATTCAGATTGTATTATACACTGCACACATACTGAGCTACGGTCTCAGACGACACAAGAAGTTGTAGTCTTGTCTCCTGCGGGTAGCGTGCTCCTGGCCCACGCCAGCTAACAATCTTTTCCCTTGTGTTTCTCTTGTAGAATACAAGGCAAATCATGTATCATATCAAAACTCTTCGTGTCTCAAAACATGTAACTTATGTTACATTTGGACTATTGAAAAGCAAAATTATTTACCGAACAGAAATGTCATCGATTTGGTATCACTTGTATGTCCATTAATTCTGCGCACTACGGTAGCCGCTCGTCACCTAAGGGAGGAAATGGAATAATGTATTAGGTGATAGCGTCAATACCCAACGCGCATTTCCGTTGATACGCACTCAATGGGCTACGATATCTCGCTCGCTGGAACACGTTACAAGAGGGCATGGCTCGATTATTTACTGCCATCTGTACATAAATTAAATGCAAATCGCTGTAACACTTGCCTCCGTGATTGGATCAACTCCACGAAAGAATAAAGGCGCCATCTCTCTTTCTATCTACCAATATCTCTGTCTACCACAAACACAGCAAATGGTTCCGCAACGCAAACGCTGCCTTCACTCCACAACGGTCGCGCACCGGATAGTTTTAAAGGCAATAAATCTTTTAAATCTCTGAGCGTTCGTGACGCTTCCCATCCCGGCTGGGACAAAATAACCCTCCCGTCGCGCTCCTGCTGCATCGCCCCCCCCACTTCCCAGCGCGCTTCCCAACGCCGCCGTAGTACCGTAGTACTCCTTTTTTACTACATCCGTTTCATGAATGAAACGGCTGTCCATTCATCAAGGACAGAAGGGTCCCTCCCTTGAAAGTCCTGGTATTTTTGTTGGTACTCCGGACGAGCGAGAACATTCTACGGCGCTTGCCTTGTTGCTGAACACTTCGCAAATGTTGAGAACTCTATTAAGAACAAAGTTTGAGCAAGTTGAGGGTATTTTCAGAAATAGTAAATCAAATCCCAAAATATGTAGTGGCGTAAGAGCAGCACATAGTTACTAACATTATTTTTAAGTTGTGCAGTTGTCAAATATTCAGATTCAACGAAAATGGAATCTCATCACTCTTATATAGAGTACTTTGCTTTATTAAAAATTAAAAAAAAAAGCTCTTTTCCGAGAAAACCTTTTTAAAATCTCTGAGCAAAATGGCTTCATTTCAACCAAAATTACGTTTCGTTTAAATAAGATAATAAACATTTTACTTGATCTTATTTAAAAATACCGTATGTCTTTGGGGAATAGATTTTATTACGTAAAATCTATCTTTAATATTAATTTTTAATTTAATAATTTTGATTCTTTCGATATCAAGGACCCTACAACATGGATTCTGACAACTTAACGTGTTAGAGGAACAGGACAAGCAGCAGCATCGAGGAACAGAACAAGCAGTAAGTCCTGAGCTGATGACGAAAATTCAGGCAAAAAGAAAATGTTTGGGCCCATCCCTTCCGTTTCCGTTCGTCCCCTGCCTTCCCCCATCCCTATTTCGCCTTCTGTGACCTCGGCGGGAGGTCCGCCCTCGTACGACCCACACTACACGCCTTCCCAACCGACCCACAAAGAGTCCTGCCGCCCCCGAAGACTCCGCGTCGGACAAATCACGTTACAGTTTTCTAATTAGGACTAAGGCTTTCCGAATGCTCCAGTTCTGAGAAACATTCCAGTTTAAGAAATTCCAATGTTGACTTTTTTGTCATTCAACTGTTTCAATGATTGATTGATTTTGCGTGTTTTCAGTGCGTCAACAGCTATGGACATTATTCACGCATGTAGCGTATGTTTTGTATCAAAGGAACTGGTGGTGGTCTTCTCCCACTGGAAAGAGTGATGCGGCGCCGACGATACGTCGACTTGCGAGTTATTCCCTGTCAGGTATATCCACCTACGACGCACCGCCTCAACCGGGACATCTTCTAAGTTCGACATATGCGATAGTGTAGAGCATATAAGCGTGTATAGGTAAAAGGGTGAGGTTAGGACAGGAAGAACGCCGTCGTGGCCCGTTTGCTAGGGTTCTGCTCCGGCTTTGGCGTGGTTTGATCGGAGAAACGAGAAACTACGACCAGAGGCACCGGCTGCTAGATTTTCGTCCAGACGCGACTGAATTCGACCAAACTCTCTAGCTTCTGTCGAAAACCCCGACACGCCGTCAGGACTCGAACCTGAGAACATCTAGGTCAGAGGCACTGCAGTGACATCAATTGATGCCTGAGCCACCTCGGCCGGTCAAAACAGCTTCTCAAATCCTGAAAGGTCATTCACTTGTAATTTAAAAGTAAAAATAACTTAAACGCAAAATCTTAGAGAATGCTACTAAATGGAAACATTCACATATTGGTGAACGTGCAGTGATATAGACATAAGAAGTAACCGTCAAAATTAGCAAACTGCAAGCTTCCATGTTCACTTTAGCGTGGTCTGGGAACAACACATTGTCGTGTACCGTCGACAAAGTCAAAGAACTTGAAGCGTTTCTTAGCTTTCGATACAGAAACTTTTTCAGGTTTTAGAAACTTAAATTGATATTCATCATCATAATTGTTCTTGAAACGCTCCATAAAATCATTCGTGGCGCTCATGTTGTACAAATTAATGTTCATCAAGCATAATCACGTCAATTTTATTAACGTCGTTCGAGTGTATAAAGAAAGTCTGTGACGAATACGCTGCATCGCCCTTGATGAGGGCTGAGTTTACGTTTAAGCTTAGTTTCACTGTGAATGAACTCCGGAACGTTTTCAAAGAAACTTACGTTTTCTGTTTAATACTTCAGAAGAAATGGTCGTGGTTAGTGAAGATTTCCTAGTTCCTATTATTTTAATGAACAAATAACTTCAACTGGTTGTGTATAATATAATTTTAAATAGAAATCATAACAGAATATGTTAGTGTTTGATATATATTTATTTTCGTCAATAAACAGTAAAAACTGTATGTGACGTATGGTGAGAAGTATAGTCTGTGCAAGTTTTCGTAGGCTCCAGCATCCCTCCCGAAACCACTTTCCTGTATGTAGTACATAGTTGAATGATGAATAAAGTACCATCAAAGCGAGGCATTGCAACATCTGAAACTAGAATTTTCTCTCCGAAGTTATGGAAATTTTATTTGCATCCATAAACGAACTACAGATTTGATTCTACAGTACTGATAGCTAGTATATAGAAACTGTACATCCCCGGTTCTACTCCTACCACATCTAGCAAAGAGAGCTCACAAGTGAAGTTACATTTAA
The DNA here is from genome assembly GCA_964035755.1 of Teleogryllus oceanicus. Lineage (NCBI taxonomy): Eukaryota > Metazoa > Arthropoda > Insecta > Orthoptera > Gryllidae > Teleogryllus > Teleogryllus oceanicus. Next base: position 241,796,628 of record CAXIVR010000001.1, read on the forward strand.
GTCCAGCAGCAAAACAAGGGGGCCATCTCAGCCTTTGCCCAATGGCAAAACATTACGTTTCAACGTCTTTAATTTCGAGTTTTAGTATGTTGTTAAGATTTCTAGTTAGAACGTTATTACGTGGAAGTTGAGAATTTATTAATTACAATTAGAGGAACATTTTAAAATTCCATTTATCATATCTTTCATTCCATTGTCAATTCTTTCCTGGAAAGCAACCGTTTTCAATTTAATGCCAGTTTCAGAACCTACCATATTACTTTTCGACCGCAAACTTTGCGTCATAATCGTAAATACTCGATAAGGTACTTAGCCCATACGTTGCATTCACCATGCACTGATAGGCGAATTATCAGAACCTCAGTGCATTTTGATCACTTCTCCGCGATCGGAAGTAAAAAAGTGCCGATCCCAGGTGGCCTGTGCGGCCTGCACCACAAGAGCAGATATCAGCCGCGGCGGGGGGAGGGAAGGGTGAAAGCTGTGTGGACGGAAGCAGCTGACAGAGGGCTTATCGCTCGCGCGATAGACGTCAGGGCCGGCGGCGCCGCACGTCGTAAACATTAAACACGGAGGGAATGTGAGAACGTTCGAGAATTCGGCACGTCCTCACGGCCCTCTCGCAATGGACCACTGTCCCAGGATTCCTGCATTCCCGCTTGTCCGCTTTCCTTCTTGCAACGTGCGATAATAAAGACCGTTCCGCCGACAGGAGTGAGCCGGTTAGGTCTGGCGGATCGCAGAACTCATAAGAAGGTTCAAAACCCACTAAATTGTAAGTTGTAATGTAAATGAGTGTATGTGCGTATTGGAAACGCGTACACCCAGTTTGTCAAACTGATAGAATGAAATGCCCTTCTCGAGTTTCAAGCTCTTAAAATGTGATTCACAATGAAAAGAGAGGTGCATTAGCCGTTCATGAACGAGCATAAAAAATTAAAATAACAATAAATAAATAAATATGCCCTATCTTTCAGTATTACCTCAGTGCAAATGAACCTCTACACAATGAATAGAATACGACTAATCGCGTTACTCATTTACGAATGATTACCAGGAACGGATTTATATGGACTAAAATATATGAAATATACATGTAGTTATCTTCATCAAAATATGAGTTAAACATGGACTTAATAAGATAAAAATTGACTATGGAAAATAATATTTTATTGTTAGTTGATAAATTTCATCTTTAAATTTTGAAATGTAACTTGTGTTTTGACACTGGCTGATTGTGCTATTTGTGACATTTCCACTGGGTTAATACAGAGATTATAAGAACTAGACAACACAGTATTCTGATTGATAGTAACTGACAAAGAGGAGCTGTAAGTTGAATTCAGATCTCCAAGTCTGTGACGTCATGCCAGTTTCGGGTGGCAGCCTCAGAGGAAGGAGAGGGTAGTGTGGATACTGAAGAGTGAGTTTCCCACAGACCGTCAGAGGCCAAGGTCATTTGTCAGAGAAATCCAATAGTTCATTCATCGCCTCTAGCGCCCCCTTCACCACTGGGACAGTCAGATCCCTCAGCCAGGGCCTCAGAGCCGAGAGTGGATCTATTCTTCATAAATTAAAACATTAACAGTTTCTTAACTTCCTTTCTCATTGTCAATTCTCGTAATTTAAAAACCTTATGTTAAAGGAAATACTGAATTTTTAAGCTCTTTTTGTTGAGATGCATTTCTAATAATATTAAATAAACTTTCCTTTTAACAATATTATATTTTATTGTTTTAAAAAAATATCAAAAAATATGGTTTTATTCAAATAGGGAAAACCCCCCCAAATATAAAAAAAAGTACGTTTTCAATAAAAATTTAAAACAAAAGAAAATCAAATTTTTTGATATTAGCATTTAGTAAATATGTATTTAAAAAATCCCCCCTGATGATTACTGGTGAAAAATTAATTTTCCATGGATTTTTTTCCCATTTTTAAAAAAAAAATAAAACGGTGTTTCTAAACCCTTCTAATTTGGAAGAAAATCTAATTTTCTTTTTTGTTTTTTTTAATTAATAGAAAAATTTTTTTGAATTACAGGAATTTTAAGACCAACTCCTCATTAAAAAGTTTTGTCATTTTCTACATAAAGACATTGACATTAATTCCAGCCCCCTGTCGATTTCTCGCTAAAAAGGCGGGGGCCAAACGAACGCCGGGGGTTCGTGGAATGAAAACGGCCCCCCTCAAGACCCAACACCCAACAAGGGTGTAAAATTTTGCCGTATCGCTACCCAGGCCACGAAAAACAAACGTGTTTATCGGCCCATAAGACGATGCTGGACCCTGCCGGCAAAGGGGGGGGGGGCGCGCGTACCCCAAAACCCCGCCTCCGTGGGAGGGCGCCCCCAAACGCGGATGGGGGGCCCCCAACCGCAACCACACCACCGCAAGGGGAGGCGGGAAAGGGAAAGGGGTCAACTACATTTCGCGCCTTTTTTAAACTTTTTTTTTTCCATTTGAAACAAATGAATTATCCAGCGTCCCTTTTTTCGTAGCGCGATGGGTTTTAAATTCCTTCGGGAAAAAAATCAAAATTTAATTTTCCCCATAACAATCGTCTCGTTTCTTGCTTGACGAAAAAAGCTCACGGGCCCAAATATTGGGCACGGTGAGGGGAATCTCATCTCATCAATTTAATAACCCCTGGCGTGGATAAAAAAAAAGGACGCCCCCCAACCCCCATGGAAAAAAAGGATTCATTCGCCCCTAAAATCCCAAAAACATTACATCTATTACACAAAAGGTTTTCTTCTGGTCTGCCTTATCCTTGGTTGTGTTTTTTTCCTTTCTTTCTACACGATAAAATCAGAAACGAAAGAACAGCCAAAGTTACTCAAAAAAAATAAATTTAAAAACAGCTTTGTTGGTTTAGCTGTTAAAAGTTCCCCCGGGCAAACAGACAAAAGTGTGAAAAAAATTTAATTTTTTTTAATCTAAAAAAATCAGACTATAAAGTCAGTTTTTTTGAAATTACCCCCTTTTTTATTTTTTGAAAGGATAATGATGTCTTAAAAGTAAAAAAATAAAAGCACTGAAAAATGATAATAGATCAAGAAATTGCAACCGATAAAAAAGTATACTATCTTCTCTCTTTTTTTCTCTTTTTTCCAATTTTTCGGCTTTCTCTTTTTTTTCCCTGCATACTAAATTTCTTTTCTAATTTGGAAATCATCGTTTTTGGGTTTTTGTGAAACTCAAACTTCTCTGATGACCCCTTCCCTTTTCTAAAAAAAGTCTTTTTCCCCTGCGTTTTAATGTTTCTTTACTTACTTTCCATATCCCCTCTGAATATGGGCGTGCCTTGCGGAAATTGGTTTTTCAACGGACCCATCATGGCCCCGCCCAATCCGGCGTCGGGGCTTCCCGCTCTTATCATTGGTTTTTGTAGTTTCGCCCGCCCCCTTCCCCCCCTCAAGTTTCCCCTTTTTCCCAAAGGGCGGAGAAATTTCTCATCGTGACGCTGCCTCTCCGTGAGCGGGGGGTAACAGGAGAGGGGGGAGAGGAAGTAAGAGGAGGAAAAGGAGGGGACGAAAAAAAACGGTTGGTGCGCGGGCCCCGGGATCCCCCCCAATTGCACTGGCTTGGCCCTAACCCCGTGGCCCTGACGCGGGGGGCCCGGGGTCACGGGGGGGGCTTGACATTTTATCAGTTCACCATGAAATAAGTCAATTTTTGGTATCTAATATTGTAAAAATTTTGAGTTTTTTGTATTAAAATTTTTGTTTCTTACAAACTTTTTTAAAAATGCTAATGGTTCTAAAGCAAAAAACATAACTATTAAAAATAATTTTAAACTTAAATGCTTTATAATAAAAATTTCCCTACAAGTTGAAATTCTTTCCGTTTTAAAAAAATTTTTTTTGACATTATTACGCCTTTATTAAAAAATAAGCAATACAAAATTTTTTACGCATTTAAAAATGAATCCCCCATTTTTCATAGGCAGGTGCATCAAACGATTTCGTTAATAAATTTAAAAAACCCGGGGATGTCTAATAGATTATCATTGAAAAATTCTTTGTTAATATTGTTTAGACTTTTTTAAAATTGTCATTTTATAGTGATAATCGTAAAAAGGAACAGAAAACCTCTCTTTAAAAATATTTGAAAATTAATTTCTTTTCTTCATATTTTTTTAAAAGTTGCTATTTTCTGTTACATGCCGGTTTATCCCCCTTAGTGATTTTTTTATTTTTATTTATTTAGGAAATTCAGGCAACAGTACAAATCTGTGGCCTGAATGGGCCCTAACTATTAATTTTTTTCAACTTATCACATTACATATTTTAAATAAGTAAAAATGATATCTTTAATAAATAGTAAAAATATAAACAAAATTTTTAATTTTTTTAATTTGTAAATCTACTATTTAAAATTTTTTAAATTTTTTTAAATAACCACAGAAAAAAGAATAAATTTCCTTAAAAATTTTAAAATTGAAATTTTCTTAAAACAGCTGTTAGAAAAAAAAAAACTTTTTGAATAAACTTTAAAGGGTTGAGTATTTATTTAAAAAATTTCAATTCCGGGAAAATTTTTAAATTTAAAAATATTTAAGCGGAAACAGTTTTTCCCGATGTATTATTTTTCCAATTTTGTTAGGTTTTTGAAAATTTTCTGGGTGTTTGTTCGATTCAAGCTCCCCAATTAAAAATCGGGAAATTTTAAGTTATCGATATTGAGTAAACGGTTTTTTTCCCGAAAACACCCCCTTGTTTTTTGTTTAAATTGTAAATAATTTTAGATTTAAATATACCATAAAAAATTTTTTAAAAGCCCCAATTTTAAATCATATCAACCAAAATTTGGTTTTGATCAAAACACAAGATTAATGGATCATAAGTTCTAAATCTGAAAATAAACTAATCTTTATTATTTCCGAAATGAAACTTTTCCTTTCTTTAATAATTAAAAGAATTTTATTGTGTAAATATCTTGTCAATTCATGTTCAATTTTTTCGCAAAATTTTCTGAAAATTGTATAAAGTATTAAAATTTTTTTATTAATTACAAGTTAAAAAAGGAAAAAAACAGTAAAAATATGACAAATTTTAAAAATGAAATAAATAAAAGACATTTCATAAAAAACCCAAAATTAGTTATAAAGGCTGTTAAATCACCCCCTTCCGCGTTTTAGATTTATAAACCCAAGCTAAAAAATTTTTAAAAGATTTTGCAGGAAAGCCACATCTTTTTAAGTCGACAAACTATCCTTCTTGGGCTCTTTCATTACCCAGTGCACAGGGCATGCTTAACAGAAAGGTCTGTTCTTCATTTCGGGGGGATGGGGTGGGTAACTGCACGGATTCCGTGCGAAAGTGGCAGTCCCCGATCCGGGTGAATAATTTTTCCCGGCGACCCAGGAACCACGAAAAGGGGTTTTTGTCTTGTGAGTTTAAAAAGAGTTCTGCCCTCTGCTTGCACTAAAATTCAACTTTGGAAAAAATCTTGGTAGAAAGGGTAGATTTACCATAAAGATGTCTTTCTGGCTTCCCCCCAAAACACTACCTATCAGAGTTTCATTTCCATTACCCCCAGTGGAAACAGGAAAAACAAATTTAAAAAGATGGAGTTAAGCATATCTTCGATGTATTTGATGTTGGATTATGATGTCAAAGGTTACTAGGAAAAAGAAATGGGGGCCTCTTCCTGGGTTCGAAGGGCCGGGTTCCCCTCGGACAAGATGTGTGTTCGTGTTCCTTAATTTTTCCCCCTAAAACCCCAAACAAAAAAAGTCACAGTGGTCGTTATACTTGGTTTTAAAAAACTTAAAAAATAAAACAAAAAACAACAACTTTTGTAAAAAAATTTTTACATATTTAAATCGGGTTTCAATAATCGTTCCTAATAAAACCTGGACTTTTTCCCCTGGGCAAAATGTATTAAAAAACGATTTTATTTAATCAAAAATAAAATTTTTCATATATGGTCGTTTGATTATTATTTATAACTTAATTTCATTTTTAAATTTTCAATATTTTGTTTCATTTAGCCAATACTTTTTTATTCCCTTTTTTATTTTTGGTAAAATAAAATATTTATTAAACTGGTTTTGTTTAATAATTTCTTTCATTACAATTTTCCATATTTTTTACTAGGAACATGACAAAAAAATTGGACTAATATTGATTAAAGACTTATTAAATATTTTACTATTTTTTATTTGAAAACCTACAAAACAATGATATCAAGTAAAAATAGTATTTGGGGGTTTTAAAGGGAAAATTCGGTTTTTGAAATCACAACTAAAAAAATTTTCCAAAAAGACTCTGCAACATGTATTTTTTTTTAGATCGTTGTAGGAAAGGACCTGTGTACCTGTCCCAAAAAAATTAAAACATTACGCTTTAAATAAATGTATTTTTTTTAAAATGATATTATCTAAAGTTCATTGATTCTAATCAATGATTTTCCCAATATTTCTGGGGGGTATTTCATTTCTCATCCTTTTTGGTTTTCAAAAAAGAACTTTTTTTTTACCTCTTCTTTTCGAAACAAAATTTTTACAAATCTGTAGTAAATGTCCCCTTTTATTAATATCTCTGGGTTTTCAACATTTTTCAATCTGTTTAAAATTTTCTCATAACTTTTTCTCTTTTTCTCGTATAATTTCTACAAATGGTTATAAAATTTATAAATTTTGCAAATTTGGAAAATTGTTTTTGGTAACTAAAATTTTTCCTAAACACTAATCAAAATTTTTCTCTATATTTTTCTTTTTCTTAAGGGTAAAAAAGTTATAATGCTACAAAAAAAAAGGAATTGTCTGGAAAAAGCATATTCAGGTTTTTGACAAAAAAATGGATAAATCCACTTTTTTAAAAAAAAATCCTCAAATCTGGTGTAGCCAAATCCATTTTTTGGGTGGTTATCAAAAAAATCGACTGACAAAAAATGTTTTCCCGTCCCCCTGAACAACCTGGGCTAAACCGTTCGGATTTTCCCCAAAAATTAATACTCCCAAACATCGGCTGATGTTAAGCGCGAATTTTGAAACCGATTTAATTTGGGGGAAATTTTTAATAAACCCTGGGACTTTTTTCAAATTTTAAAAACAATATCCTAATTTTTTTTACATTTTATGGTTGGATGGGGGGAAGTGCATTTAAAGTTTGCGGGTCTCATGTTCTTTTAAAAACTGATTTTCTAAGTTTTCCCTACAATAAAATATTAAATTTGAGATTTTCCCTTGAAAAATTTTTAAAAAAAGATTTTTAAATAATCTTGAAATTTTTTAAAATTTTTTAGTTTTTTTCAAATTTTCCCGTGTAAAATTGAAAAAGTCCCCTTTTTTTTACATCATATATTTTTTAAAACTTCCTCTTCTGACAAACTCTTCTCGAAAAATTGGCCCTTTTCCCAGTTTTTATGACAATGTGGTCTGAAGTACCATGAGAAAGAAAAAAATTGTCTTTCTTTCTATGAAAATTTCCCATTCTTTTAAAAATATAATTATATTTTTATATTTTAATTTTCCCCTATTTATATTTTTTATATTATATTATATACCCAAGTATATTTAAACTTAAAGGTTCTATAAAAAGAAAAAATTTTTTAAACATTATGTTCTATTTAATGGGTTTTTTATATTTTTTTACTTTCAAAGGGGAACAAACAAAACCGGTATAGCCAATGGTTCGTCATGGGTCCTGTCAGCTTGCAACTGATTCAATCAGAAGGTGATATTTTTCTGTTTTTGTATTTCAAGTAATATGTCAATATTTTTAATTAATAAATTTTTGAAAAACTTGGGGCCAAAAAGGGGGTTTTGTCGTCCATCGTCGACGCCCAAAAAACCCCCTTCTGTACTATCTGCCCGGGGCGCTGGTCGCCCTATTTCGAAACTCTATATTTTTTTGAAAATTGAAAAAATTTAATTTTTCAAAACTAAAATTGAAATAAGTCTTACTGGTTAAAAACTTTTTTCCCAATTCTGTAATATAAAATTTGGGGGGGCGTGACATTAGAGAAAGTAGTGCTTTTTACAACTACCTTTTTAAATTAAAAAATTATAATTTCTTGAAAACAATCAATCAACTTTTTAGATAATTAAATATTTTGCATTATATCATTCAAGTTTGGTTAAAGTTTTCTGAATAACAAAAAATTTTGTCAAATTTTTTATTTTTAAATTGGTTTTTAAAATCACATATTATTTCCCTTAATACTACGCGTTCTGTATTTCAGTGGTGTTTCACGACGAGTTAATTGTCTTATCGCGTAATGGAATCCCTTGAAGATATGGGAGGGCAGAAGCAGTTCCGGGATAGACATTTTTGACCCCACAAAAAAGACATTCAATCAAATTTTCTCTAAAATCCAAAGAATAGTATCCTTTTTTCCCAAATTCTTATCAAAATTGGTTTGCTTAACCAAGTAAATTTTGTACATTATAAGAACAATAAATTTCAGATTTCATTCTCCCCCCTCACCGTGTAATCCTTTTATAGCTCTGTTAAACCGGTTTAGATGGGGAATGGCCCCAGATCAAACCCTGCCAATATTTTTTTACCTGATGCCTGGAACATTAATCACTATCACCCAAGAGACTTTTTAAATTTTGGGAGGAACAAACGTTTTGTAAAAAAATTTGGTTATATTGTTGTGCGGGTATCTTTATTAACAATGTAAAAACAAAAATTTGGAAAATTTAAAAATTTAACAGTGTCTAAATTGAAATATTTATCTTTTTTTATTAATCTTAGAAATAATATAAAAGTCTTAAATTTAAATCACTAAAATTTTACATTTTCGTTCAAGATAATCAAAATCCTTAACAAGTCTGTGGTTTATTAAAAAAATTTTCAAAAAAGGTAATTTCTTCGTTTTTTTATTTTGAAAGGGAATATTTTTTTTACGTTTTAAAAAAGTATTAGGCCCTTTACGACTCATTAAAATTCTTTTTTGTTTTGTGCCTTTGGATAAATCTAACAAAACCCATCCCTTAATTGTTTGTAACAATTGAAAATTTTTTATTTCTTTTATGGTCTTTTTAAAAATTTTTTAATTAAATCTTTAGGGGGACCCAAATTTCAAAATGAAACTCAAAACATAATAAAGTACGTTTAAATTCTTTAAAAGAAATCAATTTTTTTTATTAATCCATTTTAAATAAACAATGTTTTGATCACTTATCTTTAGTGAGTGACGAGACTGTGGTTCCATTCTCATAATTTTCCAAAAAAAATAAAGGGAAATTTTTAAATTTTTATTATATCAAGATTATTCCCTTAAAACCCTTTTGGGTGATCAATGCCCAAAACACCTTTTTATCTCAATATGGAAAAACAAAAGGGGCAATTTGGATCTCAAAAAGTCTTGGATAAGTCGTTTTTTTCAAAAAATTTAAATTATTATAAAAAATTTAAAAATGATAAGGGGTTCGATAAATAAAAATATTATCATTATTTTAAAAACATCAGTTACTAATATTGCATTTTCCCTTTTTACTTGGAAAGTATTTTAAATATATTTTTATTACTCTTAAATTACTCTCAGAAAATAAAATTACAGAACAAATATTTTGTATTGTGTAAATTTAACCAGATTCTGAAAAACCAATAACCCCTCTGGGCTAAATCGTTTTACACCGGGTTTTAAATCGGGGGATTTAGGGTCAGTTTGCCGGGTCCCTTTTTTTCTTTCCGCTTCTTTTACCTAAATCGAAAATTAAAAAATAAATTTTAGGGGAAAAAACTTATTTATTTATTTTATAAAATCTTTTGAACATCTATTAATGTTAATTAGTTTGATCCCCTTTATTACAAATATTTATCTGTCATTTTTTATAATTATTATAAATTTCCCAACCTCGCGGTTAGATGTGAAAATTTTTACATTTTTCATTCACTTCAAAAAAATTTCCCCCTCTTACGGGAAAAAAATATGAAATTTTATCCGTTCTTAATATCCTTTATTAATATTAAATTTGGGCTAAAAAATTCCCCTTTGGGAAGAATCAAACCCCCTTCAAAATTGCCCTTCTTAACATTTAAAAAAGGGTTTTAAATTGGGGTTTTTGGGGGTTTATTCCCCGTTTATATTTTTTTAAAATCTCCCTTTTCAAATTCTCTTTTTTTATTAAATAATTTTTAATTTTTTATGAAACTTATAAAAAAAATCCCCTTTACAATATAATCAAAAATTTATACTTTTTTTTTACCTTTTAATTTTTTCTTTGATGGATTTGAACTATGAAAATTTGTTATCTCCCAAAACAAAAACTTCTCTTTTTTCTTTTTCAAAACCCGGAAAATACGAGTATAAATAGTATATTCATGTGACTTTTAAGTAAAATTCGTGCTATATATATAGAAAATTATGTTGGGAAAAACGATTTCCGGGTTAAACTAAAACCTTTTAGTCAAAAGTGGTTTATCAAACGTCCCTCCCTCCGTCTTGATTACTATGCCCTAAACCACTGATCCTTTCCAAAAAGAAAAACCCGTTTTTCCCTTTGTTGAAACAAATTTTGAAAAAACTTTTTTTGGGTACTTTATAAGCCTTTCGGACATTTTTTAAAATTTTCTCAAAACGGGTGAATTTTCTGGTAAAAATAGAGTAAATAAATTAGAAGGATGACATTTCAATTTTATGTTAACTCTAATTTTTAAATTTAAAAATTTAAAATTGGGGGGTTTAACAAATTGAAAAAGTTTTCTTTAAAGAAATTTTTTCCTAATTCGTTCTTGCATAACAATCATGACTTTCTTGAAATATGGGATTTTTTTGCAAAGTGCAAGCAATTTTACAATTTTAAAAAATTGTTTTAAATAAAAACCAATAAACCGTTTTCTTTTTTACTATTCGTTTCAAAATTTTGAAATCTCTTTTTCTGTTTCTCGTTCAAGCCAAAACCTGTCTTCACTAGAAATAAATATCCTCGTCAACACCTTCTAATATAAACATTGTATAAGTGACTGCGGGGGGGACTCATTAGTTCAGGTGCTTTTTGAAGAACTGGAAGACTCAGTTTACGTCCCGTTTATGCCCTTTTTTTTTTTGACATTGTAATTTTTAAATTATCTTTTTTTTTCAATAATTTGGTTCATTTGATTTCGTTTGAAGTTTTCAAAACGATAATTGTAATAGTGTAAATTTGTTATATAAAAAAACTTTCCCAAAAACAGGAAAATAAAAATTTATTTTATATAAATGGTGTGAACAAAAAATATCTGCGTAATGATATGTGATTTTTTTTGAAGTCAATAAATGTTTCTTAGATTCTAGTAATTACCGCAAATGAATTCTGAAAGTCAGGCCGGGCAAACGTCCTGCCCCAAAGTTATACGTTAATCTCACCTTTCAGAGGCGATAAGGGGTTTAAACGTCAGGCAGAACCAAACGCCTGCAAAATTCATAGTACTGAAAGAAACATTCTTTAAATGTTCTTTTTATATCCGCGTGATTTCTTTGCTTTCTTTTTTCAGAGGAATTTTTTAATATTTTAAATTGCAGAAAAGGGAAAAACGAGTTTGAAACAAAAATTTGTAAGATTCTTAATTGTAAGTTCACGAATCTTACTACGACTGTTTTAGGGGCAATCCAGGTGCGTGGGTTCCTAAGGCGTGTTCAAATCCCCTAAAGATATCAATTTTTTTTTGACGAGCAATGAAAAAAAATTCTAATAACGATGTCGGGGAAATTTTTAAACATTCCTTTCTTTCGAAATACCCTTACAAAACTGGGGAAAAAATTTTATTACTTTTTTCTGGTCGTTTGATCATTCCTCTCCATATTTTCCCGTTCTACCGTTTTTGGTTTTAATTTTGGGTTTCTTTTCCCTTAATCCCTAATACATTCGTCTTTTAAAAATTAATTTATTTATTTTTCTCACTTTGGGGGTTTTTCTAAATTTTTTTTTGCTTTTAAAAATTAGAAATGCACCTTCCCACTACCAAAAAATATGGGAAATAAGGGGCTACAGAATGGGACAGACTTTCTCTGAAAATTTTTTAATTTTCCTATTTTGGACTGGTTTAAGGTTTTGCCAGCTCCAAAGTTCTTTTTTCTCTTTCCAGCTGCATCTATATTCACAAAATACATTTTTACTTTTTCAACCGGGTTTAAAATAGCTCTTTTTCCCGGAATCTTTGAGTTTTTAAAAAATTCCCCTAAAAGTTTTGAAAAACTTTCTCACAATTAAATAATCTTAAAAACTATTCAAAATTTTAATTTAAAAGGGGAATATTTCAAAAATTTCATTTTTAATTTTAAAAACAATAGAATAGACAATATCTCGTTTGTCATCGGGTATCTGTTTTCTTTCCCCAAACCAAAAAAATTTTAAAAAAAAATTTGGGGGTTTTTTAAAAATCTTGTTTTTTAAATTTTAAAATTCAAATATTAATATTTGCAAAAAAACCCCAAAAATTAAAAAATTGCATTACCATTTAAAAATCTAATTTTTAAGCAACACATTTCATTTTGGAAAAATCTCTTTTTTAATTTTGTAGTTGTAGTAAAACCCCAAAATATTAAATTTTACGATTTTTCAAATTCGGGGTTAACCTGAAAATTTGGGCATATTCTACCTTTATAATATTTTACTATAGAGTAAAAATTTTACAAAAAAATTTAAAAAAAATTTGGGGCCGTTTTGAAAAAATTTAAAATGTCCCGGGAAACTAAAATGTCCCCAAAAAAAATTTAATGTTTTTTAAAATGCATAGCTTCAGCTCAGGGGAAAACGACGGGTTTCTTAAATTTGGAAAAAATGTAATGGTTTGGCGCTAATTTTTATCAACGGACAGACGCTTTTGCTAATTTGGTTTGGGATCAGGGTACAAAACTGGGAAATTTTACCCTGTTGGGGTTTTTTTCTTTTTAAATTTTTTTATTCAGTTTTTCCCAGAAACCGGGTGTTTTCCAGAAAATGCAGTTTTTTGGGGCATTTATAACATTCTCTATACTATATATTATTTATACTAAGTTGAGAATGTAAATAGTGTTTGTTAACATCGTCAAGATAAATTTTAAGAATAAATTTGTAGAAATTGAAAAAATAAATTTTTGGTTTTTAAAAACCCCTTATTTATATAACAAATATTGTTATTGGGTAAAAGTTTACCTGCCCATTTTCTAACATTCTGAAACTCATTGTTGTGATGTATTGATTAAAAAACAAGTCCTTTTAAAAATTCTTCTCAATTTTTCAAAGTATCAAAACTTTTTATAAAAACCCAAAGGTCAAAATAAAAAACCAAGGGGCTCCCCTCTTCATCTAAAAAATTTATTTCTCTCTAATGAACGTGTAAAATAGTAAGAAAATGAAGATGAAAATCTTTTTTTTAATTTTTTCTAAAAGTTCTTTTTCCCCCCCTTTGGTTAAAAAACGTTTCATTATTTTAGGAGACCCCAATAAATCAACAAGACTGGGAAAACAAAATGTTGAAAGGGTTTTATTGGCATAATCCCAAAAAACTAAAAATGTTTGGGGGATATCTTTAAACTTGAAACCTAAAAACCTTTTAATTCATACATTTCCCCTTTTTTTTCAGCGTATCATTTAAAATAGGTAGAAAAATAATATTTTTTATCTGTAAAATTTTAAACCCGAAATTAATAAAAAAATAAAAAAGGAACTCAAAAAAAATAATGTAAAGTCAAAACACATGGTTGTGGAAAACTTATGATCTGAACAAATAAATATATTTTCCCGTAGGAAAATTTAAATATATCAGTGAAAATTAGAGCAGGGGGGCCCAATTTCTTTTTTAAAAAAAAAGCTAGGGGGGAATTATTATAACCATAAAATTTTTTTAGAAAAAAACGAAAAACGAGACAATATAAAAACAATGGTGGGGGCTTTTATAGAAACAAATTAAAATTTAAAAAAATGTCTCTCAGTTGAATCTATAAAGTTTTTTGGGGAAAGATTTGTCAGTATACTGTTTGATAGAATACTAAACAGAGATTAGACAGATAATAATGTTGGGGACAAGTGGTCAATTAGAATCAAACAACTCCCAAAGGTTGCGAAGCATGCGACAGAATATAAAATTATCTTTTGGGGAAACCCCCTTTTGAAAGAAAAAGAAAGAAGGGGAAAACTTGTAAGTACGTCATGGTTTTACAATGAAAGGGGACAAAAATAAAGGGTGATTGACAATAAAAAAAATTGGGGTTTTGGGCAAAAAAGGGCATTAGAACTGAAAATACTCCAAAATTTAATAATTATTAAACCCCCAAAGTGGAAAATACCCGGGTGAAAACCCTTTTTTTATGTCTGGCCAAGTATGGGGGAAGATCTTTAAGATCTTGCCGGAATTTAAACAAAACCAAATTGTTCTTATTTGAAAGATTTGAAAAAAAAAAAAATTTGTTATTTTCTAGAAGTCCTTTTGATCACAAATATAGATATTTTATTTGGATTTTGTATTTGTAAACTTGCCCTTTATCCAGTGCTTTCAATGGGGAAAAACTATTCTTCCAATTTAAATGAAAAGTAAATTTGTATTTGGTAAAAAGAATTGTTTTAAAAAATTTTTAGGGTTTTGGGGAAAGAAAAATGGGACAAATTAAATTCATATTTCTTTTATTTGCCCTGAAAAATTCTTCCACAATTAAAAACTATTTTCATCCACCCAAAAACAAAAGGTCTTTTAACCAAATCTTTCCTTTGGATATAATTCACCCCAAAATGTTCAGTTTATGACAAAAACAGAAAAGTAAATTAAAAAAAAGGGGGACTTCTGATGCAGTTTAAAAAGATTTTTTAAAATCCCGAAAGTTTTTTTCTCTTGGTATAAAAATTTTCCAAGTAAAGTTGAAATATCTAGTATCACTTTTGGGAAACCTAAAACTTAAATAAAGGAAAAATGGTGACCTGAAGATTTTTACAGCGCAAATTTTCCTTCTTGTTCATTAAAGTGGTCCCAATGTCGACCAAATGCCAATAATTTTTTTGAGTTATTTCGATTATTTAATTTTCTTTTTAAAATCTCTCTGCTGGGTATACATATCAAACAAACTATCAATCAATGGGCATACATTTTAAAACGTTACATTTTTAATAATGAATGTTTAACAATAAAAAATATTGATTAATTTTAAATTTTTAATTATATTATATCTTTTAAATTTAAAATTTCTTTATAAATATTTATCTTAAAGAAAATTTTCCCCAAAAAAAAAAAATAATTGTTTTTTTGTTTTCAATTTTTTAAAAATTTATTAAAAATTTGAATATCATTCAAATTACTGAAATCGTTATGAACACATATCAATAAATTGAATTTTTTATAAATGTAAAAAAGTATAAAAAAGAAAAATTTTTTTTTAAAAATTTTTACAGAAGGATCCTATTCATTTTCTAACATTATCTGAAAAGATTTCGGTTTTCAAAAATTTTTAAACATTATTAACAATTAAATTTTGAAATAATTTATGACGGAATCGTGATTCTTAATGGATTGAAAACAGTGTTTGCATGGGCTGCTTATCTGAAAAATGATTTAAAATTCCGTGACGTGTAAAAAAAATTTTTTTATTGCTCGTCTCTCAAAAAAAAAATATCTAATGTAAAATATACTTTATAATAATATAAATATATTAATTTCATTGCTTGGTTAAAACTCATAAAATTTCATGTAAGTAAAATATTGAATGGTGTTTTGTTTGTTTTGTTTTGTGTGTGTGTGTGTGTGTGTGTGTGTGTGTGTGTGTGTTTCCTCCAATTTCACCAAAAAAAACAAGCTAGTTTCTTTTGCAAACATTAAAATATTAAAATTTATATAAAGTCTTTCGTTTTTTATTCTGCAAAATCCTCAAAAAAGGTATCCCTATGATTTTTTAAAATTTTCGGGAAAAACCATTAAAGAATCCCCTAACGTTAGATTGGGGGTTTTTTGGTTTATCCCCAAAAAAAAAGATCAAAATCATTCATTTCCCTTTCCCCCAAACTAATTCCAGAAAAAATTTCTTTTGACTAAAAGTTTTCTTTAAGTTTTTTGTATTTTAAAATCAAAAATTTTTATTACAATTTTGTTCCGACCATATTAATTTTAATTGGGGCATCTGAAATTTTGATGAAGTTTTCCTTTAAAACTGCTATCTCGGAGACGTGTTTTTAAACGCTCTTAAAATATTTCTTTGTTTTAAATAATAAATAAATAGGGTTGAAAAGTACAATGCAAATTTTTGCATTTTTTATTAAAAATTACAATAATAAAAAAAATGTAGACTGGGCTTAATAGTCGTTGTCAGTGTTTTTTCAAAAAAACCTTTTTTAACAGTTTTAAAATATGTTTACGAAATTATCCTTTATTTATTAAAATTTAAAATTTTTAAAATTTATTAAAACTTTTGGTTGATTTAATATTCATATTCAAATATTTACTATAATATAACTCGCCATCACCGCCATTTTGTAATGTTCAGATGAATAGTCCGCCTCCCTGAAATGAAGCTAAAGCGGATTGGTCAGCTCGATCCCGCAGGGCAGGCAACACTGTTTCTATGTACATTACTTTACAATGCATGCCAGATGAAATTAAACAATTAAAATTGGTACACAAATTTAAGTTAAAAGTAAAATCTCTTCTGCTGCATCACTGTTTCTATACAATTAGAGACTATACTGATCGTCTAAAAGAAAAATAATGTTTCCTTAAAACAATGATAGTATGAATTAGTTTACATTTGAATTGTATAATTTTAAAAAAGACTTAATATGTCAGTAACAATAATGTAATTCAGTTTCCGTGTCAATGACCCCCATCTCGATCGGGTTTTTGCTCAGTTTCCCTGATCCATTGAGCAAATGCTGAGATGGCCCTTTGAATTGCTTCTGGACGTAAATGTAGCTTCACTTTGCGCACGTTTTGGTGAGCTTTCCTTTTGCTTGTAGTGGTAGTAGTGCTTAGGGCGAATTTCTAGTTAGTTAGAAATACAGAAAAATCAAATCTGCAGTTCGTTTACCGTTGAAAATAAGTCTTCTACAACTCGGAAATTAAAATATCCAGTGTTTTAAATGTTAATCTCTCTTTTTTTATTAAATTTATTATTATTATTATTATTATTATTATTAATATTATTTCATCTTTCAACTATTAATAGTTAAATTGTTGGGAAGGGATTCTGAAACTCAAGAAAGCGTGCGCAGATGATTTTTCCCCCATACGTCACATACAGGTTTTACTGTTTTTGACTAAATAAATATCATTATTCATTATTGTAATTTCATTATTATTCATTATTGTAATAATACAATTTCCTTTAAGCACTTAGGAAGTCAGACAAGAGTGTTTGAGGGTTAGACCAAAATATTAAAAGAAGTAAAACCCTAAAAATGAGATGTCTGGTCTCTCGAGTGTAACGATCAACGAAATGAAATGCAGAAGTCACAGCAAGCCGAAAACAACATAACTAAGGAACGCCATGAACAAGTACAGAGACAAAACGTCGGAAAATGTTTAAAAAAGCTATGAAAAATGATTTGTAAGCCTACGACCAAATACACGTGAGCGCAAAGAAAGGGGACGCATGGAAACAAAGAACACAAAGGGCTGAGAGAGCGAGGGGGAAAAGGTGTGAACACACGGAGCGTACGAACGACTGCGATGGCTCAATAACATCTTTGTCTCTGGCATTTCGTTGAGGAGGTCCTAGGATTGAAGTCCCGAATAAAACAATAAATACCGAAATTCTCGAATTTAGGCCCCCTAGCGTATAACCCTCCCTCATTTTTAAATGAAAATTTCGGAAAATTTAGGCATGTATTTCGTACGTTATTCGTTGCAATAATGTTTTAAAACTGCTAATTCACTTACATTTTCATTGGTAGTAGGTCCTAAAACACTGCAGGTAAGACGTCGGAAATGAAAATGTTTCTATTTGTGACGTTTGAAAAATAAAGGACAATTTTTGGAAAAACAATATTTCGTTATATTTCAATTCATTCGCGCATTGACATACCCTCCATTTGACGTTGGCAATTTTTGTAAAAAAATAAATAAAAAAGTGGGGGGATTATATTCGATATAATACGGTACTCGCTCGCTCGTTCACGAAGCGCACGGCGTACAGCCATTTTGTTTAGAATATACGCCTCGAAAAGTATCACATTCTCGAGAGTCACGCCAAGGACGAAGGCAACGTGGAGGACGACGCACGTGCACAGCCTGCGAAAGAGATGCACGCAGCCAACCACGGCCGCCCGTTCTCGATGTATCAAATGTTGACATTCAAAAGAGATCATTGCGACACGTGGGTCTGTGAACTCGCAAGGGAAGGCGGCCCGGGTGCAACGAGCACGCTCACCTTCAACCCGCCAGGGCTGGGGTTTAAATCCCCACGGACAACGCCGAGGAGCGAGGTGCAGAGGGCGGTCACATTCCCCTCCCCGATTCTTAAAGAGCTCAGCTCGAACTCCGGGGAACGCGCATCAAGAAAATAAAAGAACAGACAGCTACTACTGGAACTTCAGGCTTCTTCAGAGAGCCAGCCTTCACAGTCATATGAGGAAAGGTTTAGGAAGGCGTTTCAGACACCGCGGAAACGAACAATGCTAGGGGGGGGGGAGTGTCACATCGTTTATAGGAGCTGAGATGGGCCTAAGGGGTACCTCCGCGTATAATGAAATTTTAAAAAACCCAGCTGAGATGAGCCTACATGCTTCTTCTGACAGCCCGGTCAGGGGGAGGGTGTATCATCACCCACCCCTCTAATGAGTAAACATTCGTTTGCGAAGGTGTTTTGGGCACCGGAGAGACAGCCGGCGCTGGAAGTGCGGAGGGCGCAAAGACACATAAAAAAAATAAAAATAGTTACATCTATTTTATATATTTAAATCGGATAAATAGCAGTTTCCGGATGATTACGTAACAAATGTGTTTCTCTTCTTCAAATGTTCACTTTAGTGGGCTATGGAATTTAAAAATATTTTGATGGTTTGCGATATCTGAAAATTTGACAACTCCATATTTACAGCGACAGGAAGCGGATTGCGGCGTGGCTGGGAGGGGCACGGCGGAAGCGAGGGGGGGGGGCAAGGAATCGAGTGCCCCCCCCATTGCCGTCGGGGGTGGAAGTGCCGCGACATCTCGGCGGGCGCAGCCGCCCACGACAAGGGCCCCCTTGTCGGCGACGACCCGCCGCTCGGCTGGGGACAGAGCGTTTTATCGACGTGACTTTTTTCCGATGGAAAAACCGGGTTCGTTTTCTCTCGCAGTACACAGCGCGATGTATCTGTCGACAAGAAACACATTCATGCGAAGAGGAGATTGGCGTCTGGGACACGCCTCTCCACTCTTCCAACTTTCTACTTAAAACGCACGTCTAAGTTTCAGGTATGGACCTGAAACTTCCTCTTTTGTGTGACCGTATATACTTCAATAAATTGTAATCCAAAACAAATTACGGAAATTTTGTATTTAATTTTTATCCGACAATGAGGAGAAATCACGGAAGTGGCGCCCCGGGCAAGCACCCGGACCGCCCCAATCTAATTACACTGCTCTCTCTTCCAATATCCTGCCAAATTGCATATCTGTCGTTTACTTTACAATGGTGTAATAACTTTTACTTTTACATGAATTAGGGACTTTTCGGGACATAACCAAACGGTAAAGTTCAGGCGGCACCACTCCCGTCTACAGGCATTTCGCATACTTCGAACACTAAGAGGCGAAGGAAGCGGCAGTGCGGGAGTTGAGAGAGACACGCTCCATGTGTTGCTCTGTCGTTGGAATCCTTCTCGGCCCCCCTTATCTTTCCGCTCTGGGTGTCCTCGAGTGTGCTATAGAATGACGTGCTACGCAATGCCCTGTTGCGGGTCACGACCGGGCCACAATATTTACAGGCAATTGTGCTGACCTGTGAATTCATTGCGCAAATTATGAGCTGAGGGTCGGGGTAGCGAAGACGGTAGTTAACGTGGTCCCGACGCTGGGATAGGTATTCAAAAAAAAGCTTCTAAGGGACACATATCTGTGTAATGTTGCATTCACGTACGTAAATCATCCCGTTAATTATTATGATAGCTGAATCGATATGTGACCCTCCCTATGGTGAGTGATGTTAGATACGAATGATAATTAATTAAAAAAATAGTGACAAGAGAGCGAACAGAACAGGGATAAATCCCAGAAACAGACAGTGAAACCAATTTGTTCAATATAAATTTGCCACGAGAGTACAGAATTTGAACTTCGTAATCCCGAGGTGGACAAATAGCATGCTGGCCGTTAAACTATGGGCCACCTCGGGTCATCCCTTTCCCATACGGCTGCTGTGAGAGGATAATTGAGAAATGGTACGTCCTGCTGTCACTGTCTCCATCGTAGTCACCGTAACCTTCTTGGCAACATTAGCCCCTTCTCGTTTAGGGGAGGGGGAAGGCAACAGAAGCTACACTAATCAGTGTGTGAAGTTAGTTCCAAGATGAATTAAATAACGCCTTCTACGTTATTAAGGAATGATTGATTAATGATATCGATGCACGTCCGCCCCTTTCGAAATGGCGAAATCGTTTCTCAATTATTTGCGTCATTATTGACAATACCAGAATCATCTGATCAAACTTCTTAGTTTCTGCGCAGTCACGTCCGCACTCTTCCCCTGTTGCACTCCCCGTTTGTCCTCCGGCGCCTATTTGAACAAGAAAGTGTCACGGAAAATCACGGTTTCTCAATTGTTGTGGGGACGATAAGAATACCACACTAAACTCTGAGACCAGTGAAGGAAGAAATAAGCCTCACTTTAGAAGTGAATCCTAGTGACCCGTGCGGGACATGTAGAATATAATCGTTCCTGCATTAAACCTTTACTCAGAATTGGACAACTTATAATTACTTTGATATTTCCATGAATCCACAACAAAATGTAGAGATGGAATATAAGCCAAAATATGACGGAATATGAATGAACTAGAAATATGACCCTTCTTTTAATATTTATAGTCTATATTATTTATAAAGTGGATTGTTTCCACCAAAATGTAACTAAACTAGGAAGTACAGTGTATATGTGCTATCTGGCAGTCTAATAGTAATACATTTTTGTAACTGGGATCGTACAAGAGGAATAATCACTCTTAACGTATATTAGCAAGTTAAAGTTAAAATGTGTGTAATTACCGGTATACTCTACGCTCCACTCAGATTATAATAGTATCGTTCAGCACTCCAAAGAATGCATATCGACTGATGAAAGAAAGTGCATTTGTTATTAAGTGCAATTCAAAGTGTAGGTGAAAACTAATGGATTAAGTAAAGTCGAATCCAGCGGCTGTCTAGAGGACAATTATAGCGACCGGCTGCTCTGATCGGCAGTTTTCGGTGTTTTTTTCGATCAATTCCACGCGAATGCCATAGAAATACCGTAACATACAGACCAAGGACAGCGCGCGATCATTTCCATCCTCATCATTGTCCATCCTTTCCACTATACGCGCGCGTGCACACACACACACACACACACACACACACACACACACTTACATGCACTACACTACCACACATATTAGAAGTATGGCGCTAAGAGCTTATACCGGATTGAGCGATGCCCCTCGAAGGGAGATACCCAGAGGACAAAACGTCACAAGCCTATGTGTATGTCAGCAGTAGATCTCACGTTCCAAAGGATCAGGAACACCGCCACCTCCCGTAAACGACACGCACTACATTCACGCGTTTCATGAGCAGAGTAGTAGAGACGAAACCATACGCGCCCGGAAACACGACATAGTCAGTCACCGGAACATGTACGGGCTCCTTCCTTATTACCAACCTGGCGTGGAGTGGTGTGGAGTGGCGTGGAGGACGAGGCGCCGCGTCGCGGGGCGTCTAGGTGCGTCCGGCGAGCGCCCCGGGGGGTTGGGCCGCGCGCGCGAGAGTTGTGTGGCGTGGCGCGGCGCGGCGCGGCGCGGCGCGGCGTGGTGCGGCGGCTACCTGCCCAGAGGGCGCCGCTCATAAATTACCACGTGCCCGCCAGGTTCACGACGCAGCAGGGGAAGAGCCAGCACGCGGGCCAGCGGCAGAAGCAGTGCGAACGGGAACGAGAGATGGAAGAGGAGGGGAGGGAGAACGAAGAGCGCCAGAGAGAGAGGGAGAGAGGGGGGAGGAACGTGACGAGCACGGGAAGCAGCAAAGCCGTGCCGCCTTTTACTTTCTCGTGTACTTACTACGCAATACATGGCAGCCCGCTTGGGTGGCGCAGTGGAGGGCGAACGTACAGCTCCAGCCAGCTATGCGAAACCCAGGGCTTCGCATTCGCAACCGGCGTACAGCACGGGGGCAGAGAGTGATGCAGATGGGAGCCACGGAGGAGATGTCAAGAAATGCATAATATTTGAACACTATCAATTTTACCCACAACAAACATCTGAAATGCTTCACTGCATTCCCCATATATTGAGGTAATTCCAATAATAATAATAATAATAATAATAATAATAATAATAATAATAATAATAATAATAATAATAACAATAATAATAGTAGTAGTCGTTTTAATAATGATACTAAATGTAATGTGTAAAAATCAAGTTGGCACTGCCAAGTACCTATCGCCATGGGAAATATTTCCTTATATTAATTGCATTTCGAGGACTTTTCGGTTGCATTGTTGACTTGTGCATGTTATACGATCCTTGATTAGTTATGAATAACGGTTTAAACGATGATCATATGCAGATAATTTTTGGAAGGTTTTTATGCGGTACTCTCCCACCTGTTCACGAGAATAACATAATTTATTCTTATCGAAAGTCTAGATTTGTTTTTGCATTGGTTTCTGTGGTGTTTTCATCTGGTGGTTACGACATGGCGCAGAATGGAAAAGAAAGCCGCACACCAAGTAATCATCAATGTGATTGCAATCCATTGCAATAATATGCTGATGATATACCATTACCTACACTCCAATTTAAATGTTGAGCTCTTTGACTTTTGATCAGCTGGGACGCTGTTATACAATTGAGACTTTCAATATCAAAAATTTAAATTGTAACGAAGCTTCCGATTGGATACTCACGTTCCAGCTGATCGCTGTCAATTCGCCTTACATTGAAATCAGAGTATAATAGCTATATAATCTGCAGTATTTTCCAGCTAGATCAGAAAAATAAAAATAACACGTAGAAATTATTATATCTGAGCTCTCTTTGGGTTTCAATATTTTCTTGGGCTGTATTACTTTTTCGTAGACAATGGCGACGAAGAAATATTTCATAAATGAATAGCATTGAGCACTGTGCCTGATTATGTTTAAAATTCAAACAAAAAAGTCACACTTTTGAACTAAACTCGCTTCTTGTGATACAAATACATAGTACATACAGTCGTGTAATTTCACTTACAACCACAAAATGCAACATTTAATTCATCTAAGTGTCACTGAGTAACTATAAAAAAAGCAGGCGGAATATCATCACAAGCTACAATTTTTTGTTTTTGAAAGGAGTCAGTGCCGAAATTGACCAGCGCTCTCTCCTCTTCCGACCCTCGCAGAAGCATCATACTCCCGTTAGGTGACAGACCGCAGACAGCGTCTGTCTGGGATCCGCTACACACCGCAAATAGCCGCTTTTTTCTTTTCCGTTTTTTAAAGAAGCATCTGAACGTGTTTGGGAGCGAAATGACGGGCAATTGGGGTTAACCCACCAAATATTCCATTGTGTGAGAATTCGGCGGTGGTTTGGACGCGGGACTGCGTTTTCTTAACAAGGGTCGGGAACCAATTTTCGGGAATACCAGAATTCCATCTGAAATATTACGAAGGCAGGCGTTTCGAAAGTGATCCTACCGCAATAGAACGCAGCGACACATTCCTGCAAGATGCATCGACAGATATACGAGAAATGACTGGTGCTAAAACAGCGCTTTCTCGAATTATTTTGAAGTTACATACCACGACAATTCTAACTAATCACGCCAAAATGCTTCCAACCCAACGAAAAATCCACTTTTTTGGGGTAAGGACTAACAATACAAGTGTTTCTGTTAAAAAGTCGGCACTTGCCTCTGGATTCGCTGCCGCTCTCATAGAAGGCTCCAGGGGGCAGTGGAGGCGACATCGCCCCGCTCTAGTCTAGACAGTATTGCTCTGATAATTCTAATATTTGCTAAGGAAAACCAGATTTGAAAAGCATGTTATTTATACCGTATTTTGTGTATTCTAAATAGGATTTATTTCAAGTGCCCCATATTGTTAGACATGTGATTGTCATACCTTTCAATTCATACAGAGACATGAAAACCAAAGGTATGAAAATATGAAGAATTGAATGGTTTTGTGAACGAGGTGTTTAAATGCACAAAAGCTTAAGGTATTTTTTGCTTAAATGTAAATAAAAAAGTTTTGACATAAGCATACCTAACAACATTCCAAATATAGCAAAAGCAAACGAAATCTCCACTTTCTATATATTTATAAAATCTATCAAAAGCTCACCTGCCCTATCGGCCATTTTCCCCGAAATAGTTAACACTTTAAAAAAGTGCCTCTGTAGATCTTTCTATATGTGATTGTACCAAAAAAGACGAGGCCAAACGGCCATGTATTTCATATTCTCACGCCCGTAATCTTTCATTTCAGTTCCGGTAAAGTCAAGTAGTATCAGTTCTCCCTGATATTTATTCGTGCACAGCGAGACGTCCTACAACACGGAACCGCACAGCATCCTGCAGGTCGTCTCCACGCACAAAGGGTGAGAAGGCAGCCGGGGCTGGCGAGACTGGACCGAGGCGATCGCGTCGCTTCGCGCCGCCCCCGACCGCCCTCCACCCCCAGACGCCCGCGCCCAGGAATGCGGGGATGAAGGTCGGCGCCGGGGCACCTGAGCTGCTGCCGGCGGCCACGCCATGCCACGTGCGCGCGCCGCCTGCCTGCCTGCCTGCCTGCCTGCCTGCCTGCGCCCGCTGTGCCAGCGCCGGGCCCTGCCGGCCCTACGGATTAGGGAGCTGACCTCCGTGGCCATGTTTTCAGAACATCCACGTGCTAGGTATACAATGTTAACAAGTGTGAATGATGCGTGAATGTAGAAAAATACATTTCACCAATCAAAAAGGAAAACATCTCCCAGTATGAAGTTAAGAATCATGTTACCCGTAAGTTAGGTAGGGCAAAGTGTAGGTATTTTTAACCGTACAATTAGATGAAGTTAAATTTTTAGTTAGTTAAGACAAAGCCCCGCCCCTTCAAGTTTCTTTCGCTGCAAGGCAGTAGCTTGATGTACACAACATACAAAACAAATTCCAGCCTCCGCAGAGATACAGTGGAGGAAAATTGAAAAAGCATGTTTTATAAAAATCATCGTTATATTTAACATTGATGTTTTGAAGCGGATGTTACTTAACATGGATGTTTTGAACAGAATTTTTACGTACCTGATGCATTCGTGAAAACATTTCTCCTTACAACATCACAAACGGTCTTTAACTAGTTTTGTGATTAATAAATAAATATATTTTAATGAAAAGTATCATCATAATAACAACCTACAATAATTTCCAGATGTCTATAAATTTAAGACTATTCAGACCACAATGACCAAGGATTTTTTTGACCAAGTTTTTTTTCTCTCTTTCAAAAATTCAAAATTTAAGTAGTTTATGACTTAGTGTAGGGATCACAGAATTTTGAAAATGTGCACACAATTCACTTTTCCCATAGCACGTCATACGCAGTTTTTAACTGTTCTTTTGACGTAAAATAAATAAATAGGATGGAAAATAAATGAAATTGGGTGTTTGTTGATAAATGAATTATCCAATCAGATAACTTTTGTTAATTGTCCTGATCCTGGCTGTGGTTTGTAAGTTAAATCTGAATTAAAATTTAATAAACGCGAGCACCTTCAATAATTAAAACTTGTCGCTAATAACCTTTGCAGTTGATGCGACATAAAATAAATAATAAAAAAAAAAAAATAATTAAAACTCCGGCGTGAACTTTAATGATTACTAATCCAGTTTTAAAAACCGAAGGTTGGGGAACGATATTCACATAAAATATATAGTGTTTAGAAACGATGTTTTGCAGGCGATCCCTGCTACAAATGCGATATTGATGTCGCCATTTTACAAATATTCATGTTTTTATAAAAACACTACCAGAATTCACATAAAATATATAGATATTTTAACATTCATTTATTGAAGTCCATATTTTATAACATCGATGTTATTCTAAAAATGTCGACGTTTTAACATCGTTTCATTCAAGCTGGTGTTTTGCAACATCAGTATGTTTTTCGATTTTTGATGTCGATATTTTGTTTTACACACAAATATGATAAAAATTGTCATTATCTTGACATATCTATAAAGTTTCAATTATTTCACACAAAAGTGACAAAGGGCGAAGGATGTGAAACAGAGCACGATATTCTACATTTTAGCTGTCTGGTTTTCGCATAAACAGGGGTGCGTTTTCCCCAGTGATACACCTAGCAAACCATTCGCGATGCTCCTTCGATACCGATGTTTGCAAAACAATGCTATTACAAAAACAATAAATGTAGTCTTACGACATTGTATTTGTACCATTGAATATGATAAAACTTGAGTTGTTTGTTCTTCTTTATTTCATTATTTTGTCTTGCCAGTTAAATTTTAATTATAAATTAATACTCCATACCGCTCTCCAATAATACCACTCTCAAATTAACAAATCTTCCGCGTTATTTAACATCCTAAATTAGAATTTGGGCGATTTTTTCCCCAATTTTGAGCATGGACGTTTTCTGGACATTGTCGCATCCGTAGCCTGGTCATCTCGCGCACAGGCCCCGGACGTGATGGCGCCCCTGTAAGGCTTCCGCCAGGAATTCGCTAGTGCGCCGTCGCACCCGCCCTCCTGAGCTGCTCCCCACGACCTTGCGGCTCCGGCTTCCCGCGGGGCGGGAGCGGTGATGGCAATGTTTAGCAAAACTTCCAAACATCAAAAGGCTTTCGATGTCGATGAAAACTTCCACAAAACATTGGTGTTTAAAATATGTGGAAACATTTTGAAGTAAAATGTCCTGGTTCTAATATGATACATATCATGTAAATAATAGTTTAAAGTACGCATAGTATTTTTACATTAGTATCACATATAGTATTTTTCTGATTTTGATGAATCAACTAAATGAATAAAGGCGACCTCCAAGTAATCGGGCTGAGATAGAGATACATCGAAAGAGCTAGATAGGTAAGTAGTTCACATCACGTTTTAATGAATCAATCGGTTGTGTTGTGTCATATAAACTAATGTTGATATACTACGACAACAAGCAGCATGACTGGAAACAATTATTCACGTTGGAATTATCTTATTCGTACATATTTTGTGACTTAAAACTATTGTCTAATGAATACTCATAAATTCACGGAAAGTGATTACATTCAGTACATTAGAATTCATATAAAAACTGTAATACATACATAATTATTATACGCAAACATAGATAGCATACATGTATAGTAGTACAGTTTTTTCTTCAAAAATGCTTACCACGAATAATGCAATCGTTGAGAAACGAAAACATTAAAAAAACAAAAAACGTTGAATGACCACGGTAATAACCAAAAACTTTTCCACCAATTTCCTTAATTTTTCGAGAAAAGGAATCGATGATTATTTGTTAGAAAGAAATCTCAATTTTTTTAAAAAAAATCCAAAACTCGTATTCAAAATTAACACCAGCAGCACATTAAATGTGTTATCTGATTTTCGCAATGCTCGGACTGCTATCAAACAGAATATTGAGAAAGCTCTTTTCCTTCTTAAAGTTACCAAGTGAAAAAACTACGACTGTGCAAAATACCAGCCATACGTGAAATTACACCAAAACGTCATCCCACCCACTAAATGTGGATGACAAATTTACCTCCCTGTTTGAGAGTATCATCAGAGAAACTTCATTCACCGACGAGATTAATCATATAGTCAGACGCAAATACCCGCCCACGCAATTCTTCCCCGATCCGCTAACGACCGCTAAAGAGAAGGATACACTCGCCATTTCTGGGCGACGTGTGGAGGCACCACATTGCCCAGTGTTCCAGGCAACCGTTTTCCACGTCTCGATATAGTCGTGATCGCGATGACATGATATCACTTTCGTCACAGAAATGGACTCAATCATCATGTGCTTATGAGAAATGCACGCCTCACAGAAAGTGTGAACTACTATCCTGGGAGAAGCGTCTATTTTTTATTTAAAATTAAATTTATGTGATAAGGAACAACACATCATTTCACTCGCTAATGTTTGTGATAATCTCTGTTGCTACAAACAACTTTCTATTTTGTTCCCGAACTGCGATGTAATTCGCCGCGCACATTCTGAAGTTACAGGCGTTGAGTGACGCTACGCATATATGCCCGAAATAAATAATAAATAAATATATGCCCACAAGTTAAGTTACTCCATCTATAAGAGGGTGCCCACGTGCTTTTAATTTCGTTAATGAGTTATTGCAGAGTTCTCAGAAAATTCAAGAAAACAATTCAACCTATGTTATGAAATCAGCTATCAATTTATCAATCAAATTAGATTTCATTCAATTCAATAAAATTAGGTTTCAGTTTATATCGAAGTTAAATTGCACTTGCACTTTGACAATGCTACAAAATTACCTGATTCATAAACATGGGTCACGCACACGAGAAAAAGTATTTTAACTTTTGGTTTGACACAGACTTCTCCACTAGAACCTATGTGCTTATGAGAAATTCGTACATTATTCTAAATTGCTGGTGGCGAAACTATCCCGACGCTGCGATAGATAATTCTGGTATAGTTGATTAATTTGATAACAAATAAGGATTAATGACGAGTAGCTGCCACCACTTATCACCTCTATTTAAGTCCGCTGATCACGCCTGGTAGGAGCACATTGCATTAATATTTATTGCCGAATAAAAAATATGTGCACAATTGTATACCAAAAAAGTAGAATTAAAATTAGAAAAAAGTCTAGGGGATACTTTCATGAAGATTTTATTACTAACTTCCACCATTTCCAACTTTTAACATCGAGTTTTAGATTAAGGTAATGAGAATAGGACAAGGAAGAGGAAGGACAGATCGCGTGCAGTCCGTGGCCCGTTTGGTAGGGTACTGCTCCGGCATTCGCCTGGTGTTGATCGGAGAAACCACGGAAAACTCCGATCAGCAGCCGGCCGCTAGAATCTTCTCCAACAGCGACTGAATTCGACCTAGCTGAAAGCTAGTGTCGAAAATCCTGCGCCTCAGAACTCGAACCTAGGACCTCCCGGTCAGCGGCGCTGCAGTGACATCAGTTGATGCACTGAGTTACCGCTCCCGGTCTGAAGGAAGATATTTTTGCCGCTGCTTCTCCCCGATGCGGACCACAGCGCCTGGCTCTGGGGTGGGGCGAGGGGCGGGCGAAGGGCGGGGAGCGGGCGCGAGTGCTTTGAGGCGGGAGGATAAAGGGCCGGCTCAGCCTACACCTGGCGACCTTCGCGCGGTGCGGGGGCGCTGAGGGCCCAGGCGAGTGGCGCGGCGCTTCACAGCGTGGTCGAAGGAAGTACGCGAGATTTCGTTCATGTTCCTACTTTCAACCAACTACGGTAAGACTTGCTCAATGCGGAATGTGTATAATGCGGAATATTGTCCAATCCGAAAAAAAAGTACAGGTCACTTGAAATTCAGCACTGATAATGTTTTACTGTAATATATATATATATATATATATATATATATATATATATATATATATATATATATATATATATATATATGAGAGAGAGAGAGAGAGAGAGAGAGAGAGAGAGGAGAGCGCGTAACATGTTATAGAGCAGCCAACGCCAACGGTTTCCTCTTGGTAACCCCTTGGTTAAATTCGGACGCTGCAAACCCCGTCGTTGTTAAATTCGTGGCCATCGAATGTGAAATTAGCAAACAAAAGGGCAGAGTTTTGGAGGTTCGTGGAACATTTCCAAGAGGTTCTTTCTGTGTTTCGAATTCCAACTGTGTAACGCCATCATTATCATCTACTGATGAACTCATTCTATGAGTGCTGAAATTGCGATATATGGTATCGTAATAAAATAACCTCTAGGAGAGCTCACTAATGTACGTGATCAAAATCAAACAGATTCCAAAAGACTTTTGTTTCCTCATGAATCACAAATGCTACATTCCAGATCAGTGAGATTTCTCAGATGGGGGATCTCTACACCAAAACGATGAACATTTGTTTCTGGCTATAAGTAATGTTAAAACATACATCGCTGATATCGCAAATCCCCTATTTTTTAATATTACTCAACTGTCCCGAGACTACTTTTGCAACGGATCGATTACATGCAATACACAGGTTGGGTGAATTCTTGAAATACTCTAAAAAAAACGATCTTTCGTTTTGCGAACGTTCATTCTGACTACTTTTGCTAATCTAAAGTGAAACCACTTCTTGAAATGCCATCGCTTGTCGACTGGATGACACGTGCACTCCTCATATTCCTCCTAATATTCTCCGACTGAAAATAAGTGTGATTGACACGTCTACATAATAACTGAAGCATTACAACGGAGCACTTCTTGTCATATTGAACTCTGATATTTGCAGGTGGCTTTCAAGGCGAGTTCTAGTTTCCTACGTATGCTATCGTATGTATTCAACTGTATTCCTAGCACATTTTTTACACTAAAGCCCAATTCGAGCAGTCGCACACTCGCATCAAAATCTGGACCAAAATGGGGATTTGCCATTCGAGCATGGGATCTGACCATTGCCCTGCCCTAAACAGGGGAGTGGGAGAGGAAAGATCGCGCGCAGTGTATGGCGCAATGAAGCCTCTGCCTTGGTAACAGGCTCGAATTGATTGAAGGAAACCACCGAATTAACCAATCAGAGCAGCCGACCTCTACAACTGAACTCGGGGCTTGAAGCTAGGACCTCAAGGTCTACACAATCCCAATTACAGTCTCTGCTTCTACTTACGCTGACTGTCCTGTCCCGCATAAGCGGTAATGAACTAATTTCAATCGTCGCATACTTTCCCTACCCGACCAACACTTTGCACGTGGCATTCCACGCCTGAGTACGAGAATCTCTTCCTCCCCCGTCGCGTCGCCGCCAAAGGCACTTATCTCCTTGGGCCGTGCCGCGTGCGTACGGCGCGGCTCGGCCTGGCGGGGGCGGAGCGGGGCACCGTAGGGCGGGGAGGGGCGGGGGCTCCGCCGGCTCTTTAGCGCGGGCAAACGAGGAGGGCAGCCGCCTCCGAAGTCGCCGCCGACGCCGCCGCCGGCAGCTGCCGCCGTCCCCGTCGCCCTCAGCGCGGCCGACCGGTTCCTCACAAAGGCGTGCGCGTACGCCCTTCTCCTCGTCCTCCTCCTTCTCGAGAGGACGACGAGGAGGAGGAGAAGGAGAAGGATGCCGTGGCGGCGAGCCTCACCGGCCCCGTAAGGGCGCAGGGCTGGCCAGCGGGTTTCCTCAGCGCGCCTCAGAAGCTGCTGCTACCGTCGATGGGCAAATCGATTCCTTTGCGCAGACGTCTCAATTGAACAATTCACTAGAATAAATTGGATCGTATATATGATATTTGATTTATGTTTATTTCTGCGGGAACACTGAGGAAAGAATGTAAAAACAAAATTCCGAAATCAATAATATTCATTAACTTATTTCATAAATTGGCACGATGGGCAGGTTGACGTTTTTTAAGGTTACTGAAGGGAGGAGTCAGCGTTTACTAATGATGTAATTTCATATACCCACTTCGCGAACAATCTTGTGAATAATCCCATGCTCTAATGATCTGGCATATTCGCACATTAATACCACTTACTGGTAATTATCCGGTTCTGGAGTCTGGACTGAAGATGGGATCATGAGGAAGTGGATATTTCTTCCACTGCAGAAGAAAATTACCATCTTCAAGCCTATAACTATTGATAATAATCGGGTGATTCGGTTTACGGCAGCCAAGAGCGAGTTGACTCTCAGCTCAGATTCATTCTAACTCCCATCGCGCATTCGGCATCGGTGGCGCAGGGCCTTGAAGCAGTGTTCACAAATGCAAAGCCGAAAGTAATTTCTTCGATTGATTGTCGTTTCCGAGCGCATAGTACCGTTAGTGTAGTGTATGTTTTATTCCGGGACGTGGCGGTATTCCTACACCACTGGATAGTGAGATTATAGTGAGATTCCTACACCACTGGATAGTTTGGATAGAGCCAACCTACTCGTCGGCTTGCGGGAGGATTTCCCTCTTCAGGTATCTCCTTTCAGTGGCGCACCCGCTCCCCCGACAAGCTTTAAGCTTCGGACTGGTTTCCTGACTTGTGGTAGCAGTGCATACAATTAATGTGTGTGTGTAAGGGGATAGGATAAAACACGGAAGAGGAATGAAAGCATGATGGCGCACGGTCCACAGCCCATTTGTTAGGGTACTGCTTCGATATTTGCGAAGTATTAATCGAAGAAACACGGAAAACTGTAGATCAGGGCAGCCGACAGCTGGAATTCTGCTCTAGACAGTGGCTGAATTCGACCTTGTTAACTAGTATGAAAAATTCGCCGTCGGGATTCAAACCCTAGGACTTTGCGGTCAATCACTGCAGAGACAGAAGCAATGTTGGCTCTGGGCTAAATTCAGTCGGCTTTGAATTCAGCGCAATACCGCGTTGTTTTCATCGAGTGAGTGTGGCGTGGTTAGCTCATGTACCACATGTCGTCTGAATCATCATCCCGCCCATAATCACTCTCGTCTTCACCTTTGAATCTTCCATTGAGGCGAAGGCAAAGGAAAACCACTACTGCGATCAAGGACACAAGAACGGAGGAACATATATTATTAAAATCCTTCTTCGTCATTCCCAATTAGCAAGAAAAACAGTTTTGGACATTCATACGACGCGACGCAATCGGCAACGCAATTTGCACGTTAGGGCAGCAGTCTGTCCGCATTGGCGGCTAGGAAGTTTCGTTCTTGCAACTTTTGGAGATTGAGAAATAAATGTTTTTTTTTTTAAATTTAATTCTTAGATTGAATTTGGTGTAAGTTATGATATGCCTGATGATGGGGCAAATTGAGCCTCGAAACGTCGCATTGTTGAGATATTAATGGATATTAACTGCAATATTTTATTCAAGAATCTATTTGTAGGACGAAGGGCAAAAAGGTTTTCCTGGTGAACATAAATGTGTAAGACCCCTCTCACCTACGCTCAGAGAATAAGTGGGTCACTTATCCATTTTCGATAGAACACCATTCCTTTCAAAACAGAAACGACAAAACAGTCGTAAGAAGAAAGGAAAGATCTCCCGCAAGAGTAACGGTACTCCCATTCCAAATTAATATTTGTGCCGCGTCCGGCAAATTACTAAATCAATGATGTTTGTACACTTGAGACATAAAACCCAAACAATATCACTCAGATACATTATATGCTCTTCCGCAGATAGCGCGTGATAAATATTTTTTCTTAGAATAGCGTTGGACAAGTAATCTCTGTTTTTGTTCTACAGTTACGGAAATAGTCGGGCTGGAATTACTTCTCCAATAATCAAACGTTATAAAAAGAATGAGTTCCGCTATTATGTAAAGAGAAGAGTCGAGCTAAGACCTTTAAATACTAGAGTGTTTGTGCACGGCATAGCGAAAAGCACTATCAATCTTCTGCACATGCGCAGATGCACTAAAGTGATTCCAAACTTAAACTAGGCATGCGCAGAAGATCGATAGTGCTTAAACATTTGAGGGTGCACAAACTCCCTATTACTAGAATATTCCAAAATCGATTCTGTCACATTTTTCGTTAAAACGAAATATTTTTTATAGACAAATTCATTTCGATTTGAATTCCGGGGTGCTTTTCTCTCAAATTTGCTAATAAAGTATGCAAACTGCAAGTAATAAAACATGGCCTTGGCAACGAATGTAAAGTAAATCTTTGCCTAGATTAGACGTACACCAACTTCATTTCCGAACATTGTTGAGAACAACTTTATTGGTTCCTTCATCGAAGTCACAAAAACTAAATTTTCGTAAACGAGGCCATTTCTTTATACTTCTCAATCTATGGCATATGCGATAGCACATGTAGTAATTTGAAGATAACCAACTTAGATACTTCGACTGGTACGATGTATTTTACACATTTCACATAAATTGAATGTTCCGACACATTTTTGGAATCTGTACTTTCATCAGCCATTGCGAAGAATGGTTTTCGGAACATTTCCTCAGCAAAATCAGAATCTACTACTCCTGATATTCAGCAAAATAACGCAATTCGATCGATTTTTCCCTGATTCACATACACACGCGCACGCTTGACTTCTACGATGGAATACAGCACAATGACGAAAGATGGTCGAAAACTCCACGGTTGCAACTCTGAGATTTCAAGATAGAGGTCCATTCCAGCAGTTTCTAGAGTAGATGAACAGATCAAAAATACGAAATGGCGAATCCTCCAGATGAAATGGAAAAAAATAGAAACGAAAGGTCAAGGTTGTCTCAGTAGTAATTGGGACCTCTAGATGTCACACCCAGAGACCAGGACAAATATCTACACCTTACAAAGTAGGACACTCCAACATAAAAGAGTACACCAAATGCAAAAGACGATACACTACGGCATCGCTCACATCCTGGGCGGATACCTCTCATGTTCCCAGGTCCGTTTCCTGAGGGCAGTCAACCATCCTTTTCGTCATTTTTTTGTTTTCTATCGCCCATTCACGCTTACTAATTAATGTATCTATTACTCCTATCACTCCTGCTTGGAAAAATTCATACTCAATTATTTCTAAAGCAGCCGTATCGCGGTATTACGTAAGGAATCTCAGGTCGCTCGAGTGTCGTCCCTGGGCAGACCGCAGCGGCAACGCAGGCGGAGCGCGCGCAGCCCGGCGCGGCGCGGCGGCGGGACGGCTGTTGCTCCGCGCGGCGAAGGGGGAGGGGTGGCTGGCGGTCAGGGGGGAGGGCCTGTGGCTACCTGGAGGGCTGCCGTGCGGCGCCGGGGCGGCTGCCCGGCACTCGTCGGGTGGTGGCCGATCACCTGGCACCCTCCAGTCCTTGGCGACATGCTTCCAACGTCCACTGGCGATTCCTATCTTCTCCAAGAAGGAATATCGCCGCCCTCGGATGAACACATAGGAGCAATAAATGACGAGAACCATCTACCTGCTCACAGTGCTGGCGATGTTTGCTTCAAATGAGCGAGACTTTCGAGAATAATTGTCCTGAAATACTTGACATTAATTATGATGGTTATATATTTAAATGTTTTGTTTTTACAGTATTATCAATTAAATACTTTTCCCTTCCCGTCTGACTACGTAAGATGAGAAAGTATTGTAATCGTGGGCCGGAAATTGGCGATTTGCGATGAATTTTTATTGCTGGGCCCAGGTAAAAAAATTATATTATTCTTGTTACAAAAGGAAGTACTTTACTTGTAGTAAAGTACTTCCTCTAACACGTTATGTAGTCGGCATCCACGTTTTGTGAATCCTTGGTACCGGAAAATCGAATGACGGCTAAACATCTGTCTGTAATCAACCCTAGCACCTAAATCGTTCAGACGATTTTCTCCTAAACCGATATTCCCCGATCGATTTGATCGAACTAGAGGATCTGAGAATTTCAAACGGATATTTTGATTTTTGGATGAACTTTTCGTGAAGTCTCAACATTTTCTAAATTTTCTCAAAAGTGGAACCACATTTTTTTTATTGAACTTGGTTGTAGGTAGCTTAATGGACGCTTAAAATAATGGCGTAGCTCTAATTTTCGTTGAAATATCAGAATTTTGGTAAATTATGTGCTGTTCTAGCACCGCTAATTATACTTTGCTTTGCTTTTTTTATGTAATGCAAAATCGAACGAACGCCTAGCGTTTCCGTCAGGCAGAATGCCAATGCAGACTACAAGAGCAACAATTACCATCACAGCTCACGCACGGCTACATAGCATCATTCATCGCGCCCCACGGTCCTGAGAATCATAATCGTTCTACCAGTATCGCGACCATTTCATTCTGTCGTTCGACATTATCTTGTCAACCTCGGAAGTACAGGAACCTGGGGGCATTGTCCTGGTACGTGGAACCGCAGGCTGCGCGAGTTGGTATCCCACCTAAGACGGTGCTTCCACTGGGTTTGTACCGCAATTCGCTTCTCCACGTATCCCATACAGGACCATGAATCCATCACCATCATTCACCCCTCACGATCGCCTACCATCCGTCATACGGTGACAAAGACGAACTGTTATTGCTACTACATTCTCAGGAAAGAAGGGGGAAATATAAGCTTCGTCCCCCCTCCCGCCCCGCCTACTCTCAGAAATGAGAATGTCACTCTCAAAAACGTAATTACGTTAACTGATAGAAATACGAGCTTCATCTGTGATTCAATATAGTCCAAACTCGAAGAGGTGGTCGGCAGATTCCGAAAAATATTGTACGTGGTACAACCAGGATTTTCCTAGAGGGGTGTGTGCAGTGTCCATTCGATGTTTTCTTATCATTTTCAATTTATACCGCATTAAAAATTTATTTGTATCTGTTGGTATACAGTTATTTACCGTTCAATTGAGATATTGAGTGAGTTTTGTTTGTATACAAAATTAGTAAAACTATATTAGTGAATTCGTGGCACAGCTTTAGCACCCTCTCCCCCAGAAGATGATGACACATATTCACAAATATAGTGTTTACTAATTTCGTGTAGTAACCCGGAGGGAGGAGGGCTAAAAGCCTCATGAACCATCCCCTTTGGGTGTACCACTGAGTAAAGTGATAAGCTGGGGGAAGCGGTCTGTCGCTGGGGCAGGCGAGGGTTTAAATAAAATACCGCGCCTATTAATCAGCCATCGATGTGCATTACATTCGATCCAAATCTTTTTTCCATAATTTTAAGATTCAAATATGGGGTGCGCATTAGCTTCGATGACGCACTCGATTCGCGTAAACACGGCACATCGATTTGAAGAAAACATGGGTGTTTTTTTTTTTTTTTTGCCATTCGTAGGCGCGGGCGGCTGGCGGCTGGCGGCGGCGGCGGCCGGGCGGCCGGGGCCGGAAGGCAGGCGTGCGGCCGCACGGAGGCAGGGCCCGCGCCGGCGGTGGCAGGCGGCCAGCTGAGAGCTCAGCTGCTGCTGGGCTGGGCGGCGGGCGGGGGCCCCCTCGCGAGGCCGGGTGCGCACCGGCACACCGCTCCCCCCTCGTCCACCGCCGCCGCACGTGGAAACTGTCCCCTCGGCGAGGGGTCCTGTCCGGCACCGGCTGACTGTATTGTCCTGCGTTGCACGTCGTCGCCCAAAGCCCACGAACAATGTCGGAATTTTCTTTCGGAGAGAGCTCCACGAGCGTGCGTTTGACGTATAAGCTAAACTGATGAAGACCAAACGAAATTATCATGACGTGTTTATTTCATGGGAAAAATCCATCACGATTTCCTCTCCATCGAATTGGAAACATCTGGATTTAATATAATCCAATATTCATTCGAATCATCTCCGCACAGAGAGCGGGTGCCATACGCACAATAATATTTACGCAAACTTGGCTAATTACGCTGATCTTTTGACTTTCTAATTTCATCACACAACGCTCGAGGATCCCTCACCCTGTGGTGAGCAAGAAATATTAACCAAAAGGGTCGCTCAGAACAGTGTCAATCAATGTAGATTTTCTAGCGGCTGGGCAACTGTTAGATTTTGCATGATACTCGGTAACGGAGAACAAGCACCAATCAGATTCAGCCATATTTCAGGCCAGGCCAGAAGATAGCTCTGAAGTAGTGTAATAATTACTGTGGGCGTTATCAATGTTTAACAAATGGTAGACATTTTATTTTGGATTCTGGCGATGTCAGCAATCATCGTAAGGTTGTGCACCTCTGATGGAGATCGTAAAATAGTTAATTTAACATTCGCAAGAGATCGTATGACAATGAACTAATTTACACAATACAATACATATGTGTTGTTTTTTTTTTGTTTTTGTTTTTGTTTTTTCGGGAGAGGATTTACATTTCTTAGTATTCTCTAAGGTTCAGAGCGATAATGGTGGGCGTAATTTACCACACAGCTTCGAAATACAAGATGAAAATTACCACATCCATTTAACTGCACATCTGCGGATAGTACGTCACAGTTTTCAAACGATTTTTGACAATAAATAGAAAAAATGTGTTATTAGACTGCAGAGAATAGAATATTCTTCTTCCTTCCTCAACATTTTCATAAAATGCCCGATATTGCAAAGATTACATTCCCATTCGTTAACGGAAAATCAATGCGTTTTTCCTTTGTGAGATATT
Source organism: Teleogryllus oceanicus (assembly GCA_964035755.1). Classification (NCBI taxonomy): domain Eukaryota; kingdom Metazoa; phylum Arthropoda; class Insecta; order Orthoptera; family Gryllidae; genus Teleogryllus; species Teleogryllus oceanicus. The sequence continues at coordinate 241,834,868 of CAXIVR010000001.1, forward strand.
CAAAGAATATTGATTGTACCACAACAGGCATTTTGGTACTTGTTGGATCATAAACACGTGCGCTGAAGGCGCTGTACAGAACTCAAAACCACTGAAATTTATTCGTATTTCTGACCCTGACGGACAAAATGGCGTTTAGGATCCTATAAACGTCTTACCCATTCTGGAGGGAAACAGAAAGTAATGAGGAAGGTGAGAAAGCATGGAAAAGAAGGGAAAATCATATCACACTACCCCTGAGAGTGTAGAAGAACTGCGCACATTTAATTTGTAAGACGACGAAATCTTATCATTGCTTAGCACACACTTAGCACTCTCTGGTGTAGCATTCCCATGGTCTCCTGACATGGATCATTCTTATTCAAGAGAGTAAGGGAAAGAGGATCCTACAAACATGCTTGCTGCTTGCTTTAAATGCTGACTTGTTACAGTTGCTGATGCATACAAGTATTGAATTACGTGGACTTTCAGCTGGCGGTATCCTCGGCGCGTATGCGCGCTTTACAAGTAAGGTAGTTTAATTGCTGCTGCTTCTAGTTGACAATGAAATATTGAGTCAGACAGAACAAATTGACCATAATTTATTCATCCAAAGGCTAATCGACTGGGAAGAAATATTACGAGGTAAAATAGAATGAAATGAAAGCCAAGTTAACATTTTCCTAAACATTGAAACAATAAAATCCCGTTCGAAAAGAGCAGCGTCTGGACAAACGGCGAGCAGAAACCAATAATTCAAAGCAAATACAAATAGTCTTATATTCTGTGTTATACCTGCAGCGAAAAGTGCAATTTCGAACCTTGTGAAGCAGCCGGGAAAATAGCAATTCAGTCAACTTTATCACACCTTTTGCAGAGGCTATAACAAATTTAAACTAATAATCAGAAAAGTGTTAAAGAGCCAAATGTATTGTGAAATTCTCATTTTATTGAGAAAATATTATTTAATGAAACATTTTCAAAAATCCTTTTACTACACAGCTTTCTATTTCTTCACTATTTTATACAGCCTTGGTACTTGTATGATCGACAATAATACTTGAATATTTTTAATTGAACTTCATTGTGTGAATAAACAGTATGAAGAAATATTGATTTAGTATGAAGAACATTTCAAAATTTTTAATCTTCAAACAATATGCGCAAGGATTTTCCCATTTTTTTCAAATATTCCTGATTACAATTTTATATTAAACACACACGTCAGTCACCTCAAGGCAAGTGCCAAGGGGTAAATCCGTCCCACGACGCAACGATGCAACCTCTTTAGCACCCTTGCTCTACTGGAGAGCCACCCCTTCTGGGAAAAGGGGCGAGCGCCAACGCGGCAGAAAACGAGAGCAATACACCTTTCAGAAGCCAGTTGCATCTCTCATTCATTCTCTCTGGGTAAGTGGATAACTGGACGCGTCGCGCCGGCGTTTAGCGGTTGTTTCATACCTTAACCCGAGCAAAAAACCTGTCCGACTCCTCGGGGACCGCGCTGGGAAAGTTGCGTCCATGCATGCCCTACTGCGGCACAACCTTTGTTAGCCGGCGCGTTCCATTTGCGCATCCTACAACTTCGGTCGGGATGAGCCCTTCTCCGCAGTCGGAGAGAGTGCGGTAATAAAATGGAAGGTTTTCTCTCACACACAAGAGGGTGGTGAATGAGCATTTTGACTGGAATGAAGATAGTGTTTTCAGAATATTGAAAAGTTTTTTGGAATTAAAGCTGATGTGCTGTTTTCCGTAACAAATCAAAGAGGAAATTATAACTCGCTCAATGCAGGAAGTTACCATTGGTCAGTCTCACTTCCAAAATAATTGCTAACTTACGTTTCATTAAATCCCATACCACTAAAAATAGATATGATTGAAGTTATTTAGTTATTTCTGTTTTGTTTCTTGTTTTCGTACATGCATTACATATGGTATCCGAAAGAAATTGTGCAGTATATGATAAATATGCATTTGCACAAATCAAGTATTAGGGTCCACCTCAAAGCACCCTGCCACATTCAAATATAGACCAAGTATCTAAAGAGGGATGATTGCGAGCATGTTTTTAAACAATTACAACAAGGGATCCCAATTAATTCTAGAGAAAAGACCATCTTTAAACACGTCACGTACGTAAAATACTGCCACGCAACTTCTACGATAACTTTCAATTCCAGGAATTTTTAACATTACTTCAGCCATTGATTCCGCCTACAATCATTTTTACGTAGTTGCGTTTCTCGGACGTGCGGCAGCCAGCAAGTTCTCTTGGGCCTCCTAACTACACTGGAGGGCGCGCAGGCGCTCCTGTTGGAAACGAAGGGGCCGAAACACGTAGAATCCAGGGGAGGCGGAGAGGTTCAGAAACCCAACCCTCCCAGCCCGATTCCCCTCAACCAGTTCTGGCCCGCCGCGTCGCACTGTGGTCTTGAACCGAAAAAAAAGTGGCCAACAACAGAGAATGCAATCGACATTGTCCTAAACATTGGATTCAAGGAATTTTGAATTTGTTCTCGGACTGTTCGCAAAATTCCAAATTATGAACAGAAGGCGATGGTTTAGATGTGGAAAAATTATTAACATATAAGACAGATATGTAAGACTAAATTGAAATAATATTAATTTTATTTTCCGCTGCAATACTAAAACAATTTACTATCAAATTTTTCATTCCTCTCCTTTCCGTCACCTATTATTCCTTGGAGTCAAACAAAAATACACTTGTATTAAATAATCACTGAAAACGTTTAAAAGGCAAAACTGTACAGAAATGACTTAAATAAAATTAACTTAAGAAGTGAATGTTGTAACCACAAAACGACCACTACTAATCTCAGGATGTGCTCTACATTAAGGACAATTGAAGAGCTTATTTTCAAAGTGACGACAAATCCTCAAGATACACAAATTTTCAGGAAGGGTAGATATTCAAATTCGGCTTTATAGTTCGTGATAAAATTCATTTTATGCGATTTTCAGATACCTTATAACACAGGAGAAACGCTATTATTGAATACAACATTTGGCGGCATAATAGAGAGACATCTTAAGAATATATAAATACGTCAAACCAGAAAAACAGAAATGGAGATACTTCGCCTTGGCAATAAGCTCTGCAATTCGCAACACGAGCGCATTCACTTACTATTCTCTACTTCTTCTTTTGTATTAAACACTCTGATTTACTTTAATGGGTAATGGAGGTAAATTTATTTCTATATAGTACGCGACTGCAAACTACTGAAAACCGCAGTACGCCGCCCTACGGACACCATCGGAAGCGGAATCCTCTATTTCCTACCACGCAATCGAATACTATCCATCGTCGCATCGCAAAGAACCGAATATCACAGCTTAACAAACAAAACCGGCACAATGTTAATGAACTGGCTGTAATCAACATTAAAAAAACAAAACAAAAAAAAACAACAACTTTCCTGGCAAGCGCCGCTTAAAAGAGAAATTGGGCAGCTAGCCATTCATATTCACCGCCCCGAACAAAGGCCGCGCCGTTCTCTCGTCGGGCGCATCCCCCCGCCGCACCGGGTCGCCCTGAGCCGGCGAAACCCTCCCCAACCCCCAGTGCGTTTGTCGGGCGGCGCGCGCGGCGCGGCGTGGCGTCTCCTCCGCTCGGCGGCCGCCACGGGGCGCTGGAATGCGCCGGAGGAGGAGACAGCGAGGCGGGAGCTGCCAAAGCGACCAAAAGGAGCGGCGAGCGCGCACATTCTGGGCGGAGGGGCGGCGAGTAAAGAACGCGCGTGCGCGCCGCCACCACAGGGGGACGCAATCACCTCAATTTTTGAAATTATTTTCAATATTCTCTGTCTGTTTAATTGTAAAATCAGATGTTTATTACACCGCTTTCGTTTTGAGAGACTACATTTTTAAATAAATTAATTTCATTTAAAGTAATGCATGATCTTAAATTAAGTTTTTTTTTATTAAAGCTGGTAATGTAGCACAACGTTTCGTGACGAGGTGTCGCCTCATCATCAGGTACATCTTGAGGTGCAAAGAGAGAACTCACATGACACATTTAGGAATCAAATTTTAAGAATTTCACATTTTAGGAACATCACATTTAGGTTTTCATATAAGATGGGATGTTTACTAGGTCTGATATTGAAATGGGCTGAATTTTATGAATGGGTAGAAGTCATTATGGCCTCATACACAGTGTCACGGACTCTCACGAATCTCGGTTCAATCGCCTAATTCTAATTGACATGTATTCACTGTTTATATATTTTAAGATATTGAATTTAACAAGATTTGACTTACATAATCTGACTTTCATGTGAAAATATTGCCTTCTGAAAACAAATTTTGGAATTGACGTATTTTCCCATAAAAATATCATTCCTTGATCGAATAAACTCAAACGTAACTTTCAACAATCTTTCTGAAATGTATTCTGTTTTCGATCATATTTGGAAAAATGACATCACAAAATTAGTGTAAAGGTGGAATTGTGAAAAGGTGCGTGAAAACAGTAAAATCACCCGTTAATAAAAAAAAACATCGTGGAAAATCTCTGAACTAATAGTTATAAAACATTTCCGATTTTCGTCCTCACAATTTAATAGAACACTCTTAATAACAAGTGCATGGTCCGTGCATCTCCGGAAGGCATTTAACCGACTCCCCTAGAAAAGTGGCTTCCAGAGCTCCGTCCTCATGGTCGAATGACTTCGCTTTCTGAAAATGTGTTCACCCGCCGCACAGGAATGTATTGGAAAGAAAGAATCCAGTCTTAAAAGGAGGCTTAGAAAGGTTCAGGTTTAGAAGAAGTTGTTTTCCAGCCAGGCCGGCTCAGTGAACTGAACAAGAGAATGGCATGTCTTTTGTTGAAAATTGTAAATAACAATCACCAAAATCCACATTAGTGCAGCAGATGACATGGGCAAATAAAACATCTTCTAGCGAATAACTCTCCGTTCATTACGATAGTTACCGATAGTTGCATGCACTACAGAGCATCGCTCTTTCACCAACTGATATGTTACCCATAATATACCTGGTGGAAGACGAACAATATTTACTAGAACCCGCTTCATGCATTCTTGTAAAACTTTACCATAACAAACAATAAAGACAGTAAAGATAAGAATACGTCACGTGGACGAGTCTGTACCAATGGTAAGAACACCCGAGATGAATCAGCGTTTGCCCTCCGGATGCTATCAGAGCTCGGTGATATTGCCAACCCGAACCTCCTTTTCCACTGCCTGATCTTGATTGCACCACGTGCACAGAGATGTCAACGTCCAAATAAATGCAAATCAAACTTCGTTAAATCTTCTCAGACATCGTTCCCTTAGTAAGATGATAGCCTCAAGCAACAAAAGACATCGTCCAAGATCGACTAACAATTAAACAAGCAGTAGCTGCCCTGCATGAAAAGGAAGCTAATATCCACCGTGGAAGTGTGCAGTCATTTCGTCCGCGCGCGGTTTGTAACGAGAAGCCGTATCATTTCAACACGCCGGCAAGCACTCGGGGTCATCCTGACCTTTTCCCGGCGCACGAGGGGCGCCGGAGGAATCTGGGCTCCACGCGCGCTTGGGCACCCCAGGGGCGTCTCGTAACACCTCCGCCTTAATCTTAACACCACAGCGCGCGGGGCGATCGGGGTGGGGGGCGGGGCGCATGCCATCGTCATATCGCGCAAACAACGATAATTCCCAGTTCCTGCACCAAACTAGTGTTTACATGCCGGGGGCTGCTCAGAGCTCACCGTCGCGTTCGCCGAGAGCGGCAGAGAGAGAGAGAGAGAGAGAGAGAGAGAGAGAGAGAGAGAGAGAGAGAGAGAGAGAGAGAGACGGGAAAGAACAGCAGAGGGCAATGGCGTAGGTGGAAGAGGGGCGACACGAGAAGAAAAAAAAACGAAGGGGAGGTCTGGTAATGCCAGCGGCGGATTTACCCTTTTCGAGGCCCCCATTTTACTATCAACAATTACATTTTTGAGAGTGGAGATTTTAACCCTTTTACTCAAAATTAATTAAATAATTAATACATGCATTCAAACAATAATTTTATTCAATTTTTTATTTAAAAGATGATAAAAATTGTCTATAATATAAAAATAACATGTCACACTAGCTGCAATATAAATTCAACACTATATTAATCTGAATGAAAACAAAACCGACTAAAATATCGTTTGCCAGGAATTTTTGTTCACAAAATCAGAAATAGGATCGGTAAAAGAAAAAACCTCAGCGCTTATAATTTCACTGAAAATTATTGTTAGTGAATGGAGTTTGTCTTGTCCCTTAGTAGCTCGATACCACTTGTTAACCCTTTTAAGTTCACTAAATGATCTTTCATCAGCACAATTTGTAGTCATTATAGTAAAATAATTCAAAAGCTAACCTCAACATGCCACTCAAAGCTCAATGTTTGTGCTCGAATACACCATATTTCGGGCGTATGGCCATTTGAATCAGCCAATCAGAACGCTGTGACGGTTATTGTCATGTACTCGACAAGTCCAAAACGTAATACATCAGAAGGAAAATGCCGGTCTTAGAATAAACCGTGTTAACTCAAACACGATGTTCATAAAATTCATTTAATTTTAATTCTTTACGGGAAATAATTAGAAATTTGTATAAGAATACTTTCATAAATATTTTTGACGAATTTGAAATTTTTTGTAATAATTTTTGAGACCCCCATGGACTCTGAGGCTCCAAGCTGTAGATAATTTAGGTTAACGCTAAATCCGTCAATGGGTAATGGCACAAAGGCACGGGGGATAGACCTCGCAGTAAGGACACGAAATTCACAATACGGATTTTAAATGAATTCACCGATAGAGTATTAAGAACTGTAAAGAGAACATTACGGCATTTTTTCACGTGCCAACGGCGAAGCCGCATATTTGTTAATTAATAAATGAGCTGTTCACTAAGCAAGGTTCAATGCACAGAAACAAGAAGGGATTTCGGAACTTAAGAATATAGTAGAAGTAGAAGGATATAACGACCGAAAATTCGGCAGTTAAAATTACATATCGGCCAAGCACAACTGTGTGTATTTGTCTACGCATGTGTGTGGCGCTAAAGTTGACAATATTAACGTGAACATAGCAATGGCGCAAAACGCCGTCATCAAATATAACCGATGATAACCTGACAATTGGTGGAGGAGTAGGCAATAAGCCCAGAATATAGAAGGCCTAAACGTAATTTTAAAAACGGCAAAAGGAAAATGAAACAAGCAGCAATAATTGCATAGAATGTAAAAAGGGTTTAATAAAAAATGGAATTAGATTGGGTATAATAATAATTCATTTCAATTCTAACATTATTAAAAGAGTTGGTCAAGACTGTTTTCATAGTCGGCCTCTTTGTTATGTAGTACGAAAAATAATAATGTGGGGTGGCCGGCAGCTCAGTAGTAAGATTGCTGTGTTTCCATCCCCCAGATTACGCTCATAATCTACGACGATTTCGAAATTTGTGAAAATAGTGAATATTCGGTAGGCTTTATCTGGCACTTTTCAGTTTCCTTCGCCTGTCATTCCTCGTAAATAAGTAATTACCCCATCTCGTTACATTCGTTAATTCATTAAAAATCAAATGCTCAAGAGGTGAAATAGTTCGAATGTTGACATTTTGGCCAGTTACGTGTAGGTGAAAGGATAGTGGGGCAGTGCAGTGAAAGTGTGGTTTGGGAAGTCGGCTGTGGTGGTAGGATAGCAGGCAGATTGTGTAGGAAGTAGAAGTATGCGAAACGGATAATTACGAAAAGACGAAGAGGAGATGCGGATTAAGAAAGACAGGAGATGGTGGTGTAATCTGAAGAAGCTAGAATACAATGATATTATATAAAACATTAACGTCATTTTTAACGAGAATAAACTATGTTACTCTTGAAAGGAATAAAGTTGCGTTACAGGTCGGATGACAGAGTCGATGGGAGGCCCCTTGAAAACAATGATGCAACAGAGCCGCTAAGAACACCTCCCAGAGAAGACGGCGAGGCGGAGATGCTCTATGGCGAGACTGCAAGGGGCCGTGAGCAGGGAATAGCGAAGGCACGGACCGAGTAAACGCAAATCGACGTTGTGCCAACAGCGAGGCCCGGGCAGATCCAGGAATGTTGTGCAAGTGATGCGCCGAAGGGGAAGAGAGACGGCTGCGGAGGGTGAGGTGGCGGCGGCAGGGGGAGGTGGTAGCTAGCCGCGAGCGGGAAGCCGTCCGCAGGGGTGGCACGTCGGCAGGGTGAGATACTGACAGGTTAGCAGCGGCGACTAGCGTCAGACAGGCCGCAATGCGCAAGGCCAGAGCGCGGCGCGGTGGGCTGATTGATTGATGAGTGATTCCAGGCGGGTGAACTGCTTTAGTCCTTAATCCCGCAAGTTTAGTGCATGGTTTTTATTGCAGGAGGTGGCGGTGATCTTCCTCCGCTGGATGGCGAGATCCTGCCCCGATCTACGTCGGTTGATTGATTGTGATTCCGGGTGCATCAACTACTGAGGTCATTAGCCCGTAATAGTAGTGCATGTTTTCTCATCGGGAGGTGATGGTGATCTTCTCAAACTGGATACCAAAAAATTTGGCGGTCGACCTACCGTCGATTAGTGGGGTTTTCCTCAACCAGGTATTTCCCACCAGCGGGGCACCACCCCTGCTGGGACAAGTTCTAAGTTCCCGACCTGTCTCCCGGCATGTGTGATAGTGTAGTGCATGTTAGTGTAAGGGGTGAAAATAGGACAAGGAAGAGGAAGGAAAGATCGTGCGCGGTCCATGGCCATTTGTTATGGTTCTCCTCCGACATTAGCCTGGTGTTGATCCGAGAAATCATGGAAAACTACCGATCCGAGCAGCCAGCCGCTAGAATTCTCCTCCAAATAGCGGTTTAATTCGATCTAACTGCAGTGGCGTAGCATGGGTGTCAGCCCCCCGGGGTGGAGGACACCTTATACACTTGGGGTGGAGGACACTTTCACAATAAATTCAAGTGGGTTTGCATTAATTAATTTATTTTCGTTGACTGTTGGAGCAATAAAAGTCCGTTGTCGAAGTCGTTCCAACTTGAAGACCTACTGGTCAATTTCGGTAGAAGCATAGTCTTGATTACATTTAGTATCGTTCGAATCTACTAATATTACCGGCGTTAGATAAGCCAACATATCCGCCAAATTCTGTAGTTGATGAAAACACTCACAAATGTCTACAGATATTCTATCTAACGACGAAAAGAGTTTCCGTCTCAATTCATTTCCACAAGACAAGTTAGCATCTCTGGTTTCGTCATCAAAAATATGCCAATAAAAGTCACTATTATTTATACGATAGAAGTCATTCTCGCTAATATATTAGTCATAAACAATCCAAGCACAAAATAAAATACGCGGGATCCCTCCAAAGCAGTACAGACGGTGTTGCCAGTCGCTACAATGAGCAAGATGTCATTATTTTAAAAAATTTCATTCATTTAAAAAAATCATAGAATAGTAATAAAAGATTCCGTGCTCATTTTAATCGGCCCGAGTCGTGAAATGTTGATGAAATGGTGAATTGGTTCAAATGTTTATAAGATATTATTATTATTATGATTATTATCATTATTATTAATTGTGAAATTTTGCCACCCTCTGAAAGTGCCGCCATGGGCGGCCCGCAAAATTTTAGGGGTGGCTCCCAATACGCTACGCCACTGCCTAGCTATCCAGCCAGTGTCGAAAAGTCTCCCAGCGTCTGGTTGCGGCGGGGCGGGTGGGACGGAGAGAGGCGGGGTCTGGTGGACGGCGGCGGCGGCGGCGACGGCTCTGTTTTAGGGCAGCGCCACGGAACACGTGTGGCAGGGGTGTCGGGGGCGGGAGCAACCCGTTCTGGGGTCCCGGCCGAAGCCCATTCACGCGGCCGCGGTTCCGGCCGAGGGGCAGGCGAGGGGTGCTGGAAGGTGGCATCCTCACAGCCACGTCCCCCACCATCCGCAGAGACGTCCCTCGGATGGCGGCGCTGATGTTGATCATATATGCATCCCATTTAACGTCATGCGTTTATTCTTCCCACATCGTAAAAAGCAAAGACGATGAATCGCCCTTTTCTTCTATAGGAGTAGTAAAACTCTTGAGAGGCGGAGTCTAGCGAGGCGTAGGGCAATAGTCTCTTCCAACTCCCCGTCTCCTCCCCGTCCGAACGTCCATCAACGAGTTGGCGAGGATGTGGGCGTTCGAGGACTGCTACGCTACTTCGCTTGTTCTAGAACCGTACTATTTTCAGTCTCGTGACGTTGTTTTGCAGCATGACGCTGCCTGGCCATGTGCTGTAGGGTGGAAGCTTAAAAAAAGGGCGAATAATTGTCGGTTTCCATCAACACACATTTAAGGCGCGCGTGTTGCGAACAGCACACATGTCCTCCAGTCAATAACTCGATAACTGTCGACATCATTACATTATCTCTGGCAAATGGCCAATAGTTTTTCACGGTGTTTTAGATGAAGCGCCTCCTAATTACCTCTCGATTCAATTAAAAATAAACCACCCCACAATCAATACTATAACATTGAGTGACTCTGAAATTGTGTCGTGACGGTTCCTGGCAGCAAATATTTGAATATGTTAGGTGGCTGAGTTGGGTGTCCAGGTGGGACCAAATTGGAAATTTCCCAACAATGGATTCAATGTTGGGGGTTGGACAATGGAGATATTTTCAGAGACCTGGCATTAGGAAACAAAAACAACATACCGGCTGAAATTAGAGATTTTTGAAAAATAGTTTATGGACTACCGTCCATCTAAAAACTATACTTTGATAGCTACAAAATAAGATCTCTCCTTTCCTTTACAATAATATATGCACAGCAATAATTTCGAACGTTCTTAATAAAAAAAATGCTTTTCATTACTTTTGTATGATTTTCTGCGCCCTGCAATTTATAGTTTTTCTAATACTTCCATTAACGCTTGGTTAATGTTTTCGCATACTCGTGAGGGGTTTATTATGTTTCATTGGGCAACCTGACCCTTCCCACACGACCTGTTGGAGTGTGGTCTAGGACGAACAGACACAGTAATTACGTTACATTCCCTCCGCATTAATGCACTGCTTGCGAGACTGGCGTCATTAAGGACTGCTCTTCTAGGTAAGAGCCCGTTTTTTGTCTGAATGGACGAGATGACTGCCGCTGACAGACGAAGGAATTATTCAAGCTTACACTTCTGTCACATGCGTGATTCATTTGTGATACTAAAGATTATTTCTGGGACAAACTCACCGCAAACTTTAATCTTACAGATACAAGCAATTTGTATTGTTAAAAAATGCCTTGTTCTCAATGACATACCGAATCTGACAGGGCATATGCCGACAAAGAAAAAGTTTAGAAGCAAAGCTTGAATTTTATCACCCAAAGTGACAGTGTAAGAATGTAAATTGGTCGACCTCTTATTTCGTAGACATTTGCACACTAATTAACGTCAAGCGTTAAAGAAACTACTACATAACTTCTGAAACTATTCGGAACTTTTTTAAAAACAGATACAATATTATTTTTCAAATAATTCATGAACTTTTTGACGTTTCGGTACTAATTGGAGTAGTTTTCAAACAATCTCAGGTCCATTTCTTAGAACAACGTATTAAAAGACTGCAAGCAGGTCGCATTTTATATAAACATTGTTGGTATAACAAATACATGTGTATAGATACGAGCAGATGTAACATCACTAAGACAGCTGGTCAACCCTGAGAACTGTCAAGGCTTTTTAACACACCTGGACCTGAGATTTTTTTGAAAAATACCGCAATTAGGGACAAAACGTCAAAACGTTAATAAATTATTTGAAAAAATAATAGTGGTGTCCGTAAAAAAAATTAAAATACTTTTAGAAGTTTACGAGATAACACACGTTAACCCATTCCATAATACTACCACATAACCCAGCAGATTGTTTTCTCACACTGAGTTGATCATAGGATTGCAGGAGAAATAAAACTCTGTAAACATGTGTGTTAGAATATTCTGCAAATGCGTGCAAACCGATTATATTCATTAAATTTCATAAGAAATTCGTGATAATGTATTCTCATCTTTACACCCATGAAAACATCGGCAAACGAGGGGAAAATAATTTGTGATTTGAAAAGAATGAGGGTTAAGTCCTCCTGGGATTTTAGGCAATGTACTTCTTCACACAAACTTTTCAAACTAGATGTTGACAATAATAAAACGAGTAAAAAATAAGAAAATACGATACTTCAGAATTCAGAACACAAATTGGTTCAGAAAAATAGAGGTAAACGCTAAAATTTCCTAGCTTGCAGATCCTACACTATCGAAGTTCATAAATCGATTCGTTTCAAGCACGTACGTGATAACAACGTAGAATCGCGACAAAATGCATTCTGCATTCTTTTTAATAGGGGAAACAAGTTTTATACAAGATACAGACAGAGCACACTCTTACAGAAACAACACTATATATTCTCTGATTAAGATGTAAGAGATGGACACTCATCAAAGTAGCTGATAGGGATGCTCAAAATGTCCACATGGCCCCAATTAATGAGCCCAATTGATACATTTCATCAGTTTGTTACATTTTAGTAGTATCGCTAACTTCAGGATCGCATTTCTCTTTAATTTTGAATGGGACACTGCACCGATCATCCAGAACATCTGACAAAACCCGAGGGGATACGTTCCCCTTTAGCAATGTCCCTGACCTTCACCCTGAACGAAACTTGATGTCATAAGGACCGCCGAGGACTCCGTGGGTTGCAGCTGCTGACACCCACACACAGACGTCGCTCGCTGGATCGACAAGAGCAGTCACCACCGGGAGGCGGGATCATTAAACACTCGGTGGAACCGAAGCTTTGGAGACATCGAAACGGCGTTGCGTTGTCATGTCTTTATCCGCGCTGTCTCAGCTCTGCGGCGCAGCGCCCAAGAATAGTAGATATTTTGATATATTTGTAATCGGGATTTATAATTTAAGGCTTGAGCTACTGGGAGGCCCCTGATAATATTGAAATACTAAACATGAAAGCAATAAGAACTTAAGAAATACGATTTGAAGAGTGTGGTACTAAAATAAAAAGTAAAAGTAAGAGAAGACACAAATTCAATAAAAATACATAAAGGGAATCTATATTCAGGAAAGTGACATGGCTGTTTCAAACTAACTCTTTTTAAGCTCATACGATAATTTAGTTTATATAACAATAGTATTTACACTTTGTAAGTCTATCCGGGTTAATCTCGGATATAACTTAGCTGACTTTGATTAGACTCACTGAGATATAGAGTATTTTGTCGGGCATAATTTAGCCAACTTTTTTCAGCTGAATATATAAATATAAAGTAATATTTACATGAAGGATGCTTGTTCAATGGACAAATTACAATTATTTTCCGATCTCAATGCAGTTCTGAACACTTACGTAAACTTCAAACAAGAGAAAAGTTAGTGTCTGCATGAGATTTTGCAAAAAATGCCTCACCGCCTTTCCCTTTCTTGGTTAAGCAAAACCTGACTGTTTTCGCGAATATCTTGGAAAAATTGAAAAAAACAAAAAAACAAAAAAACTACTAAATGCATATTGACTCATTCCGATAGTGCAATTAGGTTCCCAGTAACTCAGTTCACAATGTCAAAATTGAAAAGTAGATCCCATGGAGAGGGGGAGGGAGAAGCGGACGAGGAAAGCAAGGAGAGTGGGGTGAGTGGAATAGAAAGACCACAACCTGGAGGGTTTGGCAGGGTGACAGGGTGGGACTGGGCGTCGTAGGATTGAAATACATGTAATAGTTCCATTTTACACTATACCAGGAATTCATTCCTTTTCCAGTCTAGTAAATTGTGATAAATAAGTGTCTGGGCAACTCTAGTTTGAAATCTTTTTCTCTACCTTTTGGTGCGATAAATATCTCTTCATTTTCAGTAAAACCTGTTCGGAACAAAGTATTAGATTCTAAGAACAATAGAGAGAAGACTAATATCATCTAAAACAGGTTGATGTTAAGGTAGTTTAGTCTTTTCATATGAGAAAATGAACGTTCTGTTGAGCAATAAGTAATCATGTGATAGAAAAATACTCATTGCAATTTCCACCTTTGGAAACGCGGATTGAAGTCTTGAAGGATTGAACTTACACGTAAATCGTAAGCGCCCATTCAAGAAAAAGTGGGACTTCGTCGATACACATATGACGCAGCTGTGTGTTCGTTTCATTTTAAACTTAAACAGAAACACAAGATAGCAATATTCACAATGCTGCAAACGTAAGCATCACCTATACATTTCGTTCACAGATTTATTTAAATATCTATTCAACAGGTGCATTCCATGGACATTCACCCTCTACTAACTGCCAATAAAAACAATAGTTGTACTCCCAACTGTTCATTTTCCCGCGACATCGACCCTTCTCTGAAATCCTGTGCAAAATTACTCAGAAGCAGCATTTAATTCATATGGCACTCAAAATAATGTATAGGAGAGACTGAACTAATGTTTCCACTTTATTGCAGGGTGCACACCACCTTCTTGTTACCGGAACCCATGTACGGCGTCGTTATGGCTGAATTTGAAAGCCTCACTGCAAGAGAAGACAACAAGGGTATTCCAATTTGATCCTCCGAGTAAGGCATGGATATGGTTGCGACGACTGTGACGCGTGAGAAAGCAGCACACCTCATTGTATCACATTGTACCATTCATTGATTCAAAACGTCTGAGGAAGCATGTAATAGAGGACTCTAGTACACGGATCACCTACGTCCCATTAGGATCAGGAACAAATAAGGATGGACCTCAGACGTGTCATGGAAAGTAGCTGACACCGATCGCTCTCGCCTTCCACAACAGGATACGAGTTCATGTCTCGAACAATTCGTGAACAATTTGTCCAGGGCAAAAGGGGCGAGCTGGGTGTTTGTGCAGAACATCTGCTATTCATTCTATCCCCTTCGTTTCAGTGAGCGTTCCTCTATCACTAATCTCCATTATCTTTTCCCATCATTTTCACAAACTGTTGATGAATGCGAACTATGAAATTATACATGGAAAAATCAAGTAAATTGATTGAGATAGCAAAATAACGATTTTCTTCAAAATATGATAAGTACTTCTGTAAATCAATGTCTTAATGACCAAGCAATATGACTGGAAACCTAAATCGAGAATGGAATACATAAGAAGCTCGTCTAACTGAACAAACGTAGCTAAAAGAGATTTAGAAATGAAAGCAATTAAATAATAGAGGCATCTCGCTATAAAATCGACATTTCCACATATACATTATGCACTAATGTTTGCCAGTCTTTCAATGGAGTCGAGAAACGAAATTGTTTAAGCGACTTGTTATGTGATGGAACATTCAGGATACTCACGCCGAAGGAAGCTAATGGGACTTCGGTGATGCCAAGCTATTTATCTTCTCAAACATTTAATTGACTAAGAATTGGAAATAATAACTCACACATATGCTGATGCCGAAGTCGATTAATCTGCTAGAAATAATTCAGTTCATGAGACATTCGATTATCACGACACTGCGTATACTTCCCTATTTGCAATGATTTAACAAAATGTGGAAACTTCCAGCGGATTCATATCAGTAATTTTGAACGCATATTTTATCGGAGTAACTTTTGGATATTAATGTATCATTCTCTAATTCTTCGTTTGTATCGCGGTTTCATATTTTCAGAAACAAATTCTATACAGATTCTTTGATTACAGTACTGAAATTCTGCTGCTTTGAGCTTCACATACTGTTATCAAGGATCTATTTTGGCATTATCCCCTTGAGAAATTTTTACAACAGATTCGACCACTGGTAATCAACGGGTGAATTAAAATAGTGTATTGGTGCGTTGAGTGTTGTAAGTGAAGAAGGCTAAAATCAAAAATGATGAGTTACAAAAAGGAAAGTGGGCAAATGGGTAAGACAGAAGATGGGTCGCAAGAAAAGAATTGATCAATAAATTGCAGGAACGTGAACTCACCGTACATAAGAGGAAGGTTGAAGGAAGGAACGTACCAGCTAAAAGTATTAGAAGTATTGAAAACGTTCTGGTGCAACTTTCATTAGCCTTCTCCATTTCTAAACCCTTTAACAATACAGCAGTTTCTACTGTCATTACATTTTTAATTCAGAACAATTGCTGCCTTACTTCCATAATACCTTCTTATTGCTGTAAATTTAATAACTTCATTTGGTCTCGCTTTTGCTCTTTAAATAGACAAGAAACAAAATGAGCAACCAATACCAAGTGTAATAACGTATATAAATAAATTATGGCAATTTGAAAAGTCAGAAGAATTGGATCGCAGTCCTACCCTCACTCCACAGTCGCAGAAGTTTTAATTACAAATCAGTAAAAACATAATTAAATTCATAAAAAAATTATACACTCGGAGTTTTCAACAGACTTATTATATTCTATTTCTATCGAAAACTCCTTCCCAGAAACTAACCAGGAATATGCCAGTTTCAAGACACGCTATCACTTCGTGCGCTGGGAGCTACGAGCAAAAAAGTAACTTGAGCTAAAAATACACACTCTCTAAGCTTTAAGTAACACAAAAAATGTTTCAGAAGAATTCCATACAACAAATGACAAGATTCCTTTACATTGTCAAACAATTCCAAGTAATTACTATATCTTCATAAGAAATTACATCTAATTTACGTACAATTGGTTTGTTTATCAATTTTGAAAGTCATAAGAAAATATATAATACATTAGTATATTTGCATGCCAGGAAATAATTTGCGTAATTTATCATTACCCTCTACTTAACACTCGTTAACAATAAAGAAGCCACGTTAATAACAATTTACAAGAGAATGAAAATATTATCTAATGATCAAAACATTTAAAAATATCAGTGGATGTAACCAAAGAAACCATTTTTTAATTATTGAATTTTACATAATATTTAGTTCCGCGAGTAAAATAATCTGACACATAACTTTAAGCCGCTCCTGAAATGTCTTCTATATTACCTATTTTCTGGAGTTATGAGGTTGTAATAGAGTTTGATAGGACATTGCATGGCCTTTTAACAAGTTTGAAAACATTCATCTCCAAAAAAATTAAAAAACAACCCCTTCGTGCAAGTGTCGAATTCAACAGGTTGTTTAACAAATAATCACACACGGTAAACTTCGAAATGAATGACAAACAACGCAATTGAATATATAAATATCATTTCTTAAGTGTCATTAAATATTATTAATAATTTTTCTCCAACAACCGCTCAAAGCAATAGATTATCGCAATGACCCCAAGTACAAAATGGCGAAAAATATTCCAGACAGAAAACA
Source organism: Teleogryllus oceanicus (assembly GCA_964035755.1). Lineage (NCBI taxonomy): Eukaryota > Metazoa > Arthropoda > Insecta > Orthoptera > Gryllidae > Teleogryllus > Teleogryllus oceanicus. Next base: position 241,852,148 of record CAXIVR010000001.1, read on the forward strand.
CAACGATTTTGGGCAGAAATCCTCCCCACGAGTACCGTGGGAAACAAGTGGGATCGGCACAAAGAAATTTGCACTTTCACTTACCTTCGCTGAGAATCACGTGCAGGAACCTCGGCTGGCGCAGCGCACTGGAGAGTCGTGGGGCTCCCACTGCAGGGCGGCGGGGCGGTGAGGTTAAGAGTGCGGCGATGCTCCTATCCGGCCACGAGGTAGCAGCTGGGCGTTCGCGAGCGGCGATGTTGCGCCTCCGGAGGTCTCGTCGCAACTGAGCGGGCGGCCGCGCGGCTTGTCCGAGTAACCCACTGCAGGAGATGTGATCGTATGAATGGGCATTCCTTTTCCGCCCCCCTGCCACTCCCTCCCCCTCCCCCAGCATGGCGTTCTCGGTCGGAGTGTAGCAGGAAAGAGAAGGCACTCCGCTGTACGCCGGCACGTTAGGGGAAGGGTCCCCCACTCCCGCGCCGCACGCACTGTGGAAGAAGTTCGGCTCGCCGGCGTTTTTCTTCGCTCAGGTGCCAGCCAAACGGAGAAAGACCATTTAAAATAATTGCTGTTCGCAATAGAACACGTAATCTGTCAAAATGATGGAAATATTGGAATGTATCTATTAAATTAACTTATAAAGTAATATTTTCACTGTAAAGCAAAAAAATTATTTTAAATTATACTTAAATTTACAAATTTCTTACACAGTATTCGAAATATTTCTTTTAAAGTTAATGATACGAAATCATATTCGTCTAGTCATGGTAGAATTTTTTCAACAGAGACATTGCTGAATAAAATGTCATTCCACATTATCCTCATCTACAACAGAAAGAAAGCTTGGACATTAATAAATTTTGCGATTTTTCAGCCAGCTTTCCATAAAGTGTCAAATCGGCTGTAGGCGACCTTGCTGTTCGCAGATTTTTAAAGAAATAACCATATACTGGTATTTGTAATACAAATTTCATTTTGTTCAAATATTACGAAATTGTTACACTGTTTTCGAAAATGAGCTAAATACTACAACAGAAATGCACTGAATAATACCCTCTAACGTTATTGAATTAAATTTAACGTACATTTTGTAAAATTACATGTTGTATTAACTAATATTTTCTGAAAACGTCTTACAATTAGTTCTTCTACCTGCACACGTGTTTCTTGGGCTACGGAATCCGCAAACCGTCTCTGTTACCTACATACTAGTTGGATTATCAACAAAAGATAATTATAAACGTTGTTTGCAACATCTGACAAGAAATATTCGCTCTGGGTATAATAGACATCGACAAACGAGCTACAGATTTTGCTAGTACTGCCGCCTTATAACTAAACATCCTGTATCTTACATCTAGTAAAATGAGTGCACAAGAAAAAATTCCTGGGTAACAAATCATTTAAATACAATGCTGATACAATTATAGCTGTTATCTCAATCATTGCGCCCCTGTTTATAATATTGTGTGTTGAATGTACTTACTCAAAAGTTGATTATATTTTTTCAAATGAAACGGCAATACGATTAAAATTAATTAACGAGATGACGCCGAACATTCAATTCTACCACGCGATTTAAAAGTCTTATATTCTTCGTAAAGAAAATAATATTAGAGAAAGAAGATAACCATATAAGTTGTGCATTTATACACAAGTTACATATTCATAAGCTGATGAGTGCTGAATCCAAAAATTGAGAATATCTGCTAATAAGAAAAGGTCAATTATTGTTCGATATTGTCATGACATTTGTTTTTAATAGTTATACCTCATACACATATTTTGTTGTTTCTTGACATTAAACAAATAAATAAATAAATAAATTTAGCTGTAAAGGATTCATGTTGACATTCGAAAATGCCAATTTATGGTGGAAGCGCGGTCCAAAGAGTATAATTGAGAAGATTATTACAGACATTCAGAAAAAAGAAAAATATCCCCGTTCCTCCAACATGCGTAACAGAAAAACAACTACATCGTCTAAAAACAGAACTGCATCGACCTTAGAGTATGCATGCTACAAAACGTTACTCGAAATCACCAAATCTTACAAAAAACTATTAATTTCCATGAGTTAATACTATATTGTTATTGAGTCCCTTCGTTATTAGGGTAAAATGTGTGCCCGTATATCATGCCGCTACTAAATACTTCCCTGCCCTACCTCTGCTTCTATGCATTGTTTGCCTGGCAACGCACACGAGAGCCATATTTTTATTGTTTACACTGCATTTGAGTCCTGAAGACAGTGATATTCGCATATTCGACAGTGGGAGCCGGTGTGAATCTACAGAGGACTTGTAGAATATAGTTTAGGGGAACGATGTACGGGCAATTTACTCTGTTTGCCAGGCTTTTCTCTGTAAATGAAGCTCACATTGTAACCTAAATACGTTATCAATTATTTACAAAGTCTTTCAAGTGAACGAAAGAAAATTTTGACAAATAATCAACCACATCAATCGTTTATAAAAAGAATTATTGAGAAGTGTTTAATATCTATTGCTGTGCAGAAGTAGTGGAACTGATTGAACGATTTCAATATTTCCTCGGATATGGTGCTGTTTGACAAACATATGCATTTATACACCCGCACAGATTTAAATGCTGTGAATTTTTAAAGGCCTAATCCATACTGATGAAGTGGGGAATGAATAAACAACGAGAGTTCTCAAACTCGCTGTAAATTTTAAAAATTTTGCTTCCGTCCTGCACCCAAAATCGTAAATACACGCGTCATCAGCAGCGGAGCCACGATACAATGGGCGAGAAACAGATGGTGTTTTCTGTGACCTCATTAAAAAAGTACTTATTGCTGAAACACGATTATATGAAGAATAATTTCAATTACGTATTCTGGCATAAAGCTATATTATGGGATTTGAATAACACGCTACTTCTTAGATTTTCGAGCGACACTGAGAATATCATGTTTCACATGCGATGATTTATTATGCTCTACGAGCGGAAGTGTGCCGGTGTTACGCGATAAAAGAGTACTTGAAAACTATTAATTTTATTCTGAAATCGTTCAAACAATTTAATGAGAATCATGGCTTTAACTTGTTTTCCTAGTTGACGATGATGTTGGAAGTTATTGGTATTGAAGTGGTTTTAGACATAACATGCTCAATTTTGGAGAACTAAAAAAACATTGCTTCCTGTCATTGCGTAAAAGCACATTCTAGCGAAAATTACGGAATGTGTTCTCATAAATAGTCTGTATAATCTAAGTCTGGGAACGCTAATTATGTTTTTTATCAGACAAGAATTATTTTTTAGTTGAATCTGCGTCATTGACATCAAAGTGCATTTGGGCAAGATTCAGTTTATAGGTTTTTTGAAGTAACATTTGCACAGTGTGCTTGTAAATTTGAGAAGCATCTAGCAACTGAAATTACCACGTACAAGGCTGTTTCTTCGAAACCTTTAATGTTGTCTATAAATTTCCAGTTTGCTTCACATTCACTAATTGTATTTTTATACTTTAATTTTGTTTTAAAGTGATGTAGGAGGAGGAACCCAAAGAACGTTCTAAAATTAGTGATTGGATCTACGATCATTAACCCTGAAGTTTCTTCGGGAAGAGATGTTTATGTCAAGATTGCTGAAACACACGTATGTTTAACAGATTTCCCCAAAAGTCATTAGCATTTTCTATTCCCTTTTCTACCTACTTACGTATATAAGAGAAATTACTGTAATGCGGTAACGGAAAGTGCTGATTCTTTGTCAAAAAGAACTCGTATCGTGAGGCCCTGATATCAAAAACAGTGGATAAATTTTGTTTCTATATATATTAAATATTATTCCCCTAGCGCGTTGTGTGATTTAGATTCCGCATTTTATGGGTCCTTGACACAGAAAAATTGGTTTACGCAAAACGTGTCGATCTGTCCGTGGTCAACAGTAGATTTTCTCCAAAAATTATATACTGTCGATTTGGAGGAGAGGACAGAGGCCCTGAGGCCCTGAGGACAAAACGAGTTTCTTAATTTTTCGGGTTATTTTACATGACGTCTCAACATTTTAAAAATTTTCTCAAAAATAGCTCCAAATTTTTGGATTACTTTTTTCCTCAGATGATCAAGAGATGTTTAAAAATGCGATTGCTCCTATATTCGTTGGATTCACTGAATTTTCGAAAATTCCAAAGTTCCAAAATTTTCATTTTCCTACAACTACAATATTGAAGATAGAGATTTTTTCTTCAATGAAATTCGTTCTTCAAAGACAGATATTTACATTATGCCACGTACAATGTTTCGCAATTATAAGTTTTTTTCAAGTAATTTTTCTTGAAATAAAGGCATCTCTTTAATTTTCAAAACCTTCTCAGAATTTTGTGTTAAATGTTATTCTTCTATGGAGTATACTTAGAAAAGTTGGGCAGGCAGCATTTTCTGTGAATTCTCTCTATAATTTCAATAATCTCATTAATTTCAATAATAATTTCATTAATTTCAATAATTCCAAAAAATTAACAATCCGAAACTACAAATTTATGATAGATATTTTTTACCTTAAAGAAATCTATTCTTAAAAAAATATCTTCAAATGAAGTCATGCACATTTTTGAAGATAGAGTTTTTCTCACGTAATTTTTACATGAAGTAAAGGCAATAAAAAAATATTTCCCCCAAAACGGCTCCATATTACTTCTTTATTTTTCCTGAAGAGAGCAAAGTATTGAATTGAATTGAATGTGCCTTATTTTACGTGGCGAGACTCAGGCCATTGAGTCCTGCTCTTCCGTCTGACCACGCAAATTTCGCTACGCTCCTTTCACCAACCATGGGAGAAAGAAGGTATTACTTGGGCGAAGAAACAGGCGATTTGAATTTAGCTCAGAGGCATCATTTAGGCTTGAGGATCTTTTACATGCAGTAAATGTACTAACATGGGAAGCCGGCTTTACTTCCCCTCCGAAGGAAGACGTACGAAGGATTTTTTTGCCCTAAAAAACCCACGGCTTCGAACCCGCAATCTTGGGGATAACAGTACGATACGCTAACCGGTACACCATTGCCGCCGCCTAAAAGTACGCTAATTCAGAGGAGCCATTTTCGTTGAACACTGAATTTTCGCAAAAGTTAAAACAATGCAGAATGTATGTGGTCTTGTTTCCTTACGGAACACCTCACGAAATCCGTATTCTTGTTCACGTCGCTAAATTAAGATTGCGGTCAACAGGTTTGGATCTCCAGGGCACTAAGAAGATTGCAGTGGAGTCTTAAGACGTCGTGGGGCTTGGACCTGTATATGAAGAGTCACGCCTCGCTGACCTTGCTTCAGGTCTGACTCAACGCTCCATGACCGACTCTCTGACTCAAGAAATTATTATTATTATCATGCGCATCGATCTGGCAGTCCGTTTGACCCCTCGTTTCTGAACAAACATCTCTATATTTGTTAGGCACTGACCTGTCAAATTGGTTGCGAAGGAAATTCGAATCTTCTTAATACTCATTATAAGATGGATTCGGATTTATTTACAATATTATGAAAAAGAAATGATCCGGAATAAACAATATCGAAACAATCGTATTCGTACGTAAAATTCATGCTTTAATTCAGAATAAGTTTCCTATCTCCACCTAGGGAGTACATGACCTTAACGTTGGTGGTGGAGTTTGAGTACCCCCGTGATCCTGAGAGCTATACCGGCGGTAGCGTAGCTACTGGCAGGGCCTCCCTTGCCGGGCAGGTCGAAGGAGAGGGGTGAGACGAAGAAGTACTCCAGAAGAGGACACCAGTGTCAGAAGAGGACCCAATGAAGAGGGCCTGAACTGTAGTTCTGTCGGAACAGATCTTTGACATGGCAAGGTTGCCTCGAAAGGGTGGGCGGAATTTTAGCCCAGTGAAGGCAATCCGCCTAGGAATGGTGGTCCAAAATACCACCCAGCTGGTTCGGAAGCTGTGAGGTGGCAGCCCCATCACTGAACTTAACCTGCGCAGCGCTCGTACCGCGGCCAGGGGATTCTTATTACTACTGGCTCTCTTCACAATGCACAACCGGATGGATTACGGAGACAACTTAAGCGATTCGGTATTACGGGACGATTAAAACTAGCCACATGGAATGTCAGAGGACTATGTAATAAAGAAGATGAACTAGATATCAAATTAAATGAAAAAGGGATTGATATAGCTGTTATAACTGAAACGAAAAAGAAACTGAAAGGCACGAAAGATCTTAGCCATTACACAATGATATACAGAGGAGTAACCCAAAACAGACGTGCAAGCTGTGGGGTAGCAATTATGGTTAAAAGGAGTTGGAAACATAGGATAGTGTAATATTCCTTTATAAATGAAAGAATCGTTACGTGCAAATTTAAAATAGAGGATATTTAATATTGATAGGTGTCTATGCTCCTGAAGAAGGAAGGAAAGAGGACACAAAGACATTTTATGACGAACTTCAAAAACAGTTAAGTAAAATCAACAAGAACAATCATGTTCTTGCGATCTTAACGCAAGAGTTCCAATCCCGGGAGTTGTGGGAGCATTTGGAGAACAACATTTGAATAGAAACGGAGAAGAACTTCGTCAATTTGCGACTTTTAATCAGCTGAAAATTACTAATACCTTTTTCAGAAAAAAGGATATTCATAAATTCACCTGCAGTGCCAGAGGCCACAGATCACTTATATATTATATAATTGCAAATGATAAAATCTGTAAACAAATAGAAAATGTCCAAGTACACCGAGGAAGTGACATACACTCAGATCACTACCTAGTGATTGCATCTATCACGATGATAGCAAAATGGAAGAAAATGAGGACAAGAAGAGAGACATGTCAAGAAATCTTCAAAGTTCACTTGTTAGAACACGAAACTATCAAGCGATTTTATCAAAATCGATTACAACAGTATCTATTAAGTGTACCTACTGTTAACGATGTGAATGAAGAATGGCAAAAATAAAGAATTGATAGAGAGGGCTGCAAGCGAAACAAGGAAAGAAAAAAAAAGAAAGGGACTGAGAATATGGAACGACTGTATAGCAAAGGCGGTAAACGATAAAGAAATAGCGTACAGAAATTTCCTACAAAACAAAACACCCGAAGCAAGGGAGGAATACATACAAAAAAGGAATAATGCTAAACATTTAATTAGATCTGCACATAAAGATTCATGGGATAGATTTGTAAGTAATATAGAAAACGATATACATGCAAGGCAAATGTTTGCTTATAAGGTATTTCGGCATCTAAATAAGTCAGAGAAAGATGTTGCCGATATACAAATCATTAATGAAGAACAATGGAAAGACACTATAGAAAACTTTGGTGTACAGAAACCATCGATTCTCAAGCGGAAGAGCTCTGTTACAACACTTCGGTGGACCTCATCTCCTTGGAAGAATTTAAGTTAGCATTAAAAACAATGAAAAACAGGAAGGCATGTGGCCCTGATGGTATTAACATGGAACTTTTAAAATACGCAGGACCTATATGTGATTTTAGGTTGCTTCATCTGTACAATGAATGTTGGAAAAGTTATAAAACATCTAATAGCTGGAAAACGACGGAGGTTATATCTCATGAATGTCGCTTATAAAATATTTGAAAATAATTAATGCTCGATTAAAAATCATTACAGAAGTTAAATTACAAGAAGAACAATCGGGATTTCGGAAAGGACGCTCATGCAGTGACAACATTTTTAGTATCAAAAGGATTTTAGAAAAACGACGAGAATTCAATATGGAGACCCATTTAGCCTTTATTGACTTCGAGAAAGCCTTCGACAGTGTGGATCGAGTCAAATTGAGTGGCTATCCTGAACACCTAATAAATACCATAAAAAGTTTATATACGGGCACAAAAATTACAATAAACACTGGTACGAAGAAAACTGAAGAAATTTTGACAAATGGAGGACTCAAACAAGGATGTAGTTTATCTCCAACGCTATTTAATATATATGTAGATGATCTTATTGAAAAATGGAAATGTATAGTGGGCCCTGGAATCCAGTTAATGAAGAACAAACATCTAAATGTTATTCTTTATGCAGATGACATAACAATACTGCAAAAAAGTGAAGACGAATTACAAAAAGCCGTATACAAACTACATCTACTGGGAAGGCTCGAATATAATCTCCGGATATCAAAAAAGAAAACAAAGGTTAAGGCCCATTATGGTAAACACCCCGTTCGCTCAAAAATAGTAATTGACGATACGGTAATCGAACAGATTTCTAATTTCAATTATCTTGGTTGCGAGATCAGTCATGACAGAGATAAAGACATAGAGAATAAGACCAATAAATTTCGATCACTATGTGGCATAATAAACCGAACACTTCAGAATAAAACAAGGAAAGACACACAAATAAAATTTTATAAAACAATGGCTTTTCCAGTTCTTATGTATGGATGTGAATCGTGGATAGCAAAAGAGAGAGATAAAAGTAAAATCCAAGCAGCGGAAATGAGATTTCTCAGGAAAGTTAAAGGCCGCAGAAAACAAGATCACATAAGAAACGAAGATATTCGTAAAGAACTGGATACATATAACATAAATGAAAAGATAGAGGAATACAGAGAATCATGGAGACATCACATTGGAAGAATGGGTGACGAAAGAATTCCACGCTTAGTGATGCAATACCGACCGAAGGGTAGGAGAGATGTCGGGAGGCCCAGGAAGAGATGGAGCTGAAGTGCAAGTGAAGACGGAACAGGCATTAATCCCTAATCCCTGAAAGGAATCAGAAGAAGAACAAGAAGAAGAAGTTTCCCTATTGAGTTCTAGTTTTTTCCCTACTAGTTCTATATTTGATAAATAAAATTGTTTATTAATTGTTCTGTATTTAGATTTACCTTTTACTTTCTCGCTTTACTACATACTTGTGTGCGTAGGCACGTAGGTTTATGGAATTTGTTATTGTTATAAGTAATTTTTAGTTGTCATGCGCAAAGGTGCTTGAAAATATCGTTGTTTAGCTGAATTAAAATTTATGCTGTTCACTTGCATTTGATGAGAAGCTTTTTATTGATTGGAAATAGAATTAACGACGAGCGATTGATTTTAAAATAGAGGTGCTACACAAAAACAAAATTTCTGCTTTGTTTCTATTTGCTCCGCTGTATTATACTACTACACAAAACTGCAAAAGTATTTTCAAGCAGCAACAGTTTTTTTCCGTTTCTTGAACCGAACTCAGATCCTTAAAGTTAACTTGCCGAGACATATACGACCCCGCCACAGAAGCGCCGTATTGATCGAACTCGTGTAGAAGCATAAAACGTAAATGCTCGCTTCATGTAAAAATACACTCAAAAATCAAAATATCCGTTCGAAACTCCCAAAGCCTCCAGTCGTTCAGGTCAATTAGGGAATATCAATTTTGGAAAAAATAGGTTGAACGATTTATGCGCTAGCGTTGACCATAGACGGACAGACAGTCGTTTTGCTGACAATCTAATTTTCGGTATCTAGGACCCACAAAACACGGATTCTGGTTACACCACGTGTCACAGGAATTTTTTCTCTATACTTATCAACAAGATTTATCATCTTTCTCGTTTTCAGGGCCCGGCAATAAGAGTTTTTCTGAGGAAAATTCGCCGTTTTCCAACGCACGGTTACATAACATTTTCTTAGGCAGGCATTTTCTTCGTAAACGCGAGAAAGTAATAATATTCGGAACCGTTAGAGTTCCGGTTAAAAAAGACGTTCTTATCAGGTTAAAAGGAAAACTACGTTGGTCTCATGGGTAGTGTTTACAATGTACGCGGGCAGATCGGAAAGTAACGCACAATAATTTTTTTTGAGCAAAAATTTAATTGACCCCAAGACACAAAAAACACCAAAGACCTTATATTTTTCTACATAGTCGCCAAGTCTGTCAACATATTTCTGCCAGCGTGCTTACCAGTTTCAAAATGCCCTGTTCGTAGAATTCCATTTGGTTGGAGTATAGCCCTCTTGGAACACGCCACCAGGAGATATTGCTACGGTCCAATAAGTCGCCATACACGCCACGCTTGCCCCTGTAAATTTAACTAGGAATTCTGTGGATTTCACGCTTTCGCCAAAACATTTCGCACTACACTTCTCTGCTCTTCACAAGTTGACGACGGTAACATGAGCGTCATTTTTGTTTCTTAGTTCAGGCCATACTTGCTAAAGCTGCACATTAAAACAAAATGCCATCTATTGCGCGAACTTCAAACTCGTCGTGCAATTTCACCATTTCAGTTGCAAAATCAACAGGGAAAAAATATTGTGCGTTACTTTCCGATCTGCCTTCGTAATTAAATTTCATGTTGACAGATTCAGTACTTTTTAGTTCAATCGGTTCATACTGATGGACAGACAGGACAAAAATTACTTGACGTGAGATACGTTTTAGTAATCGTATAAGTTCTTTTGTAGCGTAGTCTTATAGGTGACGGCAGGGTTTTCCTTAACCAGGTGTCTGTCATCAGCGGGGCACCACCCCAGCCGGGACAAACTCTTAGCCCCCGACCGGTCTCTCGGCATGTGTGGTAGAGAAGTGCATGTTATTGTGTTTGTGTTTGTGTGTGTGTGCAGGTAAGGGATGAGGGGAGGAAAGGAGGAATGATCGCGCGCAGTCCGTGGCCTGTTTGTTAGGGTATTGCCCCGGCATTCGCTCGTGTTGGTCGGAGAAACAATGGAAAACTACCGATCAGAGAAGCTGACCGCTAGGATTCTCCTCCAGACAGCGACTGAATTCGTCCTAGCTGAAAAGCTAATGTCAAAATACCCGCCGCCGTCGGGACTCGAATCTAGGACCTCCCGGTCAGGATCACTACAGTGACAGTTGGTGCACTAAGCCACCTGTCGATTTTTGTAGGTGCACGAAGCCACCCCTAAACCACTTCCTGTCGGTTTTTCTGTATCAAGGACCTACAAACATTGATTTTGGCTACACCTCGTGTTAGAGAATATTTTCTATATTTATCAAAGATATTTGTCCAGTTTTTCGTTACCAAATCCCGCCAATGCCCGCCGTTACCAAATCCCGCGTTTTTCTCCCGAAAATTCGCGAATTTTCCGGCGAACTTCCGAATCTCCCGAATTTTCCGGCGAACGACTACATAACTTTCTCTTCTAATGTAATACCTGTGTAAGGGCGACGATGTAAAAATTATACATAAATAAATTGGCAAATCTGTGTACATAATATGATGCTGAACCCTCACGAATTTCAAACGGATTTATTAATATACGGTATATGGGTACTTTACATTACGTCTCTACATTTTCGAAATTTCCTCAATACGGTTCCAATTTTTCTTTGAGCAAAGTACTCAATAAAACTGTCAAAAGTTCGATATTCGGTAACTCTCGGTAAGTATTTCGAGAATTGCAAAATTTTTGCTTCCTGCAACTATATTGTGGATAATACGGTAGCTCTTGGAGCCAAGGCGTCTTGAATCGGATCCTAATCTGTTTTTTTTCTGGTTTGAAACACTTTCGCGGACTAACATTTGCATGTAATATGAAAAACGATGTGCTATTGTGACCCCCCAGTTTGCAAACATTTTATTTTTTATTACATGGAATCCGAGCATTCGAGAAGAAAATGTATTGTGATAGAGGCATGTCAACCTCCGCATATTAACGCATGGATGATTGATAAGTTGCTTACTCTATACAGAGCATGCGAACTTTCATCGTTTAATTGACATTACCACAAAGGAAATCGAGCCTCAAAGTGATACGAGAGATTCAAAGTGATGGTAATTCTTGTTCCATAAATGGTTAAAATCGGTTGAGTCTTCCAGAAGTTCACCGACAAAAATTGTCATAATACATACACAATGCGATGAAACGCATTTGAACCGTACTCACACGCAACGGGCCATATTGACGACGCCCGTTGAGAGGGCGCCAAGATTTTTTTACGTGTGAGGGTTCGCCTTGAGTTCTTTGGGGAGCCTGGGAAAGGTTTCGGCGGGCCACCTCTCTAGACTGCGTCGCAGCGATGAAAAATTCCGTTTCACTTGAAACAGGGTGGAGACGTGATTTATTATTATTATTATTATTATTATTATTATTATTATTATTATTATTATTATTATTATTATTATTGTTGTTGTTGTTGTTGTTGTTGTTGTTGTTGTTTCTGGTGCAGTGGATTAACCACTTTACAGAACAGTTACAGACAAATTTTACACATTGTACATATGCTATGTTTAAATTATTACATAAATGGAAGGTGTTCCTTTTTGGGATCCTCTTCAACCATCCAGCACTGCAGAATTGATTTCCCTTTATAGTTATTTCAGAGCCGTTTTAATATATAAATTAGAGTAGGAATGGAAGAGAGACACCCTCGTTGAGGAAAACCTCACAAGCCGACGTCGGTCGGCGCCGGATCTCTCCAATCAGCGGGGGAAGATCACCTCCACCTTCCGCGATAAGAAATGCACTACGCTTACGCGACTAACAACCTTAGCAGTTGACGCGCTCGGAATCACTAATCAATCACTTGAATCAAGGTGGAACTGCCTAATTCCCTTACCCTTTTAGGTTCTGAAAGGTGCGAGACGCACGTTTTCGGAGGCTGGGTCATAGATTTTTCTATATGATTACGCGTCTTCACCCACTCTTTTAATCGTCTCACTTCAGATATCCCTCATTCCAACAATACCTACACAGCATTATACGCCGACGATTCCGTCTTATTTACGGTCAATCCCAAACTTTCAAACATCATTCAATCACTCAAGATGCTCTAGACAACTTCTGCAAATGGTCGGAGAACTGGAAACTAAATGTGTATCATTCGAAATGTGAAGCTAAAATGCTTGCCCTAAAACGTATCCCTGACATGCCCCCATTAAAAATATCTAATAGTTCCATCTCCTCAACACCCAAACATAAGACTATTAAATATGTCGAAAATGTATTAGACACTCATACTGACTGACATTGAAACTTTGTATTCCCTCGCGCTTAAATCTAGCATATTGCACTCTCCGTAATTTATAATATTATAATTTATGATAAATAGGATGTGTTCTCTTCACACAAAAACATTTCTATACGTTCACAGAGCCCTACTCCTTCCCTCCCTAGTCTACGCTTGCCCTGTCTGGGGAGGCGCTGCTTGTTCATCAAACATCTACATCTGCATCAAACATCTACAAACTTTCCAAAATAGTGTCGAGAATTGCTGTAAATGCTCCGTGGGGTGATTCAGACAATCAAATTCATAAAGACCTTAATTTCCCAACAATCTCCCAACATATTTCCAGCATCTCGGGTAGGTTCTTCTCAAATATACGTATTTTCCCAGCTCAGAAGATTGATCATCTAGGCAAAACTTCTGATCCTCTATAAACAGAATCCGCAGTCATCCCAAGAACAAATTTCGCTCGTTTTAAACCAATTCCATAACTCTCCAGCCTGGCACCGCCCCAGCCTGGACAAGCTCTATGCACCCGTTCGGTCTCCCAACAAGTGTGATAATAAGGATGGTGCATGTGAGTGTAAGACCACACAGATTCGAATGAAGAGCTGATCTCCTAACACATAAGTCTCTCAGGGAACGAGCCATATCCCAGAATCCGCTCGATTTCTACGCCGACAAATGAGAGCACCATCAGAACGGGGTAAAAATGGAATATAGGACGGGATAGTTGGATAGATGGGAGAAGAGAGGGAAGAAGCTTCGTAATAAGGAGCAAGAGAAAAAGATTAAATATGACAAGGTGTTTCCAAGCGAGCAACATGCAACTTTTATGTAAAAGCAACGTATTGAATGGTCGTGTATATATATGTAGTAACCCGTGTTACCACATATATACAGCTATATATTTCTACTTAGTGTAAATGTGGGCCATTTACAGTAAGTAAAAATATATTATATAGCAGTAAAAATTGTATTAATATTATTTATGTTATATATTAAAATTTATGATAATTTAAGTCACAATTAGTGGGGGATGCTGACCGCACCTAACATTAAAATTGGGGATATTTTTTTTGTAGACGAAGGACGCACAGACGAGACAATTTCTGACATCAATCCCTGCACCCGCCGTCATAGACCATTGGCAGGAGACTTCTGTGCCAAATTAATTGCATTGTAGATTATACTATAGATAAGTTTTCGTAATATTTTTTCGTAATCTATATGATTCGACAAATATAGCATCGGTGAAAAAATCCATTTACTGTAACAATTACATCATAATTTCTTTAATTTATTTACATTTATTAAATTTAATTTGTTAATATTTTAGTTTGTGACTGAATAAAAGAATTTATTTCAGCAAATGTCAATTTTTAAAAAATAAAAATCAACGTTACGCAACACACTTTTCCCCCTACATAACGCACCGTAACGCTGCCTCAACCCCCTCCCCCTCATCAGCGTTACGTAACTTATGGACGACCTCTGTCTCGAATAGTGGACGGAAAGTGGTTTAACTGTGAGTGACGGACGGACGCAGCTTACTCAAATACAATGCAAGAAAAGGTGTGCATCGACATTCACGTGAGTATCGTTGGAGATGTCATCCGGAAGGGGTGCGTTAGACAGCGGAATCTGAAAACAATTTCTGAAAAAAAAAAAAAAAAATCTAAAAAAACGTCTTCGCAGCGCAAGCGCAAATCGTACCGTACAGCCTGCGCTATCGGGGCGACACGGTAGGAGCGAGCAGGCCGGTCGGTTGCAGTTCCATCTTAGCTGCGACCGGGCCACCATACAGCGAGGTCGACGATCTTGCCCAACTGCTTCGCGTCATGGAAGGGGAAGTGCCTGCCAAAAACTTTCTGTGACCAGAAGTGGGTGGTAACGTTGAACGAACTAATTACAATTAATGACTGTGGTAGTCGTGACCGCCAGTAAAAGATCTAATTTTCCCTACACTAAGACATATACTACTTAAATTGTGAAAAAAAGAGCTCCAATGTAATAAAATCTATTTCCAAGGATAAAAAGGCAATACATTTTGGCTCTTATCCATGTCGTCCTTTGGAATAATTCTTCCTGCCGCGACAACATGGACACGATAATTTGAATAATTGTATTTCCCACTGAATTCTAGAAGACGTGCACAGAAAATGAAGTTACATTTATGTCCAGAAGCAAAACAAGGGGCCATCTCTGCATTTCTCAATAGATCAGGGAAACTGGACGAAAAACCTGATCGAGATGAGGGTCATTGAACTGGAGGCTGCAATACAATACTTGTTACACGTTGTTTATACACATTTATACAGTTCAAATGGTAAATAATGCATTATGTATCATTGTTAAAATTGATGACACTTTTTTTGTGATGCTCAGCATAGTCTCTAATTGTATAGAAACAGTTATGCAGCAGAAACAATTTCACTTGGGATTTAAACTTTTCTATCGAATTTAATCGTTCAATGTCATCTGGCAAAGTGTTCTAAAATAATGTACATGTATTGTATGTGCATTTTTTGTAAGGAGCTGTTGATACTGTTACCTGATGAATATGATTTCTACATCGAGTGTTATAGTGATAGACATCGGCATTTTCTGAAAATATATTCCCGCCCTTAGGATAGGACAAGGAAGAGGAAGGAAAGATCGCGCGCGGTCCGTGACCCGTTTGGTAAGGTACTGCTCCGGCATTCGCCTGGTGTTGATCGGAGAAACCACAGAAAACTACCGATCAGAGCAGCCGGCCGCTAGAATTCTTCTACAGACAGCGACTGAACTCGACCTAGCTGAAAAGCTAGTGTCGAAAATCCTGCCGCCGTCAGGACTCGAACCTAGGACCTCCCGGTCAAAAGCGCTGCAGTGACATCAGTTGCACTGAGCTACCGCTGCCGGTGCGTATTCACTCGAAAATCATGTGTTCCAATCCGAACGGCATTTTTTTTCCTGCTTGGAAACGGTTTTACAGGTTAATGCAATATTTTAATATTGCATAGCCAATAGAAATAATACGAGAACATATGTGTTAATGTATCACCGTTAGTTTTATGATATGCTCTTTTCGTAATGCAAAATAATATATGCAGAGTTATATAAAGTTTCTATTTTTTCGTAATATTGTACTCTTAATCGTAACTTAACGCAACGAAACCGAATAATCCGCCACTCCTAAAGGCAGGAATGAATAGTCATTATTCAACGTTCATTTAGAATAATCGAAGTTCGTGAATTTTTGCTAAATATAGCGTATGAGTAAATCAAGAAATGTAATTTCTTGCTCACATGATTTTTCTTGTAAGACGATGGTATTACGAAAAGGACTGAACGGCATATGGCTGATAACATAGAGCAGTCAGTTGGTAATGAACGACGATTATCGCCCAGGTTTACAAATTTCAACGGCGTCTGTTATTTGCTATTGGCGTAATGACGTTAATAAGCAGTGGCGGAATTCCGGATCTTTTATTGGGGGGGGGGCAAATTTCCCCCCGAATGAGATAGTAAAAAGTTCTCCTAAACCAAATGACAAATGAGTAGCTAAACTATAACTCTAACATTGAAATTTTTAAAAGAAATTCTTGGCCACCGTGCCACCACCCACACTATCTACAGCGCGAAATATGGTCAATTTAAATTTTTTCGTCAACTTTACACTATTGTATCTGATTGAAAAAATATTAAAAATAAAATAATTTATACTATCAGAAAAAAATACTTTCTCGCTACCACTTACGCAGTAGAGAGAAAGTTATGTAATGCTAGACGAAAAACGGCGAATTTTCGGCAGATTAACTTTTATTGCCGGGTTCAGATTACGAAAAAGTGAATAAATTCAGTTGCTAAATTTAGAAAAAATTGTCTAACACGTGGCGTAGCCAAAATCCATGTTTTGAGGGTCCTTGATACCGAAACATCGATTGACGGTAAAACGTCCGTCCGTCCAGTATATGTGAACAACATTAGCACCTAAACCATGCGTAGGATTTTCTCCAAATTGAACAAACCCCTGTCGATGTGGCCTAAGTCGAAGCTCTGCGGTTTTGAAAAACATGGGGTGGTACATTGGCACAAAACCTCTGCATCATTTTTAAGATTTTCTCAAAAATAGCTCCAATTTTTTCTTTAAAGTTCTTGTAAGAATAGACTCAAATACACTTATAAATGAGGCATAGGTCAAATTTTCATTATTAAATCTGAATTTCCGATAATTGCGATGTTTGAATTTTTCGGGGACTTCCTACAACTACAAAATTGAAGATATAGATTTTTCCTTAAAATGAATTTTGTCCTACATTTGTTCATCATTAAGGTCATGTACATTTTTTGAAACTTTTAGAAATTTTCGCGCAATATTGGGTGCAATATTAGCGTGCAATTTTCAAAAATAACAAAACAATATTTTCCCCAAGCGGCTCCAAATTTTGTCTGAAAACTTTTGGTAGGGATGGTGCTATATGCAGTATATGATATGACATAAACGCCACATTCCTCTATTCTTTGTTTTTTCAAAATTACAAAAATGTAATTTCTTAACTTGTCTCTCACGTCGATAATATTTTCATTAGCCGCAATTTGTTCACATTATTATATTTCGAGTAAATGTGTTTTAAATGATGTCACATAAACGTTCTTGAAACCTCATAAGTTTTCTGTGAAAAAGAGTACAAACTTGCGCATTTTCAGAAACGTTTAAACGCTATTTTCACAAAAACGGCTTCAGATTTTTTCTTCAAACTCCTCGTACGGATAGTGCTTATTGCAATGTTTAAGATGACATAAAATTTTCCTGAATTCATAGCTTTTCTATAAAAACTTCACAAATGTAGTTTTTTAAATATCACTCACGTCTTTGACATGCTTATATTCAGCGATTTGTGTACGTTATTGCATTTGTGAGGGAAAGAGTTTCAAATAACTTCCAATGAAGGTTTTCGAAAATTCAAAAGATTTCTGTGAAAAAGAGTTTTAAATTTCATATTTACAGTAACACTTGAAAGCTTTTTTCTTAAAAACGGTACCAAATTTTTTGACAAAAAGTTCCTTATAGGACGAATTTTACTATTCTTTAATGTTCGTAAAGTAATGCTTCGGTTTTACCATTAAGAATTTGAAAATTGAATTTTTTAAGGGTACTTTCGGCGGCGATAGATTGCAGCTGGCAAGAGAATGGGGCAAGATTGTAGAATTGGCCCAGAACAAAGGAATTAGAAAAGTAATAAGTACGAGAAAGTCTGTGCCATTCTGTAGAAAAACTAGTTTTGATTGCTGAGCCGTAGCTAAAAAAATATAAAAACATTTTTACCATTTCCCTGTCATGAAATCAAATTGACTTTAATTCGCCTTTGAAAATGGCTTTAACAGTTCTGTGCATTTATTTGACTGTTTATTATATATTTGTAATAAAAATTGTTCTGTTGTCCAAAAAATGAATCTCTTTTGTTAAAGCAATAGAACCGATATTATGATTAAAACAACAGTTTTGCGTTTATAATAACAGAAGAGTGAAATTATTATAATAACATTGAATATAACAAAATATTCAGTTGGGATAACAAGTTCGCTTCTTTTTAAGTGTACACTTGGCATCAACAAATATCATGTGTTAGTTACATTATATCATATATTATAATGCGAAAACGTACAATATATAATCTACTAAACCGTTTTATTCAACTTCATTCGTATATTTTTATTTTCTCACTTTTTCAAAGTTGTAAACTCGCAGTTTTTGGTCTTTAACACACTATTTTCATGCTAGAACTGCCGGATTAGGCGAAGTTAAAAGTTAGAAGAAGAAAAGTTAGCGAGTCGGCGCCTATTTTGAATCCGTACGTTTTGCAACGTTGACAAATTTTTTTTCAATTTAAAAAAACGGCCTAAAATTTTCAGTTTGCCGACTATGTTTCCATAGATTACAAGGAATGCTGAGAAAAAACATGATTTTTTTTATCGAACCCACGAAACATTTTTTATCGAACCCAGAAGCATCAATTTTTCGGCATTTGAAATATTTAAGAACGCAAGAAAATTTGTCATGGACAGCATTTATTTAATCATAATATAATTAGGTTAATTCGAAAGGTATGACTAGTAAGTAAATAACGTTTAAAAGCAATACAATTGAAAGATGATTTATTAATTCGGGATTTTCACAGTGACGCTTAGCATTATCCCGTCTTATAATATGGAGCTAAATTTCATCAATTTATTAATGTATCTTAGCTTAATAAAATCATTGTTCGCTTAATTATTATTAAACTTCTTCTCAAAATACAGAAAAAAGGGAATAGTTTATGATATAAATTTGTAGATCTGCGAAATGAAATGTTAAAAATAATTGTCCCAACATTGAAGGAGGGCAGTTCCCCCCCCCCCGCCACCCATGAATCCTGCCTCTGTTAATAACTAAAACATGTCATTGTGTAGGTGGCAAAAAGTTGTGACTTATTGCAAAGTACTTGTTTCTGCAACCAACTGCTGCCTATTTTTACTTTCTCGCAACGGAGTAGAGAGAAAGTTATATAATGCTGAGCGAAAACACGGCGAATTTTCGGCATAAAACCTCTTATTACAGGGCCCTGGTAACGAAATAGTGAATAAATCCAGTTGCTAAATATAGAAAAAAATCCTGTAATACCTGGTGTAGCCAGAATCCATATTTGTTGATACCGAAAAATTGAATGTCGGCAAAATATCCGTCTGTCTGTCCGTCTGTGCGACTGTCCGTCTGTGCGTCTGTTCATCTGTGCGTCTGACCGTCTGTCCCTCCGTATTTCAAGGCGAAAAGGTAGCTAAACGTACCAGCTCTTGTGATGAGATTATGACTAGAGTTCGGATTTTTAGGCAGTAAAATCAGGGGTTAATAAAAACATATAATTTAGGCGCATAAATAAGCTCTTAAAAGACGAAAACAGGCGTTATAAATTCATTGTTCCAGATGTCCATTGATATATTGAGTAGAGATTGATGCATATAGTAATTTAACTTTCTATTAATTAGTCAAGATATCGGGTTAAAATTTATTATGTGCATTAATTAACCGGTTTATTAAACTCAAATTTTGTTCGTGAAATAGTCGCATAAAATTTCATTCGTGCTTTCAAAATTCGCAAATAAACCTCCTTTTCGTTTCGCGACTCGGAGATATAACGACAATAGCCAAAGCACTCATAAAACTTATGATAGTTGGTAGTGAACTAAAATGTGTCGCCCTCTGTGGTTTCAACCGCTAGAATTTGTATTTCTATTGTCTGCGCTAAATGAAACTACATTTCTCATTTCAGAGCCCAAAACGTTGGAATGTTTCAAGAATATTATTACACTATCTGAAGTTTCAGCTGAACGTTCAAAAAATCTAGAAGTTTATTTTGGCATATATTCTCCAACATGAAATACTAGATACATATGTGCCTTTGCATTTATATTGCCTTTGTTTGAAGTATCAGTCATGACACAAAAGAACAATGGGTCGTTACGATTTGGTTTCAAAGTATCCAAAATATTCTTTTCCGCAAAGGCTGCTAATATATCTATGACAATCGCTTCAGATTTGGTCCTTCTGCAACTAATATTTTTAGCTATTTGTTAGTCTGGTATTATTTGTTGTAATAATTTGTTAACACAGTCCTGGGAATTGTAAGATAAATTGTTCTTAATACAATGTAATTTTGAGATTAGTTCTGCAAACCTAATTTTGTCAGTCTCTAGTATTAGGTTTTCTAAAGACACTTGTCATTACCTGAGTTTTTATTCCAGATGCCAACCTCTTTATATATATTTTTTTAATTTATTTATTATTTAGTTGAAATTTCAATGTTCAGTTTACAAGTGAAACTTTGCAATTGTATGGAGACTTAATCTAATCAACTTAATCTAGTTTAAAATTGTACTTAACAAACAATAGGGAGAGGAAACAAATAGCACCTCAACAGAATTAGTCAATATTTGAAAATATCTTCAGGAAGGAATGGAGCGGGAATCTGTTCTTTATTCTGGTTTTGTATCTGGGATCTTTGCCGAGTCTGTAGTGAGTTGATGTCTTTACGAAGGGTCAGTTCTAGCGCAACAGTGACTCAACCAGTGTTATCGCATACCGCGACGGAATCCGGCTAAGTGGTAGAATAACACAGTGCTCAGCAAGTGGTTTTGGCCACTCGCTGCATCGCGGCATACTGTCTCAATTTACTTTCTCCTTGCCATGCCAGCTAGCATGCCAGCCCTCAAACCTGGAGGCAACAGTCACCCGCAAAAGTAAGTGAGTGATAGTGATACGCAGCCAGAACATAAAAAGCTCTTAGGTGCTTCTAGCAATGCAAGTGTCTCGTCACCAGAACATATAGAATATGGAGTGCCAGTGGGGAATGGATTTGAACCTCTAGAAAAGGAAAATACCAACGTACCAGACAACAGATTCAAGTACTTAAACATTGACGACCGAGAGTCAACTGACCCCCCTAATAGAATTCCGCCCATATTTGTTGCCGATATTTCCAACTTAAACATATTCGTAAAGGAATTAAAAAGTAAGGTCTCTACTAATTTCGTAGCAGATTTAAAAAATCAAAAAGTTAAAATAAACGCCCAAACAGCCACGGACTTTCGTAAAATAGTGAAATACCTTCTCCAAACTCAGAGAAACTTTCACACATACAAAAACCCGTTAAATAAGAACATCTCAGTTGTTTTTAAAAATGTCGATCTATCGATATCAGAAATTGATGTTTTCGAGGAAATTAAGCAGAAATTCCCTTCCCTAATTGAAATAACCAGACTCACCAAGAACAACGCCCCAATCCCCGTTGTAGCAGCAGTATTCAATGATAAAGACCCCTTAGAAAATATTCTAGCCATTAAGCATATTTGTAATTTGAGAGTGTCAACAGAGCGAAGGAAGAAAACGCAGGAACCAGTGCAATGCCAAAGATGTTTGGATTTTGGTCACACAAAGAACAATTGTAACCATCAAATAAGTTGTGCTTTCTGTTCCCAAAGTCACTATTCAGTTCTTTGTCCAAATAAAAGTCAAAATCCCATTTTTAGAAACTGCAGTGGTCCGCACAAAGCCGATGACAGAACCTCCTGCAAATACTTCAACTCCCATAATGCCCGTAGTACTGACCCCATGACAAATTCATCATCAAATAACTAATCATCCTCGCACACTGCAGGCAACATCCACTCCACTACCGAGTTCCCCTTCCTACCAGTATTACAACTACGTAACTTCACACACTCCAACTCTTCCGCCCGCGCAAACCCTACTTCCGCTGGATCCAATCATAGACACCCCAAATGCACCCAAAATGGAAACCAACAAAATAGTTCCTTTCTAAATAGCATCATCGAAGCAGTTACATCCAGTATAATCAATTTCACAAATTCCTTAATTCCTACCATAATCAACTACATCTAAAATTCCATATCTTCACTCCTAACTAATAACAACAGCAATGGCAGTAAATAGATTAAATGGAATAACCTTCATGAATTGGAATGCTAATAGTATTTCTAATAAAAAAATAGAATTTACGCAATTTCTCCATACCTATAATGTTGACATGGCTTGTGTTACAGAAACCTAGCAATAAGTTCTACTGTCCACACTTTATTACATATAGAAAAGATAGATCACATAATAACAGAGGAGGAGTCTTAATTGCAATCAAATCTAACATTAAACATCACCTCATACTAACACCTAACTACAATGAAATAGAAATAATTGCACTTACTGCTGAAATATTACAAAAATCTTGGACAATTATAACCATTTAAAAACCTCCCGATCATAAATTAAACATTAATTGCATCAAGAATCTCTTTCAAACAGGTAATAATGTTCTAATGCTCGGAGACATGGAAGCAAAACATATGTCATGGTGTTGTAAAAACAATAACCGGGACGGAACAAAACTGGCACATTTTATAAATAACTCCACACTGAAAATAATAACAACACCGGAACCTACGTATTACCCCCATGATAACTCGAGGAGTCCCGACATATTAGACACTGGAATAACCAACTCGCCCCATAAATTTAACGCTTCCACAATATTTGAGTTAGATTCAGACCACATTCCCATACTCGAACCTCCCACAAATTTTACCATGTAAACGGCAACCTAAAATTCGGAATTCAAAACAAGTGATAGGAAGCAAACAAATTACACCAATCTACCCCCGGAAATATTGAAAATCATAATCATTAAAAATCAAACCAGAAGATTGTGGATCCCCTCCAAAAGTAATAGTGTCAAACACGAACTAAACATTATCAAGAATATCTTGAAGAAAGCATTAATAAATCATAAATATAAACAATATCATGACCTTATCCAGTCTCTCAGTACTCAAAACAATACAATTTGGCAATTCACACAAAAAAAAAAACTCAGGAAAAAAATTATAATTCCTCCAATCAAATTAGCAACAAGAAGTGCATACACTCCCTTCCAAAAGGCAGAAAATTTCGCCAAATATTTTTCGTCCACTTTTACCACCAACACCACGCAATACCATCCATCTCATCAATTAATTAATACTGCATTTGTTACTCCCACTTACGGATCAAACCCAAGAATTAAATTAATATCACGCAAAGAAATAAAAAATATCATAGCCAAACTGCCAATTAAAAAAATCTCCTGGATACGGTAGAATAATTAATATAATAGTCAAACACTTTCCTCCCTCTGTACTGGCCTTCATCACAAACATTTTTAATTCGTGTGTCAGAATCGGATATTTTCCTCTAACATGGAAGCACGCGGTCATCATACCGATTCCCAAACCAAATAAGAACCCCTCATTAGTCGAAAGTTACCGTCCTAATAGTTTTCTCCCTACCTTTGGGAAAGTATTAGAAAAGGCTGTCCTTACGCGTTTAAAAAAATTTTTGATTCAGACTAATGCAATTCTCAAACAGCCATTTGGTTTCACCGAGAAAATCTCTACCAATCATCAACTTTTACGGCTATCAGAATATATCCACACAGGCTTTCAAAATAAAAAGCACACAGTCGGGATTTTTATTTACATTACCCAGGCCTATGATAGAGTATGGCACAAAGCAATGATTTACAAACTAAAAAAGATAGGTACCCCATAATATCTCATACAAATAATAACCTCCTACCTTGAAAATAGAACGTTTTCAGTCACCGTCAACAGTCATTAAATATCATAAATTCTCTTCAGTTCTATGTCAATCTCATAGACAGTTGGGCAGCATATTTAAAAATAAAACTGAAACCCACCAAAGCAGCTATTAAAATAATCACTTTAGATAATAACTTGAACTGAAACCAACACATCAATAGTAAAATACAGCAAGAAATAAGATACACCAACTAAAACTCATCATTAATCGATCTTCACACCTCCCACTCCCAACCGCCATATCCATCCATAAAAGTATCATTAGACCACTCTTCCTTTACGCCTGTCCGGTTTGGATCTCCGCTGCAAGAACAAACCTAAACAAGCTCCAAATAGTCCAAAACCAGTTTCTTAGAACTATCACAAATGCTCCTTGGTTTGTCTCAAACTCACAGCTCCACAAAGAATTTCAACACCATATGACATATCTTTCAACCCAGTTCTATCACTCCATACCTCAAATTCCACACCTAGACAATTTCAGGCTCCGGAAAACTCCTCATAGATATTAAAAAATAGATATCCATACCAGGCATTCCTAACCAAATTAGCCGAAATAGATTGCTTTTAGAGGTGTCTGGAAAAGATTTCCTAACCCGAATTCGTTTTTTGTTTAATTTTAGGTAATTTAGAATGTAAGCCATCAATACATATGTAAAGTGTTATATGTACTGAACTACGTATGATCTGTAAAAATAAAATAATAATAAAAAAATGAAGGGTAAATTAGTGTAAAAGTTGTTTGATAGGTATGCTATTTGGTGAGCTATTTCATTTGTGTTTAGATCGTGATGTAGTTGATTATTGCTAATAAACCATGGAGCTCTTGTTATTAATCTTAAATATTTGTTTTGAAATATTTGCATTTTGTTGAAATTGGTTTTGGCGACTTTGGTCCAGATCGAACATGCGTATAATAGTGTTGGACGAATTAATGATTTGTATAGCGTTAGTGCATTTGACAGTGAGAGATGGTTGTATGGGTTTAGTAGAGGTTTTAATTGGATTAATTTGGTTTTGCCTGTTGTGCTTTTATTTCAACGTGTTGTTTCCAATTAAGTTTAGTGTATAAATTTAATCCAAGATATTTTATTGTTTTCGTGATTGGGGTCCAATGTATAGCGTTATTATTTATGAGTAGCGGGGATGGATGTGCAAAGGTTTTCGATGAGAAGATTTTTGCTGCTGATTTTGAGAGATTTAATTTGATTTTCCAGTTATTTGCCCAATTTGTTATTAGATATAGGTGCTGTTGGATCTGGAATTGATGAGTTTGTAGTGAAGTGCCGGAGATGTATAAGGCAGTGTCATCGACGAATCGGGCGGTATTTATTTGATGGGAAGTAGGAATGTCTGCAGTGTAAAGATTAAACAGGGTTGGGGATAGCGGCGAACCTTGGGGGACCCCAGCGGCAATTTGTCTGGGGTTCGAATAGTGACCTTCAACTGTAACTGAGAAAGTTCTGTCAGCTATGAAATTTTTGATGAGTTGAATTAAATACTTTGGCGTACCAATTTCGACTAGTTTGAAGGAAAGGGCTGGGTGCCATATCCTGTCAAATGCTTGTGACACATCTAGAAATACAGTGGTTGTGTGATATCCCGTTTGAAAAGCAAAGTGGATGTGTTCAGTTAGCCTCAGAAGCTCGTGCGTCTTTGAGTGATGGGTTATGAAACCGAACTGATGAGGTGGAATTGCGTTCGTTTTATCTATATGTTTGTTTAATCTGACAAGAATTAATTTTTCTAAGATTTTTGACATTATGGGTAAAAGACTGATTGGTCTGTAATTTTCTGCACGTGATTGTTTTTTATTTGGTTTGGCTATTGGATGTATTATTGAATGTTTCCATGTTTGGGGATAATAACCTGTTCCTAGTATGGAGTTGTATATATTATTTAAAAATTCAATGGCATTGTTCGGTAATCTTTTGAGGATTGCAGTATTCATTCGGTCGTGTCCTGGAGATTTTTTGTTTGGCATTTTTTTGATTATCAGTTTAATTTCATTAGGAGAAATGAATTTAATTCTGTGAGGAACGTTGTAAAGAGGAGCGTTTGAAAATTTTAAAGTCTCAACGTGTTTGGCCTTTTTTTATGGATTCATTGGGTGTGAATGTCATGGCAAAATGAGCTGCTACAATTTCGGCTTTCTCTGTGGGTGAACATTTTTTCCCATTATCAGTTGACAGTGGGGGAATGCTGTTCTTTTTCCTTAAAATTTTATTTGTGAATTGCCACAGAGAATTGCTTTTATTATTTCATCCTTCAATAAATTGATTGAATTTTTCTTGGTTGTGTTTACTTATTGCCTTTTTGTAAATATTAGTTAGATGATTTAGTTCTTTTTTAGTTCTGGGATTTTTAAGGTGTTCCAAAGCCTTCTAGTTTTATTTTTAACTTTTATTAATTCAGTAATATTAGGAGGTAATGATTTTCTTAGTCTCTTTCTGATTTCTGGTATTGTTGTATTTTGAGAATTATTCACAGTTTTTATTAATATAATATTTAGCTCACTGATTGCATGATTTATTTCATTAGAGGAATTAAGAATTTGAAATTTTGGTTTTGATTTTTCAACAGCGTTTTAAAGTAATGCCAGTTTATATTGAAAGTGTTCAGTGTGGGAGCAGGAGAGGATAGAGGTTTTGTTAGTTTAGATGTTATAACAACTGGGATATGGTCGGAATCTAATTCATGGTGAACAGTAGAGTAGAATAGGTCTTTCAAATTTGTTACTGCTATAACTAATATATCTGGATTTTTGTTGGAATCATATGGGGAATGTGTTGGTTCTGTGGGCGTTAGTATGTTAAGTTGTAACGGGTTTTTTATTCTGTTTAGGTATTCGCCAGCCAGATTTGTGGTCCGACATACCCATGCAGAATGCTTTGAATTCAAATCTCCTACTATGATAAATGGATTTTGCAATTTAAGTAATATATTGATAGAAGTAGTATTGATTTTTATGTTGTGTGGTTTATAGTGACTATAGTTAATGTTTTTTTTGGTTTTTAAATTTTATCAAAGTCAACACACCACCTCCCAATTTTCGTTTCTGTCAGATCTGTTGGTTTTGAATCCTGGGATGGTGAATGTTTTGTTTGGGCTTAAATGCGTCTCGGTTATACATGCGATATCTATCGTTTTTGCCTGTAGAAACTGTTCTAATTTGGATTTTTTGTTTACGATGCCATTTGCATTCCAATTTAATATGATTAATGCTTTATGGTGTGAATCTTCTTGATTGTTTGTTTGGTGATTGTAATATTGTTGATGATTAGCATTATTTGCATTCCTTGGTTGATTATGATAATTTAATCTTTGAGTGAAGTTAGGAATATTGTTTTTAGTGGGCAAGAATGGAAAGTTCGTTGAGTCATGATTGGGAGGTGGTGTGCGTGATTGGTGGGATCTGGGATTTGACGATCCAGATTTTACAATATTGCTGTTATTTTCGATTATTTTCCTATAATATGTACATTCGTGACTGAGGTCAGCCTTGTGTTTCCCATGCAATTCTAACACGTAGGAGTTGATTTCTTTGATGGACAGTTTGCTGAAAGGTGATATTTTGCACAGAAAACACACGAAACTTGGTAATTACAATTATTTCTACTGGGTCCATAATCAAGGCAACGGTAGCACTGAATGGGGCCTACAGTTTTCTTTCTTCTTTCCGGTTTAACTATGGAGTTAAAGTTTTTTTAAAACACTTTCTATTTTTTCGGTACCGTTGAATTAAAGGGCTACTACTTGGATGGGGACATTGTTCTTGTTTAGTCTCGTAATATTTGTAACTGATGGAAATTTAGATGCAATGTCTTCGAGAATTTCGTTTTCCGAGATAGTGGGATGAATGTTTTTTATCACTATTGAATATTTCTTTACACTGGGGTCTGAGTACGTATGGAATTGTTTGTTGGTATTTAAAAGTTTTACCTGCGGCTCTGAAGTCTATTATTGTCGTGAATTGTATTTTAATTTTATTGTTCTTGAGCTGGGTGGTGGAGTTTTTTGTTAACTTAATTTGATTTCATTTATAAATTCTGTATGATTGCTAATTCCCGTTAAATAGATTGGGGGGATTTTTTTTACTTCTACTGGCACTACAGGTAACTCTTCATTTCAGAAACTGAATCTATTTGACACTTCTACATTATAGTTTTTTTGCAAGTTGTTGTCGGTGTTCAGTTCTGAAGAAGGGTCTGTCGAGGTTATGCGTTTGGCGTCTCTGTCACTGGCGTCACCTCTGTCCTCGCGGTTTCGCTTCCCTTGCATTACCTTGCTTTGTTGCGTATCTGAATGAGTTGATCCATTGTTTGTTGTTGTGATGGCACTTGCCCAGATTCGACAGGTGCCGGTGATGATTCCGTCATATAAGAATGGCTGATGATGAATGGCGTTTTGAAAGGCGTTTTGAATGGCGTGAAGAATGGCGTTTTGATGAGACTGCGGTGTATTGCTTTCGATGTAATCCATACTGCTGCCCGTGAAGTCCAAGCAACCTTCCGCGGCCGCCATGATGGTTGAATATTCTGGATTGTAAATTAATTCTAGTGTTTGAGTAAATAACTGCCCTGTGCTGAGAAGATCATTGTTAGACATACAAATATAGATGCACTAACACTAAACACGCACTTCCGTCCACTTAACACTGTTTAGTACTAGCACAGAAAATTTATCGCCACTGCTCTGCGGAACGTCGTTCGAAAGCGCAGAGCGAAGTGTTATACCTCTTTATATGTTCAATGCCTTTGTCATGATGTTTTACATCACTTAGGCCACCAAGACCAATGGAAAACACCTTATTGCAAGTTTTGCATTTTGCCTTGAATTGCGATTCTGCATTCATTAACCACCGAAAAGTTTGCTTCCCCTCTTCTCGAAATTTACACCTACGTTTCACCTTCTTTGATGGATTACTGGTAGAAGGCCACAAAACTGTAATATCACTGTCACTTTCACGGCCATCCATAGTAAGCTATAAACTTAGGCTAATAACGATCACTCGGTTTCTCGCACGACACAAAGAGCAACTAAGCTGAGTTGCCGCGTGCCGTGAGTTGGGTCTCCTCCCCCAGCAAGCGTCTGGGTTTCCGAAACCGGAGTGTTGACAGACAACTGACGGAAAAGGAATTGACGGACAAGGAATACCTTTTCCTATCCTCTCTTCTTACACACAATTACAATAACATGCACTACACTACCACACATGTCGGGAGACCGGTCGAGAGCTTCGAGCTTGTTCCGGCTGCAGCGATGCCCCGCTGATGGAAGATAGCTGGTTAGGGAAAATCCTGCTAGCCGAGGGTGGGTCGGCGCCCAGTAACGTCATCCAGTGGAGGAAGAACACCACCATCAGAGAAAGAACATGCACTCAACTTAGTTAGCTCACTTACTCAACTACTGACCCTAGTGGTTGACGCTCCCGGAATCACAATCAATCAATCATCATGAGACAAAGACAGAGAGAGAGAGAGAGAGAGAGAGAGAGAGAGACAGACAGACAGACAGACAGACAGAGACAGAGAGACATACACACTTTCAGAAATAACGCAAAAGATAGAAACGCTTGAAAAATTGGGAAGTTAAATTATTTTTCCAGCGTATTCCCACAACTATAATACGGAAGCTAGAGATTTTTCGTTAATGAAATCTGTTGTTCAAGAACAGATCTGTAGATAACGTTTATAATTTTTTCAAAAATATGAGTTGTATTCGCATAATTGTGCTTGAAATGTAGAGAATTTTTAAACAATTACACAGGCACACCAATAAAAAGTTATCAGACCCAAAGACATTATTATTTATTATTATTATTATTATTATTATTATTATTATTATTATTATTAATCTGCAAAGTGTCAGGCCAGTTGAACAGGGTTTTGCTCGTCCGCGACTCACCGAGCGAAATATGCTCGGCTTTCAAATCTGATGCTCGGTGCGAGAAGGTTACGACACGGGCTACCCATAAAATTGCACTTAGCAATGTAGAAAAAAAATTGAGATTTCAACGAATCGACCTGCGACTATTCTCCTTTACGGTATCGGAGTACAAAGTCTACTAAAAAAAATTGGAACCATTTTTAAGAAAATTTTGAAAAACGTCTTCAGGCTTCATAATCAGTCTTCAGGCTAAAAATATCCGTCTGAAACTCTCAAAGTCTCGATTTCGTTCAGATGGATCGGGGAATATCAATTTTGAAGGAAATCGGCTGCATGGTTGAGTTGGGGTGAAGAAATGTTGCTGGTTGAAAACACTTTTCAAGTTAATATAGCGGATCAGTTAGAAACAATGCGTGCTGTTGTGGCACCACTGGCTTAAATTTTAATTTTCTTCAAAGATGTTGAATTAAGTATAATTTTATAATAAGGTTTATTTATGATTTTTGTGTTGCGTTCTGACTAATAGGTTTGTTGTTACTATACAGAATGGACACTATTGAAGTGAAATGTGTCATTCCAACCTGTTGATGGCGATAAATTGGACCTCAAAACGTTGTGATTTTGTCAAGTTAATAAAAGATTGTTGACTGTCATGCTGTAACTGTCATATCTGATTCCTGTATCTGTTCCTCGAAAAATGAACAAAATGTTTTCTATTAATAAAATTGGACACTGTGCTGAAACATTGTAGAAACTAAATTTCGCTAGATTATTTTTCAAATTTGTAGTGTTCCTTCTTTTCAAATACGTAGTTCCGTTGTGCATGAAGTTCTTTGTTATTTTTCTTCAGAACTCCCGAAGACATCTAGAGATAGCGAGTGGAGTGTTCATTAATGAAGTCCGTTTCTTCGTCATTGCTTCAGCATAAAAGACGAATAAGATTCCAGCATGCTTGAGCGGGCGTCAGCCTTGTCGGACCATTCAGCGTTTGTCATTAGCGATTCATAACATGTGATGTCAGCAACTTATTTGAGGATCGGAGTATGCGTGGAATGTTGCAAACATTACAACGCCCGATTTTTATCATAATGCTGTTTGCTCTGTCTTTACCTTCGGTACTTATGTGAGGTGTTAAAATTCGGCGTGGGTGTGTAGTACCGTTGCACGCGCATACGGCATTTCCCACATCTCGTTAGCTGTACCAGTCCTGGGGCCGTTGGTGTGTGGCAAGTGCCCAAAGCAGGCAGTATATGGACTCTAATCACAATATAAGATGTAATATCTTGTAAAAAGAAATTACGACTCTTTCATTTCCGAAAAAATTGATAATGAAACTAGACGTGCTTTTGAATGGCACAGACTTTCTCGTAGTAAAGCTGTCTACTTTCTTGGGTGTGAACTGTTACTGTACAGTCTTGCCCCTCCTTCTTGCCTGCTGCCAACTATCGCCGCCCAAAGTACATTTTTTTTTACTTTTTCTCAACTCTTCGGTTACCAAATAGTAGAACCGAAATATTATTTTAAGGATATTTAAGGCTAAGATCTCGTCTTAAATAGCAATTTTCATTGAAACATTTGGAGTGTTTATAAAAAATGGGATTGAGCTTCACTGAACATGCAAAATTATCAGCTCTTTTTCACAGGAAGCTATTCAGTTTTCGAAAAACTTAATTTAAAGTCATTTGTAGCACTTCCATTCACAAATGCAATAATGTATACAAATAGATGGAAATGTGCATTGTAATTGCATATTAATGGCATATTAAAAAAAATACATTTGTGTAATTTTTGAAAAACAAAAGAATACGCCAAAATGAACTTACGTCACATTAATCAATGCAATTAGCACTAACCATCGGAAAATTTTCAAGAAAAAATTTGGATCCATTTTTTGAGAAAATGAGATTTGAGCGTTTCTGAAAATGCAGAATTTTGAGCTCATTTTAACAGAAAACTGTTGAGTTTTCGAGAAACTTTATGTGATATTATTTAAAAGGCATGTGCTCATAAATATAGTAATGTGAAGAAATCGTATCTAATGTAAATATTACCAAGGTGAGAAACAAGTTAATAATATTACATTTTTGTAATTTTTGAAAAACACAAAAGAATAGAGCTATATGGCGTTTAAGTCATCGAATAGAGTGAATTTGCCCTACACCTACCAAAAATTTAAAGAAAATATTTGGAGTCCATTTTGAGAAAATCATGTTTTTTTTTCTAATTTGAAAATATTGCATACACTACTGCACAAAACCTACAAATATTTTCAAAAAATATACATGGTCGTAATGAAAGAACTAATTATGAGTAACAAATATTTCAAGGAAAACTCTCTATCTTCAATTTTATAGTTATAAAATTGTATAGTTGTTTTATAGTTGTACGCCGAAAAAAAATCACTTTTGCAAGAATCCAAAAGCACGTGTTGATCGGAAAATTGGATAATGCCACCTTTATTTTACTCTATTATTACAAGAAATTTAAAGAAAAGATTTGGAGCCGTTTTTGAGGAAATTTTACCGGGAGCGGTAGCTCAGTGCATCAACTGATGTCACTGCAGCGCCTCTGACCGGGAGGTCCTAGGTTCGAGTCCTGACGGCGGCAGGATTTTCGACACTAGCTTTTCAGCTAGGTCGAATTCAGTCGCTATCTGGAGGAGAATTCTAGCGGCTGGCTGCTCTGGTCGGTAGTTTTCCGTGGTTTCTCCGATCAACACCAGACGAATGCCGGAGCAGTACCCTGCCAAACGGGCCACGGACCGCTCGCGATCTTTCCTTCCTCTTCCTTGTCCTATCCTCTCCCTTTACACACACACACACACACACACACTTACACTAACATGCACTACTCTACCACATATTCCGGGAGACCGGTCGGAAGCTTAGAGCTTGTTCTGGCTGCAGCGGCGACCCGCTGGTGGGAGAGTCCTGGTTAGGGGGAAACCCCACTAGCCGACAGTAGGTCGGCGCCGGATCTCGCCATCCAGCGGGGGAAGATCACCGCCATCTCCCGAGAAAAAACATGCACTACACTAAAGGGACTAATGACCAAAGCAGTTGACGCGCCCGGAAACACGAAAAAATCAAACAATTGAGGAAATTTTGAAAATGTTCTGGGGCCTTCATGTAAAGTACCCCAAATTTTAAAGAATGTTTTTCAAAATTTCAAAGCTTCGATTAGAGCCAGATGGACAGGGGTTTCTTCAATTTGGAAGAGATGGTACGTGTGGTTTAGGTGCTAGCATTGTTCACAAAAAACTGTTGTTATCGCGAAAAGTTAACTGACGTTATTTTAAGTACATGTACTAATAAATACAATAATGAGAACAAATCACCGCTAATGTAAATATTATGAACGTGAGAGACAAGTTTTTTTTAATTTTTGAAAAAATAATAGAACAATATGGTGTTAATGTTACCTGATAGATTACATTTAGTAGTATCCCTACCGAAAGTTTAAAGAAAAAATGGGGCAGTTTTTGAGAATATATTGTTTTTATTATTTTTTAAAATTGCACATTTTTCACGAAATATTTCACAGAAACTACTAAAAGTGTCCAAAAATGTGTATTACCTTAATAAAAGAACTAATTATGGACACAATTTCATTTGAAGGAAAAATATCTATCTTCAATATTGTAGTTGTAAGAAGTTGCCGAAAAAAATTCATACTTTTACAATTTCCAAAAATTCAGAGTTACCCTGAAAATCGAGCTATGCCACCTTTATAAGTGTATTTAACTCTATTTTTTACAGAAATTTAAAGAAAAGACTTGGAGCCATTTTCGAGAAAATTTAGAAAATGTCCTTAGGGTTTCATATAATGTCCCCCCAAAAAATTAAAGAATATTTTTCAAAATCGCAGAGTTTCGACTCACGCAAAAACGACAGGGGTTTCTTGAATTTGGAAACAATCCTACGCATGGTTGAGGCGTTCGGTTTGTTCACATACACCAGACGGACGGATGGACGTTTTCACTTCAATTGACTTTTCGGTATCAAGGACCTACAAAACGGGGATTCTGGCTACACCACGTATTAGAGGATTTTTTAGTTTTAATTTAGCAACTGGTTTTATCAACGTTTTCGTTCTCAGGGCCCAGCAATGAATTTTTATCCCGAAAATACGCCGTTTTTTCGCGTAGTATTACATAACTTTCTCTATACTACTCCATATTACTCCTATATACGTACACGATAAAGTAAAAATTGATAATTTCGCATGGCGGATTCGTTTGATTTGTTTGTATGGCCAGAATTCTTGGACGCTATTGGTTGTTTTTATTTTTATTTTATAAAAGTAAAAGCTTTAGGTGCTGTATCCCTCCTGAAGCCTTCTGAATCCCTCTCCCTCTCTTTTACTGTAGTTGAATTATGATTAAATGTACCAATGAACAGAATTTGCGCAATGGATAAAAATACATCTGAAGATAAAACTAATAAACGTGGAGGACATCGACTCAGGAGGTTAAGTACAATATTTAGTCTTTCAGAATTATACAATTCAAATTGTATCTAAAGCATATTAAATAATTTTTACATTCTCGCTTACTAATCATTTACGTCATAAAGGAAAAGTTCCGGAATACTGCACTATAAAGTCGCTATTTTTTGTCAGAAATATCGTATTGTGAGGTGTGGTTATCCAAAAAGTGTAATTTGTTCCTAAACGTAGTAACTTACTTTATATAACACGTTGTATAGTCAGAATTCACGTTAAGTGGGTTTTCTATACTGCAAAATTGTTTCACGGCAAAGCGTCTGTTTTTCTCTCTGCCCCGTCGGTTCGTCTGTGCGTCCGTCTGCATGTGTTCAAAGCTCGCGAATAAACCATTCAATTTTTTCCATAATTGATATTCCCTGATAGATTTACATAAATTCATAACATATTCAAAATGTAATCAACGATTGCTCCAATTTTTCGATTACATTTTTCTCAGAAACAGCAAATAATGGCACAGGTTTAATTTGTGTTGAACTCTGTGAATGTTTGAAAATTGCAAATGTTCAAATGTTTTTAAACGTGTGTAATATCGATGAATTGGTTTTGTCAAGATCCCTCTAATCGTATAAAGTATAGTACTGTTCTATTAAAAATGTAACCGAATATTTTTAAAATTAAAAGTGCTACCAAAAACTCCTGTTTTCTGAATCGTTTTGTGAAAATTCCAACTCAATACCTTAAACCGTTTAGAAAATATTCGACGAGGACTTTTTCTTTGAATAAACCTGTATAATATTCAGGACACTTATCATAGTGTCGTATATGACTAGTACATTATATTGTATTTATTTCGTATATCTAATATATAAAAATCAATGTTTGTTTGTTCGTATTTTTGGAGCTGGTGTTCTGTTCATCCGATTGCGATAAAACTGTGTCAACTTATTGCTTGCACTTGCGCGAAGAATATAAGCATAGTAAAATGGGAATGTGCGTTTGCCTGTCGCACATAAATGCGCGTTGATGATGATTTTATGCATTTATGCTGATTCAAGCGCCCCTGAACAGAAGCTCTACGCAACCCGCCACACCCTCAAGTAATAAGCGCGTTTTCGTTGCACATTCTTCAATTGCTATTGTAAAATATCGGAGGGAATTATCACTTGAATGTTATATCGGACACTTAAATCGAATTTCTCCAAGACAGTGTTATAGCGAATGCATCCCGAAACTTGAGGGAGAACGTTTTAGCAATAGGATACTAGACAACCATGCCCAAACATGCACATTCGTAGGACATACGTAGAACAAACCCATACTCACAAGAAATTCTTTCACCTATTAAATTTTTTTCAGAGCGTAGCGTAAAACGTGATAAACAATCATGAGACTAGTAGCGGGTGAAGTGTAATACATTCCAACAGCAAAGCATTGCCCGGTCCACTAGTTATTAATAAGATAATTTATAATCGAAAACGCAGTGCAAATTTATAGACCTTTGGACATTTAGAAGAATTCACTCGGTTCTTGGTAGGCCTTTTCAATTCTAGTCGTTTCGAAATCTCTAACAAGAGCTGTCCAAGAGAAGTTGGAAGCGTGTAATCGAGAAATAGGATTAATACTAGAGGCCGGACGTTTAGGTGCAAACATTTGCTAATTTAGGTGCTAAAATATGTGCCAAAAATATTAAAAATCGGTGCATGTTTAGGTGCGAAAAAGGTGCATATTTAGGTACAAATATATTACTTGGTTTTATACCATAACATGACAAATCCCCATGAAATGGTGAGGAAAAATGGGTAAGTTACATAAAAACCATATTTTTTAAACAGGTTCACAACATCAATATTATTTGTCATCAGGTTCACGTCATCACCGTTCTCTGTTCTTCCACTTTCTGAAGAACAAATCTTGGTGTGCAGAGGTCAACAAAATGGTAAACAGAGATCAACAAGGCTTTTTTAAAATACAATAACATTTGGAGGATATTTAGTAAGCACGTTCTTCA
The DNA here is from genome assembly GCA_964035755.1 of Teleogryllus oceanicus. Classification (NCBI taxonomy): domain Eukaryota; kingdom Metazoa; phylum Arthropoda; class Insecta; order Orthoptera; family Gryllidae; genus Teleogryllus; species Teleogryllus oceanicus. Next base: position 241,888,546 of record CAXIVR010000001.1, read on the forward strand.
TCAACAATATGAATTCGTTAGCGATGTTTTATTCTACACGTAGTACTTCAGATTCTCTATGCAACACAATTAAACAACTCTATGCAGTGCGATGGGCAATAGGATTTGCTTGAAAGATGTCCTTGAGTTAACGATGGAGTAAATGTCATCGAGCTCTTAGTTAACACATCGGCTGAGAAAAACATCAGACTTGCAATCAAAAGTGTACAAATGTTAGACGTGAAATAGCAATATGCAAAATACATCAAAACTTAACGGTGTTCGTTTCAAAGCACCTTTCACATTGGCAAGATTTCCGGTCAAAAAGACAGCTCTGTCGCGAGAACTGGTAATGAACGACGACGAGTGTCCTTCGCATTTCTTCTCCTGGTGTAAAAAATGGAGACAGGTTATTTTGGAGCAAAGTGTTGCAAAGTGCACAATTTGTACATTGATTTAACTGTAAACTATGTAAACTAAACTGTATTTTCATGTAATGTGTACATTCAAAATACTTTTTGGTTTGTGCAAAGATTAGGAAATACGGGAGAAATAAGAGCATGTTTATTTAGGTGCAGAGGGGTGATTTAGGTGCATATTAAGAGCACGGCAAGTTGCAATGCTTTTATTGGGTTATATAACATTTTAGAGGTAAAAAATTAAAGCTCCCAAAGCACTTTAAAGGCGCATCACTTAAAAATCCAGTCCTTATTTATTACAATGTCTACAAAGATCACTGGAATTATCATATATTTACATTCCAAATCTTCTAAAAATTTTACTTACTTAAGTAGTGTAAAATTGGCACTGAAATAGAAAAACAACCGAAATTCAGAACATCCAAATATCACTTTGGATCTGGTTCGCAATCCTTTAACTGAAAGCTTATTTTCGCTCTAAAGCTGGTGAGGTACTGCAGTCATTGGTCTGGATTGACCCTTCGCCTCGGGAAAAGAGCCTACTCGCGCCCTCCACCTCTCGATTCCGCCAGCTTGACGGCCGATGATGAACATGTGAAACAATATTTTGTTCAGAACTCCTGATCTAATAACCATAAGCATTAAAAAAATTTGACTGTGTGTTTATGATTATGCATCTGCTGGTAAAATCTCTAAAAATCCCAGAGTCCGACATCGTGAGTTTGCATGCGAGCATGGAGAATATTTGTCGCCCATGGCTATCTCCGTAAATTATATTTTTGGCAGCTCACTGAGGACGTCCTTGTTCATTGGTGGGCTAGACCATGGGGGCTCGTGCTTAGGTCTCATGTGTGCACAACCCCAGATAATCCTAATATACTAGTCATATATATATATTAAATTTCGTTCATTAGTTGCAATATTGTAGCATTATTGACGTATGAAATTGTTTATCTAAGAGCACGTATAGAGCGCTCTAGGCGTCTAGTTGCAAACCTGACACTGCACTTATGTGTGACGTCAGGCTTATGGACTTGAAATATCACGAAGCACGATGTATCCGACTTCCGCCACTTCTCAATACGTCAACATTGTGAGCACTTGGTCATTCCACATGCGTTTTAGTACCGCAACAACACACAAAAAGCGCCATCGGCATGTATCGCAGAGGGCTGGGCAGTTGGTTTGCAATCTCCGCTCCGGTCTTGAAGGTCACGGAGGGGAATACCAATGTTGCCTTCGGCTGAATCTCGCTCCTTAACTTTATGAATTCGTGCGTTATTGAATGTCCAGGAGTTGAATCAAGTCTTGAAGGTATTAAATGCATTATTTAGTATGTTTGAGGATCTTATTTTTATTTTATAATAGGTTTGTTGATTGAAAATGTGCATTTGATGAGGGCAATTTCTTCTGTGGAAAGTTAGGTCGCCTTGGAAAACCAACTTCTTCTCTTTATTGTCCACAGTACATGCAGTGCTTTGTAGTGTTTTCGCATTTCGAAAACTCAAGCGAATTTATAGTTTGTGATAAGCTTTGTTGTTGTTGTTGTTGTTGTTGTTGTTGATGATGATGATGATGACGACGATGACGATGATGATCGCCGTCAACCGTCGTTGTGGGCTCGGTTTACTCCTGATGCTGTCGTTTGTGAACTGGGATCGACAAATCATCTCATTTCATGAACACGTTCTTCACATTTTGAAAAATATTTACAGGATATTGCGTTGAGAAGTAAAGTTGTGAATATGTTCAAGAAATTGACACTAAAAGAGCATATATGAAAAATTACAGATACTTCATTGTTGCAATGAATACTAGGGTAGTGACGTTTTTAAAATAAAATAAGTTTACCTCATTATCATCGCCAACAGTAGCAGCAATAACAACAATAATCATAGAATTAAATAGTGTAAAGCATGTTCAAACAATAGTGTGTCGCAAAGTGCTAGAGTGTGATCACCGTATTTTGGAATCCTAGACAATGTTTATTTTGTATGAATTCTATTAACTGCAGTTGCCTCAATGCAGAATTAATAGAAAAACTTGTGTATCCATTGGAAACCAAAGCCGGTACCATGTGTACTGAAAATGGAGATACATGACATGGACTCGACGCATCAATTTATGGAAGTATTGTTTGAATATAGATTTCAGTTTTAATGAATATAGATGAGTTCCTTAGGTTTTATTATGTATCAATGTTCTGAATATGGAAATCACATTCCAAATATTTGATGGCTGTAACGTCCATTTTTGGGGGGTCACAATCCGCCACTTGCGTCAAGATTTGCAACTCTACGAGCATATGCTTTCGCGTTTGCTAGCCTGTTTGCATCGATTTGTGCATCGTCGTGTCAATGATTGGATGGGGTAGTAAAGATCCGGAAAGGAAAGGAACTCAGTGATATAATCTAATGAAGAAAATCTGTTTTCAGTCGTGATTGGTAGTGATGAGTGTGTTTTTGTTTTCGCACATGGACGGTTGAAAGTTTTTGCGGTGTTGCCTAATTTTGACCAACCATCTATGTTATGAACGAATTCTTCCAGACTTCGGACATGTTGTTTCAGCCTATTCATCGTGTGTGGGGGGACTTTTAGTTCGGCTTTGACAGTGTGAAGAGTATAAAGTGTAGATCGAGTAGTAGCCGTGTTACGAATGCGTATTAGAGCCATTCCACGTCAAATCGCACAAAAAGACCAAAAGTTGACCTTGAATTTTTAATTATTTTCTATTTATTATTACGATCAAATAAGTTAACATGTGTATTTTTATTTTTTTACCTTTATTATCGGAAATATTGCATAATGAAATTTGCTAAAAATGACGCGCATCACTAACTTAAAAATATCACATATTTTAATACACTTCTTATATAAACTCGCTTCTCGCTTCAAATTCCATTCGAAACTAAAAACATGTTTAATTTTGGAGATTTTGCAAAATATTCAAATTTCTGAATTTTCAATTTTAAAAAAAAGTTTGATAATTGAATATTTTTGTAAATTCGATGAGCTATTTTTTTAAAAAATATTAATAAACGCGCTAGAGTATGGTTGACAACTCCAGAAAAAACAAAGTGGGATCTTAGTAACTTAAAAATATTAATTTTTTACGCACCAGTGAGCAGTAGATTGTTGCAACAGACGCGTTTCTTGCGTTGTAGGCCGTCGGTTTCTTTGGATGAAGCAATGATTTAAGTACTTGTTGAGGTAGTACAACTTCACGATTGTATTTGGGTATTAAATAACGAATTCTTGACTCACATTTTGACTGACATTTTGATTGATTGATTGATTGTTTTTTTTCGTGTTTCCGGGCGTGTCAACTGCTTCGGTCATTAGTCCTGTTAGTGTAGTGCATGTTTTTCTTCTCGGGAGATGGCGGAGGTCTTCCCCCGCTGGATGGCGAGATCCGGCGCCGACCTACCGTCGGCTAGTGGGGTTTCCCCCTAACCAGGACTCTCCCACCAGCGGGGCATTACCCCAGTCGGGACAAGCTCTAAGCTCCAGACTGGTCTCCCAGGATATGTGGTAGTGTAGTGCATGTCAGTGTAAGTGTGTGTGTAGGGGAGAGGATATTACAAGGAATGGGAAGGACAGATCGCGCGCTGCCCGTGGGACGTTTGTTAGGATACTGCTCCGGCATTCGCCTGGTGTTGATTGGAGAAGTGTTGAGCAGCCGGCCGCTAGAATTTTCCTCCACACAGCAACTGAATTCGACCTAGCTGAAAAGCTAGTGTCGAAAATCCTGCCGCCGTCAGGATTCGAACCTAGGACCTCCCGGTCAGAGGCGCTGCAGTGACATCAGTTGGTGCACTGAGCTACCGCTCCCGGTCTGACATTTTGAAATTGTATGGTCCCTCGCAACTCACTTCCAAGATATGTACTCGCTTACCTTAGAATTCCTGAACTTTCGTCACAAAGCAGTTCTAATGCCTTACCGAATTTACTTTCAGGTCTGGAAAAAAATACATTTTCATCATCCAACTTTTTAGCCACTTCTATCATATGTTCGGTTGCTGGGAAGTGACGTTTAATTTTTCTGAATCTCCAACTTTCAAAAATTGTTAAAATTTGAATTTTCGCCGTCTTGTGATCTGTTGAGTGAAAGGAATATATAATTTTCTGAATAACATCTTTATTGACGTCGAAAAATCTGACAATTGTCAATTGACGTCGAAAAATCTTCAGTGTGAAAAAATATTTGTAATAGCTGAAATTTCTCATGGGGATACCGTTTTTGTTACAATTTTCTTTTCTTGCCGGGAGTTTCTCCTATTGAAATGAAGCTCTTGTTTATCTTCTCTACATTCATTCCGCAGACACTTCACTATCGGAAGGGCTTAAATTGTCATTTCTTTGATCTACACTGTTTTCACTGTATTTACTGGACGTTCCGTTACTTTCGTTAATGTCACGGGACCACTGGTCTGGACGTTCTCTTCGCTAACAAAAAGCATTTTTGGAAGCCGGCTCCCTTTTCTCCAACATGAATCACAAATTTGCCAATCTAATGACTCACCTAATTCAAGTTTCACTAGTAAATCGTGGTTTACGGGAATTGGAGATTTTCTGTTCTTAAAATCATGATCAGAAAGATTAAATTGATTGAAACATCTATTGCATATCATACGGTGATCGCCTCTCATGTTGCACATTGTAGTACACACAATTCACAGAACAAGCTCTAGCACTTTTCTCTTTATACGATGCGTATTGCGACTGATGTTCAGAAAATTTTACTTAAGTTCCCTGACAAGTGGTCTGTTGTGTTTCACGAGCAATGTCAGGAGGACACCCCATCCCTAGGACGCAAAGCGACTGAACAGTAAAATTCATTTCGCTGACACGAGGAAAAACAGTAGTAGAATTCGTTTCGCTGACACTAGTCTCTTTTGAGGACAGAATGAACATATGAATAAGTAATATTTCTTGAAACCCTAATCAGGCAGAGGTCATTCCTTCTATTGTTCTTCGGCACTTGTATCAAAGACTGATCGAACACAATTCGTTAGTGCAGAGGCAAGAAGCGCCAGCATACTTACATTACATTATTTACATCTTTACGTGTTCAGTGCCCACTTGTTATCGTATTGTGTTTTGTAGAAAATTGAATAAGAAATACGCCTATAATTTTTTCAAAATTTTATCTGAACGAGTTCACACCGAAACATTATTTTTTTTAATAATTACAATTTTTAAATGAAATATATATTGTTTGAGAAAGTAATTTACAGAGAAATAAAATAGGCGTATCAAAGTATTAAACGAAACGAACTAGGACTTACTAAACTTAGACTAAGTTTAGTACATGCAGAGCATCAATCAAGTATATTTGGGGAAGCACGCGTAAATTCCAAAATTTAATATACGTTTAACTACACAAATAATCAATTTTCAGGTAAATAAAGAAACGGGTGTCTCTTTATTTGATGTTTAGATTTAACAAAAAATATATTTTATTTAAAAATAGCCGTATCACGTCTCGTGAAATTTGACGTTGAATGGCTCGCATTTGAATCTTTTTCGCTGTCACGCATTCATTATGGAGTCAGAGTGAACATCTGAAATACTAATAACTCTTGAAATCAGGCAGACTGTTTTCCTTTTATAGTTCTTAAGCACTTGGATCAAAGACTGACCGAACACTGTTCGTTAATGCATGGAAAGGCAGAGCGCGCCCTCATACTTACAATTGATTTTTAGCACTGTATGTGTGTAGTGCCCATTTTTTTGCTTGGCGTATTTTAAAGAAAATTGAAATATTTATTTTTTGAAAATTGTATTTACAGAGAATAAAATACACATTTCAAAGTTAACCAGGATTTTTATATTAGTAGTTCGAGCAACAATTGATCATACTTTGTGAAGTATACGTAAATTCCAAAATTGAAAGTAGTCATAACTAGACAAATAATCAATTTTCAGGGAAATAAAAAATACGTGTCTCTTTTTTTGATGTCTAGAATTAAGAAAAAACCTATATTTTAAAAAAAGTCTTGTCAACTTTTGTGCCATTTGACGTGGAACGTATCATTACTGATAAGAGTAGCTCAGGGCATCAACTGACGGCGCTGCAGTATCTCTGAACGGGAGGTCCTAGGGTTCGAATCCCGACGGTTACAGGGTTTTGGATATTAGCTAGATAGCTAAGACGAGTTCAGTCGTTGTTTGGAGGAGAATATTAGCGGTCGGCTGCTCTGATCGGTACTTTTTCCCGTGGTCTCTCCGATCAAACTCAGGTGAATACTGGAGCAGTACGCTAACAAATGGACAACGGATCACATCCGATCTTTCCTTCATTTTCCTTGCCCTGTCCTCGCCCCTTATTTACATACACACGCACTACACTACCACGCTTCTCGGGAGACCAGTCGAGAGCTTAGAGCTTTTCCGCTGGGAATGGTGTCCCGCGGGTGGGAGATACCTCGATGGGAAATTTTTTCAAAAACTGACGAAGGTCGACGCCACATCTCTCCAGCCAAAAGTGGAAGATCACCGTCACCTCCCGGGATCAAAACATTCACTACCCCCACGGGGCTAATGATATTAACAGTGGACGCGCCCAGAATCACTAATCAAATAATCAAACAACGAATCCATATCAAAATGCGAGGTAAACATTAAAATAAATAAATGAGAACCCAGAGAAGTGCACAAATATTACATAAACTAATATCTTTTAATTAAGTGTATTAAATTTATTTTATTTAATTGACGTATTTTTTAGTAATAGCTACGAGATTCTAATTATAATTTAAATGTACTTAATTGCGAAAAGAGTAATGTATTTTATACAGTAGATCTAAGCTACAAACTGAAAATATCATTACAAGGCTACACTTTCACATTTGTAAAACCACAAAATTCACTAATAATAATGAGCATTTGGTACTTTATGTTTGGATTAATCCAACTTTTGCCAGCTAGTGGTGTTCCCAGTTGTGGATCTCTTTTTTTATTTATTATCCACACCGAGAGATAAGGGCTTGGCGACCCATTCTCATCACCGTACCTAGCTAGCATACATGGCCTGCCTGAGCTCCTTCTTTCGTCACACAGCTTAAGAAACTGAAACCATTTAACAGAAAGCTACTGCTTCATTTTAGCCCCGGCCAGGACCGCCTCACAAAAAGCTAGCACGGTGTCGTCTATCACCCACCCGCGGACCACCTCTGATGATGATGATGATGATGATGATAATAATAATAATTATTATTATAATAATAACAATATAATATTGAAATAAAAACACAATTTGAACAAATACATAAACAGTTAACAGGAAGAAATAGAAAATGATTTATTTGCGGCGTTTGATTGTTGTACTTTATGTTTGTGTACTGTGTATTGCTTAAGTTGTATTACTGCATACAGTAAAAACGGCAATGGAATGAGTGACACATTTCCGACACACCAGAGGTGCTGTAGACTGCTTATATGTGGATATCATTGCACCGAGAAAACATTGTCAGGTTTATGTCAACCATTGGTGAAATTACACCTTGAATGTCTTAATTTGTAAATCCAGATTAAAAATATTAAAAGTTCAAGATTATTAGTGTTCTCGCCATGACACTATTGTGTGGAAGAATAGGGCCACTAAGAGAACTAAAGGTACTACAACAGCACAGATTTCTCGCATTATTTCTAATTTCTCCGATTTATTATACTACTACATAAATCTGCAAAAGTGCTTTCAACTAGCAAAGATTTTTTCTGCATTGAAACTCGAATTCAGGTTCCCAAGTAAACTCGGGTCGATGCTTAAAAAGCTAATTGTCTCAACCCAATATTTCCAACACGCAATTTTCTAAAACTTCAGCGATATCAACGAGAATGAAACCTACATCATTCTTTTAAGCGTCCCGTGTTTTATACATGGAAAAAATTGAAAGAAAAAATTTGCAGCAGTTTTTGAGAAAATGTTCTTTTTATCTTTTATATTAATTTCAACCAGAAATTAAGTGAAAACTTCTCTTTTTTAAACTGGACATGACCTTTCTTAAAAAGATGGTTTTTGAACAGGTTTTCTGTAGTGTGAAAATCTCTACTTATTTGTTGGTTGTAACTGCCAAATATATTTCTTTTTTATTGATATTACGATTCTATTCATTTCAAGACAGTTTTTTCAAAATCATTTAATTATCACAGACCTGATTTTTAGTTTAATTAGTACAACCTTTCGCCGATAGTTGTTCGTTGATTTATTGATTGTTTGTCAGTGATTCCAGGCGTGTCAACAGCTAGGATCATTAGTCCCGTAAGTGCTGTGCATGTTTTTTTCCTCGGAAGGGGTCGGTGGTCTTCCCCCGCTGGATGGTAAGATCCGGCGGCGACATACCGTTGGCTGGCGGAGATTTCCCCAACCAAGTATATCCCACCAGCTGGGAAAAGCTCTAAGCCCCCGACCAGTCTCCCGGCATGTGGTATAATGTAGTGCATGATGATGTAAATGTGCGTGTACGTTAGGGATGAGAATAAGACAAGGAGGGGTAAGGAAAGATTGCGCGCGGTCCCTGGCCCGTTTATTAGGATACAGCTACGGCATTCGTCTGGTGGTGATCGGAGAACCCACGGAAATCTCCTGATCAGAGCAGCCGGCCGCTATTCTTCTTCTCCAGACAGCGACTGAATTCGAACTAGCTGACAGACTAATGTCGAAAATCCAGCCACTGTCGGATCTCAAACCTCCCGGTCAGAGGCACTGCAGTGACATCAGTTGATGTCCTAAATCACCTCTCCCGGTGATGGATGTTCGTCATTTTCAATCACAGGAATTTTTTTCTCAATATTATAATGGGTTGTACATAACATGTTGAACATTCTAGGTATCATTTTTCGAAAGAATTGAAGTTTACCTAAAGGATTTTTTAAAAATTAAACCAAAAACCATGTCTGTTATAATTAAATTATTTTGAAAAAAGGTCTGTAAATCAATGGAATCGTAATATCAATAAAAAACGAAAATCTCTACCCTAAATTGTGAATTTTTGAATGTTAACATTTTTGCAATTTTCTAAAATATATGAAGTTCGACGGAAATTAGACTACCGTCAATTTTACCGTCTTATATACCAAAGGACAAAACTTCAAGAAAAAAATTGGAGCCCCAAAAAATGTTTAAAACAGTTTGAACATTGCCTACATTTCATTCAAAATTACGTGAAAATTACACAAACTTTCGAAAAATCGTTCATGACCTTATTTTAAGGTCCGTCTTGAAAAAAAATTTAATTTAGGAAAAAAATATTTTTTCTCAACATTGAAGTTCGAGGAAGACACCGCAGAAATTGTAATTTTCGTAAAAATCCGGAATTTCAACGAAAATGAGACCTTTACCTTTCTCTTGAGCGTTCTTTACGCTACCGGAAAACAAAGATTTATCAAAAAATTTGGTGGCATTTGTGAGAATATTTTGAAAATGTTGAAGCTTCGTGTAAAGTACGCCTAATGTAATGTAGTACGTACTCTTAAAAACCAAAATTAAAATTTGAAACTCGAAAAGCCTCGAAGTCGTGGAGATCGATCGGGGAACATCAATTTTGAAGAAAATCTGTTGAACGGTTTAGGGGATAGCATTGATCACAGACGGACAGGCAGACAGGGAGACGGACGGAGAGTCAGACATTCTGCCCTCAATCGATTTTTTGGTATCAAGAACCTACAAAACATGGATTCTGTCTACATAGCGCATTAGAGGAAGTAGTTTACTATACATAACAAAAGCATTTATCCACTTTTTCTTTACAAGTGACCGACAACAAGAGTTGTTACGTCGAAAATTCGTTGTTTTCCGGCGCAGGATTACCATACTTTTTCTTCTTACGAAATAACGAGAAAGTAATAATAGAGAAGAACGTAAATTTCATAATGACCTATCTTCGACAAGGGATATTCATTTTACCATGATATAGAATATTTGCGTTATAGCATGAGACTTAAAGAACACCACGACACAAATATATTGAAGACTTGGGTTTCGCTTGTACGATAATAGACTGACTACTTGAAATGCTTAAGGCTGAGTGTTGATGTCTATCCTGCCGAAGGGTCTCTTGTACGAACCAACCATGTACAGATTTTTTCATACTTGTATGCATTATACTGAATGGCAGTACTAGTTTACTAAAATGACCTGGAAGAACATGTACGATTAAGCAGTTCCCAAATGGTAAACAACGTAAGTCACCAGCACAGGAGACACGTTCTTGCATCCACAGACATTCGATTTAGATGTAGTGACTCCTCAAGTTCGGGAGCTGGAAGGAGAGGGTGACACTGTCATTTACTCGGGATCTTTGTTGCGACTTATGTTTTTGGTACTGATGCTTCCGACTGAATTACAGTGTCCCCCCGCTCCTTCTTGCTCCCGACCTTGAGGAGTCACTACATTTAAATCGGACCATAATAAGACGCCTCTCAAAATATATTTATTTCTATATTAACTCTATTTTTAAAACTTATTGCCCAATGTGACCATGTCATTAGTTTTAAGTTAGTTTTTAGTTAGTCTATTGAAGTATCAGCCCTCATCTCTGCTCCATAAGCACAACTGCTGGAGTCAATGTAACCCAGAACATTTGAATAAATTCCCGCCTCGCCAGGGTTACTGGGGAGGGGAAAATTGAAAAAAAAAAAAAGAAGACGGCTCTCCTCTTTCGATTTCTTCTACGACTTTTTCCTTCTGATCAGCATATGACTAGCAGCCAGTCTTCTTTCCACAGAATTATAGCTAGAAAGACGTGGAAATTGCACAGTTTTCTATGTTGTGTGTATATGGTACTTTTGAGTCAGATTAATCCGACTTTCGCGGACCTAGCGGTTTTCTCAAGAGGAAAGGAAGACATGTTGAGCATGTCGCGATGCTCACCGAATCTAGATATTCTGATTTACCTGCGCTTTCTTTCGCCACCAGCTAGATAAATTGGGACGATTTGTGTTAGAAACTTCATTATTTTTGCCACTACCGGCAATCGAACACTGGTTCTCCTCACAAGAAGCTATCACGCTGACCATGAGTGATCCAAGGGGTAATTCTCTATGTTAATTGCTGTAAACACATTAACTTCACGCAGAGTTCCTACCAATATGTTTAATTTTCAGCAACTACCGTAGTCGCTTGAATCGATTGCTGTTGCTAAGAATATACTCCGATTTAAACGTAGTGACACTTCAAGGTCACGAGCTGGACGACGAAAAGGTCACTGTCATCCAATCGGGAGCTTCGTTACGAGTAAAATGTTTGGTATTGGATCTCTCATTTGGATGGAAGTGTCCTCCTCTCCTTCCATATCGTGACATTGAAGTGCCGCTATGTTTGAATCGGAGTATAAACTACAGAATTCACTTGCAGACCTAGCCGATCCGTACAAGGAACAACTGTCAGTAGCATTCAGACTTCGACATCTTTCGTTTGAATATTCATAATAGCGCTCCAGAACATGTGCCCTGCTGGGGGTGGCAAGGAACTGCGTCTGCACTGCTGGTGGCGGGAGTTCACCACTCACCGCACCAGCAACGCCACCGCGCCGCTCGTGTGAATACCCCACTTACTTCACTCACCAGTACCTTGTCAGCAGATGCGCCACTGCGTAAGCGGCTCCGTGTGAAGCTCTACCATACCTACCATGGAGAAACGATACACAGGGAAGTGGATACCTACAAAAAACTATGCTAGCTGAATAGTGCGGGAGAATCATTTAAGACAAGAGACAGTCACTCAATTCGATAGGAAAGATACGAAATGTATTTTTCTTGGTGTCATAATGGTGTTTATTTTTTACTGGTACCCTGTAGCTTGTTATTGCCATCGATATGAAACTCGACATACGAACACTGCATAACTTACCTTGGTCGAAAGGATCGTGGTTACGAGGGAAATACGAAAACAGTTCAGTGTAGCTTCATGTTCTTATTGAGGGAATTATGGGAGGGAAATATGAAAAGACAAACTGAGTCAGGTCAACAACTATTTAATTAGTAAATCTGAATCAATAAAGTTAGGTAAAAATAATTTTATGCATGTACCACGGGTGTTAAGTAGTACTAATGATCTCGGGCAACGAAAGGCCCTTCGATCATTAGAACCCTTATAAAGCCCTTGGTGCATAAATAACTATTTCTAATTTTCCGTTTCACTTCTTTTACAATGTATTGTGCAAAGTGAACGCGCATGTTTATAATTTATTACGTTTTGGATTTTAATTCATAGAGTTACATGTAGATTACTTAACTGGAATCCATAATTTACAATATTTTGAATTCAGATAAATATTTTTTTTTATAAATGTACATATTAGATACACATTTCAATTCCGGTTAAAATATCTAAAAAAAACTTCTTAAAATATATCTTAAAATATCCGGAAAATAACTAAAATCAGATTGTGATTCAGCTTTAAAATTATTATCAGAATCTCCACTTTTTTCTTCAGAAACGGAAAAAAATTATAACTGTGTAATCGATACATTACCTCCAAGCACCAATGTATGGACAGGAAATTGCCGTCGCATGCAAAGGCAACACGAACGAAAAAACCGAAAGGAACAAGCTAAGCAGAAGACTCCAGAATCCACATTATGTCTACGAAAAATTCCAGAGGTTCACCCTCCGTTCTCACAGTGGAACACAAAAACGACGCAGCCAGCGACCCCTTCCGCAGGTCACTGCGCCGGCGCCTGGGGGTAGCTTCCCCGTTCTCATCCCCCCTCTCTCCCTCCCCTCCCGCGCACTCCCCCACCGCCGCTCGCTTCGCCCCACCCGCCGCGACCCGGCGCCCACGGAGCGCAACACGAGACCCCGACCTGGGGCACTGGCGGACGAGCGCGCTGCAGATCCGAACGTTCTTCGTCGTTCTCGAACGCTAGGGAACGTTCCTGATCTCGAGGCAATGCAGCTAGCGAATTCTAAACTCAAATATAATACACGTACCTACGAATAGAATTTCAAATGTTAAATTGTCATTCGAATGTTTCCAAATTCCAAAATCAAATGTGTATTATGTTGGGTTTTTGGAATTTGGAAACAGGAATCACATTTTACATTGTCTCGCGGTTTAACAATAAGATTAAATTATATCTGAATTAATATTATATTGCTGGTTATATATAAAAAAAGATTTTACCCGTATATTAGGCAGAGAAGAAAAATACAAAAACATTTTGTCGGCACATAATTAGGTACAAAAACTAATTCTAAATTATAGTAGTATTATATTAAATCTGAGGACGGTGTAATAGTTGCGAAACGACCAAATAACAGAACTTAAATTTAGTAAATAATTGACTTCCAGTCTATCAAGTCGAACGTGTGTGTCCATTTCGGCACCTTGCAAATATCCACCACCCTCTAGTCCATGGACGAGGCAATAAGCGCGCATCCAACACTCGTAAATCTGAATTTCGTTTGCCAACCACCTTCATCTTTTCGCGACCCACTTTTGGGTGGTTTGAAAGCCAGTGCGCTTCTAGACGGCACGGGAGGAGGAGGAGGATCCGCGGCGGTGACGGCGGCAGCGCCGGCGGAGGAGGCGGCGATGGCGGAGGCGGCGACAACGACGTCTGTGCTGGGACCCCAAGGACGTCTGTATTCCCACGCACGCGCGCCGCGCGCCTGCGTCTGCGCTCGCGTCTGCGCCGTCGCCGCCGCCGCCGCCGCCCCCTCGCGCCCCGTTTCGGGACGACGTTGCACCCTCGGAGCCCCCGGGGAGCTTGGGATAATATTTAGATGCGGTGGAGGCTAGGCGAACAGACCCAGGGACGGATGGGAGCTGGTGCTCGTTCCTTCAACATGCTTGTGATTTTTACTGACCTAGAGGTCACTACTGTAGCAATATTGTAAAATAAAGGTTAGACACTAATGTTCGGGAATAGTTTTTAAGAGTTCGTCTGAAGACAATGATCGGAAATGATTGTCTTATGTTTAACGTGACATTGCCTGATAACCTTTTTTTCTTTTCAGACATTCAAAGACTAGAAATATTTTATTATTTATTTGCACACATGGAACTTAAATAGCACGTTTCGCGTGTCAAAAATTGCTGGCAGCTTTAGGTGTCATTTAAACACGTAGAATAAATTCATACAAATTAAATACTATTATTTTGGCGTTAATGGGTTAAAACATACATTTACTGTGTAGAAAATCAGCATGCGCAAAATTATGCAAAGGAATACAACTTTAAGTGAATACAAAAAGGGAAATTCCTCAATTTATTTATTTTTTATTTATTTATTTATTTACGTCAAAAACAGTAAAAAACTGAGTGTGATGTGCTGGGGTGAAAAGTTAATTTTGGGCAGTGTTCGAGTTAGTGTAAGTGTGTGTGTAAGGGGGGAAGATAGGACAAGGAAGAGAAAGGAAAGATTGCGCGCGGTCCGTGGCCCGTTTGTTTAAGTACTGCTCCGGTATTTGCCTGATGCTGATCAGCAAAACCACGGAAAACTACCGATCAGAGCAGTCCGCCGCCAGACTTCTCCTCCAGACAGTGACTGAATACAACCTAGCTTGTAAGCTAATGTCGAAAATTCTGCCGCCGTCGAGACTCGAACCTAGAACCTCCCGCTGAGAGGCACTGCAGTGACATCAGTCGATGCACTCAGCTACCACTCCCGGTCCTTACGTTTGACAATGTCAGAACCATAACGTATCGAAAGTCTTACCGACTGAGATAGCTCAGTCCCAGCACCTGTTGCTTTTCCAGCAGTTCCAGCATTTCCGATCGACAGGTCCTAGATTTCGGCTCTCGACAGTTGTGGTGCACTACCTAAGTCGAATTCAGCCACTGACTGGAGGAGAATTCTTTTGGACGGTTGCTCTAATTGGTAGATTTCCCTAGCTCCTTCTGTGAATAACAGGTGATCCCTACCAAGATCTGAGATATATACCCTTACAAATAGACACCAGGTTATCTATCCTTTCTTTCCTCTTTCTATCCTATTGTTTCTATCGTCTTTATACATTCACACGTACATTCATTACATTACCACACACGTCGGGAGACCAGACCTTCTCTCAAAAACCCATCCCTTTTCACCTTTCTTAATTTCTCCACCGTCCAACCCTATTTCGAACTCTCTAATCTCCTCCCCGGTACCTACTCCCGATCCTCGCATTCCCACCTGATGCCACGATTTCTTCATGAATTCTTCCTCACCTGATGCCACGATTTCCACACAGCCTGTATCTGCCTGACACGTTGCCATCTTCGCAACCGCACTCGGGATAAAAGTGGAATAAATACAGCAGCTACAGTCAGATGCAGCAGGAAAACATGCATGTTGGTACTTGGAAAAGATTCACATTGTATGTCGTAACGTTCAATCTCTTTTAAATGAAACCGAATTTATCGAGGCTGCTCTACAGAACGATTTGAACGAAATAGATATTCTTTATTCTCTGGAACTTTTGGAATTCTCAACTTTTAATGCGCAGACAGTAGAAACGGAATCAAATAGGGGCCCTGCGTATGGAGGTTCTTGTATTTGCGTTAGAAATTATATAAATTCTATCTCCTTAAACAAATTAAATGCGTTTTCAAATGAATATATTTTTGAAATAGCTATCGAACATCTATCGTCCCACATTTAAAAATGATTGTACTTTGCATCTACAGGCCCCAACAAAGAGCAGATTACATCCATTTTCTTAGAAAATCTAGAGAAAACTCCATTTTATATGCTGAAATTTTAACTTTGATTTTATGGTCGAATCTTTCGAAAATAGCAGTTTTTCAATTTAATTAATTTCTTCAGTTTGGATATTAAAATAAAGTACTTAAAAGGCATTTCATTCAAATCGATAAATCTAATTGACAAAACCCAAAAAAGAAATTTTTCACAAATTATTTACAAAACACTGAGATATTAAATAATATAATTATGAGTATATTGTTGCCTAAAATAAAATAAAATTATTCATACACTACTTGCTGCAAGAATCATGAGACGCGATTTACAATGCTGTTGATACAAATGACAAAAATAATTAATTTTGGACGCATTCATTTCACTTCAATACGTGCTTTCCTCTTAAAAAGCAAAATTAAGCATTTCATAGAAAATCAATACATGGATAAAATGACGAATTAGAACTTAACGTTATACCAACCGAATGATTTATTTCGTTTCTAAAAATCATAATCTATCTGGTGATTTCTGCCTCTGCTTTCATAAATAATAAGTAATGCTACAACAGTGATACAGAGACGGAAGGACGGACGGACAGACAAATATTTTGCAGTACATTTATTTTTCAGTATTAAGGACCTAATAACATGAATTTTGATTGTACAATTTTCTGTATGGTAAATTAAATTGCTTAATTGCACCATCGTAATTTACAAATTGGATGTAGATCATACTCGTAATAAAGCTCCTGAGAGCAATTAAAAAGATAGTACATCACCCTGAGGCGTGATCCCCAACATTTTGAGGGCACTGACTGTATCTCCTGGCATAGCCCCAGAGGTTCCAACCACCAATGGCAAGATTTGGGGGTTGGTCACATGAAGTTGCGCTGCCAGGAGAATGACTGGTCTGTATTTTACCTTTTCGTCCCTTTCTTTCAGAAGGCTAATCCCATCCTTGTGGCGGATAGTAATGTCGACTACGTGGACCCCTCCATCGCTTTTTATAACCAGGTTTGAGTTTAATCCCTTCGGCAAAGGAGAAAGTGGATTTGTGGACACCACGGTGTCCGACTTTCGGAGCATCTTCCCCAGTATTAAGTTCTTGATCTCGTCATGACGCTTTATTCCTGCTGGCTTAGTAAAAGTGCATTGACCCAAGATGTGGTTCATGGTTTCTATCTCTGTATTACACTTCCTGCAATGTACAATCTAATTTGGCCATTCCCTTACTAAGAGTAGATTTATAGACTAAGAGTAAATATGCGCCTTTACCATTCTCTCTTCCAATCCCAGCTTCTCCAAGGAGGCTAACTCGCTATCGGCCCATTTTTTCTTATAAGCCTTTATACCTTGTTCAGTAAATGTCCAGTTGAGTCTCAGTGCTTTGGCGGTTTTTTATGTTAGCTGGTAGAAATAGTATCTGCAGAGTTCCCTAAACGTAAACCTAGGTTCACCAGGAAGTATTGGAAAGCCGCAGCAATTTCAGCTCTCAAACTCTCTTGGCCAGGTAGAATACATTTTCCGCAGAACTCCTAGGCAGATGTAGAAACTATTTAACTGGCACTTTGGCTGTCCGCATTCCTGAGCATTGACTTAAATGCCATCGATAAAACTAGTTGGTAGAGGGAATATGGCATTAGTATGTATTGTAACGAATATTGCGTCATCCGCCGGCGCCACCCCGAGGTACCTGTGATCGCGGGTTACGTCATCTGCCGGCGACCACGAGCTGCCCGTGAGCGCGGGTTGCATCACCTGCCGGCGGATTATTCGAGAACGGTCGCGGAGTCCGGAAGGTTCTCGATCGTTCGCCGAGTATAAATACGCGGGCGGATAGCAGTGCATAGTGTGCTCAGTGACGTGAACCGTGGTCAGTGCATGTACTGTGGTCGGTGACGTGAACTGTGACCAGTGCATCGAACTGTGATCAGTGCAGTGAACTGTGGCCAGTGTTTAGGACTGTGCGAGTGTGTAAGAGAAGAGTAGTGTAAATAAATAAATCAAGAGAAGAGTAGTGTAAATAAATAATCAAGAGAAGTGTAGTGTAAATAACTAAAGAGAAGTGTAGTGTAAATAAATAATCAAGTGTTTTCAGTGATTGTGTTAAGAAACAAAATAAACGTTTTCGTTAAAATAATACGAGACTTTTAATTCACCACCTAAAAACGTAACAGTATGAAGTAAACTTGTGAATGGGCTTCAAATGCGCCTTCTGAAGCCTCTTCACCGCTCCATCAAATTTAAGATGATTGCTTTAGCCGTTCCAACAGAATAATTGAATCCCAGGTTTGTTAGGATAAGATCATTAGTGACCAGATGAATTATTTTCTCCAACCTTTCCTGTCAGGGGTCTTCAGTGAACGACGATCGTTCAAAAGTTGTATATTTGAAATGATGAACACCTAGCTACGAACAATGTCATTCCGAATACCCTATGATATTACACGAGAAGATCCACCAGTGTGTGAGCCCCTGGGGTATCTTTTGCTAACAGCACCAGATCAATAGCATATGCTAACATAAACATACTCCTTTCCAATAGTGTTTATACTGACTTGTTTTCTAATTTCTCAAGTAGGCACTCCATAATGAGTAACTAGTGGTGATACAACAGCACATACTTTCTCGTATTATAAGCATTTTAAGTTTGCCATTTTCTAAAAACTAATTCCAAGAAAATGCCCTCTAATTTACTCGGCATGTAAACAAATGCACGTGGTCGTCTCTTGTTCTTATTGGCTGACGGAAACCACCCTATCCTTCCGGACGTCGTCCGATATAGGAGTTAAGTCCCTTTTAAAATTGACTTATTTCTTGACTAAGATGTGTTTCACGTAAGATGTGACCCGCAATACCAACCCGCCCTAAACCATCCGCCATACTTACTACATTGGCTTAGGAACGTTTAATTAAAATTTCAGTTGGAGGAAGTAGGACTCAACATCAACTTAAAACACCATGTAATGGTAGTGTATTAGTTAGGAACATTTTCTTCACTGGAGATTGGCATGAGTGCTGTCCAAATTAGTGTGTGCCAACTCCAGCAGTCTAAGAGGCAAAATGCTGCGTTGAGAGATTACGCGAGCGAGCTCGATCTCGCATTTTTTTATTTAAAAGCTATTACATTGCGCTTCCAGTGCGCGATTTGTTTCTAGGGGAACTTATATTGTATATTGTGCGTGGCACACTCATCAGTGTCTTGTAATACGAGAAACAACTCTCCAGTTAAGCAGAAAACGTGGGAATTAACGAGTGGATAAAATTCTTCTGAAAGTGTATAAGTGCAAGAGCCGGAAAAAATCTGGAAAAGAAATAAAACTTCATGAGAGCAGCATCATAACCAAAGGAACGAAAATTGTGAAGGGTAAGCTATTAATGTCACAATATTATTGACATCTTATTGCATGCCATAAGAATTAGACCACGACGATCATGTCTATTGGAATCATAATTTTTCTTTCTGTATTACAGAGACCTTTTACAACCCTCTCTTTTTTAGTCAACAAATGAAAATAAAAGGAATCTACAAAAATATGTTACATTACCATGGCACGTCAGAAATGTGGGAAAATTGAGTGGAAGAAGATTATATAGAATTGTTGGTATTGCAGAAACTTTTAAAATTTGTTGCGTCTTTAATTTTATCATTATCGACGCAACGCGTCTCTTCGCCTCGTTCCGAGCGTTGAGCGCGGAATAATCCTCCGTATCTCTCGTATGTAAGCAGAGAGTATATGTATGTAAGTCTCGTCTCGTCTGTCGGTTGTCAAGAGGTCCTCCAGGTAGAATCACCGTGTACGCTCCTCCTACTACGCGCTCCTGCGTCACTACCCAGCGGCCAGAAATGGGAAGGAATTAGGAAAGGGGAATCGATGCGTTCAGTTTTCACTAAATTTCAAACATTTGTCATTTCAGTTCAATGAATATGTTTTCCTTTTGTTAATGTTATATGTATGAAATCATTGTCATACAGATATTTCTATTTCAGTGAAGTGTAATTTTATTTCGTTACACTATGTATTGCATGAAAATTTAAATTATTTTGAGCAATTTAATTATATCTTTATTCCAGAAATCCTCTGACCATGGCATTTATATTAGTCTTATTATAAAATAAAATTCTAATATTTCATATATTCTTCAGTTTAAAGAAGAATACGATTTTGTTCATGTATAAATTATAAATTAAATAATGGTACCGTATGCCCGGTGCGATTTATGAACCGCAAAACAACATTTATAAAATGATCTCAGCAAATCTGCATTTTTGAACACTACGTACATTTAAACACGCCGCGTCGGTATCCTCAATGCACTTTCGCGTTTCATTATTTATGATGATCATTTATGTAGAGGAGGTTGGCAGTGCCGAAACTCCGCCATGTTGAATTTTTAGGGTATTTTCTTACGTGGAAACATCTATTTACTAAGTTGAAATAATTTTCTCCTCTGCCTCGTAGTGAAATCAAACCCCGAACGTGACGTTAACGGCAATTCATCTGTCAACGGACCTCTTTGAGATAACGTTCGTTCGGCAGGCCGTCGGCGCCGCATCTGCGTGCATGTGGGCGGTCACCATCAATGTGTTTCCTGTTCCATATGAGGCAACGGTTTCGGAAACCGATTTTGACCAGTTGCAGTTCCGTTCTTCAATGAGAAGGTTCTACAAGAATATTGTTTTTGTTTTAGTTAAAGGTGATATTTGCTCATTGCGTTAAATAAAATTAATTTTTGTTATCTCGTCGAACACAATGAGTGAAGCAGTTCCTGGTACGTCGAGGAACCACTGAACCAGGAACCAGTGACCTCTGGCACACGTTGGGAAGGGCAAAAGGTTAATAACACATAGGATGTGAAGAGGGTTTTGGTGAAGGTGGTCTGTTTTTCGAATCGAAGAAATCTGGAGATTACCATGAATATATGAATAGTGATGTTTTTCAGCAATGTTTTAGCAGTGTTTTGCCAAAACTGAGAGTAATGTGACGTGATGGATAATGCTCCAAACCACAGAGGAAGAGTTCAGAAAAAACAAATATGTCTTGCACAGAAATAATTGACTGGTTGTTATCGAAAGATGAAGACGTACACAATTCATATTTAAAAGTTGAGTTGTTATAATTAACCAAAAATACGCTAATGTGTATGATAAGTATGCATAGATGAAATGGCAAAGTCATCTGGACATGTTTTCAGATTGCTTACATATCATTGCGTATTAAATACCATTGAAATAATGTAGAGTCAAATAAAACGATATGTTGCAAAAAACAACACAAGATACAAATTACATGATGTTCGGACTCTGTTTTTTTACGACATTTTCTCAGATTTGTGATAAGAACTGGGAATCAGCCATTGGTCATACCGTCAAAGTTGAGAAGGAAATGTGGCTGGCAGATATTGCAAATAAATAAATGTCTTTATTGGTGTCGACGCTAAGGGCATTTGGCCTGCCCTTCCGCCTGCACTTCTGAAATTTAGGAAATGCTTACTATTTAGAATACACCCAAAACTTTAAAAGTTACCCTACATCTCGCATTCGTAGGACAACGATTTATACTGCATTTCTTCCTGGGACTGAAAACAAGGGGCCTTCCCGGCATACGCAACTTAAGTGATTGGGTAAACCCCGGTAAACCTTAATCAAGATGGCGGTTTAAGGCCAAGACACAATACTTTGCCAAGAACACAATACAAGTAAGCGATTTCAGTTCAAACAATATACAAAGGAGAAACGGAAATATTTTAAAGTGAATATTATAGTTCAACATACCTCAAAGGTAGTAAGAAATGATGAACTCAAACACAGAGGTTGCAAAGTAGTAAAACTCATCTAAAGAAAATTAAAAAACACGCAAATTATGATATTTTAAATACATACGCATATGTGCACACACTCATGCATAACCACGTACTCATAACACATGTATGCACTTATGTGTGTACTGTAACAATAGTAATGTATGGGTTGAAAGTTGGTTCCTCATATGTTATTTGAAAATGATTGAGGGAGTGTATGATTACATTATAAAGCCAAATATCTTGACTATGGGAGAGTCAAATTATTTGATACAAAAATAAATATAAAAATGAAATAAAAAGAGGAATGGTAAATGTGCGACAGAGACTAGTTCACTCATTAAAGTTAAATAATTAGATACTTTAACAGAAGAAATAATTATTTATATGCGGGTCAGTTCTTCCAGGTGCAATGAAGATTCTTCAGACAATGCTTTGAACGGGATTTCACCGTTGCCTTGCGATAGCACATCGTAAATGTAAGTACTGTAATATTGAAGCAAATTATCAGTATGTTTTGACTGGTATTTTAGAAAGGGCGAATTACGGAAATGTGGTTATTGAAAAGTGAAAGAAGTGAAATTACTATGTTAGGACACTTCAGGTTGTGACACGTGCCGGAATTTGAGAATAGTCGTGGGGCGAATGTCGCAGCCAATCACGAACAGCGCGGAGGAACACTCGAAGTTTGATTACATGCCGAGGAACATTAGAGCGAATGGATCATAGCACCATATTTTACCGTCCTTTCTTACATACGAGAACCAAATTTAAAGAAAATAATTTGAGCAGTTTTAAAAAATATTTTTTTTTAGAAATTGCGTATTTTTCAGACACAAATTACGCGAAAGTTACTCGTTTTTTTAAAAAAATGTATTTGACCTTAAGAGCTGGCTTTTTACAATAGATTTTTTCGGAGGCAAAAATCGCTACATTAAATTTTCGAAAAATGAAACGTGACGGTATATTCAATATGTCTTATACATTATCTCTACCTTCAAAATTGTAGTTGCAGGAAGATCCGAAAAAATTGCACATTTACAATTTTCGAAAACTTAGGGATTTCAACGAACATGAGACCTGGACCATTCCAGTTTAATTTTATTCACCAATCCGTTTAAGTTTAATCCCAAAATTTGGAGCAATTTTTGGGAAAATGTTGAAAATGTTTTTAGGGTTCATGTAAAGTACCCTCGAAAATCAAAATATCCATTTGAAACGGGGAATATAAATTTTGGAGAAAATCGGCTGATCGGTTTAAGCACTAGAGTTGACCACAGACGGACGGACCTTTTGCCGAGAATCGATTTTTCGGTATCAATGACCCATAAAAATTTTCTATGTGCTACATTAAATAGCATACACTTCTCATTTACAGTCGTGGTAACTAGGTAAATCCTAGGCATTTTCGGATCCCCTGGCTTCCCTAGACTTCCCAATGGGACCAAGAAATTCAATTTCTGCATTTACTACCAGCAATGCTAAATTGTTTCCACGTAATTTACAAATTGTGTACAAAGCTTAATAGAGCTTCTGAGATCAATTAACGAGATAGTCAGTAGATCGCCTTGAGACATGATCCCCAACGTCTTGAGGGCACTGACTGTTGATCGTGGCCCCAGCCCCAGAGGTTCCAACCACCAATGGCAGGATTCTGGCGTTGGGCTGCCAGGGGAATGACTGGTTGGTACTTTACCGTTTTTTCTCTCCTGCATTGGGAAGGCTAGACCCATCCTCGTGGCGGGCAGTAACATCGACCACGTGGACCCCCTCCCGGCTCTTTTGTTGAGTCTAACCCCTTCAGCAACGGAGAAAGTGGCTTCCGTGGACACAGCAATTGTCTGATTTCCGGAGCATCTTCCCCTCTATAAAGTTCTTTATCTCGTCATGACGCTTTATTCTTGCTGGTTTCGTAAAAATGCACTGACCGAGGATGTGATTCATAGTTTCTACCGTTGTGTTGCACTTCCTGCAGTATACATCCTTTCTGGACCTCCCTTTACTATGAGTAGTTTTATTGGCAGCGGTATTACATCTCAATTGGCGTGCAGTGATAAAAAGACTAGGTTTCAGAAGATTATAATATTTCAAAAAGGCATTTCCAATCGGATCGTTTATATTCGCCTTAACCGCTCTGTCTTGGGATCCCAGATTCTCCCAAGCGGCTACCTCGTCATCGGTGCATTTCTTCTTATAAGCTCTTAAATCTTGATCATTATAGGGCCAGTTGAGTCTCAGTGCTTTGGCGGTTTTAAATGTCCGTTCCTAGAAACTCGGACAGGAGCTCAGCCATCTGCAAATGGGATCTGCAGATTTTTCTAGTCGTAATCCTAGGTTCAGCGCTACCCTAGGAACATGTTGGGCGAGCCGCAGCAATCCCAGTCCTCCATCTCTCTTGGCCAGGTAAAATCAGCCATCTTCAGTACTCATATGCAGGTGTAGGAACTGTTTGACTGTCACTCTGATTTGACAGTCCGCTTCCCTGAGCATCGTCATAGATGAAATCGATAAAACTAATTGGTAAATGTAATGTGGCATTATGTAGTTGTGAAGTAATGCCAACTTCTGAGTGGGCTTTAAATGCGTCTTCTGCAGCCTCGTCACTGCTTCCATCAAATTCGATATAGATGCTTTACGTGGGAAGCCGTTCTAAATACAGTAGTTCACTCCCAAGTATGTTAGGGTATGATCATCACTGACCAGAGGAATTCTCTCTCCAAACCTTTACAGACAGGGTAATCAGAGGAAGTCATTTACTATACATAGGAGCATGATTTATCCTTTTTTCGTTACCAGGATCCGACAATAAGAGTTCTGCTGAAAATTTGCCGTTTTCCGGCGCACAACTACAATACTTCCTCTTCTTAAGAAGTCGAGAAAGTAAAAAGGAGCGGGAACAAGTGCCCCTCCTCTTTTTACTATGAATTGGCACCTCAATGCCTTTCGCGGGGTACTGAATGACTGTGGAAAAACGTCAGCGTAAGGGTCCAATACGAAATTGGTAAAAGCAACTTTCCTGGATATGACTCCTGCGTGAGGAATTGTGTCATAGCTTTAAATATATCTAGCACAGTACCGACACTACCCCCTGCTATTTTCTTGTCCCAGACTCCTTCATGAAGAATTTGAACATTAGAGAAACAGACAGGTTCGAGGATAAACCCTTTTTGTCTATAAACCTCCAAAATATTCTGCAATGCAGAGAACTAATTGCGATGGGACGATAGTTGCTTACAAGTTTATTTCCCTTATCCTCTTTCGGGATAAGGAGGGAGCGATTAGATTTCCACCCAGAGGGGAACAAAGCCACTGTATATAATTTGGTGTACACTAGAGACATATTGCAGTAGAGACATATGTCAACTTTTGCATCTGCAGATAAGTAGCTAACTTTAATTTTTTGTCCTGGAAGCGTGACATGTTTCATCCCAGTCATTCCAGACTGCTCGTAGTTTTAACGACTTGGACCGCAAATAGAATGAAGTCGTGGTCTATTCCACGTGTTGACACTTTATCATCCGCTATCAATTCAGAATTTCGAATCGGGGTTGCAGTACCCCAAATTTATTTATACAGGACATTAACCTCATCGCTGTGAAGGGGCTGTTGATCAACATTAGTACTGTCAATGTCCGTTCAAATGCACTTTGCCAATAGCTCTGGATCATTCTTGAAAGGGTCTTGTACCCTAGCATAGGAGAAGCACACCATTGCGCGTTTGCTTCCATGTCTAGCGGACCTTTTAGAACTAGTGGCGGTGGGTACAAAGAAGCCGCCCAAAATCCTACCTTAAGATAGATCTTGTCCAAATGTCTGTCAAGTTAGAGGAAGTAATTTACTTCACCCTTGTGCGTATCAATGTGAACAAGGAGATCAAGTATAAGTATAAGCAAACCGTCGACCCGCACGACTATATCTAAGGGAAGAAGAAAGTTGCGATCTCGCTCGGAGAGATTGGAAGTTCGAGACCCACTTAGGCATTTACCCTGTGTTGTGGAATGGTAAGCTTTCTCACCACCATGCTCCACGTTAAATAGTATCGTTTCTTTCTTGACTTTTCCGGGGGCGTAGGACCTTGCATGGGAGGCAAATACACGTTACACCGAGGAGGCATCATTCCTTGATCCCCCTTGCTCAGATTAATTAACACGAGGGTAGTATAAGCAAATCGCGGACCCGGAGAACTATCTCTAACGCAGGAGGGACGTTGCAATCTCGGTCGCAGAAGTTGCAAGTTCGAGTCTCGATTAGGCATGGATGTTTACCCAGTGTTGTGGAATGATAAGCTTTCCCAACTACCGTTCTTCACCCCTCAATATTATCCTTTCTATTATGACCCGCCCGGGGGCGTAGGAGGTTGCATGGGTGGCAAAAAGGTGTCACACAGGAGGAGGAGGTTGCATGGGTTGGTAAAAAGATGTTCATTCCTTGATACCCTTGTTCACTTTAATATGCACAAGGGTGTGTATCCACTTTATTTATCCACTTTTCCGTTACCAGAGCCGGCAATAAGAGATTTTCTGTCGAAAATTCGCCGTTTTCCGGCGCACGAATACACAACCTTCTAATCTTACGATGGGCTAGAAAGTAAAAAGAACTAAGCATTAAACACAATAACTAAAAACTCAATAAATGATAATAATCACTCAATTTGAAATAGATTATGAAGCCATTGGGTACACCAAATAATTCGCTTTGTCAATTCACCAAAATATAGTGAAAAGAAAACTATACCATCTTTAAACAGATCATCAGGAAAAATATGCACCAAGCAGATGCCTCAGCTGATTACATTGCTCAGACGTTCACCCAACACCGCTTTCACTTATCCTGACCTCGCATCATCTCGCACTTGTAGAAATATGTCTCAGAATAAAATACACTTCCCAAATGAAATTAAATGCTTCATCAAAAATCTCCCTTAAAAGAAGTTCCAGGTCATG
Source organism: Teleogryllus oceanicus (assembly GCA_964035755.1). Taxonomy (NCBI): domain Eukaryota; kingdom Metazoa; phylum Arthropoda; class Insecta; order Orthoptera; family Gryllidae; genus Teleogryllus; species Teleogryllus oceanicus. Next base: position 241,915,318 of record CAXIVR010000001.1, read on the forward strand.
AGAAAAAATATATTATAAAATTCTAGTGCCGACGGCGCGCCGGCAGTCGACGCGTCAAACTGAAGTATTGACGGCATCTGACGCGCAAGGAATCACTAATTAATCAATAAAACCCATGAGTACCCTTGGTTGTGCTTTTGCTGGTAAGTACAGTGGACGTCGATTACCCGAACGCAAATCATCCGAAACATCAAATATCCGAACTCATATTTTCTCTGAATAATTATTTTTAATTAGGTACCGTATACTATACTGCGATTTATTTATAGCTGCCTCTGACAGGTCATCAGCTGGTACCGCGTCATCCAATCGGGAGCTTACATGTCTCTACAGTGACGTCACTATGGTGACGTTCAACCTTCTGGTTGGATGGCACCGTAACAGCTGATTTACGTCAGAGGCAACTCTAAATAAATCCAAGTATATATTCATTTCTTTACATTATATTCATTTTCTTTTGTTATGAATATTGAATGTGATCCCCTGAATATTGAGAATGACCCCCTTTATGATTGACAGTGATAAAATATTAATGACATACTTTACCATAGTCAATCATCTCTTTGACAAATCCTATCCAAATCCATTTTATGTACACTTGCCATTTTTAGGTTCAGTTATCCGAATTATTGAATATCTGATCTATTCCTGGCCCCAATTAGTTCGGATAATCGACGACTCACTGTATAGTGCCTGTTCTTCTTATTTATTCATTCTTTAATATTATCATTATTTGTTATATCTGCGAACAATCACTACTGAATAAAAGATAAGTTCGTTTTCTCTTTAGTCTTTCAAATTATTCATAGCTTTCTTTTCCGTTTGTGTTCTTTTCGCATACGTTTTGCGATCTTTTACAAACCCATTTTCTGGTATGCTACAAAAGTTAATGCGTTGGAAATCAACTTTCTTATAAATTAAAAGAGTTTATAAGATAAATAATTATCAAATATATTCTTTTTACTTTCAGGTCAGAGAATATTATGAAACTCTGAAAATAAATCATAATTTCTATTACTTTCCTGTTGTCTTTTCTAACATCGTTATTTGAACATGCAATTACAAACCAGGTCGTTGATGAAGTTTGTAATGTGCTCCTGAGCACATATATGAACTAATGGACATAATGTATTATTATTGTTATTATTACTATATTATCCAATAAATTCACAACTAAAAATTTTAGGTATCAATATAATATAAAATTCTCTGGAGGTTGCAGCCATCTTCCTAAGGAACAAATATAGTGACTGCGGAGGCCTCTACAATATTTTGCGGCGCGGCCTACCGGGCGGTAAAGAGATCTCTTTTCACTTCCCAAACTTAAATGATCTAGGAGTTTGAACAAGTTTTTATGTAAATTTTGCGGAACGAATCTCAGAGCTCACATAACAATTGATAGTGTCTGTGTGTTTACGCTCCATATCTAGTTGACCTTGATTCACAAATTGTTGTATTTGAGAACTTTCTTTGTCCCCTTGATTACGACGTTGTGATGATGTCCAAAAAGCTGGCTGACACACTATAGCTGAACACAAAGAAAACTAGCTCATAATTTTAAGCTAATTTTAGGCTAATTAATAACTATATCCCCAAATATAAAGCTCTTGCAGTTTTCTCAAAAATCAATGTTCAGTTAGCTTTACATTAAAGGCAGCAGTCACAAAATGAAAAATAAAATTTACAACAAAAGTAGTACTTATTCAGGAATTGTAGACTAATTATAGACTCACAATAATTACTAATCTTATTTATTCTTATTCTTATTCTTATTATTCTTATTCTTATTATTCTTATTATTCTTATTCTTCTTATTCTTCTTATTCTTCTTATTCTTCTTATTCTTCTTATTCTTCTTATTATTATTATTATTATTATGAATGAAGTTACAAGTTAAGTATTTGTTGATTTAAGGGAAGAATTAGGTGCTCGTCAATTTAAGGGAAAAGAATCCCAGGAATATAATACATATCTCAAGTGCGCACTGCGGCACGTCATACAACGTCAAATTTTTTAAAACTGGCTAGCTGAACAGTTTCTTTTTAACATATTATGCATATGATTATGTATTATAGGCCGATATACACCTTGAATTAATTACTCGTCAACTTTAGCTAAAATGTCTCAACAATTCAACCCAACCGCTCAAAAACGCACTGCGGCAGACTATTCAACAAGTAAAAATTTTTAAACTAGCGAGTAGAGCATAGTTTCTTCTTAACATACTATGAATATGATTAAGTACTATTTGATGATATATTCCTTGAATTGATTGTCATCTTGAAGTTCCTTGAAGTGCTTGTCAACTAGCTAAAAATGTTCTAAGACTACAACCTCACCAATTCTAAAAGACGGCTTTTTTCTTTCTTTCTCTGGTAGATTTTTTAAGCGTATTTTGCTCTATCCGTGGATAATTTTAGGCAAACATTTGGAGTTTGTTTTGAAAAATTGCTTTTTTTAAAAAAAATAACTTCAAACAAAAACTTATACACGCGCGCGCGCGCGCGCACGCACACACACACACACACACACACACACACACACACACACACTCTGTCACCTCCGTTTCGATCTCTTTTGTATAGTTTTTGAGCAGATGACTCAAGCAAGGGGAATTATTTTGCTTGAAATGTGGCAACCGTATTTGTTAGGGATGTTACGAAATGTACAACAGTTAAAGTGATAATTAAACAGAAATACAGGGTGTAGGATCGTTTTCGAGAGGAAAAAAAGAGTCAAGTACTATTTATGGCAGTTAATGTTTTCGCTGAATTTCACAGACTAAATGAAGACTTTTGACATAATAATAACAACTTTGAAATCACAAGCAAATAAATACAACAATCACACAGAAATAACTTTACCTGGAAAAGAACGAACATACACAGTACACTAATTCTATCTACTCTTCACGAGAAACTTTGCACTAAAAAATTGAAACATGTATGCGATCAAATAATTAATACACTGTTCGCAATTAACTGGAGTAAAGTGAAGTACAGTCTTTTAACTTATTTACAGTGATGTTGAGTTTCAAATCTGTTAGTGAAAAAGTCTTCACGTGTAAGAATTCTTTCAACTGACGATTTTAATGTTTAGCGTAGGCAATGCCACAGAATTGTTAATTTAAGAACATTCCTAAATACAAGAAGGAGCCGTAATTAATTAACTTTCCTCCAAACTGTTCATTAACTATAAGAAAGTTACAGTTTTATACACTTTTTACAAAACGTTTTAGCATTGAAATGTCTGATTTCAGTTACGACAATCAAGTGTGTTCGTACGGAATTCATTAGCTGATCCATCTTATTACGTAGCTGCTGAACGTAATTCTAACAGAATCGCGTCACTGTTCTAAATAGTTTTTAACTGAGTTTATTCAAACGAATAATCTGGGAAAAGTGGCTACTGCAGATTGCAATGGCATGTTATTGACTCACAGAATCTGCTCACATCGAAATCAGAATGATGTCTTCTCGGGTGCCGATATCCGCTGCCTAGGTCGAACGGTGCAGTCTTTTCGGGTCGCTCTCCAACGATGTCGTAGACCCGCTGCTCGCCGCCTCGTTCCATCGCTTGCATAGACGTAGTCTACGTTCCAATTATCATTTCATCAAAATGAGAATATAATCAGCAGGTCTAGATTTCGAATTCCATCAGATATTATGTCGGGTTGGATGATACGAAATAAAATCCAGGTAACAATATATAAGAAATAAAACTTTTAAAATAGCTGCAAGGAAGAAAATGTTCCTTATTACCTTGATGCTTGAATTTACATTTATATTTATTTAGTCAAAAACAGTAAAAAACTGTGTGTGACATATCTGGGAGAAAATCATTTGCACACGCTTTCTTGAGTTTCAGAATCCCTTCCCAGTAATTTAACTATTAATAGTTAAAAAATAAAAAAATAGTATAATAATAATAATAATAATAATAATAATAATAATAATAATAATAAATTTAAAAAGCGAGAGATTAACATTTCGAAAACTAGATATTTTCGTTTCCAAGTTATAGAAAACTTATTTGCAACGGAAAACGAACTGCAGATTTGATTTTTCTGTATTGCTAACAAAATAGAAACTCCCCCTAAGCCCTACTACCAATACAAGGAAAAGAAAAGCTTAATAAAACGTGCCCATAGTTAAGCTACATTTACGTCCAGAAGCAAATGAAGGGGCCATCTCAGCATTTGTTCAATGGAGCAGGGAAACGAATTGCGGGTAATTGACCCGGAAACTGAAGTACATTACTTGTTACAGGCATTTTAAGTCTTTTCTAAAAATTAGACAATACAAATGTAAAGAAATTCTTTAGTTTTCTCTAATTGTATAGAAACAGTTATGCAGCAGAAAAGATTTTACTTTTAACTTAAATTTATGTTCCAATTTTAATTGTTTAATTTCATCTGGCAATGCGTTGTAAAGTAACGTACATGTATTACATGTGGATTTCTTGTAGTCTGCTATTGATACTGAGACTTGATGAACATGATATCTACGTCGTGTGTTGTAATTATAAATATCAGTATTACATGAAAATAAGTTCCCACCGTTAAGTAAGTCAGTTTTGACAAATACCACAGATTCGTAAATAAATAGGCAAGGTAATGGTAATATTCGAAGCTCAATGAAAAGAGGCTTGCAGGGATCACGTGGATGGCATATTTTATTATTCGGATAATTTTCTTTTGCAATCTAAATGTCTGGGCACTAAAGAATGAGCTTCCCCAGAATAGTATGCCATATCTCAGGCATTGTACATTTGCAAAATAACGCAAGCAGAAGGAATTTGAAAGATTCTGAGTGCAAAATTTAATTTTTTTTCCATTTGGTTTGACTGAATTGAGAGACCTAGATATTTTGTTACCTTAACATCAATGTTCATTTTCAATGGAGCATACGATTGCCGATTTGAAACGCAAAATTGCATTGAGACAGTTTTTCCTTCGTTAACTATTAATTTGTTATTACAAAACCAATTTGAAACTTCTGAAATTGTACTATTTATTGTTTCTTTTTTGCAAAGAACATTCGTGTTCTTTTTAATAGATGAGGGCATATCGTTTACGTACAACAGAAAGAGGAAAGGACCTAAGATAGAACCTTGTGGGACCCCATGTTCAATTGGCAAAGAATTGGAGAAGTAAGTAACTAATTTCCTTTCGTGCCAGAACGGTATTTCTACTCTTTGAGATCGATGTTTAAGGTACGAGGTTATCCAATCTAGGGGTATACCACGAATTCCATAAGAAGGTAACTTTGAGAGCAGGATGTTATGGTTAATAACGTCAAAAGCTTTCGAAAGATCTAAAAATATCCCAATGGGTTCTTCATTTTTGTCCATTGATGAAACAACATCTTTAAGGAAAGAAAAAATGGCAGTTTCCCTAGATTTTGATTTTCTAAAAGCGTGTTGTAATTCTGATAACGCTTCGTTTTTCCTGAGAAAGGTTTCCATTCGTGTATAGAAAAGCCTCTCTAATACTTTTGAGAAAACTGACAAAAGAGAAATTGGCCGATAATTTTCAATTTCATTTTTGCTCTGGAAATCTTCCTGTGCACAAGGAAGCATTGAAAATGTGAGTTAATGGGTGTATAATGGCAGTTGCACCCGTTTTTAATAAATAAAATAGAAATTGATCTAAACCAGATACATATTTATTTTTTACTTTACTGACTATACTGAGGATTTCGTTGGAAAACGTTTCGGAAATAAACGTCGTGCCGAAATTTTTTGAGAAGCATATGATGTTGAATTTTGTGGTTTTAGTCCCTTCGTGAGATCAACCGCAATTCTAGAAAAATTTTTTCTGGATTACTTGTTTCTCTTTCATTGTCCTTTGAAACAACATTCTCTATGAAATATCGTGATGACGTGGTCGTATTTTTTACGATGTTCCACATTGCTTTTGTTTTGTTTTTAGCGTTCCAAATATCCTCATTAGTTTTCATTATTTTTGCCTGAACTATTACTTTCTCTAATTTTTTTTATATTCTCGAATGTAGACATGGAAAGCGGGTGATCCGTTATGATGTTTAGAAATAAAGTAAAGCGTACGTTTGTTTTTACACGATGTTCTAATTCCTTGTGTGATCCAATTATTACTTTTTCGCGAAATGTTTAATTTTCTCTCTTTACGAATTACGTGTTTAATGCATACACAAATAAACGCACTATTTATAACTCAAGAACGGCTGTACCGATTTGGCTGAAAATTGGTGAGCAGGAAGCTTAGAACCAGGAGACGGACATAGGATACTGTTTATCCCGTTCGACAGCGTTCCTGTGTGAGAACGCACGTTTTTGCACGTTTTCGCGTGATTTCGCATGTTAGCGGTCATTGTTGCCTGTTGTAACGCCGCACTGATAACAGAAGGCGATAATGATAGCCGCCTTTCGTTTGCCGTTATATCTATATATAGTCGTGTTAGTTACACTATTTATAACTCAAGAACGGCTGTACCGATTTGGTGAGCAGGAAGCTTAGAGCCAGGACACGGACATATGATACTGTTCATCGCGTTCGACAGCGTTCCTGTGTGAGTACGCACGTTTTTTTTCGAGGGTTTTCGCACGTTTTCACGCGTTTTCGTATGTTTTCGCGCCTTTTCGCGCAGAAGCGTTCTGCAGCGGAGAACAAGCAAGCAATCAAGCAAAGATACAAATGAAGCTAATAAAAGCGTGTTAAAAAGTAAAGTGAAGTATAATTAACAATGCCGCGACCAAGACGATCGAATCTTTCCCGACAAAGCCGTAATGCAAGAAGGATACGAAACATTGCTAAAGATGGGGCCGGCTGTTGCGGCGGAACAGAGTTCGCCGGATCAGCTAGTTTTAAATGAATAATAGTATTCAGCATGTATAAAATTTCGTTACCTCGTTTGAGCTTTTCTTATGGCGATTCTGTTACGTTGCCGTTGATACTTTAACTCTTGTGTACTCGCATTTCTTCTCATTAATTATGAACTTCGCTGAAATAAATTCCCGATTGGTCAGTGCGATGAATTGTGCAACGCGTTGCATCAGAATTTGTAGTGGTGCCATCTATCCACGATCGTAGGTACTCGGTCAAATATTGAGCGCTGATCGTTGGGAAGCAGTTTTTCGAAAAGCTTCATCGCGTAAAGGCGTCGAGGGTTGAAGTCGGGACCATTTTTGAGATGATAATTGTTTAATCACTTCGATCCCAAATTATTGTTAATTATTGAAGAATTTTTTAAAACTTAATTTTGATTTATAATTGAGTAGATTAAAGCATATACGCCATTTTTTGAAATATATTCTCAAATTTTACACATTTTTACATGTTGCTCTCAGGCAACATTGGGGTTTAAAGGGTAGTTGGGAGGTGACTGCAAAAAAGTGGAAAATTTGTAATTTATTTCAAAATAATTTGATAAAAATTTGCAATCGAACTTTCATTGAGTGGAAAATCACGCATACATTTTTTAGTTGCAGTTAAACACAAATTGAGAACATTTTAAAAATATGGTGTAAGTCTCAGGTTCGTTTTCTCAGAGTTTTCGAAAATTGCAAAAATTCAAATATTTTTTCGGCATCTTCGTACAACTATAATTGTGAATATTTTCCCTTAATGAAATTTGTTTCCTACTGATAGATCTTGAAATAAGGTTATGTATAATTTTTCGAAAATATGAGTCCTTTTCGCCTAGTTCTGCGTGAATGTACGGGCGAGAAAGTACGTGCTGTTTTAGCTCCACTAGTTTCACTTTCTTGGCAATGTTGCACTTTTCCTCGCTTAAATCATCATTGACACTTAGGTCGGTGAAATACAAAAAGAAACGTGTAAGTTATATTTTTATAATAAAAGTGTGCAATATTAATTCTAAACAATCTTCGAAAAAATACCTTTTTCATATTATTTCCATTACTTTATTATAAAATATATTATACAGATTTAATAAACTCAAACAAATTAGTAACAAAATATAAGAATATTACTTAAAATGGTTAGTAACAAAATGAAAAATTTATCCCTACTGAGGATTGCACCCACAAACTTACGAACAGAAAACTGTCGCCCTTACCGCCTGAGTTACAAAGACGTATATATAGTTTGTGACAGTACAATAGAATGTAAGAACACAGATTGTATTTCTTGACTTTAATGGACGTTTCTTTCCATTTACATGCTATTACATTTGTATAATTACTATTTTTTAAAATTTTCATTCACTAATGAGAAACAATAGTTATGGCGTAAACACATTATTGACATTATTGGCTAGTTGACCAGATAAGTTGGATAAATTTGCATCTTGTCAAATTAAAGATCAGTACCTAAAACAAAAAATTATAATTCCACAGTTTAGGTAAAAAAGCTGAAGAAACGACGTAATCATACCACGAAATTGTCTTTGGTTTCCAATTTGTCTGCTAATGCTGAAAACAATGTCGTTTTATTTTCTTCATCTGAAGATATAATATCTTTAATTTCAGAGATATTGCCATCTTCAATCTCTTCCAAGGTGTTCAAAATTTCTTCGTCATTCAATAAGCCTAGTTTTTTCATGTTTAGATGGAGGAGTTCGCGAGTTGGTCGCTTATCTGAACTCATTCCCTACGGTTACCGTCAAACCCCCAATGTTGCTTCTAAGAAACCCGTGTTTTCGGGAAATTTTACAGAGAGCCGAATAAATATTTAGATGAAGTATGATATTAATTATAAACATAAACGTATATATTTATTAACAATTTAAAGTTACCAAAACCGGAAGCGGTAGCTTAGTGCATCAACTGATGTCACTGCAGCGCCTCTGACCGGGAGATCCTAGGTTCGAGTCCTGACAGCAGCACGATTTTCGACACTAGCTTTTCAGCTAGGTTGAATTCAGCTGCTGTCTGGAGGAGAATTCTAGCGGCCGGCTGCTGTGATCGGTAGTTTTCCGTGGTTTCTCCGATTAACACCAGGCGAATGCAGGAGTAGTACCCTATCAAACGGGCCACGGACCGCGCGCGATCTGTCCTTCCTCTTTCTTGTCCTATCCTCTCCCCTTGCACACACTTACACTAACATGCACTACACTACCACATATTAAGGGAGACCGGTCGGGAGCTTAGAGCTAGTCCCGTATGTGGCGGTGCCCGGCTGGTGGAAGAGTCCTGGTTAGGGGGAAACCCCGCTAGCCGGCGGTAGGTCGGTGCCGGATCTCGCCATCCAGCGGGGGAAGATTATTCCGCCATCTCCGAGGAAAAAACATGCACTACACGTACGGGATTAATGACCTAATCTGTTAACGCGCCCAGAATCACTAACAACCAACCAATCAACGAAAAGTTGCCAAAAAATAACGCCAATAAAACATTGAGAAAATTAAAATACAAAAATTAGGTATGTACGCATCAATGAAATCGTTACCCTTATCTGTGTTTAGTAATGCCTCACACGCCACGGAATTATTATTTTCATGCATTCTAACGAAAATATATTAACTGTATGGCCCCAGCTTGAGAGTGGTCCAATTTATAATTCAATATAATGCATCGAGATAACTAAGAAGGTATGGAAGCTAAGAACAATCAAAAACCATTTTGTTTCAAAGCAATACTGGAGTTAAAGAGTTAAAAATTGCGTATATTTCAAGCAAAATTACGCGAAACCTACTCATGTTTTCGAAAAATTGAGGGCAGCCTTATTTCAAGGTGTCTTTGAATAACAGATTTCATTGACGAAAAAGTCCCTATCTTCAATATTTTAGTTATAGGAAGACGCTAAAAAATGTCGAACTATGCAATTTTCGATAAATCAAGGATTTCAATGAAAATGAGACCTGCGCTATTTTTAAGTTCTTTACGCAATCAGAGGACGAAGTTTATTAAAAGAAATTTGGGGTCATTTTTTAAAAAAATTGTAAAAATGCTTTGAAGCTTCATATCAGTTATTCCGAATACTTAGTGCGAAACTTCCTTAGTACTTACTGTGAAATACTTAGTACTTTTGTGCGAAACTTTCTACGATTAAGTAATTAATCACATTTATAGCATATAACATATTTCATGAAAAAGACAATTGTTGTTTAAAAAACAGGTGTTACTATGAACCATACAATTGTAATAATAATAAAGTCAAGAAATATTGAAATTAACAGTGGGAATTTTCAAGGAAATTCTCTATCTCCTCTGCTGTTGTGCATTAGTTTGATTTCACTACTAAATCAATTGTCGCTACTGATTTTGGTTACAACCTCCATTGGGATGAAAGACCAGTAACATTTCTTTTGTAAGAATTAACTTAAATGCACGTGCTAGTTTTCTACTCTCGTTTTGTTACTGGGGAGTATCCTACTGTGTTTAGGTCAATGACAAATAAATCATTATTTTACCTCGAGAGCAAATTAATATTTAAATATAGATTTTTGTGTTGTGAATGGATTCACTTCATTCTTTGCTACTGCTCACCCGGGGAGAATAGGACCTCGATGGGAGACTTCCATCTAATTCGATTAGCCGCTATTCCTTTAATTTCCCTCCACGATTTTCCAGTCTTCTCCATTTCCTTGTAGACAGTCCTCCACATGCCCCCTGGTCTTCCTGCAACTCGTCCCTGCAGGTTCCATCCTAAAGCTTGCCTTTAGGTTTTCTCAGTGTGGGTCCTATCCATCGCAATTTCCTCTTTCTAAACTGGAGTTCTATAGGTACTTCTCCGGCTTTCTTTCACAGTTCATGTCTCATTTTCATGGACCAGTAGACTTTAAATAATTTTCGGAGACACATATTTCTATAAGTTTGTAATTTGTTTTGAATAATGTTATTCCATCGCCAGGTTTCTGATCCATTAAATAAGACTGTCTTGACATTGATGTTGAATATTCTCAACTTTGTTTTCTGTGATACACAGTTGTTTCTCCATATGGCGTACAACTTCAGGAATGCGGAGTGTGCTTTACCAATTCCTCTGATAAAGTCATTTTCCGATTATCCTATTGTGCTAACCCCATTCCCAAGATGGGTAAAGGAGCCAACACACTCTATTTTGCGATCATCAACTCTTAGATATTTGGATGTACGAGGATTTATTCGCAGCTGCTTTCTCTTTGTCCCGTTTATTTTCAGGTCGGCCTCTCTTGCTTGGCTCCCTAGATGTTCCACTTCTTTTGCATGTCGGTAAACCTCTAAACCAGGAGACACATATCATTTTTTAATCGAGATCTTCAAGAACATTCGTTAAATTCCGACTAGTTCCACGCTTTTTACCTTTCATAAATCGTCTTTATGTCATATCTTTGTGTCAACAAGAATAATCAGTGGAATAGTACACATCCCTGTCACACTCCACTTTTGACTTCTTGACAACAATCGGTGGATTTATTCGGATTTTCATGTCGTTGGTTTTCCGTCCGGTGGGGATATTAATTCTCTATAAAATTCACTCCATCGTTCCATTTGTTCCGTTTCTTCCGTCAGCACTTCATTGTCTTTGCTTCTTACTGGAAAATTGTGCGTCTTCCTGTCGCCAGCTAGCTGTTCTGTTTTTCTATGTAGCTCCCTTATGTCTCTTTTACTAATAGCTTTTTCGGCTTGATAGACTAGATCGTCTATCCCCTTTCTTTTATCTTCCTAGCACTTCTTTTGACCTCCTTCCAGTTTTTGTTTAATTATAGCCTGGGGCCCGTTCGCTGGCGTCCAGTAATGAATTCTTTATTGCTTTTAGTTAGCCTCCACATCCTCTGCCTCTAGGTCTTTTAACGCCTCATACTTATTATGTAATTCAACTTTTATATTTTTAATATTTCGTTATCTTTGTCTTTATTTACATCATAGCGTTTCTTTTTGTTTATTTTCGTTTGTTGGCAAGCATTTTAATTCTAACAGACGCTACAAAGAGATGGTGGTCGCTGCCGAGGGCTGCGTCCCTTTTATTTCAAACATCTAACAATGATTATCGCAAAACCTTTGATCGCGAAATAGTCGTGTTGATATTCAGTCATCTGGTTTGGGAAGACAAATGTTACTTTGTGGCATAGCTTATAGCTCCCAGACTTTTAGATTACAAAAACGAATTGTACGAATAATAACCAAATCCCACCCACGTGATTCATGTAAGCCTCTCTTCATTAATCTAGGAATTTTACCATTACCTTGTCTGTTTATTTACCAATCAGTGGCTTTTGTTAAAAATGACTTGCTTAAGGGCGGGAATATATTTTCAGAAAATGCCGATGTCTATTACTATAACACTCAACGTAGAAATCATATGCATCAGGTGACAGTATCATCAGCTCATTACAAAAAATTCACATACAATACATGTACATTATTTTACAACACTTTGCCGGATGACATTAAACGATTAAATTCGATAGAAAATTTTAAAACCCAAGTGAAATCGTTTCTGCTGCATAACTGTTTTTATACAATTAGAGAATATACTGAGCATCACAAGAAAAGTAACATTAATTTTAACAATGATACATAATGCATTATTTACCATTTGAACTGTATAAATGTGTATAAACAACTTGTAACAAGTATTGTATGGCAGCCTCCGGATCAATGACCCCCATCTCGATCAGGTTTTTCGTCCAGTTTTCCTGATCCATTGAGCAAATGCTGAGATGGCCCCTTGTTTTACTTCTGGAGATATATGTAACTTCATTTTCTGTGCACGGCTTCTAGAATTCAGTGGGAAATACAATTATTCAAATTATCGTGTCCATGTTGTCGCGGCAGGAAGTATTATTCCGAAGGACAACATGGATAAGAGCCAAAATGTATTACCTTTTTATACTTGAAAATAGATTTTATTACATGGGAGCTTTTTTTTCAAAATTTAAGTAGTATGTGACTTAGTGTAGGGATCACAGAATTTTGAAAATGTGCACACAATTCACTTTTCCCCATAGCACGTCATACGCAGTTTTAACTTTTTTGACGCAAAATAAATGAATAAATAAATAAGTAAATCCGTCGGAATAGGAAAGTATGTGGCCAGGTCAGTCATCTCGATCTCCCAATTATGAGGCTAGTCACTTAATCTAATAGAAAGAAAGGGAATAGAGGCATTGCTAGCAAGAATGAATGCGAAGTAACTATGTAAGCATCGCACAATAATACAGTCACATAACTGCTGATAATACTTGTCATGGAATGGAAGAAAAGAAAACAGAATAAAATAAAGACATAAGAACAATTAAAATAAGAACACTAACGAGAATGGACAACATGCCGATCAACAAATATCGAACATGTGAATTAAAGGGGTATGAATGAAACCAGAACCAGAAGCATTTGATATAGCTGCCCAAGATAAGGCAAGAATAACACTTTACAATAACACGGTTCTTAAAGTTTCCCCGATAATTGCCATATTTTCAGGAACAGATTTAAATCATTGATCGTATCATCTCAGTTGGCCTATTCTTACAAAGTGCTAACAGAAACGACATGATAATGTCTTAGTTAATTCTACTAACAGATCTGTAACGACCATAACGTTCCAAAATATCCTTCAAGTAGTAGGAATTCTGACCAAAACCTGTGGTGTGCACAGTCCTATAAGATCGCCCCAAAGCTCAATCGTCCAATAACACACTGCCATAGAGTGTCCAACACGTAACATTTTTTAAACAAGCGAGTAGAACACAGTTTAGTTTTAACATTATGCATATCATTATGCATATTTGTTGATATATCCCTTGAATTGAGTGCTCGTCAAATTAAGTTCCAAATTTCCAAACAATAGAAGCGAACATCAAAGTTCATGCTATTTATATAAACATGATATTTTCTGCTGAAGCCAATACTATTTATTAAAAAAACAGTATTTTCAAAAACTACTCCATTATTTAAAATTTTCCGTGGATAGAGCAAAGCACGCTCAAAAAATTCTACCGCAGAAGGAATGAAAATGGAGTCGTCTTTTAGAATTCGTTTATAATTTGCATAGATTACGCGGAAACTTCTGTTGTTTTTTTTTCAAAAAGTTGTACTTAACCAAATTTGAAGATTAATTTTTGAACAAATTACGTCCAGGAAAAAAGTCTCTTTCATCTATAAATCATGTCTTTGCAATGTACATATTTTGCAATCCTCGTAAAACCAGAGAGTTTTCCGAAACTTGGACCTAACCCTTTTATTTAAATGTCTTATGCTGAAGAAATTTAATGAATAAATGTTGAACCATTTTTGTAAGAATAATTCAATCACAGAATTTTGAAAATGTGCACACAATTCACTTTTCCCCATAGCACGTCATACGCAGTTTTTAACTGTTTTTTGACGTAAAATAAATAAATTAATTGTTAAAAAATTGTCTATATTCTCGTTTAATTAGTCGAAAACTACATATATTTTCGAAAATTTTACATGCCGTTCTGATAGGTTGTTTTAGGAGAACAGATTTCACTAATAAAAAATCCTCTATCCTCAATATTGTACTTGTAGAAAGAGCAAAATATTTTGAACGTTTGTAATTTTCGAAATTTTGGATATCTCGGTGAAAATGAGATCTATCGTTTTTAAGCGTTTTTACGTTATCAAAAGAAAAAGTATAATAAAAAATATTGGAGCTGTTTTTGAGAATTTTTTGAAAATATTCTTAAGGCTTCTGCTAATATAGTCACAGATTCGTTTTCACAATATTCATTTTCAATTCGCAGGACCTTCACTTCGGTGAGATCCATTGGGGACTACATATACTAGGAAGAAACCGTCACAACAATTGAGGCGTTAACATAGATCACAGACGGACGGAGAGAAAAACGTTTTGTAATCGGTCTCAAGGACACACAAATTTTGAATTCCGACTACACCATATTTTAGAGGAAATAATTTACTCTTCATAAGAACCACATTTATCCACTTTTCGGTACCACGACCCAACAATACGACTATTTCTGTCACATTATCGCCGATTACTTCCGCAGAGTTTACAATTTCTCTTTATTACGTAAGTATGTAGTAAGGCAAGAAAGTAGATTTGACGGCAAGTCTCTCTGTCAGTCTGTCTGAGGTCAACTGTAGCGCCTAAACCACCGTTGTCTCTCATGTATAAATCATGTTGTAGCGAAGGACCTCGCGTTCTGCTGACCACAGATCAAAGGAGTCCCCAAGTGTGTTGGTGTGTAATGTCTAGTCGAATATGCGTGTGATCAGGACGTAAAGGGTAGCCGGCTGTCGTTTGGATAAAAGCCCTAAAAACCTAGTAGTGCTACAAAAGCACATACTTTCTCACAATAATGCCAACTGCCCCGCTGTATTATATTACTACGTAAACTTGCAAAAGTGTTTTCCACCAGCAACATTTTTTTCTCGCTCTCAAGTCCTAAATGCTACCTTGCCGTCACAAATGCCACTACGCTACAGAAACGTCGTATGGGACTCAAGCCGACGCATAAAATCGTAAATGTTTGCTTCAAGTAAAAAAACTCAAAAATCAAAATATCCGTTTCAAACTATAAAAGCTTCAAGTTCGTTCAGATCAAACGGGGAATATCTATTTTGGAGAAAATTGACTCAACGGTTTAGGCGCTAGCGTTGACTGCAGACGGACGGGTAGACAGACAAACGTGCATAACTCTCTCTTCTTACGAAGTACTTTCGTAAGGAAGAGAAAGTAAAAAACAAGTGAAACAGCAAGGTCAATCGCAATACTAGATCTCAATTTTTAACGATTAGACCCCCTGCTGTAGTACTCTTAACCACCTATGGTAATTGGCTCGTCATGACCGGTCAATTTAATTTTACGTAGATGAAGAGTTTCTGCCCGTTTCTGACCGCCAACGGAGTCGGGTTTTCAGAAAAGCTGCATTTCTAAAACAAATAACAATGTTCTAAAGGGTCTCATTTTCTAGAATAACCCACTGCGAAAGAAACATAACTCGGACTCCACCTTCCCCTCGCATATTTCCTTCAATGTTCCCGCACATGTTTCCCACATGTGCTCCATATGTTAAGCTGAAAATTAAACGGAAAATTAAAAAAAATGATCATGGGTTTTTCTTACAAAATACTTTTATAAACCTCCTACTTCTTCTTTTGCTCGAGAGGTGACGGTGGTCCTCCTGCGCTGGATGGCGAGATCCGGCGGCGACCCACCGTCAGCTAACTGTTTTTCCTCAACCAGGTATTTTCCACCAGCGGGGCACCACCCCAGCGGGACGAGCCCTGAGATCCTGATCGGTCTCCCGGCATATGTGGTGGTGTAGTGCACGTTAGTGTGTCTGTAAGTAACGGGTGAGGATAGGACAAGAAAGAGGAAGGAAAATCGCGCGCGGTTCGTAGGCCGTTTGTTAGGTTACTGCTCCAGCATTCGCCTGGTATTGATCGGAGAAACCACGGAAAACTACCAATCAGAGCAGATGGCCGCGAGAATTCTCCTCCTGCAGTTCCACCAACTTAATTCGACATAGCTGAGAAGCTAGTGTCGTAAATCCTGCCACCACCGGGATTAGAACCTAGGATCTCCCGGTCAGAGGCAATACAGTGACATTAGTTGATCCCCTGAGCCATCTCTTCTGGCAACAGTTCTCCGGCACTCATAGTTTTGCCTTGGCTTCTTTTATTATAACAGCCCAATTTATTCTATCTTCTGCCTTTCTTTGCAAACAATTAACATCTAGGTTTCTCAAATCTTCCTCCACCTTATCATTCCATCTTAATCTGGACCTACCTTTATCTCTCCTACCGGCCATATTCCATACGTATACCTTTCTAACGGCTCTCCATTCATTCGAATTAGGTGACCCAACCATTCCAGTCTTAATACACGTTACTACTTTGGGTGATTTAATAGTTCTTCAAATTCTGCATTGGTTGGACTTCTTTAGATGTCCATTCTTTGATCGGGCCAAATATTTTTCGTAAGAATTGACTCGCCCACTCAGCGAGTATATAAATTCCACTTAACGGTCTTGAGATTCTACGAGATTTAAAGATTTGGTAGAGGCTACTATCACACCTACTATTATTGCTGCTATTCTCTTCTTAATATCCTGCTATATAACATTGTTTTCAGAGATGAGGGAAACTTTATATTCGATGGCATTCACTTATTCAATATTTTTCTTTCCTAACTTAATATATTTTGGTTCACTGCTACTTCTTGTTCTCGTATATTTTGTTTTTTCTTCATTTATTTCCAAACCCATTCCTTGAGCTCCTTCTATCAATTGCTGTAATGATTCTTCTATGTCTTTCAGTGTTCTTCCAATTATGACTTCGTCATCTGCATATGCCCAAATTTAAACTGTTCTATTCAAAATTGTACCGTTAGGATTGATCTCAATATTCCATACTATTTCGTTCAAGCATATGTTAAACAACATAATAGTCATAGTCATTTCATCTCATTGCTGTAATCCACGTTGTGTTGTGAATTCCTTAGATTTTCCCATGAAATTTAAGGACACTTTTCGATTTCTGAAGGGTCATTTGTATCAATATTACCACTTTAAACAACGCGTAAAATCAATATAATGCCTTAATCATTTCAATCCAGTTTATAGTATCGTATGCTTTTTAAAAATCCATTTACAGTCGATGTATCTGTATCGTCTGTTCCTATGCTTTATTACATAAAATTTGGTGTTTCAATCCTTTGTAAAACCGCTTTGGTAACCCCATATGATTTATTTATTTATTTTACGTTAAAAACAGTTTCAAAATTGATACAAATGTCTTCTTAATTTTGTAGCTATGTCTCATTCCTACTACCAGACTACTATGAGGTGTCTAGTGCAGGACACTCAAGCAAAGGTAATAAGATGTTTGAAAAGTGACATCCGGCTTTGCAAAGAACGTCACGAAGATCACAGCAGTTAAAATACTGTTTAATCTGCCAATCAGGGATTGAGTCGTCTTCAGATTTGAAACAAAGAAATAGTCTAGTACCAGTTATGTTTAGCACAGAATATATGCTTTCCAATAACACACTAAACGAAGAAAATGGCAGGTAATATCTTCACTGATATTTCAATGACTAAACGAAGCCTTCAATACAATGACCAGAATACAATTACACTTGCTGAAAAATAAATACATAAGCGCAATTCACAACTCCTTTACACGCATGGATAAAAAATTATACCCTCAAATAATACAAATATTCAATTAATTAACCATCGCAGTACTCACATTTAAACTGAAGCAAAATAAAGAACGTGGTGCTACAGAACGGTACAGACTTTCAATGAATCAATGAATCAATCAATCAATAAATGAATGTAAATAACTAAATAACTAAATAACTAAATAACTAAATAACTAAATAACTAAATAACTAAATAACTAAATAACTAAATAACTAAATAACTAAATAACTAAATAACTAAATAACTAAATAACTAAATAACTAAATAACTAAATAACTAAATAACTAAATAACTAAATAACTAAATAACTAAATAACTAAATAACTAAATAACTAAATAACTAAATAACTAAATAACTAAATAACTAAATAACTAAATAACTAAATAACTAAATAACTAAATAACTAAATAACTAAATAACTAAATAACTAAATAACTAAATAACTAAATAACTAAATAACTAAATAACTAAATAACTAAATAACTAAATAAATAAATAAAAACTCTCTTCCTCCCCAACTCCCATTACCGCCACTCTACCCCTTGCTTCTATTGCCAACCATGCGCTAGCTACGGACGCCATCGCAATGAAGCCCATTGTGAAAACACCGATTATTCGCTTCCCCAAGCACGCTAAATTAAATTCGATCTCAAAAACCAGTGCCGGTGGTTTGCAGAAAATAAATAAGTCGATTTAGAATGTGGGCACCTTATTTTCACGGACATCAGTACTGTGGGCTCACAAGCAGATCACAACGAACGTCGCCTAGCGTGCTCGTTTGCCGTACCCTGTTCATGTCTGCAAACTCTGCAACGGACGCATTTTAACGTCCATAAAATGCGCCCGTTTGTCTCCGACCATAGAGAAAGTATAATACGTTCTGTAACTTTTGCCGTGACTTTTTATGGGGAGCGGCGCCGTCCTATATAGTAGTTTTTAAGGAGTTACTGCCGCTGGTGGAAAGACCCCAAAATTGAAACAAATTCTCTAAATTCTAAATAATTGCAAGATTATACATTAATAGAAATTTACATGAAAAACTGATAATTAATTCTGTATTAACAAGGCAATAAACTATAATTCAATAAATAACACAAGATAACAGTGAAATATCATCATAAATAAAATTATAAGTAATTTACTATATTCCTTTTACTATATTAACATTTCCCCCCAATAATCCCTACTCCAAATATGTACATATAATTTCTCTAGAACATTTTTTTTTGTGATAAGATGATTTTAATATTGCGAATCCACGAATTATCTTCCAAAATAAGACCATGTCAACAATGAAAAATCATCAGAAAATAAAATATATGATATTTACTAAGGGTCACGCCCTAATTCCAAATATCTGCTTAGACTCTCCCTAACACGAACAGTTTCTGAGATAGGACTGTTTTCATATGGTGACTGTGCGAATTTTTAACGGCGAAGCCGTTCTTTCAGGGGCTACTGTTTCTAATTGCTTTTGCTTTAACCAACGTATTTCAAAACTCATAAGATTCGGATACATAGGTGTCTAATCGCTGGGGAGCCATGTGTTGTCAATGGAGCTTTTACGAATCTCACTTGTGTATGCAATACTAATATAGACCAGTGTTCTGAAGAGCGGTCGCCTCTTTGCACTGTATTCGTGTGTTATTTTTATTAATATTACCACTGAAATTCCTCAAAAATGTAAAAGTTGTCCAAACACATTTTTCTACGTGTGTGGTTCCTTCACAACAAAAAAGTCAAATGCGTGGCTATAAACATATTTTTCCCTTCTCCTCATATAAAGTTTGGGTTAATTGTTTAATGATGACGATGGGCAAGGCAAACTCTGGAGCATTCCAGTATCTCTGTGAAAAAATTCTAAAAATCAGCGTAGGAAAAATAAAAGAATGAATCTTCGCCGGACCCCCAATCCGAGAGATTTTAAAAGTTGATGCGATCACGCGAAAGATGACCTTAGAAGAACAAGATACCTGAATGAGTTTTCAGTGGGTGTCTGAACACTTCCATAAATAAATAAAAAATGTGTTAATGGAATTAAGAGACTTGTGTACATTTAAAAAAATAGGCTGTAGAATGACATGTAAGTTACCCTTTTTACACATTATTAACACCTAACGAAATGGAATATGGCCAACGTCTGGTGTAATACATGAATTCCCTATTGGAAAATGGTGAGTGATGGCGTAAAACTGAATGAAAAACCGTAATCTATGTTAAAAACTGGTTTAGAAAAATACGACTATATTGCTGATGATTTCAACAAGTTTCATTTTGTAGGTCTGTGTAATTGATATAAATTTAAAATGATATTTTGAATAATTTATTGTACAACTATAACTTATATTCAATTTTCATTCAATATAATTCACATGTAATTTGTATTCAAATATAACTAAGCGAGGTAAAACCACATATATGCTCGTAAGGTAGTTTGAAGGAGTTTCCTCGTTTAAAATTGAGCGGTTATTTGTCACAACCAAAGGGTAGAACGAATCACAACAATAAACAACTAATGTAAACGATTTCGATGGAAGGAACGTTTTAAAACAGAGATATCATTATCTTCTTTTCAGCTGTTACAATGAGTGGGACAAAGATACCTCTTACGTTTCGTAACTTGTACACAGTACGAAACTCAGTTAAAACAAATCTTTCAATGTGCGTATATATGAACATTATTATATACTCATGCATATTTTTGTATATAACAATTAGAGATGTTTACTGTAAAATATAAATTTCATGATATCAATTAATAATATTTTCCGTATTTCTTAAATTTACATACCTCCCCATGTATTTTAAACATGAAATATATTTTTTTTAAAAATTGGTATGACATTTTGGTGGATTTCGCAGCGCTATCTAGTGGGAATTGCTTAACACCACCTTGCAACAGAGTCGCCAAAGCGTAAAACTTCAACAATTGACGCTCATGGAAACAAAACACGTTCGACCTTGCTGAAGTGGACGCCATAACATCGCAAGCACAGTTTTTCGACCTCAATCCAGAAAATTCTTGATGAACATGGAAGAAAACAAACCAAAAGATTCGTTTGATGATATTAAGAGAATTCTTAATAGATTTAATGAATACCTGACTGAGCATGAATTGATGATACGTACCTTGGAGCACATGGAAAGGGATTTGCAACGGACTGTCCAAAACCTTGAGTCC
Source organism: Teleogryllus oceanicus (assembly GCA_964035755.1). Classification (NCBI taxonomy): domain Eukaryota; kingdom Metazoa; phylum Arthropoda; class Insecta; order Orthoptera; family Gryllidae; genus Teleogryllus; species Teleogryllus oceanicus. The sequence goes on from CAXIVR010000001.1 coordinate 241,936,559, forward strand.
TTAAGGCAGGATAGCGAGGATTGCTTGTGTGATGGGGTTGTTGGAATGCGTAGAATGAAAGTTAGGGATGGGATACCGTATTTGCAGATAGAAAAGTTGAAAAAGGAGAGGCAAATCGCAAATTTTAGAAAAAAGATTTTGAAACAAAACGAAGAAATGTCTGCATTCAAAAAAAAGTATCTAAAAATTATGGATCCGAGGGACATGCCATCTACCAGTTCTGAAGACATGCCTGATTTGCTGAACAGACAACTCAAAATAACTGATCCCAAGGAGTCTGATTCCAAAAACACTGATCCCATGCCATCAACTAGTTATGCAGAAAATCCAGAGAGTTTTTAAATATTGATTTAATTATCTGACTTTAAGGTCTAACAACATTCAATTCTAACATGGTGAGTTTATGACAGATTGTTTGACAATCATCAGTTTGTAATTTAGTATATTCTTAAACAAATAATGGATGTTAGCAAAATGTTTTGACAATAGTTCTGTTTGTAAATTAATATTCATATTGTTACAGTGTCAGTGGTATAAGAAGCTTGCTTATAAAATGAAGAAGGAAAAATTGTTAAATTATTTGATGTGTTTAATGAATGGAAGATTGGAAACTCTTCATCAAACAGGTATACGACACTACATACATTTTATAACTGAAGTGATTTTCAATACAATCTTGTAATTATTACATTAAGAAAAATTCTCCATCATAGATATTGTCAACATTAGTCACCAACAAATGCAAACAGCACTGTCTTCATAACAGAAAATAGCTATTTTGATAAGTAGCAGATAGTGAAGACAGATAAGGGGAAAGAATACAGCAAGAGCTGAAAAAATTTAAATGTAAAATAATGTTTTGAGTGGTACTACAATCTTTAACACCTAAATTAAATACAATATGCCATCATTATTTGTGGAAATTATGTAATTATAGCCATGTTCATAAAATGAAATTATTTAAAAGAGTTCATGATAGAATTTCTCAAATAATTAAAATACTTTCAATTAGTATATTTGCATAGTTTCTAAACAGCTGATCTTTGACTGTCTTTAATAGAAGGATACAGCTTGCATACAGGAAGGATACAGTCAATATTTATTACCAGAAAATTATATTAGATTATTTTAGAAACAAAATTGGTTACTTTATCGTATCCCTTCCTTTTACCTGTCTTAAAACAGAAAATGTGCTTTTACAAATTGTAATAATTGTTTATTACATAGTGCTTTGTTGACTTTGACTTCCAGTCACAATGTTATAAAAATGTTGTTTAATAACCATACAATTATTGTTTTTAAAATGCTGTGATCAAAATTATAAATAGTCCTGTATCTTCAATAAAATTAGGCACACCATTCACACAAATCATAACTTGAAATAGTAAAAAAATAATGTATGTTTTATTTTGATTTATTCAAATGGAATATAATACAACATTATGATAATTTAATGAAGTGATAATTAATTTGGGGGAACCAAATTGGAAATAATAGACTGAAAGTATGTACATTGAAATGAATGAAATAGATATAACTGAATGTGCCTGTACTGAAAATACAAATAAAAACAAATTCTAAAAGTAACATATATCTAGAGGTGTTTTATTCTCAAGTTAAATGAAGATAAACTTGACATTGACAATTGAACTCTTAAATTTACAATTTTTAAATCAAATTTGGAATTGTGGGGTTTCCTAAAAATCAATTTAGAATGGAAATGAACTTGGATATAAGGAATAATATTGTTTTCAGGTATGGCATTGATATAATTGAAAACAATTTTATAAAGCATATTTATCATATTTTCTTGTTATTATAAGCAAGGTTTATGTGAAAGAATGAATTATTGTGAAAACATTTTAAGTAATGTTAAGGTAAAAATGGGCAAAACATTTATTAGCAAAATATATATTTAAAAAAATATCAAACTGTTATGACAGTACCTTTTATAATTTTAACCCAAAATTTTCCAAAAGGAACATTTACCATCTGGGTATATTTCTTCTTTGACAAAAGTGAAAAGTTCAAAAAATAAATCAGAAACTTTCCATTCCAGCACATTTAATTCTTTTGAAAATTGAAACATAACTCCACTACTCTGCTAGTGGTTATACAAAAAAATGAATAGACAGCAGAATGATTTTGCCAACACATAATTTTGTATTGTTATCATTAAAGCACACAGTTGCATTAAAATAATAGCATAAATAAAGTTTAGCATTAATAGACAGCTGATGTTAGCTACAATACTGAACAACAATAATTGTATTCCAAGAATTCTTGAATACCATTCAATCAAATATGTTTGTTGCATTGTTCACTGGTTTGTCATTGACATTCACTGCAAGAGAGGTGGTAAGATGAATAACAGGAAAAGATGATGGAATGGTAATGAAAGAGAAGTATTGATTGCCGGGTTGTATGTGACACAAGTTACAACCAGGGGGGTTTCATATAGATGCGCCAGTTTGCAGGCATTATAACTTCGCGTATTTGGGGCACAAAGGAACAGATAGCGCTAGTTTCGCTTCGTCGAGTCGAGTTCGAAAGATGCCTTCCATCTGCCGACATAAGACCAGAGCATGGTGGAAAGACATGGGTGAGTTGGTCCGTTGCCCTTATTTTTACTCATGTGACCATTACATTGGCACTTCGTTTGGAAAGCCAAAGCAGACGCTGTCCGCTATGTTGCATGGAAAGCGAGAAGTGTTGAGGTGCCGTCCATTAAATATGTAATGCAAATTTATAGTATTTTGAATACCCCTGTCCTCCCTGTAACCAGTGACGATTCCAGGGAAAAGGGCATTGGGTCCAGGGCCTCGCCCAAAAGGTGTTGAGTTTTCTCTTGTTTCCTTCTTTTATGTGGCAAAATTGATTTAAATGTTTATTTATGTTAGAATTATGTAATTATTTAAAGAAATAAATTATAATATCATATGTACACTACAGAAATTTACGATATAATAACAATTATTTATTGTTTAACAAAATCTATGATGGCCCCTCCAAAAACGATGGGCTAGATCCAGCCCTGTCTGAAACGCACCCGATATGAGCGCTCGAACCCCTCAAAATAATTACATAACGCTTGCGACATTCCCCCTCATATAAATGCAAGAAGTGAAAATAAATTATAGCATAGTAAAAACAATTTGTATTCATCTTATTTATGTTGTATATTAACATTTCAGATAATTAAAGTCCGAACTTGTTGGGGGCAAGTTGTGAGTGAAGAAGGACACATTGACATAATTTTAATAAGCAGTGAAAATTTAATTTATTCATTTAAAAAGGAAATAGTTAATATTTTAATGTTTTGCTATATGACTAAAAAATAAATTATTTCATCAAATGTTGAAAAATGTAAAAAATCAATGTTGACGCAAACGTAACAAATTAATACTCCTTACCCACTGCCTCAACCCCCCTCCCCTCTCTTTAGCGTAACGTAATTTATGGGCGACCCCTGAAAACATTTTGAAAGTGGCATAAAGTGACAATTCTCAACGAAAAATAATAAGATGAAGGTGAAATAGAAATAAAAGACAATATATAAAAAAGCCTTCATTACATTATATTAAAAAATGAATCATATTCAGTGGCGCCGTGTAGGGTAGTGCCAGTGTGCCATGATAACGCCAAGAACAAGAAAGGAAAAGAAAATTTTCACCACAGAGACATTTAACAAGCCTTTTATAAACAAGCCAGTACAATACAATTTAAACAAGCCAGTAACTCATTTGAACAAACCTTTCCTCCGATGCTTTGTCAATTCTCTTTTCAAACGCGCAGGGCGCAGTTCTATCTGCCGGTCTCTTTCTCAACCGCTGAGCCACCTGCGGATTGGCACCGTCTCTGCTCATTTAACGCTGAACAAAGAACGCTGTGTTGGTTCTTATGGACTAGACGGTGCCAAAATCGAACTGGTGCAGCAGTTCACGTTCTGTTCCATAGAGTGCACTAGAGGCACTATTTTAATTCAGGAGACTATATCTCGCTCAGGATAACCCCGATGCCCTCGTATTTCGTACGTCTTTCCCTGTGTTTCTCACAAGGAGAGGCGCGTACGCCTTGGACGTGTGGCTTCTCCTCTTCTTTCCGTACACTTCTTCAGTGAATTTGTTCACAAAGAAAAGTTAACACTAAAATAAAAATGCAGTCAAATTCTGTAAATTGGGTGTTTTTTTTATTTGTGGTAATTTTTACCGCTCACATCGTTCTATTATCGCCTAAACCATTCAAACGATTTTCTCCAAAATTTCTTAGATATATTCCGATTTTCTAGATATACTTCCTACAAATTCAATATTAAAGATAAATTTTCTACTTCCTCGCTACGGAGTAGTTATGTAATGCTCCGGAGTCATTAAATTAGCCCATTTAAACGAACTCGTGAGGCTCCGAGTGGGAGTTTGTGACGGGTATTTTGATTTTTGGAGATAATTTACATGAATTAACATTAAATTAGAAAAACGATTAAAATGTCGAAGGACTAATTTTCATTGAAATAACTGATTTTTCGAAAATTACATAAATCAACATGTTTTTGACCTTCATTCATCTACAATATTGAAGGTAGAGATTTTTTGTCAATTAAATCTGTTCTTCAAAGACAGATCTTAAAATGAAGTCAGGAACAATTTTTTAAAAGTATGCCTATTTTTACATGAAATACAAGCAATTTTTAAACAACTATTTTCTCAAAAATGGTTCCAATTTTTTTCTTACAATTTTCTCCTTGTATTATCAAAGTACGGGATGAAGATTGGTGCTGTTACCATTTTCAGAGAACTCAGTAGTTTTGAAAGTTGGAAAAAAAAATATTGCAAAAGTAGGATAGGGATTTTGAAGCCTGAAATGAAATGTTTCTAAAAAATCGATAATTAAAAAAAGTAATGTACGGTTTAAAAAAATGATTTGTTTTTGCAAATATTTATTGCTTGAAGCTAATGTAACTTATAAAAACACAGCTCTAAATTGTTTCTTAATTTTTTTCCATGAATTGAGCAAAGGACACTTAAAAAATATCACAGATGAAAAAATATCACAAAAAAAATTTCTCAAGTTAGAAATAATGCGAGAACATGTGCAAATGCAATGCTGTTAAAGCACCACGAGTTGATGCTTTATATCTGGCATCTATTAAGTAACAGTTGTTCTGAGGTATTTTCAACTTTTCAATGGTATTATGCTATTTGAAAATAAGCTAGTTCAAGAATACAATAATCTTCTAAATAACATAATTCACAATAAAAATAATGTGCATGAGAAGGAACATGAATTTATTCCAGAATTCTCTTTGTTGGATCTTATTGTTTATTAAGAAAATTGAAGATATTATTACGGAACCCTTAAGATGTCCATGAAATACAATTTTAGCCGTGTCTTAAACATGTTTCAACTTTCGATTTTGCATCAGCTGTTTAATTTTCATAAATAATAATTGAAATCAAAGATTTTAATTACAGTTTTAATATGAATATACAATTGTTTATATTCTCAAGACATGAAGTACAACATGTTGATATGTGATGGAATAAATATCATAAAAAATACTTTTTGAGATAGACAGAAAATGGGAAACCTAATTGTGAATCCTCAATATGATGCCCAAGTCAATGCCATGACATAACTTAGAAACCTGAATTCTGAAATTGAGGGATAACTCAAGACTCCAAAGACTGGGAACTGCTCAAATGCAGTTCCTTGGACATCTTGGCTATATAGTAGTAGTAGCAATAGCAGTAGCAGTAGCAGTAGCATTAGTAGTAGTATTAAGTCTCCCAAGTCCAGCCCTACATCCGAGCAAGAATAACGATGCCACGTGGAGGACGGGGAACGTTACCAAGTTAGAGGTAACGGCAAACAGGGCAATCGCAGCCCATAGCAATATGGAGAGTCAAATTAACAGCCGAAATAAACCATCTGTTCCTGCAGATGTTTTGTTTTTCTGAGTTTTTAAAATCATTTTGAGCTCATCCATTACCAGCAGATCTGGTGCACCTACATATTCAACTTCTTTGAAACTGTCTTCTTGCTCAGGGATAGTCCACAGGTTTTCGTAAAATTGTAACCATGTGATATTCCTTATATTTGCAGTTTCTTTTTCATCTTTCTGAAGATGTCGAAGAACCTTTTAGGTCATATTTTCTCTTCCGTAGGCATCTTCTTTGATTTTAGAAATTAAATTATCCCAACTCGCTTTTTGAACTTGCCTTATTAATTGTTTTGCTCGGGCCCTTTAACCTTTTCTTCGTTTCTGAGAGAAATAGTAAATTAATTTTGCGCTCATACATTATGTTCACAATTTGTGATTTTTTGAGATGAATGCCTCTCACATTCCACTCTCCAATTTTTAAATATTCCGAAAGTCCTTTGTGCTTGGTCTTTGAATGTTTCTTGGTCGTCATAAATTTGGTCTGGGTTTGATCAACATTAAAATTGAAAGTGGAAATGAAAACCAGAGTGGGTTACAGGTTGATAAACAGGGTGAGTTACCAGTAGTTTTGGCTGGTGATGGGGCTGCCATCTCGAAGCCTCGAACCTTGCTTTCCTATGCACTAGCCCCGTAGGAAGGGTTGCCTCTTCCAGCTCAGTGCCGTTGAGGTTTTTACCTTGTTATCCTAGTTACTGGTCTTTTTCCTTTCAATCCCTAAAGATAGAGAATTGGGATATGTACTGGGAGCTTCTAAGCTACTCAAATATTTGTGATAGGTACTGGGAGCTTCAAGCTACTCGATCCACATGTTAGCTCTCAGAAATGTGTAAGAATAAATAGGTGTGAAGAGGAAGGAATTACTTGTAAGGGTAAGGAATTAGTCGCCTCTTACGACAGGGGGATTTCCCATGGTGATATTTTATTAAAATTCCCGGACAACATACGGGGTTGAACGAGAACATTGTGAGAATATATCACCGCCTCACGTGTGGCGAAACGGTCAATATAGGCTACAGGCAAGAGTCACACAGTGGCGTACATTCAACCCCAGCACTGCTGGGGTAAGCAAGAATGAAAATTTAACGAATATTGAAAATTAAAATTACGACGAACCGTATACCACTTGATCAAAAATATTGCACCCATTGTGTATTCTACTGCGATTTTTGCACCGGCCCACTGCGCAACCCCAGCTGTGAGACCTTCCCTGAAATTCGGAGATGCGCGCGCTTCTTATTCACCGGGCCAGGGGCAGGCGGCGATAGGGGAACAACTGTATCAGATAATGTACTGAACCCAGCTAGCTAGGGATAGAAGACGTTACTTCCCCTCCTTGCTTCAAGACGAGGCCTCACCTTTCTTGTGATCGCAGAGAGCAGATGGGAGCAAACAAGGTATCTCACTTTCACTTGTAAGCCAGTGCTACCACAATGCATCATTCTTTTAAATGGCATGTTTCGTCAGTATTTTTTTAAATTTATTTTACGTCAAAAAAAAACAGTTAAAAACTGCGTATGACGTGCTATGGGGAAAAGTGAATTGTGTGCACATTTTCAAAATTCTGTGATCCCTACACTAAGTCATATACTACTTAAAATTGGAGGAAAAAAAGCTCCCATGTAATAAAATCTATTTTCAAGGATAAAAAGACAATAAATTTTGGCTCTTATCCATGTTGTCGTTCGGAATAATACTTCCTGCCGCGACAACATGGAAACGATAATTTGAATAATTGTATTTCCCACTTAATTCTAGAAGCCGTGAACAGAAAATGAAGTTACATTTATGTCCAGAAGCAAAACAAGGGTTCAACTCAGCATGTGCTCAATGGATCAGGGAAACTGGACGAAAAACCTGATCGAAATGGGGGTCATTGACCCGGAGGCTGCAATACAATACTTGTTACAGGTTGTTTATACACATTTTTACAGTTCAAATATTAAATAATGCATTTTGTATAATTGTTAAAGTTAATGTTACTTTTCTTGTGATGCTCAGTGTAGTCTTTAATTGTATAGAAACAGTTATGCAGCAGAAAAGATTTCACTTGGGATTTAAACTTTTCTATCAAATTTAATCGTTTAATGTTATCTGGCAAAATGTTGTAAAATAATGTACATGTATTGTATGTGAATTTTTTTGTAATGGGCTCTTGATACTGTCACCTGATGAATATGATTACTACGTCGAGTGTTATAGTAATAGACATCGGCATTTTTTGAAAATACATTCCCGCCCTTAAGCAAGTCATTTTTGACAAAACCACTGATTCGTAAATAAACAGACAAGGTAATGGTAAAATTCCTAGATTAATGAAGAGAGGCTTACATGAATCACGTGGGTGGGATTTGGTTATTATTCGCACAATTCGTTTTGTAATCTAAAAGTCTGGGAGCTATAAGATGTATTTCCCCAGAATATTATGCCATATCTCAGGCGGGAATGAACATTCGCGAAATATACACAACGAGCAGTATGAAGGCTGACTGAATATGCAAGAATTCTGAACGCGTAGCATGATGAACTTAATTGTGTGTTCAATTCGTTTAAATGGACGTTCCATTTAAGGTTTGACTGAATTGAGAGAACTAAAAATTTTGGTTGCCTTAACATCAGTCAATGATACACTGTTCATTTTCAATGGAGCACAGAATTGTTTATTTGAAATGGAAAACTGCATCAAAACCGTTTTATTTTCGTTTACTGTTAACTTGTTATTTCGGAACCAATTTGAAACATCTGATATTGTACTATTTACGGTTTCTTTATTGCAAAAGATGTTCGTATCATCTGCAAAGAGAACCGTTCTTCCGTTACGAATCGTCGAGGGCATATCGTTTACGCAAAGTAGGAACAGAATAGGACCTAGAATCGATCCTTGAGGAACTCCACGTGCAATGGGCGAAGAGTCGGAAAGGTGCGTACGTAATGTTCCATCATTCCATTAAGGTATTTCCACTCCTGTTGTTTAAGGTAGAACATAACCAATTAGAGCAATATCGGTTCCATGGAAACGTAAAAGCTGTTGAAATTAAAAACAATGATGAGGCGACATCCTTAAGAAAAGAAAACGTAGCAGTAGAAATTATCGTAGCGTTTGAAATTTATAACGTACCTGTATAATGATTCTGGGAATCATATTTCTCTCGCTGTAATGAAAGTGAGCCAGAATGTTCTCTAGAGATTTTATTAATTATTATGAGGAAGTTGTTCTGACACACGTGTTCAGAACACTAGATTCCCCGAATTTTCGAATAGCATTCCGTACCCTCAAGAGTGTAAGTGTGCATGGCAGGACTGCTTGATGTAACAGAAATAAAAACCTATGGTCGAAACAGTACTAGCGAAAAAAGAATATCCACTTTAGCCTATTGAATTATCACTGCTTGAGGCATATGACACACATTATTTTTTGAAAAAAAAGCAGTATTTTACTAGTCGTAAAGAAAATGGAATTTAGTTTTCATTGATTACGGCAACATTTGCAGGAAGCAGATTTCGTTTTCTTGTTCTCTAAGTGACTATTTACTTCTTTTTTTATGAAAATACATCTTGTGCGGGAGTGATAAATTGCATGTTGAAATTGTTTATTTTCAAAACATTTTGTGTTTTACAGTTGTGGTAAAGAATCTCCTGTTGCACGACTACTTTGTATACGGTAGGGGCAGCGGCGAGTCCAGCCAATCATTGGGGTGGCATTTTTGTTAAATAATAAACATATTTGTTATTATTTTGTATATTATTTATTTACTGTATATATGATACTATGCAATATTATTGTTTAAATAATTACATAATTCAAACATAAATATATAAATCAATTTTGCCAAATAAAGGAAGGTAAACGAAAACTCTAGGCCCTTTGGGGGTCATGGTCCCCATGCCCTCTCCTGGATACGCCAGTAGGTAGGGGAAGGGAAAGCTGGTTGGTTGCTAGCAGCTGGGGTATATAATGTAATCACCGCACGCCCCTGGAATTACATAGACGTGTTCTCGAACTCTACCCACATTTATCTCACGTTACAGAACATAATATAGCCGACCGTAGAGCGTTGATTTAAAATTACAAATTACATTACAAATCTGATAAATACGTCAAGCATTTAAGAAGAGAGAAAATTAAGGCCGAAGTTGAGGCAACAGGAAGGAGAATTGGGAGAAATAATGCAGTCTGCGGACCTGCTTCCTCGAGTACCTGAACCGCATACAAACTGACGAATCTCGTGAAAACGCCATAATCACCATGGAAAGCTAACTACATGCACAACTTTGCCAACAATATCAACTTGCAAAAACTGAATATTTGAGAGAAACTGAAAACATTGATAAATAATAGTAAAAGATTTTGCGTATATTTCATAATATTAACAATTATTATTATTATTATTATATGATAAGTGTCGTAAAACTATTTGGTTCTTAAATAAAGTTAAAAAATTAAAAATGTGGATATAATCGATTTATTTTTAGGAAATTTGAACAGTTAAAATACTCCACAAACTAGCAAATTGGAAAATTTCAAGAACTTAGGAAATTTTTACCGTTTAGAGTACTCCCAAGACCCGAAAACCCGACCCAACATCTCTCACCCGTAAGCCAACGATTTATTCTACCTTTATTCCTGAGACCGCAAGCAAGGGACCATCCCGGTATGCGCCTTAAGCGATTGAGTAAACCCAGGTAAACCTCAATCAGGATGGCGGCTTAAGGCCAAGACACAATAAAAGTAAACAATTTTAGTGTACACAAAATACAAAGAAATAAAAAAAAACGAAAATATTTTGAATTTAATATTATGTCTAAATGTACGGCGCAGTTTGAAAGAGAGGAAGAACTGGAACAGAAATATTGCAAATTAGTGAAACACATGTACGCAAAATTAAAACCATATCATTGTAATATTTTTAATACATACAAATATGAGCAAATTTTCATGCATGATCACATAACAAAGGTACGCATACATCTGCGTACAGCAATAAAGGTGACGTATGAGATGCAAGTTTGTTCTTCATATGTTATTTAAAAATGATTGAAAGAATGTACGAGTAGATTACAGAGACATAACTAGGTTATGGATTTATCATTTTTTAAAATATAATGATAAATGTAAAAGTAGATAGGAGGAGGAATGATATTTTTTGTGTTAAAAGATTAGTTTGCTTTATAAAGCTAAATATTTAGATAATAGTATGAAAATTGGAGGGAAGGGAGAATAAAGTAACCTAGGATGAAAACTAAGGGAGAATAAGAACACAAAAAGAAAGCGAGGATTTTAGCTATCCGTAGAGACAGACAGACAGAGAGAGGGAGAGAGATAGGGAGGGGGAGGGAGAGAGATAGGAGGAGAGAGAGAAAGGGAGAGGGAGATGAGAAGGCGTTAAGGATGCGATGGAAGTATTTATTTAAGAAATGGGGTAGAACTTTGAACGATAGGTGGGATAGGAATAAATACGAGATACGTCACAGTGCTGACGTGCGGCGTCCACCCAGATCTAATTTTTGGCAAGCGAACAGTGGGACTATTGTTATGTTTTATTTTCATGGATCCAGTTAGTGACTTCTTTTTTAAACTTATGAAATGTACTGCAATTTAATATAGTAGAAAGGAGATTGTTCCAAGCACGGATGGCAGTGACAGCGAATGATTTGCTAAACGCAGTGGTATTGTGATGCGGAATACAAATAAGGCGTGACACTCGGGCACGATGTAGCTTCATAACCTGAAATCGTTGTGATAGGATGGTATGATGTGTGGTGTTTAAAATCTTGTAAAGGAGGACAAGGCAGTGAAGTAAACGTCTTTTATCAGCGGTAAGAATTTTAGAATGGGCATTAAAGGTTGAAATATGATCGTATTTTTGAAGGTCGAAAATAAAACGAATACATGCATTTTGAGCTACTTGTATCTTACGTTGCTTTTTTAGATTTATGTCAGTTAGTAGGAAATCGCAGTAATCAAAGTGAGGCATAAGAAGGGATGTTCCGAGAGTCTGACGAGTTTTTATAGGTAAAAATGTACACATGCGTTTTAGAACATGCACGGACGCGAAGACTTTTTGACAGGTTTTATCAATTTGCACATTCCAGTTAAGAGTATTATCCATATACACACCTAAAATTTCTCACGTCTTTACACCACGGTAGGGGAGTTCCATTTATGCAAATGTCAGGGAGAGCGGAGATTGATAACTTTTTAAGGAGTTTCTGGAGCCGATTAGAAGACACTGAGATTTATTGGGGTTAAGCTGTAGTCCCAATGATGATGACCAAGAGGACAGACTGTGAAGGTCTTCGTTGATTTTTTGAGCAAGTTCAAAAACGCGAGAGGAGGGTCCGCTAATATACAATTGGAGATAATCAGTGTATGATGACATTTTTTATTTATTTGTCTATATAATTATATATAAGTTAGAAAAGCAAGTGGTCCTAACACTGAGTCCTGTGCGACGCCGCATGCTAGTGGCAATATACCCGACACATTGTCACCGTACGCAACTTTTTGTTGCCACTCCAATAGATAGCTGGAGAACCATTTGAGTGTGGATGAGGCACATCCAATGTTTTTCAGCTTTGCTAACAAAATATCGTGGTCGACCGAGTCGAATGCCCTGCTGAAATCAAGAAGGACGAGAATTGGATTTTACCGCTGTCCGTTGCATTTCTGGCGTCTTCAATAACACTAAGAAGCGCAGTTCCTGTGCCTTTACTGTATCTAAAACCTGACTGGTTTGTATTTAAAATACTGAAATTATGAAGGTGGTGTTCGATCTGCTTCCTGACGATCTTTTCAAGAACTTTTGATATTGTTGGTAAGATACTAATTGGGTAGTAGTCAACTGGCGTCGTAGGATTGGCGCTTTTAGGAAGTGGATGCACAAGCGCTGTTATCCACGCCGAGGGAAATTCGCCGCTCATTAGTGAGAAATTAATTATGTCCACTATTGCAGGGAGTGCTACTTCAGCTCCATGCTTCAGCAACTTTGCATTGAGCTAGATGTGTTCGATTTAAGACTCAAAATGGTTTTAGTGACGTCTGTGGGTGTTACTGACGCAAAGTACAAAGTGTCTTTAATATCAATATCTGTGCTTCGCAGCATATATAAAGTTTGCGATTTTAGGAGTGGATTTATTGGCTGTGCGAGCGTAACAAAAGCAAAATTTAGCAAGAGCAAGATTTAGCAAATCAAATGACACATTTATTTCTGTTGAATTTCGAATATTCCCTTTCTCGCAGTAGTTTTCTAATTTCTATGGTATGGACTGGCTATGCGGTCTTCTCCCATCCTCTTGCTAGCTGCCATCGATCGCCGCCCAAAGTAAATTTATTTGACACGATAGTGCTATTTTTACTATTTAATGTGACGTAAAATCATTTTTGCTGTGTTCTTTTGTGTTTTCAAAAATTTCACAAATGTATTTTTTAAATATCTCTCATTTCGTTAATATGCACATTTCCAGCGATTTGGTACCGTTATTGGATTTGTGAGTGGAAGTGCTTCAAATTACTTCAAATGAAGTTTTTCCGAAAACGTTTCTAAGAAAAAGGCCTTTACAGTGACGTTTAAACGCCATATTTTTAAAAACGATTCCAAATTTTTCAATGCAAATTGCTATATAGGGCGAGATTTTACTCTGCTTTAATATTCTTTAAGTAATATATCGGTTCTATCATTAGGAAACCGAAAAATTGAGCAAATGTTCCAAAACAATGTACTTTGTGCCACGGTGAATGACAGCTGGCAATTGCAGCGCCTCTAACCGGGAGATCCTTGGTTTGAGTCCTGATGGCGGCAGGATTTTCGACACTAGCTTTTCCGCTAGGTCGAATTCAGTTGATGTCTGGAGGAGAATTATAGCGGCTGGCTACTCTGATTTTTAGTTTTCCGTGATTTCTCCGATCAACACCAGGCGGAACCCGGAGCAGTACCCTATCAAATGGGCCACGGACGGCGCGCGCGCGATTCCTTCCTCTTCCTTGTCCTATCCTCTCCCCTTACACACACACTTACACTAACATGCACTACACTACCACATATTCCGAGAGACCGGTCGGAAGCTTAGAGCTTGTTCCGGCTGGGTCGGCGCCCCGCTGGTAGGAGAGTCCTAGTTAGGGGAAAACCCCACTAGCCGACGGCAGGTGGGCGCCGGATCTCGCCATCCAGCGTGGGAAGATCACCGCCATCTCCCGAGGAAAAACATGCACTACACTAACGTGACTAATGACCAAAGCAGTTGACGCGCCGGGAAACACGAAAAAATCAATCAATCCATAAACAGCTGGCAAGAAGATGGTGCAAGACCGAAGAGCTAGTCCAAGCCAAAAGAATGAAAAGTAACCAGTATGAGAAAGTCTGTGCAATTCTGTAGCACCACTAATTTGCTTATCATCTAGGCTTTCTTCTTTATATTCTTTTTCCGTTTTCCGAATTACTTTCTTGTTCTTTCGTCTTACTTCCTCATAATCCTTTACATTAGTCCTAGTCCTCCTTATATACTATTACTCCTTATATATACTCCTATATATATATATATATATATATATATATATATATATATATATATATATATATATATTACTCTTATATATACTCCTATATATATATATATATATTACTCTTATATACTATTTCTCCTTTCTTTCTCTTTCTCTATATTCCTTCTTATATTTTGATTTTAATTTTCTGTCATCTACCATCTACTTGTTCCATTGTCCTGGAGATTGCCTTTCTTGGAAGTTTTCTATTTTCTCCTTGAATTTTCCTACTGTCGCCACTTGATTAAATTTTCCTATGTCATATTAGGGAGCGAATTTCGCTCTTTTTGTCTTTTTTTATTCTTTTGCTCAGAATCATAAGCTGTCGATATATTAATTATTTCATTATCAGTGCATTAACATATGGAATTTTAGGTTGCCTATTTTTGCCCATTTTGAAATCGAGTGCCTATTGTGAGATAAATGCCTATATTCGCCTTATTTTCGCTTTTCGAGGATGTTTTCCATTTGAATGCATGGTTTCGCCAACTGCAACTTTGAACTCACTCACGTAACTTTATTCGATGCTTAATCTTACGTGTTGAAGGTAGGAGAAAATCTCCATATCTTTTACCCTAGAATGCCACATGTGACATGTTTGGCCAAACTGTTCATCGCGTGGCAAAGAACGTCTAACTACATTTTCCCGCTGTCAATTCTGTGATATATGCAGTTAAGAAAGTATTTCTCAAGGCACCATCTCGAATTTCTGTTTTCAAAGAGGCTCCTTCAGGCAATCCACTGCCACCTCGACCAATTCTGTCACGCTGGTTACTTGGCTTCAAGATGCATTGGATTACGTTAAGCATACCACTAATATAAATAAGGTATTTCCTTTTGTCGAAGACCAAGCTATCGTTATTTCTGAAGCAAAAATGCCTTAGTATCTCTAAATCTTGCAGAAAATCTGGATATTATTGCTACTAATTTCAGTAAAATCCCTGCTATTGTAACAAAGCGGGAAGAGAGAAGTGTGCCTCTGGTAGATGCAGTAACTACAATACAAAATCATCAAACTGATTTCAGTCAAGTCCCAGGCAATATCAATAAAGAAGAAACGACAAATTTAGAAAAAAATAATGCAACGTAACCTATGTTGGGCTACGATGGTAAAAGTGAGTTCGATATTGGAAGGCAAAAGTGAGCCATCTTATTTTGTACCCATGGAACCGTCTTCTATTAGTATGCACTTATGTGTTCACGTGAAGTTGAGAGGTCGTTTTCAAGATTCAAAAATGTTTAGAGTGACTAAAGATCACAGTTTCTTTCAGCACATCTTGAACAGTATTTGGTAATACACTGCCATTTCAGTATGTAATACTTTACAATGTCTTTGTTTGGCACTTTCGTCTCGGCTTTAGCAGATACATATACTACTTACTATTAAAATAACGTTACATGAACGAGTTGTCATCTACGTTAGATTTACATGATCAGTTAATTGTGTATGGTGGTTGACGTGTATATCTCATTTGGTTCATCCCTTTGTAGTAATTTGTTACCATAATAAAACGTAAAATTAACAACAATTTCAACAATAATTATTTTTTACTTATCAATAAGTGCCTCCTCTGAGTTTAAATGCCCATTTACGTGTCTATTTTTAGAATTCTTAGTGCTTTTTTGCCTGCCTATTTTCCATTTTATGTCTATCGATCCGCTGTGTAGTCATATCCAACGATACTGTCATATTTCCTTGTTCTATTAAGTGATATTTTCCTTCTATAGTTTAAAATATCCGAGAGATAAGAGATATCAACCACAATAGTAGGCTATATAAATTTACTTTGCAGAAAATGCAGCCATACACGTGTTACAGGAATTTTTCCCCATCATCAGTGAATCCAAATAACATGGATTAAACACATTAATTAACCATGGTGAACAGTACTAGCATGGCACCTTTTTGTGGTAAGTACGATGTACGAAGGCAGAGTCTGCCTAAATTCGAAATTCCTAAATTCGAAAATTATGAATCCTATCCAGTCTATCATAAAAGGAACTCTTTGTCCTCTGACGGGGTAAATACTCTAATTAACGTGCTGTTACAGAATTTTCCTCTAATTTGTAGCGTACATATTCTTGAATTATATGATATAAAATCCATTATAGCTGCCTGTAGTTATTTCTTATTAGCTAATCCCACTTCTTCATTACTTGTATTGGTTGGACCATAGAGTAAAGAATTAGTCTATGGTTGGACTGCCAGTACAGATAATATATCCTTCAAATTATTTTATTTCTTCTTCTCACTTCTTGCATTGCTAACACATCCACTCTACATTTCTTTATGGCTTCCAAAAGATTACACTTAGGTTTTCGTAATGTGGCGCCTGAGGGTATTATCTTAAAGATGGAATATGGCACGGCTTTTTGCGTCTTTCTTGATCGTGCCGCTAGAGTCGCTTGATCTGCAGCACTGCTTGATACGGTCGCGATCGTGCGACATCTTGCGGAGGACCGAGAAAGAAAGACGAAAAAGTCGTGCCATATTCTCTAAGATAATGCACTTTGGCGCCACGTTACTAAAATCCAAGTATAGTTGGACTTCCAGTCCTTTTCAACGATAATACATTCCATGTACCAAAATATAAATCAAATTCCTTTTCCGATTGCATGATAGTCTTACTTTATCTATCCGGCTGTTACTTTTAATTTTCTAAACGGTGATCTTTAGACGGTAAGGTTTTTTACCCCTATGACCAACCCCCAACATGGGGGACCAGCATTTGTGTAGGGTTTACTCGCCTATAGAGATTGGCTTCACAACACCTTCCAGAGCTCTCTCTACCCCAGAGGCATATCCAGACGATCATTTCGGGGCTGGGGAGGGCATCGTAGATTTTTGTTAAATAATAAACATATTTGTTACTATTTTGTTTGTGGCGGAACAGTCCTGTCAGATAAAATGGTATGATCTGAATAGCTAGAGACGCTAGATGAGCGAAAACTCCCAAAATATGACAGAAGATTAAGCTTTTTCTAAAAAATGTGAATCTTCAGAAAACAAAACTTCTTAAATAATTGTTTGAAAAGTGAAAAATACCGTCTCACTGAAATCCAACGTCCTGAATCTCTAGAAATTCAATGTACGTGGGTGAAGGTACCTATAAAAATGGAATAGAAAGTCCATAAAAGTTTAATTTAGAAAAGTTTAAATCCAAGTGAAATCGTTTCTGCTGCATAACTGTTTCTATACAATTAGAGACTATACTGAGCATAACAAGAAAAGTAACATTAATTTTAACAATGATACATAATGCATTATTTACCATTTGGACTGTATAAATGAGTATAAACAACCTGTAACAACTATTGTACTACAGCTTCCGGGTCAATGACCCCATCTCGATCAGGTTTTTCGTCCAGTTTCCCTGATCCATTGAGCAAATGCTGAGATGGCCCCTTGTTTTGCTTCTGGACATAAATGTAACTTCATTTCCTGTGCACGTCTTCTAGAATTCAGTGGGAAATACAATTATTCAAATTATCGTTTCCATGTTGTCGCGGCAGGAAGTAATAAGAGCCAAAATTTATTGCTTATTTATCTTTGAACATAGATTTTATTTCATGGGAGTTTTTTTTTTCTCCCTTTCAAAAATTCAAAATTTAAGTAGTATATGAGTAAGTGTAGGGATCACAGAATTTTGAAAATGTGCACACAATTCACTTTTCCCCATAGCACGTCATACGCAGTTTTAACTGTTTTTCTGACGTAAAATAAATAAAATAAATAAAAATTTTGTGCACAACTGCTATGATCTGTCTTGTACGAGTTGTGCATATCTCAGTAGGTGGCCTGTGTTCATCCACGAATTTTGTGCAATATGGCATAGAAAACATACGAACATAAACCATGTTCCTCGAGGGTCACGAAAACATACTTTTAAATCTGTGGAACGCATAGTTTCCGATTAATTAATTAATTAATTAATTAATTCCGGGCACGACAACTGCTATGATCTGTCTTGTACGAGTTGTGCATATCTCAGTAGGTGGCCTGTGTTCATCCACGCTGAAACATGAGATCCGGCGCCGACGTCGACTTATAGGGTCTCTCTTCTCAGGTCTCTCCCCCAGCGGGCACCGCCCCGTCGGGGTCATACTCTACTCGCCCGACATGAGTGGTAGCGTAGTGTATGTACGTGTGTGTGTGTGTGTGTGTGTGTGTAAGGAAAAAGTAGGGGCAAGAATTGGCAAGGCAGGATTGCGCGAAGTCCGGGGTCTGATAGGAAACTCTTGGGACATTCGTCTGGTTTTGGTCGGAGAATCTACGGAAAAATACCAATAGATGACAGAATTCTCGTCCCTAGACAATGGCCGAATTCGTTAAATGTTAAATACATGAAATAATAAATATGAATATCAGTATAACCAATTTAATATTAGCGTCATTTGATTCATTTCATAGCGCCCTACCTTATAAGTAATGTCTATAATCACATTTAAGGTAAAAAATTAATTGAAAATTTTATGAAATATGAGACTACTGTACCGCCATTTATAAAATTACGATTGTAACGATTTTCTCGAGTTCCAATTTATTTTAAATTGCTTACTAATATTTTTCCATCAATCCCATCATCGAGTCCCTGATTTGCGGGGCCCCAGGTGATCGCCCCCCTCTGCCTATGCCTATTGTCGGCACTGTACACAATTTATAAATCAATAGAATAGTTATGAACAGTGCCTGATTTCTGGTTCATGTGCCAATTTTTGGTCCATCGAAAGTTTTGGCCCTGGGATGTTTCTCGAGAGAATGAAGGCAAGTTGTAACAAAGTTTGAAACTAAATTAAATATTATCTCTGATTATTATTGACAGTAGCATGGCTGTTGGTGCAAAACGATGTGAGTTATCATCTTCTTGACCACAACCCTTCAATTGTTAAAAAACTATCAACTTTATTATTGTATTTTATATAAAGAAAATACACTGAACTCTAAAACACTAGTTATATTTTTATCACAACGTTTGAATATCATTCAGTATCAATTTTCTTTGCTAATAAGTCAACAGTCCATTACACGTAATCCAATTACAGCGTTGGTTGACTTTCTAGGGGTTTCCCCTTAACTGTTACATGCTATAATTTACACGTGAATCCCTTAAAATAATCAAATTTATTTTGGAAATAAATCATTGCCTGCCGTAATTCGAATGTTTAAATACGTGGCTGATGTATTTTTAAACTATTGATTTTACAAAATAACCCAAAAAATACAAAAACGTTTTTTAACTTTTCAAAAGAATGAGGTCACCTTCAGAATCCTTGGGGCTTCGAATGATTTTTATCGAATGATTTTTATCGTGGAGTCGGTTCGATTATAAATATATAAACATAATTATCAGTTGTTTGCGAAATCGTGAGAGACAACAATATGGGTAAAGAAAATTCAGTAATTTTCTAATTAACTACTACCGAAATAGACTACGCAGATATTTTAACAACTCCATCCTGTTATATTTTTTATTAACACGAATTTCATCAGCACATTCTATTAAGACATTCAATTTTTGGAATATGAAAATATTATCTTTGACGTGAAAGGCTGTAATTGTAGTGATTCAGTAACTAGATTCTTTCTGTCGGTTCATTCATTTACGCGAACGGATCTGGACAGCTGTGCGCTCTATTGGTGAACGTAGTAAACATCTGAGTGGGACGTACGTCGCGTGCGGCGCGCTATCTAGTAATCGTTTTGAGAAGGTCAGTATACAGCCTATCCTCATGTTCCCATGAAACAATATGAATGTAAGATATAATGATAATGATAACCATTCTTCTCCTCCTTTTTTCTTCTTCCCCTTCTCCTGTTTCGATTCGAATTTTTTCTTCTTTCAAATCTTCTACAATTAACTTACCCTTTACATTTCTAAGATTCATTCATTTGCTAATTTCCAATTTAATTTGCCAATCTCAATATTTCTTTCGAAAACTTTCTGACATTCTCATTCACATTGTCTCATTATTAGGGAACGGAATTTATTGTCATAAAAAGGCAAAATATGCTCTATTATATGTATTTATATTTTCAAAAATAGGTAAGCAAATTAAAATTTGTAAAAATATTGATAGTATTTAAAATAGCTCAGTTCAAGCATTTTCGTTTTAGCTTTCTCGCCTTATTATGTTTACGTAGTAAAGATAAAATATTGCAATGCTACGGTGGAAATCAACGATTTTTCGAAAGAAAAACTTATTGCCGGGCCCTGGTATCGAAAAATGGATACATCTTGTTCCAATGTGTAGTAAATTCGTTACTTTAAAACGGGTTCCCAACACGTGTTGAAAAACATTTGAATGAGTCAGTTATGATCAAGGGGTCGATAGAGGGGGCAATAGCCGAATATCAACCAGCGAATTATCAGTAAAGTCAAGATTCCATTGATTACAAAAAATATTAATGAACTTGATAATGAATTGTTTTGTAATATTAAGCAACAAAACATAATAAACCCCGTATGGTGTCCGAAGCTTTTAATAGAATAGCACTATGGGAACACCTCCCTGTCGTAAGAGGCGACGAATTCCTTACCCTTAAAAGTAACTCCTTTCTTTTCACACCTATTCACACCTTTCTTCCACATCTCTGAGAGCTAACAGGTGGATAGAGTAGTTTGGAAGCTCCCAGCACCTATCCTAAACATTTCCTTCTCACAAATTTCCTACGGGATGAGCGGACAGAGGTAGGCTGGTTCCCTCGCCTTGAAGACTAAAACTCCTCTAAAGAGCGGAAGAGGGGCAGGCTGAACTCCTTGAGCTACGGTGGAAGCAATCAGCCTAAGGGAGAGACAACCTTGAATAAAAAACTCCGATCCTCCAGGTTGGGGGTTGTGCGTCGGGTTAGTACCCCGTCAATGTAAAACGTAAATATACTAGCAGCACCCGAAGAAGCCTCGGAAACACTCAAGAAATGATGACAAACCAAGCAAAGAAAATGGACAAGAATAAATGTATAGCGGATATTTTAAGAGTAGCAATTTGGAATGTAAGTAGAATCGCAAACAAAGAAAATTTGCTAACTAGAGTACTGGAAGAGCAAAACATAAACATTCGCCATAGTGACTGAAACGAAGAAGAAATTAAAAGGCTCAAAATATGTAGAGAATTATGCAATGTTTTACAGTGGTGTAGAGGAAAATATGAAAGCTCCAAAAGGAGTAGGAATATTTATAGATAAAAAAAAGGAGCCTAAGAATAAAGAATATGAATATGTGAACGATAGAATTCTTACAATCAGAGTAAAACATGATCGCGGACATCTGGTCATCATGTGCACTTATACCCCAGTGGAAGGACGGTCGAAAGAACTGTAAGAGGAAACTTTCAGTTTTTACTCAACGCTCCAAAATACTATAGACAATTACAATCAAACATGCGAAATACTCATTATGGGTGATATGAATGCCAGAATGAGAAACAAAGCAGTCCATGGATCTATAGGAACATTTGGAGAAGAAACAATAAATTATAATGGAATGAAACTTCGAGAATTCGCAGTTTTTAGCAATTTAAAAGTAGCAAATACCTTTTTCCGCAAGAAAGTAATTCAAAAGTTTACTTTGGCTAATAATGGAAACTACAGATCCTCAATAGATTATGTAATTGCTAACCAGAGAATATCAAAACAAGTAATGGATACAAATGTGTTGAGAGGTTTGGAAGTCTACTCAGACCATTATCTAGTAGTTCTCCAAATGATTCTTCAAATGATGATGCAGGGAAAATTTACAAGGTGTACGTTCTAGTAGATGAAAGCACGAGGCAATTGTAAGATCGTAGACTGAAGGAACACTTACATCTAAATTCTCTAAGTAACAATGTGAAAGAAATATGGGCTAATTTGAAAATGTCCCTGACGCAGGCTGCTAAGGAAGTTCTGGGGATGATAAAGAAAATGAAAAGTAAAAGAAGGCTAAAACTATGCTCGAAAGAAATAGAAGAATTAGTTAGAATAAAGAAAAATATTTAATAAATATCTAAGAACCAACACAGTTAATAAACAGAGTACCAATCGCAAGAATAAAAAACAATAAAGAAAGCCCACAGTGCATCTTGGGAAAGATTTGTTGCAAATATTGAACATGATATATATGGAAGGCAGTCTTTATCATACAAAGTCATGAAGTCCCTAAATACATCTATAAAGGAGAATGAAAATGTCAAAAGCATAGAAATAGATAAGTGAGCAGGACACTGTGGATCTCTGTGGTACGATGGTGAAGAAAACTCTGCAGTTAACCACTGAGAAAAGTATCCAAAAGTTGACATCACATGGGAAGAGCTGACAATCGCTTTAAAAGGATTGAAAAAATTGAAAAGCACCCGGCTCAAACGGAATCAACAGCGAATTACCGAATTATGGAGGTCACACGTTGCATGAACACCTTTTAAAGCTGTTTAACGTGTGCTGGAGGCAGCTTGAGATTCCTCAAGAATGGTTACAGGCGAAAGTGGTGTCTCTGTACAAGAAAGGTAATAGAACTAACATCCAAAATTATCGAGGAATAAGTCTGCTAGACACTACCTACAAAATATACGCTAGAATTCTGAATCAACGACTGAAAACAATAGCAGAAGCACTTCTCTCAAAGGAGCAAACAGGATTCAGAAAAGGCCGTTCATCTACAGATGCAATATTTATCTTAAAGCGACCGATAGAAGAGCGAAGAGAACATAACAAAGAAATGCATCTTGCATTTGTAGATCTTGAAAAGGCTTTTGACAATGTTCAACGCATTCTTATATAGAAAATATTAGAACGGAGAGGTTACCCAAGGCACCTTATCGAAGCTATAAAGAGCGTATACAGATAAACTTCGATCATTTTAGGAAACTGTAAACCTAATATTATTTTTCCTGCAAATAAAGGAGTAAGGCAAGGCTATTCAATATCACCAACACCTTTTAACATATATTTTGACGATATATATAGAATATGGAATTACATGGTGTACAAATTAAAAGGTTCTTTTTACATCAATTCAATTTTATACGCTGATGACAAAGAGGTGATACAAGAGACTGAAAACAAGTTCCAAAGGCAGTCCATTTTTATCTTTAAAAAAAACCCTTGAAGAATATGAACTTCAAATGTCCGCTCAAAAATCAAAAGTCATGGCATTTTGAGGCAAATATCCAGTAAGATCTAAAATAGCAATAGGAAACTACAATCTAGAACAAGTTAGCAACTTCAAGTACTTAGGCTGTGATATATCCTGTAATATAGATCATGACGTGGAAGATAAACTAGTAAAATTCCGAAATGTTTCTAGAACGATACTATGTATCTGAGATACAATATCTGAGAAACAAAAGGAGACACGGCTGAAGCTTTACATGGCAATTGCAGTCCCCACACTCATGTATGCCAGCGAAACTTGGGTGAACACGAAAAAGATAAAAAAGTACAAACGGCAGAAATGAAATTTCTCCGAAATACACTAGGGTGCTCGCTACTGAACAAGAAACAAAATTCTGAAATAGAAGTTTTAAAAGTTAAAGAATTGTATGAAAACATTCTCGAAAATAAGTTAAAATGGTACAATCATGTATCAAGAATGCCAACGAACCGACTTCCATTCATAGCTATGAATTATAGAACAGAAGGAAGAAGGGACATTAGCAGACTGAGAAGAAAAAATGGATGCCGGAACAGGTCACATGACCTAGACCCTGTCGATAAGAAAAGAAGAAGAAGAAGAAGAAGAAGAAGAAGAAGAAGAAGAAAACATAATAAATTACAAATTCACTCCTCCTCTTTTGTATCCGTCTTTCATGTTAGCATGTTTAGAAAACTCAAGAAATTGTAATTCTGGATTACTAAGGTCCTCTATTGTTCAAGAATATACTCCCCATAACACGGACTGGAGAAATGTTATGGCGACTTCTTCAAAAACAGTCAACACTCAATATTTCGAAACAACTACATTACAAGATCTTAAAGTCAGCTACTCAAAAGCGGCAGCTTCTTCAATTATTGAAAATCGAGATATTTACACGTGAATATTCATGTCCGGAATTGTTATTTTTAAGGCATTTATATGCAATTTTTTTGTGTCATGATTAGATCGTGATATCTATGACAGCAAAAAATCACTGCAGCGTGCCACATACTTGTCTAAGTGTTACACGTCGGCGATCGCTGAAGTTTCTCGGAAATTAAGATCAAAGGTCGCGACAATGATACTTTTCACACCTAGATTTCACCAATAATAAAGGGAAAATTCTAATTTTCTTGAAAATACATCTCTTCATAAAAAATACGTAACAAAATTCTAGCTATTCCTATTTTCGGTGAACTTTGTATAGTCTCTTTCGAAAAACCAGGGCACTGGGGTCAACTCGGGCAACAGATAGTTTGCTCGATGAAGGTAGTACGAACCAGTTATTATTTCATACATTAATTTTTACAATATTGTGATTTGGGGATTTTTTCATGCACAAAGAAAACATCGAAAACGTAAAAACTCAAGCACAAAACATCAATGTTAGAAACATCTGCATGAACATATCGATCTTTCAAACATGGATGTTTCTACAAAAAACATTCGATGTAGACGAATGCCTCACTCAATTTAAGACGTAAACATCAACACATATTTCTTGAAATTTAATGGAACCTTTTCACATTAGTTACATTAACGAAAACATTAATAGGGAATTCTATGTTCGTATTGATGCGATGCAATCGAGTAGGAGGCACAAAAGAGCGTCTCATTTAAGGAAGAGGATATACACACAGGTGATGCAATTAAATCAATATATTTCATCGTTACGCTCGATTATGAGATCCATTAAACACTGCTATTCAATTATTTTTATTAAGAATAAAAATGTTACGCTGAAATCTTTATTAAGATAGCAGTACCTCTATACACTTTTCTTCCTGAAGGGTGATGCTCTTTGATAACTTTTTATCGTAATGTTAATACCTTCAAATTTTGCCTTACTCGTCTCAACATGAAACAAAGTCCACCTAGACGATTCGAGGATGTATTAGTATTAATAATTTGGCATGGAGAACAGTTGCATTTTCACTGTCTCGCCTACTTCGCCCTTAGTAGTAAAGAAAAATTATTGTAATTCTGTAGCGAAAAGTGGCGATTATTTTGACAGAAAAATTGTGGGCCCCTGATACGAAAACAATGGATAATTCTTGCTTCTCATCTGCGTCCAATACATTACTTTCTCTAATACACTATGCACTCAGAATCTTGTTTTGTGGGTTCTTGATACCTAAAAATTGGTTTACGGCAAAATATATGTCTATCCGACCGGCCTCTTACTACAACACTTGTGCCTAAACGAGCCCCCGTGAATTTGAAATGGATATTATAAGTTTGGGGGATTCTTTACACGAAGCCTCAACGAAATTTTCAATTTTTTTTTTCAAATATGACCCCACATTTTTAATTTCTTTTTCCCCTAGGATAGAACAAAGTACAATTAATTTTCCACAATTGCAAAAGTTTAAAATTTCTTAGGCGTCTTCCTACAACTATAATGCACTACTGAGACAAAATTAGTTAATTACGATTTGAAGTATAAATATCTTATAGCAATTTGCCACAATAAATAAAAATCGTTAATAAAATAAAATAATTAATCACAAAATATTGCGGTGTCAAATTCGCGGCAGACTAAACCTTTATTCTTTCTTCGAGGGCTTTGAAAAAATTAAATAACATTTTTATGATATTCCTTTCTTTTCCTCTAATACGTTATTCTGCAATATTTCTCAAGAAATGTCTGAAAGTGTCTTTCATGTTCAAAAAATAGACAACTGTCGAGGATATATCCGGATTATAATTGCCAATATGTGACCAACCCTACCAAT
The DNA here is from genome assembly GCA_964035755.1 of Teleogryllus oceanicus. NCBI lineage: Eukaryota > Metazoa > Arthropoda > Insecta > Orthoptera > Gryllidae > Teleogryllus > Teleogryllus oceanicus. Next base: position 241,962,878 of record CAXIVR010000001.1, read on the forward strand.
TGCATAACATTAACTTTGCTTGCATTATATATTATTATTAGATTAGGAAAATTGAAAGAATTATAAAAGGATTAGCGGATTCGTACGTGGTTTTCATTCAAACAGTTCGTCAACAATTTCGCAAATTACTTTTGACTTTTTCTCTTTAAAAACTATTCTCGTTAGAATACAATAAGAAGGATAAATAGAAGAGTATGTTTGGGAATTCGAAAATAAGAGAAAATGGAAGGAGTATGAAAGACAACAAGGATGAGAAAGAGGAATCGAAAATAATTCAAGTAGGCCTTCAGAGTGAATAAATATGTATAAATGTGATAGGTGTACACTAAAGAAATCCGTCTTATTCAAAAACCAAATACATTAGGAAGAAAATAAATGTTTAACATCAAATTTCGTCTGACAGTCTACTTCTCCATTTGTTTTGCCTAGATCGACTGGTAAGATTGTTCTAATAACATGTGAGGTTCCGTGTTTCACCCGAACACAATCGGGCCACAGTTTGAAACCTTAGATTAGACGAAAGACGAAAGGAAACGCATTTTCCTTTGAAGTATGATATCCTCTCTGCTCTTTTAGTGGAATCATGCAATCATTTTCATGTTCCAAGCGTAGCGCTCAGTTGCTATTAGTTTCAGTAACTGCCGGTAGATTGCGCCAGGGATGTCCTTAATGGCTGACGCCACTGAGTTTACCGCCTAACCCACAAGTGGCGGCAGTCGGAGGCGGGATTCTGGAGAGGTTGGGTGTGTGGTGAATGCAGTTCTTCGTCTGATTCCACACGTCAGGTGAGCTATATACACACAATTTATACCGAAAGTCTACTCTAATTTTGATAAAAATAAAGTTTCATGCTTCTGTGAAGCACTGATGAATCTGATTTTTTCCCCTAAGGTACTTAAAAAGTAGCGTACTCTGTCACTAAACGACAGAATGTTCTTGTTTCAGTCTATTCAATTTATACCGCGAAAACTGTACTTGGAACTTGTTGCGCCTGTGGAGCGTGTGCGATGAGTAACATGGAGGCGGGAACTGTGAAAGTGTTTCGACTAAAGTTTTTTTGTGAATAAGTTTTGTTTGTATATTCTTCGTTACCGCTGTGCGCCTTTTTCTTTGCTGTAATTTTATTTTGTTTTACGTCTTGTAGCCAGAAGCTTCCACAGAATGGACTGGGACTCACATGTGAGTCAGTACACTGGCGTTCACAGTCAAACAGACCGCCACTTTATGTTGCAGACTGTCTTGTGGGATGATGAATCGCGTGTTTGCATAGCAGTTCGTATTTTTTGAGATTTTCCTTCGTTTCAAGTTGACGCTCCGAGTTACATTTTTGTCTTGGTCTCTGAGCGTTCAGAATATTCATCAGATCACCTAAGTTAATTATTCAATTTTACATTAATTAGGAGAAAAACCTTTTAGTAAATTTCGATGTGCAAAACAGAAAATTCTTAGTTTGTGGAATGTAATGTCTGATGTATTTCTCTTTAAATGTTTGTTTCAATGGGCCAAATTTTTGCTTATTTTGGTTGGTTTAAGTTTAATGCAAATATTATTTGAACACACATCATTTCCATTTGTTTACGTTCGAAGTGCAACTGCATAACAAATTAAAAAAACGAATACTTCTAATGTGTTTGAGAATTGCTTCTGTGAAGAAACTAACAAGTGCTTGTCACTCATTGAAGATACGTTTTGTTTATATCAAAACAATTTTTAATTTACCTGTGTACTTTGAAAACTCATCTGCAAGATTTTTAAACTTTTTTATCAACTTCGTCACGGCTGATACAAAGTGATTTATGTTCACGATTATATTAAAAAAAATCGAAACCAATTCACTACCACCATACTTAAGACACATTCTGGTAACGATCGATCTTATTCGATCGACTTGTTAATATGCTTTCGTATCGAACTTCAAATTGTGGGCAGAAGTTATCGGAGCAATTTTTCACCGAATTAGTTTCTTATTTCTTTGTCCTTTGTAAAGTGAACACATGAAAATATGGTCAGGACTTTGTTGACTAAAGAGTAGGGGTCTATATACATTAGGGTGGCGGCTTGTCGGGAAGCTTTTTAACATCAGTTGTTTCTGACCTCAGACGCTGGGGCATGAGGTCGGGGGTCAAAGAAGAGCTTGGCATTACCAACGAAGAAGCAGAATAGCTTTAGTACTCTCCATATCCGACATCAAGTTGATGACGGCAGTTAAACGCAATTAAAGATGACGTTAATTGCAGAATATCATGTATATCGATGTTTTATTTTCAGTCCTTTTGAGAATAAATCAATACAATTAAAGTAAACAAAACATTTAATGTAGTTGAGTGAATGTTGTTGGCTTTCAGTCCGCGCTTCGTGATTAATAAAGAAAATTTAATTATTGTATATAAATAAAACAACTATATATTGCAGCCGGCAATGCAGTAAAAATGCTTACAATAATCTTTGGGAATGCGTCTTCCTCACATAAGGTTTGTATTTTACTTTGATAAGTTTAGTTATTTCGAGAATTGCAGATGTGGATTATCAAAGCTACGTGAAGTTTGAACTCATTCCTTAAAACTAAAGAAAGTCCTGGCCTCAGTAGTACATTCACATGTGCAGATAATAGTCTTGTATTCACTTCGCCATCCGTCATATCTCGGAGGATGAGGCCTTTTCCTTTTTATTATATTTATCACTTCGCAGCTCCAAGCACATGCGTCAGTTCCTCCCAGTCCTTTCTAAGAAGCGCACGCCAATGTGCTTCCGGAACACGGGCGATGCCGGTCCAAACTCTGTCTTTTTTAAGGTCGCTTTTCAACATCCTGGTCATATAGCGACCACTGTGATTTTAAACTCTAGGGAGAACTGTGGGCAGAACACGTAAGGACACTCACGAGCATCCATACCCGAGGCGGGATTCGCACTCGCGACCCTTCGAGACGAGGCAGCTTCGGTGCATCAGCCTTAACGAGCTCGGCTATCCAGGCCGGATATATTGTCTTTTGAAGAGCGGACTTCTGCATTATTCCTGTCTCCGAAAATAGAAAACAGCACTTCCTGAACTTAGACTAAACATCCCTGAGGAGAGGATAGGGCCGCGTCGCCGACGGGCACCGTGGCGCCAGGCAGGATATTCTGGGAGCTCCCGTGCCTTCGAAGAAGGGTCCAGTTGATGGATGAATAACGCGGAGGGAACACAGCAGGCACCGAAAAATGGAGGCGAAAATCATATTTTAAAGTTTCCGAACTCACTCGCGCCAAACAACCTAACCTGACCGCAAGGGCGCACCGTTTTACTGGACATTCACGCTTTGAGCACCGGCTCTCTTTTTGGTGTGATCCCCTTCCGTAGCCACGGCTAAATTGCGGCCTGCATAATATTTCTATCCTCGCAGCGATGTTCCCCTCTCTCTCACACCACATACCATTGTGTGTATAAATACTAAACACAAATAAGCTTGTGTGTATATATGATATGGATGTCATAAGAATTGAAGAGAATGTTAAAATACTACAAATTAAAACATTTCTTGGCAAAATACTCCCGTCGCTCATTTTGAAAGTAAACATCGCCCACGAACTCCAATAGTTATATTGCGTAGTTTTATACATGAAATAAAATCCAACATTTCTCAAAGTTTTGTTTTTTTTTAATCTATGGGCCCTAATTGTTCGTGTTGACACATGTTAAACGAAAATAAGGAAATAATAATTTCAACACTATTATAAAATGTTAAAGCATAGACAGCATGTAAATGAGTGAATCATTTTTATTTGCATGGACCCTGAGGACAGAGTGTATTGTTATATACTCAGCGCTCAAAGTGCAAACGCGAAAGTTTTCGTACAAACTAGTTCAAATTTAATTACATGTAATTGAGGGATGCCTGTAACCCATTTACTAACAGTAGGAGTTTTTGTCTTCAATTCATGAAACTTATAGATTTTCTATTGCTATTTTGGCACTTAATTTAATTTTACTAGAAGACAGATTTCAGTCTTTTAAAAGTCGCAGGTTGCGAAGATGACATGTAATATATTCATTTGCAGATCATTGCATTTGCAGATCAATGTTAATAATATGATACCATCGTTTTTTTCTACATTTTAGTGTGAAGTGTGCATTTTGATCTGGGGTTTTGTGCTCTCCAAGAAAATATCGTGTCACGGATATCATATAAGTACATTCTTTTTCGCCTACGAATTAATGCTACAGGACGAAGAAATGTCTAAGAATGAAAGAGTCACTCACTTCCTCACTTTCAGTCCCTTCATTTCTTTAATTCTTCGTCATATCAACTGGTTTAATCTTCAACTATGACGGAAGAAATAATTTCTATTAATAATTTGCCCAAATGAGTTTGATCTTATAGATTATTGCTACCATGTTATATAATTATTATATTGTATTTGAATTTGCTGAAACGTTCTATTCTATTTCACCAATTCCATTCCTCTACCATAACCAAATTTCGGATTAAAATCTAAGCTTGAAGCCTGTGAGATCCACATCATCAATATAAGTTCCTGACTCAATCCGACATGGAACCGGCTCCGACCCAACGCCTAGTCTTAACCACAATCGAGCAGGTGCTGCGTCCATGTGGAAGGAAACAGCTTTGTCGTGTGTCCAAAGCTGCGAAAAAAAGCGGGAGGGATTTTAAGGATTCAAAACACAGGTTTTAAAGTTAAAGAATATATTTTAAATGACGAGGTGTTCTGGTAGCGAGGAACTAAAACACAGCATTTTTCACGTAGATGGATAAAACATTATTAAAATAGCTTTATTTTAATAAGGGCTTGAAAGTACTCTTTTGTCATTACATGCACACACGTGTTTCTTGTTAAAATAAATTAAATAAATGTTAAAATAAAATAAATTGATTTAAAAAAAAAATTGCAATCGAGAATCTAGTGGTCTGTTCTTAATTTTAAAATTTTATTTATCTTACAAGTGGTTAAAAGATATTCAAGTTACTTGATTATTCAGGAGCGCGGTAGCGCGAATGTATAATTACTAACGCGTACATAATGGCCATTTAGACTCTTGTGAAATGTATTTTATCTTATCCGATCAGATAGCCTTTTTGTAACACTTTGCCATATTTTCTAAGTACATGCCTATATGATTAATGGTATTATATTCGACCCCGACAGGGCCCTTATTTACATAACATACAATTGAGTAATTTTATCTAGTGCAGGAAGCTTTATGATATTAGATTAAGTTCCGGTATTCGCAAGGATACAATGAAGCCTAAATGATTTCCCTTTTCCTCCTTCAAATTTAAATTCAATTGTAATACCGCCTTATCGCATAGCATTTCTCAATTTTCAAATTCAATGAAACGAACTTACATTTATTTAAGATTTTAAAAATTGCAATAAAATAATTTAAGAACAGTGCGCTCTAAGGTTGCGTAGTCTTAATGTCAATAAGTTGTTTAAAAAACAACTTATTTACATTTGTTGTCGTCTGAAAAACAATGTAAGTCGAACAGAAAGAAATTTTTCAAAAATATTTTTTGATATTGTAATAACCCATTTAAACTATTCCGAACACGTAAATAAACACCATAAGAAGGCGATCGGATAATATGAAGTATTTTTTTAAAAATTATTAATAAATCTCCAGCCACCTATGTAATGCTTGTTTTTGACAGTATGTTCACATACATCTAACAAATATGACTCCAACTCTTTCTCGAGAAAGAGAACCCTGAATTTCCTGACATTCACTATGCTAAGATAAAAAAATTCGCCTCTACTCTGCCGTCTTTTTCAACAAGCTTTTTCTTCAGAAACAATGAATACTATGCCTTCATCTATTAGAATCTATATGAAGATCTGAAACAACCCACTGTATCAGGATGTTGCTAGAAAATTCCGTAAGTGTTCTCCAGCATGTAATCATACACAACCTTCATTTTCGTTTTTCCATCGAGATTTGGACCATATAAAGATCTTCTCAAAAGGTAACTAATCTTTCCATAAGATGTCGCATAAAAGGTTTCTAGTTACCTATTTGCCAAAGCAATTCGGTAATTGAATAAATAGATAAATAACGAATACATAAATAAATAAAATAGTTACTTGTACTTGACTGAATTAAGAAAAGCCTCACTTTTTGACTTCTCTCATACCTGAACCCCACCGGGCACGCGGTCAACAATGAGAACACCTCCTACAGCTGCCGTGCCGCTGCGGTGTCGCCGAGCACGCCAGCCCTCATACTTAGGAGCGCCCGGTGCAACAGCGTTCCAAAAAGAGAAGACGAACAAAAAAATGGTTCGTATGCGGGCAAGAAATGGCAGGCATAAAATGTTTGAAGGTCTTTCAAATGGGGCGCTCATGGCGTTCCTTTTGCAAGCGCCCGGGGGGGGGAGGGGGCGTTCGTGTTCCTTTTGGTCGGCGCGCTCGCTAGCCCCTGGGGCCGCCGCCGCCACCGTGCGTGTTTTCTTTGGTGCGTGCGCGCAGCCTCGCCTCGGTGCAGCCGTGCGGCGCGAGCAGCCCGCTCACTCATTGTGCCAGTGGTGGCTCGTGAACAAATATTCCAGTGCACAGTAGGTAAAGCAGATATTGCTGGAGGACAGCGGATCCAAGCAGGAAGCCATTCCTCTCCTAGTTCATATATATGATTCTTATAATTTATTCTTACTCTTTTAATTTATATTTTCTTATTTGGAACGTCGTCACTCAAATTGTCATATATTGGTAGTATCGCCTTGAAAAGATTTCCCATAATGTCTGAATGGAGGACGTTCCAAAAAAGAAAATATAAATTCAAAGAGATGTCACTGTTTTTCAGAAATTTATTTGGGGAGCCGAACTGTAATTAGTCCCTTCTAGAAATACTTCCGGGTGACTGTATATCCTAGATCAGAATGATCTTTTCACCTTTTTCCCTCAAGCATAGTGGGAAACCGTAGTCAGTGTAAGAATAGGTAGACAATTGTCCAAAATTGGTCGTTTATCTAGATCAGATTCATTAATTAAATTCCACGAAAATTTGGGATAAAAACGAATGATTCATAATTCGAATGACCACAGTTGCATTTTATTAGAAATACGGATGAAAATAAATAGTTATAACGACTCGATTCAAAACTGTTAATATTTGCAAACCTTTGATGGTGTAACGGTAGCTTATCGCCCTGTTGTACCCAAGTTCACGGGTTCAAATTCGATGGAAGCCGTGGATTTTTAACGGGGAGAAAGTCCTTCAGAAAGGAAGTGAAGCCGACTGTTCCATATTGTAGATTTCCTGCACGTGGAAAATTCTCAACCCTAAAAAAGCCTTTGAATTAAATTGTAGCCGCCTGTTTCATCGCTCGAATCATATCTTCTTTCGCTGCTAAATAGCGAAAGGAGCGTAGCGAAATTTGCGTGGTCAGGCGGAAGAGCAAGCCGGATGGCTCGAGCCTCGCCATCAGGCATCATTGATGAGGCATCGTTACATCATTCATATTGGTGCAAATTAGGCATCATTGAACTGAATTTTCTGTCATTTAAGCCGAGAAAAAGTTTCTAATCTATTTAAATCCTCGACGTACCAAACATTTCTATCAATCCTTCTGCCGCTCTCGTAATTGTCTCTACTTTATACCAAACCTCTCTTTAATATCTTTCAAATTGCTTTGCACTTGGTCAATTTTTCTTAGTGGTATCTTGTATCAAATTTAATACTTTTTAGAATATCTTCGACTTTCGAGGAGAAGCAAAGAAATGAAAGACAACTCGTCCAACTACAGTTTGTGAAAATCTTGTTTCTGTTTTCATTTATGAAAATAAGGTAATTTTATGCGCGTTTTGATCTGTCGTAAATAAACTGGTTTGTATCATCATTATTAATCAGAGAAAAAAATTCTTGATCATTTATTAGCTTGTTTTCCAAGTCCTGCTTGGGGATATATTTTCTTGCCATCGTATACTTTTTTTCGCTTAGTCATTTCTGGACGATAAACTAGTTGCTCCTAGTGCTGCCGTCTAGACCGCGGAGGTTTATGAGGTGCGCGAGTGTATCTCCGATGAGGAACGCAAATATCGGCTGCAAATGTGGCCAACAGTTAGGGAAAGTTAGGAAATTATTGAAATGTCGGGCGTAAGCATCTCTCAGGGGTGACATGGAATTTTCTGGCATATTTTTGTTATTGTGGAGCAGTTTTGCGCTTTCCATCGTTATTCGACACCTAGAAGTAAGTTCATTAAAACAGAGTAGGACTCATTGAGAATCTTGTATCTCAAGAAACTGCGCTTACCGCAGTAGATGGACTTCTTATTTTTGTTTAAGATCGGAAAAAAGCGAGAAAACCCGAGCCTCTGGTTAATGCGGTAGCTCTGACGCCTTTTCTTGCGATTTAAAAGGTACCTTAGAAATCATAAGAAATGCGGCATTTTCGGTAAGTGGTTTTTAATTATTTAATGGTACAAATATAATTTAAGAAAGCACAAGACCAATTTCATTCGCAATATGAATCCTTACAGATCGATGGGTTTTGCCTTTTTGTGCACGAGAACTTACGAATTGCGTGAATAATATTCCATGAATTTCTCAATAGTTCCATTTAAAAATAGCACTTGGGAAAATATGTTGTCGTTCCAAGTGAATTCCACCGCACAAGCCACTCTTTTGACCGCATTCGCAAGATTTTTACTCAATGTTTATCTAAGAGTTTGTAGGAACGTGTCTATTGTGTACAACGTTATATTATATATCAAGGATGCATGGATATTTCCCCTCATGCTAAATTTCTTTTGAAATTTTAATAATAACATTCCACGTTCTTTTCATACAACACACTCATTATGTTACACGGTCATACATCGCTCACTGCTTTAAAATTAACGTCTGTTAATGTCCAGAGATGTCGCACCCCAATAATAAACTATTAGCAAATCAATCATAATACTTTCTTAATAACAATTATACCTCTTCACGATATTAGGGAAGAATGTCCGTTAGGATACTTTTTGTTACTTTATCGTCTACTACGTACTTACGAGTAAAGAGAAAATATTGTAATGCACCAGCGTAAGTGGCGATACTTCACTAGTAATACGCCAGAACACTGATGTCTTCCTTTACAATCCGATGTGTATAGCAACAAATTGCATGTTCTTATGCGTCGACGAAAGCGCTTTTCACTCTCTCAGGCAGGGACCTACCTCGGTGGCGATTGGTTCTTTAGTTCCGGTTCTAATGTCATCAGTGCCACAGGGGCCGGCCCATGGATGCGAGAATGCCCGCCTGATCGACGCGCCGCCCGGCAAACCTAACATTATTTTTGAAATTCGACTTTTTAATGTAAATTGTAACTCAATTTATTCGAAGCAATTACTACATATTCCAAAAATACCTCTAAAGGAATATTTCCATATGAATCTACATATTTCAAGCTATCAAAAAAAAAGAGTAATTCAGAAATGTGGTTGGGGAGGTTCGAACTGAAATCTTCCCACTTTCGAAATATTTTCTTGCTCTACTCTGGACACAACATGGCAGATTTCTTGCCGCGTAGATGAAGTTTTTCAGGAAAGGGGCAGGCAGACTTTCTACAAGTGAAAAGGGAATGAGTTTGCAGAAATTATAGATCACCGATCCCTTAATTCTACAGGCTCTCGTAACGAATTTCGGAAGTACTAGCAGACATAATGTAGTTGAACCTTATTTTAAATTTACAATGTTGAATTTTCTTTATTATAGAATATATTTGCAGAGTATATGTTCTTTACACTGCCACATTGGATTGTGCACTTGATTAAAAGAATAGTTTGTATTGATTCCTCCGTCTTTGTAGTACCGTACAGTAATTCTTGATATTAGGCATTCCTAACGTAACCTAACGTTATCGTAACCTAACCACTTACAACCTAACCTACTCATAGCAACATGACCTAAATAGATTTTGGCTACGGAGACCACGCATATAAAATTTTGAGCCTGTAGGTGGCTACGAAAGGAATCCCGCAACGTGAGGTACGGACGTCCGGACAATCAAAATTAAACACAACTCTCTGGCCAGGGAAGTCTTCTCCTTCAATTAATTGATTGACTGATTTGAGTTTCTGGTCTGATCAACTGCTATGGTCATTAGTCCCGTAAGTGTTTTCCATATTTTTATCACGGCAGGTGGCGGTGTTCTTCTGGAGAGCGAGGTCACACGCTGTCCTACACGTAAGCTTGCGGGTTTTCCCTATCCTCCCATCAGCGTATCTTCCACCAGCGGGGCTCCGCCCCACTCGAGAGAAGCTTTGAGCTCCCGAATGGCCTCCCGATATGTGTGGTAGTGTGGTGCATGTAAGTATAGGTGTGTGTGAGTAAAGTGAGAGGACAGGGCAAGGAAGAAAAGCGAAAGATCGCGCGCGGTCCGTTTATTAGGGTACTGCTGTCATTCGCCAGGTGTTATTCGGAGAAATCACGGAAAACCGCCGACTAAGGCAGCCGGCCGCTCGAATCCTCCTCCAGACAGCGGCTGAATTCGCCCTAGCTATGTAGTCAGTGACTAAAAAACCTGCCACCGTCGGGCCTCGAGCCCTAGGAGCTCTGGCTGAGAGGCACTGCAGTGGCCTCAATTGATGCCCTGAGCCACCTCCGCCGGCTTCTACTTCGACGAGCGACCCGCATCCGCGAAAGGAAGCAATCGTTTAGCGCCGGTTGCTTCCTGGCGCGCGCGCCGCCGGGCGAGTGGGAAAGTGGGCGTGCGGCAGGCAAGCACGCGGGGGACGCGCGTGCCATGAGGGTGTAGATTTCCGGCGCGTCCCGCGTGCGCGCGCACGCGTGTGTGTGTGTGGATGCGAGCGAGGACGCGGGCGCGGGCGGGCCTTTGCGGCGGGTGCGTGCGTGAATGCTTGGGCGCTCGCGCCGTGCCGTGCCGAGAGAAGGGCGCCTTCGTAAGGAGGGGTTCTTTCACAAAAAGAGCTGTGCGACCGCACACCGTCGGCCGCTGCCGCCGCCGCAGCTGGGCCGGGCGGCGCTGCACCGCTGGCTTTTACTGGAAATGAACCCTCCACGCGCCGGCTGAACAGAAAGACGCCGTGCCGCCGCCGCCGCGATGGCGAGTGCGGGTGTTGTCGTAAGAACAGAAAAGGATGGAGCGGTGTCGTAAGTACGGAGTAGAAGATCTTCGAAGATCGAAGGGATGAGTGGGATTGTATGTGTATACAGCTGTTGACATTGTCTGTTGATGTTGACATTGTCTATTGCTTTCTTTACTTTATTACTCACATCAAAGATGCGACCGTCTTTACGTAATGTCGTATGTTGCCAGAATTTTAATCAGTAGTCGTCTGTTCATGTTGACATTGTGTGTTTCTTTACTTCATTCCAGAAATGGAAGTTTATATCAAAGACTAGTCCGACCATACTTACCATGCTTAATGATAGCAAAATATAAATTTGTAGCTGTGGTTGCGGACGTTGCTTGTGAAGTGATGAATACTACTAAATAGCGGAAGTTCGTTTAGGAGTGGGTAATGCAATTGAATTGGCTGTGTGTATTTTCAGAAATTTTAGGCATAATGTTGTTCTAGCGTGTTCCTGAATGACGAGTGCAAACGCTGTTTTGACATTGCGAGTTCCGTTTATCTACGAATATGCCGAAACTTGCACCTTCGAATGTGGACACTGACAGTAAAAAGACTGTCTTAGGAGGCAAGGGAGAATGCTCTTTCAGGACTGAAGAGTCGAGTTGAAGTGTAGATGTCAATTAATTCCAATTTTGTAGGAATTACCGGCTGCATTTAGCCTAGAGCCAGCATTGTTGACTCTGCAGTCGCTCTGAGCGGGAGGTCCTGGAGTTCGAGTCCCGACATCACATGGCGTAGGGACGTAGTAGGGATGTAGTAGGGACGTAGTAGGTACGTAGGAGAATTTTCATCACTAGCTAAATAGCAGAATTTTCGTCACTAGCTAAATAGCTGATCGCGTTCTACCTCTCGAGACGAATTCTAGCGTCCGGCTGCTCTGTTCGGAAACTTTCCATGGTTTCTCCGATCAATACCAGGTGAATGCCGGACCAGAAACCTAACAAACAGGCCACGGGCAGCACGCGATCATTTCTTCCTTTTTGTTCCCTCTCTCCTTTTACACACCCATACTTTCATGCATTTCGCTATCACGCATGTCGGGAAACCAGTCGGGAGTTTACAGCTTGTCCCGGCTGGGGCGGAGCCCCGCTGGGGAGATACCTTGAGAAGTAGCCCTCCGCAAGACGACGTGTAGATCTGCGCCGGATCACATCATTCAATGGGGAAGGATCACCGTTACCTCCCGGGATAAAAAATTCACTACACAAACGGGATTAAAGAATTAAGCAGTTGACGTGCCCGGAAACATCAATTAATCAAATGCAGGGAACATATTGGATTCGATTTATATAACGTCAAAACAGTAAAATAACCAAATATGTATGACGTATGGAGGAGCACAAATTTTAATTTTATTTTATTCTGGTAATAGACGAGGATGATTTTACTACATCCATTTTTGCTCCAGACTCTCATTTAATGCCGGTAAAAAAAATCAATAGACGGGGGTCATTTTCCGTAAAAAATGATTCCTTGCCGCAAAGACTCTAACTGTTCCCGGAGCGAGTAGAGTGAAACATTGCACTTTTTTGAAAATCCATTTATTCATCCAATACATGAAAATGATTAAACGTTCCGACTTGCCCTGGACATTCCCGTTTTGCGCTGACAGACAGAAAGCCGCACCGGGATTGGGTAGTATGATCTCAAACAATGGGCCGAATAACTAAAGGGAATGTGTTTTACGAGGGGAGAAGAGACACATTGAAACAGATCTTAATTTTCGATTTTTTTTTTTGCAAAATGGACAATTTGCAATTATTTTAGTATATACAGTTTATACCAAATAAAATGTGACCATGTCTTCGAGAGCTTGAATTTCGGACGAGTGGTTCGTTTTGCTCTTGTGACTTGATCATCCCGGGGACATGTATAAAAACTGCGTAAGTTCTGTTTAATAGACTTTATATTATAATCTGAAAAGGCGTCTTCAGGCTGTTTTTTTAGAGCAGTGATTAATCGACAATATAGTACACGTAAATTTTTACACGTTTTTTTTGACGTAAAATAAATAAATAAATAAATAATATTTCGAAGATATGTTCTGTGAAAGGTGCTTTCTTCAACTTTCACGTAGCGTCAAGGAACAAAGATAGATAAAAGGTAATAATTAGTTGCAAAATGAAATTTCATAAGAATTGTTTGTTTAATTTTGTATTGCATACATTTAGTGATAAGTGTTGTAATGAAAACACCTGAATAGCAAAACTATTTTCGCGTGGCATATGACTGCGTAATGTTGGTAATTTCTCTAAATTGAAGTATTCATTTGGGTTAGTATTTAAACTAATAATAATTTATTAAATTCCTACGTGAAATACAACGTCTACTCATTTTGTGGCGCAATCCTACTAGCAAAATAAAATGCTTCATAAATGACTTTATTTACAGTCTTACTTAGTTTTCTTGTATTTTAATTCAAGTATACTAATCACTTATTTGGGTACCATGTTCCATGAACAGCAGTAGTTTGCTGATCAACCAAAAGTATTTTTGTTGATTTCACTGTTTTATATGAGCATTTGAGTATTGTCTCACTTTTAGCACTAGTGATAAAAATTGAACTTTAAGACCGCTGTGCATTCCTTAAAGTAACCTCTTTTACTAATGGCTATCTAAAAATATATCGTAACTACTCATCTGCCGGCGATACAGGAAAGTACTTTCGTGTATGTCATTTGGCAGACCCTGGGACAGGCAAACATTTAGGCTTTGCGCGTAATCATTATTCAAAACGAGCGTCATCTGTTACTACCAACACATTATCTCTGATACAGGTACGTAAGGCATGTCGTGTGAAGTGTTTTTTAAATTATATTTTATTAAACTAATTAGAATAAAATCAAATATTACACGTGGCAAACACAGAAACGATAATACTCGAGCAAAAGACCGCATTCGTCCCTTCATCGCTCGTTGATAGTTGTCTCTCGTAAATGATTTCTTTATTGTTTTGCATAATATATTGCTATTACTGTTTAGAAACAAAGAACATCTCAGCATTTGCAATCCTATTTCAGAAACGAGAAGAAAACCATGATTGAATTGACAACCCTACTCCTGGGGGCAATTGGGGGTCTGGACCACACTCAGTCCATTTTCTGAATATATTACATAAATGAGCAGTATAGGTATATTGCAATTATATTACTACTGGATGTATTCTATTTATCATTATCTAAATTCGAATATTTAGGAAAGTAATGGGCAGCTAGTGACTACTTAGCAGGAAGTTGGTTCTGTACAGTTGGAGGCCAGGCTGTCAGCTGTTTGTGTGATGAGCTCCAAGCGCTTGGTCGCGCTGTTGCCTTGCCCAAATTAAGCCACGACCTTGTGAAGTGTAATGTGATTGCGGTCGGTATGTATAGGAATTCTTTCGTAAGTACAAGAGTTATGACATTTAGAAATTTTTCAACTACCTGTATTTGGAAATAAAAGAAGAATAAAGTATTGCAGAATTATTGTTGGGTTTTGTTTCAAAAGTTGTGTCGATTATACTACTATGTTTTGACACCTAATTCTCTAAATGGGGTCCGCATACGAAGTATAGCAAAGTAAGTGTTTATGTAGGGATATGGAAATAATATGAATACATTTGGAAAAAACATTGCTTTTGGTTCTGAGTTTCTTATCAGCATTACGACAAATTGTCTCGTTTTGTATTTCACGGTGTCCTTTGGGTATACGTAAGTGTTTAATTACTTGTTATTTCTCATCTAGATATGCCATTCATGAAATTCGATAAGGTATTATTGTGAGAAAAACGGTGCGTGTTAGTACACAGTGTGTGTACATAACAGTGATTACACTGCAACACTTCCATTTTGTGTTGGATGAGATAATAACAGTTGAATTGACCTTGACACACAGTTACATCAAGCGGTAGTAAACTGTGCAAGGACAACATTAAATGAACTAATTACTGGGTACACTAACTCTTGTTCTTTTATTTAAAAAAATCACCAAATTAGGAGTTTGACAGCAGACGTTCAAATACGTTTATTGCGCAAAATGTAGAGACTCTTGTATTAACGAATTAATAAAGGAGAACTCATGGTTCTGATAATTTACGTTTTTTAGATTCCAATCCTGAATGGACCACAGTTACTTAGAGGCTTTACAGGAAACAATAGTTGCATTCATTTCAAAATCTAGTTCCGTGCATACAAATTTTTAATTCTTCTCTTTGAAGCAATATCCCTCGTACATTCATGATTATTATGACTAGGGAAAAGATTTTAAGGTGCAAATTATGGTCGTAAAAGGGTGTGTGTGTGTGAAAATTCATACAAAAAGGTGCAAGAGAAGGTGCTGCTGAAACAGCAGAATTAAGGTTTAAACCAGTTACATGGACTCAGTTTCTAGAACATTCGATCATTTTGCACCAATATTTTCTTCTTTATGGAGAGGGCTCAAGCGCTGCCAGTGCTCTTTCAGTATTGACGGCGAAACGATAGCAAGGGTTAACATTTTCCTCAGGTCACAGACGAGTGGATTCATTCCCATCTATTTAATAGGCAAATCCTGATTTGACTGTCAGGGCAACACTTTAAATTCAGCGGGAAAGAGTTAAACTGCTGCAGGATCTCTGTAGAAATTTAAATTTGACTTCACAGCTGTAGATAGACGATTGATGCTGGGATATAAATTAATGGTGGTATAGTAAATTATATATATATATATATATATATATATATATATATATATATATATATAATATAATATTGTTGACTTCTCATTAAATGAAATTTTAAAAGCTGTCCAAGAAGAGAAACTATCTGTTCGAAAACTCTATTTTTGAAAAGGTGCCGCACCTTAAAATCCTTTCCCCAATTATGACTCTACATTTCTTGTAACTCTTATATTTTGTATTGATGTCCCTAATATCTTTTTACAACTATTCTTGTATCCCTACCCCTCTAGAAGCTGCATATTCAGACAGGTAGGAAATAATGAATAAACAATGTGAATGAAACGATGGGTTTCTTGGTGGTTTGCCGTATTCTTCCACTTCAAAAAATTTTAAACCCTCATGCCTGACATGTTCAAACACGCAGCTTTGTCCCGTCCTGCACTTTCACTTGACTCGGCAAGAATTGTGAAGTGAATGATTGTGATGAACATCATTGATGAGGTTGTATCGCCCATGCCACCAGAAGCATCGTTGAGCTTATTGAATCCTCAATTCATGACTGTCTTGTCTCAACCCATTATTCTATGAAAGGATTATTCTTTAGGTCAGAACTTCAGAGCGGCCGCCGACATTATAGACGTTGCAAGCTTTCCCTTCGTTATAGCCTTTCCTCTGTTAGGTCGTGTGAGGCCTTTAGAACAAAATACTCTGTCGCTGGATACAACGATCATATAATGGAAATCGTTGATCGAATACGTATATTTTTACCAGCTCAATTTTAATAAAATCAGAAATCAAACCACAAAATACTTCTACGTAGAAATCAATCAGGACGGAATGGTTGTCTGAACGGCAGCATATATTCTACTTCAATTTCTTCTCTTCTGCTTTGAAATTAATGTTGTCATTGAACAATGCTGTCAATTAAAAGATAAAATCTCTTAGTCTTAAGCGACAGCTTCAACTATCATGGACCTATTGATCATAAAAAATGATAGTGTCTTATTTCAGTTAGAGGTTTAGGTGTATGTACCATTCGATGTTTGTTTCTGGTACATTTTAAACTACGTTTGTGCCAGTGAAAATACGAACTGACGTTCTGTCTGTTAAGGTATTCATGTTTCGCTGGGGTAGGCTGAGACAATGTGCCCGAGCGTTTCAGAATGCATCCCACAAAGACGACATCTGTCATCTTGAGTTGTTTTCAAGGCATGCCTTTCATACTGGCGAGTTCTCTATGCGTGGTCTTGCCCGGCTCTAATGAGGGCTTCAGCTTGCATTCATTCTGCCCTTTCCGCAGCCATTTATGTCACCGACTCGAATTGCTGTTATACTAGCGTCTCAGTCGAAACAGATATTCCTAGTTGCTAATATTCTTCTTCTTCTTCATCTTCTTCTTCTTCTCCATCTTTTACTTCTGCATATTCTAGATCTTCTCCACATTCTACTTCTTCTCCATCTTCTTTTCCATCTTGTTTTTCTGTTTCTGAGTTCTGTCTTGTACGTGTAGCATCTTCGAAGTGTACAGTTTACTGCGTCACTATAAATTCTAATGCGTCTTTTGAGAATGGATTCTTTGTTCGCCTTACTTTCTGTATTAATGAATAACAAAGACAGATGTCTCTGTTTGAATTTCGAATAATATTGTATTGCCTTCGGGACAGACCTGCTTTACAAAAACTGATAAGAGCTTGCCTTTTGTCAGGAATGAATGCATTTTTTTTGGCGTTGCTGAAAGCTTGTTATTGCCTTACGCCCTTTTGCATTTGTTTTACCGGCAGCTCTTAAACTCATTTGAGCAGCATAAGTCAATGTTGACTCAAATCTGTTAATTTTTTTTGCGTCGTCTGCTGCGGTCACTTGAATCTCCGGATTCTTTTCTCGGTCGACCCGCATTTTGTTTAGTCCATATTGGTAATTTAACAGCTCCGAAAAGCCACATTTCATAATTTTTTACAAATCTTTCTTCCGGATTAATTGCAGCTGCCCATTTTTTGTTTGAATTTAGACATGAAAAACCGTAATTTACGTTTAAATTCGTTCACTTTTTCCGATGGACAATTTGTATTTTCAACAATGATTCCCATATATTTAATCTTATCATCAGTTAAACGTTCAGAACACTGCTTCATTTAGCAGTAGAGTTCTTCTCTACTCATCTCCTTAACACTTCCTTTGGAATATATAACTACAAAAAATCTTACTGATATTCCTAAATTTCACGAATTTTGTTACGCATCAGCGATCTTTAAATAAAGTGCCACAAACTGTGGCACTTTATGGAAATATGTGGAAAGCTTTTCGTTTTTAACAGTTAGAATATGAACTTTAGAACAACTTGTAATGAGAATTTTAATAAAACATAATGTTTGATAAAAGGCAACTCAAAATTGAATACATTATACGTTACTTAAACGTCTCAAATTATGTAAATATTAATTTTAAATGGGTCAGTTTTTAATTTAAAACACAGTACATACTGGAACTTCAATATCCATAACGAATTAATAATACGCTTCACAATTTTGAAAGCAATCACGAAGTGAATAAAGGATTCCTTTGTACGGAACTGCTGGTAGCAAACACATACAGCGCATACAACGACTGATGCTACAACGAAGATACTAGTCTGAGACAAACAGGTGACTGTCGTATGACGTAATATGTATTCAACTTATAGGAAATGGTGTTAGTTTTCTTGTAAGTTAATTTTTTTTATTTCGACTTTTGGCCAGCTTTTCTTACAAAATACCTCTATGTGCGTTGAAGCGATCTCATTGCGCGTTCAGTGCCATCCTTTGCGTGGGTGCAAATGCACCTGCCGTTGCCGTTCCATCCTCTCCTCCATTCCCTTGCGCCCGCCGCGCCGTCGCGCTTCCGCGTTCCGTGCGTCGCGCTTTGCTGCGACTGGCGCGCCCGCTTCGTGCCCCGCCGCCGGCACCAGCAGCACGTTCTCGCACTTCCGTCGCGCTGCGTCGCATGCCCTCCGCTCTCGGCCGCTGTTTCCGGTGATACCGGCGTAACTTTTTGTGACCGATGGCTTGGAGAAATGCAGGTAGAGGAGGGGTATTGGTTACGAAATCGGCCACGATATTTTAGGAAGCAATACCAAAGACCTACACCAACTGCAAGGACCCATTCCTACTATAATTTAGGAAGCACTCCAACATCAGTAATGCATCCGCCACTTTTACTGCAGTGCCTCAGACCAGGAGGTCCTAGCTTTTCAGCTAGGTCCAATCCAGTCGCTGTCTGGAGGAGAATTCTAGTGGCCGGCTGCTCTGATCCTTAGTTTTCCGTGGTTTCTCCGATCAACACCAGGCGGATGCCGGAACAGTACCCTAACAAACGGGCCACGGGCCGCGCGCAATCTTTCCTATCTTTTCCTTGTCCTATCCTCACCCCTTACACATACACTTACACTAACATGCACTTCACTACCACACATGCCGGGAGACCGGTCGGGAGTTTAGATCTTGTCCCGGCTGGGTTGGTGCCCCGCTGGTGGGAGATACCTGATTGGGAAACCCCGTAACCGACGGTAGGCCGGCGCCGAATCTGGCCACCCAGCGGGGGAAGACCACCGCCACCTCCCAAGCAAAAAACTACGCACTACACTTACGGGACTAATGACCATAGTGGTTGACGCGCCCGGAATCACTTTCAATCAATCAATCGCAATTTTTACAATGAATTGCGTTCTAACGTTTTTAAGGAGTTATAGGTAACTCTTCTGATGGATCTGCATCTGCTTCGACGATTTCTTGTGAGTTTTTCGAGAACAACACGAACAGCAGTTCTCGTCTTCAATAACAAATAGTTTTTATTACCCGCCAATTAAGATATGTTTAGAATGATGTCATCGGTGCTCGCTGCGAGCGTTTACCTTCAACTGTTTACTGTGCCAGGAAGGGGGAAGGTAGACCGACGGTCAAGATCAGTTGCGTAGGTAATATAGGTTGCGCGACGCGCATCCCTCCCGTCGCCTTCTTCCCTTCCGCCTCAGGTGGCCTCACATCACCTGACATCATCCCTCGTTACCTTCCTCCTCTCAGATCGCCTCCCGTCATCCCATATTACCTCACATCACTTTATATCATCCCACATTACCTCCCACCACCTCACTTATACGTTCCAAGTGCTACGACGGAACTGGCAAGACCAGACAGAGAACGCGGACACTTCATGGTTACTTAGTGAGAAATTAGCATATAAAGAAATGTCACAAGTCAGAATACATCCATGAATGTCTCCACAAATAGAAACGTCTTCTGACTTCTGAAGTCAACCATAGTTATGCAGAAGTTTTCAGTACCTTAGATTCGACGCGTGATCTAACAATTCTTGTATTTGAGGATTAAATATAATTAAAAGATCTTGAGTGGTTGAGACTAGTGTGATTGTCAACTTAACATAAGCGAAAAGGATAATATTGGACTTTTTTAAGTTGCTGCCCTTCAAGATTTCCGCCTGCCTAATTTCATTATCGTCTTGTCGCTCTTCTCCCACTTTTCTCTTCACCCTCCTCCCCCGTCTTCTCCATCCCTCTCCTCATTTCGACTAATGTTTTGATTTGTGGTGAATCATGTATGTACGCGTCTCTCGCCCCCTCACAGCTTGACCTCAGTTACTCAAACTTCTAGTCGTCTCGACTCCTGCAGGAAGGAGAGCATTGCTATGCATTGTGTTGGAAAGTGCGCAACCAGCCAGCGAACAAGTAAACTTTATGATAAACTCGCATATAATCAGGAGAGAATATTATGTCAAAAATGAAATGCCATTTGACAATTTAGTCAATTACATTATGCGGCTATGACGATCAATATTTGAGTTTTTCAGTGTGAACAGTGTCTTGTTTTTGAATTTAGGAAGCTTGAGTGGACCACACGTCTGTTTGCCATGTTAATGGCATTACATTATGAAGAATTTGCTGAAGGCTGCGTTCCCTTGTTTCGTGACGTTTTCGCGTTGTCTCCAGTTCATTTTCCTTCTCCTCCCTCCTGCCGTCCTCTTTGTACCTCTCCACCATTTGAATTTAACTCAGAGCCAGCGTTGCCACTGTCACTGCAGCGACGTCGACTGGGAGCTCCTAGCAAGCGAGTCCTAAGGGTGGTGGATTTTCTAAACTAGCAGGACAAGGAAAAAGAAGGAAAGATTGCGCGCGGTCCTTGGCACGTTTGCTACGGTACTTCTTCGGCATTCGCCTGGTATTGAGCGAAGAAACCACGGAGAGTACCCATCTGAGCAGTCGACGCTGGAGTTCTCTTCCAGACACCGGCTGAATCCAACATAGCTATGAAGCTAGTGTCGAAAATCCGCCACTGTCGGACTTGAAAACTAGGATCTCTCGGTCAGAGTTGCTACAAAGACAGCGACAACGCGGGCCCTGAGCTAAACTCACTCGCTATTTTGCTGAATGAGAGAGGAGTAAGAGTTTGTTTACTTCGTCAGCAGTATCTTCAAATCCTGTCTGTTGCTCGTGTACAGATGCAAATAGATTTTTCTTTCACTGAAGTGAGAACCATTTTGCTACCAAAGGTTCCCAACGTTTATTGTTACCTACGTTCATAATTCAACTGTTCATATGTAATCAAACAGAAAGGATACGTGATCTGGAGCTCAAGGAAATGTGCGCAAATTATACTCCCCAACCATTTACAACATACAGTTTTTACTGTTTTTTATGATAAATAAAATAGAGTTGTCCGGTCGCTTTATCTCCCGCGGGAAGCTATACCAAATTGCTAAGCATTGCGACGGAAAGGTGACAACCAGTTAGCGAACATGGAAACTGCAATAAACAGGCGTGCCAAAGAAAACCGATATTCCAAAGAAATTCCGAGAATTACTCCAAAGAATTACAAAGTCTTTTAAATCACGTGAACAGTGAGAATATGACTTTTTTTCATTATTATAGATTTGCAGTGTCAACAATTTTTTTTATTATTTGTGAATTAAGTATATTTAAACAAAATTGAGTTAATCAGTATATTTATTACCTTCATGAAATATCGTGTAAAGATAATACTGGGCAAATATTGTGACTGGGCAATTATTACAATTAATATGACCCTTTTTTGATATGTTGATTGAAAAAAATGTTTACACAGCTCAGGCAAAAATTCAAATACTTCTTTTATAAAGTTACACTTGTAGAAACGATTCGCGTTTATTTTGTTTTATACAGCCAATAATGGAGTTTTCACTACAATGTTTTTTTTTTTTATTTCTGGACGAAATGTATGTATAAATAGTACTTCGCCAATCCGAGGTCAGTATTCGTTTTAAATTTCTTCGCGAGGCAGCGAGTAAAAAATGAATTATCTAGTATTGCGTAATATGCTTCCTACCCACTGTATAATTAAAAAATTTTTCCCTTCCTTTTTCCCCCCGGATCATGTTGCTTCGTTCCACCTCGGTCAATTCTCTTCGTCTCACTGCGCTTTGTACCCATTCCCGCCGTGTCTGTGTTATTTTGGCCTCCCGAGGTCTCCTATTCTGATTTTTTCTATTTACCTACTTTCATCTTGCCTTGCGACGTTTCGGCCGTATGGATATACCCCTTTTTGCCCTAATTCATTTCACTACACTTGTACCACTCCATTTCCCCTTTCGATATCGTTCCACGTTCTTTATTCATAATAAAAATTGACACCTTAATTTCTTTCGCCTCTGAACTTCTCTGATTTGCGTCACGAGCTACTTCTCTTGATTCCGTTTTTCGCTAGTAACCGTGTGTTCTTAACAGCAACCCTACATTGCTACCATCCTTCGAGATTTTCCATTATTTTCCTAGTCCCTTAGGCGTGTAGGACGGCATATAGCGTCCTTCAGAGGATCACTCTCTAGCGTGTACGATGGCATATGCCGTTCATGATTTTGAATGCGTCGCTAGGGTTACTCGACATACTTCACGAAGTGATCGCTTCCTAGCAATTCATCATATCATAGCACCTGAGCTTCTTGTATTCCGATTTTCACGTTTTTCATATCAGCTGTTGATTTTTTTATGAACGCTAGTGTGGTTGCCGACGTAGAATTTTCTATGGTAGAACTATAATGGCGAGACTGACAAAATAAATTATCCAGACGTAAATTCAAGAAATTTGTGGGAGGAATTGAGTAATTTGTGAAAGGAAGTGAGTAGTGTGTTATAACAACAGGAACAAAAAAGAAACATTATATTGTTGCAAAATTTGTCATGGAAACCCACCATTTTGTATTATTATTTTTTTAAGTACAGCGCTTTCGGAAAGATATGGTTTGTTTACATTTTAGGTTAATGTGCATATTAATTGTTATCATATTCAGTAAACTACATGAAAGAACATACTTTCCTATAGATATCCTCATTTTTCAGACATGGGCTCTCTCCCGCTTCTCGCTGTTAAACTTCACCCTGTATACCACGACCTGCCATTTGTGTTTCGGTTCCGTCTCACGTCTCACGTGTTTCGTCGACCATCGCCTGTCCCCCACTACCCGCGCGGTCCACATCATTTGCCATAGTTGTACAGGCCAGCGATCAATTTTTTGACATATTCTAAAACAACTGAGCATCGCCGGCGAACCGCATCGCTTCCGAAATTGTGTTTTCTGCTGCTCAGATCGGCTGAAGTACCCCATGGGCTGAAGCACCCGATGATGCCTCAGAGCAGACAGGTCAGGGAGAGAAATTGAACTATAATAGGGATAATTTTCACGAATGATTTAGTTTGTTTCGATTTCGTGTAAAAATATAATATTGTAAGAATTCAGACAAATATAAAATCTTGTGAAAATATTAAGATGAATTCTCTGACAAACAAAAACTAAGGCCATGTACGTTTAAGGCAAACGGACAGCCCGCAATCGCCGACTGTCAAAGGGCCCGCACTGTTTACTTATCTCCTTCGATCTCTTATTTTTAATATAGAATAACCCATTTTTTTTAAAAAATCTTTAAATAGCAGTTTTTAAGGTAACTTTTCTTGAATTCTGTCAAATACGTAAATTGTTTTTGTGCGAACATTCAACGGTTAACGGAATGTGAGAAAAAAGGGAATACACAGCACTAGTTTGCCAACGTTTAAGAAATGAAAGCGAATCATTGCTACCGACCACGGCATTCAATTTAATTTGGCATGCTCGATAGTTAAAATAATTGATGACATGACTTGATAGAGTATATCTCCCGTCATTCGTCTCGCCCGTGTCGTCCATTTCCTGTTACCTGCCCCTCTTCTCTTTTTTCCTGCCGGACCGTCGCCCGTCTTCCGGTGCTTACCGCTTGTCTTGCCGCCCGTGCGCTGCCCCACGTCGCCCGCTCGAGTTGGCCGTTCGCCGCTCGTCGCCTCGCTCCCGACGTCCGTCACCCATCGTTCATCGCCCGCGCGTGCGTATTCCATTGCCCTCGAGGAATAACACACTCTTCTCTTCACCACATATTGCCCAGTGCCCATGGGCGTCTCTGGCGGGGTGACACGCCCCCTGTCAAATATTTTCAAGGGCATCCAGTAGCTTATTTCTAGTTTCTTTTTTTGCTAAAATTTTCTTTCAGTATAACAGAATATTTATTCCTTATTTAATGTTCAGGTTGAGAAACGATAACATGGTGTAATCAAAAATGTTTTGTCGTCTTCTATGAGTGAAAAAAGTTCAAAAATGCGTGGGAAAAATATTGCGAAGATGCTGGCGGCTGTAGGGCTATCCCTGCATTGCTTCCGGCCATCTCTGTTATAACTTCCATCGCCGCCATCGTCTCTGACTCGTTTTCTATGTTTATTGTCAGGATACATTATTGAATTTCGTCAGAATATATTATTGAATTTAGCAATAGATGCAACATCACATAACCTTTTCAAATCTTTTGCGTAAACATTATTACTTACAATAAATCGATAAAAAACTGTGGTGACTTTAACCAAAATTCCTCGGAGAAACAAATTTACTTTGATATCCACTCCCCTCCCCTAATTTATATGCCAGGGACGTCCGCGCCCCTCGCTCACCTTCCGCAGTGCCCAGGCGCAGCGCGTCGCACGCAATCCCCGCCAGCTCCCCGCTCCCGGCGGCATCCACCGGCGACGCCCGCGCTGTCCACCTCAAGCGACGCAGCGGGCCGCCACCCGCCTCCCCGCTCCTCCCCGCCGGCAAGTGTTACTGTCCCGAGACCTCCGCGCACAGTGGGCCAAACACGCTCAATGTTTTCTCTATTTTTCAATCGATTGTCTCAACTGGGGAAAATTATAGGAATCGTTTACAAATACGTAATAAGTAATAATACAGCATACAGTGAACACATTTCTTTGTTGATTCTTAAATCTTGTTTTACTTCTTTTGAGTTTCGAACATCACGTCCCTAATTTATTGTCGAAACGAAAGTTGTCTGAATGTCACTTGAAGCAATATTTCTCTATTACACCCTCAGTAAAGGAAAATGGAAAGGTTTCATCACTTTTTGAATTGGACGTTGTTAGGAAATTTCAAAACACAAATGCAGATTTTCTTTTTCTGGACTTATTGTTGCCTTCTTGATTCCAATAAAAAAAACATGTAAATAATTTGCAACTACAGCATTTTTCTCTGGCAGATCAGGCGTGACCGAGCCTTGCTCTGAGACGGTGGCAGAATTTCCGATACTACCTAGACAGCTAGGTAGGATTCAGTTGCTGTCTGGACGAGAATTCTAGCTGTCAGCTGCTTTAATCGATAGTTTTCCGTGGTTTCTCCGATCAACACCAGGCGAATGCCGGAACTACCGTACCAAACGGGCCACGGACCGCGCGCGATCTTTTCTTCCTCTTCCTTGTCTTATCCTCCCCTTACACACACACACACACACATACACACACTAACATGCACTACACTACCACGTCTTCCGGGAGACCGGTCGGGAGCTTAAAGTTTGTCCGGGCTGGGGACGGTGCCCCGCTGGTGGGACAGTCCTGGTTAGGGTGAAACCCCACTAGCCGACTGTAGGTCAGCACCGGATCTCGCCATCCAGCGGGGGAAGATCACCGCCATCGCCCGCGGAAAAAAGCACGCACTACGCTTACGGGACCAATGACCAACGCAATTGACGTGCCTGGAAACACGAAAAAATCAATCAATCAATCGTAGTCTTCAAACTTGCAAAAAGTACTATTTACACTTCACACGATACACGTCATGTTCACCTGACGATTTACGCTTCGCCGTACTGAATCTCTCAAAGGAAGGCCCATTTCACTGTTTTATCCGTGGCTTTGTCTCGTTGGACACAATGTGCTCGTTGGACACAATGTATGGCTCCCGCCCCGAGCCTCCCGCGCGCGCGCGCACCGCCTCCGCTGCCGCCAGACCCCGTGCAGCGTGCGCAGCCGCGCGTGACCGGAGGGCCCGCCCTGCGCGCCTCGGAGCGCGAGGTGAATCGCGCCGGTATAGTCGTTTCCGGAATTTCGACTGCGCGCCGCCCTCCGCGCGACGCTCCCCGCCCACAACACATGCGCCGCGCCCGCCCTCCGTCGATAGTCGCTCCGCGCGATACAAATAGAATGATATAGCGTTGTCCGTCTCACAGTACTTCAGTAAAGGGCTCGCCGTGACACAGACAAGTGTAACATTACATCTTTCCCTGCAGTGCAGCAAGTGAGCAATCAGGACCTACATGATGCGCTTTAGAGATGATTTAAAAATAGTCAAATACGGTAATGCTGTAATTGCAACCTTCTCATTGTTCCATACGTTTGCAATGATTGGTATGCGATGTGTAGTAATAGTTTGCTGTTGTCTACAACGCGACAGTCACACCGTGATAACCCCCGTGTCTTTGCGGAAATGAAGGTGTGCAAGACCAGAAGAAGGCAATGGCACTCCATCACCCTAGCTTACGTATCCATCATGCTAGAGTTCGCGGGCACTGTGTTCAGAGCAACTGCGCGAGATTGAAAGTTACGGTTGTACAAATTGCTCTGGTGTCGCCGAACGTGACTAGATACCTCGTTCATGACAGTCTTTGAGAAAGTCAGTTGACAGTTATTGCCCCAAAAGCGATATTAATTCCCATTCATCTACTGAAGCAAAAAATTATGTCAGCATGAATGATATGCTGACATGATGACAGGATGACATGATCAACATAATGCAATTATACATAAGCAAGATTTCAAATTGTCAATTACGAGTAAAATCCAACATTTTTAATCCAAAGGATATTGATTTCGTGTTTTATTAAGAGTGCAATAATAGGAGGTGCAACATTAGGTTCAACAAAGATTCTTGTCTGTTTAAAAAAGCTGTCTGGCGGTAAGTGAGAATTGTTAATTCATTTCATATTATTGCTATATCCACCAAATAAGTGAATGATTTAATAAAACAACACAAAACGAAAATCAGGAAAGAATTTGCAGAGCAATGCGAACAGCAGAATTTAAAAAGAAAGCAAACACGAAATAAAGTACAAAGTAGTCGAGTGTATACCTAACCTGTATAGGTGTCCCACCTACTCTGGGCCATCCCCAAAACTTCTAAACGATTCGTGATATCGAAATGCAGTTTTCGCTCATCAGTGCAAAATCATGGGGCAAGTGATAGGCTGGTTAGATATTGTTCGTAATATTTTTAGTTTTTGAGAAATTTAATTATCTTTGATTTTTTAATGGAACCGTGTATTTTTCTCACCAGCAATGGACATATCATAAAAAGAGGATTGCAGTGATGTATCACATGTTAATATTTTGATAGAAATTTGTGTACAAAAATAGACTTTTAACATGTGAATATAATTTCAAGAGTTAATGTTTCCTGAAGCAACCCTTGCAAGTGACGCCTTTCAGCGAGGTCCCTTCGCGGCGCCTGAGGCTGATACGGGCGGCGGCGCCGCGAAGCGAAGGCCAGCTTCGCCGAGGCGACAGTTGCAAGGGCTACTAAAGGAAATTTTGTCGGTTTAATTGAAAATCACATGTCAGGAAGTATTATTTTATAGTCAAACTACTGTGGAAGCTTTAACAAATGATACATCATTTTATTCCTCTTTTATGATATACACATTGTTAGTGAGAAAAATATATAGTTCCATTTAAAAATCAAAGATAATTAAATTCTCGGAAACTAAAACCAATACGAGCAATATATTTACAGCATATTACTTGCCCCATGATTCCGCATTGTTGAACGAAAACTGCATTCGATATGAGGGTGGCCCACACTTGGTGGGACATCCGGTATAAACGTAATTCAAATTTCGGTTGCTTGATACAAATTATCAAGCAAAGATCTGTTCGTATGATGCGATTATTCTTCGTAATACTTCCAGTACGCTTTTTGCTTACATTTCCTGCTTCAGCTTGCGCATGTACACTATTAGCTGGGTTTGGAGGGAAAACGAGAGCGGAGTCAGTGGAAGTTGCCCGTGCTCGCAGGAGAGCCAGGGTTCTCAGTCGGCAAAGTAGTAGCTCGCGCGGCCGCGGCTTGACGTGTCTGTGAAAAACTGCGTAAAAACAAGACGAGGTTTCACGGTCGTTAGCTTTCTTTACAAAAACTATGAAATCTGGACCAGCTGTTTGGAGTAGCCAGTTTCTGTACAAACATGTATGAACCCTAAATGAGCTTTAAATGGGGTAATTTGAAAATACTATTAATTCAAAGTCGTAACTGTTATAATATGTATCGTTATGACGACGTACGGTCTTCTGTTACTATTGAGAAAATTTGTATTGGGAAATTTCCAATACCTACGATTCATATTTTTGTGTTACCCCGACTTATTGTTAGTGTATTCCCCACACTTCAAAACGTGCAATTGAACGCAAACTGCCAAAAACGTTCCTCAGAAACGTACCTCATCATATGCATCAACAATCCCCACAAACAATATGCACGACCTTCCCGCGCTAAAAGAATACCTACGATTACGAGGGGAATCCGACGTGCAGAGATTTCGTGACGATGCTGTTGACGATAAAGCAGACGACACCGGATGTTAAAACGACGACCGCTGTGGTTTTCTGTTATTATTCGACTCCTTCGGTGACATTACAAAATCTTCCGTTATGTACTAGAATGTTTCTTGAGGGTAGGATTGGTTCGCATTTTGTAACAACTTTATATATTTGTATTATTCTATAATTATTACTGAGTAATTTGTATAGTATTGCCTTGGTCACTTAATGATATGAATTTCGCTAACACGCATCATTTCATAATAATGCGATATTTCTAAGACGGACGAAGATTATTTAATTTAACATGTCTAGATTGAAGAGCAGGCAGATGGTCAAGTGGCCGTGTTTCGCAACCTGTTTGACCCTCGGATTCTCAAAGTACTTCTGCTCAGAGCGCGCTAGAGCGACTGAAGTGGGTGTTAACCGAAAACAAAGGGACGAATATACGAACAACAAGGGAACTCCGAAAACCCTCCCTCCGTTTTCATCTGTAGAATAGTTGAATGTGGCGTCGTCGACGCTTTAAACTGTTTTAAAAATAGTTCCATATGTTGAAAATTTCTATTATAATATAAATATAGTTAAACTATAATAAAAATATAATTTAAAATTACAGTTTTCTTTTTATCCTTAATCGTGGAAAATTAGCTATTAAAAATAATAAATAAATAATCACAAAAAGTGTGGTTGCAGCTCATCATGTCTATTTATGTATTAACTTATTTAACGTCAAAAACATTTAAAACTACGTTTGACGTACTTTAGGGAGAAGTAATTTTGGCATGAATTGATAAGAATGCCATTCGCTCCATTGTAATAAAAACTATTTGCAAAGGCAATTCTGCCATAGATTTTGACTATTATCCCTCATCCTGCTCTTCATGAAATAATCGATTCCCTGTCGTGAGAACGCGGAGGACGATAATTTGAGTAACTATATTACCCACAGAACTCTAGAAGACGTGCACAGATTGTGAAGTTACATTTATGTACCGAAGCAAATCAACGGGCCGTCTTAGCATTCGCTCGAAAGATCAGGGAAACTAGACGAAAAACCTGACCGAGATGGTATGTCGGATGATTTTTCGGTCTACGGCAGTTACCTGTTCCAGAGTATACTTTTCTAGAACAAAGTCCGAACTCTCCCAGAAGAGTTGTTCTGTAGAGTCCGCTCTTTCAGTGTGTTATCAGGCGATGTAAGGGGGAGAAGTAGGAGAGCAATGAAATATAAGAAGAAAATGATTGCAAGGAAAAATCGGCTTACAGTATTTTATTCCAAAGGCATTTATTTTGTTAAAGTTATATTTAAAAGCTAATATTTTACTGTATTGTATTCAAATGAATTGCTGTCATCCAAATGGACGCACTTTGTTCATAGTGCCTGGTCGCACTAGAAGTCCCTGAGAATGAATGACAACAAATAATACCGGTTGGCGACCGTCATACTACCCGAGGCTAATAGCATTCTGTGGAGATCTTCACGAGCCAGAAGGGGCAGTTACTCGACGCAGACCAGAGGCAACACATTACGTCAATAACCATAACTGCTCACGTACCTTACGGAACGTGCGTGTTACTGGGTCGTAAGACGTTCAGAGCTTGATATCCATTCTTAACAGCTCTTTGTCGCAGAGAGCTTTCAGAGGGATGCACTCAAGTATTCCGCCTGTTTTGGTTAAACGTGCAAGGGTTAAACTGTTTGTGAAGATACGAGAAGATAGGGAGATTGTAAGTCAAACCTTGTGTATAAGGAATATGGCCGTAACACTATAATTTACGGCAGTCTTGATGACGGAATGATGAAGGAAAAATTGATGCACCGGTAAACACTTCCTTGATTACTATTATGTTAATGCTATCGCATTTCGTCACAATCACTATGCTTAATAGTTGTATGTGTGTTTTGGAAATATAGAAAGTGATATCATGAGGTCTTTTTACCCTCCCCAAGATATTCACCCCTTTGTATTTCTTAATGCTTGAATTTGATACGTCTTTCCAATAGACAAACAAATCCGGTCTAATTGCTGTGACTTATTTGGTTTTAAATTTTTCCATTGAATGATGTTCTGACTAATAAATGAAATAATTAAATTTTGTCTAATGTGAAATAATGAAAAATTTGTTTAATGTTGCTGGCAACAACGGCAGTTGAAATATCCATTTCACTGGCTTACATAATATTCTTGTGAGTTTTATTTTAATTTTTCTTTGATACATTGCATGTTTCTCTTAAATTTGAACTTTCATAATAGTGCTTTATTATAATATTGTAGGTCCCGACATGCGCTCCAAATTAATAACTAATTTAATAGAAATAGTTATATATTTATTATATAATTTAGTAATTATTTCTGAGGTACCGGAACGCCGTTCCGACAGAAATCAAGGCCTGGTTATAATAATTTTAACTTAAGCATTGTACATACATCATAACATTTAAGTACAATGGGACATTTTCACTAATTTCTTGTATTGGTAGTTAAAGAGATTTTTTAACTTTCCTGTCTTCAACGTGTCTTCGCATAAGTCATTGAAAGAGATGTTTGAAGTGGTAGTAGTTATGAACTCTCATCATGAAGAAATGGTGCTCCTTATTGGGTAACTTATTTCCGTAATTTAGGCCGAAACTTATATCTGTTATCCCTTGGGATAAGTCGCCATTTTTAATCAATAAAAATCACCCGATTCTGAGCTCTGCTGACCTTTACGTTTTAAGACTTTGATATTAACTTAACCTAAAGGTCGTTTGGTCAGGTGGCCCTAAAGGGTTATACACGATGTTTCAATAAAGACTTTACGAGTTTGAATGCTCGTACAAACTCATTCAAACAAAACAGAGACCTAGTCTTGGCGCCATTTTGAAGGGAAATTGATCAAGTTTTGACTCGTGTGGTACTGTTGTACAGAATCGCGGCACCACAAGCACTACCAGCAGATTCAAAACCGACTTACCTGAGCCTGTCCTTGTCTCTACCGCCCCAGAGCGTGCTTGCTGCGTGTTTTGGTTTGAAAGCCTGCGGCAACTGTGGCACGTAATTTTCGTAGAGAGTACGGTAAAGATCCACCCTGTAGGCTTATTGTTTTTTTTGTAAATTTAAGGTCGCATCAACATCTAGGTCATTAGCGACAACTATTGGAATTAACGTTATGGTAACTGTGAAGATGAAAAAATACGGTGATGATAGGGACTGAAAGGACCAACACAAATACAACCATGCCCTAGGCGGGACTCGAACCCGCGGCCCTTCGGTCCGAGATCGCTACGACACTATTGCCTTAGCGATCTCGGCCACTGGATCGGCAGGCCTACTGTTTATCAGTGGCATAAGTGTTTTTATGAATCTGGATATAAGGTGAGAGACAGCAAATCCTCAGCGTCTAACAAGTGAGGCAAACTATTGTTAACAGTCCTACAAAATCAGCCTGGTGTGCTTCTCGACAGCTGGGTGCCCCATGTACGACTATTTGGCGTGACTTGAAAAAACGGTTGCATCTCAAACCATTCAAGTTAACAATGGTGCAGGAACGAAAATAAACTGATATGATTTCTCTTAAGGAATTTTGTTTGGAAATGCTACATGGTGGTTGGGCCGAAGGGTGGACATTGAATGGGCCCCACGTAATCCGGATCTAACACGCTTTGTTATTTTCTTTCGAGGGTTCATCAAGGATACCGTTTGTTTCACCCTTACCAGGTTTTCTACCAGAGCTGAGAGCTAGAATTTGTCTCACAAAGCCTGACATGCTGCAGCGGTTTTGGCACGAAATAGACATCAGATGGTATACATGCCGCATGACCAATGGGAGCGGCACTGAATCGCTGTATGTAAAATTTCAATCTGTTAAGTAAAACTTGATGTATTTTGCTAAATATTGATGCCAAAACAAAGTCAGTAAATTAAAAGAATAAACAATATGACGCTTCAAACGGGTGAAGTCCTTATTGAAACACCCTATACAAAACGTTTTCCTCAAGATGACAAGAAGAAACCAATGATTTGCAAACGACTACTTTTTTCTTTATTAGATGTGCTGCCATTTTCAGTACAATATCATGAAGAGTCTGCTTCGGTCGTTACTTAGAATGGAACGTGATTTGTGATAACCAGGGCTCGGATTTTAATGACCTAACAATTCTTTGAAAATTACCTATAAAATGTCTTAAACGTGAGAGGAAAATGACCTATAAAATGTCTAAAAAAGGGGATAATATCCTAATTTTTAAAAATCTTCCAACCGATCTCTCGACCGTCCGATCTTCCAACTGTCATTTTTGAAAGGTGGAGGAAGTTACCAAAGATCCGTGTAAATTTGTGAGTTCGAAAAACAGAGTCCACTGCAGTACCTAGTGAACTGCGTCACTGACGATAACAATAAAAACTTTGACTTAGTGTGCCATTATAAATCCATGAAACATTCACCAACAAAAAAACACGAAAAAGGAAACAAAATGCGTAAAAATTATAAAAACAATTGACGTAAAGGTGCATAATTGCATTAAAAAAGCATTGAAATATGGTAAAAAATGACAAATATATCAAAAATACTATTCATATCTATCACCCACATGTCGTGTTAAACATTCATTTAAAAGTTATCTACGTCTAGAAAGCACCATTGAAGAGATGACATCAGAATTCGAGCCCTGGTGATAAGAATTGTTGGAGGGTGTCTACTTGGGAAAGCGAAGGTTTTAGTATTTGTCCGGAAATAATGAAGGTTTATCGATATGAAGAACGCTTGTGAAATAAATTGCATCATTATAGTTTAAAGTTCAGTGCGGTAGAAATGCTTCTAGCTTAGAAAATTCTCAATCGCAACAAGCTTCTAGTCTCTAAAAATAGTCATCCGTCATTAAAACATGAATCGGTGCTGAAGTTGGTTTTCTTGCATTACGTAACTAGTACTGAATGAGTCTTTGGCGTACGAATGAAATGACGAGGGAAGCGACGAAAGGAAGAAAGTCCAGCATTTTGAAATGAGTACGCGAAGACATTTCGAGTTGCCTACTTTATTTCTTTCTCTCTACGGAGTAGAGATGTAGTTGCTGCTAGATGTAGTTGTAAGTCTCATGTTCGTTGAAAACCCTGTTTTTTGAAAACTGCAAAAGTTCAAATGTTTTGCGGAGTCTTCCGTCAACTAGAATATTAAATATAGAGATTTTTCCCTTAATTAAACGCGTTTCTTAAAGATATATTTTGAAATATTGTCATGTACAATTTTTCAAAACTTTGAATACTTTCCCGTAAGTTTGCGTGAAAATACGGGCGATGAAGAACGTACTGTTTTAGCTTCGCTAGCTTAGAATGAATTCACGGAGACTTTGAAATATATACTTTTGGAAACGTTCTGAATATGTGGGGCGGCAGGCTTGCTGATTCTTGTAGTGTTTTGTTTACGTTGCACTATAGTTGTTGTATATGGCTATGACTTCTTTAAGGTACGCGTACGGCATAGTAAGAGTTTCCAATCAATAAACAGTGAAGGCAAGTAATTTTTTTCATGCACGAGTGCTGAAAAAAACGATTAATTGGATTTGCTGGCAAAGTATCTCTCTCTTCCGACTTCCGTTCTTTGCTTCCATTTGATAATGGCAGAACGCAAAGGTTGTCCAGTCCGGTCGTCCAACAGTCTCTGTTTGCACAAAAAACGACTGTACTGGATATTGTGATGAGAACAGTGGCTGCCGCGTAAGGGAGGGGAAAAGAGGGAGAAGGGAAGGGGAAGAGGGAATAGAGCAGACAGTGCGCCGCCCCGCCCATCGCAGATTCCAGGGTTCACTTAGGTTTATTAAACAGAACATACGGAAGGCTCGGAATAAAAAGTTAATACCGTTTGACCTTCAAAAGGCGAGGGGGAAGAAGCTTAGCGTTTGGAGGGTATAAACGCGCTATACTAATGGTTATTTTAATGTCCATTCGGTGCTCCTAAGTCAGTGCTCTTTCACAATGTCCTCTGTTCTATGTACCGTGTATAACGTGAGGATAAAAGTTTATATGCATGGATGGATAATATCATTTTTCTATTCTTCTTTTGTGGACTAATACTAAGAGAGTTCGTGTTTTTGCTTGAGGATTGAGCTAAAGCTTTGAAAGTGTAGTGTTTTGCTTTGCTGTAAAAGCTCATTTAACGGAAAGGGGGGCATGGGGATAAGAACAACAACAATAAAGCAAAAATGCTGCTGAACAAATCCACACAAAATGATTTTCCAGAAAATAGCACGCACCCTTCTTAAGATCAAGTGAAATATTCTCGCGAAAACCACAATAAACTAAATATTTTATTATTGGAATAACAAATAATGCATTAATATATTGCAATATATTAGTGTTTTGTGCATAAAATAAAAACCTTCTAAGATCAAAAGGGGATTCTCAGGATTTTGAGTTCATAATGACCCGAACGAAACATTTCGCAGTACGTGTGTTGTGATTCTCTGGTAATTTTATTCATTTCCCAGAATTATAAATCAAAGTAATTATCACATATGCCTCCACTTTTCTTCAATATTTCTTGGGAATCATTAAACGTATGCTTGTAACTTGTAGAATTAAACAGGCTGAACAGAAACGAACTCACCGAAGAGTAGCAATTAAAAAAACGTGTATTTCCGTTGAAATCTCAAAATCGATTTTCCGCAGCATTACATATCTTTCTCTATTCTACGTATATTACTTCCGTATATACGTATGTATACGAGAAAGTAAAAAAAGGATATTAAAGGATGTGTTTAGATCTTTAAGGTCGTTTCAGATCTACCAGAGGAGTTAACTGCCAACCGTATCGTTTATTATTTATATTACTTATTTCCAATGTGCGCAGTAATTAAAAGAAAACTATGCACCCCTGTCGAAATAAGAGGTGTCAGTGTTTTTGTTAGATACCCAGGAACTCTGTAAAAATCCAAAACAATAAAAGTTTCGATTTAGACTGAAAAATGCAAATATTAGTTTTGGTTATTCCGACTATTCTCATTCTGTGCATTCTAACTTAATGTTCATACTCAATGCGTCATTGTTTAAAACATATATGACATCTTCGAACTACAAGGCACCAAGGAAGATGACATTAAATATTTTCTCTTCATGTGTTGCGTTATGGAACAGCATTTTTTTTGTATTCATTGAGGCAGAAGAATTGTGCTACAGTATATGCATCCTACTATGTTATGGGAATATTCGCGAAGACTTTATGTTCAAATATTTAATTTATTGTAGTATTACATGAGAGTATTTTATTTGTTGTTCTTGCTCATTGTGCTACATTGTGAAAAACCATTTTGTGTGTTTTAGTTCACCAGCTTTTTTGTTGCAGCAGGTAACAATAATAATAATTATAATAATATTAATAACAATAACAGCCATAAAAAAAAAATAATAATAATAATAATAATAATTTTATAATAAAATATCATACATGCCGCATATGCCAGGAACAAGTACGAACCATTGATCATATTGTCTCAGCTTGTCCAATTCTATCAAAGAATGAAAAGACACGATAAGGTGTGTAGTTACTTCCTCTGGCAGATCTGTAACGCCCTCAAACTTCCAAATGCATGCTGTAAGTCGAACGAAAACACCAAAATCGGTGACGTCTGTTGGACTGTGTACAGTATTGTACGACCAATAAATTCAAACTGATCGCACGATAGAGGCAAACAAACCGGATATTGTTATCCCGGATTTGGGGGAAAACAAATCTCCTTGTAGATGTGACTGTGCCGTACGATCAAAACGTCGTAACCAAGGAGACAGAGAACCGTCTTAAATACAAGTGTTTAGAAATCGAGATCAGTTGAATGTGGTACGTAAAAGCACATGTCCTCGCGATAGTTATCGGAACTCTGGGATGTGTTCCGATGAATTTGGGTAAAATCTTGGCTAAACTTCCAGGTCGTTCAAAAGACTTGGAAGTGCAAGTCATTGCTGTATCTGGAACATTCCACATTTTGCTGCAAAGTATTGTTGAGGCACTGACAGTCCCTAAAAGTTCCTTAGGAATCTGGTAGGAGATTTTATATTCAACCGACACATTAAATAGTGTCGTGAAGTTGAGGAATAATAATAATGATAATGATAATAATAATAATAGTAATAATAATAATAATAATAATAATAATAATAATCTCTGTTTTATGTTTTTACTGTTATGACGTTATATATTATTATTATTTTTATTATTATTATTATTATTATTATTATTATTATTAAGCTCTGGGATGTCCCTACCAATTATTTAAAACACCTACAGATGTGTGTAGCAATTCCGAGGGGCGTCGTGGGATGTGTGAAAATTGCGTGATGGAGCCCTGTGACGCAGTCTGTTGTCTGGCGTGGTCCACACGTCCACACTTCACTGCCTCTCTCAGCCGCAGTCTCGCCTTCACGTCACGCGCGCTATTTCCGGTGACGTCATACCACATCTTCCGGCGCTTGAATGCGGCTGGAATGATAGTCAGTAAGCTTCAAGAGGAAGGACTCAAATCTGCTTTTAGAATTTTGTTTCAGTCATAGGTTGTGGTCTGGAACGAAATGAAAATGATCTCATTCTCTTGGGCAGCCTTGTTTTTTCTAACCTTGCCTTTCTTTCCCTTCTTCTGACATGAAGTCATTCCTAACCAACCTATTGATTTAAAGATGTGTTTACGACTAGTGCTGGTGTCCCGTTACTCGCTTAATTCATGGACTCAATAAAAACGGATGCAGGTGGATGAAGTTCCTGGAAGGTGTATGATCAAATGGAAATTACAATTTTATTCGGCTGCCTTTTCTTTGTACAATTCTATCATCGCTCCTACTGTCGTGTACTTTTCCGGTACAAATATGTTGATTTAATGACGTATTCATGGCGAATACTTAGTGTCCTGTTACTCGCTTAAACAGGATGCTGGGGATGAAATTGATTGTTAGTATCTGTTCGAACATCGCCTATCGTTTTTGCTCTCTTCCTTAATAATGGTATAGGTGTTCATACTTAAAACAATCCCGTGGTTCAAGATTCTGTTGACAATTTTTGAATTATACTCTTAGGTTCTTCAAACAGACGTAACATCATGCCCGAAGTAGCAGTCACAGTCATCTGAAAAGTGTTGCCTTTGTTTTCTGAGATGTATTATTTTTTAATTATAGGAGTGCAACGAATTATAATTACCTTGACAGTCACTTGTGCAAATGGACTCTCGGGAATAATTTATGTATTTCTTCGGCCTTGTAGTGCTATCTCGCGTTCTTTAGTCTTCTTAAGGGCTAGATATCTTTTAGTTTAGTAGAGAAGGACATATTTTCAAGGAGTAACCGGTACGTTTTATAATATTATTATAAACTGATAAATGCGTGTGAAAGAATCATTAACTTCATTATTTGACATCATTAATGACTTTTGAAACAAACGTCCAAATGCTACATTCGCTGTTTCCTCTTATGCTAATGTGTCTCATACTCAAGGAAAATGACTTTCAATTTGCACATCTCAGATTTCTGATTAGCAAATGCCCAAAAAAATCAGTCATTCAGAATTCAGTGATATGTTTTATATATGCACGTTTGTAGCTTTTGTCAGTAAGACTGAAAATCAGATTACACAGAGACTTGCCGTTACCATTTTTTCCGATCACTATTGTTTTTTGATTTATGTATGATTTGTACGCGAGGAAATTGTGCCATAAAGAATTATTATTATTATTATTATTATTATTATTATTATTATTATTATTATTATCATGTTACATTTGGGTTAACTTCTAAATAAATCCGTTTTTATAGTACTCTTGGGTATTTTTCTATAACCTTAGTTCAGAGAATTTTCTTGAAACACGCAGTAAGAGAACAATCTTTTCTGCCAGGTCTAGCCGAGTACGATTCACACATGTAGATGGCTATATGGATCTGATAAGTAGTTGTAAGCGAGTGTGTTTTGTACGATCAAAAACACTCTCACTTACGCTGAAAGCATATCGCCCGTTGCGTGTTGCCAAGTTAATTTCAGGGGCCATTTTGCTGGGACTATGCACGCAAAGGTTACGTTAATGAGGAGCACCTGAGAAATTATCGTGTTAGAAAAGTAATCTGTGAAAAACTGCATTAATGCAAAAGCGTCAGATTAAGTTATGTTATAGGTGAGCTATTTTGCCAATATTCAAGAAACCAAGCCGACGTGCACAAAGTCTATCTCTGTATTGGTATTTCTGGGCAATTTTCGACGATGACGCGTTTTACTATGAGAGTTGAAATGGCTGCGGGCCTTTCCGTCTTTCCGCCTATGATTTGGACTTGGGGAAGGGGGTTGATATAGCCATTTTCACTCGTTTAGAAATGATAGTGGTAAATGTCGAGGAATATCCAGGGGAACTTTTTTGTGCCATATTGCTAATAGGATGTTGGTGACCAAGTACACACTCCGTTGGACTATTGGTTTTCCTGGGCGAAGGGATGAATGATGTTTTAGATGATTGTACACGATACGTCGTAATCTAAGCTAGACTCTTCGTATACCCGACCTTCGTTGCTGTCTAACTCCGGAATTTTCACACGTGGATGAAATTTTAATTATTTGCTGACCATTGGCAAGCAAAAGGCTTACTTCATTATTCCTTCTTAGGATAACTGCATAAGTCGTGGGAAATTAAACGAAAACCACGATCGCAATTCTAAATAAATTAACAATTATAAGTTATGGGATAGTTTATGAGGCCAAACAACATTGTGATCACTGTTCAAAATATAAAATACAAATGTGTTGGCGTGAGTGGGTCCGAAGTGAATACCTTCAATACACAGAAGCGATATTTAGCTATGTCTGATGACATAGCTGACTTCACTTCACAGGTCGGTGATAAATTAAACTGCATATTGAGTGTTTAAATAATTTCGAATTCTTAAAAACACTATGTGCGATTTTGGTTCTTGATTTTATTGTACATATACTATTTGTAATACGTCTCCATCATCTGCATTTGCTGGAGACGTTGTTAGGCAAAAGGACGATTGGAAATGTTATTCTTGTTATTATTTTCGTGCACTTAACACACTATCTTAAAAAAAACAGATACTGAGAAAATGACCACATATGAAGACCTTTGGTTAGGAATAAAACACCTTTGGAAACTGCAGTGTGGTACGTAACCCCTTGTTACTTCGGCAGGTGTGGTGACGAAATATTTCAAGAAAAATCTTGAGAAAATAGGATTTCTTTAACCAATCTTGAATTACGGACAGAAAGTAGTAATTCTGCAATTATGTCATAAAGATCGCAAGTTCATGAAATAAGGAACCCAATATCGGACTAGGGTGGGTTAGAGTGTACTCTTTCCAGCAACCGAGCTCATTCCTTATAGTGACAGTAATAGACGAATTGGTTACAGAGTAAGTTGCTGATGAACATCGTATAAATAATAATTAAAATAATAATAAAAATAATAATAATAATAATTCTTCAATTTTTAAGAGATGTGGTCTACGTGTTCATGTGTATGCTTGCAAAACCATAGTAAGAAAACAAAGAAAACAACATTACTTTTTCCTTTTGTAGTAGCTTCCCACTCTGCTTACAGTCATGCATTGGATGCGAAGATCTGGAAGGCGGTGACCTAATGTCAAGAATAGTCGTTCCGTATTCTGCCATCGACCAACTTCAAGGGAACAAGTAATACTCGTATGTAAGCGGACGCTGAGATCTCATGAGCACTCTTAGATCGAGGGCTGGGCCTCAGCTTCCACGTCCTCTCCCGCACCTCTCACGTCTCCAGTCGGAGCGCGTTTGATGGATCCCAGCCTCCCCCGCACCGCCACATGGCCCGCGACACCTCCGAGCTGCGCCTTCTTCAGCGACGCGCTGGGTTCACCGCAGTGTTGCCTGTGGGAAAAGCCGCTGCGTTCGGGCTAGAGGGCGGTGGTAGAGTAGTTGCCAGGGAACTATCTTTCAGATTTTACTTTTATGATTATTTAACATCGAGAACGGGTAAAAATCGTTGTGTTTGGTGGTGTGTGAGAGCTACAGTGTACAGAAAAAGAATATTGTGTAATCGTTCTACTTGTGTAATCGACGAACTGGACGAAAATGGGGAAAGCGGACGAATATCCTAATGGAAATATACTTTTGGAATCAGAAAAGTGGCAAAGATTCGTTACAGGCCATAAATAGAATGTAATATAAAAGATATTGTGACATTTACAAACGCAATCTGTGCACCAGGTCTCATAGTTAGAACTGTCTATGCGATGATTTTGGAGAACAAAAAGGATTTGCGGCAGACGTTCAGTCTGGGGTTCTGCCGTTCCCCTTTGTTATAACTATACTATTCTGTTACTACCATTCATTCCATCAATCTTATTATCATCGCACCACACCATTTGCCTTTTCTGGTATCACTTTAAAGCTCGAATTTATTGAACCATAATGAATGCGATAACTAAATCGTAAGCTTCGCTCGTGGACTACGAACTATATCCGTAAGGGAGCGTCTCGGTAGAGTATGCGACACCGAGAGTCGGGAGAAAGAAAGCTTTCTTTTTCTGAAGTAACAGCTGGAGAGTGAGGACCTACCGATCACGAGAAGGCGGCACCGCGTACTACTACGGACTTCAGGACTGCATCTACGATAAAAACTCTTCAAGACATTCGAGGAGGTAATTATCATATTACAAGGCATTAAAACAATTCATCAGGAAAGGATAAAAGTATAAGTGACGCATTTAAAATCTTTGTAAGAGAGAGGAGTGTGAATAGCATGAAACTAACGAGGCCATTCATTTCTTTTCTTTGCAGTTTTTATTTTTATATTTACTCTTCTTATACGATAGACTCAGTTGTCGTATTGAAGATTCTTTTAAATATGGAATTAAAAGCTAGTTACATTCTATAAAAGAATACGAAAAGAGTATCAACGGAAAACGAGACGGAGGCCACATCGTGAGTTGAACAACGGTTCTGCAGAGGGGCGGCTTTGCTCCCGACCGAGCTGCAAGGACAAGGACACCGAGCGACTGGAAGAGTCGACGCCGTAGATTTCTCTACGCCGTGAAAAGACACAGTAAGGTCGTGCCAACTTGAACAATTTGTAGATATTAGAAGGAATAATTTGTTTCGGAAAGAAAGTATTAGTACAGGTTCTTTATACCGATATTCTGGAAAAAATAGAATCAATCTTTTCTTTCAAGAAAAACTTAGCTAATTGTAAAGTTGCAACTAGGGAATTTACGACTGGAATGATTAGTCAAAGTTTTAAGTATTCTTTGAAATTGATTTAAATGAGAGAAAGGAAACAGTGTAGTTAATTATTGAGAGTGTAAGTTGTTTTCTTTTTCAGCAAGACAAAATTCTTGTATATGTAAAGTGTTTTATGTTCATTGACTGTAACAGCAATTTAATTAGAATATATTTAAGTAAGTGGAAAGTGATTCGACTTGAGTTTCTGTGTAAATGCATTAATCCACAAAAAACTGAGACAAAAATTTGGTGGAACCAAAATTACTAGTACAATTGAATCACAGTTCACTAAAATTTCTGACCAGGTTGCAGAATACAAGTGTGTTGAGTAAAAGTGTGTTATTTCAGGAGTGTTTTTTTTTCGAAAAGGATATTTATTATATGAGAGTTTTATCAGTTTCAAATTGTGTCTGGTATTTCTGTGTGAAATATTTTGTGAAAGGTGTATGGTGTCTGGGAAAAGAATTGATTGATTCTAGGCAGTTAATAGATTCAAAATGGCAGATAAGTATAACGTGGCTAGGAATTTACCTACGTGGAAGGAACTCTGAGGAATCAGATAGCGATAGGGAAACTGGGGACAAGCACCAGGTACGATGATCGGGAGAAACGACAGGAGTAGAACTAGGAACGGCAGGAGAAACTAGCGAGACGTCGCCGACAGAATCACAGCCAACGCC
Organism: Teleogryllus oceanicus; assembly: GCA_964035755.1. NCBI lineage: Eukaryota > Metazoa > Arthropoda > Insecta > Orthoptera > Gryllidae > Teleogryllus > Teleogryllus oceanicus. The sequence goes on from CAXIVR010000001.1 coordinate 242,005,372, forward strand.
AACACGAGATCAGGATGAGGAAGAACGAAACCTCGAGAGGGCTAATTCAATGATGCAACGGTTAATAGGTCAATTTATGCAACAATTAAATGTGAGGTTAGTCATGCAGGAGGAAAAAACAGAGGAAACCATAAAAAAATTAGGGGTTACTTTGGAAACTAAACTAGAGGAGAACAAAGTTACTTTGGAAACTAAACTAGAGGAGAACAAGGCTACTTTGGAAACCAAATTAGAGGAAAATAACTCGGCAATAAGTGCATTGGAAACAAAATTCACGGAATTCGACACGAAATTAGAAGAAAATAATAGGAAGTTAGAAGAAAATTTAAAAGCACAGTTTACTGAATTAGCGGAGCAGTGGAAGGTCGAATTTAAGAGCGAGGTTCACAAGAATTAGCACAGGAACATGAGAACTTAGAGAAAAAATTCACGGAGCTGGGACTTGAATTAGAAGAAAAGGTTGATCAAGTAACGAAAGAATTTGAAACTAGGATCGAAGCACAATCGGATCTTATAACCGCCGTATCCGACAGGCAGATTGAGGTAGAGCAAGGAGTAGAAAAGTTCCAGAAATTAGTTACTGAACAAGTTCAGGTTCAAGCTAATAAATTAGATAGTGGAATAAAGGCTCTTTCTGAACAGGATGGCGTTCTACAACATCAAATTAATGCATATAAGAATGAAGTAATAGAACTGAAAAATCAATTAGAAAATTTACCATCGAGTGGAGGAAGTGTTCAGCCCACGTATGTTTCATTACCGTGTACTCTAATTTCAGTGCAGCGGGAGATGAAAATCCATGTATTTATGAAAGAGGTAGATAATTTCTTTTCTTTAAATTGTGTTCCGGACAGTAAGAAAACTCGAATCGTTTATCAGATGTTGCAGGGTAATGCACGAATCTGGGCAGATAGTTTAGGAGAGTTTCCCAAAACTATGGCCGAACTCAAAGAAAAATTTTATTCGAGATATTGGAATAACGAAACTCAAATCAATTTTAAAGTTAACGTAATGTATGGTACGTGGAAGAAGGGTACGATGTCCATGCAGGAATATGCAACGGAAAAATTAGCTTGTTTCAAATTATGTACTCCGACGATACGGATGAAGAAATTGTCTGTTTATTAATACGTCATTTTCCTTCCTCGACGCAAAATTTGCTTAAAAATCTCTTACCAATGTCCACTGAAAAATTAATAACGCAGCTAGATTGTATGATGCCACTTTCGTGTATAATGAAAGGTTACAGAAAGCAAGGGCAAATGCTAATGGTCCGGTAAATGGTCAAGATAGCAGGCAGCAACAACATAATGTAAGCAAACCAGAAACAGGAGAAACTTACAAACCGAAACATTACCAAGAAAAACAAACTTATGCTAGACAAGACAGGACCTCGTCTAGGGATAGAAATAGAAAAAATTCTATTGATAGAGGAGTTTTCCAACCCAGAAATACAGGACCAAGTACATCTCGCGGACATGAGTCGGAAAATTAGAAAGGTTTGTTTCGACACGCCATCCCGCCGCAAACCAAATAGAACAACCTAGTGAAGAAGAGGTGGCGATATTATCAATCGAATTAATCTCATTTGATGATGAACTGTGCAACGATAATCTCAATGCATATCAGAAAAAACAGTTAACTGAAGTATTACTTAGGAATCAAAAGGTGTTTTGCAAAAACAAGAATCCAGTAAAAGATTTTCAATTCGAAATAGAATTAACAGATAAAACACCATTCACGGGTTACCAATATGTCATTCCAGAAAAACATAAGGAAGAGGTGGATAAGCTCATTGCTACCATGGTCAAAGATGATATCATCATGAAGTCCAAAACCTCTTATCTAAATCCGATAGTGCTCGTAGAAAAGAGTAATGGGAAGATAAGGTTGTGTTTAGATGCAAGACGATTGAATCAAGTTACCCTACCGTACAGAGACAGACCGTTGCGTGTAGAGGATTTAACTAATCAATTATCCGGCATCAAGTGGTTGAGTTCAACCGACTTCACTGCATCGTATTGGCAGATAGCGATAGCACCTGAATGTAGACAATATACAGGATTTATTACCGGGAATTTCGTATGTTTTCAAAAGAATGCCATTTGGACTCAAGAACAGTGCATCTGCTCTTGTGCAATGTTTAGACAATATCATTGACAGAGAGATGTCTAGCGATGCTTTTATCTATATTGATGACGTGCTTGTGTATTCTAAGACATTTGAAGAACACATGACTAAGCTAGATATTTTGTTGAAACGTCTGATTGAAAATAATTTACAACTGAATTTGGAGAAAAGTAATTTCTGCACTAAACAAGTTAAGTTCCTGGTTATGATGTGACAGTTAACGGAGTCAAAATGAATATGGAAAAGATGCGAGAGATAGATAAAATTGCACCGCCAAAAAACACGAAACAACTTAAAAGTTTGTTAGGTTGCGTCAATTATTACGCCAGATTTATTCCTAATTTCGCCATGCACATTGAAATATTTCTTCCGTGCTGCGAAAGCACACTAGATGAAAGTGGGAATACAATCGGAAAGTACAATTTCCACAGTTTGCGACCATTTAAAGAATGAAATAAATGGCAAAATGATGAAACAAACAGATAAAGTAACCGACAAGAATCATGTAAAAAGAAAAGAAAAAAACAGGAGGGAGAAAGAAGGAGATAAAAGAATAAAGACGAAAGAAGAAGGAGAAGAAGAAAGAAGAAGGAGAAGGAAGAAACAAGATAGCTCGACATTCCAGAATCAAGACAGAAGAAAGGAAGAGCATCAAGTTTGGTTAAAAGATTTTTTCGGCATATGAAATCAAATTCCACAAAATCTTTTTTTTCGAAAGAAGGGTTATGTGACCATCCGTTTGCCGAGGTCTCGGAAAACGGAGCACATCAATATTCAAGAATAAGATGAGCTGTTTGAACGCGCGCCAACGCGCATGAATACAATCCGAAAATGAAACTACGAACTATATCCGTAAGGGAGCGTCTCGGTAGAGTATGCGACACCGAGAGTCGGGAGAAAGAAAGCTTTCTTTTCTGAAGTAACAGCTGGAGAGTGAGGACCTACCGATCACGAGAAGGCGGCACCGCGTACTACTACGGACTTCAGGACTGCATCTACGATAAAAAATCTTCAAGACATTCGAGGAGGTAATTATCATATTACAAGGCATTAAAACAATTCATCAGGAAAAGGATAAAAGTATAAGTGACGCATTTAAAATCTTTGTAAGAGAGAGAGTGTGAATAGCATGAAACTAACGAGGCCATTCATTTCTTTTCTTTGCAGTTTTTATTTTTATATTTACTCTTCTTATACGATAGACTCAGTTGTCGTATTGTAGATTCTTTTAAATATGGAATTAAAAGCTAGTTACATTCTATAAAAGAATACGAAAAGAGTATCAACGGAAAACGAGACGGAGGCCACATCGTGAGTTGAACAACGGTTCTGCAGAGGGGCGGCTTTGCTCCCGACCGAGCTGCAAGGACAAGGACACCGAGCGACTGGAAGAGTCGACGCCGTAGATTTCTACGCCGTGAAAAGACACAGTAAGGTCGTGCCAACTTGAACAATTTGTAGATATTAGAAGGAATAATTTGTTTCGGAAAGAAAGTATTAGTACAGGTTCTTTATACCGATATTCTGGAAAAATAGAATCAATCTTTTCTTTCAAGAAAACTTAGCTAATTGTAAAGTTGCAACTAGGAATTTACGACTGGAATGATTAGTCAAAGTTTTAAGTATTCTTTGAAATTGATTTAAATGAGAGAAAGGAAACAGTGTAGTTAATTATTGAGAGTGTAAGTTGTTTTCTTTTTTTCAGCAAGACAAAATTCTTGTATATGTAAAGTGTTTTATGTTCATTGACTGTAACAGCAATTTAATTAGAATATACTTAAGTAAGTGGAAAGTGATTCGACTTGAGTTTCTGTGTAAATGCATTCAATCCACAACGGCCACATGACCCTGATCCCGCTATTCTAATTGTATTTTTTATTTTGCGCCCACCTTGAAAACCCATTCTGAGCTAGCCGGCGGAGGGTGGGTCGCAGTGGCACATAGCGAAGTCGCTTGCCTTTCACCACTGAGATCCGGGTTCGATTCCCGTCGAATCTCATGTGAAATTTGTTCTAACAAAACGAGTTTGGCTGCTTCTCAAGGGCTAGTCCAACCCCTGTGAAGTGTCCTAAACCCTACCCCTATCCTTATTCCACAGGAGCGCGTAGCAGGAGGCGCGTACGCATAGATGCTACCTGGTGGTCCTCTGGACATGTGACAACGACCTGACGGAAAATGACTTTCAAAAGGTAATGGAGGATTACTCCCCAGCGCAAAGCGTTCAACGCCCCTTAAGGGGCTTGGAGACACGTTGCGTCAAGGTGTAGACGCAACAAATTAAAAAAAAGTAGTACTGATGTGTATGGCTTTATTTACCGGAAGAGTTAAACAATTCTACAAACTAAAAATATTTTATTCTTAAAGCATATTCATCATCAATGAGATTTTTTTACGTCGGTATAATTCCGATAGGAATTCACCGAAGACCCGGGCCCTCAATATTTGTCACGGTCCTGTGGCATTTTAATGCACATGCATTAATCTTCCACTCTTTCGCTGAGTTCTATAGACTCGTAGCGGCTAGTACAGACACAGCCCCTGAATCTCGGCTATTCAAATGGCATTCTGAAAGCATATTCTCATGATTCTAGAACTAGCTTCTAATTGACTAGTACGTAGCGAATTAGCGTCTTGGGAACAAAAAAGAAACCAGGTAGTAGAACTAAACTCTAATATTCACAAGTGCTCTAGGATCTTTGGACATGTTTGATTTTCTAGCTGCTACTTGAAGAGAGGCAACGTAATTTACTTGCGGTAGTGTATTTGCACACCAGTCGCTCTCTGAATATGAAAACGTTTTAGTATTCCTAGTGCAAGCACGATTGGAAACACACCTACCTTCTAATAGATCTCGTCAGTACTAACAGTCTGTAAATTAGTATCGTGTGCACAAGTATTAGGAATTAAATACTTCAACGATTTGCTACTACTGACTTGTGTCACTAATTATTCTTAGGGCCAGGGAAGGCTCCACGTGGAGGGAATGAACGAAGATATTTATCTGCCAATCATATGATCTTGTAGGATTTTGTACATTTTTGTGATAAAAGGCGGTGTAATTTTAAAGAAGTTTAAATAGTCTTCATTTAATTTTCAACAATACATACTACGTACATGAGTACAATTGGATAGTACAGGTAAAAAATAGAATTGCCTTAATCAATTGGCATCTCTTAAATATGATTTTGAATGAAAAAGTATCTATTCTTCTAAGGAGTGCTAACTGCAAAGGTTTAGTGGCAACACCGTTACCTCTGCATCATCGTTGGCAGGGAGGTCCTACACTTCGAGTTGCGAGAGTGGGGTATTTTCGCCACTTGTTACTAGCTCTAATTCAACCACACTCTGGAGGAGAATATCTGTCCTGATGGTTAGTTTTCCGTAGTTTCTCCAATCAATACCAGGTGAATGGCGGGGCAGTACTCCAATAAATTGGCCTAGGACCACGGCGCAAGCTTTATTTCCTCGTGTCTCCCCTTCACCCCCACACACACACACGTGCGGGCAGACACACTTCATGCAGTATTACTCTACCATACATCTCAGAGACTACCGGAAGCTTCCTCCTGGCCGCCCTGGGCGACGCCCACTGAGAAGGAGCCTGGAGGAGAACCTGAAGCTGGCAAGAACAAACCACAGTATAGAAATTAATTTTATGGTATGACAAAAAATTGACCCATTTAATTACGAGACTAGTGACTAGGAAGCGGATTTTAATGGAATGTCATTTTTTTCTTTTCACTTTAGAACAATGCTGTTCAGTATAGAAATTAATTTTATGGTATGACAAAAAATTGACCCATTTAAATAGGTCATTATTTATCGGCATTTTTTTCGATTTCGACTAATAAGTCATTTTTTACCCTTAATGTCATTTTTAATGCATTTTGCTGATTTAATCGATTTTACGTCATTTTAATGGTACTTGCCTCGAATAATATTTACGAGATTCAACAAATGTTCTTCACAGAATTACATAGTAGCCTCTTCGATCTGTTTGCTCAGAAATTGTTTTGGTAGCCGTTATGATGTAATTCTTGTGACGTATATCAGCGCCATTGCCGGTTCGGCCGATTTCGGGATAACTCTAAAGACAGATTTCCTGGTAAAGAACAATCCAAACCAAAAGTTTTCAAGCGGAGTTCATTCGAACGAATAGAAGAAGCATCGATTACATCAGTTACGTATCCAACAGATTGAGTTGTTCATCCAAACTGCTTAGGATAAGATTTTTTACGTAATTTCTCCTTGGTTTTAGGGCATTTTAAAAGCATTTTAAAACTATATTATTGGTCCTTTTTGGCGATGTTTTTGGTCATCAAAATCTGCCCCTACTAATGACTAATTGGCGCGCCCGAATACAGTAAATATTCAATCACTTGTTCGAAACACAGCGATGTTGAAAATATTGATACTTGAACTTCGATAATATTGATGAATTGATACTGCGTTTTGTTATTGTTATCGAATCCATGTGGAGTCCGGGAGGCTCATGCCCACCGCCCTCCAGGTCAACGCCTTTCCTTGTAATTTTACCATATTTATTTAAAATAATTACATGTCGTTACACCACATTGCAAAAAGCATTCCCGTTAAGTCCGAGATCCTGGAATTTCAAGATAAATCAACTCTTACGTTGAAAAAAGTGCCAGCTTTTTTATGCAACACTTTTTGAAACGGTGATTATTATTTTGAGAGAAAGATGCTTATTTCGTACCAGTAATTGGCTAGAGCGGCATTGCCCTAGGGAATTACAAATTGAGATCTAAGATTTGTACGTGGAATGTAACCCCTTTCACTCTCCTCTCCGCCTCTGACAAATGAACACGAGAAATGTGGCAACATCAGTTCGTGGCGGCGGTGGTGGTGGCGGTGTGTGGCAGGAGGCAGGCGCACGTGGCGGATGCGGGAATCATTCCGAAGGGCAGCTTGGGAAGTAAACGCGGCAAGGTCTTGAATTAGCCTTTTTCATAAATTCAGGGGCAGCTCAGTATCTTTGACGGTGCAACGGAGCTGCGTCTCCTCTCGGCGTATTCCCCACAAGAAAGTCGGGAGTGCGTTTCATCTGATCAGTTTAATATTTGACAGACGGTTTTGAAGTTAATTCAATTTTTTATTAAAAAACTATAGAAGTACATTGTTGTCTGATAATAATAATAATATTAATAATAATAATAATAATAATAATAATAATAATAATAATAATAATAATAATAATTGTTATTTTCATCTATCACATTGCCGGTTCACAAGAAAGCCTGGTTCTGTATTTCCAAACACTCAAAAAATTAAAAAAATTGATGATAGAGATTTTTTTACCGAATAAAATCTGTTTTAAAAAATTAGGTCTTGAAATAAGGTCATATACATTTTTTTAAAACAAGTGTAGTTTTTGCGTATTCTTCCTTGAAATAAAGGCATTTTTTATTCAGAAATAGATTCATTCTTTCTTTAAATTGTTTTTTGAATAGGACGATGTACGCTTATAAAAGGGCGCATGTCCCATTTTGGTTGAATTCTCTGTATTTTTGGACATTTCAAAATATTAACATTGATAAACTGCAATATTGATGATCGAGATTTTTTCCGTAATGAAATACAATGCGAGAAAATATGTGCTGCTGTAGCGCCACTAGTTTCTTTCGTCTTTTTGTTTATTTTTTATTCTTTATTTATTTATTACTTACATTTTTTCACTTGCGATTTTGTTACAATTTGTTATAATCTGCCGGCCTCGGTAGCGTAGCGGCTTTGAAACAGCGTTCAAAAGTGCGTTGTCGAAAGCTGGGGATTCGAATCCTGCGTATGGGATAGTTGTGGTGTGGTTGGCATCTCATAACGCCATGTTTTCTTAATTTCATCACACTTATAATCATTCATTTGTCGTCATTCTTCCAATTTTAGACAACTGGTCTTTACGTAGTGGAAGGCAAATGTAAACCACCACTGGGATCACCCGTCCAGAAAACACGAGATCATCCGTTAAGGCCATGAAAGTGCAAGCATCTGCCCTCCCCTACGCTCAGGAATGAGCGTAGTCCTCATCCTTCATATTTTGACGCACCTGGAGCCGACTGTTTATTCCCTTCATTATTCTGGGCCAAACCACTTCTCGTCGGAGCCTGGGCAGGTGGGTTGTTTTCAGCCTGCAGCACGGTGCTGTGCGGCTGAGGTTATCGTGAGCGGCACCTTGCTTTCGCCTCGCCGGAAACCGGCGCTGCGTCTCCGGAGGCAAGGCAGGCGGCGCCTTATCTCGCTCCCGCCGCTCAGTCCGTCGTCCTATCGGGGAACACCATCGCAACACCATCCGTGTTGTCATACAAACCGCCGCGGCCTGTTGGAAAAGGGAAATTCTCGGAGGTTCTGGGAATAGAAACGTGTTTCCTCGTGAATGGGACTGATGTGGATTTGTCACCCAACCATGTTTGGCCTTGTGGTTGGTTTTCGGTTTTTACGATGAATTCTTTCGTTTTTGCTATGCCCTGTTAGTCTTGGAAGCCTTGTATATGTGTAAACTGACAGCAATAAACATGTCCTTGATTTTAGATGTGAACGATTGTTTTTTCTACTGTTAGATGGCGTCATTGGCATAGTTTGTTTGTCAGAAATGGATCAGAATTCTGGCAATAGGGCCGCGTGGCTGAGGATGCGGGCTGCCGGGAGGATGCGGGCTGCCGGTTCTACCAGCCAGTCCAGGCGATTCCATTAATATGTGATGAGAATATGAATTTCCTATTTATGTTGAGCTCTTCCTCGTTCGAAAATTGTTTTGCAGATCTATTGTAAGTTCATAGTGAACAGTTGAAACGATAAATATTTAGTGACGAAAATTGTAATTGTTTTCTTTGAATAATTTAATCTCAAGTCTTTGCAGTACATAAAATGCGAGAAGAAATACCTTCGAAGTTCTTGCCTGAATATTATCAGGCACTTTTATATTAATCACATCCATGAACGGACAATGTCAATAAGAGAAAGTATTGCAATACAATGCTCGTGAAAATTATCTTTGCTTTAAAACTGGGCGTTTTATTTTATGAATATTTATATTAATTTATAAATAGGAATAGACAACGTAGAATCTTAGGAATCCCACAATTCATTTTGAAAACCATTGAGTTCAGAGAAATTAATGTGGATTTACTCGTCAAAGAACATTTTCGCAAAAATCATACATGTAGTCATGAAATGCTCCAGCGGTTCATAGAATACTCCTTCTCAAAACGAAGATTCTAAGATGTTGCTGGAATATAAATATTTTCTTCCAAGTCTGCCGGAAAAAGGAATAGTAATACGTTTATTTTAGTCTTGTGGTTGGGTTTCTTTTCTTACGATTCACCCGCCTTCTTTATCTTGCACTGTTTCGCTTTAAAGTTACGTTTGAGCAGAAGACAATCCGCAAACCCTGTGTGTGTAGCCTGTGTCCAAAACATTTGTGATGTTTTGTATTATTTATTGTGTTTACAAAACGTACTCACCTGTTTGAGAGATTTTCTGGAAGTCTTTCTACTTTGAAATCACCGTATGTGTTTTTCGCAATCCACAGGTAATAGTAGACTGACAGAAGTTAAAAGTTTCGCTTCATTACTTAATCGTGTATGGGCATGTGTCATGGTCATAACATAACCCAAAAATTTCTGACGTTCGGGGAATTCGAATATCTTGCGTTAACAAATGTAGTTATTAAGAAATGTCTGACAGATCAGCTCTAAACTGACATGGGAATTTTAAGGGTTGGTTTTATTTCCTGTTACCTCTACTTCTTTTTCTCACGATGTGAAATTCCTTTTATGTTTCTTAAATCATCATACGATCAATCACAAGTTTGGTCCATTCTCTAAAATCATATACATCTACACGTATGTAATAAGCATTAAAATGAACCTTCTGTTTCCTTTCTGAAACTATGTGCGAGTGGGAGAGGCTAGAAATGTTTATGAGTTCATCTGACATTTGACTTAATCATGTGCAACAGTGCTGCGATGTTGGACTCCAGGAAAAACCGTAAGTTTAGTGTGTTGTTTAGTTGGAGCTTAATTAAGGTGCTTCCTGGCATTATGATTGTAATTGTTGAAGCCTGAGGCTGTCATTCAACGTTTCAACGAGTTTCTTAAGCTGCAGCATTTAGGCAGCTGACGTCATTATCTTTGTGTACTCGGTTAATAAACCCTAATATCATTAGGATTTAAGCTTTAGAGCTTAAGAAACATGAGATAGGACACTACTTCTTAGTTCGTTAGTTCAAATAAAAATCACCGTCTACCATGAGAAATGATCAATGTAGACTTTCATAGATTTTTTCTAGGTTTCTTCGGGTATATCTACATTCCATTCGATATTAGTACAGTCACTCATCAAATTAATCTAATTTTGAATACCGCGCAAGTGATGTTGGTGGCAGCAATATAATCGTCGGCCCGTGCGTCTTCAACAAATGCTATAATTATTACCCTTTTGGGGGTTAATATCTTAAAACACGTAGTTTCAAATAAAATGTTAACATCGGCGAAATGGAAAGAAATATACCAATTTTCCATCGCCAATAAACGAAAAGACCTCTCGTGCTGTCTCTTCGTTAGCATCTTCCCGCTAAGCAAGGAGGCAGAAGGAGAATAACGTCCTCACTGTGTTGCTGGGTCAGTGACCTTTATCACGCAGAGCCGTGGCGAACGCGCCTTGGGAGCCCCGAGGGTGAGAGAGCGTTGATGTTCAGAAACTGGAATGGGAGGTTTCTTGGTTGTCAATGGCATTTCAAAACAGCTTCACTTCGTTTTCCTCGAATAAATGATGCCATTGACGACATTTGAGAATGATTTTCACAAGAGTAGTTGTTATAAGTTTTTAGCTTCAGTAAATAAGAAAAGGCAAATAATTCAATTTATAAAATTATAATTTGCCACTTTTTGTGCATGGCTGACTTAATTTAATTTTCGAATACAATTGTTATAATTATGTAATTACTGTAATAATAAAATATAACCCTCTCGCTGCACAATGTCTTAAGAAAAGGTGGCGGATTTGTATCCTGTACAAACTAATGGTGTTTGCTATATGGTAACCGTACAGTACTATAAAAAATCAAGTTTTTTGAATAAATATAAAAAATAACGTAGGAGGTTCATGTTGTACATAATCTCCAAAAATTAAAATATCCGTTTCAAATTTAAGGAACCTTGCCACCAGTCAGATCGTCTGGGGAATATAACATGTGATAAAAATCTTGTGCATAGGCGTTGCTGTCTTGTGCAGAGTCGGACAGACGTTTTTTCGAAAACCAATTTTTCAGTATCATGTGGATTCTAACTCTACGGCTTATTAGTGTATGAAATTTACTACATACATGAGCAAAATTCATCCAATTTTTGTTAACAGGGACCCGCAAAACGAGTTTTTCCTGACGAAATATAAAACCATCAACACAGATGTGTGCTATTGCAGGAAGGGGAATTATGGTGCATTAGTCTTGAATCTACATAAACGCTCAAAGTGACCCGTAGAGCGGTCGTAGGTCTAATATCTCTTTCATGGTATTTGTGACCCCGCACCCTTAGTAGCGCCATTGCAACGTATTCCAACCCGATGGCTACCCTGTCTTGCCTGCTAATGGCTAGTGATTATGGAATTATCACGGTCTAGAGGTGATAATTGGAGAACTGTGGTTCCCTCCACGCCAGGGACATTCATGTTTTATGCGGAAATTGAATCCATGACACTGGTGGCCCAGTAATTGGGCTCAAGCCCCTATAGCACCCGACCGGGTCGCTACACACTTTAAAAATAGAAAAAGGTTGTAGTATATATTTTGCAAATACAAAAAGAAAATGAACAAATGAAATCGTCTATAGTAAACATTGTGAGTGTCTAGAGAATGGTGTGTGAAAAGAGAGTCTGAGATGTGTTGTGAAGAATCGTGTGGTTGGAAACACACCCGGGTAGCCGAGGTCGCTAAAGCTGAAGAGCCATAGTAGCTTCGTGCTGGAAGGCGATGGGTTCGAATCTCACCCGGGGCATGGATGTTTGTGTGTCCGCATATCGTTACCGTTACCGCCAATGTTACTTATAGTGGTCGTTATATAACCTTAGGAAGCTGAAAAGCGACATTATATAAGTGAAAAAACGCACTTGGTGTTTTTTATTGATTAGCGATTCCGAGCGCATCAACCGCGAAAGTCCCGTAAGTGTACTGCATATATTTATGGCGAGATCCGGCGCCCACGTAGATCGCCTTGCGGGGATTTTTCCTAACAAGGTATCTCCCGGCAGCGTGGCACCGCCCCAGCCGAGACAGGCTCTAAACTCTCAACTGCGCATGTGTGGTAGTGTAGTGCATGTGAGTGTGTGTAAGTAAGGGTGAGTATGGGACAATGAAGAGGAAGGAAAGATCGCGCGCGGTCTTTCGTTTGCTAGTGTTCTGCTCCGACATTCGCCTGTTGTTGAGCGGAGAAACCATGAAGAACTATCGATTGGAGCAGCCGGCCGCTGGAATTCTCCTCTAGACAGCAGCTGGACTCGACCTAGTATACCACACTTGGTAAACGTGTATCCCTGTCCCTGGAAGGCATCGCGTAGTTCTGACCTCACCGTTAATGAGCTCACATCAGCGAGTGGTGTGGTGTTGTGTCTAGGGAAGATAATTGATAAAGAGAAGTCTTAACTGTTTCTGTAAGAAAAAAAAACAGAAATGAATAAGAGCTACTGAGATTTTATGGTCTAATGAGTTATTTCGTAATTAATCCTACGATCATTTTTTATTGGTTTCGGTATTTGCAGTGATACGAATCGGGCAAGCTGATGCACAATGCAACTCCATCATTTTATAGCTGCAATGTCTCATTATTCTCATTCTATAGCTGCAATGTATTATTATTATTGATATACTTTCAACTAAGAATTCAAGAACTTTCTTCTTTTACCATAGAATTCAAGTAGTTTTACTGGTAAAACAGGATAAAATAATGTAATGAACGATAAGAACTGCAATACACAACACAATAAGTGTACGTTTTCTTATTGTTACTGGAAATGTCCTAACTCTGAAATACTTTCAATAGATGCATAAAAGCTGTAAGCTAGGGAATTTGAGAGACCTCCTTCTAATGTCCACTTTAATGTATTTTTTGAGCGAAGGTGAATTAAATCTTTACGTCACATTCTGACTTGGGCACTGCCGTCAACAACAAGATTACCATATTACCTCACAGTACTGGATTATATCCGGTGGTGAGCACATCATGCATTTCCATGTGAAATACCAGTTGTGCTACTGGTTCGGTCCTAACCATTACTGCAGGTATACCGAAGTGAAAACGGATATCTAAATGAAGAACTTGATCTCAGTAGCTAAATCAGTGCAGTGATCATCATGAAAGCGAGTGGAAAATATAACTGCTGTTATTGTGACTTTTTCTTCCAAAGAAAATTAACTCTTTGACATTAATTAATGCGCGCGCACGCACGCACGCGCACACACACACACACACACACACACACACATCCATGTGGGTGCGTAAAAGAATAAAAGCAAATTATTTTGAAATGAGTTATTGTTTCATGTAAATTGAAACGTTTCAAGTAAGAACGTGATACATCAGAAGTAAGATTGGAGGGGATCCATCTCTGTCACAAAACTTTAAGTTCCGAGAAGATGATTTCAGACTTCTTTCATTTTTTCTGAAAATGTTTCAAGTAAGGTAGAATACCTTTATCCAAGATCCTACAGTCGAGTGCATCTGCCAACTTTAGTCGATCGCTTATATTTTATTCTTCTTTTTTTTTCTATTCTTCTTTTTTTCTTTCTCCCAAAGCTTTTCCATCCCTTCTCAGTGTTTCTCGTTCCTTTCCTCCGTCCATATTGTGCCTGTCTTCTTTTTGGTGGTTTCCTAAAATACATGAACATTTTTACTTATTTTCGCGCTTTGAAATTTTTAATATCTTTTGTGAAATTTGCAATTCTACTAAATCATTTTCAGTTCCTTTAACCCACGTGTTCTCATTAGTTTTCTAAGTTTTTAAAAGAATTTTTCTATGGAATTTTGGTGATTCTTTTCGAGATAAATATTATATTATTATTATTATTATTATTATTATTATTATTATTATATTATTTTAATTCATTAGAAAGCTTCTTTTAGGTCCTTCACGTTTTCTAAATTTTAGCAAATCTTCATAGCGCAGAATGCGGTTGCGATAGCGCCGGCTAGGGTTGTGGGTACGAATCCCGTGTAAAGAATAGATATTGACATGGTTAGCAAATGTAAACCACGTCGTATCCTGTACAATCTGCTACAACATTAGGCATCAATTCATAATTTGCCTACGAAAGAGCTTCTTGCACATGGTCACATGCATCTTTTTTTTGAAGCGCCAAAATAAGAACGAACAACTAAGACGTAAACATTGCGCGCCTTGCAGGACGGTGTAAAAAGGGCAGAAAAGGCCAGGGCGGCCACTTTCTAAAAAATATGGAAAACCGGGAAAAAATTAGGGGAATTTCATTGCTCTAGAAGTCAGAGAAAAATTATGAAATTTCTTAGAACAATTATTAGAAGTCGGGAATTTGATATGGTTATAAAACTAGATATTATTCTTAAAAATAGAAGGGCCTACACCATTATTTTTTACTCAATTTATATCTGTTGAGTTTTTTTACTTTCTCGTCCTTAGAAGGGAAAAATCTTATAATCGTAGCGCCGGAAAACGGCGATTTTTCGACAGAAAAACCCTTATTGCTGGGCTCTAGTAACGTAAAAGTGGATAAATATAGCTCATAGTTACAATGTAAATTACACCCATTAACACCTGTGGTCAGAATCCATGTTTTGTGGGTCCTTGCTGCCGAAATATCAATTGACAGAAAAACGTCTATTTGTGATGAATTTGTGACAGAAGAACGTGTGTTTAAGATATCCTTTTTGTCTGTTTGTCTTTTTTGTCTAGTATAGGCTAGTGCCTATACCAGGGGTTACCAACGGGGTCGATATAGACCCTTTGGGGGGTCGATGAAAGTTTGTAAGGCGTCAGTAATGATCAGGACTGCATTTAGACTGCATTTACCTACCAGCAAAACAAGCAGTTGTCTGAGGGCCACCAATCATGAGGGCCCCGCGCTCCGGAAAAATATGCGTAACATATTTTGTAACTTAAATGTATTTACGTAATAAACATATGTAACAATTTATATAAAAATAGTTGACTTTCATTTGTATTTGTACAGAAAACGATTATTAAGTATATAAGATATTTTTTATTTAATAATGGTGGAACAATTTTTATGGGGGGGATGTTTAACACAATTTTGTGCTTGGAGGCTCCACAATACTTAAATCCGGCCCTGATGATGATGAAACGGGCGATTGGGGGTCAATAACCGAATATGTACTGCCGCGGTCAGTATAATCATTATCCCATTGGTTACAAAGAAATCAATGAAATTAATTGTTTTTTTAATATAAAGCAAAAAATCCATAATAATAAATTACAAATTCGCTCCACTTCGTTCGTACCCGTCCTGCATCTATGGAAGTTAGCATGTCCAGAAATCTCGAAGAAATAATAACTATGTATTGGCAACGATACTCAATCGCACAATAAAGTATTCTCCGCAATACGCACTGGAGAAATGTTATGGACAGTTAAAAAAAATTCGTAACCACTGCGTAAAAAGAGGGTTAGAAACTGTTTCTCAAAAGCGGAAGCGTCTTCGATTATTGAAAATGGAGATATTTAGAAGGATATTGGTGTACAAAATTGTTATCTGAAGGCATTATATGCGATTCTTTGTGTCATGATTATGGATGCTGTATAATACGATGAAAACATATAGTGGTCGATGAAGCAAACAATTCTCTTAAAAGGGATCAATAAAAGAAAATGGTTGGGAATCTCTGTCCCAAACCTGTCAGATGAAACCGTTCAGGTCTTCGCACGAAGTACGGGCGAAAATGTAAAAACCTGTTCTGTACAGAAGAGTACGATTTAAATTCCCTATAATGGAATTTCCTTCTCACTAATCGACGAAATTCAAGTCATATCAAAATATAGTTTAAATTTCTTGTTTTTTAATTTATGAAAATGTTCCTGTAAAACTGATTGTTTTGACAATATTACTCCATAAAAATATACGGCGATCTCCGCCCATGAACTAATAAAGCATCTGCTATCAAGTGGCAATAGGTTTAATGTCAGATATAAATACTTATTCCATATAAAAATGATTTTTTGAACTAATTTACGTTAAAATCTCATTTTTTATTTTTGTTTTTTATTTATTTATTCTTTCCTTTTTCCTTCTGGAGTAACAACAGCGTTCCGGAAAAGCGACGCGTCTTTTAGTGGATGTCCGCCAGAGCCCTGCTTCCCGTTTAGGCCGCCTTGCCGCAGCTGCGCGCGCGTTATCCCCGAGCCGACCTTTCCCCGCGCGTTCGTTCGCTCTCGCGCCGGCCGCGGCGGTGGTCGTCGCGCCGGGAGCAGACACCCTCCACCTATCGATCTAGCGCGATTACCGGGTGCGTCGTGACATTCTCATTTGTGCGCCGGCGATGGAGCCAGTGGACATGCGGGTGGAGGCGGCGGGAAACGACGGCGATGAAAAGCGAGGATTTACTTCAGTAGGATATAACGCCCGATTCCATCATTCGCTTGTTGAAAGAAACGGCTGAAATAGCACAGCGTTCCTTAGAATTTATGTACCACAATGGACTGTTAGACAGGAAAAGGAATTAATTCTATCTGTTGCTTAAACTGAACGTAATTGTTTTATTTAAACCCCCATTTCTGGCGCCGTCCTGCCACACTCCTCTGCCTCAACGCTGCGCTGCCGCCATTCCGCTCGCTCTCCCCGTGCGACTCCGCTCTGTGCCTCCTGCCCCGCCCTGCCTCTCCCATTCTCGCCATGCCCCGCCCGCCCGCTTCCCTTACCCCGCGCCGCCGGCACCACTGCGCCACACCTGTTTCAATCATATTTCCTCGTCTTTTGAAGATCAAATGAACAAAATTGTATCAAGATCGGAATAAATCTGTAGATCTATATGAAAACAAACACAAAACATATTTAGATACTAAATGAAATGAAATAACCCGTCGGTGTCGGGGTATTTAACACAATCTTCCTTTAGAGAGGAGAATCAATGAATTCTAGCGTGTTTATACTATAGGTTAGTTGGTTGGTTTACGTGACGAGACTAGGACCATCAGTCCCGCTCTTCCGTCTAACCACGCAAATTTCGCTTCTTTCGCTATCTAGCGGAGAAAGAAGGTGTTACTCAGGCGTCAAAACAGGCGATTTTGAATTTAACTCAAAAGCTTCTTTTAGACTTGAGGATCTCTTACATGCTATAAATCTACAACCTGGGACAGCCGGCTTTACTTCCCTTCCGAATGATGGGGTGTGAAGGATTTTTGCGCTCTTAAAAATTCACGGATTCGACTGAGTTTGAACCCGCAAACTTGGGTACGACAGCCCGATGTGCTAGCAGTTACACCGCCATTACCCGCCGGCGATATTGGCTGGGTGCGACTTCGATTCCGCGTAAGACGTGGATATTATATCCATGTAGTTTTGGCGTGGTTTGATTCTTAACTCACCACCAGAATCTGAATAATCTACCCCATGGGAATAATCATGATATAGTCTTACGATTATCGATTATTCACCGTCCATGAACACCCTACCATATTTAATGTAATGGAAGGTAGCAGCAAACCACCTCTGTGATAAGTGGTCAGGAATTGGATGAACAAAAGATGTTAGGGGTCCTCCCCCTTGCCTCCGCTGAGAAATGATTAGGGTACTCATTGCGAATGAAAGTGTGGCCAATACCAGAGAGAGTCGGAATTGACCTATCGATCTTTTGCGATTACCGGGAGCGTCGTGACATTCTGATTTATGCGCCGGCGACGGGATGGCTAGTGGACACGGAAGCGGTGGAGATGGCGGCCGAGGGAGGAAGGAAATTATGGCGGTGAAAATAAAGCTCTCAGAAAGGCGCGACGTTTACTTCGGAGGGGGTTCCGCCTTTATCCCGTATACCTTCATTGTTTCGCGTTGCAGGCATAGCGGAAATCCGATAGGGCACAATGTTGTCGTGGTGGTGTTACATTTTCGAAGTGTGCAAGGGCAAACCAAATCCCTTGTGGAATACGCACAATATTCGTGTGTATAGCGTTAGCTTAGAAGTGGGTCAAGTGGAGTTCTCAATTACGATATTAAAAAAATCTGTGTATACGGTATAAATACGACATAAATGTTTATACGGTATATAATATACGGTACACGTATATATATATATATATATATATATATATATATATATATATATATATATATATATACCCACATACATACACGGTACACGTATGTATAACATGTGGATATGCTCGACAATCTGGAAAGTCGGAATGTTTGAAAAGACATCCACAGTCGAGAGGAGGCAAGATTTGAGTGCGCTTTGATTGATTGTTTGATTGTCTTGGGGCAAGTTAACAGATATTGTCATTAGTCATGATTGTGTAGTGAGTGCTTTATCCAGGGAAGTGGTGGTGTTCCTCGCTCGTTGGATGGTGAGATCCGACGCCGAACTTAACTCTGCCGTTAGCTTGCGGATGATTTCCTCCTCCAGGAATCTCTCTCAGCGGGTCATGCACCCCAGCCTGAGTGCGCGAATGCTACATTCACATAAAGAAAAAGTAAGGCGAGAAAGTAATCAATAAGAGCGTGTAATTTTCAGTAGAAAGATACACTTTAGAAACTGACAGTTTTTAAAATGTTGCAATTCATTTTTGGAATTTGGAAGAAAATACTTATCATCTTGTTAATAGTGTGCATACTTATAATTCTTTCAATGAACCCGACGGAAACCGAAAGGTATTTCTCAATTACAAAGGGATAGAAAGAATGCAATAACAAATATTTCTGAAAAGATAATTTTTGTCACAGGGAGAGAAAGATAACGCAATTTAAACACTGTATTTGCTGAGGGAGATATTTTGACATTTTTAATATTTGAGAATATTTAGATATGTTTTATACAATGGCTGCTAAGCGCGTGCAGATTGATTGATTGATTGAAAATGGAATAAAAACAAAAAAAACAACAACAAATGGAACCAAGGATAAAACACTCAGATGGAATCATTTATGTGCTTACGTGTGGTCAAAACAAATTTGACCTTTCCAGAGCTTGCTGAAATTAATAATTAGTTGTTTTGGTGTAACAAGTAGACAATTATGCTATATAATTAGTAAATGAAATTTATGTTTATGGGATTAATTTGGCATTGTAACACGACTTTTTTGATACTATTAGAGCAAAACCATAAATTCTAAGAAACAATCATAATAATATTATAAAGTATGTTTGTAACCTCGTCTGTATAATTTGTGACAGAAGAATTTATTCAATTATTACCTTTTTATTTTTATTTATTTATTTATTTATTTTACGTCAGAAAAACAGTTAAAAACTGCGTATGACGTGCTATGGGGAAAAGTGAATTGTGTGCACATTTTCAAAATTCTGTGATCCCTACACTTACTCATATACTACTTAAATTTTGAATTTTTGAAAGGGAGAAAAAAAAAAACTCCCATGCAATAAAATCTATGTTCAAGGATAAACAAGCAATAAATTTTGAATTTTGAAATTTTGAACACCTAACACCTATACCTTACACGTAATATGGTAGAATTTGATCTTTAACAAACAGAAAAGATGTTAACTGTTGATCAGTTGTTTTAAAAAATCGGTCCAATGTGGCAAACAGGACATAAATCTTTTTTAATAATTTATATGAATATTAAAACATGAATATTTTTTATAACTTTTGCAAAATGGTCTGCTACCAAAAATTTTAGGGAAAACATTTTCTATAGCTTCAGTCGGACGCCGGACGAACAATTTTGAAAGAAGGAACTATTCTCTGCGGACTAATCTCGAAACTGCGCGTGCAGATCTCCCTGGACTTTTAAGCTCAAGTTCTTAAACATTCGGAGTGATGTTAAATTGCTTTGAGTTCACTCTTACATTCAGACAATGTTTTTCAATTTTAGTTTCAAATAGATTTGTTTCTGAATTACTGCAGTGAGAGAGTGGCTATAGGTATATGCAAGTCAAAAGTCACCGGAAGTCAAAATTGCTACTGTATGTACAACGTACTAGCAGCGTGCAGCAGCAAAAATGCTGCTGAACAAAACACAAAAAATTAGCGCGCACATTGCTCACGAACAGCAAATGAAACACGCTCGTATAAGTCTGCAATAAATGAACGATTTTAACATAAACAGCTTCACGAATTCTGCAGTGATATAGTATAGGTACTGTATATAAAATACAACAGCTCCCCTTCCCCGAAGAATATAAAAAAGTTGCTGTTCAATTACGCAATACATCAATAACTAATGTTTCATGCAGCGGCCTCTTTCTAGGAACCTTGCTTTCGTCATGACGTCAGCAGAATTGTGACGCACGAAGTATGAGAATTCAGTCGGTAGGTACGTTTTTAGAAAGGTGGAATAACAGAAATATTTCGATTTTCAGTCAAAATCAAAATTGTTTGATTGTTGTTCTTTCTATGTTTCTGATTATCTAACAAAACACACGACCTCAGGCTGCATAGTTTTGTTTCAATATTTGCGCGCATTGGAAATTAGGAATATAGAGAATGTGATGTTACCTCGATACTACTTTGAATCATTTTAATTTTCTGATTTTTGCAACAATAAGTGACTTATGTTATCGTACTGCAAATGATTTGTCCTCTTTCGTATCTGCCTCCACTGCGCTAATTCGTATTGCATATTGTCTATTTGCGTCACGTATGACTGGTTCGTGGTAGCCACCACTGTAGATGGTTATACCCAGAGTAGATATTGAGCAGTACATGATTGTCGGAAGGTCATCTCAATTCAAAAGGTTAGTTAGCTATTTCCATTCGCTTATCGCAAAGTGCCCAATCTTTGGTTTCACAAGAGATGCAAACTTGCACTGTGACAAGTATAGCCATGAGTACACGCGGGTACGTCAATGGAGGTCGATGGTGGACGCCTAGGCGGCGAGCCCTGGGTGCGCCAAGGCCACAGTTACATCGTTTCTGTCAATTAGACTGGTAGTTGATGTTCCATTTAAAAATTTCAGTGAATTAGTATAACTTGCTCTGCAGCGCCTCTGACCGGGAAGTCCTAGGTTCGAGTCCTGACGGCGGCAGGATTTTCTACACTAGCTTTTCAGCTAGGTCGAATTCAGTCGCTGTCTGGAGGAGAATTCTCGCGGCCGGCTGCTCTGATCGGTAATTTTCCGTGGTTTCTCCGATCAACACTAGGCGAATGGCGGAGTAGTACCGCGCGCTATCTTTCCTTCCTCTTCCTTGTCCTATCCCCTTACCTCCCCTTACACACGCTTACACTAACATGCTGTACACTACCACATATTCCGGGAGACCGGTCGGGTGCTTAGAGCTTGTCCCGGCTGGGGCGGTGCCTCGCTGGTGGGAGAGTCCTGGTTCGGGGGAAACCTCACTAGCCGACGGCAGGTCGGCGCCGGATCTCGCCATCCAGCGGGGGAAGATCACAGCCATCTACCGAGAAAAAAACATGCCCTACACTTACGGGACTAATGATCAACGCATTTGACACGCCCGGAAACACGAAAAAATCAATAATATAACTTGCTAATAGGAACTACTAGGTAGGATTCGTCGTTAAAGCTCACGCTATTTAGAATTAACTGCTCGATAGATCGCGGATTCGAATCTCACCTCCAGGCTTGATGTTTGCGTGTGTATTGTGATACCATGGAGCTTTCCCATCCTCTACGAATCACTGTGCAATAATCTACATTTCGTTTCTGGCCGATCTGAGAAGAGGGTTTTCGGGGCATTGGCGCTTAAGTACGCGTTACATCCAGTCTGGAAGGTTCGAATCTCGATTGAGGTACGTATGTGTTGTGCCATATTGTGCCTTCCCTGAACAATACGTATCACCCTTCCACCAGAAAACACTTCCCTTAATAGCATTCCTTTCCCCGGTAAATGTGGGAGTGTAGAGGTGCGCTACGTAAAGGCCTACGGACTGCAGCGACAGCGCCATCTAGTTGCAGGCAAGCTCACTTCGACTAAACCAGACTAGGCGCAATGGTCTCATGAGCGTCACACGTTCAACGATAATATGTGCAATGACAGATACGAGCCTACAAACCACGTTACGGGGCTGTGAATGGGAAGACTGGTACGTACCACGGCGGCTTCACTTGGAGGAAAAGTCTAGGCCGTGGAGGGGGAAAATAATGAGGCATCAAGCCAAGATGTAAAACAGAAAGACGTACTAACTTGATAATGTGACTATTTGTATATTTAATGTCAAAATCTCTGATGTCTCTGAAACAAAACCATTGGCGTAACTTTGGGAGGGGGGCACTTGCCCATGGTTCAATCCCGTCTCCCATTTTTCCAAATTTATTAATTTTTACACTTATTTAAAATGTTTAAGTACGTGCAAATATCAAATATCAAATACATTTTAAAATGTCTGGATTGTGTCGAGTAATAATTGTAAATACGTGAAAATATTAATAAAACACAATTTATAATAAAGCTTAATACGAGAGAGGTCTCCTTCATTCCACAAAATTGATACACTGTAAGATCCTGCAAGGAAACAGAGGGGAAGTCACGTTCTACACAGTGATACTCTTATGGTACGAGTTATTGCTTTGAAAGGGTGAAAACTGTTTCCAATCGGCGCATCAATGAAAAGGCCCACTGATATGGAAAGATTAAAGACTATAGAAGAAAGATGTCATTTATTAACAATGTTGTAATTACGAATTAATTACCTTTTTCATTTTTGGGAAGAGGGAAGATGTTGCGTAGTCTCTTTCGTAACTATTGTTCGTAATGGGTATTGTTAGTCGCCGAGAGTTCAGTAGTTGCTACTGTTTTGAATAAAGAAGGAATATATTATTTTGAAGAAAAGTCGAAATCCGAAATGTCAAAACTCGAAAATTCTATTAATTGGAATATATATTTTAAAATGATTAAGTTTGTGGATAGCTTAACGATGTGTTGAAAACGAGCGTCATCTCGTAAAGCATATTTAACTATTTCTCATAAGAACTGTACTGGACCCTACTCTCTCTTTCTTTGCGACGATGTTGCTTCTCCAGTCGGGTTAAGAAGCAAGGGATTATGTATTACTTGTAATTGTTATTACAGGTATTAATAGTACTTCTCTCCATTATATCACACACAGCTTTTGCTCTTTATTACCAAAATAAATCAAAATCAAAGAGTTGCAGTAAGGTTTCTTATTTGAGAGAAATGAGATTTCATTGCTAGTGATGCACCACATCAATGATACGATACTATGTAAACGATTCTCTTCTTAGAGAAACGATTCTCTACTTAGAACTCTGTTACGTTTACACCTTATAAATGTTGACAGTAATACGTCTTTTTTATTAAATTTAAAATTAATTTACTTGTGGAACATTGAACGTAAATCGTATTCTCCACGTTAGTTGAACACTTAAAGCTTCATTTCATATTTCCCTTTTATAAAATTTATATAAAAACCTGATTCATAATTTGAAAATACTACCGAGGTTTGTTGTATGTTAATATAAGTCTCAATAGCAGTAAAGAAATTTAACAGTATCCTGCCGCTGTAGGACAGCGTGAACATTCAAAACAGGTTATAAATCTGACAGCATTGGTTGTCGTACGACATAAACTCAAATGTGTAGACTGCTTGCTGACTACTCGGGACGGATTATGCAAGCCTCTGCTTTTCTTGTTGCGTCGTCTGCAATTATGTGATGAAGGAAATAGTCGAGAAATCATGACAAGAGTCACGCGTAGCGCAAGAAGCGCAGGGAAAGTGGAGGAAGAAGCAGGGAGTTGAGCTACATCAGTGAC
Organism: Teleogryllus oceanicus; assembly: GCA_964035755.1. Taxonomy (NCBI): domain Eukaryota; kingdom Metazoa; phylum Arthropoda; class Insecta; order Orthoptera; family Gryllidae; genus Teleogryllus; species Teleogryllus oceanicus. Next base: position 242,029,408 of record CAXIVR010000001.1, read on the forward strand.
TCTTTCCGATTGCGATACACTGAGTATAAATCGCCGATAGTAACCAACATTATTTACAATCTTTTTCGCGTGACGTTAGAAAATTTTGGAGCATTTAAAGATGAGGAAAAAAACTCGCTGCGGACAGGACTCGAACCTGCGCGGGCAGAACCCATTGGATTTCAAGTCCAACTCCTTAACCACTCGGACACCGCAGCTACTCGTTTTTCGTTTCTTTTCCATGTCCACTAATCGAAGAATACTGTTTAACAATGTGTCATTAGTAATATGCAATATCATTAGTCGAAAACAGCATAATTATGTATTCATATTTTATTTTTCTTTCGAATATGTTCTCTGGCAGTTCTCAAGGAAATTCCTACTCAAATTATTTCATAATGAGATTCTGCAATCTCTCTACTGCAAAACCCAATCCCGAGTAGAAGAACAAATGCAACCAATACCACTAATGGACAAATTATTTTTTATTGCATTTTTTAATGTGTCCGTTTCGTGATTTCTTTTAAATCTATATCATTCTATATTCTCATTATTACTGTATCGGATACTGTGATTATAATATATTTTTTAGCAATATGTATACATGGTAATACATTTAAATATTTTTCAAATTGTGTTGTAAGTAATTACTTGTAATAGTGCTATTTTTACTTTCTCGCCTTACTATGCAATTAGTAAAGAGAAAGGATTGTAATTGTGTGGCGTTTATCGTCGATTTTGGTACAGAAAAAACATTACTGTGCCCTGGTAACAAAAAAGTGGATGAATCTTGTTCCTAAATATTGTAAATTACTTCCTCTAACACGTTGTGTATTCAAGAGTTCGTGTTGTGTGGATAATTTATACCGAAAAATCAATTACAAAAGTCTATTACTCTGTGGTCGACGTTAGCGACTAAAACTTCAGTGGATTTTCTCCTAACTTGATATTCGTTCATCGATTTAACGGCTCTCTTCTGAGTTGAAACGAATATTTGATTTTAAGGGGTCACTTGACTCATTTTCACAATCTCACTAAGGGTCTTCAGGCACAAAATTCAAAAACAGAGAGTTCACCCAAAATTTTAGACACAATGTTCGTTTCCGAAACTTCTTCCTATGAAATTCTCAAAATAATCGGTAAACTAAAAAATAAATATTCGTCCGGTTTAGATGAATTCCCGGATTCTTTGTTAAAGACTTGTGCGTATGCCATTATACACCCGTTAACTCACATATTTAATGCATCTTTATGCACTGGAACTTTTCCAGATAATTTCAAAACAGCTAAAATTAAGCCGCTCTTCAAAAAAGGCAAAAAAATGAAACTCAAAATTATCGGCCCATTTCTCTTTCAATCAGTTTTTTCAAAAATATTAGAGATACTTTTTTACGTACGAATGGAAACCTTTCTCACTAAACACGACGCGCTTTCAGATTGCCAACATGGATTTAGAGAATCACAATCAAAGGAAACAGCTATATTTTCTTTTCTTAAAGATGTCGCCTCATCATTGGGTCAAAACGAGGCACGTATTGGATTATTTTTAGATCTCTCAAAAGCTTTTGACGTCATTGATCATGACATTTTACTATCAAAATTACCTTCATATGGAATCCGTGGTATTGCTCTTGATTGGTTATATTCGTACCTTAAACAACGATCTCAGAGAGTTGAAATACCTTACTGGAATGATGGAACATTACGTACGCACCTTTCCGACTCTTTGCCCGTTGCATGTGGAGTTCCTCAAGGATCGATTTTAGGCCCTATTCTGTTCCTACTTTACGTAAACGATATACCCTCGATCATTCGAAACGGAAGAACTCTTTGCGGATGATACGAACATCCTTTGCAATAAAGAAATTGTTTCAAATTGGTTCCGAAATAATAAATTAATAGTAAACGAAAAGAAAACGGTTTTAATGCAGTTTTCAGTTTCAAATAAACAATTCTGTACCTCCATTGAAAATGAACAGTGTACCATTGACTGATGTTAAGGCAAAAATTTTTTAGGTCTCTAAATTCAGTCAAACCTTAAATGGAACGTCCATTTAAATGAATTGAACACAAAATTAAGTTCATTATGCTACGCGTTCAGAATTCTTGCAAATTCAGTCAGCCTTTATACTGCTCGTTTTGTATACTTCGCGAATGTTCATTCCCGCCTGAGATATGGCATAATATTCTGGGGAAATACATCTTATAGCTCCCAGACTTTTAGATTACAAAAACGAATTGTACGAATAATAACCAAATCCCACCCACGTGATTCATGTAAGCCTCTCTTCATTAATCTAGGAATTCTACCATTACCGTGTCTTTTTATTTACGAATCAGGGGTTTTTGTCAAAAATGACTTACTTAAGGGCGGGAATATATTTTCAGAAAATGCCGAAGTCTATTACTATAACACTCGACGTAGAAATCAATTCATCAGGTGACAGTATCAACAGCTCATTACAAAAAATTCACATACAATACATGTACATTATTTTACAACACTTTGCCAGATGACATTAAACGATTAAATTCAATAGAAAAGTTTAAATCCCAAGTGAAATCGTTTCTGCTGCATAACTGTTTCTATACAATTAGAGACTATACTGAGCATCACAAGAAAAGCAACATTAATTTTAACAATGATACATAATGCATTATTTACCATTTGGACTGTATAAATGAGTATAAACAGCCTGTAACAAGTATTGTATTGCAGCCTCCGGGTCAATGACCCCCATCTCGATCAGGTTTTTCGTCCAGTTTCCCTGATCCATTGAGCAAATGCTGAGATGGCCCCTTGTTTTGCTTCTGGACATAAATGTAACTTCATTTTCTGTGCACGTCTTCTAGAATTCAGTGGGAAATACAAATATTCAAATTATCGTTTCCATTATGTCGCGCCAGTAAGTATTATTCTGAAGGACAACATGGATAAGAGCCAAAATGTTTTGCCGTTTTATCCTTGAAAATAGATTTTATTACATTGGAGTTTTTTCTCTCTTTTTTTCTCCCTTTCAAAATTCAAAATTTAAGTAGTATATGACTTAGGGATCACAGAATTTTGAAAATGTGCACACAATTCACTTTTCCCCATAGCACGTCATACGCAGTTTTTAACTTTTTTGACGTGAAATAAATAAATAAATAAATAAATAAATAAGACTCTCTCACAAATGGCTCCAAATGTTTATATTAAACACTGTCCTCGGATAGCGTAAGGAACAGTAAAGAGAATTATGCAGGTCTCGCCGTTGAAATCCCTTACTTTTCGAGCCTTGAAAAAGTACAAATTTATTTTGGCATCTTTCTACAACAACAATATAGAAAATAGTATCTTGTATCTCAATTCTTTAGCACCATGTCTGGAAATAAGACTTCTACTATTTTTCAAAAATTAGTAGTTTTCACAAAACAGTAATTGTTTGTTGAAGGTTGTGCACATAAAAAACTAACTTCCACGAAATTCCTGAATGAAGGTAATGTATATTATAAAAAAATTGTTCTCAAAACCACTCCAAATTTTTCTTCAATTTTTTCATGGTTAGAACAAGGAACGCTTAAAAGAATGGCGTAGCTCTAATTTTTGTTGCACTCTCTGACTTTTGCGAATTTAGAATGCGAGAATGTATGCGATTGTGTAGCGTTCTTAGTTTGCTGAAACCTAACAGGATTAGGAGAGAAGCCCCTATACGCGTCAGGATGGCCGAGCGGTCTAAGGCGCTGCGTTCAGGTCGCAGTCCACTCTGTGGGCGTGGGTTCGAATCCCACTTCTGACATTCGTTTTCCTTATTACCACTATCGATAGACTGAAGAAGGAATGATGGTGGCTAAAACGCCCGTCAGGATGGCCGAGCGGTCTAAGGCGCTGCGTTCAGGTCGCAGTCCACTCTGTGGGCGTGGGTTCGAATCCCACTTCTGACATTCGTTTTCCTTATTACCACTATCGATAGAGTGAACAAGGAATGATGGTTGCTAAAACGCCCGTCAGGATGGCCGAGCGGTCTAAGGCGCTGCGTTCAGGTCGCAGTCCACTCTGTGGGCGTGGGTTCGACCCTTCTGACATTCGTTTTCCTTATTACCACTATCGATAGACTGAAGAAGGAATGATGGTGGCTAAAACGCCCGTCAGGATGGCCGAGCGGTCTAAGGCGCTGCGTTCAGGTCGCAGTCCACTCTGTGGGCGTGGGTTCGAATCCCACTCCTGACAGTTTCTTTCTTAGTGCATTATTGGGGTCAGTTTTTGGCGCTGAGTTCAGGTCACCGTTGGCGTGGGCTCGAATCCCACTGCCGACAATTTTTTCTGAAATACACTATCGAGAGTATAGATAGGAGGGAGGGTGCTCTGCTACGCAATTCCGGTTGGCCGTGCTGTCTAAATTCCGCTCCACATTCGCTCGCGGTCCGGAACAGAAAGAATGTTGGAAGATGGACATCTCAAGTAGGCGTTCAGAACACGACGGACACGGGAAGGGTGATCAACATTTATCTTCGCCCGGGAACGAGAAGTCTCTCGACCAATCAGCGTGCAGCAAACTGAGCGGAGCGCCACTGGTCTGGAGTGGAGTGGAGAGTGTGGTGCCATAATGAGATTAGATCATGGGTTTGCGGATTTCGAATTTGAGGCCGGTTTTGTTGGTCATTGAGTTGTTTTATTGCTTTTTAGTAACTATAGTTTAATTATTTTTCTATGCATATTAATACTTTGAATTACAATTTTCTCCCAAAATTAATTTTATATACTTCTTTAAAGTACATTGGAGGGGTTATTTAAAAAACTTTAATTAGTTGTATTTTCACTTAGTTCGTAGTCGATTTTGGATTTTTTATCATTCTTAAATGGCGAATCAAGTAGTGAACAGTGGAGCATAGCTAGAAGTGCTTTGGGTTTTGGCAACTGTTTCTTGAAGTTCTCATTTTGTCGCTACAATTTGATGGCGCTATTCCTGTTTCCTTTGACGTTTATTGTGAAGCACACTTATTGTGAAGCTCTCGTTTCCATTCGAGGGCTGTTGTGGAGCGGCCTTAAGGATTTCCGTTCAGCTCGAAATCTTCTCTTCGGGGAAAGGTTCGTATCCTATTCCTGACAGTGCTCTCAAAAATAGCAGCGAGAGGTGCAGAAAAAGCAACCCTGTATGACAGATTTGCGCTTTCTCAATAAAGCATTGGTGAAAGAAATCCAACATGCTCAAACGTTTACATGCAGAAATCGTGCAGTCTGGACTGCAAGCTTTCTGTACGTCCAATCGGCATCGTGTAAAAGGGCCTTAAGCATTAAGAAAACTGTAAGATTCGATTGATAACAATAATAATATTAATAGTAGTAATAATAATTTTATTGGAATAGTTGAATGCCTATAATATAATATAGTAAGTCCAATAATATTTGAAATGAGCCATCTATCTAACAACAACAACAACAACAACAACAACAATAATAATAATAATAATAATAATAATTATTATTATTATTATTATGGATAAAATTGTAAACATCGGTATTTACACTCAATGACTTCATCATAGGGTCAGGAAGTCATTGTTACGTCAGATCCTTTTTCCTCGAAGCATTTACTTAATGCGGAATATAACAGGAGGTAAACCAAGTGTGAAATCATACTACTGAGCACTACTGATACTACTAAGCGGAAAGGGCATGCATGAAGCACAGACGGATGTCGATATCTTCTGCTCGTTTGGAATGTGTATAGGAGTACGTCGTTTATCATCGCAGCTTTGAGATTTTAGTTTCTAAAAATAGTGTTTTGTGTATCTTAAGCATGAGTGAATTAGTATTCATTACGTCCGCCCGCGACAACTACTGTGCTCCTTAACGCTAGCCCCGTATGTATAGTGCTCATTACATTCTGGTAGGTGGCGGTGTTCCTTCCCCTGGAACGTGATATACGACGTCGACTGGCGGGTTTTCCCACTTCAGGCATCTCCCCCAAATCAGATGGGCACCGCCCACTACCGGGACAAGATATAAGCTCCGGACAAGTCTTCCGGAACGCGTGGTAGTAGTTGCATACTATTCTGGGGAAGTTCAACCGATAGTATCAAAACTTTTAAATTGCAGAAAATATTACACGAATAATAACAAATGCCATATACATTCCTACAAGCCTCCCTTCATAGAGTTTCAAATCCTACCAATACTTACTTATTCACGAATCTGTCTCTTTGCCAAAACTGATTTACTTAAGGGTGGAAGCATATTATCATCTAATACTGATATTTATAATTACTAGAGCCCGGAAGTTCAGGGATTTATTTTACCTGAAATAGGGAGGCAAAATGCCAATTTTTTCTAAAGTAGGCATCCAAAAAGGCATTTATTTTTAGCTAAAGTAGGGGTGCAAAAAACAATGAAAACTCACCAGAAAAGGGAATTGTAAAAAAATAGTAATTAAAATTATTCTAACTCTGAATTTTACATTATCACTTCACGTTTAAGATAACGATATTTTCTTTGTAATCTTGATTCCGCATGACCAAGCGTTATGATGGCTACGAATTTTGTTTTTCGCGACGCTGTCTCCTCAAAATGCTATTGTGAACTCCCTTTTGAATCTTGAAATGCATATGTGAAAATGGAATTAAATTTTGCGCATTTGTGTAATCGCCAACTCTGAGCATCATATATAGAGAGCTCTCCGCAAATGGATAGGTGGTCATATTTAAAATAGAATGGAATTGCTCGTGAGCGAATAATCTGACGGATTCATTGAAAAAATCAAAACTCATATTTGGTATCATCTTTTTTCATTCAATTTTTTTATCACTGTCTGCTTCCGCAGAAATATAAAACACTACTGTCCCTTCGAATTGTCCAAGCTTGCAGGTGTGTGTGTGTGTGTGTGTGTACACACACACACACACCTCAACTTGACAATTCATATATATATATATATATATATATATATATATAATATAATTATTATATATATTATATATATAATATTATATATATAATATATAATTATATATATCCAACTTGATCGCGATCGGTGACAGATGAAAAAGTAAGCAGAATATTGAGGAAGAGGCAAAAATGGCATATATAGGCATCAGAAGTTAAAATATGTAAAGAAAAAGGCAAAATGTAATCTTTCAATCATGAGGAAAAGGCAGAAAACGGCAAAAATAAGGTAAAATGGCAAAACTAGGCATCAGACGCTAAAATAGGCAAAACAGACAAAATAAAATTCTATTAAAACAGCCCAAAAAACACAAGTGATTCCTATTGTTACAAGCCATAAAATAGTAACAATAACAAATAGACATTTTGCCAAACTTCCGGGCTCTAATAATTACAAACGAAGTCGTAAATCACATTCATCAGGCAGCTGTGTCAACAGGTGACTGCAAGCAATCCATATATACTACAATTACGTTACTTTATACAAGTTTTCAGATGATTTTAAATAATTAAAATCAATTCGCTTGTTTAATACAAAGTAAAATATTTTCTACTGCATTTCTGTTTCTATGCAATTGAAAGTCTACTCACCTTCAAAAAGAAAATTATATTTATTTTAACAATGGTATACAATGCATTTATTTACACTTCTATCGTGTAATTTTAAAAATATCCAATATGCCTGTAAAAAGTAAAGACTGCAACTTGTAGATCAATGACGCCCATATAGATTGTCAATTTCCCTGATCCATTGAGCAAATGCTGAGATGCTCCCTTGTGCTACTTCACATAAATGTAGTTTCACTGTGCGCACTTTCTTTAAGCTCTCCTTTTGGTAGTTATCTTTATCCATCTTAGCCGATTCATTGCAAAAGAAAATAAGGAAGATTTTAAAACGAAATAACAATAAATGGCGTTTCGCTTTTTAGTGGTTAAATTGAACGTTTGCCATAATTAAACAACAGCGTGGTTCCTGCAAATTTTTAAACGTTTCTTCTAAAATAGTGAGTATTCTTAGAAAGAATTATGTTACGCCCACCCCCCTGGTTTCGCTCATGTGCTGAAACATGAGAAGGAAGGAGTCTGCAAGAGAGGAAGAGAAGAAGAGAGGGGGAAGAAGAAAACTCGAGAGAGTCAGGAGAGGGAGAAGAGTGAGTGAGTGAGTGAGTGAGAGAGGAGAGAGAGAGAGAGAGAGAGAGAGAGAGAGAGAGAGAGAGAGAGTGGAGGAAGAGAAGAAAAGAGAAAGCTCTCATGGAAATGATCTCGCGATTTCGGCATCGTCCTACGGACCTCTTATCCGTTCCCTCTCTCTCTAAAAGCCCGCCTGCCTGCGCCCGCCCCGACCGCCCGCCCCGCCCACCGGCGCGCCGGCCCGCCCCTGCTAGACCCCGCCCGCCGGCCCGCCCGGCCGCACGCGCCAGCCCGCCCGCCCACGCCGGCCCGCCCGCCCGCGCCCGCCCCTGCTAGACCCCGCCCGCCCCCGCCCTCCGCCCGCGCCCGCCTGCCGTCCCCCGGCCGCCCACCCCCCAGAGCCCGCCTGCGCTCGCCCTCCGGCGCCCGCCCTCCCACGCCCGCGCTCCTGCGACCGCCCGCGTGAGTGAGCGGAATCCCGCCCGCGGCCGCCAATTCGGGAGGCGCCGCGCGGCGACTGAATTGGGAGCGAGCGTGGGCCGCATATGTCCAACCGCACCAACCACTTGCTTCCTGTTAGATTACCACGCCGACTCATGAGTAAATGACGCGCGGCGAGCGAACGGCGTCCACGCGACCGTCCAACTGCGCCGTGCGCGCCCCGAAACGACCGCAACGAATGCTCAATAATCCTAATTTCGAATGCGCGCAGAAATTGAAAAAAACTATAGCGCCTCCGGTCATGAGAAATGTTTTTCCAGCTTCGTTACATACCCAGGAACGCGGGAAACATCCAGAAAACAATTAAGGTTTTTATTTTAACGAAAAAATTCAAATTTTGTTATTCCGCCTATTCTTATACTGCGCGTACAGTCTGACTTCACATGCAAATTGTGTCAATTAATTACGACACGGCTGACGGCATACGATAGCAAAGTTCCAAGGAAGATACCGCTTGTAATTAGATATTTGGTACTGAAATGTCGCATTCTGAAACAGCATTTTTTTTGTTCTTGGTATGTAAAGGACTGTTGTACTGCAGGCCTATGTATACTGTACTATGTGATTGCTCTATTCGTGAAGACTAATTTTGTTAACATATTTAATTTACTGAAGTGTTATATGCGAGGATTTGATTGGTTGTTCTCGAGCAGTGGGCGTGCTAATTCTTGGAACACAATATGGTGTGTGGTTTCGTTCAGCAACTTATTAGTTGCTGTAGGCCACTAATATTTCGCTCTTTTCTTTCGTGCTAGTATCCGCTGGGGAAGGAACTCGCAGCAAAGCGCCTAGCGCGCTCGTTCTCCACTCTTTATTGTTGTAGCTTCGTTCTTTATTTGAGGATAAATTGGAATCAGCTCGATCACAATCAGCTACTTCAACTTCTACATGCTGATCGCTACGCCTTTCGGTTTGGCTTGGTTCGGTTTTTTCGTGTTTCCGGGCGCGTCAACTGCTTTGGTCATTAATCCCGTTAGTGTAGTGCATGTTTTTTTCTCGGAAGATGGCGGTGGTCTTCCCCAGCTGGATGGAGAGATCCGGCGCCGACCTATCGTCGGCTAGTGGGGTTTCCCCTAACCAGGCTTCTCCCACCAGCGGGGCACCGCCCCAGCCAGGACAAGCTCTAAGCTCCCGAAATATGTGGTAGTGTGGTGCATGTTAGTGTAAGTGTGTGTGCAAGGGGAGAGGATAGAAGAAGGAAGAGGAAAGACAGATCGCGCGCGGTCCGTGGCCCGTTTGGTAGGGTACTGCTCCGGCATTCGCCTGGTGTTGATCGGAGAAAACACGGAAAACCAACGATCAGAGCAGCCGGCCGCTAGAATTCTCCTCCAGGCAGTGACTGAATTCGACCGAGCTGAAAAGCTAGTGTCGAAAATCCTGCCGCTGTCGGGACTCGAACCCAGGACCTCCCGGTTAGAGGCGCTGCGGTGACATCAGTTGATGCACTGAGCTACCGCTCCCGGTGCAACTCCCTTCGGCCTACATGATAATAAGATGCGCGATGAGATGTGATGAAATGAATCGGGGTGTTGATGATGAAATGAATGATGGTCTGAAAACATGACAACCCTAAGAAAACCTGCTGCGAACTCGCCTTGCCCTCACAAATTCGTCAGGGATATGTCAGGAACGATCCTAGTTGCAGCGGTGAAATGCGTGTGGTCTGACCACTACACCACGGATCTTTCATTCATGTATTTAAGGTAATGATATAGGTAGTAAAAATTATTGTTTTTGACTTAAAGGACAGAAAGCAAATTTAGTGTCTAGAAGTAAAACAAAATAACTTCTGAGCTCGTGGTCAATTTATCAAGCTAAGGTAAACGAAAAATCCGATCAATACATTTGAATTTCAGATGAAATTCTACGCACTCAATAGAGAATTACGAGTAATTGTCAGTAAAAGGGGATTGTGGATGGTATACTCGGGGTTACTCATTTCCAACGTCTCGTATTCCAATTATTATTATTATTATTATTATTATTATTAACATCATCATCCTTCGTTTTCTCAGCTATTTTTGCTGGCAGAAATGCTCACCTTCCCCGGAGTTGTTTTGGGGACAGGTTCCGTCACAGAAGAAGAACTTCATCTTATATCTGAACTTAAGATAAAAATTTTCTTACGATATGGGCAGTTTGCAACAAAACTGCGCGCTGTCCCATGTTCAGAACGTTTTTGGGTAGTTTAAGTTCTGTTAAGTTTTTAAGGAAGTTTTTACTGACCAGGCCTTCCGCCGATATTACTCCTTCTTTCTTCTTTTTATCTATAAGGAGAATATCTGGCCTATTGTAATCGACAGTACGATCAGTTAAAACTGGTCTGTCCCAGTACAAAAGGGTGGAACTTGTTTCCAGCACTGGAGGAGGGGTGTACTTATAGAATGGCAGTTTTGATTCATCCAATAATTTATGCTCTATTGAAATTGCCCTGTGCACCATTTTCGCAACTTGATTACGCCTTCCTAAGTAAGCACTGTCTGAGAGGGAAGAGCATGCAGCTCTGATGTTCTATAGTTTCTCCTACAGCTCCACACTTCCTACATTTATCCACCACACCTTCTTTTAAACAACACTTTTGATAGTTTTTGGTCTTGATAACCCTGTCTTGAATTGATATTATAAAACCCTCGGTCTCAGGATATATTTGTTTCTCCAAAAGCCACTCCACCGAGGAACGTCTGTCTACATCTCGGAACAAGAGTTTTGGGTATCTTCCATGTATTTCCTGTTGTTTCCATTCATTAAAGTTCGACTGGGGGGTAGAGATGTTTAAATCATAGTTTCCTTCATGGAGGTTCAACGGAGTGAAGCCGCGTTCCTCATTAACTGTTAATTTGTCGGTGGAGTTTAAAAGGACCTGTCGCATTTTTTCCTCTTGTCTCAGGCAAAGTGTTTTTATATTAACCAACCTCTGCCTCCCATCGTTCGAGATAGATATAATCTTTTTACTGAGCAGTTTGGATGAAGACAACGGAATTTATGTAACAATCTTCTCGTTGATCTGTCCAGCTCCTCCAGGTCAGATTCAGTCCACTTAACGATACCAAACGAGTAGGTTAGGACCGGCACAGCCCAGGTGTTGATAGCTGAAATCAGATTACCCCCTGATAAATAAGTGTTTAACAACTTTGTTTATTATTATTATTATTATTATTATTTCCTATTTTCTGTAGATATACACTGATGCCGGGGTTCTCAAAATCACCCAAGGCAACAATGGTTTGCACGTAAAGTGGAACAAGAATATATTTTATTATTATTATTATTATTATTATTATATTATTATTATTATTATTATTATTATTATTATTTATATTATTATTATTATTATTGGCCATCTAGGACAACGCTACACGTTATCCTCTGACGCCCGGTCACATCTATCCCGAAGAGATTAACGTTTTTTTATTCATAACAAGGATCAGCTTTTTCGGAAATGATGTATCCATTGATTAAACAAGGTTGTTAACCTTGAGTTATGATTATGGGGTAATAGGATGATGAAAAGGTATGAAGATACGATTATAAATAGGTCCATGCCGACACAGGATTCGACCCTGCAGTGGCCTCAGAGTAAACGTCGGCTACGGCAACCGTCTGCGCCTCGGGGACAGGTTATTTATTATTATTATTTTTATTATTATTATTATTATTATTATTGTTGTTGTTGTTGTTGTTGTTGTTGTCGTCATCTCTTGCGATTCTGAGCAATTTGTGCTGGGTTCAATTTGCCCATTCATTCTCTGCCACGATAAGGAAAGAGCTCGGTCACTGAGGAGAGAGATTTCACTCGTTGAGGCATCTCATTTTTTAAAGATTCTTTCTGAATTTTTTTGTTACTACACCTTCAGCCGAAATAAGAAATGATTATGCTGTTACACTTTGTAGTTTCCACATTTGTTTTATTTCTAGAGCAAGATCTTCATTCTTGGTAATTTTCTCGACCTCTGTTTTCTTTAGATTGTGTGCAGTATCAACGAGCATAGCTTCTTTCTTGTTCCTGTCAATCAAAACTATGTATGGTCTATTGAAAGCCACATTTTTATATTTTATTATGGGTCTGTTCCAATACATGATGGTATTATTTGCTTCCATTACAGGTGCTGGATTGTATGTATAATGTAGTGGAGCTCCATTATTTAAGATTCCATACTTGAGAGTTAATTGTTGATGGACAATCTTAGCTAGTTGGTTGTATCTCCTCAAGTACGCGCTGCCGGCAAGTGCGGAATATTCAGCCATAGGTCCGATTGTATCTCCGCTGGTGCCGCATTTCCTGCATGTCTGCATGTTCCTGCATGTGCCGCATTTCCGGCATGTTCATGCAATGTTTTTCGTAGTTTCTCCATCTTGGATTGCCATTATAAATCTCTCAGTTTCTGTATTAGATAGCCGTTATTATTATTATTATTATTATTATTATTATTATTATTATTATTATTATTATTACAAGTGAAAACCCGTCAAAATTTGACGGTGAGATCTGAGATAAATGTAAAATACTGTGCCATCATTCCTTGCGACCTGAACGCAGCGCCTTAGACCGCTCGGCCATCCTGACGGGCGTTTTAGCCACCATCATTCCTCCTTCAGTCTATCGATAGTGGTAATAAGGAAAACGAATGTCAGAAGTGGGATTCGAACCCACGCCCACAGAGTGGACTGCGACCTGAACGCAGCGCCTTAGACCGCTCGGCCATCCTGACGGGCGTTTTAGCCACCATCATTCCTTGTTCACTCTATCGATAGTGGTAATAAGGAAAACGAATGTCAGAAGTGGGATTCGAACCCACGCCCACAGAGTGGACTGCGACCTGAACGCAGCGCCTTAGACCGCTCGGCCATCCTGACGGGCGTTTAGCCACCATCATTCCTCTTCAGTCTATCGATAGTGAATAAGGAAAACGAATGTCAGAAGTGGGATTCGAACCCACGCCCACAGAGTGGACTGCGACCTGAACGCAGCGCCTTAGACCGCTCGGCCATCCTGACGGGGGCGTCGTAGCCACCATCATTCCTTCTTCAGTCTATCGATAGTGGTAATAAGGAAAACGAATGTCAGAAGTGGGATTCGAACCCACGCCCACAGAGTGGACTGCGACCTGAACGCAGCGCCTTAGACCGCTCGGCCATCCTGACGGGCGTTTTAGCCACCATCATTCCTTGTTCACTCTATCGATAGTGGTAATAAGGAAAACGAATGCCAGAAGTGGGATTCGAACCCACGCCCACAGAGTGGACTGCGACCTGAACGCAGCGCCTTAGACCGCTCGGCCATCCTGACGGGCGTTTTAGCCACCATCATTCCTTGTTCACTCTATCGATAGTGGTAATAAGGAAAACGAATGCCAGAAGTGGGATTCGAACCCACGCCCACAGAGTGGACTGCGACCTGAACGCAGCGCCTTAGACCGCTCGGCCATCCTGACGGGCGTTTTAGCCACCATCATTCCTTGTTCACTCTATCGATAGTGGTAATAAGGAAAACCGAACCCACGCCCACAGAGTGGACTGCGACCTGAACGCAGCGCCTTAGACCGCTCGGCCATCCTGACGGGCGTTTTAGCCACCATCATTCCTTGTTCACTCTATCGATAGTGGTAATAAGGAAAACGAATGTCAGAAGTGGGATTCGAACCCACGCCCACAGAGTGGACTGCGACCTAACCTTTCAGAAGTGGGATTCGAACCCACGCCCAGAGTGTGGGCCGCGACCTGTACGCCGCGCCTTAGACTGGTCGACCACGCTGACTAGAGTGTGCTTTCTATCCTAATCCTCTCACGATTGTGCATTTAAGAAAAAAATGTTAGAAGTTGGAAACTGTATTCGTTCTAGATGACTTTCTTACCTTTATGAATTTTTAGTTAGATAAACTTGTTTACCAGAGTAATTTCAGTTGCACGTGTATGTCATATGACGAGATTCATTATGTAACTCTTTGTGACGATAAAAATGACGTATTTCATTTAGAATTCACTTGTTCTAGATTCAGAATTTTTAATTTCTCTTCACTATTTGTCATTTTGCATGGGCTCTGTTGATAAATTTTTGCTTCTAAACATTTGTACCCATGTAACAAATGATCGAGTTTGAATGCGTCGTTACCTGTTAATGTAACCGATGAAATAATAATAGATGAAGAATGAAATAATTGAATAACGAAGTAAGCTGGCTGCAGTTGTTTCATGCTTCCTCCTTGGCCTCTCAATGATCTAGAGTGCCAAAAGACAATGTGTGCCAACGCTTCGTTCTGTATTGCAACCAGTCTGGAATCGTAGGAAATGACCAACTCCTTAACTATCGTCCTGGCTTTCATTCTGTTGTCTGATGCGCGGTTACGGCAGACCTAAAAATATAGTCCGTCCAAGAAGTTATAGATTACGTTACATGTATCATTTTGACGAGGTTTACTTTCGTTGTAAATATTTATGTAAATATCAAAATAAATGCCTTGTGAAAAATCACACAAACCTTCGAAGTCTGCCCTAATAGCACAACGAATTAGGAGTACGTAATAATATAGACTTCTAGGGTTCATTTCAAGTATTTCACTTCAAGCCGCGCTCGTGGCACATAGCGAAGTCGCTAGCCTTTCACCACTGAGGTCGTGGGACAAAACGAGTTTGGCTGCTTCACAAGGGCTAGACCAACCCTTGTGAAGTGTCCTAAACCCTAGCCCATCCCTTATTCTTTCCCAATTCTGGCCGCTGGGTAGTGACGCAGGAGCGTGTAGTAAGAGGCGCCAACGCGGATATTCTACCTGGCGATCCTCTTGACAACTGAGTGCGACGTGACGTGACATGATTTAAAGGTAATGGAGGATTTGTCCCCTGCGCAAAGCGCTCAACGCCCCTTAAGGGGTTTGGAGACGCGTTGCGTCAATTTGTAAGACGCAACAAAAAAAGTAAAGTAGTTCATGACTGTATTCAAAGAGTCTTTCATTATCATGCTTTCCTATCTTTTTACTTATTAGCCGAGGTTTTCTGATGTTGCACGCCAATAATAATTACACTAATAATCTATACGTTGTTTAGATTGTACCATTTTTCTTTGCTTTTGCCAGTTGGACCTCGGCTGAGCCATCATTGTTGCACTTAACTGCCCTTGCCACGTGACCGCTGCATGATCTTTCGCGGGCAATCTACATCGAATACTAGATTTCTGCCCTATACATCTGATATTTTTATGGAGGTGGAATTTTAATGTTAGGTGTGATAAATGCGTGGCATCAGCGCTCAGCTGGTACAACGCTCTATTGCCTTAATTTATTCCTTCCGAGTTTGTGGAAACAAGATAATGTCACTAGAAAACTGCTGTCGGCGTCGTCACAAGTCTCTCAAACGTCAAAGAAGTTTGGTTAACGCATAAATCAACTTTGTTAAGACAGATGAGTGCTAAATACCAATGATCGGGCAAATTGATAAATTCTAAGAAAATAAAAACATTTTTGTAAAAAATTTAAATAAGCTACTGTTTTTATAGAGTGCTTTTATAAAAGTAATTGTTGCTGTTTCTTATAATATTAAACGTGGTAGAGGAAATGTTAGTAGATTCTTTTATACATACCATACAAAAATAGTTTCAGAAGATAAATATTCAAAAATTACGGTTACAGTAAATGAATGTAGTATCTAAATTCTATTCAATTTTGGTTTCAAAAAGGCAATATGCGTATTGGAGGTGGTTGTACTGAGATATTAAAAGATATTGAATGAAAAACTTTAATATACGTAATAAATATTTGACGCATTCTGAAACTCTGTAGGAAATAATTTCTTTCATGGAATAGTCTTATCAAATAACATTCATTGATACCTATGATAAATAAACTTCTATTATCCTTTTTCTTTTATTAATCACCATTCTGCTTCATATTATAAGCTTGTTGGACATATTTTGAAAACAAGTGATTATTTACTAATTGTAAATAAAGAATACGCACACTTCAAGAACAATGTGTTTGAAATTTCATTACATGTACAAAGCAAAGTAAACATCTCAGGAACCAAATTTTCCTTCTTAAATAGTGTCCTTGGTGCTGACAAATATTCAGTGTCAGCTTTCTTCGAGAGAACAATGTCTAGACGGTCCGTTGAAATTGGCTTTCAGCCTATTCGTCGCGCTTTACTTAAGAAAGGCATCAACGGCCCATGTGTCCCGCAGATGTCCGGTCAAGTTCACAAAAGTCGCCCCTAGCCGAATGGCAGTGGAAGGGAGTGCAGTGTCTGCAAGGTCAAGTGTTCGACATATTCAGAGACAGGAACTTAGTGTTGTTCTCAAGGTTCTTCCTTCAGTGTGTTGTGTGTTTTATAAAATGTATTCCTTGCCTTGTCCATTTAAAATTCATATTTCCTTTTCCGCACATTCTTTTTGTATGAATAGCGCAATTATTTCCTTTCCTCGTTAAGTGCGATCAACTCTAAACTTTTCCTAATACTCGCAGGAGAATTGTTGCTTTTTTTCAGTTTTCCCTCCTCTAGTTATCCTGGAGAAGTGGGAAGTTATTCATTCTAAGCCTTAGAATCTAAAGGGATAGATATTTGCTTCTGCCGATTTGGCTTGTGCAATTTTGTAACGGCCGAACTTAAACAAACTAGACTAATACTAACTTATAACTAAATAACATAGGCCTCTGTGGGCTCTTTTAGTTATACATATAAAAAAGAAAATGATAATAAAATAGAATACTTCTTTTTTGCTTTTTTTTCATTTTTCATTCACTCACGCATTAATTCTCAATCTATATAAACAAACACATTCATTCACACAGGCATACAACACTGCACTTCACTATTTACACAAGTTTTTTCGTCACGACGCCCAATTTATTTAAGCGTCCTTGGCGCCGCGACGTCTTACAATTATTGCTATTATTACTTATGTAGATAACTCGTAAAAATATTGACATTGACTGCCTTACCTCTTACGTTAAATATCTGTATGAAAAAAACTGAAGAAAATCTGATTTGCCCAAACTTTTTTGGTTGAGCTTTGCTTTCTTTGGTATTTGACATTTGGACGGTCATTTTTATTTATCACTTATTTTCGTTGAAATCGTGAAGTGGTAACATTAGTTTCCGAGGTTTGCAGATAGTTGTTCGCATAAAATCGGCAATACCCTATGTGTCGTTGGTTGTAATTTTTTCGGCCGAAATTTGTTTTGTTTTCTATTTTGCGAAATATTCATTCTGTATAACAGAAAATTTTAACTCACAACTAAAGGAGATATTGCCCAGTTGCTTAAGACTTACGTAACTCTCAGGGCTTGGGAGATAGAGCACATCCCAAAATAAAGTAATCCCGCCTTTTGTCGTTTGGAAGTTGCAAATAATATAAATTTTTTACCATTTAATCTGATAGAAAAAAGTTTTCAAGCCAAAGATTCGTGACTGGGTTATGTGAAATATTACGTAAATAGATCTCCGCCAATTCAGTCTTGAAAGTTCTTGTCTAGAACGAGTCCATTTGTCGATCTCCACCCACAGAAAATCTGCCAACGGCCCTGGTGGATGCACTTCGTTCTCGCACGAAGCGAGTCCAACTCCAACGGAACCCCTGGGGCGCGGGGAGTCGCCCCCACCCTCGCCCCGCCCCCTTCCACGCGCGACTAGAAGCTGCTGCTGCCCAAACGGACGGAAAATTTCCGAGCGTCGGGTTTCTCGTGGGACACTCACGGGGCTCCGGCCGTGGAGCCCACAGATGACGCGCGCCTTCCCGTCTGCCCCCTCCAGCCGCCGCTCCCGGCCCCGCCCCCCGCCCTCGCCGTCACTCCCGCTCACGGCCTTCGGGTCAGGGCCCGCGAGGGCGGTTTCCACCCTCCACCCGACATGTGGCCGCGGTGGCCCTCGGAAACAGGAAGAGCTATTGTTCTTTGGACGCTGTGACTCGTAGTGTTTCGACAGTATTAACTATCGACATTGCAATGTGTACGAAAAAGAGTTTTTACACAATGTAGTTTAAAACGTTATCAGCCAATTATGTGACGCAATCAATAGCGTGTGATGTGTAAGAAGAAATTTTGCAAAACGTTTACTAGTTCTAAATAGAAGTAGTTCTGGTGGCAACAGAGAGTGCGCTAAATTCCCATAATGGCACATCCTTTTAATATATTTGTTCGATTACAGCTCCCCGCCATCCACTGATTTGTATGTAATATATTATTTAAGGATTTATATATTATTAAATAATCATAAATAATTACTGCAGGTAATTATTTTGATGTTGCATCATGCGAACACAAAGGTATGCAGCGCACTCTACCGCCACAGTTGGGAGTAATTCCAGATTGCGTGATCTGGCGATCGTTTAGCGTTCGAAATAAGTCGCTTACTTATTCATAGCCCTTTCCACTCTCGCTAAGCGTAACCTGGGCTCCCGTGCATGCGCCGAGGCTCCGAAGCGGCTCAATAGCGTACACGATAAGGTGTTTCACGCTGCGCAAAAATATCTTCGAAAACATATCGTAATAGAACCTCACCGAGACCTTATAAAATGCCCATCTTGATTAAATATTCACTTTTATCAACGAACTTTTTTATGGAACAAATTGATTTGTGCATTAGACGCGTGTAAATATTCCATCTTCCAAATGATTACCTGGTTTCGTGGTCAACGCCCAGGCAAATTTCGTAGATTGTCGTGTTTTAGACTGTCCCAAACTCCAGGTTTTGCGATTTCGAGCCGTAACTGTTTCCCATGTTTGTGACCTGCGACAACAACCGTTCCCCGGGTAAGAAAATATGGAATCCGATTAGGACGGCAATTGTTGGTCAAAACGGACCTTGAGTAAACTTGAGAATCCATTCAATTAGTAGTGGAGACTCATCGATGCATCATCTATGATGGTGTCTGCCCCGCTTGGAGGAAATTATTTCGCCTGTGCGTCGTTCTTTCCCTCAAAGATTCTCCAGCCAGTATCGCCCATTAGTAACTCTGACAGTTTGATGGCTTAGGTTTTATTTGGCGGGCGTAATTCAATGAGTTTAAATTCATTTTTAATCGCATGTAAATGCAAGAGAATCGTAAGCCCTATTAAAGAAGTATTAACCTCCTCTGCCGCGTGTTGTACGCATATGCGTACTGTTCCCTCCAATATGGGGCAAGAGTGTGCAAATGTTGAATTCATCAGAATCAAAGTTTCTGTTTCGATAAAACCAAAAATGGTTATCGAATTTGATTTATTTAAATAACCAAAATACTCAGCTAATTTAGTAGGAATGAATCAGGGACAAAAAGTGAGCAATTTTCGGAAGAATGTGGGCATTCTAACCGCCTCAAGGAGGATTAAAACATTTCTGTGAAAAGATTGGATCAGATTGATGAGAACAGGATCAGATACGAATGACACATTTTTGTCACGTTTTGTCAATATTAACCATGTTTAGCAATATGAAAATAAAGGTTTATATCTAATTATCGTATATATCTTTAAGAAATTTATACAGGAAGCGTTCACAAGCAAAGTCTTCCACGATAACTGGCATATCTCTAAATTATCTCTGCCATAGAATGGCTTTTGATTGAATGGAGGAACTTGTTTCATATTCCTAATAAGTGAGAAATTATCCCAGGGAAGTTAGTTGGACTAAAATTAACCCACTCGTTTAGTATCAACACGGCGTGTTTGTACCACAAATAAACACAAATTGCTTTTCACAACATGTCCCTCTTCCATTTGTACGGAAATGAATGTTTGTATTTTTATTTCAACTCGATCTGGGTAAAGCTCTTCTCTCCAGGATCCGGAAACTTCATTAGTTCCAGTTCAGCTTCCCTCATCGCATGGCTGTTTTTTGCTTCCGACCACACCGCGTGCTCGGCCGCCCCTCTCCGGAGCAAGAGCCCCCAAGTCCACGAGGCGCCCTCAGTGACTCAGGCGGGCCGCTCCTCCGCTCCTCCACTCCTCCGCTCCCTCCGCTCCTCGCGAGGCGAGAACTCGCGAAGGGCCTGCCCATCGGGCCCGCGCCGCGGAGGGCTTCGAAGCAAGAGGCAAGAGGCTGGTGGCCACTTGGCTTCTTCATCAGATAGAGCGTCCTGACGGGTCTCCGCGAAGAAGGGAAGCCTCGCTCGATGCGGGGACACTGAACCCTCTCGTGGGTTTTTGTTGTTTTTTTACATGAACCTCGGAACGTATGGCTGTCGTAAACACTTTCGTGGATAACGTTGAATGAGAAACAACGATTCGAAACTAATAAATATATAATGTTTTACGACCTTTAAAACGAGCACTTCTTTAATTGAAACTATTATATGGTTTTGAAATTAATGTTTCAGTGCTTTTCATCGCCTGAACACCATTTCGTAATGTATAGATAGTTATGAAAAGTTTTTACCAATTAGAAATTAAATAGATAATAGAGGGATGTTGATTTTGATATATTGCGATGATCTCCCACCCCAAAATGGCAAGATAAAAATATTGAGTTTCGAGAACGTTAGTTTCAATGTTTCAGTCTGTCTTGCCAAACAATTATCCACGTATTCATGCTAAGAGAATCTGGAAATAACCATTTATATTCTCGTTTGCAGTGACGTAGGTGTGTTCGAGGAACTTCAGGAATGTTGGAGTAGGTGCTTTAACTCAGAGGCAATGTTTATAACAATGTTTCAACTCTTGTCCTTAAGGATAAGCAATTCTAATACTCAACCTGGTCCCTAATGGTCGAGAAAATCAACGACTGATTTCGGGGATACGGATGCAGTGACCAGTTGCGAGTCTCTGAAGCCATTATGGATATAATGTGGTGGCATAACCGAAGAGATTTTTTTTCATTTAGATGATTGATTCATTGATGTTTCTGGGCGCGTCAACTACTATGGTCATTAATCCCATTAGTATAGTGAATGCTTTATGCCTGTAAATGGCGGCATTTCTCTTCCATTGAATGGTGAGATCCGGTGCCAATCTAGTCGTCACTTGCGAGAGATTTTATCTTCCATTTAGCTCCCCCAGTGGAGCACAGCCCCAGCCGAGAAATCTAAGCTCGCGACTGCTCTCCTGACTTGTGTAGTGCGCATAAGTGTGTTTGTATGTGTGTGTGTGTGTGTGTGTGTGTGTGTGTGTGTGTGCGTGTATGTGCGCGCGCGCTTGGGTGCGTGTGTGAACAGGGGGAGAGGATAGTGGAAGGAAGATCGCGCACGGTCCGTGACCCATTTGTAAGGATGGACCGGTATGCGTCTGGTATTGATTTGTGAAACCACGGAAAACTACCGATCAAAGCAACTAGCCTCTAGAATTCTCCTCCAGAAAACGGCTGAATTCGACTTAGCTGTAGAGCTAATGAGGAAAATACGCCACCGTTGGTGCTTGAACTCTGGGACCACTCGGTCTGAGCCGCTCCAGAGACAGTGGCAATGCTGGGTCTGAGTTATCTCAACCGGTTTCATTTAGATGACATTTGAATTATCCATGCATTTTCTATGCATTCACTCTTATATCGGTTATAATAGTAATTCTTCATAGAACTGGACTCACGCGTAAAAATAGATCGAGTTGGTAAGTTGCACACATGTGGAAAATGGAAGCGTTTTTCTTAGTTTTACTGTGAAACATAGTAGGTAGGCACCCAACTCGATCTCTTAAGAGTTCGTAAGAGATCTTCTTCTAGCAACTTTCGTATGTCACAATTCTCCACTTACAAGCTTTCTTCAATTTATTTGTGATTTATTTGTTTCAGGCAGCGCCATGTGCTACGTGATTGTGACTGCCAGGAGCCTCCTATGGTCGCTGCTGTCCATAGTAGCTGTTCTTGGAATGCTCGCATCTATACCATCTCCCACATGGTTGGTCGGTTATCCTAGAAAAGGTGAATACTGATATTCTTTAATGGTGAATTTACATGTCCATTCGTTTGTATTATTTTTTAATTTCTATAATTAACAGTTATCTTACTCTTCCATTTATGTAACTTTTATTCATTGTATGTTTTTGCACAATTAGGTTCAAGCAATACGCCTCAATAGCCTCGAGTTCATTTAAATCAATCAGGGAATATCGATTTTCGAGTAAATCGGCTGAACGGTCTATCTAGACGCTAACGTTCATCGCAGACAGACGCAGACGTTTTGCCGTCAATCGATTTTTCGGTATTAAGGACTCACAAAACATTATATTCGGACTTCACAGCGTGTTAGAGGAAGAAATGTACTATATATAGAAACAAGATTTATCCACTTTTTCGTTACCTGAGCCCGGCAATAAGATTTTATCTGTCGAAATTCGCCGTTTTTAAACGGCGCCAGATTACAATACTTTATTTAACTTGTAATTACTTTCTTTCTCCTTTTTCGATTGCAATCGGTCTCATTTGCGTTTGTCCATCCAGTCGCAGGCAACGTTACCTATAGCCCGTCGGCCGGCGTCTACACCCGCTGCGCCTGGGTGTCCGGCAAGGAGTTGTGCGGCCCGTTCGCCATCGAGGGCCTGGCCACGCCCTCGCACATCTTCCCCGGCTGCTGGAAGGCCGCCCTGGTGCTGCTCTTCGCCGGCCTGGCCGTCGCCTCCATGTCGGCCCTGGCCTCCATCCTGGCCATCTGCAAGCAGGCGCTGTGCCGCAAGAGCATCTTCACCATCTCCGGGGCGGCACAGGCGGTAGCAGGTAAAACCCTTAAAATTAGCTACCAAATATTGTTCGCTAATTTAAATATAAAGATTATACACAGACGGTAATTACATTTTGAAAACAAATAACTGCTTCCGGGCCGGCGCGGCTATAGAAAGTAGTCGTTAGGTTTCTCGTGGTGAATAACATCGATTCTGCTTATCCCGTGACTACCTGATCGTTGTCACATAAAACGTGTCAGGTACACGTTTGCGCGCACTCATGTTCAGGTTAAGGGGAACTGGAGCTCGTTGATACTTGTTTTCTAAGATTTTTTGCTGCCCAGAGAACAGAAATGTCTAGTTATTTTTCCATACGATGTCAGCAATACTGTGTTATTAACAGGCATAATCGTTGTTTTTGTATTATTTCTGCATTTAATTAAAAAAGCTAAAAAAACTCATTTTTAACAATGTACCCCATCCTCGAGGTAAATTGTTGCACCTCATGGGGTTCCTTGATACGGTTGGGGAAAACGAACTGCCACTGGGTATTTTCAGTAGAAATGAATTAACAAACCAAAAATGAAACGTACAACGGCCTTATATTTATATAAATAATTAAATAAAGCGATGAAAATCAAAACACAATGCCTAATACTCTTGCTGTTCCTTGTCCAATTGTTGGCTGTGGCAACTGCGCTATACTGTGCTTCGAACCCACGCCCACAGAGTGGACTGCGACCGAACGCAGCGCCTTAGACCGCTCGGCCATCCTGACGGGGTAGTAGCCACCATCACTCCTCCTTCAGTCTATCGATAGTGTTAGCAGAAAAATAAATGTCAGAAGTGGGATTCGAACCCACGCCCACAGAGTGGACTGCGACCTGAACGCAGCGCCTTAGACCGCTCGGCCATCCTGACGGGGTAGTGAGCCACCATCACTCCTCCTTCAGTCTATCGATAGTGTTAGCAGAAAAATAAATGTCAGAAGTTGGATTCGAACCCACGCCCACAGAGAGGACTGCGACCTGAACGCAGCGCCTTAGACCGCTCGGCCATCCTGACGGGCGTTTAGCCACCATCATTCCTTGTTCACTCTATCGATAGTGGTAATAAGGAAAACGAATGCCAGAAGTGGGATTCGAACCCACGCCCTCAGAGTGGACTGCGACCTGAACGCAGCGCCTTAGACCGCTCGGCCATCCTGACGGGCGTTTTAGCCACCATCATTCCTTGTTTACTCTATCGATAGTGGTAATAAGGAAAACGAATGCCAGAAGTGGCATTCGAACCCACGCCCTCAGAGTGGACTGCGACCTGAACGCAGCGCCTTAGACCGCTCGGCCATCCTGACGGGCGTTTTAGCCACCATCATTCCTTGTTCACTCTATCGATAGTGGTAATAAGGAAAACGAATGTCAGAAGTGGGATTCGAACCCACGCCCACAGAGTGGACTGCGACCTGAACGCAGCGCCTTAGACCGCTCGGCCATCCTGACAGCGTAGAAAGCCACCATCACTCCTCCTTCAGTCTATCGATAGTGTTAGCAGAAAAATAAATGTCAGAAGTGGGATTCGAACCCACGCCCCAGAGTGGACTGCGACCTGAACGCAGCGCCTTAGACCGCTCGGCCATCCGACGGGCGTTTTAGCCACCATCATTCCTTGTTACTCTACGATAGTGGTAATAAGGAAAACAATGTCAGAAGTGGGATTCGAACCCACGCCCCAGAGTGGACTGCGACCTGAACGCAGCGCCTTAGACGCTCGGCCATCCTGACGGGCGTTTTAGCCACCATCATTCCTTGTTCACTCTATCGATAGTGTTATCAGAAAAATAAATGTCAGAAGTGGGATTCGAACCCACGCCCACAGAGTGGACTGCGACCTGAACGCAGCGCCTTAGACCGCTCGGCCATCCTGACGGGCGTATTAGCCACCATCATTCCTTCTTCAGTCTATCGATAGTGGTAATAAGGAAAACGAATGCCAGAAGTGGGATTCGAACCCACGCCCACAGAGTGGACTGCGACCTGAATGCAGCGCCTTAGACCGCTCGGCCATCCTGACGGGCGTTTTAGCCACCATCATTCCTTCTTCAGTCTATCGATAGTGGTAATAAGGAAAACGAATGCCAGAAGTGGGATTCGAACCCACGCCCACAGAGTGGACTGCGACCTGAACGCAGCGCCTTAGACCGCTCGGCCATCCTGACAGGGTAGTAAGCCACCATCACTCCTCCTTCAGTCTATCGATAGTGTTAGCAGAAAATAAAAGTCAGAATTGGGATTCGAACCCACGCCCACAGAGTGGACTGCGACCTGAACGCAGCGCCTTAGACCGCTCGGCCATCCTGACGGGGTTTTAGCCACCATCATTCCTTGTTCACTCTATCGATAGTGTTAATAAGAAAACGAATGTCAGAAGTGGGATTCGAACCCACGCCCACAGAGTGGACTGCGACCTGAACGCAGCGCCTTAGACCGCTCGGCCATCCTGACGGGCGTTTTAGCCACCATCATTCCTTTTACTCTATCGATAGTGGTAAAAAAACCTTGTTCACTCTATCGATAGTGGTAATAAGGAAAACGAATGCCAGAAGTGGGATTCGAACCCACGCCCTCAGAGTGGACTGCGACCTGAACGCAGCGCCTTAGACTGCTCGGCCATCCTGACGGGCGTTTTAGCCACCATCATTCCTTGTTCACTCTATCGATAGTGGTAATAAGGAAAACGAATGTCAGAAGTGGGATTCGAACCCACGCCCACAACGCAGCGCCTTAGACCGCTCGGCCATCCTGACGGGCGTTTTAGCCACCATCATTCCTTGTTCACTCTATCGATAGTGGTAATAAGGAAAACGAATGTCAGAAGTGGGATTCGAACCCACGCCCACAGAGTGGACTGCGACCTGAACGCAGCGCCTTAGACCGCTCGGCCATCCTGACGGGGTTTTAGCCACCATCATTCCTTGTTCACTCTATCGATAGTGGTAATAAGGAAAACGAATGTCAGAAGTGGGATTCGAACCCACGCCCACAGAGTGGACTGCGACCTGAACGCAGCGCCTTAAACCGCTCGGCCATCCTGACGGGTGTTTTAGGAACCATCATTCCTTGTTCACTCTATCGATAGTGGTAATAAGGAAAACGAATGTCAGAAGTGGGATTCGAACCCACGCCCACAGAGTGGACTGCGACCTGAACGCAGCGCCTTAGACCGCTCGGCCATCCTGACGGGCGTTTTAGCCACCATCATTCCTTGTTCACTCTATCGATAGTGGTAATAAGGAAAACGAATGTCAGAAGTGGGATTCGAACCCACGCCCACAGAGTGGACTGCGACCTGAACGCAGCGCCTTAGACCGCTCGGCCATCCTGACGGGTGTTTTAGCCACCATCACTCCTTCAGTCTATCGATAGTGCTAACAAGAAAACGAATGTCAGAAGTGGGACCAGCAGTTGTCTATCGGCAATTGTATTAAGAAAAACGAATGTCGGGAGTGGGACTCGAACCCACAGTAATATAGTGGACTTCGTTCTGAACGCTGTGCGTTGAACTGCTGGGCCATCTTTGTGTGTATCGTGGTGTCTCATCTTTTTTGGGTTCTAACAGCAGAGCTAGTAAGAGAAACAAATGTTAGAAGTGGAATTCGAATGTTCTCTGTGGAATGTAATACAGTTTTTCAATAGAAAGATTCATTTCATCGCCCTAGACGTGTTTGTTGTACAGTGTGTAAAGCAACCTCCCCCAGTGGTGGATTTAGGTTTAGGCACTGTGGGCACTTGCCACTGGGCCGCAAAATTTTGGGAAGCGGTAAATTTTCTTTAATGCCAAAGGGTTTTTTATTGGAAAAATTATTTACTGGGTGGAATTATAATTTCCCATTTTTTTATTCAACAAGTGCACTTGCGCTCGGTCAGCTAGCCCGCGAATGACGATTTCGTGGAATATTTTTAAACAAAATTATAAAAATTCAATTTTATTAGAACTGTAACTTTCAGCGTGACAAAGCGTGTTCTTTTACTTCCTCGTATACGTACGTATATACGGAGAAATATATGAAGTATAGAAAAAGTTAATATAATGCTGCGAAAAATTGGTTTCGAGATTTCAAGAGATATACACGTTTTGGGGTCCTCTGGTACCGGAAATGTGTTTTTTTTTTTAATGTCCGTCCGTCTGCCTGTCTGGTGTATGCGAACAACGCTAACGCCTAAACTATGCGTAGGATTTTGCCAAGCCGAATAAACCTCTGACGATCTGGCCTCACTCGAAGGCCTGCAATTTTGAAAAACATTCATTAATTTTTGGGGGAGTTTACAAATTCTTTTTTTTTTTTTTAATATTTTGTAGAAATATAGTGAAATGCACTTATAAAGGAGGCAGTGGTCCAATTTTCTCTGTTAACTCTGAATTTTTGAAAGTTCCAAAAGTTTGAAATGTTTTCGGAGACTTCCTAGAACTACAAAATTGAATATAATGATTTTTCCTTGAAGTAAAATTTTTCTCCATAATTAGTTCTTTCTTTAAGGTCATGTGCATTTTTTTTAATATTAATAATTTTCGCACAATATTGCGTGCAATACATGCAATGCTAAAATATAACAAAAACAAGATTTTCTCAAAAACGGCTCCAAACTCCAAAATTTTCCCAAAAACAAAAAATAACTTAGTTTGTGAGTTAAGTTGAATAAATGAAGCTTACAAGATCAATGGTAGATTCTTAATAACTTTGAAATTTGAATATAATCAATGTACAAGAAAAATCAAACTTGCGAGGCTTCTGTGACATGAATTTAGAAGGTACATTGGGAAATGAAATGTTACACTTCCATACACTCTGCACTTAGAAAAATATTGAAATTTTTTGTCCAATGAAATTGCTGAAGTTTCTTCAAGAAAATAACTTGTTCAAGGTATATTCCAATGTTTATACTGCATACCGGTTGATTGTATGCACACCAATAAGTAATTGCATCACTGAAAGATCTTATTCATGTTGAAATGTGTGAAAAACTACCTCAGATCAGAAATGACCAAAGATCAATTAAATGCACTTGCGTTGTTGGCAATAGAATGCGAAGTTTTAAAATCAATCTACTGAGATGATCTCATTGTCCAATTCGGTGCCCAATCAGCAAGATGCGAGAGATTTTAGTTTATTTTGTGTAATGTTATTCATTTTATTATAAAAAAGTTTTATTTTTATTAATTGAATAAATGTGTTAAAAACTATTGAAACTTTATTGTATGTATTAAAAAATTAAAGAATACAAAAAAGGGCAGCATAGAGGTAGTACCCAGGGACACCCCAAGTGTAAATCCGCCACTGACTTTTGATGAGTTATTTTGGGAATATATTCCCAAGTAAGCCTATGTTAATTGAAGTCATGTCTGATTTTTTCAAATGTATTAAATTGATTGATCTGATTTATACTTTTTATTAGTTTTATTAGTTTATTATCTTATTTGAAATGCTTTTATTAGAGGATAAAACTCTTATGTTTGCTTAGTGATATTTTTAATAACAATATAATGATCTTCTTTTGGCAAACTTCTTTCATGTTTAACATTTGATGGAACCATGGAACATTCTTGGAATTTTATGTTGATGATAAATTACAGAACACATCAAAAAATTAATACCTCAAGATGTACATGTTTGCGACTATCATATTAACGTCTCTTTTCTTTTAACTGTACTTTTTCTTCTATCTAATGACTTTTGAGTGACTATACCTAATTTGTAGGCTAGATTATAAACATATTATAAACACAGATACTAAAGTGAAAAATTAGAAGAAAAAAATTACAACAAAATATACTTCTGAATAACTAGCCTCATGATCAATGTGGTGAACTAGATAATTTGTAAACCTATATGCTCATATGTAATATTTAATCTGTATATTTTGTATAAATTTCAATATAAAATTTGTAAGAACCTAATTTTTTT
This sequence comes from Teleogryllus oceanicus, assembly GCA_964035755.1. Taxonomy (NCBI): domain Eukaryota; kingdom Metazoa; phylum Arthropoda; class Insecta; order Orthoptera; family Gryllidae; genus Teleogryllus; species Teleogryllus oceanicus. Next base: position 242,058,446 of record CAXIVR010000001.1, read on the forward strand.
TTTTTTTTTTTTGTATATCCTGGAGTGTAAAAGTAAAATTTGTAAAAATTCGTATTTTTTTGTGAAAGTAATATTAATATTTTGTGCATATCACATCTTGATATTGCAATTTATAATGTTTCTCTTGTTATTTACAGCTATCCTGTACATTTTGGGCTTTGTTCTCTATCCTGGTGGGTGGGGCTCACCTCGTGCTCAAAAGCTTTGTGGCGATGAAGCAGCTCCATTCTATCCAGCAGAATGTTCTATTGGTAATTTATATTAAATTATTGCATAATCTTGTTTTACTAGAAAATCTTTTTTTTTTTTTCCTTACATATAAATATCATTAAAAGTTAATTAAAAGCTTGCAATGTATTTCTGTCATTGATCTACTTTGAAAGAAAAGTGTTTTTGAAAAAATGTGTCATAAGTGTATTTAGTTTTGAAATGTTTTGGAAAATATAAATAGTGTTGCTTCACAATTGACCTTGTCATAATCCAGTATGTATGAAGATAGGTAGAATCAAAAGTTAATTATAAATATTCTTAAAGTAAGCCTAATTGATGACGTCAATTTGCTTATTTGATTTTCACATTATTGTGATTATGCATTATTTTTTGTAGCTCTTCATTTCACCCTTCCAAAAGGTTTAATCAATTAATATAGTTTTAGATTTTTTGATATTCAAACTAGTCACTTATGTGTGTAGGTGTACAAATTCTTCAAATTAATAGAATTAACCGAAAAGAGTTCTTAAGTACAGTAATCATTTAATTTCCCAGAGTACTGTGGAACAAACTAGAATTGTTTCTATTTGACGATTTGTACTTGTATAAACAGAAATAGAACATTACATATTCATACAGCTTTTTAAATAGTCACCAAAATGTCAGTTGTGCCATATATTGTTCTAATCATTTATATTGATTGGTTAATTAGTGATTAGATATCAAGTGCTAAGGTCATGAGTCCCATTAGTGTAGTGCATGTTTTCCTCATTAGTGACAATGATGTTCTCCTGCTAGATGGTGAGATCCACCATCAACCTACCATCAGCTTATGGGGATTTTCCCCAACCAGGTATCTCCCACCATCGGGGCATTGCTGCAACGGGGGCAAGCTCTGAACTCCTGACTGTCCTCCTGGCATGTGTGGTAGTGAATTGCATGTTGGTGTAAATGTGTATAAGTAAGGGGTGAGGAGGTGGCTAATAGTTGGTGTCAAATATCCTGCCAACTTCAGGACATGAACCTAGAATCTCCCTGTCAGAGGCACTGCAATGATATCAGTTGATGCCCTGAGCCACCTCCCTGGTCTCATCATTTAGACAGAGTTATTGAAAAATATTGAGAAGGTAAATAAACAAAATTTCAATGGTTTGAGTAATGAATGTGGAAAACCACCTTTGCTGACAAAATGTCCTTCTAAAGATGACCAGTTCCCATCAGCAATACAGAAAGAGTGTTTGTACAAAGCATTAAGGTAGTAATGGATTATTGGAACTGAAAACCATTTAGTTAACTTTTAGAATAAACAAGAAAAAAAACAATAAGATCCAAAATAAAGGTTTAGGCATTTTTAGGCAAAGTTTTGCATCTTCTCTTTGAGAACTTCTCTCCATAGCACGTCATAGGCAGTTTCAACTGTTTTTTGACATAAAATAAATAAATAAATAAACTTCCTTCATTCACCAATTTTGTCTTAATGCATCCAACTCAATTTTGTTTCATGTTAATCTGTCTCTTCTACATTTCTCAATTTAACAACATTTCTCCCTCTCCTTATATAAGCAAAGTAAGCTAAATACTCAAATTTTAATAAATGTATACCATTTAAGATAAAAATTAAGTCTCAGATTTATTGTTTATTATTTATTGGTTCTTTTGTCCATCGGCCTGCTTATTTCTGTTCTTGATTAGTACTTTATTGACATACCCAATACAATGTTGCTAGTGATCTCAACAGTATTCTTGGATGAGGGGGGTTAGAAAGACTTAATCCACTTTTAACACTTCAAAAAATCAATATTTAAAACATTGAATGCCACAAGACCACTGTCAGCCTCAGCTGAGATTCCTCTGGAAGTCCATAAGGCTACCTGCAGATTCAGGGTATATAGACATTCCAGCAGCTCCATTTCGTGACACCAAGTAACTGTAGTGACAGCAACTGATAACCCCTCTGAAACATAAACATATGCAGGCAACATATCTTAATTGTGGCCTGCATATTGCCACATGTTCGCCTGTCTAAATTTTCAGAATATATAACTTATATTGTTAATAGAATACTGTATCACAGTTTGGCCCTTGGTGAAACAGATCCACTTCATATGGGGGTGCACCCAATGTGTTAAGGAATAATTGCTGCCAGCAAACTATGTAGGCATAATTTGTGCCAAGGACTTTATTGAATGTTTTGTTGTGACCATATTTTACATCTTGTATTTACTTTACCCCTCAACTAACAAATGGAAATAGTTCCATAATTTTTAAAATCTTTCTGAAAATTAGTTATAATTAATCTTGTAATAAAACAACGGATAGTTAAAATATGCAGTTATAAATTTTATAGTTTTTCCATTTTATATCTGAAGATTAGAACAAATGAAATATGCAATGTAATTTTAAAATTGTCAGTTTTACTGTGAATGAATTTTACATTTTAAGTTTCTAATGAGTGCACAATTTATAAAAAAATGCATGTTTTTCTTGTAAACCAGATAGGAATCGGTATGTATACTCAGTCAAATACTGTAGACTGTCACATCAAATGAACACATTCTTAAAATATATTAATTATTAATACTAATGTAATTTGTAAGCAGTAGCTATCCATTCATCCCATCAGGCATGTTTTACTTTGTTACATGTTATAGATGAAAAATATTGAAGTATACACTTAAATAAAATATATATTTGAAAAAGAATTTGAGAGAAAACAAACCATTATCTTACCATTGAATCAACCAACGCCGAATGAATTAGACTACATTATGCCTACAAGCAGAATATATGTATATTATGCTTACTTATTTCATATTATCATTCTGATCTTCTATTTAATGTACTATATTAAATTATTGCAAATTATTAAGGCCATTTATGGATTTATAATTAACTTTTTATTTTTTTGTTTCAATTTCGTTGCAGGCTGGGGCTTATATGCAGCTGTTGGAAGCATGGGTCTGACTCTACTTTGTGCACTTTTGTCAATGCAAGCTGACATTGCAACATCTAGTGACAAGGTAAGAATTATGACTGTAAAGACTAAAATTTAGATGACAATTTTTCTATGACATGATTGAACATCTGACCATTTATGATTTTTTTGTTCTTCATACAGGTTGAGTTCCAAATTCAACAAGGCCGCTCTCTTATTTGCTTGTGGTAAGCTTCATTCCACTTGTTTACACCACTTTTGGCTTCCTGTCGTATCTTCCATGGTAACTTATGTGTTTACTATTGTCTACGAAGAGTTCATTAAAATCAAAAGTCTTGCTTAGGCATTCCAAAAAAACTTTGCCATTTATTTGGCATTTATGGGGCCATGTGCATTTATATCACTCTTGTACTCATTGTGCCTTTTCACATGAAGATGTCTTTTGAGGAGAGTATTCATTTGTAAATTTTCAGAATTATTACAAAAGCATCTTAAATGTGTGGTGTTTTGTTAATTATTCATAGCTTACTGTTTCCTGTTGTGAATAAATGTGTATTATTGCACATTTTAGTCATTGTCTTTATACTAATGTGCACTTAAATGTATAAATTAATATTTATGTGAATGTTGTAATTCAGATAAGCAAAGGAGTTACAATGTCATAGAGTTGTACAATGCACTTCTGAGAATGAGAAACATCCACTTACATATTGGTACTGATATTCTCTTGTTGCCTTATGCCAAAGATTTGAATATACTCATGTTGTATACCCTATGACTTTATTTGTATGTTTACCTTATTATAGGTTTAATTGTGCGAAAAATGATAATTTGTGTAAAATGTTCATGTAGACATTTGAATAAATATAATTTTTTCTCTCTTGAATTATGATTTTTTTCCCTAATAATTTTGGGAAGCACCTATAATTATGGGAAGCAATTGTTTAACTCTGAGGACAATGTAGAAATTACCAGGTAACAATGGTTTTGGCATAGACTAAAGAGGTAATTCTTTACTCTATGGCTTTGGCGTAGACCAAAGAGGTATAATTCTTTACTCTATGGTTTTGGGTATTTCAGCACCCTCTTGTTATTTTGTTCGTTTTGTATTTTTTTTTCCTTGAATAATTCTTTTATAACTGTTCAGATATATTAAACATTCATAAATAAGGCTAGTATGATTTAAATCAAATGATTATTTTAAAAAAATCAATGATATAAAACAATCTGTATTATTTGTCATATTTGAAAATATATTTGTAAATTAAAAATTACTCATATAAAAAAATTAAATCAATTACAAAATTGATATAAAGAATATATTATTTTTCTTATAAACTTTTCCACATAATTGAACAATTTTGAGAAAATGAAATACAATATAATATACAACAAAATGAACAAACTTATGAAATGAAAAGATATATATATATATATATATATATATATATATATATATATATATATATATATATATATATATATATATATATATATATATATATATATATATATATATATATATATATATATATATATATATATATATATATCAATAATTGTGATTACAGTTATAATAGTGATTAAATATGTTACAGACAGAATGTTACAGAATTATATGTTCTGTAACATTTAATCACTATTATCACTGTAATCACAATTTTATCAAAAATCAAAGTTGACTTTTGCATGACCTTTTTACTGGAACTATTGCAATTAATGTACTTATTCTTCTTGCCCTCCTATTTCCTTTTCTTCTTTCTTTATATCTCTCCTCTCCATCTCTCTCAAGCAAAGCTAGCACTGCTCGTAATTTAATTTTGAATGGAAGTTGGGATTTACACTTCTTGTTTCTCAAGGTCATTGCTTTGTCGAATGTTTATACATTATGAAACATATGAGAGGTTTCTTACTAGAACCAAACAAGTCCAAAATTTATATTTTGATATATTTCACCAAGTTATTCCTGACAACTGACGCTATCTACTGGGACATTTTTTTTTTGACAAGAGCCAAATTGAAAGACAAAATGTGGGGAAAAATAGACAATTCTATTTCAGAGTCTCTTGGAGTCATTCTAGTCCATCAAGTTTGTACCAAGAACCAAACAAGTCCAGGACTTGTGTGGTTCTTGTTGACTATAGATTGTGTTTACATTTATGTAGGCGCCATCTTCCTGCCATTGTTATTCTGTATATTGTGGAAATTAGATAAATTCAATTTTACATCTCTCTATATGTACTATGAATCTACTGAATAGCAGTAATCTAATGTGAAAGGCATTGGTAATAAAGACTCAGATACTCAGAGGCATAGACAAAATAAAACAAAAGAAAAAAACACAGAGTATATTCACCAGAGGAGAAAGAAACAGAACACAAATACAGCTGAAAAGCCAATTCCTAGCATAGCAATGCCAGTGCATAGCAGAATTATGGGGGAGTTCTGAAAGAGGATTACTCCATCTCACAGAATTCTTGCTGAAAAACAGAATATTGAAATGGAAGATGACAATAGAAATGGGTGTGATGAATAGCGATTATTTTCAATATTTCAACAATGGTGACTGAACTTGAAACTGAATATGTTTGCTTTGTGTATTTTTTGTCATACATATTTCACTGATGACTTTATTATCTTATTGAAATAAACATTTTGTTCAAAAAAGTCAATATTAATCAAACGAATAGCAGACCTTTGTATTTATTTGAAAGAACTGATCATCATTTTACTAACACTTTTCCCAAACACATGCAGCATCTAAATACAAAATATCATCAATTTATCATTATTCTCTTCCATGGTATGAAGTTTTGTGCCTCCTGAATGAAAATTTAGATTAGTTGTTCTTGCAAAAACTTTATTTTCATTGTTCAAATGTAATGTTTACTATATTACTGAGTTCCAGAAGAAATCCTTTATCAGTCTTTCATCTTTTCCATATAAATGACTTCAATGTAAGTAATGTTTCTCAAAAATAAAGCCCATAAATATGTGAACCTTGTATATTTCTTAATGGGGAAAACAATCTTGGGTCAATGTAGGACTTTATCCACTAAATGTCAGAATCAGATTTTGCTGGTTTTCACATTAAATAAATTCTAAAAAAACGATTTCATGTCCCAATCGTTAATTTATTTTAACCACTTATTAGATACTAAGTTTTAGGTACTTTCATTCTTGTGAAATATCAATTGAATTCATTTTTAGTTTATAATATTTCATATGGCTCTTTTCATATCTGATATTTTTTTTTTTGTGTGTGTGTGTGTTTGGAACCAAGTAAATAACATGAGTAGTCAAAATATTCTGCATTATCTTCAGAGGGGTAATCAAAGCAGTCATAAATGAAAGATATGTTTAAGAAGAAATATTTGACATTGTGCAATGACTGTTGGGAGTGACATTCAATCTAAAAACTAATTTAAGAGACATGCTTGAGAACATGAATGTTAAATTTCACTGTAGAATTGACAGAATGTTAAAACAAATTCGCAAATATATACCTTGCACCAAGTGCCATTGGGCATTTATTTTTCATCTGTTTTTCATCATTCAGAACTTTCAACATATCAACATATTTTCACTTCTGTTCCTTATTCTCATGGAATTTCTTGCAAAACGTTTCTGCCACTGTTCCGATGCCAAGAATAAAGTTTATATCTTGCTGAGTGACATGACAAGCTAAGGGTCAGATCATAAAAGAGCAAATATTTCATGAACAAATGTTTGGTCAATTTAGAACATTTTTAAAAGTCTTATTGAAAATATATTTTACATAGGCCTATTCAATGGAAAATGAAAATTTTACATTTTAATAAATACACAAGGTGCACAATGTATAGTTGAAGTCATTTGCATTTGAAGTATAAAGAACAACACTGGATGTTTGTAATTTCAAAGGTTTGCCACTGTCATAGCTGTAACATTCTTTAATTCTCAAAACCTCTAAAAGTTTTTAATCTGTATAATTTTTTTCTGTGCTCAGTTTAGTCAGCAAAATTTTCTTGTATCCACACTGCAGGGCATGGTACCTTATAAATGGTATCCCACTCCATTCACAAATGCACTGTGGGTTTGGTTTTTGGTATTGTTTTATGGTACACAATTTGTAGTGAAATATTTGCACTGTTGTGAATTTTGTTACAGAGTGCTTCAACTCGTACATTCTTCCATCTGTTGTCTCAAAGTCATTGCATCCATTCTGAAGAACTCTTCCCATATTTCATTTTTCTGCTCTCTCATTAGAATATTTAATAATTAATGACAGTTGAATGGTACCTTGTTCTTTGATCAGAAACAGACTAATTTACTTTATTTCAGTATCTACAATTTCCTAAAAATTTTACTTTTTTAAATGCATTATAATTTTGAATGTTTCATACAGTAGTTTTCAATATAAACAGTTTATACACTCATCGCATTTAATTACTTATCATTATTTTGAACCATTCCATAAATTGTGATAATTATTACATCCATAAAATACTGTTAAGAGAAGGAAGGAAGTATGCACAAATAACAAGCAGCAGTGGCAAGTATGTAATTATCAGCCATCTTCTTCAACAAATACATTAATCACCTAGCAAGATGCTGGAGAAGGTAAGTTAGCAGGGAATACAAATGAGAGAAGACAAAAAGATAGAAACAATCTTGTATGCTGTTGACCAAACTATGATAATGGATTCTGAAGATAATGTACAGAGGGCTTTGTGAATGGAAAAAAGTGGCCAAAGTATACTCGTTGAAGATAGCAGTCCCAAAAACACATGTATGGCAATATAAGGCAAAGAACAAAGAAGAGCCAAAATTGTAATTAATGGAAAGTTAGTGTGACAAATAAATACATTTTCATGTCCTGAAAATATCATAAGTGTGTTCAACCACAGGCATATCTACGGTATGGCTATCTAAGGCATATCTAAGACATAGCACGAACTATGGACACTACTCACAGGGGTGCTATTTAGAGCATACTCACTAAAAACAAATAGCAAAATCCCTAATTTGAAGTATCCTAATAGAGGCGCAAATTCTATGCTTGTCATAGGCACCTAAATTCATAGATACACCTCTGTGTTCAATCAAACTTAGGAAAGAAAGATATAGAAAAGAAACTAAATAACTACAATAGAAGTTGCAGAACAATTAAGAGACACTTCATCAGAGACATGGACCTAGAAAAAAAGCTTAAATTCCACAATGTAGTAGTAGAATCACATGTAGCTCTGAAAGATGGATAATGAAAGAGGACAAGCAAAAACTACAGGCGGTACATATGATATTCTTATGGCACCTCCTGGAAATCACAAGAAGAGACAAGCTGAGAAATGAGGATATTAGAAAAAGAAATTGAAGATCAAAGGTACAGTACTAAAAAGAGAACATTCCCAAAGGAAATGAAGGATTACGGTTAGTTCACGATGATGACAATGATGATATTCACACATTTTTTATTGTACATTTTTATTAATTCACAATTTTAGATTCATCAATGCATAGGTTTGAACACCTGCTATCTTGAAACAGATATAACATAACTATTTACAAACATTTTTCATATTTAGTGTTCAACAGTACCAGGTTCTCCATAGATTTGTTTATGACCTTTGGGAGAGTTCAAAAATAGTCATTAAAAATTCTTCTCATTCAAACTACACTATAACAGATTTTGCCTTGACTTCTTTTATAATGAGAGCTTAGCAATTTGTATCTTCAGTTCTTCATTGTCATGGTCCCAGGATCATCTTATACCATCCCTTATATCATCTTCACCATTTAATTTTAGGCATAGTCATTCTCTCCAGCTCTTTCAAGCCATGCTCCTTACATATAACTTCTGACTGCCCACCTTTCATCCACTCTTGAAACATGCCCTATCCATTCCAATCTTCAGATATTAACACAGTTAATAATATTAGGAATCTTTAGGGATATTTTCTAATTCAATAGCTATTATTTCTTTCTCTCCACAAATCATTTTCCTTTTCAGAGCTATAAATTCGTCTTAAAATCTTCCTTTCCCATTCCTGATGAGATGTTTCTTTCTTATTAGTGAGGATCCAGCATTCACTACCATACAATGTTACCGATTTACGGTATTGTAGTGCAGTTGAATTTTACCAGTTGTGGAAATCTTTCTTGCGCTTGAGAACTTAGGAGGATGTCATAAAACCAATTTTTTGTGAATATTATCTTTTTAATTTCATCTTCCAGTGAATTATTTTCAGTTATAAGGGCTCCTATACATTGAATTAATTTTAACCACTCTGTTTGTTACCTAGAATGATTTATTTATCTGTTTATTTTGCATTTAAGACCCTTGTTAACAAAGCAAGCACAAAGATTTCACAGAGGAAACAAAAATCTTTTCACATCTTGTAGTGTGTTCTCAACACATTTTAGGTAGTTTGAATAAGCTGGATTTGAACTAAATTGCTACAGGAGGTTATGAAGGATTTCCTAAACTTTACAAAAATGCAAAAATGTGAATTGTGATGATAATGAAATGAGTTGGTTTGGATAGCACAACATTATTTAGTCATGAGCGCTTATTTACTCATGCTTTTCTTTACTTTCAAACCATTGTTTTGGCCTCAGCTTTTATAGTTTATAATAAATTTTCCAATGGGTATGTGTGAATTCCTGCTTTGTCTTTTTATTAGTCTCTCCTGGCTAAGACTAGATTTACTCCAGATGCAGCCAACTTGGTACCTACCTTGCTCCCATCGCCCATCTTGAGTCAAGAGCCCATTTTAATCATTGTATGTGTTGTACAATAAGTGCTGCTCATGAGCCCATTGTACTTTGTGCTATATTACAGGAAACCAGTCTACATGTAGATTGCGCTCATGCAGCAACCTATAAGTCCTTACATTGCACACCTGATTTTATCCTCATTCACACAACTTTCCAGATAAGAGGAAGGAATGTATTTACAATCAACTCAGCTGAGACTGTTTCCTTCAAGTGCAACCACCATCAAGTGACCAAGAGCACATCATACATAGTCCTGTATTAGAGAAAGGGAAACAGGCCAAACCTATATACAGATGGTGCTGACACTGTGACACGTACATTATGCAATTGATCTTACCTGTGCTCACACAACTTACTGGGGATGGGAAAGAAGTTATGGCAATAGGTTGGAGGGTGATAAATGGTGTGCTAGGAATATGCACCATACCATATGAATATAAAACATGATCTGGGCTGTCCGGGTGATGCCGCATCGAAGGCTGAGGTGCTGACGTTTCGACCGACATGTTGCGGTCCTCTTCAGGGCTGTACTGCGAGATCATGTTTTATATTTTTTAACATTAATAATTAACATTCTTAAAACTTCCTTTGCAATGTTCTATAAGGATATGGTAATATTATTCAATTTTCCTTCATAAAATATTATGAAAGTTTTTGTAGTACAAACTGTTAAGAATAATAAAAAAGTAGCATTTTATTTTCATTATCTACTCCCAATTTTTTTTTACTTTCTCACTTTAGAAAGTTTTTCTGTACATCTAAATTTCTCACAAACTAATTTTGTATTAAATAAAGATTCTTAGTTGTAAATAGTTGTTGGTGAAACTGTTCCAGAAAGCAACTAATTGAAAGGTAAATGATTAGCATTTGGGTCTGTATCTCAGAATGAAGAAATATGGGAAAAAGGATATTGTACAACATTGTGCAAGTAATTGAATATGAAATTTCTCCTTTGAACTGTTGTAATTATTTGATTTTCTTTTACACAGGAATTGATCGTAAGATCATGATCTGGCTCTGATCTGATCATGATCTAATCATGACTCTGGCTGCGGAAGCCTACGATATAAATATAAAACATGTTAAAAGTATTCAATACCAGCTGCAAGGGTGATCACAAATAAAACTTAAACATTACAAAATAAGTGAATCAAGACTCAAAAGTCTAGAGATCTACAAATCTACAAGCATTAGTTCACATAACAACCTATAGTTAAATTCAGATACACTAATGGGTGAACATTATGAATGAATTATTTACACAGAATCAGAAATCAAATCTTCCTTCACAGAACTTATTTCTATAAAATTGATTATTGTTAAGAAAAACATATCACTGAACAATCTAGGTTACAGGTTGGAGTGCATAAATTTGCTAAGACACAAAATGTGAATGATGAATTTTCATTTTTTTGCTTTATGTGATAATAATGATGTAACAAAATACTGAAAAAAAATGGAAACCCCAAAATAATCTATATTAACAATTTCCAATACACGCAGAAATTGAAGGAAAACTATGCACACTCTGGCCAAGTGAGAGGTGTCTATGGTTTCTCCTATACTGAACATAGGAAGTTAATACAATTATTGCAAGTTCTATTTAAAATTTTTAATTTTAGTCTCAGTTGGCAATTTGAAATCTGACTGAAGTGATATTACATTTTAATGGATAATTTATTTGCTTTACTACAGGAAACGGGAAATAATATACCATCATTTGAGGAAATAACTGTTAACTAACTTCTCCAAAAGACTATCATGGACCATGAGCCAGTGGCGTACCGCCACCGCGAAGCATTTGTACAACACTCTTTTAAATCTCGCGCCATTTATTCTAACTGTCCGCGAACTTTAGCAACTTGCCCGTGATCTTGAAATGCCTGAGGTATACCGAGTACAAATTAGTTACTTAAATGGTAGAGGAAGCGACTTTCCATTTTTTTAAAATATTTACTCAATGATAAAGAAATCTTGCCGCAACCTCAATCAATATGTCTTCCTGTGTCGTATTGCCCATTTTTATCAAAGAGTTTCCTACAAATAGCATTTTTATTTTACCTGTGCATACATATATGTAACAAGGGGCACTAGAAAGTTAAGATTTATTTATTTATTTTATTTTACGTCAAAAACAGTTTAAAACTATCTGTGACGCGGTGAGAGAGGATTATGGTGTAGGTCTCATGTTCTTTGAAAGCCCTGACTTTTCGAAAATTGACTAGTTCAAAATTTTTTCGGGGTATTCCTACAACTACAATATTAAAGATAGAGATATTTTGCCTTAATGAAATCTGTTCCTTAAAGGTAGATACGAGGTCACGTACAATTTTATTGAAATAAGGTCACGTACAATTTTTCGAAAATTTGTGAACTTTTCGCGTAATTTTGGGTGAAAGTACGGACGAGAAAATATGTGCTAGCACCACAAGTTTTATTTCTTGAAGCGCCGAGAGTTTTCGTTTTTGGACCCCGCTTCGTTGAATTCTTGGTACTGCTTGTCTATCTTTGTCTAATGAGTGTACAATTTTATCGGCAAATCTGCCTATTAAAAAAAACACATGTAATGAGCTTGTTTGTCTAAGCTTTCATTCTGTCGGAATCAACGTTCGAAGCAGCAACTACCTCCATGCTCTACTCGCTCCTCCAACTCTATCGTGGCAATTAAGTTTGACCAAGTTGGACTCATTGAAAGAGGAGGGAGTGATAACAGCGAATTTCTCAGGATCCATAGCAGTGTCTTCTCCTCACTCTGGCCCTGGGGCGTTGGCAGTCAAGGAAAATGTTAATCCCCCACACTACTCTTTTCGCTTACATATTTAGTGTATAGTTGAATTATATTATATAAACAAAATTCTGATTTATTTTAGATTATAATATTGGAAAATGAGGCAAAGATAGGCTCAAAATAACAGCAATGAGGATGTTGTATTTTCTAACGCAAAGATTGGAATAATACGTTTTCAAGTATTATAGTATTTCAAGTAAGACATGCTCGACGCTCTTCTCATTCTTTGGTTCTCGTTTTAAAAATTAAATTCTGAAATATTATCAGTTTAGGACATGATTGCCCATTATCAATTACTTGTTTCTTTTCTTCATACGAAAGGGAAGGAAAGCGATTATTGTTCCACTTTTTTACTATCCTTATCAAAAAATAACACTAATTTCATGAGTATCACGACAGGCTGCAACGCGCAACGGGAATATCACAATCACGGACGCTCGCTCTCCAGCTGACCGTTAAATCAAGATCCGCATTGGATCTTGACAAGCTTTGTTCTTGAGTAGGGGGACTTGAGCATTTGGTGTATCCCGAGGCCAGCCTGGCGGTGAGTCTTTGCTCACCTCAAAAGGGGGGGGGATGACGAAAAACCTAGGCGTATCCTGGGGCCTGAACACCAATTGGGACTTAGAAAGCAGGAACGTAGGCTACGGACTCAAAATAATTCACGAGAAGAAAACATTTTACGCCTTTTCGTTTCTGTAAAAATCAATGGTGGTGCTTATTTACCTGCAAGTTAATTTAACTTTCATTATCTGTAAATCATCATCTGGTGCCTATTTTATGGAGATTCTATCATCTTTGTTGATCGGGTGTTTTGTTTGAAGACGAGGGTTGATGCGCTGTCAAGATTCACGTGTCAAGATAAACCTGAAATGATAAATATAAAATGAAAAAATCAGAGATGGGAGGCAGAATAGAATTTTACACATTTTGCAAATTTTGTAATATTCTCATTTTTCTTAAAATTTATTTGCAAAAAAATTTCATGACTTTACAAAAATAATTTTTATTTTAATAATCGGCCAATTTTCTCACATATATTCAGAATGAAGTGCTAACGATACGAGGTACCCCATGTGAATGTGCGATCAGAAGCACACGGCCTGTCTGATTTGTGTGGGTTAAGCGGTCCAATGCATCCGTGTTGGACCAAGAGCGCGTGAGCGCTGAGAAAATATCATTAGCCGCGGAAAGTATCACTGACGTCGTGTTTTTCGATTCGAACACATTTATGAAATATACTTATTGTCATAGATTACTTACTGTCATAGATACACTACGATGGCCATGCTATAGTTATTATTTGCTGGTCATTGAGTAGGCTACCCATGTTTATCTACAATGGTTATATCTTCACTCGAACATAAAAAAAAAAATTCAGTAGGACAAGTAATATTTATTTTTAAAATTGTTTTAAAACGTATTTTATTAGTGTAATTTCAAATTGTCTAAATTTATTTTCTTTGTATATGTTCTATAAATAAGAACGTATTTTGATATTACAAATTTTAATTTTTTTACATATTTGTGTCTTTTTCATTACATATTTATGTACATGTTTTGTCGTTTCATATTACACATTTTTCCGGTCTCTAATCATTACTACTAATTTTCAACGGAAGTAAGCACCACTATAGATTTTTAATACTATGTATCACAATTCCTTTCTTTTGATATTTATCTGCCTCTTCTCATTAAACTATTTATCAAGTTTGCAAAAAAAATATTGGAATGAAATCAGCAATAGCTTCGTTGGGATTGGTGTAATTCAAGGTTGTAACACGTAATATTATTTTCTTTCCTTAAATTTGTTCAATCCTTAATTTCATCTATTTTTAATCTGATAGTTTGTGGAGATGTTACATACTTGGGGGAAAGACTCTCCGAGACATCTGGTAAACCTTCAATTCTTCAGCATAAAACCAACTTTATTAATTAATTGTATCATTCAAGATATGATTTTATCCTTCTGATACTGTGTTTTATTTACTTTGTAGTAAAATACGAAGACGTATATAAATAATAAACTTTAATGGAAAAGAGAGCCCAGAAATGTAGATGGCCCCCTCTTGTTTTAGGCTGTGCACGCCTTTGGTCAGAAAGAAATGCCTCCTATTTTTCTTTAATTATTTCATAATGTGGAAATTTGCGATTGATGCAGTTTCTCAATCCTTCTCTTACAATACGCTACAATAACAACTTCGTAACTCAATAAATACCATCACTGCATTCAACATAGAAAAGGCCGACATTGATATACGTATACGACAATGTGCTGTGATAGAATTCTTGAATGCGAAATGTGAAAAGCTAATTCGCATTCATGAAAGGCTGAAGAGGTATGGGGACAATGGATGTCAGCACTGTTAACGATGGGTTTGTCGCTGTACAAGAACTGGAGGTGAAACGCCGTTGGTTGATGAAAAGTGGAGCAGCCCGGCGTCTGTAATGATCCCACGCACCATCCACCGAGTTATTTAAGCTATAGGTTATTTAATTGATATATATATATATAATGCTAATATTTTAATGAAAATTATAATAATATTATGTCAAAGGCTAAGCCGTACAGTCTGGAATAATTGTATTCTTTAATACGTATACGTCTATGGTAATATTTGCCGTTGATAAACACATAGGGAAACTCCTCTTTAGTAACTACAATATTGGTGTTAAATGCATACATCTTGATGTCTGAATACACAATTTATTGGTTTTACATTGATCGTCTCACATTTCAGATGCAGATCGTCTTCTGTTTATCATTTCAGTGTTATCTTGACACGTGTATCTTGGCAGCGGATGAACCCTTGTGTTCCGCCGAATCAACTGGACGAGGAAAACGGAGAAATCTCCATTTAAGATGTACTGCAATCCTTTTGCATGTGATGTTTAATTTACTATTTGTTGGTGAACGACCACTCTGCCGTGCCCTGTGTTTGTCGCTTTTCAGGGTACTAAGTGGAATGCAAATGTAGGCACTCGCCAGCCGAAAAACAGTACTTGCTTTTTTCCTGGAGGTTTTCATTTCTTTTGACACAGCATTTGGGCTCGCAACGCCCACCTCACTCGTTTTCCTCGACAGGTCGTTCCCTGAGGTTGAGAGCCCGCAGAAATGGCTATTCCAGATTGATCGCATGAATTGTGACCATTCTGATTATACCATTCTCAAGATAACTACCTTTCTATTAATGAATTAATTTATTTATTTATTGATTTACGTATTTATGTATTTATATATATATATATTTATTTATTTATTTATTTATTTATTTATTTATTTATTATATATAAAACATTTAAAAACTGTGTGTGGCGTACTGTGGGTGAGAAGTGCAATCTCTGCATGTTTTTGGGCTCTGGAATCTCTACCACAGCTCTTATGCTGTATTAGGTTGAAATATAGGTAGCAAAGAGCGTTTTTGTCAAGAAGTGATAAGAAATAAGTCGCTCCGGTGTAACAAAAAACTATTTCCAAATGCAATTAAATTAGGCACTGATTTTGACTATTATCTCTCCTACGAGAGAGAACTGTCTTACCGCCCAGAAAACACGAAAAACGATTATCTGAATAACTAATGATAAAACAAGGGGGCACCTCAGCATTTGCTCAGTGGTTCAGGGTAAGTGGACAAGAAACCTGATGGAAACGGCTGTCATTGAAGCTGAGATACAATACTTGTTACAGGCATATTTTGTCTTATTTAGAATTATACAGTACAAATCGTAACTAAAGCATTAAATATCATTGAAAAAAATAATATTATTTTCCTTTTCGATGCTGAGTAAGATCTATAATTGTGTAGAAAGCATGTAGAAGAAAGGTTTTTACCTGGTACTACACTTGTGTATCAATTTTAATCGTTTAATGTCATCTGACAATGTATAAAGTAAAAGAATGTAGTATATGTATTCTGTGACAATTTTTTGTAATGATAATGACACTTGATGAGTGTCATTTCTACATCGAGTGTTATAGACATCTGTATTGGATGAAAATATGTACCCCCCTTGAGTAAGTCATTTTTGACAAAAAATACAGAGAGATAAATCAAGACATGGTAGACAAGGCATTGGTAGAATTCCAAGATTAATAAAGAGACGTTTCAAAAACTCACATGGGTAAGATTTATTCGTACATACGTCGAAATGTACAATGTTTTTAAACGTAAATATGTTTGCGGGAGTAAATGTGTAAAACAACACTTTCCGAATGTTCAGGAGATGTATACGAGTATGTTATGGCTAAAGACCGAAATACGGCTAATAGGTGTGCTCAATTAAATCGCATATTAGCCAGGCGATGTGGATCAAGGTGTATGGATGAGGATGAACGGATCATTTCGGACTTTATTCGGCTAATATTGGTATCAGCTACAGGGATTTAGCTAAAGTGAGGTGATTGGCTTCGCTTTAGGCGTCTTGTGTGTTTTCGAGGAGTATTCTATCCAAAAAACCTTGGTAATTATGCATTGGCCAGATTCGTAAATATGTGACGTAAATTGTTAAGGCCAAAGGCCGGAGTACGTTGCCAACTCGGAATTGGGTAGAGCATCAACAGAGATATGCTGAGGTTAGATGTGGTGGTATCGTGTGAATTGAAATTTACGACTGATACAGTAAAACTCGAAACTTCACACTTTGCCTTACACTGAGTAGTCCCATTCCTATTTATCATATGTTCGTATCTCCTATTTCTCGTCTCCGTAACGTACTTCACCTATGCCAGCCACCACGTAGGCTGATGTCCTGCTTCACTCGCCTGAAGCTTCGAAGTATACTTCGAAGCTGTTTCTACAATGACCTTCATTCATGCATTATGGCTAAAATGAACATTAACCGGTTATAAAGCATCGAAGGCTTTCACGGACAGCGTCAATATTAGTAGAAGTTTCCGGCACAAAGACACCCCTTCATTTTCCATTACTTTATTTCTCTCTCAAATCCAAAAAGAAAATCCCTAAGAAAGTAAAAAAGGAAGCAATTTACTTACTTTTCGATGCATGATTCGAATTTCTTGCTCGTCATTATTATTATTATTTGCGCTTCGACCGTTTCTGAATATGCGCCACGAGAGACCTGTGTAACTATGGGGATTAGCTTTTCATCTGTATCCCACGGTAATACAAGGTTGTTACACCTTGAATTGTGAGGTGATTGGATAGGGGTGTAGGGGTGATAAGGGACAATCACAAATACGACCATGCATACGCGGGACTCGAGCCTGCAGCCTCCTAGGCACAAACGACGGCGGCCGCAACTGTCTGCGCCACGGGGCCGGTTGTTGTTGTTGTTGTTGTTGTTATTATTATTATTATTATTATTATTATTATTATTATTATTATTATTATAATTTAACTTATTTCCACTCGTGAATCTCGGTTACCATGAACAAGAGATACACGTTCCAACTGTCATAATCAGCACTAGATCAACCATCAATGTTCAGAACCTTCCTCACGATGTTACATGTGTTCAGTATGACAATCTTTTGCATCTGGATGTATAACCCCTTCTTCAGTTGCAGTTCAGCTAGGGATTCATGTAGGAACTTACGAATTTCACCAGTGGCGTCTAGAATTATTGGTACAATCGTCACCATTTCCACGTCGCTCCACATTTCCTTTATCTCATTTGCTAGAGGTTGATATTTTAGAAGTTTTTCACTTCTTTTCTTTGGGATGTTGTGAGCTAGCGGGACTGCGACATCAATCAGATACACCTTTTTATTTTTCTTGTCATGCCATACAATGTCCTGTTTATTAGATGATACAGACCTATCTGTTATTATGGACCTGTTCCAGTACATTTTGTGATTATTTGTGTCAATGACTGGTTCGGGTGTGTACTTATAGTATGGTGTTCGGTTACCTGTCAAAAGGTTATTATTGTGGCATAGTTGCTGATAAACCACTTTATAATCGTCGTCATGTCGTTTTGTATATTCTGAGGATGCTAGAGAGCTGCATCCACTGATAATGTGGTCTATATTTTCTCTATGTTCTCCACATAGCCGACATTTGTCATCACGAACGTTATTGTCTTTCAGGATAAATTTACGGTAGTTTTTAGTTGATACGACTTGGTCCTGAATAGCTACCATGAAACCCTCTGTTTCACCAAAAATGTTCTCCCAAGCAAAGCCATTTAATTGACGACTTACTGTCCATCAGTTCTCCCTTTATCTGGTATGGGTAGCGTCCATGAAGTTGCTTCTCTTTCCAGTTGCTGATTTTCATCTCATTGGTCTGTATTTGTTTTGTAGGTTCATTTTTTCATCAGACAAATTCAATGGTGTAATTTTCCGGTCAATGTATGTTACAATCCGATGTATCTTGCTTCCATTAGCTTTTTCGTGGAAGTACTGACGCAGTCTCTCCAGTTGTTGGTGATGGAGATTCACAATATCTATGACACCTCTTTCTCCTAAAGACCTAGGTAGGTGGAATGTCTCAACTGCGCTTTTAGGGTGGTGACATCTAAATCTGGTGCAAAGTACTCTGCAGTTTGTATTAAATGCATCTAGTTCGGCTTGTGTCCATCTGACAATACCAAAGCTGTAGGTCAGCACTGGAATTACATAGGTATTTATAGCCTTAATTTTCCTGCCAGCACTGAGTTTAGTTTTCAGAATTTTACTCAGACGTGTATTAAATTCCTGGGTAATGTTAGATTTTGTAATTTTTTGGTCAACATTAAATCTTTGTAAATATCCAAGATATTTGTAATATTCTTCAGGATTCATGGCATGAATTCGTTCGTGTTTAGCATTTCCTTCTCCAAGGGTGTAATCCATCTGATGTTTCCACTTTCCTTTCCGCAGTGCATTTTGTTTACATTTCTCGACGCCAAAATGCATTGCAATATCATTGCTAAATTTTGCAGTAGTGTCTAGCAAATGATGAAAGCTTTTCTCTTGTGGTGCTGAATAATTTTAAGACGTCCATGTACAGCAGGTGGGATAAGCGTACATGATCGATTTTGCTGTTGATTTTGTAGCCCATTTGATCATTATTTAACAAAGTCGGGGATTCATAGCAAGGCAGAACCACAGAGCGCTAAGAGAGTCTCCTTGGAAGATTCCTTGTTTAATATGTGTCTCCTGCATTGACGTGATTATTTTGCGTGCAAATGTGCAATCTGGTTGGCCACCTTTGCATCTGTGCCTTTACAAACGATACAACCAATGGGTCTATTTTGTACATATCAAGCACATCAATTAGCCAGGAGTAAGGTAAGCTGTCGAAGGCTTTTTGATAATCAATATAAGCTGTATATAACGTCCCTCCTGTTTTCTTCACATGTCCACAGACTGCCGCATCTATAATGAGCTGTTCCTTGCAGCCTTGTGACCCCCTCTTGCAGCCCTTTTGCTCTTCAGCCAGGATGTTATTGTCTTCAAGGTGCTGATATATCTTATCTGTTATTATGGAAGTTAGTAGTTTGTATAAAGTTAGTAAGCATGTAATAGGCCTATATTTCCCGGGATCAGAGCTGGGTATTTTGGATTTTGGGATAAGATAAGTTAATCCATAATTTAAAAATTATGGTAGGGCTTCTTGATTATTCAGGGCTTTTGTGAATAACCCTGCCATTGTTTCGTGAATGCTGGGAAAGTTCTTAAACCAGAAATTACATCTTTCAGGAAAGTGCAATAATTGAGTAATAATAATAATAATAATAATAATAATAATAATAATAATAATAAGAAGAAGAAGAAGAAGAAGAAGAAGAAAAAGAAGAAGAAGAAGAACAAAAGAAGAAGAAAATTATCGTTCTCCATGTTGTCGTAGTAGGAAATATTATTCCTTGACAAAGGACATGATCAGGGATAAGAGCCCGAATTTATTGCTGATTTGCCCATGAAAATATATTTTATTACATCGGAACAAATACTTTTGTCAACAATCCTTGCAAAAAACGCTCATTTTTTTCTGTATTCAAACTTCAATTAGTATATGGCTTAGGAATGGGATCACAGAATTTTGAAAACGTGCACAGAATTCACTTCTCCCCATAGCACGTCACACAGTTTTTAACTGTTTTTGACAATACATAAATAAATAAATAAATACATAAATAAATAAATAAATAAATAAATTAATTAACAAACAATCAAACAAACAAACAAACGAACGAACGAAAGAACAAACAAACAAACAAACAAACAATGAATGAATGAAATCGGTTCGAGAGTGAGAGGCAATTTCTAATAAACATGATTTTTAATGTGTCAGTCGAGAAAAATGTATGGTGTGAATACGTCACTAAAAATATTACAATAAAAAGCAGCGTTTGAGTCTTATCTTACCTTAGGTATATTATCTCTTAAATTTATTTGCAATGGCTTCAAAATGAGAGTAATTATAATAAATTATTATTTGTTATCACTTGTTAATTAATTATAATTAATTTAACCTTTAACTGTAACATTTTGGAAGGATGTGTGTATGGAAATAAATAAATTAATTTTTAAGCAGTTGTTTGAACTGAGAAATAATTTTCTGCCAAATATATTTCAGAGAAAATTAAAAATATATATCAGATGAATGAAACATTGTAAAGTAACTTGTTCAAGGTAAATTCGTAGATCGTCTGGAAGAACCTGTCTCGTTCAAAATTACTGAAAAAAAAATTGACAACAGTATCTTCACTATGCTGCACGTTTTATTGAGGTTTTGTTTGGACAATTGCGGAAGAGTAGGGGGGAGAGAGAATGGTTATTTTTTCAGCAATACCATAAAATCAAATGTGAAGTTCGTTTGCCTACGCAAATGCGTCTTCTATTCTTCTGGAATCAAAATTTCTAGTTTTCGAAAATGTCTCGTATGCTAACCACGCTCTTCGGTACCTTTGTTCATAATTTAACAATTACCAAAATTGAGAGCTGGGAATTCAGGGGCTCAAGAAAACTTGCGCAAAACATTCTTCCCCCATACGTCACAAATATTTTTTTTTTATAAATAAATTAAATTAAATTACAAAGAAATAGAGACGTTTATTTAGGAAATTTTCAAGATTAGTTCTTAAATTAAAGTCGAATACGATGATGAATCGTATTCTAGAGCCATCCAAATTTAAAATACATTTATAATTTTAAAGTAAATTTAATTTAAAAATTAAAATATAGAGTGTAAAATATGCATCATCTGACGAAATACTTTGGATGTGTTGCGTGGATAAGACCCGATTAGAGGTTTTCATATCTTCAAGTCGTAATATCTGGAAAATCACTTCTTTTTTTTTAATTTGTTGCGTCTACACCTTGACGCAACGCGTCTCCAAGCCCCTCAAGGGGCGTTGAGCGCTTTGCACTGGGGAGTAATCCTCCATTAAAGGGCCTTTATTTTTTTAAATATTTGTCAAGTCTCGTCACGTCGCAGTCAATCAGTGCCTTTTATCCCTTCGGCCAGGGGCTCGACGCCGTTAGATCCCAGGGTTCCTGGCACTCAACCACGCAGAGACAACCACCAGAGATTCCGGCATCAGTCGTTCGAGTGCCATCCGCATCTTGAGGAGTTTCTGATAAGTTTCAACCCTACCACATTTCGTTGCACCAGAAGCTTTATGATGGCGATTACCAGAAACGTGTTCAGTTTTGTCGTTTTGCTCTGGAACACGTGCGACATGATCAGGACTTTTTTAGAAGATTATGTTTACCGATGAGGCAACATTTACGAATCACGGTCAGGTGAATCTACGCACCATGCACTACTGGGCAGTGGACAATCCTCGTTGGCTTCGTGAAGTTGAGAACCAAAAGCTGTAGAGTAATAATGTCTGGTGCGGTATTCTTAACACCATCATAGGTCCCTATTTCATGGATGGTCATTTGACAGGAAACAAATACGCAAGATTTCTTCGTGAAACATTGCCGCTGCTTCTGGAGGAAATTCCCCTGGATATGAGAAATTGTATGTGGATACAACATAACGAATGTCCAGCCCACAACGCGCTTATGGCTAGGCAAGGGCTGAATGAGAAGTTCCCCGGCCGATGGATTCGGCGCGGTGCTGTAGTAAACTGGCCGGCAAGATCACCTGATCTTACGCCGCTGGACTATTTTCTATGGGGAACGATACAGAACGAAGTTTACTCATAAGTACCAACAACATCTGAAGATCTGGGGCGCCGCATTACCGCATCTTGTCATGCCATTTCACCTGGAACTCTGAATTCTGTTCAAAGGTGTACATCCGTTGATGGTGCACATATTGAGTAGACGTTATAAATCAAGCTGTTTCTAGAATTGTTAACTTACATTTTGTTATATTTTAAAGTATTTTTATTTCTTTTATGTACGCGATATTTTTGTACCGGCTGAGGTTTTCAGCCTTTTAAAAAGTAAACGTTTTGTTTCTGACAGCACACGCATTATTAATTCAGAACATGTTCACTCTTCAATCTTCCCTTGCTTTCTCTACGGTTAATAATTCAAATATTTTCTCAAATATTGTAGTATTCCATTAATTAAAAAATAGTACCTTGTGGCGTACAGATTTGCTCAGATCATAGCTCTGGGTGAATACATTGTCTCCAGGACTGAGAGGGTGTAGTTTTAAAGAGCAAATCTCGGGTTTTCGTGGGTTCCTTTGTACATTGCATCACTACATTTACCGCAGGGTTGACGTAAGAGACGGAAGAGAATAGCCTCGCCGCATATCACCCGGAATTTCTCGTTCAGATTACGGAAAACAGCAGTCGGCGTGCGCCTTAAAACTCTTAATTTCTCGAAAATTTTGTTATGTAACATATGGCGATGTGCATATTCATGAACTCATCTTTTCACGCTTGTTATGATGAGCTAAAGAAATCTATAGGGCTCCATTTAAAAAATCGAAGTTGAGTCAATATCTCTGCAATAAAAAATGCAATAGAATAATATTATGCATGGCCATATGTGCCCTTTGCATATAGTAGTTTTAGTGAAAACCGCATCTCAGTATCTGCAACGGTTCAGGAGAAAATTGATGGGAACATCTTAGGTGGGCCACACGGTATATATTTGCTTGTGAAAGTAGTTAGATTACATTTCTTTGACTCGTTAATACTCGTGAAAACTCAGTTTTATGGGACAGCAATCTATCTCGCCTTTCTGTAATTATTTGAACTGAACTTCTGGCAATAATTTATTTATTTGAGTCAAAATACAGCAATAACTGTGGGGATATTTTAAATCAGCACACATTTTCTTCAATATACATATAATATAATTTCTTTTATGTTTATCAATCTGAAACATTTTGTTATAGCGTGAATAATTAGACAACGCGACTCACCCTGTTAATGTTTATGATTTTATGAAATTAAAGTTATATTTGTAAATACATATGCGCTCATAACTTTCCTACGAATGTACTACCTTACCTGATTTTACAGAAATATAGAGAAAACTAGGGAAAGGCGGTAGTATACTCTTGTTTTGGACAAACGGCAACGTATCAAATTATTCACAGGCTCAAAGATATATCTTGAATGAGATAGATCTAAAGACATTTCTACATTTTCGATATATTCCGTTTGTTAATTTATTTAATCCAGATGCTTTTTATTCTTGATATCATTTCTACGTATCGTTTCTATTCATCATCTATCGAAAGAACTCTAGGCCGAACTATTCCCTTGAAGTCACCTTTTTTAATTATGCCACCGACTAATTCAATTTGATTGATTGACAAGGCCATTAGTCTCGTAAGTGTAGAGATTCTTTATCGCGGGAGGTGTCGGTGATTCTCCCGCTGAATTACAGGATCCGGTGCCGACCTACATCCGCTGGCGGGGATTTTCCCCAACCAGATATCTCCCATCAGCGCAGCCCTGCCCCAGCCGAGACAAGCTTTAAGCTTCCAACTGGTCTCCCGACATGTGAGATAGGGTAGTGCATGTGATGTTTGTAAAGGTAATTGAAGTGTTTGGATATATGTAAAGTGTGAGGATAGGACAAGGAAGAGGAAAAAAAGATCGGGCGCGGTCCGTGACCCATTTGTTATTGTGCTGCTCTGGCACTCGCCTGGTATTGATCGGAGGGACCACGGAAACCTACCGAGCAGAGCAGCCGGCTCTTCCAGACAGCGGCTGAATTCGACCTAGCTGACAAACTAATGTCGAAAATCCTGCCACCGTCGGGACTCGAACCTAGGACCTCTCGGTCAGAGGCACTGCAATGACATTAGCTGATGCCCTGAGGCACCTTTGCCGGACTGAATAACTCAAAATATATGAACAGAAAACACTTCTAACAAGAAATTGTAGAGAATATGCAAACATACAAATCTTTCTCTCCATTAACTGAACCAAATTTTGCAGAAATAATTAATTATACATTTTCCGAACTAAGTTCTCTCTTCTTACACTCCATTTAATTGAGCGTTATGTGTCTACAAAAAGCACAAAACAAAATTGTGTGATAAATTCAAGATTATTAGAAGGAAATAATGCTATACTATTTCTTTCTGTCCTGGCGCCTAGTTTGTAGCTTTAATAATAACGCACTCGGGATGGGAGCTCGCTCTCCTGGGTTCGATTTCCGGAGTGGACGTGACCTGGGGTGACCCCGGGTCGAGAGGTTAATCAAGAGGGTAGGGAGACAAGGGAATAGAGATGTGGTTGGCTCTTGATTCGATAATCTTCGGGGGAAAAAATTAAACTATTGGTTCTTCAACAGCATATAATTTAACGTTTTTGCTGTAGATAATACGAATTTTAGAATATTGCATTTTCTATCCTATAGTTTTCAACAATCTCGGAAACACACTTCTTCAGCAAAAGAAGTGAGAGCGATTTGAATCTCGAAACAGATTTTAATGAAAATTGGACGTAAGCCTATACCACATACACGAGTATTAGCTATTGTGTTAAAAATGTAAGAAAAACTCTTGCTTTGGTATTGACTGGAAAGGAACCCGCGCTTTCAGATTACAGTCTTGTGCTGCCTGACCACAGAGGCGAAAGGCACTATATGTGATTAATACCATTCATCGGAAAAGTTTTCCAAAAGTCTCGCCATTTTTGTGAGTACAAGTTCTTTAAATGATTTCTTATGAAGTTTCTCAAAAACTCAAAAGTTTTCAGTGAAAACGAGCTTAAAAATGCGCATTTTTAGTAATGCTTAAACATTTTCCCCAAAACGGCTTCAAACTTCTTTAAAAACAATTATTGTACGGATAGCACCAAATACATTGAATATGTCATTTTGATGTAGTCGTTCGATTTTTTAAAACTTCACTAAAATAATTTTCGTGAAATATCTTTTACGTCGCTAATATTTATATTGTGGGCAATTTCTATATATTATTGTATTTGTGATCACTAATGCTTAAATTGATTTCTTATGAAATTTCTCAAAAATGCGCATTTCAGATAGGTTCAAACGTCATTTTCTCAAGATTGCCTTCAAATTTTTCAATGCAAATGTGTCTGAAAATCTATGTTTTATTTTTCTGTAATATTCTTAAAAACATATTCCAGTTCTTCTATTAGAGGATCGAAAAATTGAGAAAATAAGAAAAAGTGGCGCCAATAGCTAGCAATTGGGCAGAGGGTGGGGCTACACCGAAAAGTTAGGCCATAATAAGGAGGTAAGGAAACTAACTAGTGCGAGATAGTCGGTGCCTTTCTGTAGCATCACTAGTTAAAAGATAATTAAGAGTATTCACTAGTTAAGAGTAATGTTATACCTCCTTAGACTACGGTTAAAATAATGTTTAATGGGGTTAATATTTTGTGAACTTTTTGAAATATAATAAACATTAAATTAGAAACCTATATTTAAATTAAAATGTGTTTAATATTCTGATCGACTTAACATCCAAATCTTTTTTTCTGGAAACATTACATGATTTAATTATTTAACCTTTTGTAATAAGTATCTATGGAATAGTCGTATATTTTCATTGATTATATTAAAACACATTCTCTTTTCTTCCAAGTTAATATTTATGAATACTAATAATGTAAAGAATAACATAATTACTTTTAATTCATTCATTAATTCAAAGTTATGTATTAAAACATATATCTATTAATTTCTTTTACATTTATGAAACGGTCCCCTCCTAAACATTTTCTGCAGTCACCCTGGGTAAAGATGGTATTGAGAGAATAAGGGTTGAAAGAGTGCCGGACAATGTAACTTAAGTCCAGTGTGTACGAGGTTCGTGAAAAATATTTCCAGTAAACTGTAATAAATTTTTCCCATGTATAGGCTTACTCACAGTCGATGAAAGTATCAAATTCTGCAAACATACGATCCTAATGTCAGTTATTATACTTGTACACTCCTCGTTGTACGGAGGTAAGTGAAGAGATATTAGATTAACTTATTGGGCCCAATAAATTATTATTCGCTACGGCGCACGGTGATGCATTTTCCCGAAATCCTGGCCAAAACCTCAAAAATTAAGTCGCGTTTACTGAACGTTTGCACATAATACAACACACTGTATACTTGGGGACATCTGTTTCTGCCCACTTCGTGCCTCTAGGTCAATTACCCTGGCACCAGTAGTCACTCGAACTTACCCCTCGCGGCGTTCGGCAGACTAGTGCCAGAGTATCACGGAGAGACCGTCTTTGTTTGTAAGTGGTGGTGGCCATACAAAGTTGTGCAGAGGAAGTTGGCAGTGTGGATTCTCTTCCAGAAGGTTTGTAGATTATTTCCATGTATTTCCATGTATTTATAATGCATTAATGCATAATACCGGCGTAGGATGGAATATTAAAATGCATAAAATTAATACAATAATTTTAATTACTCGTAAGTTCACGTAGACTCAAAGTTACCAATTTTGCGGAATTCCGCGATGGTTCTAATTTCATTTACTAGCTGAATCTACCCTCTTTTGAATCCTGCTGTAAAATCATGCCCCAACTTTCCCCATTAGTAACCACAATGCCAACAAATTATCTTTTCGTCGAGCGCGCTTCACAGCCGAATATGACTCGTCGAGATCCGTCCTGATAACGGGAACTGCTTTTACAACGCAGTTCCTAGAGGGGAAAAAATGATTTTTAACTGAAATAACAAATTTACTCAATATTATAAACAAAAAATTAATATTCTTAATGTTTGTAATAGTTAATTTACTATTCTAATTTACATAAAATATTTACATAATACAATTTTGATGAAACACAATTTTGACGTTTACATCAAAACTCGTCTTCAGGACACGTACGCTAGATGAAAGGTCAAATACGTACGTGATATCAAAATAACTCATCGTAAAACTTTTTAAATGTTTAAAAATTAAATCAAAAATACAATTGATCGGAAAGTACTTACTTAAATCCTAAGTTACATACCAATAGTTATTTCTATTACATTGTTATTGTTGTAAAATTAGTGTTATATTGTTTTTTAAAGAAATATTACTGTAACTACAGTTTGAATATAGACAAGAAACGCATTCAAATGCAATTCAGAGAAAAAATGGGTCTGAATGAAGAGCGTCCCAAACACGATTATGCGCTAATAACGACGATAATTAAGCAAGATGTTGTTTTTGAGAAATCTAAAGATTCCTCAGAAATAACGGGATAGATGAGGGTATAATTAAGAGATTTAGAAAAATCTTATTGGCAATGTACTACAGTGGATACGCTATCAGCATTCCTTATTTTGGTAGTACGCACTGGAAACTGCCAAGAAATATGTTTCCAAATATTCATCCCCTTACATGCCTAAAATCTCGTCACAAATATATATATATATATATATATATATATATATATATATATATATATATTATATATATATATATATATATATATATATATATATATATATATATAAGATAAATAATTTGCTTTGGACATTAAGCCCGGTGACAAATTCTTTACACTTACTATACATCTAATACCATAGTATAATGAATACTAAATATACAATTCAATACACAGAACAAAATTACTCCATTTAAGGCATGCCTACTAAACGCAGAGGCCCTTCACACACTACTGGTCCTATCGCTTACACTATTATTAGAATTTAATCTTAACCTAAAAGTGTTGATGTTTCTGGGAAAACTCTCCATTACTGCTGCAGGCTATTCCATGACTCAAAAGTCATATTTACAAAAGAGTATTTTCCAACATCAGTTCTCTGTTTCCTTGGACGTATTTTTCTAATATGGTCGAAACGTAGACGAGTTCAAGACGTGTTCGTGCATTCTTTCCTGAATTTCCCTCCATGCCGGATTTTTCCCTATCGCTTTGTAAAATATACACAACCTTGCTTTTTCCCTACGGTTCGCCAATGATTCCTACGACGATATTTCATTGGAAATATTTCCTAAAGAATTTCCCCTTTTAACAAATTTTGCTGCTACTTTCTGAACTCTTTCGATTGAGTTTATTTGGCCCTTTCTACATGGATCCCAATACGCTGCTCCGTACTCTAACACCGGGCGCACAAAGGTTGAATATGTTAGTTCTCTTGATTTACTGCTTCCCTTCCTTAACACTCGCATTACAAAGTGTAAAGATTTCCATGCCTTCCCAAGAGTAAAGTTGACGTGCTCCCCCATCCAAGTTGATCATTAATTATCACCCCCAGATATTTACAACTAGTTACCTGTGGAATTATCTTACCCGCAAGCATCACATACCCTCTGCCTAAGACAATATAGAGAAGGATTCTCGCGAAAAGTTCAAGACTGCACACAATCCAGGACATGTTTAATCGCCTGTTGAGATCTTCTTATCACCTCATTTCGAGCTTGAGGGATCTTCCCAAATGAAAGTTAAAATTCTTGAATAAAGATGCTTTGTCCCATTTGCCTGAGCCCGATATCACCGAAGGGAGAAATGTGCTCCAGTGAAAAATGTACTCTTCCTTTCCGGTTCTTCGGACGCTGTAGATGAATTTTCTCAGAGGGTATGTGATGGCATTAATACCATGCTTCTTTATGCCAAATATTATCAATTAATATGTAAGTAATCTCTACGGTTTTCTAAAGCCAATGTTGTGAATTGATAAAATTTAACCACGGTTATAGAGAAAAATATATATTTATATTTCACAGAATTAAGCAGGGCATTATTCTGGTACTATGAACCCAGCTCCCTTACATTGTAAAGATAACCCAAAATAATTTTGGTCGTCGCAGAAAGCATACTATAGCTCTCAGAAGTTTTGGACAGGAAATCGCCAAAATGCACCACTGTGATGCGCTCTATGGGACCCTTCTACAAGCTAATTTATTAAATTCAGTACAGAGTCAAAAATTCGAACCGTCGAAAATCCGTTTTCGACTCTGGAAAAAAAGGGGGAAGTGAATTCTGTGAGAATTGTGCGTGTAACAAATATTTGTTTAAAAGTATTGGCACGACTTAATTATTTTGTTAAACCAATTCAATGTAGAAAATTATATTATACATATTATTTTCAATTCATCTGGGGGATGGAGAGATACGAAAGATGTTTTTGCACCATGTTAAAATCACACACATGCTGAGAAGTACAATCTCTGTACAGGCAGCACGACTAAACACACATATACGCATATTATTTTGGGGTATTCGAACAGGTTTCCTTACCGCGGTTGTAGATAATAAATTTAACAAAACAGGGCCCATGCGTGTGAACAGTTAGCTGGCAAAAGTCGCATTTATCCGAATCTAAAATGCCAAATACATAGTACACTTCGTTGTAAGTCTAAATTTAATGTAAACAGTCTGTACACATCTGCACATAAAATACAGTCTATTTTGTGTAATTAAAAAAGAAAAAAATCCATGTTCTACAATGGTTTTATTTATTCGTTCTACTTCTGACACCATCAAAGTGATTTATAAACGATTTCAGTAAGCATTTTTACGTTGAATATGTATACCGCCCCATTTATTGGTTCATTTCCAAAATCGGCCAATTCGACAATTCGGAAATGGTCCGGTCTCAATTAATCCGGATTACCGACGTTTTACTGTAACCATTTTTTCTAGGCCTTCGTGTCTACATATAAGTTAGTACAAACATACGAGTATAATGATCGAAGAGGAACATAGAAAACATTCCGAGTCTTTCTTGTCATCAAATTTTCGAGAATAGTAAATTCTTTGTAGTGTCTAATGAAACACTCGCCGAACCACCAGTGGAAAATTCTGTTGTTTCTTATAGATCAATCTACATTTCTATAAAATATGTATTTTTTATTTTCAAGTGAGAAGGATCCTTCTGATGTGGAGCAATTTTGTCATATTTTTTATTTAAGTACGTTTTTTGTGTTTTTGTTTTGTTTTGTTTCGTTTACATAATTGAATGGTGCCTGACTTTCATCCGTAAAAAGAAGACCGTTGCCTCTTCAGCCGTTGCTCTGACCGGGAGGTCCTAGGTTCGAATCCCGATGTTTGTAGATTTTTAACCATAGCTAGTACATTGCTAGATCGAATTCACCTATCTGGAGGAGAATTCTCGGTCTGGTCGGTAGCTTTCCGTGGTTTCTCCGTTCAGTACAAGGCGAATGCCGGAGCAGTATCTTTACAAACTTCCCACGGATCTTTCCTTCCTCGTTCCCACGGGAGAGGAACACCGCCACTTTCGGAATAGAATAACACCTATGGGAATAATGACCGTAGCAGTTTTTGACGGATCCGTAATAACCAGATAATTCATTAAAATACCGTATTTACCGACATAATTTTCACTTCTCATATTATATGAAATACGACTTTTTAAACAAAAAGTCGACGATTGAAATACGACTTTTTTAACAAAAAGTCGTATTACAATTAAGTCAAAAAATTGTGACCTTTTGCGAGAAAAAATAATTACAGGAAAGTGTGAGACCATCAAATCGGAAAAACTGTATTGCTCAACAGTGATATTCTATTCCAGTGCACTGATCAACAAAATGGAAACTTTTTGTACACAAGGCCCATAAAACTAAAAATTACGGTGATTTGTAGGGTTAGAAATCCTTTTCGTTTCGCGAATTAATGCAAAAAATGTTCACACAATAATAGTACAATAAACTAATAACACACAATTTCATTACGGTGTAATGAAATGATAAACTTTTTTTTATTTCATAGATTCAAATACAGCAATATCCGCTGATTCAAACAAAAGAGTGCATGAAAAAAGTTTGTTATTGCATAGTTATTCCATTATTTCTGACATTATATACGTACATCTATTTCAAGACATTTACACCCAAAATAATATAAAAGACGAGGAAGTATCGAAAGTATAATTAATTTTTGCTAGGAGACTACTTAAATAATACTAAATTCAGTATCTTATAAAATGTCACGATATACTTAAATGTGTTACAATTTTTTTGTAAGAATGAAAGAATAAATTAATATGACTAAATATCTAAATGAAAATTACTATTTACTTTATTAAACAACTGAGTTCATATAGAATAATTTATTCGGAATTATTCGTAAAAATATTAACATTGTATAAACTCAAATAAAATAATTTATAATAGGGAAATTCTTTAGATCAGTGCCAATTTCATTTCAGTGCAGATATCATTTCAAAACTATAACATTTCAAAATTACAAAATTGAAGATAAAGATTTTTCCTGTACAAACAAAATCTGTTCTAAAAAGTCAGCGCTTTTAAAAAGTCACGTACAAATTTTTTGAAAAAATTGTTCTCACGTTTTGACTGTGATACCAAAAGAAATCGATTGACGGCAAAACGTCTGTCAAAACTTCCTCGCTACGGTGTAGAGTGAAAGTTATGTAATGCTGTGCAAAAAAACCACCGAATTTCGGCAGAAATCTCTTAATACATACCCCTGGTAATGTACATGTGGATAAATCCAGTAGCTAAATTCAGAAAAAAAATCCTCTATCACGTGGTGTAGCTAGAATCCATGTTTTGTGGCTCTTTGATACCGAAAAATCAAATGATGGCAAAACGTGTCTGACGGCCTGTCCGTCGGTGAACAATGCTAGTGGTTAAACCGTTCAGCCGATGTTCGCCAAAATTGACATTCCCCAATCGAACAAGCTGATGTCGCGGCCCCTTCAATTTGAAAAAGATATTTTAATTTTGGGGGTACTTTACACGAAGCCCCTGAGACCTTCTTAAAAAATGGCTCCATAGTAGTTTATTAAATTTTGTTGTTTAGTAGTGTGAAGGACGTATAAGAGAATGATGCAGCTGTCATGTTCGTTAAAAAACCTAATTTTCGAAAATTGCAAAAGTTCAAATGTTTTTCGGAGTCTTCCTACAATACATTACTAAGGATAGATATTTTTCCTTTAATGAAATCTGTCCCTTAAAGATAGATTATGAAATAATATAATGCACAATTTTTCGAAAATTCGAGAACTTTGGGCGTAATTGTGTTTGAAATTACGGGCGAGAAAGTACGTGCAGTTTTAGTACCACTAGTTTTATTTTGTGTGTCTGTGTAATGTTTTTCAAAAATGGCTTCAATTTTTTTCTTTAAATTTTCATCACTCATAGAGCAAAAGACGCTTAAAAATTATACAACTCGTATTTTTGTGAAAATCTGAATTGTCGAAAATTACAAAAGTTAAAAAATAAGAGAGATTATATGCTGTTGGAGCACGACATGTTAACCTTAAAACTTTTTTAAAAATAGTTTAGCAATTGATACATTGTGCCTGATTTATTCTAGATTTGAGCTTTAGAGATGACCTTGCTTGTATATAAATAGCATATTATTTGTTTCTTTAGTTGTAGGAGAAGTTCAAGAAGTTTGCCATATTTAATATTTTAATTTTCTCTATCCAGATATCCTCCTTTTCTATCTTTTTAATACATCTAACGCTATTTTGTAAGGAATATTTCAACCTTAAACGTTCATGTATTTGTCAAGCATATGTGTAAAATTTATTTTTTGCATCGTTGTAAATGCCGAATTTGAATTATTTGAACGAGTGCTGTTAAAATACAGAAAGTACATGTGTATGTATAATGCTAGATTTTTGATTTTATCGTGAATATGTTTTTGTTTCTTTGTAAATAAACTTTCAGAAACATTCATTTTATGTCATTGAATAACATAATTTTGTGTTACCATGAGACAAAACAATATTTGCACTTAATTTTGGAAAGTTGAATTCACACTTCTTGACGCGTAATCATTTGATAAATATCTATTAGAAATAAGTTACTACAATTTTAGCTATTGAAGAAAAACTTGTAAAAAAATATTTCATTCAATAGTACATAAAACATCGCAATTTAAATGCCCAATTGACAAAAAATTGTCAAATCGTTTAACACTTTTTAACAATGAGTTAACTTTTTTACTTCTGCTCTTATATCTCTAATGTAATTATCTCCACTTGTAGACTATCCTGTAAATAATAGATAGCGGAACACAGGAAGACAACATTAAAGATAAAGTGATACTTTAAGAATAGTAATCGGACGCACGTGGTCAAGAGAAGCAAGAGTTGGACAAAAGTCTAATTTTTTTGTGATGTAGTGACAACGAGAACTTATTTGATAATATACTAGAACTAAGGCCATTTGAACTTCTCCCCATGGTATACGCCACAGACAATTTCTTTTCTGATTTTGACATTAATTAATTACCCTTGTTTACCCCAGGCCTTTACCAATAACGCGATTGTACAGGCTCCAAATTAAATTTTTAAAAAATAAATAGATTTATACTAAATATTACAATGATATTGTTTAAAAAGCTGAAATAAATCCCGTTTAAAAAAATAATTTGAAAAATTGTACCACTGAATTGGTTTAAAATTGGATTCCATTATATTTTTAAAATCTCAAATATCAACAAGGAATCCATAATAAAATGCGATACACTGTAAAAATAACTAGTTTTCTTTACGACTATTAGAAACATTTGGGTTCAGGGACACTGTTTAACAACTGCTACCTAGCTGTTAATGGTAAAATAAATTTATGAAGCTGATTGGATTTTTAAAATATGTAACGTGTTCATTTAACTGAATTAAGTTTGACAATTATTATGATTAGATTTCTTCACAATTTTTTTTTTTTTTCGAGAAACGCATTTTCTTGCATGACTGGATTAAATTCGGCCGTCGTTACAAATTTGAGTGATTTAATTGTACTGAAAGTAGTAATTAATATTATTGGCGCATTATATTATTTTAATTCTAGTTATAGCACATTCTTGATGTGAATTTATTATAAGTGTTACAGCTTTTGGATATTGACGATTCGTCAATAGTACTTACTGTTCGTAATGACCGTGGTGATGGTTTTCTTCTAATAATATCTTATGCATATACATGAGAGTTCTACGCTAATGTAATTTACTGGCTGTTCCAGAATGTATGCTCATTGAAATCTCATTAACAATGAGAACATACTTAGCCTTTGCAGATTATCGATTTTGATATTACACGACTTGGAAGAGGAACCTTTCGGCGCCTAAAAATAACGTGCTTATTTTCAATACTTCACGTATTCTGTTGTACGTGTTTCATAAATGATTGATAAGGTTCTCAAAGGACATGATACATGATAGACAACACAACAATTTTTGCAAACACAACTAAAAACATCAGGCGAATCACTTAGAAATTCAGCGCCGAGACGTCGTATTGTGGCGCATGCTGCGGCTACTTCGGAACACTGGTTTGGATTCGCCGTCAGAAGATGGCAGCGCTGCAGCCACCTGCCTCTGCCAGTACTTACCATTGTGTGTCCAGACACAAAATAGTTCCACATTTTCCTTCCGGTCATACTCATCAGTTTACTTGGTTAATAAAAATAACATTTTTACACTATTTTGTGCTTAATATGGAAAGCTATATACCAAATAATAAGCATTTTGTGCGATGATCGAATTGTCTATTATGTATCCCTCCGCACGCGCTGTAGCCAGTAGCATAGTATTTTCAGTGTGAGAGAACTCGGTGTCTGTAGAGCTAGGGGAGAGGTATGTGAGAGCGCAGTGATGATATTTTCTGACTCGCAAGTGCCTCTGCGATCTCGGATGAGGACAAGATGTGAGATACAACACTCGAGATGAAGTGACTGATTTATCTCGTGTGTTTTCTTCATTTTCTTTGCGATGGATTGGACAAGAAGACGATGGGTATTTCAGTGCATCTTACTGAATACCTTCGCATCCCTCATCTCTGAAGGTAGGAATGTGATATTGTTTTTGTCCCTCCTACATTCAATATGAGCTTTTTTTTATTCCATAAGAATAAAATATATGACATTTAGCCATCATTATTATACGAAAAAAAAATATTTTGATTGTTTTGTCACATATGACTTGAATTATGTCGTTCATTTAGGGTGCCTTGTGCTCGTACTACGTGATACAAATATGTTTTGTACCTTTATTTTTTTTATTTTTATAATACTATTGGCTATTCTAATGGTATTTGCAACCTTGTTTTTGTGAGGAATTCTTTTAATTGTAAATATGTCAAACTGTTGTACCTGGCATTGCAAGTAATCGTATCAACGAAATCATGTATGAAAGTATTGTTGGGTCGTGTCAATCATTTAAGAATCCCATTTCTAAACATTTCTTGTTTGTACGGTTTGTTTTGGAACCTCAAAAATGTCAAAGGGCACCGCAACCTGATAGTAAACGATTTGAAACATTGAATTAAGTCATGTGTAAAAAAATATTAACAATTCTAATGTCATGGGAGTTTTTCTTACCCACAAAGTTTTATGTTTTACCTAAAACAATTGTTTTTTGCTTTGGATTATAGTGTGTAAACTAACAGCACGTGCGCATGATACGCGTCCGTATACTCCGCACGTTGCGATGACAACCGGAGAAGAGTGTTGTGGCGTGCTAAGGGATATTCAAATTTGTCGCGCATATTATCTCATTCGTAACATTGCCCATTATTCAACATGTTAATTACAGTTTCATTTAGAAGTGCATGTTCTTTTGCCTCACGGTTGGTTTGAACTGTGTATCCCTGTGTGCAAGTTGCTTCCTCGCATTGCCAACATATAGAGCGTGTGGCAAGACTTTATTAATTATTATATCAATTTAAAATAGAAGTTCATTGGGAAATAAATAATTTTCTGAGACTGTCACGATTTTGAATATTATGTAATGACAACATTGTGACGTCTCAGCTCGTCAGGATTTGTGGACAGGGCTTGGGACAGTTGAATGTTTCAAATAATACAAAACATGTGGTTTCATGTCATTTAAGAAAATACATGAGTGGAATATGTTGTAGAAATTTTATTAAGGAATATTTAAATAAAATATTTTTAAATATTTCATTTGGTTACATATCTGGACGATGTTACTCATTTTGTTTTTTGTTAGTCAAATTTTAATGGCATATTCTGAGAGAACTTAATATAAAAAAAGGACTTGCTTCTAAAAAACGATTAAAAGTTGTATTTCCCTCAGTTGTATACTTTAAGGATTCCGACGTAGGTCCAGTAATAATAAATGAAGATGAAAATTAGCCCAAAACAATACTCAACAACGCTTACAATTCCGAGAGCACATGAAATTCGGAGACCTGCATTATTGCCTGGCATTGTTCCGTAATTTGTTTAATTAAACGCAGTAATTCGGCTTAAGTAACCATCTCCTTCCAACAATATCCCACCTTTTGTTGCTGGCATTACTTTGTTGCATCTTTAGTAACTGGATCTCATTTGTTTCCACGTTCCGTTTATGTAATTCGCAACGTAAACCCTTGGCGAGGAAGAAAATAATTAGGCTCTATTGAATAATGGACATGCTTGTATGGAGCCTGTCCCGGGAGATTTAGAGCCTTTAAGTCAAAGCGACTCCGGTGACTTTTGTCTGGAGAGTCGGGACTTGCGCGTGCTGCCGGCTGTGAGGCGCTGTTGCTTGCGTGTGGGGCATTAATGTCACTATTCGATACGCCGCGCTGCACAGAAACAGCGACGTGTGTGTAATTTATGTGGTCATTACCGAATCAACTGAACTGCGTTGATGTATTTGTTGAACACCCTCTCCAGCCACGAGGGTTTGTTTGTAACGTGTTTTTGCAGGCTCGGGAATGGGAATGTTTTATGGTATCCGATGTTTCTCCGCAACCTCTTTTCGAAAGCGAATGTATTACCGAATTCGAAAAAAAATCTAATAAATAATTTTGGTACATATGAAGAACCGGTAATCTTCTAATTAGCTTCAAGAGTGCATATTCCGACATCCAAAATATTGCTTCTCTGTTTCCATACGTTTGTGAAGGCATCATACCTTCTCAGAAACAAAACACTTGACGGAAAGCACGTCATGGTAAAATAAAATGAATTTCGGAATCTGTTGACATTGTTGACACTGTTGACGATTTTGTTTGTATGAAATTACATTTTTAGTGACATATAGTTTTTAAAAGTATAATAAAATGAAAAAGTTCTATAAATAAGGCGTTGAATCAAGAAAACAATTCGTTTCTCGCTAGCAGTAGGAACTGGGAGTTATTTCTGGATTTTTTTAAATCAAAAAACAACTTGGAGGAAAATATATTTACATCATTTTCCAGAAATAAGAAACTACCCTGCATCAAAAATATGCCAAACATTAAATGTGGTCATTGTGTGACATTTAATATTTGGGTATATGGTTTAATGTTTGTGCTTGTTTGTCGGAAAGACGATGAAACACGATCGCAAATTACGGACTAAATGTTATAAAATGTACCAAGCGCAGAATTAAAAATTCATAAGCATGGAAAGGTCTTATTTAGATAGAAAAGATCTATTTAGATCAGTCATGGACACTTCTACTCGTGAGCCAGAAACGACGCTTAGACAAAAAAGATGCATTGGAAATCCGACCGAGGGGCAAATTTCTTTGAATTTTAGAGGTTTTGAATTACCGCATTTTGTGGAGTTAACGAGGTAGTAAAAATGAAATCTGAATATCAGGAATTTAGTTATATAGTTTATAAAAATGTATACATTTTGGGTATTAGGTATTCTTCTTTGAAGATTGTGATACAAATCGAACGAGTTCAAATGAGATTCCTTGACAACCGACTACTCAGTTTCCCGAGATTGTTGGACCGATTACCGAACAGGTTGAATAGGCTGCAACCTGGGGCAAGCAATTTTTGGGAGCGGACGAATTTCAGCGGATGCAGAATTTCATAAGGAGAATTTTTGAATGTTTTTATAGAAATATTTCTTTCCATATTTGTATCGAAAGAAAGTGTCAATTAATAAAAAATAGTTCCAAACGACCCAGTACAGTGATGGTTGTAGAGAAATGGTGGCTAGAGATGGATTTAAGAAAAATCATGACATCGATTTTTCTACCTCTAAAAGGCATTATGCAGATTAAAGTCGATATTTATCAAAATCATACTTCTCTACAACAATGGCGAATGGTATAGTTAAAAAAATATTTTTAGTACATTCGCCATCTACAGGACATGTATTTTGTGCTCCTTGCGAGTTATATGGTGGAACTACTTGGTGGGTGGATACTATATATTATTTTAAGATTAATGATGACTGGGACTAATGCGAACTATCTTTCGGCGAACTATCTTTCTCTGCTTTGAAGCGCGTAAAACATTGTCGGAGATCAATGCTTAAACAAGAAGCATTGAATGCTTTATCTCTGCTATACATAGAAAATGACAATTTGGGACGCCAAGAATTTGAAGACACTGTTAAGAAATTTCCGAGACTAAAGCGAGAAAACGATATTCCGAATGACAACACATTTGTATACGTATACCTAAATGTTATTTTTACTTTAATATCCAATTTTTTATGACAAAATGTAAATAATACTACAATATAGAAATTATTTTATAATTACCTTGTATTTTTAATTTATTGATTCAAAAGTATTTGATTTTATAAAAAATGCAAATATATAATCTATTATTTATACGTATACAATATTTGCATCGGTTACAAATATCGTACATGATTTTTAATTCAAAATATTAAAATAACTTTTATGTCAAAAAAGCAAATTAAAAAGACCGATAAAACATTTTACAGCCTAGGGCGCACATAAGTGGAAGTCAGGCACTGGTTGGGCTATGTTCGTTGATCGATGCTAGTAGAAATACTATCTATTTATCGATGTTAGCGAATGTCACGTGCGGATTCTTCCAATATTGGGTAATATAGATGCATGGTTTAATATACAGGAAATATGAATTTTGTTTACCATTCAAAAAATTTTAGAAAAATTTTATATATATAAAATATTTTATTTCACATTTCTCTTCCTTAAGGATCTTGAATTTTACTCAAATGTGATAGAAGATCGCCTTCTTCTTGTTTGACAGTACCACTTAGAAGTATGACGAAGAAAGCTAATAGACGAGGAAAGAATGCTTCAAATTTGTGATCAGAACATTCCAATCGGTAGCACGACCTGATAGATTACCTACATCCAAACTGTAAATATTTTGAAAATAAATATAGCGGTCCTTCATATAGCAAACGAATCGGGACGTCGCAATTTTAGCATCATTTATCGACGGAAAACGGAGACTGAGGAAGGGCAGTTTTTAGATATCATCGCTGACTCGATACCTCAATATCGATTCACCGTTAATGTTGATACTGATTTTCTAACGATCGGAAACAAATATATTGTTTGAAAATAGTAATGAAACGGCATTCCTTATTTGTAATGATAATCAAACTTGAAACCATTTATTTATTTACTTATTTATTTTTTATTTATTCATCATGTCAAGAACGCAACCTTTTAATTTTTAATTTTTTCTGTTGTAATTTTGTTTTAAGTTTGTTTAAAACATTTTATTTATTATGTTGTAATTGTTTTTACATATTTTGTTGTACCTTTTTTCCTTTTTAAAAAATTTAAAAAAGTTTGAATTATTATAGCACCTGATGCTGTGCTTTTCACACCTGTGCTTTTCACACGTTTAATGAACGAGGGCAACATCTTTTGCTGTTTAATGATTTGCATGAGCGGGAAGAAAGTTTGAAGCCGTGCTCTATTTTGATATTAGCACTGATATTGATAGCTCGATATCGATTCACCATTCTTGTTAACTGCTATTGTAAATACCGGAAAAAATAATTGAATTTTTCAAGTATCGAAATGACCGCAACGTCTCATGCATAGTCATTTCCCGACCGAGGCGGCGGCGTCGCGCCGAGAGAGCGCAGGGCATGGCTGGCGTCGCTCGGGTAGCGTTGACCCACTGGGAGCTTATTTTCATTCCCTCGGGCGGGAGGGGGTGTAGCGTTGACGATAGTTGTGGGGGCGGTGCCTGAGGGACAGGTCTGCGATCATCCGAGGCTGACACCGCGCCGTATCAAGAGGTGAATCAGGGTACGTCTGGAGCATGGCCCAATCTTTTCGAGGTCTGCATTCTGGACGCTTGTCGGCAGTCGATTGCGGGAGCGCGTGCGAGGTGGGATTGTAGGATGGCAGAGCTGAATATGCTGTAGCCTTAAGTCCCCGACTACTCAGTGGTCCTCACAATTGTTTAATTTATTTTTCTTATTTTCAAATTTTTGATGTTTCAATCTAAAATAAATTTCTAAAATATAAAAATTATAATATTTTATTTCAAAAATTAATTTAATTATTAAAGAATTAATATAATTTTCAAGAAAACGATGATTAAATATAATATAGTAATAATACTCAAGATAATAGTTGGTTAATAGAAAAAATATAGAATTGTTAATATTAAAAGAAAAAAATTAGAAACTGTAAAAAGTTTGATTAATAAGCACGGTAATCGCATGATTCGTTTTACTGTACATATTTCAAAGAACCATTGGTGGAGATAGCGTAGATGCACGTTTCACAGCAGGCAAATGGGGGCAGCGGTGACCAAAATTGTATCTTCTTTAATGAATCGATTATAATTAGTGAAATAAATATTTTCGTGTGTTCTTACACAATTAATTACTAATTAATTATTGAAGCAATCGAGACAATGGAGTGGTGAGCTACTGTCGTTCAAATTAATCTTGAATTTCAAACACTAGAAACGGAAAATACCTATTCATTAATGACTCTTCCACATGCTTTTACGCATCTTGATACCCGACATCATTTGCCTGCCAGTTTTAATGCATTGTTTCATATTAGAGATATTGAATAGACTACTCCTGTGTTTTATTTTTGTGTCTCCTTGTTTGTGCTGTATCGGATAATTAACTGTATGAACAAACGCATTTCCGCGATATTTGCAAAAACCTTTAAACAAAATGAATGGTGATAATCGTGAAATCAACTTAGAAAATTATTCCAGATCGTAAATTTAATAATTTACGAATTCTCGCCAAACGCTTTTAATTTCCAAATGAAAACGTATTTTCCGAAGAATGTTTTACATGTACAGTATCTCTTTTTCGTTTGCTATCCAAGCTTGAAATATATTCGTTTTAGATTATAAAAATTAGCTTCTCTTTCTGGCGTATTAAATCGTAGGTATTCGTTAATGCTTCTTTGCTTCATTGTTCATCTTATACATTTTAAAGGTATTCATTTTAATTGTACTTGTTCTTTTCGGGCATGAATATTTAATTCCACCCTCGGTAGTAACGTTTTTACGTTCTCGTTTTTCTTGATGCGCCACGTGTTTGTGTCCTGTTGGCCAGATAAAAAAGAAAAAATAAACGCCCATACGCGTCGAGTGTACAAGTGAATCTAAAATCAGTGACCCCTGGTGGAATTGTCGGTTTGCAATTACCTCGCTCTCTGTCGGTTCCGTCGCAGCGTTTGTTCCTGACCGGAAGCGCAGTAATTCGCAGAGGAAGCGAGGTGTCGGGGGATTGGCGCAGACTCAAAGACTCGCCTTGTGCATCGGCTATCACACGGCGGAGCGTATCGGTTTTCTTGCCCTTTCACAGGCAAGGAGAGCAGGGTCGATGTAACTTGGCTCATTTGGATTCTTTTTTCGGTGCCCGTTTAATATGGAAACGATCATCACAGACCACATTGCGCTTATGTAAATCGTCTCTTTGGTATTCCGTCTTTAGGAAGCTGAAAACACTCTCTTCAGATTCATTGCATTTATCTAATTGGTTTAAATGGGTATTTGTTTATATATCTAGCGTAAGAATTCTCTTAGTGATACGTATAAACAGTGAATTGTTTTGAATATCCTGGGAGAAGCGCACAGAAACATTGCTAAGTTGCTACTCGATAACGGATATTCTCAATAACAGGTTGGGAGGCCGAAAATATTCCCTTGGGCCAAAATAATACTTCAATATGTGGATGGTGTGAAAAATTGGAAGTTGAACACTACTTTTGGGAATTGCGATGCGACAGCGATCTAAGCAAAAGTGGTAATAGTCACTAATGTTACTGCAGCGTACAAACATCTACATTGACCGAAACCTGGTAATAATGCGTGTTTGCGAAGATTCCACAAAATGTGGGAATATTGTGTTTTGCGGTTGGATAAATTGTATCATTTAAAGAACTTCAAATTCACTACGATATGCAATTTCTTATAATAGTGAAAATTAATATGAAAAAGTATAAATATAAATATGTTTGTGTTGAGCATTTATGGTAATCATAAATACGCTAATAAAAAAATCAAATTGTCTTATTTCTTTCATTGTATTTTGCACTGCAGCTAGTGTTTGTAAAGTTAGTCTTGTTGTAAAGTCTATTAAATTATTTGTTCTCTTTTTTTGCAGGTAATTCCGCTCGATTTATGTTTTTCGACGTCGACTCCTGAAAATCCGGCACAAATTTTGGTTTATAATATAAAGGAACTGTTTTGAACTGAGTGTTGGTTAAGTATTATCTCTCCCTCCCCCTCTCTCTCCTCTCTCTCTCTCTCTCTCTCTCTCTCTCTCCACTCATATGGGATTACTTTCCTTCATGCATGCAAAGCGTAATACACATAATGTACATAAATACCTGGGAAATTGGAAAAAATGGTCTCAGGTTTTTTATTCATTTGTATACTGCACAAGAAAGTATTTTTTGTTGATAATGCATCCCAAGAGAAAAGTTTGGTGTGGTGGCTCTTTTATTCACTTGTTTACTTATAGGGGATCTTTTCCCAACTTTTTCAGAAATTGATTTCGATGTGATTGAATATT
This sequence comes from Teleogryllus oceanicus, assembly GCA_964035755.1. Taxonomy (NCBI): domain Eukaryota; kingdom Metazoa; phylum Arthropoda; class Insecta; order Orthoptera; family Gryllidae; genus Teleogryllus; species Teleogryllus oceanicus. Next base: position 242,102,118 of record CAXIVR010000001.1, read on the forward strand.
AATGTATCGATTTTATTTTGATAGAGTGCACAATACTCTTCCGGGAAATATCTGGTACCGAAGAGGCCTTTTGACGTTACATGAATTTAAATATATTATGCTTCGCTGTTTTTCGATATTCTGTTCCCTTTCTAGGTCTCTCAGCTGAGAATTGTCCAAACCCTACGAAGAATGTGAAATCAGTGAAAAATATTTTTGATAACTGAAGGAATTGAAAATTAGAAGGAAAACGCATCTCGTGGGGAAATAATATGTATGCGTTCTTCTTTCATGATAAAACTCCAAGGAAACCTTTTAAACCGAGATGCATTTCTTTGATTTTGGAACAACTACATTTACTTTCTAAAGAAATGTTTGAAAAATCTTCGTCTCTTTAACATTAAACCAAACCTACTTCCACTGTTTGCTTACTCCGTAAGTTTCTAGTCGCTGGGGGAAACGGTAGGCCGAATACACAAACATTTAGAAAAAGAAAATCTTGTCTGAAATGTGTGCGCATGTTTCGTTATACTCTTGTATTTTTCATTGGCCGTTGGGAAGATTGCTAATTAAGCGGAACATGTTAATACTGTAAAGACCCAACGGGTGCTTCGAGGAATACCCGTTCTCAAATACTCTTAAGAGACTTTACAGTACTTGCTGTATAGCAATATGTAGTCATGGCGTCATGGGTAAATGTAAACACGCTAATGGTCACAGACCTCTCAGTTTACAGGCAGGTTAAGCTGGTGGTTGGATACGCGTGCGTGGGCACCCAAAACACTTGTCACTGAGTAACTGTACTTACTATTTTCTCAGCTTTTTTGGCGTTCCAGTTTTGATCCGCTTTCCGTGTTTTCAGGAAATGTAAATTCTGAAAAGTAAATATCCAATAAAGTTCCGCAGCTCAGCGACATCAAGTCAGGTAAAATGTTGTGTAAGTACTGATCCGTGCGGCTAACCACATGTAGAAAAATGTTTCTTGGATGCAGGGATGTTGCGCCAGTGCAATAAGAAACCAACGTGACCTCATTGGCAAGTTGTGAGTCTTCGCCTATGGAATTGTGAGGGGACCTCTCGCTCCTTCCAGAATAGAACACAATTTGTGTTTGCGGGACGTTCTTTACTGTAGAGCTAGATGGTATAAACGGACCTGTGCGAAGAGATTGTTACGCGACTTCTCATATCCCACAGTGGTGGCGTATTTCGTACGAAGGCTTTTGCCATCCCTACTATACAAACAAGTATTGTCATACTATGACTACCTTAAATGTGCAAATGACACCCAATCCAGACGGAAACTACAAATGCTGTTAGAAGAGGCGATAAGATGTGACAGGGTTATTCCCTGCAATTATTCATGCTTCAAGCGTTCGTTGTTCAATTCAAGTATTTCAAATCTAAATGCACGGTCACTATACATTTGTGAAACAAAGAAAATTAGTGGCTTCATATATCTAGTGCGTGTGTGCCGACGGCAGTTTAACTATAAATTATGTAGGAGCATTACACGTTAAATTGAGTGTCATCCGTGTGAAACATAAAATCCCATTCCAATTACGAACGCCCCGAGGGGGGAGAAAAACACACATTTTATCGTTGGTCCGTTTCCGCGGTAGTCCATGATTTTCCGCAGTCGTCGTTCGCGAAGTAAAATACTTATGGATTTATGGATCACGGACCACATGGATTTCATGTGATCACGGAAGAAATATGTAAATTGATACGTATCTTAAGATTATCCGCTCATTTCTATTTTGAGAACTTGCAGGAACATTTTTTTAAACGTGAACATTTTGCATTTGAATGAAAACTGAACTATCGCGAAATTAACATTTTTATCCGTAAATATGCGAATTTCATTCAAAAATATACTTACGTTAAGAAAATGTTGAACATACTCCATGGGCGCCAAGTAAACTTGTCTGTGCGAATAAAATGAAATTCGGAATAGTTAGTGACAACTGAACTTGAATACACTTCTCCTTACAGTAAGTCACACAGTTTTAACTGATTTTGCCGTTAAATAAATAAATACACGTCTGAACAAGAATGGTGAGCAATCAGATTTCCATTGTTCTTGAATGAAAAGGAACGGATAATCAGCTAGAGTGCGAACTAAATATTCTGGCCCAGAGTCCTCAAAACTTCTATTTCTTGTCATTTTGTCCGATTCAATCGGCATTGCGCGAGAGGCCGTGGATCTGCGGGTCGAGAACCGCCACTAAGCCGTGCCAACGTGCTTCCGTGCGCGTCAATGTATGCTTGCTTGTGTTGTGCTCTTTGTTTGTTTACGCCGGCCTGGTTGGTCGAGGTGGTTAGAGCGCGCACCGACTTGGAGCCTCGTGTGGGAGGATCGGGAATTGGAGTTGCGCCTTGGCCATGGATGTGTGACCGTGGTCACTTGGCTTTCATATGCGTTGCAACGCGTTGGCTCTCCCGTTCAGCTGACCACCCAGTCGAGGCGGTTGCATGCATTAGGCTTGCGGGTAAGCTGTACCAGCTGAAAAGACCCCTCAGAAACAATTATTCGTTCGTTAGTTCATTCACTGGGCCGTTCATTAATAACGTATTCGTTCATTGATCTGCGCATTTCCTCACTCAATCAGCGGTTGAACAGCCGCCGAATCTACGGCGCGCGGTCGCCGGATCGCAAGGATGCGTTGAGGAAGATGATAATGATTCGTGACACGGCAAATAACGTCAACGTGAAGATAGAGCGAGTGGTTCAATGAGAGATGGGAAAAGCGGAAGCACCCCGTGGAGGCCTGCCGCGAACCCAATTCGTCCGCCGCAAATTTTCGCCGGCTCTCCCGGGATTCCCCGCGCGCTCCCAGAGGCTCCGGGCAGCGCCAGGCCCCAGCACGACGCGCCTCCCGGCCAGCGTATTCTCGGGAGGGAGTGCTAAATTCATAAAAAAATATCCAACCTGAGAGTTCATTCATTTTTGTTGAACGATTGAACAAAAAACGCTTTTAGTCAGTAAAAACTCGGTTTTGCGTGTGACTATTTACAATGACAGTATTATTCATCCGTATGTACCGAAAGTTGTTGTGTTATTACGCCATCATTGATTTTTTTAATATGTTAAAAATCTAATTTTGACTCATTCTTAAAACAACTTGTGTATCATTTAAATACGTTATATAATACATTACATGGCAACAATACATTACATTATATCAGAGATGTTTTTCTGGGAGGGTGTGATTGCCGACTTCCTGTTTCCGTATAAAGAATTTTTCATTAAACTGAATATAAAATGTAAATATATTTGTTGACTTACATGTAATATTTATAACGTAAACAATCCATATATTGAATGACTTTCGTTAGTATTGAAAATTAGTAAACTCTAAATTTTTCAATATCTATCATTGGTTACTGGGCAAAGGGACTGAAGCTCCGTGAGCCCCTCCCCTTGGGTGCGCCACTGAACACTACACACTAATTTACTCGTATTTATAGTTTATATGGCGTTTATTTATCTTCAGTGTGATTTTATGTGTTAAAACTATGCAAGACTTTCAAATAGACTTGATTATATTTTTGAAGTAAATATACCACAAATCTATTCTTATTGTATTATTGTTGCCGATCCATTATTATTCAATGAAAATCAAAAACAAATAACTTCAGCCGTAAAGAACTGCACAATTCATTCTTTTAAATACTATGTGGTTGAATATTTCTATGTACTCTAGTCGCCTGAGCGACTAACTTTTAAATTAAATCAGAAAACAATGAAAATATATCGGAGCCGGCTTGTGCACCAAACATTGGTGAAACTAACGGAATTTATATATCCAGGAATGAGTTTGTTGCCAGTTTCTGAATCTCATAAATCGGCAAAGGCCACAAGAGACCCATTGTGAACGTAAATCAATGAATATTGTGAAATTTAATTTCAGTCATTTCCTAGACTCCAATATTTTAACGATTTTCTGACGGGAAGTGGTTGTAAGTTGCTTGCTTGAAAACAGTGTATTAAGAAATGGGATGACAATAAAACATATGGATATGATATAATATTTCAGTATATTAAAAAGCCGAATATGCGATAAATTTGAAATATGCCGATTTATTGATAACAGTGTTTTACGTGGATACACCACTAAGTGAAAAAGAAACAAGTTTAATTGATTGTATAAATCAAGAGGTCCTAGTTTTGACGTATAGAATATAGCCAGAAAAGAGTTTGTCGCCAAATTTTCCTGATTACAAAAATCGACGCAGGTCACAAGAGGCCCATTTTGGCCTTAAATCAGTTAATATTGTGAAATTCCGTTAGTTTTTTTTCTGGAATAGAAATGGATTTTACAACATGTTTCTTAATTAAAATCTGGTATTATTCTACGATATATTGCAACATATCGAAAAAAATCAGCATCAATGTAGCGGTATATTGAAAGAAAACTGGCTGTATAAGAAAAGCTTTATCGATATACCGATGTGATTCCTAATTATGGATGCATCGATGCCATCCGTTGTGGGCGTCGTTTGTGTCAGGCCGTTATCACTCGGCCGGGCGTTGCGGCGAGCGGTCTGGCGGTGGGTCGGCGGCGACGGTGACACGCGGGGGCGCCGGGCGTTCTGCCCGCGCCGGGCGGCCCGGGCGCCCCGTGCCGGCAGATACGGGGGCGATCGCCTGATAGCCGCCTCACCTGCCCCTTCCCTTCCCTTGCCTGGCCGCCGCCAGATGCAGCGGCACGCGCCAGCGCCCCTGCACCCCCGTGCCCGTGCGCCGGCCTGCACGTCGCTGCCCTTGGGAGCCGTCCCGCCTTGCGCTTTTCCTCCTCTTCCTCCCCTCCCCCTGCTGTTGCTGCTTTATCACGGGCAGCGCAAGTGCGGCGACGTGACGGCCACAGGCGTCAACGCCAGCTGCGGACTCGCCCTCTGGACTTGACCGACCGCGGAGCCGTACTGTCTGCTCTCCGATTTAAAGGACGTGCGGTGCCGATTCCTACTTTCCCGTATCTGATTCCTTAAATTGTTTCGTATCCTTCAAATCTCGAATTCCGGACCTCTCAATCTGGAATCCTTTGTATGTAAAATACGATCATGTATATAATTCGGTAAGTGTATGTAAAATGATACCTGCCGAAACGGAATGAATATTTCAGATGCAACCGTCCAAATCCGGACAGGTTTCACTGGATTTCAGTTTGATCGTATATTATCTATGTTCTTGAATTAAAAAATAAGGTACAAAAAGTTACGTTATTTTATGATGTACTAGTATTAATTCACATACTAACAACCCTCAAACTGCTGTTTTCGAAACACCTCTCAGTCCCTTCTCCTCCCAGAAGGCTCCACGAAATCCCATGGCGTCACCGGAGGTTTGGGAACTACACTACTTGTGGGTATGGGGGGGGGGAGACGGAAGATATGCACATTTGATTATTAGGATGAAGGGTGACTTGGGTTGCAAAAACAGCGCATCTCCCGTTTTGTGAATTGGAATGGATATCCTGGTCACTACATGTGGCGTTTATAGTGCCCGAAACGCGTTCTCAGTGGTTTGTCACGTCGTATTTTGTTTCCTGTCGTCCATTTTACCATTAATGCTTCTCCTTCATGAATAAGGGAATCTAAATGAAAAATCTGTAATCTTGAAAGTATTGGAAAATGTTTGAGAGGAGATGCGGAAAAGAACATTTAGAAAGGTATGAAGAACAGAAAAAGGATATGAATATTTATGTAAATTTTCGCCTTTTTCCTTGACGAAACTGCCTCATTTAATGGTCGCCAATGTTTCAAACTGCTTGGTCATAAATCTGTTGGTCGCACGTCCACTATCAGGAGCACGCGCCTCTGAAAGTTTAATTTCGTGGCAGCGATAGATCTTGTAGGGTTGGGAGATCTCTTACTCCCATTTCCTCATGTAGATTGGTCACTGTCTTGGTCTGAGCCTTTCTAGTTTTCTTTTTATGACATGTATATCTAAATATGACATGTATATCTTAGTTTTCTGCTATGGTGTTCAATTGTTATGAAACGTTGTGCAAAACGAGTGAAAAGGAAAGTATTGCAGAGAGTGGAAGAGCTATGGGAACTTACAATCACATAATCTGAGGACTAGGACGCAGAGATGAAAAACATTATTAACTGTTCCTTATTAAAAATATTAAATATAATTTATGTTTATTATTTAATATATGATATATTATTAGAACTGCGTAAAATAACAGAATGAATCACCTCAGCCACGGAATATGCAGGACCAATAGCTACCAACTTGGGAGGATTTTTTTCACAAAGCGAGTAAATATGAAGCGGGGAGTGCTTCGCTGTTGGGGCGCATGAGGCAAACCTTCAGAATTCCACCCCTGTTAGCGGAACTTCTTCAACTTTTTTCATGTGCCACCCCTTTTGCAGGGGGGTGCAGGCATTCGAAAAGTTTTCCCAGCGCCCGCTGAAAATCGTATAAGCATGAATTGGTACTTGTATGTGGTATTGATTCTTCATGCTAAAACTTAGCAAAGCTCTTGTAAGTTCGGGGAAAGCATGCAGTGCATTTTTTCCGTGGCTGTATTTGCCAATCATTTAAAATTTCCAGTTTTCAACTTCTTGATGTTAAATGCGGGTTATTGAGTGAAGAAATATGGCAGGAGATTTTCCTATTAATAGGAAATATCGAAATTCCTATGTTACTGATTCCCGCATATTTTGATCTTGCATTACTCTTCCTTGCTGTACGTTCTGGACGATATTCACATAAATCAATAAAATGTAACTGATTGAAAATAACCTTTATTAATTTAAACCTTTGTGATTGGGTAGAATTACTTCTGGGGTTTTATCACCATTATTAAATAGTCCCGCCCACCGCGTTCGTCTCAACAGCTCCGCCCTCTTCCCCCGTCCCCTTTCTCCGATTCTCTTTCTTCCTGTCCCGCCCACTTCGGCTGACCCCGCCGCGAGTCGCATAGCAACAACGCCGCCTAGCTTCTTTACGGGTTCCATTAAACTAAATGATGTTCAAAAGACATTGTAGGGTAACATTTTGTATTGTAACCCTTTATTTTTTCTCTGACGCTCACAAGTATTCGTGCATAATTTAGGAACAATCGCTTCAGAGAATTAAATGTTTAGGGGAACGTACACACTTTCATACATGAATAATACATACATATATAAATTCACTTGTGTATACTGAAGTATGGTCTACAAACGAATTCAAATGTATTTAACGAAATTACTCTTTGACTAGTTTAAATAACTTATATTCCCTGAGTGTCTCAAAACCTAAGTCGTATTGCAAATTATATGTTGAAAGTGGCCTACGTGGTATGTAATTGGTTGTATCAGACGTTCTCGTGTCATGGCCGCCTTAACGTTATTTTCTTCTGAGGACTTTTTCATTCGAAATGTGTTAAACGGACCACGAAAGGGGTGTACTTTCAACTATTCGCTAGACAGTTTGCGGGCTCCTCGGATCAGGTGGCCAAGCAGAACGCAAGATCCTCTACTCGTCACATCCGTGTACAGGGTGGAATTTGAACCCGGCACCCTTCAAACCGATGCACTCACATCATCTCGGCTATTCAGAGCAGCCATCACATTATTCTGTATTGAGCTTATCCCCAGTTGTAATTACTGGCGCGCGAGGCGTCCCTGTACGCGAAGAGCCGTAGTTGATTGGCCACGCACTCCAGTCTGGTACTTACGCTCTCTGCTCACGCCCGCCGTATTGGAGGCGCTTTGTTCGTCGGCCCATGCAAAGAAGGCGCGACGGTGCTTCCGTGCGGCATCGGGTGTCATGCATGAAGAATACTTCCTGCTGCTCCCGTCAAAATTCTGCTTTCCGGCGCCACGTCCCTTTATGAATAGGGACAGAGTAGTTGCTCATTTTACCGTATTGTTATTCCTATATTTTACGCGTGTGCCGTTACGGAATTACCACATTCGAACGGGTAATAACGAGGATCAGGTTGGACTGGCCCACCACCCTAGGACTAGGGAGGTGATGAGAATGAAGATGCTGCTGCTGCTGCTGCTGATGATGATTGTGGAAGTAATTAATAGTGATTCATGATGCATCTAAGATTTAAGAAATTGAGAATCTTTACAGAAAAGTGTAGTAATTGTAATAACTTACGAATTTGAATTGTGATCTCTGAAATAGAAAGCTTGTCAGACTACGTTTTTAATGGAAGGTATTCGATGATAAAATGTAATGAAGATTCTCGAAAAATGTGAATTAAAAAATTGTAATATTACAGGTGGAGTTATCCGATCTCTTTTTTTTCGTTTTGTCTTTTAAATATAATGATTCTCAATATCTCTATTACAAGCTACATGTGCCTCGACACAAACGAACCGACAATATGTTAATTCGTGTGAAGCGTTGATAAATGTGGCGGTCAACTGTCGACTATTCTGTCACACTCATGCTATGACGCTTTATGCTGTCCACGGTTCGAAATCGACCACTGCTCGTTGACGTAGAACGGACAGCGGCCCAACAACCGGGCGCGTGTTGGGCTCCGCGAATCGGCGAGTATCTACTAGCAGGTGCGTTATGCTGATTTTCTGGGCATTGTTTCTGATTTTCTGCTGTTTATGCGCAGCAGAACAAGCGTTTTATTATGCAAATTTATTCCGTTACTATTCACATTTGACCGGTTGATCATACACCAATAACGTGACTTTACGGAGTCACACAGATTCAGATTTACGCTCACGTTCCACGGCCCGGGACATTCGCACTAATGAGCGAGTGGGACGGTTCTGTCAGTTCTGTTGTTGGTTTTTTCGTTTCTCTGTCATAAAGTAATTTTGTGTGCGACGTGACTGTTCGTGTCATTATAATTCCCAATTTGCCGGAAACAAGACGACCGCGTAATCACAAAGAGTTTCTGATGGCAATCTTCAAGGACGAAATATTCTTCCTTCGCTTATTTCGTTTTGTCTCCGACTCCATTCCGTTCTTTTATAGGAATTTCTCGATAGAGGAATTTGTATTGCAGAAATTACAAAGGAATTGCTTAATATAAGCATTCCTCAGAATTAATAAAAAAGAGAAAGAACGTAGAGGCGGAAAGAAATGTATATAATACTCAACGATAGCCTATATTCTGAGAAATCGTTTATAATTATTACATGATGGTTTTTCGTTACTGCATCATTTTTTATTAATCGCATAGAATAAAGGCCAATATATTTCTTTCGGGAACGAGATTCAGCTAATATTTTAAGGAAACCGTCATCCTATTCGGATACTTCCACTTGTAGTTTATTAACTAGAAGCAATTTGTTACAGCATCCTTTTCGTTGTGAAAAAGTGAACAAAAATGGGTTTTGGATTCCTTGAAGAATAATATCATCTTTGACAAGTTTATCCATATAAGCATACCAAATCATAGAAAGCTGATAATAAGTAAAATAATTCAATTTGCAGTGTCTCTTTAATTTGTTGTTTTATTTATTTTCGTTGAATGGTGCTAATCTCATTATTCGTTTGTTCTGAAGTCTACTACGATTTGTTTTGAAACTAACAATATATTTTCTTGTATTAAATGGGCCTTATTAATCTATTAGTTTTAAAAACTTTATATCGGCATTGTTGTATGTTTTCGTTTTTATCAGTTTCTCTTTGTTCGAACTCGACAAAGATCTCGAAGTAAATTGACGTATTCATAATTCAGGTGCATTTTATAAAAAAACTACTCAGTTTTAAGCATTAAGTTATAATTAAGTAATAAGTAAGCAATGACTGTAAGTAACTGTGATATTTACGGTGTTATCTGACAGAAAACAGTTCAACACTTGAAAATAACGAAACGAAAAGCATTTAATTCTGCATTTATTCTCTTTTCCTCGTCTTTATTTTCTGCAAGACGTATATCTGACAAGCTAACACATTTGTTCCCCTTGGGTCCTTATTGTAATATTAAATATTTATTTTCTTAAAATTCTCTTAAATCTTAGCGTGGAGTTATCCAATGAAAGCCATTAAAATGTGAATTAAAGATTCATTTCAAACAATGGTTTAAGAAAGAATTTCAAGAACAATAAACTTCGAATTAATCAGTATCGAGTGAATAAGAGTGTACTCTGCAATCCCCAACAAATCTAATAGTGGCCCACGTCGGCTGTGTGGGCAGGCTCCTTCGATGAGTCGCCAGGCGAGCTTCAGATTCGAAGCCGTGACGTCCTCGGCGCGAGATGCACGCTTCGCTACCTGCGCGGTTCGTTAGAGCGTGGGTTCAAGGTCTCGGAGTTCGTTTTGCGGCGTGCTTTGTGCGGGCCGGGGCGTCTGCAGCTGGAAGCGGCGCGGTTGACATCTCCTATCTCGGAACTCAACGCAACCTTACCGTCGACTGCAGCAACGCGGATGCATTTGTGCGGTAGCACAAGCCTCGTCTCAAGCGGGAATAAATCATCGTAGATGCGGGAATGTTTAGAAAGAACTCCGCTTCGAAAGAGCAGCCGGATATTTATCTTGCCGAAAACGCGCATTAGGGGCGCCACAAAAAAAATCATTTCTCCTTTGCCCGTTTCGCCGGCTGACGGAAAAGACGGGACGAATCGTGGTCGCCGAGGCGCAACACGTGAGGCAGGGCCCTCGCGCGCCCGCGCTCGCCCGTGTGTGTGTGTGTGTGTGTGTGTGTGTGAGAGTTGGGCCTTGGCGCCGCCGCCCGTCCTCATGCCGCCTGCGCGCCAGACGGCAAAGGTGATCTCATAAGCTTCTCTTCCCGTCGGAAAGTGGGGCTAAAAATGGCCGGGGGATGAGGCGTCCCGGGGAGGGAGGGCGGCCGGGCAAGCGGGCAGGCGGGAGAACGGGAGGACGGGCATGCGGGCGGACGGGCGGACGCACATCGGCCTTGCCGTGCTCCCGCGGCCCCGCCGCCGCTGCTCTCCGGAGCCTGACTCGTCCGACCGCAGCCTCCACCGAACGGCGGAACGCGATGGGCCCTGTGCCTCATCTTCCTGGACAAAAACTGTAGAGTTAACCGACGTCCAATGCAGGTTGGGTTTTTCGAACCTGTGCAGGAAAAGAAAAATAATTGAGTTTCTGAATATATGTAACGAGGTTCGAGTTACTCATAATCGTTTATATAAATAAGGTGAAGAATAAATAAGTTTCGAGATATTGAAGTGTCACTGTAGCTCTGATATTTTGTCTTCTTCATGATCTGAATTATGTACATGAATTATGTATAATTAAATTATTACAGTAATGTCTGTATATGACGTTCTAGTCGGGTATCAGTTATTTAAATGACGGCTCCCGCTCTAAGAAAGTGGTGTGGTCGAATATTACGTCAGATCCAGTGCGTAGATCAATCCAGATGCAATGCGTGAATGACTTCATCGAGGTAGAAGATAGTAAGTCAACAACCACATCTTTCGTTACAACGTATACTACTGCGTCATTATATATCTGGATAAAACGAAGTAACCATCTGCAGTACTGTAATCTGAAATTAAATAATGATTGAATCATCGTAAAGAAACAAATATGCGTGCCCTAAAGAGATCTGACAATTTTGTTTGACATGTTTAGGACTCGATTTCCTGGGCACAGGATTTGAGCTTGAATGATGAGCTTGAATCTATGTTATGGTCGATTTATTGGGAAACAGTAAAATAATATAATTAATTGGTAGAAATACTGTTCTTTTTTAGTATATTGCATATTATCAGCTGATAGTGATGGAGATGGCATACTTTTTTTTATTCCATTCACGCCAATATGTTACAGAAAAAAAACAATAACCTTCACGTTTGATACTTGTGTTGCAATATTATTGTTCACATTTAGTACTTTGAACTCTCGTAACCTTATTTATTACTAATCCTATCACTGTGCCAGTCCTACCCCTTCATTAAGCGCATTGTGCGTATGCATGTACAGCGGTTAGATCAGAGAGAGCGCCCATGCGGCTCACATGGACCTCAACAAAGCAATGGGTGGTCATCGTGTCTGACGGTTTTGCGGCGAACCCATGACAAAGGGGTAGAGTATCCAAGCCATCCCCGTTTGAATGAAAGGTGGGAAAAGTCACACGGTTAGTTGTATACGTTTCCAGACATGCGTGTTTGCTGGAAATACTTTATAAATCATAACCAGACATTGCGTTCGCAAGTTTGTGGTGGGGTTCATTTCTTGCAGTGAAATAACAGATATCTAAAGTGTACTTCTAGAACTCGGATTCTAGAACCATTCGCATGCAAAACAAGTGAGCTGTGACCCCATGTATCAAGTTGGAAAGAAGTTTGGTATATTTAATACACTCCTAGAATCCCGGTTTATTTAGCACACACATTCACGCACTAGTTTTCGCTGTGGGAAATTTGACAACAAACATAACAATGCCTACACTTTTATGTGAACGAAACCCATAAAATCGGTGTATATTGCTTTGGAGATTTAGAAGGTAAAGTGTAAACACTTTTCTACCGTCTGGAGCGTATCGTAAGTCTTTAAATCAAAGTCTGCCTTTTATGACCTTTTTTATGTTACTTTACACTGCTGATCCTGTTTTATTTTGTGATTGTTTGAAGGTTGAGAGTCTCATAAAGCGACGGAATACGAAATTTATTTGCAGCATTGTGTCACTAACTGTGATTGAAATTGATTGTTCAAGTTTCTGCGGTAAATAGTTCTTTTTGTTTATCGTCTTCGTTTCTTTCTTTTCAATGTCCATGAATATTTTGAGTAATGAAGTGCCTGAATATAAGCGCTCAGGTTTATGCTATCTTTGAAGAAGAAGAAACAGGTAACTGCTCCAACAAAAAAACTTACTTCGGTTCGTAAGATATGAACTGCGATATTAAATATGCATTCCACTGACGTTTAATGATTTTTCGGATAACTTTGAAGATTTCACGACGGTAACCATGAAATATATGAAATTCTCGCCGAAATCTGTGAATCGTAGATATGCTCCTAACCTGTACCTTTTTTTTACTTGATAAGGCATTCCTGTAGTCTTTACATAATTTGTCTTTATTTGTCAACTTCTCATACTAGTAACATTTGCATATGAAACACTGTAGCAGTATTGGCTGTGTGTATTCGGTCATTCGAGCGCCGAACAATGACACAGTTACAGGAGAGTAAGTGGTTGCATGTAATGAAATATTATTCATGATTGAGTTGTTCATTTATTGATATTATCAATATGTCCTTTCGGGCAGTGTTTAATTAAATGTTATATAAAATTTAAATGAAATTAATTTATTGATTGAACCTCGTTCTATCAGTGGGAAAAGAGCGTAAATTCATTGTAATGGACGTTATCAGGACAATTTGATTAATAAAAGGTATTATATGACAACATTTTCATTAACAATTCTCATTATAAATAAAAACGTGATTTTAACATATTTTTACGGAATTTATATCTTTTTTTATATTCATGGGAATTTCTAGCGGCATTATTTTTTATGCGCTTTGTATGAAGTAAACACTTTGATTTTTTATGAGTTAGTATATGTCAATATATGAGCGGCCTAATAGCAACCAGAAATTGAGACGAAATTAATTTTCATTATTAAAGGAATTATGAGTTTGTTCTTGCTGTTAAAACATCTTTCTAGGATCGTATAAAAATGATTGATTCTTCGCAACACTGTGTGTGCGTGAAATTGGTCTTTTATTAATACATCTGAGCAACATTAAGTCACAATGCAAACACCACGTTCGCAAGGCTTCATAGTCCGCCCTCATTGTTCTTCATCATGTCCTCCTCATTGTCCGTTCACGCTGTCCGTTCTCTCTGCCCGTGTTCTCTATCCGTCTTCATCGTCCATCCTCACCGCCTCTCCTCACTGTCCATCTTCTTTATTTGCATTCTTCACATACTACTCATTACATTATTGCGCTCCTTCCACACTCCCTGACATTCGTCACCTTCATTCGACGAGGCGTGTGAACAGGTTTCGATGAAAGTGTGAATTTTAATGTGAAACTAAACATGACTCGTAATATGAGGATTTTTCCATGGTTGAGGAAAAATGTTTATATTTTGTGAACGAAATGATTAATTCTTGCACGATCTGTTTTCTTCTCGACCTACCGATTTCGGCAAAATAGCATCAGTCTCGACATTGCTAAAAACAATCATTTCACGCACTAATCCAAAATAACTATTTTTCTCTGCTCTGTAGTTTACATGGCTAATATGACTCGTCTAAAGCACAAATTAATTTGTAATTTTCACGCCATAGGTTTATTGTAATAATAATTGTAAAAATAATAACACGAAATAGCTTCCAAAACCGCTGATCACTCTAATGCCAGTGTAAGAGAAGAAATGGTCATCTGAGCGCCCTCTTGCTTACGTTGCTGAATCATTTAAATCCGACATTTAAATTTTTGTTTCTGTTCTTCAATCTATATATTTGTGCAAGATCTATACTTTTCGTGTTTATACAAAAATAGTTAATAACGTATTGCTTCTTGTAAACTATCTCGCAGTATTTTCAAAAATTCTCTCCACCCCTTAGCGATTTTTTTGGACGCGTCTGATGCTCAGTCATGTATGAAAAGCAGCACATCGCGAGACTGCGCTACAATCCAGATGTTTAACAGAAAAGACCTGTTCAATATTTGCCGTAGTGCTCGCTCCTCCGAGGGGTTCCTCTCGAGACGCACGGCGGCCTTTAAGGCCGGTGGCGGGCGGGCGCGGGCGCGGGCGGGCAGTTCGATTTTTGGCCGGATGGTTCGGCCAGCGAAGCACCGCGCGCGCCGCCCACCGCCGCCATCGGCTTCACCGCCGCCGCCGCCGCCGCAGCAGCAGCAGCCTCTTGTGTTCTCCGGGGACGCGCCAATCGCGGCCGTCCGGTCAGTGGTTGTAGAGGTTACTTTCCCTCGTGCCGCCCCTGCGGCGCCGCATTCCAGACGGCAGCGGTGGCGGTGGCGGCGGCGGCGGCGGTGGAGGCTGCGGCGGCGGGAGCAGCGGTGATGGGCGCGGTGGAGGCGGCGATGGCGAGCGAAGGCGACCGGTGGGTCCTGGCGTCCGTGCTTATCGCGAATCGTTTTATAGGAGCGCGACCGGTGCGCAGGGCGTCGAACCGATTTTTTCCCACATTTTTTATTTTTTTTTTTTTTTAGTGGTCCTGTTTTCGTCTCGGTTCGCGCGAATTGAAATGTTCGGTTTCCAATTTGCCGAATATACCTTTATGTCTGTATGGCACTTAAGTGAGAGTGCTTTTGTTTCGTTCCAACCAATGTATATTTTTTTATTACCGTTAGAACATGTTGGAAAATAAGATACAATTGATGTTTGCTTTCGTTTTCCGTCTATTATGAAATTATTAGATTTTGATTGGGGGAGGGCATAGGTTTGTCTGGGCACTCGGAACGAATGCTCAAAATCTCTATAAAACATTGTTGGGAGAGTATATAAGCAGAACATGTGCTTGAAACTAATATATAATATTAATGAGGGTTAAATATTCATTTTGGAGTTTTGATGACTAACGATAATGCTGTTTAACTGCTCCCTTTGCTGTTAAATATAAACGCTGAAACGGACTTCACGTTTCTTAGGCAGATGCCGTAATGTTCTAGACGTAAGTTACGATCAGGGAACAAGCATTATAGCGATGAAAACCGGTTCTATTTCGTTCTGACTTTCTATTTGGATATTGGAAGTTGTAATGCTTTCCACACAGGTACATACATCGTTACGTGCGCGTGGAAAGTTTTTCACGTATAATTTTTTGTGATTGTGGTTAATTTGTTGACATGAAATCAAGCGTTAACGCTTGATTTCGTATCTTTTTGAAATAGACCCAGTTTCAATTAAAAGCTTTGAACTGCTAATTGCCGAAGATATAATTAACACACGTCTCTTTTGTTTGATGTCCAGCAGTTGCACGCCGTTTATTCGTGGTAAAATAGGAATCATTTTCGTGAGTTTCGAGTGAGTTAATTTATGGGTTTGTCATTATTTTCAAAAACAAAACCAACGCCACATTGTGATTGCTGTATGTTTAATATTGGAATTTTTCAATTTTATGTTAAGTTATTAAATATTTCTTTAGATATGGACCGACCATGACGTTTTAACTTAAAGCATCAAACCTTCCGTATCGTTTGTCTTCCTAAAATAAGCAAACAGTATACCTCTCTCTAGAATCCGTATGTCGACCAAATCCTTTCATCAGCGGACGTTTTTACTTTACTTTTATTTATTATAAATAAATGGAGAGAAACTTGTGGGGTTCATTTCCGTTTCAATGAATGCTCGTATGTCCAGTGGCATTCTTAATGCAGATGACACTTGGTGTCCCTCGTCTGGGTTTACAGGCAGAGAGGCAATAGAGTACAGTAAAACAGTGGATAGGATACCGTCAATCTACAAATGTACCAAATTCTTCCACTGTCGAAGACGAAAGAATGAGTACAAAAAAGGCACGTGCTTCTTTCATGTGAGTTTCACGTTTCCTTTTCTTTTTTGTCTCTCCAGCGAGACTTTAGGGCATTATGATAGTATATTTCAGTTTTAGTTGATGTTCAGACACCCGGTGTGATTTACTACGCAAGCACTCCCGCCCATCATCTGCACGCACCGCCGTCTTCAAACAGACAATAGTGTACCACCAAAGAGACAATACTATACCTGCAGAGAGACGGAATACCGACAAACGGACAATAATATACAGCTCGATATACCCCACATGCCAACAAATCCTTTCACCAGCGGACGAGGAAAAAATCGAGAAAAAATGTACAGCCTGCAACTGTCTTTCATATGAGGTTCACATTCACCCTTCCTTTTCCCCGGATTCTGCGCGACGAAACTTTTGGGCATTATTTCCGTTTCAGTTAATGTCCGGGCGCCCAGGGGAATTTACGATGCAGGCCCTCGCCCGCCACCTGCACGCACCGCCGTCGTCGCCTTTTAAGAGTCGCGCGGTTTGCGGGCCCTGGCGCAGCGGACTCTGTCGCATCTTCCCTGATTTATGACCGTTTTTTTTTCGTCGTGGATTCATCTGCGGGGCCGTGTCACAAAAACGCTGGATAAAAAGTGATATACTTATTCTGTTACGTACAGTGATGATAAAAAAGGTGTGTTTGTGTATGTAATAGAAAGTGGGGTAATGTTATTAATACTTGTCTGTCCGGATGGAGAGGAAAAAATGTTGGAAAAGGTTGCCTTTGAAATGCGGATCAATTCAGTTTTCCAGTATTTTTAAGAGTGTTTTTGTTTTACCTAATGCAATTTAAGCTACTTCTTCGACTTGTATACCAGGTTTGTATTAATATAATCCTTTGCAAGTATATTGATATTAATTTCGAAAACTGACAGATATATGTCCACACCAATCGTAGCAATTTCGAAGCTATTTAGACGTACGTGCTCGCCTTGTGTTAGTCAGATTTACAGAAGAGGTAAAATTCATGATTTCAGGAACTTCTAATTCGTGTCTTGGAGCTCTTGATTTTGCTTCAAAATATGACATACCCACAAACTTCCATATAGACTCAGGCCCTTAGTTACAGATGTTTAGCACACAATTCTTATCTTAAGAAAAATGTGGCGGTTGAAACTGGAAGTGCAACAACTGGATGAGGAAGTGCGTCTCAGGACATTGCCTTCAACAAATAATCTCTGTACATTTTGTTAGAATTCGTATAGTTACTTTCTGTTTAAGGAATATTTTGCGCAAATTATATGCAGTTTTAGCAAAAGATGGAGAAAATGTAGTTCAGAGTTTTGAAACCATTGGTTCTGTTGTGGGTTCTTTGTTCTTTACAAATACAAGGAAAACGAGACGAGCATTCCAAATTAGTTTAGATCTCCAGCAACTTTCAAGTGTTTCAGATCTATCAATCCTCGCGATTTTTATAAAAATATATCCTTTGCCTCGTGTTTCAATGATTCCATAGTAGTATTAGTTTTGTAGTAGTATTAGTAGTAGTTAATACATTAATACTTTTCAAGATAATGGATTCCACTCTTATTTAAGCGCTTCGTGTGTGTTGGCGTGGAGACAATACATTATGAAGCTCGTGATTCCAGGACCATAAAATTTCAAATAATGCAATTTTTCATTTTAATAGCATCGTAGGCTTTCACGGCCGGAGTCAATATGAGTGAAAGTTTCCGGGCTGGAAGGCCGTGGTCCAGTTGGCATTGAAGAGCCAAACGTTTCGTCCACGTCTGCGATGGACATCTTCACGCTGCCGCCACTGAAGATGTCCACCGCAGACGTGGACGAAACGTTTGGCTCTTCAATGCTACTTGGACCGCGGCCTATCAGCCCGGAAACATTCACTCATTTTCATTTTAATGGCAGTCGATCCGTTTATAAACTTGTTCTGAATTCATGGGAGCTTTTACAGCACGTCGTTATCAAAAGAATTGCATGATGCGATGCTTAATTCTGTCATTAAATTGTGTGTATATCCTAAGGTCAGAGAGCAATATTGAAAGAAGATACTTCGTAAGACAAGTTACAAATGAACGTTGGAGATACTAGCGAGGTTCGTAACTCTGTAGTTAATCTATTATCTCGTTTGCAAAAACGATAAGAGAACACAGAAACGTTTGTAAACTCTTACGTTTGTTATGACATTTCTACAAATCTTGAACGCGCGTGGAGATAACGTGTCACAAGATACTGCGTCTGTGTCTATTCCGGATGACACATTGTATGAAATCGTAATGATATAAGAGAAATGTAAGAAAGAAAACTCGGTGATTTTCTAGATGAAGTCACTGTTTTTTTATTAATTTTGCAGTGTCTTTAACCAATAGTTTTTTCTCTAATTAATGTGGGGTGTTGTTTGAAATTTAACCTAGCAAGATCCACTTTGGGGAAAAATTAGAACAGAAAAATTAAATGAAGGAGTGATGAAAAATAAGTTTTTCTTAAAGCTCGATTGTGAAAAGAATTTTTTGTAAGCATTGCGAGGCTTTTCATGCTTGTTTTTTTCGTTCATCTTAGGCTCAAGATCCCGTATATCTCTGTTCAAGATTAATCCAATAGAAAATCCGCGATTTAAAATTTAATGATGCGGATTTCGTATTGGATTAATCTTGAACTGAGATATAGAAATTTGTGCCTAAGATTAACGGAAAAACAAGCACTAAAATCGGCGCAATACTTACAAAAAAATCCTTGTCACAACCTCAATTCTGGTCAAGTTCATGAAGGGCTATTTTTTTTTTACTGTTGCTATGCAAATGAGCTGTAGCGAGGCCGTTAAATACCCCACGAATACCCCTTCTAATTTTTGAGTACATTTAAGTACATTAAAAACAGTGAACACTATATTTGAAGAAAATATGAAAACTACATTGGAGGAAATGTTTTATTTAAAAGAACAAATTACCAAATTGAACTTTGGCAAATGCAATTGTGAATGCCTTCTGAGATTCGTTGACAGGGATTGAGCCCCCTTGTATTGGGTTAATTAGGAATACACTGTACTGTTTTTTGTCCGATTGGTTGGAGCCGGAGCGACTGTGCGGCGACGTAGGCGGTGGCGGGGCGGCGCGGGCGGCGCGGGCGGCGCGGGCGGCGCGGGCGGCGCGGGCGGCGGGGCGGGGCGAGCGCAGTGCCCAGACGTGGCGCGTCGCGCGCGCCGCGTCTGGACCTTTTGTCGCCTCAGCGGCGGCGACGGCGGTGCCAACGGCGGCGGCGGCGGCGGACGCAAACAGCGCCGTGAGCCGGGGCCGAGGCCGAGGCCGGGGCTGGGGCTGGGTTGGGGCTCGCGGAGTGGACAGGTGCACTTAGCGGAGCTTCGCGGAGTTGAGACGCGCTCGTTGGGAGCACGAGGGCTCTTAGCGGGGGCTCCTCGGGACGCATCGGCACGGCCACGCGAAGGCGCGCCGATTTGCCTCCCTTCTTGCCTTGTTCCTTCTTTTTTCTTTCGTAGGGGAGGATGATATGCGGAGAGTGCAGGTCGTAAGACCCTGTTGTGCGACCCTTCATCCCGATCGATTGTGTTTTCTGCGATGTCCCAAAATTCTGGTCGCGATGAGGGAGGGATTGGGGATATGATTCGAAAATGATATCCCTGGATTGAATGTTATTAAGTGGTGAACTATGTTTGTTTGAATAAGAATGAGAAACTGAATTAAAAAATATTAGTAGACTTGCTCATCACAAATTCCTCTCAGAACCTGAATTTTGAATTAGGTTCCGAGAGGTGGCAGACAAACGTGTGTTCCTCCCCTCGCCGCCAACCATCGTTTACATATTTCTCCTTTAGTGCACTCGCATTCTCTTGTTTGATTCTAACAAAAACAATAAAATATGATCTTAGCCTCAAGGTCGCGGCTTCATTCCCACCATGCACTGTTGTATTGTGTGGACGATGAAGATGTGTACGCTTTTCTCCTAAGAGAAAAAGTAAAGACTAGTTCTCTCGGATTTACATGAAAAGGCCCTTGAAAGACTGTTGTCGGCCAATTGCAACAGACATTTCATTCTGCAATTTTTGCTATTTAAATGTTAACGCGGAAAAGACGTATGCCTCGTCCACTGCTTACTCTTTTTCGTGTTTTCAAGACGACAAAAAGCTGGTACTGTATTCGGTAACGTTGGTCAAATGTGTATAGGCAATGAAGTCTTATAGAAATATTTCTTTAGGAGAAGTGAAAATCAAATATCCCAAGGCGCGAATTTACAGATTAGAGTATATGTAAATGCGATCACCAAAAGACATTCCTTTCACTTTTTCTTCAAAATTTTATACAAACCAGACTTTTAGCCACAATTTTTACTATAAAAGTAATATAATACAATTCAGTTCAGAAAAATGTAACTTAGTGCACTCAAATTCTCTGGTTACTTCTTAGAACCATTACGCCAAAAGAGTCATCTAAACCAATCATCCTATGCTTCCTTTTTCACTGAACTGAGATATTTAAAAATGCGCATTCAGAAAAACGTTGTTCGATCACTTACGAAAGGTACCTTAACACATCTTCTACGTATGTCATTCCTTTTGTGTATTCATCGTTTAGAACACACTCTGTATCTTCTGAGTAAATTCAGATTTTTTTACCACCGCTCCATTTTTCACCCAAACATTTTCAGCGGCCTCCTGTCTTTTCAAGCGCGACTTCACTCGAAAGCTCGCGTAATTGCATTACACAGTTGTACACGACATTTTCCGATTGTAATGTGCTTGAAAAAGGCCACTTGTAGCTCACTTGGTAAGTTGACTGACCTCTGGCTGAACTACGTTGGTTCAAATAGTATTCGTTACGATGGAATGTTCATCTCCGTTCGTCCGGAACGACTTTAAAAGACACAACCCGGAATTTAATGATTGCCGGGAACGTACCGGAGGATCAAAGCAGTCGGATTGTAATGTCGGATGTCCCTTTTCTCGCAATGCCGAGATCTGTTGATTATGAAACCTGAAACCCTAGAAGAAATTCCTTGTCGGAGGATATATTATTTTCAGTGTGTCCAGAAGACTCTCTCGAGATTTTGGCACTCTCGTTTCAATACCGTCGATTTCGATTTAAATGTGCACGCGCCCTTGGTTGCAACTTCTCGCGGCATTGGTTGGACGAGTCGATAAGAAGTTTCAGTAAATTCTACGCTACTTCGAAAACGCATTAAATGGACTTCGAGTAGTCAAGAGGGTGGGGGAGGGAAGGGGATTTAAGAAGAGCGATCGAGACTTTCACAACTTTGAGAACAATTATTTTTAATTCGTTTTAAAATAATGTTTAGTTTTATAACTTGAAAAATTAGTGTTCATTACCGTGTCATAACACCACAAATCATTGTTTAGTGTAAGCGACGCGGTCTGCTTGATCGTCGGTGTACCAGGCCGACCATTCATTTGTAAGCCATAGTTCTTTGGACTGTCAGTGTGCCTGCAGCTGTTCTTCTTGATACAATTCGAAATCTGTTGGCCCAATTAGACGGAATTTGATCAATTACAGCTGACCCTGTAAGATGCATTGAACCGTTTGGACGTTATTCCAGCCTCATGCATTGGCCTCCACAGCTGTCCTTGTCGCTTGCCTGGATTTCCTACTTATCGCTTGTCACAAGATATTTCATCTTGTGAATGTTTTTACAGTTCATGGGCCGTCAGTCGCCTTCCAATTTCCGGTCATATTTTCCCATTCGTTTTCATCTATGGCCCTTTCTCTCACACCCAGAAATTTATGTATGAAACATTAAGCAACGCATGCAACGTTTCAGAATGAGAAAAAGGTAAATTTATTACACAGGGAGATGAAGGAAATCTGTACTATTTTGTATATGAATCTCTGAGAAATGGAAAAGTCGCAATTGAAATGGGAGTCATTGATTCGTAGTAACAATGACAGTTTTTATGTAAATGATATAAAACAAAATAATCACAATAAAGTAATATTACTGATAAAAACTAACAGTACAGAAGTTTTGTTTTGGCGATAGTGATCCACAAAGACGAGCATTAATCTCGTGATTTGCCCCCTTTGGCCCTGGGGATTTTTGTCGCCCCTCGATCATTAAAACCCTTAAACGCTCTTGGTGCATAAATAACTATGTATTCTTTGGGTGTGTTCCCTGATTCTAGATTTTCTAGCTGCATGTGGTCATTACAAGTCGGCAGCACTGAGAGAGATGCCACAACACGATCCGTCGCTGCGAACCGGCGGTTCTTTCTAAAATATCTCCCCATTAAAGGCGTCGGTGGCGGGGGCAAGGGGGCGGGGGGCCGGGGACGGAGACGATAGCCCGCCGCAGACGCTCCATTCCGATGTGTCGGACAGCGGTCCCTACAGCGCCCCGAGTGTTGTAAGACGTCGACACCAGCGAAAGCCCACATGAAGAGATATGGGTGAAGAGGGAGAAGTTAAGCCAGTCTCGCACGGTGCGCTTTTTCTTCCTATATCGCGCGCGGGGAAGGATCCGAGGTTCCGCGCTCGTTCGGGTGCCACCGCTTTGTGCGCGCTGTGCTACCGTTTAGGCCGCCTGCGAACGGCGAGGCTGGGACATCACCGCGAATGCTGGAGCAGTACCCTAACAAATGGGTCACGGACCGCGCGCGACCTTTCCTTCCCATTCTTTGTCCTATCCTCACCCCTTACGTACGCACATTTGTACTAACATGCACTACACATGTTGGGAGACCGGTCGGGGGCTTAGAGCTTGTCCGGGCTGGAGTGGTGCCCTGCTGATTGGAGATATCTGGTTGGGGAAAACCCCGCTAGCCGACGGTTGGTCGGCGTGGGATTTCACCATCCAGCGGGGAAAGATCACCGCCACCTCCCGAGGAAAAAACCAAGCACTGCGCTTATGGAACTAATGACCTTAGCAGTTGACGCGTCCGGAATCACTAACAATCAAAGAATCAATGAATCAATCAATCAAACAGCGAGGCTCAACGCGGAGAACGCTATTTCCGCTCCTCGCCGTCCCGCAGACTAGGTTGTGGATCAAACGAGATGTTTCCTTCCATAAACACTCAATCTTCACTGGCAGACGTGAATCAGTTATTGATGTTAGTTGATCATTGAGGAATATTCAAACTGTTTATTTTTTGAGAGGGAGAAAAATACGTTTTAATCTGGAATTTTGTATGATCTTTGTACATGTATTAGTACATTATCCAAATGTCACTTCATAGAAATTTTCTTTTGGCGGTCCTCCACCTTCTTACACTGCGCCGCTTATACATTCGCTCCCGACGAGAGCTTAACTTTACGAAGTCGCCCAATCAAAATAATTGATGTGGATGTTACTCTTATCTGTTTAAACTGTTATAAAAGTAAACAAAACTATATGGCTTTAGAGTCGTATTTCTTGTTAGTGATGTGTAACTGTTGCGGTCAATCAGTAATGTAATATAAAATAATTTGCTTATCTCGTATTCCTTTTCAACCACATAGAAGCCGTATACTCCATAGCAATAGCAAAAAAAATTGAAAGTTAAACAAAGGTCCATAAAATAAAAGTCCATAAAATGTGTTAGTGAGTAAGCGAAAATATTGAAATGAAAATAAATGAAAAGACACTATAGTAGAGAAATACCTATATGCTCTTAATTCAGGCAGTAACGTCTGTTACATTAGATTGTTGCCTACATTTACTTAATTATAATCTGCAATTATATTTTCACTTATTGTGTATTGTAATGTGTTTCGATATCAAATTATTTAATCAAAGTTTGTCATTGATTTGATAATATAAATATTCCTTGATTCCTGAAGTTCTAATTATCAATTACCAGCTCTGAAGATGTCTATAGGCAGTTAAGTAGTACTGAAGTAGCCTATTGGAAGTAATAGCTAGATTATATTGAATACATATAATTATGAGCAAAACCACAGAAGCAAATTGAGCTTGGCAGTCCTTGGGGTCTCCTTCTCTGCCACATATCCCTCCGCCTGTGAATGGAACTAGTAGTCGGTTAATCAGTAAATCGACACAGAAAGCCGTTTTGGAAGGAAGAAAAATACCAGATTTTTTGATCTGACGTTTTAAAGAACTAGTATTTATTCCAGTTAATTTCTCCGTTTCATCTCACGGCTTTTGTTTGCATTGGTGGCTAAATACTAATAGATGACATG